>CM072537.1:4308000-5716500 GCA_036898165.1 Silybum marianum | reverse complement strand
ACTTAACATATCATTCATCGTTATACTCAACAGATACTATCTATAATCAAGAAAACTAATTCACTACCCATAAACAGACAAAACAGAATTGCACTGCTCACTTCCCCCAATTTGGTTGAAAGTAATATAGCAAACAAAATTCATCAAATTAATGAACATGACCATAAACCCATTATAATTTTATGTTTTCAACTTCAAATTTAGCTTGCATTCTAACTTTTCCATAGAAAATTTCCAGCTACACGTATATAACAGAACCCATATCTCTTTGGCTGTTTGAAATGTAGTCGATTTAATGTAAGTAATGCAATAGAAAACAAAAGGATAAAGTGATAGTGAATACCTGAATCGTGGACAAGCACTTGAGAGATTGAGGAACTGAGATAGAAGGGAACGCCCCATCTTTCTTTCGCTCGAGACTCTGTCAAATTTGAGTTTTAAAGATATGATGAAAAGGGTACTGCTGCTGGTGGTGTTGGATTGTAACTAAAGTTTGGGGATTTGAACATTTTGATCCCTCAACTTTATTATTATTACATTCCAGTCCCTTAAATAAGATTTTCATTTTAAAATAGTTATTGTGAATTTATGATTTTCACTTTACCAACAATTGGTACGTGAATTGTGTCAAATTCTAAATAAACATAAATAAGTGGTGATTAAGAGCTTAAAATAAAATAAAAAAACAAGACCAAAGTGTTATATTGCGATTTGTTTGATGATTATGTTCTATTTACCAAATAACTTTATCGGTGCAATGACTCAAAGAAGCATCAAATCTTTTGTTTTTTTTTAAATGCATGTTTATGATAAGTTAATTAGTTAAACAATAACAAACCAGACCTTTCACATTGTATTCTCATCTGTTTGATTCCAAAATTGAGATGCTTTCTAATTTCCAAGCTTAAGTTCAAGATAACTCTTTGGTTGTGTTTGCTTTTGATATGTTTGTTTTTGCTTGGTGTTACTGGTCCCATGTGCATCTATAGATAAATACTGGAATGTTTTGTTTCCTTTTCTATCAATAAAAGAATTGCTTAACGGTCTTATGCTGTAAAGTATAAAATATACATTAATGACACGTGCCTTTTTTTTTAAAATAGAAAGGAGATCGTCGTGTTTGTGTGCTAGCTTATACCTTATTGTACAATAAGTGTCAAAGATAATTTTGTCCTAGAAAATTGTTTTGATTAATCATTTGAGAACTTCAATTTTGTTGAGACCCTTAGGACGCGTTTAGTTCGTGAAAATTTTTCTGTTTTCTAGAAAAAAATTTAAAAGAAAATGAAAATTTGGAAAACGCGTTTAGTTCGTTCAGTTTTCAAAAAAATTTCAAAAAAAATTTCATTTTCTAAATTTATATTAGATTTAGAAAACAACTTTTATGAGTTTTCAGAATTTTCATTTTCAAAATAATTTTCTACATGCACACACTTACACTTTTACACGCGTGCACACACACTTTCACACACACACTTTCACTTTCACTTTCATACACATACACATACACAATTTCACACACACACACACTTTCACACACACACACACACACTTTCACTTTCACACTCATACACAATTTCATGCACTTTCGCACACACACTCACTTTCACACACACACATACACACTTTCACACATACACACACTTTCACACACACATACACTTTCAAACACACAAACACTTTCACTTTCATACACATACACATATACAATTTCACACACACACACTTTCACTTTCACACACGCACACACACACACATACACTTTCACACACACACACACACACTTTCACTTTCACACTCATACACAATTTCACACACTCACACATACACACACTTTCATTTTCACTCACACTTTCACTTTCACACTTTTACACACACACACACACACACTTTTTCACACACACACATACACGTACACACACACACACTTTCACTTTCACTATCACACACATACACGTACACAATTTCACACATACACACACTTTCACACACACACACACACAATTTCACTCACATACACACACTTTCACACACACACACACACAATTTTACACACACTTTCACACACATACACACACACTTTCACACACACACACACACACTTTCACACACTTTCACACACACACACACACAATTTCACTCACATACACACACTTTCACACACACACACACAAAATTTCACACACACTTTCACACACATACACTTTCACACACTCACTTTCACACATACACACACACACACTCACTTGGTTATGCATTTCTACCACTTTTCATTTTCCATTTTTCCATTTTTTTCAAATTAGAATGTGTGCGTGTGTATGAAAGTGTGTATGTGTATGTCTGTGTGAAAGTGTGTGTGTGTGTGTGTGTGTGTGTGAATGTGTGTGCGTGTGAAAACATGTGTGTGTGTGTGAATGTGTGCGTCTGAAAGTATGTGTGTGTGAAATTGAAAGTTTGTATATATGTCTGTGTGAAAGTGAAATGTGTGTGTATGTCTATATGAAAGTGAAAGAGTGTGTGTGTGTGCGCGCGCGAAAGTGTGTGTATGTATGTCTGTGTGAAAGTGAAAACGTGTGTGTGAATGTGTGTGCGTGTGCGTGTGTGTGTGTGTGAAAATGAAAGTGTGTGTGTATGTCTGTGTGAAAATGTGTGTGTGCGAAAGTGTGTGTGTGTGTGTGTGTGTGAATGTGTGTGTAAAAGTGAAAGTGTATGTGTGTGTCCATGTAAAAGTGAAAGGTATGTGTGTGTACGTGTGTATGTCTGCGTGAAAGTGAAAGTGTGTCTGTACATCTGTGTGAAACTGAAAGTGTGTGCGTATGTCTGTATGAAACTGAAAGTGACCGTGTGTGTGAATACGTGTGTGTGTGTGAATCTGTGTTTATATATGTGAAAGTGTGTGTGTGTGTGTGTGGGTCTGTGAAAGTGTGTGTGTGTGTGTGTGCGTGTATGTGAAAGTGTGTGTGTGTGTGAAAGAGCGCGTGTGTGTATCTGTGAAAGTGTGTGTGTGTGTGTGTGTGTGTGTGTAAAAGTGAGTGTGTTTGTGTGTGCGCGAAAGTGTGTGTGTACACACACTTTCTAATTTGAAAAAAAATGGAAAATGGAAAATGAAAACTGGTAGAAAATGCACAACTAAACGCGTTTTCTAAAAATCTGAAAATGAAAAATGAAAACTCCACCATTTCAACTAAACGCGTTTTGAAAATTTTTCATAGAAAACTGAGAATGAAAACTCAACTCCATTTTCTGAAAACGTTTTCTTGAAAAATGAAAACAGTTTTCGCTAACTAAACGCACCCTTAAGGACTTATATTTTGAGGTTTTGTATCACATGGTTTTTTTTCCATTTAAGTATAATATTTAATGTATTGATTAACATGCATTTGTTTCATAATGTGTTTGTTTCATATGTACTCGGTTCGCAATGCTTTGTTTGATATGTACTTGGTTCACAATGTGAAACATTTTAAGTTTATATATTTTCTTTCACATACACGTTAAAATGATTGACATTGTGAACGTAACATATGTGAAACAAATATATGTTAATCACTATATTAAATTATAGTCATAAATAAAAATAAATCATCCAAAATATCATTCTCAAAGATTTCACGATTAACAGAGTTTTAAAAGAGGGAGCTATATATACACACACATTTCAATAATTATCTTTATTGAATTGAACTGTCAAAATATAAATGTTAATTTTAATAAATACTAAAAAACACAAAACAAAAAATGCCTATGAAATTTGATTTTGATGAACAAAGAATTATCTAAATTAAAAGAAATACAGAGTATAGACTTCATTAATAACAAAACTTAAAAAATTTACATCCTCATTCACTCTTGATTGTTGATGAATACGGTTTAGCTTGTTTAACAAATGTTTTATGATAATACTTTTGTATGCATAAAATATATTAAAATAATGAAATTTATTTTATTAATTAATTTTAAGATAAGAAACTCTACCTTAAGAAATATTCTCCAAGATTTAAGAAACACAAATACAAGTTTTTTATTCACTAAAATGAAAAATCATATCAATGTTAATTAATAAACTAATATTTTTATATTAAAACATATGATAAAAAACAATTAATTAGAATCTTTTACGTTACAATCAATTATAATTATTTCAAAACTGATATGACTTCATGAGTTCGTTGATTAAAAAGTAATTACAGTGAAAACCTAATTATGTGTTTATAAATTATAATGTCCTAAAAATAATTACAATGAAAACCTAATATCCTAAAAGTTTAACTATTATTTTATTATTAGTTTTAATCATATTTAATATAACAATTATTTTTACAAAATGAAAGAAAAATATCCGACGGATCAAAGGTATATTTATTTTTATTTTGTTCTCTATATTGTGTTTTTGAATTTTAGAAAGAAAGTAAAGAAAATAAAATGAAGGAATGATAAAGGAATGAAAATGAAAATAAAGGGAAAGAAATAATTTTTTTATTTACGTTCTTAAGAAAGATGAAAAGAGAAGGAAATAAAATAATTTTCCATGTTTTTAAACGAGAAATAAAGGAAAAGAAAGATGTTTGTTTACAAATATATCGTTATTTATTTTATTTCATGTTATAATAAATAGATAGATGTGTAATTTTATAAATGTTTATGAGAATTTTTATAAAATTTATTTCACTCTTTTTTCTACCACGTCAAAGGAAAATTCACGTTATTTTTCATCAATTTTTTTTCATTTCCTTTATCTCTTTAAAAAACTTGAAATTACGACATTTCCCCCCTTATTTTCTTTCATTGTTTTCGTAAAAAAACTCAAAAACACAACACAAAGTAGAGAAATATTGAGAAAACTTCAAATATAAAAAATTCTCTAATAAAGAGAAAATATGCTAATTTAATATTTTCCAAGACTTATTTATTAATCTACATATATTTTCAACTTTTTTTTATCAAAACGATAAAATATTTTAATACTATAATTAATATTGAATTTTAGAATTTATTAAAGTTTGAATATATATTTTTAAATTTTTTACCTTTAATTATTTATTTTTAAATATTGTAAAAAGTTCATCAGATATGTTCAAAAATTAAAACACTTTCATTACATATGTGATATAGTAGTAAAGAGGAAAGTTCAAATGCGAACTCAAATTTGGTTGTAAACGTGAGGACAAATAAGAGTGCGACACGTGTTTGAATGTAGATTATTCAGACTGAATAATCAAAAAAATATTCAGATCAAATAAAACTGAATATAGTGTTTAAGCATTATTCAGACTAAATAAATACTATATTCAGCATGAATATTTATTTAATTATTCAGTCTGAATATAACACGTGTCACACTCTCATTTGTATTCACGTCACAATCAAATTTGAGTTACCATTTAAACCTGTCCCTAGTAGTAAAAGAAAAAAAATATATATATATATATTTATATAATTTTTTTTGAAGAAAAAAAAATATATGTTCTTTTTTATTTATGTTTTATAATTTTTTAGGGGCAGCCGTGCTGGAGTAGTAATGGTCGTGGAAGAAGTAAAATAAGGAGTGACGGAAAAATAAATAATCAGATTTTGGTTCTACAGAAGATTTTGGAAGTTTGAACTGTACCTCTATCCCGCTCTCACGCTCCCCCTCTTTCTCTCTCTATATATATCCCCATCCACACACACACACACACTATATATATATATATATATGTATCTACATCTCTCTCACATATACACATACTACTATCCCTCAATCTATATGGTTTATGTGTGATGCATATCCATGGAGCCCTAGCACTGCTCGTTTCTCTCGGACGCCATTGTTGATTTGCGTCTCTCACCGAGCTTTCTAAATGCAGAGTGAGCTCATACATACCTCCCTCTCTCAAATACACACTCACATTGAAGCTTCAGCTTCAAAACACATATTATTTGTTCATGAATTGTAGCGGTTGTTCCACCTGCATTGCGTGTTTTCAGTTTAAGATCAATCAGCTGCAGATCTGCGACGTTATGTGTTTTTTCTTACTTTTTGGAGTTTTATTGTTTAATGTTTATGTTTCTCTATTTATTTTTGATTTGCGTTGCGAACTTGCGATGTTGCTTGTTTATTTGTTCCAATTGAGATCGAGTCATTTCTAGTTTGTCTTTTTGAGTGTTGAGTCGATCTTTTAAGCTGAATAATAAACCTTATGTTATTTGGAGGAAAAAAACCCTCTGTTTTTTTGGTAGAATCCCGAATGATGCGCCTGATGTCGAGCACTGACAGTTCCTTGACATTTCTTTGGTAACCTGTGTTTTTTCTATTTTGTCTTGTACTTGATTTATTTTTTTATATACTATTTGAACAATGAATTTTATTTATATTCATGATTAGTATTATAGAATTTTGTTGGGACATGATGCCGCAAATTTTGTTCTATTCTATTCCAGCTTCAAGAATCTTATCTTTTTAATTAATTTAATATGCTTGTGATTTGTGAAATGGCTCTCCTTTTTATTTCTTCTGATTTAAAATTTGAGCCTCCTTACGTTATTAGGTTTTTGAAATTTACCTTATATGTAGCCCCAAAGGGTTTTGATTTACGCAGTCTCGATTGTCTGACTTTACTTTTGACCACTGCAGTCATAAAATCTAAATAATGTTTTCTTTGACTTTTGATTTGATTTGAATTTTGCTTGTGTTGTGTTAAGCAAACAACAATGTGTCAATAACCTTTGTTTGGCGGAAGTACAAATATGTTTATATACATATATAAGAGTTGTGTGATGATAAACAAAAGAATTTGTTTTAAGTTTTTGATTCGTTTATACTCCTAGGCTTCTCGGTTTATGATTTCATGAGTTTGGTGCTAACAAATAGAAAATTCTAGGATTTGTACATCAAATATTGGTGATATTGATTCATTACACTGTTTGTAAAGGAAGTTGAGATGGGAACAGTAATGGTCTGTGACTCTGTGTAATGTATGTTTTGGGATTTTCATTACTTAAATATGTTGGTTTCACTTATGCAATAATTATGCTTTAGTTATTGATATATTTTGGATTGGCTTGATTTGTATTGTGCTTACTTAGGGAATAATATGGATTTTAAGTAGTTCTATGACTACAACTCTAATAGAATAAGAAGAAAAATCATGGTCACTGCTTGTTTGAACATAAGCCTGTTTAACATTTTGCAGCCCCTAAACATGGATACCATCATAGAAGTATTGAATACATAAGGCTAACGGAAAATGAAATAAGGCTAATGATCATCTTTGGTGTAATCACTGAATAACTCTGGAATGATCTCATTGGTGTAATCACTGAATAACTTATCTCAGTATGATGAGCATGGTGCTTAAACCAATAAACTTTCATTATATAGCTTCACTTGTTGAATGATAATGGAACCATAATTCTATGTCGTATAAAGATATTTAAGAGTTAGTAACATAAATGCAAATGTTTTTGTTGCAGAACTCATGGAAAGCAAATCAATTTAACGTCTATGCACCTCTCTTCTTCAAGGCAAAGAGACATGAATATGGAAAATGTACCTGCTGCTAATATCCAAGGGGCCACTGCACGAGTTACTAGAGCACGTGGTAAAGTATTGGGTACATCAAGGGGTTTGCCACCACTACATCCCTTGGTGAAACAGGATCACAAGAAAGCCCTTCAACCAAAAACTAAAAGAGCATCATCAGATGACAAGTCCGTTACTGATGTTGCCTCCATTGTCCCGGCCAAGAGAAGAGCTGTTCTCAAGGATATCACCAACAACCCCTTTGAAGATTCCAGCATAAAAGTTCCCAATGGAATTAAAGTTCAGGTACATATTTCTATCAGTTTTCAGTTAGTATTTTCTTTATACTTATTAAAATGTATAGCTTATTGTTATTTCCTGTTGATGTTGCTTGTTGTCAGACTAGCAAGCAGGTCAAAAGATGTACTACTGCCAAGAAGAATGGGAGGGTGGTACCGTCTCTTCCTGTGGACCCTCAGATTCAGAAGAGAGAGGAAAAAGCATCAGAAAGTATGACCAAACAGAGTACAAAGGAAGTAACTTTACAACTAAAATCAGAAACTGATAGTGCAATTGTATCCAAAAATCCAAGTATAGGTGATGTGCCAGATTTGATGCATGCAAATCAGACATCCAACAGATATTCTGGACTTGGAAGCTCTTCACAGAAAGGTATCACCTAATCTCAAAAAAGAGCAACTATTCGGTCAATTCACACAAAGTTAATGTTATTTAATTTTTAACCATCAAGTACCAAGTTCAAGGATTGTTGCACATGGTCAAGCTCAAGGTTTTCTCTAGTTTTCATCATATAAACTTTAAATGTTAGTATGTTAATTAAAGCATCATGCTCTTCTTTCACTTGACAAGTTTTCATTCACTTCTTTAGACTCCTCTTTTATATGTGTTGTTCATAATAATAGTTCATTTGCATCATGCAGGAGAAAGCAAGATTACCAGTGAAGTGGAAGCCTCAAATGATCAGTCCATTATTGACATTGATTCTAAGCACAAGGGTCCTCAGATGTGCACCTTATATGCCGCAGAAGTATACAGCAGTTTACGCACGGCAGAGGTCTGAATAGCTGTTGACCTCCCTTCATCGGTTAATACCTTCTTTTTCTATGATTTTTTATATTCTTAACAACCAAACAAACTTTACCAGGTGCTAGGTTTATTCTATTATATCATATATTTTTTTCAACTTACATATATAATTTTGGTTTTCACTTATCTAGCTGAGATGAGGCTTCATCTTTATTGTGATCTTTTATTTGTGAAAAATACTTCTCTCTCTGTATATGTATGTGTGTGTGTGTACGACTGTACGTATTTAGAAGACCCAGGAACCACACCAAGAGATTGAAACTTTTGCTGTTTGTCCATTGACCTCTAGGATATCATGAGCAAGTCCCAACCATGTGAATCATACAGTAAATGTTCACTTGTGTGCAAATGTTGTTTTTTCTTTAATTCTATGCAACACGTCCTCTTTGTTTTCTGAAAAGAAATTCTTATCTTTTCTTTCACTTTTTCTAAAGTACCTCATTTTTCACAGCTCAAGTGGAGGCATTCGGTTGATTATATGAAAACAGTGCAGATGGAAATCACACAAGAAATGCGTGGTATTCTTATTGACTGGCTTGTGGAGGTCTGTTCTTGAGCATTTTATGAGTTCACAAACTCCATTTTCTACCATAAATAGTCCAGCCACAATTTAATCCACTGGTTGCACAAGAATTTATGATCAATCTGTGATATACATATTTAGCCATCGAAGGATTTTTGAAGTTCTTCTTAGTGATAATCTTATGCTTCCCGTCAATTGCTGATTACTAGAGTTGGTGTCTGAATTTAGGTTTGTGAAGAATATGGGCTAGCTTCAGAAACATTTTACCTTACAGTTGCTCTCATTGATCAGTATCTCTGTAAGAAATGCATCGGAAAACGAAGACTCCAATTGCTTGGTATAACCTGCATGCTCATTGCTTCGTAAGCTCTCTTCTTTTTTCCTTTATCAAGATGCATAAATCTTAATCATAATCCAGACGCTCTGCAGTATTCATTTCAAGAAAAAGCAGTCTCTCCCCTTTGCTACCTATTTTTTTTACTATGTCTCCACTATCAAATCTCTTGATGCTATTTTTTAGGCCATTTAACGTTTCACCATTTCATTTTGTCTTCTGGTGCAAAGAGAAATGAAATATGATATTGGATAATGTTTATTGTTTTATAATCTTTTAACTTATTTTCTTTGATCCTATTAACCAATCTAATCTTATGTATTCTCTGATTTCCGGTTTTAAGGAAGTACGAAGAAATTTGTGCTCCACGTGTTGAAGAGTTCTGTTTCATCACTGACAGCACCTACACAAGAGGAGAGGTTAGTTCAGTTCTACTACTAAAGTGGTAAATTTCATTGAGTCATCTTTAAAACCCGATATTTGGTGTTTTTCTTTTTCCTTCATTTAGTTAACGACCGACGTTATAACTGGCAGGTATTGGAGATGGAGCACGAAATACTGGATCTATTAAGCTTTCAGCTATCTGTTCCAACTACAAGAAAGTTCCTTAGGTTAAATTCCACACCATAACTTATCTAGTCACTTTGTCTAACCCATTTCCGATCCCGGTTTCTAATTTTGGTGTCCCATATACACATTAATGGGACCCACAAAATGGAAATGAGACTTATGCAGTCTAAGTAAATCCACCAAACTTTCTAACGCGCACAAATCTTCGATTCCATCTTTCAGGAGATTCCTTTTAGCAGCACAAAGTTCTTATAAGGTATGTTAATGTTCTTTGGTCACAACTATTTGTTGCAACAAACGGAATTATGAAACTGAACAGAGGAACAAACTGCCTTTGAATGCAGGCTCCGGTTATAGAACTTGAATTCCTGGCCAACTATTTAGCAGAGCTAACTCTAATCGACCACGGTTTCCTAAAGTTCCTACCTTCCCTCATTGCTGCCTCAGCCATATTCTTAGCTAAATGGACACTTGATCAGGATGAATATCCATGGGTATGTGTTGCTTCTTTTATTATATCCTGCTTATGTATATCTACAAAATATATATTTTTGGTCATTGTCCTACAAAAGTTATTTATTTACCCATTATATCTCATGCATGTTCCAATCACCAATTGCCATAGTCCTACTTTATGCCAAAATAGGTAAGGTCGCTCTCTCTATCTCTCTCATATATATATATATATATATGGATCATTCAAGGGAGTACTCAATATTTTGTGAGATCTGTGAGATTCAATCTTGACATAAACCAAAGGTTAAATTAGGAAAATAATAATTTTGGTAATTTTGACTTAAAACTTTAAATAAAGGGCATTTTAGGTATTTTATAAATCTTATCTCCCCTCTCCTCTCTCTGTTCCGGCGTGAACATTTCACTATGATACCCACTGTATACACGTTGTGCTACATTAATTAGGATTATTCTCTCTATATACCCACTTATGCCTACTGTATACACATTGTGATAACCTAAGATACCTAATATGATATATTGTAAACAACAAAAACACATATTCTGATACAAAGGAAACAACGAAAGAACGAAAATACACATTGTGTTATTGGCATAAAAGATTCAAAGATAACACACCGTTATGGATTTCCTATTCATGGGAGTTATAAGTTTCCTATTTAAGTAGGGAATAAATTAATACAACAGTATTGTGGAAGGAATAAATTAATACCACAATTCTTAGATTTGCTTTGTTTAGTGACTAAAGCTTTTACCATCAATCTTCTTGCAGAATGCTACGTTAGAACATTATACTGGTTACAAGGTATCAGAACTAAAAGTTACAGTTTTAGCCCTCCAAGATCTGCAACTTAACTATGCATCCCCTCTCCACGCTATACGCCAAAAGTACATGCACCAGAAGGTAACGCTATCCCAAATGACTTGATTCATCTATGTTTTTCCTTGTTATAAATGTGTAAAAAAATCTACTGTGCATCATAAAGAACAAACAATCTTTTAACATAAAACAGATAAAAATATATCATCATACATTTAAAAATTTATCGTTTAATAGCATTCGTTATGTTAATGACCTAACGATGATTACTTTTGATGGTGACAGTACAAAAGCGTTGCAACGTTAATGTCCTGCAAGCCTGTGAAACCGCTGTCATAATAATGTTTGATGTTGCCTGATGTTTCGAAGTATAACGAGATAATTATCCGCCGGGTTCTTCTTGTCACACTTGGAGATCTGCAGCATTTGTTGTTTCATTTATCCACTTGTTAACCCGTTGTAACGAAATCTGGTACTTCTACAGTTGTTTCATTAATGTCCCATATGGGAATATCTGACCTTATAATTCTCCACAAATTAACATTTTTTATTATATCTACAATTTTTATTCAGTGTTTTATGTATTTATATGGAAAGAATCTAACCAACATGGTTACTGGTTACAATTTAGGGTTAGATTCACATGAGAATGGAAGTTTGGTGAGAAGTGTAGAAAAGGACGTCCACTCTTGAATTAATCCTAATTGAAAAGAACCATTAGATCAACACTAATGAGATATACTAGACCAATTCACTTCTAAAGTGCAATTCATGGGTTTTTTGAGATTAAAAGTGATAAGGGTCCAAATCCTTTTTTACACTCGTCTTATTGTTTATAAGCGATATGTGTTTGTCTTATTAACAATAGTGGTCCCACATAGGTGGAAATTAGAAAATGTTTTGAAGAGAAACTTGAAAACTTGGCTCAACTTTTTTTGGCGGATTGACTTGGTAGGAAATTTAGTATCGTTGGTTTTTCTTAGATGTTTACTTTTTAAGAGATGTTGAAGTCTGAAACCAGAATCGATAAAATTGTTTGTTTTTGTAAACTGATAACTTGTTAAGGAAAGTATCTTAATACACTGTCAAAACTTACGGAATTCTTGATATTTACGGATAGTTATGTGAACACTTCATACATCTTTACCTTGAAGTGATTAATGAGAAGAATTATAAGGCGGATCAAAGCATGTTCTAACTGAGATACCGATACGTAGGTTGGTTACTTGGTTTTACTTTTAAAATAATGTACTTAGACTATGGAAAATTACATAGTTGGAAATTCAATAATTATTTTTAAACATGGTAAGCAATCTATTTCTAACATGAGGTGTTTTGAGTGCGTTACATAATTTACAACATTCTTATATATATGTAACGGTTTATTGGATTAATCCATCAACAAGGACTATGATAAAACGACATACTTGCATTTGAGCAGTTTATTGGGTTGATCTATCTACAATTTATTTAATGTAAGTTTTATTATAATTTAGATTTAGACTTAAAATAAAAATATATTTTAGTTCAGTTTAACTATGATTTTTTTATAAAAATAATGATAGAATATTTTGTTAGGGCTTGAAGATTGTTTAATTTAAATGATAACTATATTTAAGATGTTTTATATTTAAAATTAAGAAGATAATATACTTTAATAAAAAAATGAGGTTATAATTTTTGATTCTTTTTGTTTATGTTTATCGTTTAGTTACATGAAGAGTTTTAAAAATTTAGATAATATAGAAAATAAAAATAAGGTTTTTACGCAAAACACGAATTCCTCAAAAATCGATTTTTTGCCACCTGATCCGGCCGAAACCCGAAATACAATACACATATATATTTCAAATACTATAGAAATATATTTATTTATCTAATTATTTTTCAAAAATTCTAAAACACCTAGTCGGTCGTGTTTTTTTTATAATTTCTAAGCATACTATCTATTTATCAATCCCTTAAATCGATTGAATATACATAATTTTTGCATTATAACTAAACTCGAATCCAACCGACCTTAACCTAAAATCCAAAAATAAGGGTTTGATTTTTATATCCAAAATTCGATTGGATTTTTGATTTAACCATCCAGACAAGTCCAATGCATGTTTTAGAATATGGTATAAATAGACATAGGTACAAAATTCTTTTTTAGAAAAACGACGTCGCCATTACGTGGATGAAATTGAGAGGATATTTTACGCTTTAAATTGTTGTACTTTGTGTAGTGGTAGTTGTACAGTCTTCAAGGTCAAAGTAGCACCTACGAATATCCAAAGTCATTCTAATCAAGCAAACATAGAAAGTCAAAGTTGATGCTATATATATATATATATAATATATACATACACAATATCTGTATCTATCCCCCCAATAAAAAAGAAAAAAAAGATAAAAAGGAAAGGATCAATCAGTCTTGTGTGGGACTCCTCGGATTGAACGATTGATCTTCACAACTGCGCTGAAAAATTCCTCGGATTTTGTGTTGGTTTAATCGCATACTCATTTGTCACTTCTCCCTCTTTCTTTTCATCCGGTTCTTGCGGCAAAATCAGCTGATACGCAAGAAATTGATTTGGTGCACTCCTAGGGTTTTCAATTGTGAGTTTCGATGGCAACTTAATGTTTTATGCTTTCATTGTTGATTACTTAGGTTATTTGTTTTGTGAAAGTTCCGTATTGAGGTTTACTTGGTCGTTGATTTTGAATACGTATTGTTTGAAAGATCAAGATTCTGATGCCAGGTCTGGACTTCGGAGTATTGGTTGATTTGATGATGGAACGTTTGAATAGGTGGTGTATTTGTTTGATTTATCGGTGGATTAGGTTTTGATGTCATGGTACATTTTCGATGAATATTTAATTTAACCTTTCCTTTGCGAAATTTTGGAAAGTAAACGATCAGGGATTTTGTCTAATTGTGCATTATTTCGGATTTTCAGTACATTGGATCAGATAATCAAGAGGATTGATACTTCGTTTTAGAATTTATTGGTTGGGGCTGATTAGGGTAATTGGAACTTGATCAAATGTTAATTTGGTTTTCAATTGCTATAACTTTGATCCTCAAGTTGCCATAATCATATGAATATATCTTTTCATTGTGTCAATTTCCGAGGGAAAGCTGGGAAATGGAAGAAATCTTGGAGTTACTTGATGTTACATTAATAGAATTAAATGATAAGTAGCTTGCGTGTTTGTACTTTATTTTGCCTTACTCTTGATAGTGATAATTTGAGCATTACATACCTTTATATGAAATTCCACAATGGTAACCCTTTCTTAGAACAGGATGATACTTTTGAATTATAAGGAGAAATAGTTTCATGTGACATATATTTTGTGTTTTGGCAGGTTGATCTTCACAATATACTCATCATATGGTGCTACTTTGAATTTCGTTTTGTGTATGGCGGCAAAAGACAGTAGGGCGTGCCATTTAATCATTTTGAAGCGTTCTTTGGTATCACTAGCTCATGTTTTCATTTGTTCATTGGTTTCTGGAGAGTTAGATGGGCGTTTGTGTATTAGGATTACATCATAAAATACAAACCACAAAGACACCACTCGTAATGGAGCGAGCAGAAACCTGTAATGAGAGTGGGCATGTAATTGATATAACAAGTAACAA
This sequence comes from Silybum marianum, assembly GCA_036898165.1. Classification (NCBI taxonomy): domain Eukaryota; kingdom Viridiplantae; phylum Streptophyta; class Magnoliopsida; order Asterales; family Asteraceae; genus Silybum; species Silybum marianum. The sequence goes on along the minus strand of CM072537.1, from coordinate 5,701,534 downwards.
TGAACCTTCCTCATCTAGCACTAGCAGAACCCAAGATAGACCGGTCAACGGGTCAAACTCACAGCAGAATGAAGACCTTCCTACAACTAGTGTGAGTGATCCTGTTTTCCAGCATTCTTTTTCTACTGTCAATGGAACAAATGCAAGGAGTACACCATTTGCTAGAAGGGGGGATGGCCATGGTCGTCGTAGAAGCCCATTGAATTCTGGCTATTGGATATCTATCGAATTAGTTATAACTGTGAGCCAAATAATAGCGGCCGTTATTGTTTTGTCCTTATCGAGGCATGAGCATCCTCGTGCTCCACTATTTACATGGGTTATTGGGTATGCTTCCGGTTGTGTTGCAACTCTCCCTCTTCTCTTTTGGCGATTTCATTATCGTAACCAAGCACCGGACCAAGATCCATCTCAGCCTCATCAAGGTTCTGCTCCAAGCAGCCTTTCGGCTATAGCCACCTCTTTCACTTCATCTTCAAATGCAAGGACGTCTGTAGGAGACACTCACAACAACACTGGTACAACAATACCTATAACGGTCTTGCTGAGAGCAAGGTATGTAGTATTTGGCAAAATGTTTGTATTATAAGTTTATAACATATGTTTTCTGTTTTCTTTGTCAGTTTGTGTTTGGGTGGTTTATTGTTATCTGTTCTTAGGATTGAGTAATTCTGCTCAATGGTGGAGCAGTGATCCTCAAGTGATTGAGTAATGGTTTCTTAGGATTAAAGTTAAAGAACAAAAAGAGGAACAGTGATCCTCAAGTGATTTGAAATGTATCATTACTCTCTCAGTTTTCCCTAGTTCACCCACAATAGATCTCATAGTTCTTTCCATTTATATTTAAGAAATTCTGCCCAATGGTGGCTTAAGATGGAAATCATTAACTATGCTAATAATCATGTCTAAAATGGTAACGTAGGCAACTCTTTAGGTTAAAAGCTTAAGCAAGAAATAAGTTGGCAATTGCTTTTACAGGAAGAGATGAGTTGGAACTGGGAGGTTCCATGGACTCTTGTTGAATTTGCTAAAGTGTTAATGGTCCTGACACTTTTGAGATTGTTTGAGTTGATTGTTTTGAGTGCTTTCTCTTACGGCTTACTTAGTACACCCACAAAGGTGTAGTTGTCATTAAGGCTGCACAACCTGACAAGTAAAATGTAAGGCTAGATGTGTGTCTTGTATATTTGTGTATATAAAATTATGTTTTAAAGTGTTAGTAACATACTAACATGAAAAATAACAACATATACCTGGAAACTCACCAAATCTCATTTAAATATCATCAATTAAAATTTTAACAATAATATTAACACCAACTAACCATTAACATCAGCTAACAATTGATAGTTAACAATAATGGCATAAATTACCTACATTCAATTGACATTAACAACATTTTAACCATCAACGTTCATTTGACCTAAAGCTCACGAATAGAATCATCATAGATAACAAATGAGGGGTGAAGACAAAAAAAGAGGCAGAATACAGGTTGAGGTAGTGGTAAGGCTCTAATGTGAATGGTCAATATATTTTTGCGTTATGCATAATATGTTAGTCGAAAAGATGCTTAATGGGCTTAAATTTCATTTGAATTAAAGGACATAGGGAAAAAAATATTTTGGATTCATTAAAATAGTCCAAAGAGTCGGGTTTGTGCTTTGAATGAATCCTTCTTGTCGGATATGTGCCTTAGAGCATAGAGGCTGAGCTGTATGCCTCCTTGAAGCCAATGGGCCTCAACCAAGGCAAGAAGCTGAAGTTTTGCCTTGATTGTCATTCTGCTTGACTACACCTTGCACCGATATATGACAGACCTACTAAAAGGTGTGGTTGTAGAAGATGTTGGAATCTGTCAGCTGAAGCTGTAGTGTCTAAGATGACAAATGATGAGTAGAGGATGAGCATTCCGTCTCCCTCCATCCCTCCTATAGTATTTAAGTTTACATCTATAAAATGACTCCAAGGAGATATGGGAAGTGGTTCATAGTTGAGACCTCACACTTGGTGTTTCTGAGCCTTCTGGTATTAGAATTTGGAAAGTTGGAGATTTCTGTAAGTGCAACAAATAAACGACCTTATTGTTTCAAAACTTTCAATTAGATTAGATGGTTAGGCATGGTTACAGTCTTGCAGATAGATATCTTTTAGGGTTATGTGGATACGCAGCTCAGTTGCAAGTCCACCCATGAAAGGAAGATGGGTAAAGAACCATATCTAGCAGAATAGCACTGTAATAGGCTGATGAAATTTGCGACTAGTTATGGTCAACAAGAATGGAGATACTTAAATAGTACTTGCACTTAAGCATTCTTTATTATAAAGATATTAAAAAGGAATATCAAGAATAAGACGGTCAACAAGAATGGAGATCCTTAAATAGTACTTGCTATATGGCAAAAGATAAAATTCATTGTTTGATTGAGCATATAATTACAATAGAAGTGATTGCCGCTGACTCATTGTTAGAAGCCTTGTTGGCATCTTGTAGACCAGAACTTACACCATCAAGATTTTGTAACGATTGCAATGACCATATATTCTTAACTTGAAAAAAATTCCAAAAATTAATAGTCGTCTCAAATTGGTAAGTGCTGCAACTTCTTTTGGATTCAGTACATCGAATGATTTTTCTTCAAAATATATCGTACTACATGGAGCCTGATTAGAAATGAATAGTCTAGTTGGACCAAAGTACAAAAATTCCCTTTTCAATTGTATACAGATTTTGAATTAGGCTTACTAAAAGATCCGCACGCCTAATAGAAAGATTTGGTTTCTGTTGCAGACTCAAAGTACTTGTTGAATACTTCAAAATGGGCTTAGATTGCTTCTTTGCAGTCTGGTTCGTGGTTGGGAATGTGTGGATTTTTGGAGGCCATTCTTCTGCTTCTGATGCTCCAAACTTGTACAGGTACCAGTCGTTTCATGTCATCTGCTTTTTTATCGATCCTTTTTATGGTTGCAGCAGGCCATCTTATGGAAATTTTTGATTTTTTGCAGGTTATGTTTAGTGTTTCTTACCTTTAGTTGTATTGGTTATGCAATGCCGTTCATCTTGTGTGCCACAATCTGCTGCTGCCTCCCTTGTATAATTTCTGTCCTGGGTTTCCGGGAGGATACATCACAGAATAGAGGAGCCACTACAGAGTCGATTAATTCTCTGCCGACCTACAAATTTACGATTAAGAAGCATAAGCATGGAAATAATAAAGACACCCAGTCTGGTGCTAGCGAAGGTGGGGTTGTGGCTGCAGGAACAGAAAATGAGCGTGTCCTATCTGGAGAAGATGCAGTAAGTCTTTCCTTTTTTCTTAATTATTTCTGGTTTATTTTCTAGCTTTTGCGCTTTTATCTAAACATTTAGTGCATTATACATGTCTGAACCAAACAACTAAAAGACGTTATTTGAAGATTCTAACACTGATATGTAAGGGTCATATGCATTAAAACCCAAGTTTTATCAATAGTTTTACTTCACCTACAGTGTCCATATTAGCCCAAAGAATCTGGAAAAATGACAAGTCCCCCTTTTTTTTTATAAATCTTTTTTAGTCATAAAACTTGCATTTACTTTCATTCTTAGCCTTTGTTTCTAACTTTGAAAATTGTGAATTCTCGTATATTTTTTAGTAAAAGAAAATGCCAAAATTTCCACTTGTTATACACGTTCATATTACTTGCTGTTTTTAGCAACCTTTTCATATCTGCAAAGGGGGGAGGATATTGACACCAAGCACTTGATGGTGATTGTTTTAGGATCCACATATCATGTTTTCAAGATATTTCATTCTACCTTCTTTATACTCTTTTTCTCTTTCTCTTTCTATTTCTTTCTATCTACTAGTCTTTATTCTTACTTTTTTTTTCACTCACACGGGTCTTTCATGGAAACAACCACTCTATTCTTTTGCATAAATTTCACTCCTCTTGGATCTTTCTTTCGAGTAGAATATACTGGATTTATTTGGTTTGGTTTATATCATGTTCCCAAGAAACAAAACCATAATCTTTTTATGGATTCAAGAAAATACTAGATTTGTTTGGTTTATATGATTATATCATGTTTTCAAGAAAGCAAAATTTGGAATCTTTAATGAGTCTTATATCTAGATTATAACGCGTATTTACTCCACAGGTGTGCTGCATTTGTTTGGCGAAATATGCAAACAATGATGAACTGAGGAAGTTACCATGCTCTCACTTCTTTCACAAAGATTGTGTGGACAAATGGTTGAAGATCAATGCTTCGTGTCCCCTCTGTAAGAGTGAAGTTGGGGAGAGCGTTTTAACCGAACCACAATCATAGAAGTAAGCAAGCAAGCAAGCATTGGCTTTCTATGACACATATTATGGGTATGTTAATATTGCATATGCTGCTGCTTTTTCTTCTTCTTTTAGAATGTGTGTGTGTGTGTGTGTGTTTGTTTCATAATGAAGTGTTAGTCTTTTGATCATTTTATTAGGTTTTGGTAGGGAATATATATATATATATATATATATATATTTTGCATTTTAAATCATTCTCTACTCAACTACTCCAAACCATAACAAAAGGTTAGTTATGACATTATTTTTCGAAGAGGAAATTATGATTTTCGTCCTTGTGGTTTGTTAAAGGTTACGATTTTCATTCCAGTAGTTTAGAAATTACAAATTTTGTCTCTATGGTTTGTAATTTATTGTTATTTTTGTCTCTGAGCCTAATTCCTACAATTAACTACAACTGTACAAGGGACGGAAAAAACAAAGAATTGTAAACCACAGGGGCCAAAACAGCAATAAATTATATGAAAATAACAATGAAATGTAAAATAATAAGGACTAAACTTGCATTTTTAAACCATGGGGACAAAAAATGTAATTTTGAACAAACTTGAGGGACGAAAAACGTAATTTTCTCTTTTTCAAATAATAAAATACACGTACGGTACTTTCACAAACCTCACCGATGACAATGACTTTTCATGTACAAAATCACATATGATTTTGTACGTGACAAAACTCAAGGGGACTATTTGTTTTGGATTAAATGGAGAATGCTTAATTGAACTCAGCCTTATATATGCTTAATCGACACATATATCAGTGTTTGTTTATATGACTTAATTGAGGCAGATACGGTGTTTGTTTACTACTTAATTGATACCGAGTGTCTTAAATCGGTTAGCTCCTACCTTGTGTGTTCCGTTTTCGTGTTCAGACTTCACGCATTTTCTAAAATTTCCTAAAAACCGTGTCTTTTTTAATACATTTTCATTGATTTGTAGTGTGAATAGATAGATTACCTTATTTGGATGTTTGATCTTTCGTGTTCATCGGTAAATTGTGTATTATTGATAAAATCCCCAATTTGATTTTCTGTCATATATATGTTATTCTTCATCATAGAATTTTGAATATTTGATCGCCATCCATGTGTTATGGTACCGTGAAATTAAACATACAAAACAAAATATAATTAATTATAATAGACGTTATAATATACTGTGGTCACCGTTCTAAATCACCGGCGACCATCCCCACCGAACTGAACCATCTTTTATAACTTGGTATAGTATTTTTTTTTAATAACTTATATTAGTAGAAATTTCATTTTAGAGATAGATGTTATGTTTTTTGGTTGAAAACCTGTAATAGGCCTAAATTGTCCAAACTGGTCAGATCAAAACAATTTTTTTTATTGTTTGGTTTGACCGATTTGGTTACTTGCTATCAAACTGTTTAGTTTGGAAATTTCCTAAACCGGCATTGCGATTTGTTTTGTGATTTGAGGTAAATCATCCAAATCAGTTAAATGAAACATTTAAATTATACTATGGTATCAATTTATTGAAAACATTTAAATATTAGAGTAGCTAGGTGCGAAAAAATTATAGATTTTAATAGGAGGAGACAATGATGTGAAAAACAAGACAGTAGTTCTCTATAATGGCAACTTTATAGCACGTTTGTTTTGAGTACAAAATATCCCAGTTAAAATCCTGTCATCCCCACCCGGTCCCTGTCTTTATCCCATTCGTATTAAACATGAGATAATGAGTTTTTGTCTTGTCTCATATCAGTATGTCATAATTATTAATCTTTTTTTTGTCTTGTTCCATTATGTGCATTTACCAAATACACCTTCAATATTACTAATAACTAAAAAACAGAATTCTAAAGCATTCTTCAGGCGCTGCACCAATTCTAAAGCATTATTCACCCGTAAGGTGTGCTTATGACATCCCTAAGAGTGAATGTCATCCTCATACAAGTCAACATCAACACCTATGATAGTACAAAAAATTCCATACAGACCCCAATAAAGTGCATAAAATTCCGTACACACCTCTATATTAGAGATGTCATTAGCACTCCGCTTTTAAAACCGTTACAAACTAATGAGGCATGCCACAACATTATTCTATAAAACCTATGTAATGCCACGTCACATTAGAGGGACCACGACTTTAAAAACAAAAATATTCAGTTGTTTTATTATTGTTTTATTAATTAAACAAATCTTATATTTATGACCAAATAAAAAGTAAAGTTCAAATTATACGTCACACTTAACAAAGAAATTTTGATTATCAATTTTATATACTTAAATAATAATTTTATTTTTAAATTACAAGTTGTTAAACTATAAATTACCATATTAATTAAAGTACTCTGATATTTAATGACTATATAATCAAACTATTTAAAGTTTATTTGGAGTAACCTACAAATTTGATCTTTGTGGTTTGTCGAAAATAATATTTTTCATCGACACGGTTCTTAAACTATAAGATGATCATCGTGGTTTGCAAAACGTCCAGATTAGTTCCTGCCTCTAACGACAGTTAAAAGTTTCATTAAATGAGAAGATTTTTCATCATTTTTCATATTTTTTCATCCTTTATCCAATTAAAATCAATTCTATGATCTTGGTCCATGTGATTTCTAATTAGATAAAAGACACATAATAAATAAAAGAATAAAATGTTTCTCGTTTAACAGATTTTTAACACCGCTAAAGGAATGGACCAAATCTGAACATGATCCCTTGTAATTTCCAAATTATAATGATAGAAAAATATATTCAACAAACCAAATAGATAAAAGTTGTAGTTTACTCTTTTTGTATATAAATTATACATAAAACAAAATACATATTTTGTATTGTTTTGTTTTTTATATTGAATCATAAAATATTATAAGATATTAAAAAATTAAAGAAATTGCTAATATAATAATGGAAATTATATTTTAAAAAAATACTTGTATATAGCAATTTTAATCAACTAATCATGCGTTTTATTTACTAATTAAATAGTACTTTAAATAAAACATTTCCTTTTTTTTTCCTGTAATCAAATAAAATAAAAAAATTGATTGCGCAATAAACGAAGACATTTTCTCTTGAAGGCATACCAAGTCAACATATTTCCCGGATCAGATCTAAAAATGTCCAATTTAGATTTAGAGACCCAAAATCTCATTCACCCATCTCACCGTTCTCCGCCAACCACCACCACCAACCACCGCCACAACCACCACCAACCACCACCGGAAACCACCTCAAAACAACCCAACCCCCTAACATCCCTCATACTCCAACCATTCCAATGGCTAAAGATGCTATCTTCCGAGCTCAACCCGTCGTTCATTTTCGGCATCTTCCTCATCTACGGCCTCAGCCACGGCTTTTCCGCTTCCTTTTTTAAAGTCGTCTCCGATTATTACTGGAAAGACGTCCAAAAAATACAACCCTCGAAGGTCCAACTCTTCGTGGGGTTGTACCATATTCCATGGGTCATGAAGCCCCTGTGGGGCCTCATGACCGACGTCTTCCCAGTAATGGGATACAGGAGACGGCCATACTTTATTGTGGCCGGAGTAGTGGGGGTTGTGGCAGCAACTACGGTGGCAGAGGGCGGTACGAGGGTGGGAGTAGGGACGGCATTATGGTGTTTGATAGCGATTGCGGCAGGGATGGCCATGGCGGATGTGACCATAGATGCTTGTATAGCAAGGAATAGCATCGAGTTCAAGGAATTGGCTCCGGACATGCAAAGCCTTTGTGGGGTGTGCTCGTCGGCCGGTGCACTCATCGGCTACTCCGCCAGCGGCTTCTTGGTTCATCATCTTGGCCCTCAGGTTAGCCTTTTCCGATTCCGATAACTTTTTTTGTTTTTTGTTTCAATATTTATTTGGGGAGTGCTAATGGCACCCCTAATACAGGGTGTGCATGGGAATTTCATGTACTTTATAGGGGTCTGTACAAATTTTTTGGTACTATAACATGTGTTGATGTTGACTTGTGCGAGAATGACATTCACCCTGATGTCATAAGCATACCTTAGGGGTGCCATTAGCCTCCCCAATTTACAATTAAACCCAACTTTATTTTTACTGACTATTTAAACAGAAACTTTAATAATTTTTAAGGGGTGTTGAATTTTGTATGATTGATACAATTTTGACCAAAGAGGCAAAGACAGTTAAAAAATAAGTAAAACTGGACTTTAATCTGCATTTACAAGTCATCATTACAATAATGTAATGTAGTTAGAGCATTTTCAACAACATCTTTAAATTTTTTCTAAAATGGAGATACAAAAGTTAAAATTTCTAAAAAAAATTGCATTAATCTCCAACAACATCTTTATTTAGAAGAATCAATATTAATTATGTTATTAAAATATTCAAAATATTTAAAAACTTTTAAAGTAAACTTTTATGTTATTGGTGGAAGAATGAAGTATGAATAAAGTATTATTATTTTTACTTGGTAATCATTTTTAGGGTGATCTCCAAGTATGGAGAAAAAAACCTTCTTTCTCATATTTTCTCCATTTTGGAGGAAATTTTAGAGACGCTGTTGGAGCAAAATTTTAGTCAAAAATCTCTATTTTTCTATTTTAAAGTTGCTGTTGGAGATGCTCTTAGGATGTCACAGCAGAATAACGTACGTTTCTTTTTTCAAAATGACTAACGATTTTTGCTTGTAATATATAACTTGTAGGTTGCCTTGGGACTTTTGGCAGTTCCAGCAGCATCACAAATATTATTAGGGTTTGTGATTTATGAAAATAAAACATCTTACGACTCTTCTGCAACGAAAAGACAGGTTAGCTTAATTTTAGTTTTTTTTATAACAAGAATGCTATATGCTTTGCTTTGACTTTGTTACTTAATGCTCATCAAACTTAGCATTTTTTTTAACGTCTATAGAACTTGATAAACAAATACGGGTTTATATGACACTTAAAACGTCCGCTAAAAAAACTTAATTTTCGTATGTAGTCCAAGTGTTGTGAGAGACATTATTCAACAGTTGGATGGTATAAAAAGTTTAATTGATAATGGAATATTAACTTTTTATTAAATTATATATGTGTGAAATTATATTATAGGCAATGAAGAAGTTGGGAGGAGCAGTAAAAGGAATGTATGAGACCATTAAATTCCCACAAGTCTGGAAGCCATCTCTTTTCATGTACCTTTCCTTGGCTCTTAGTTTTAGTACCCATGAAGGTCACTTTTATTGGTACACTGACCCTAAAGCTGGCCCTGCTTTTTCTCAGGTATTTGCTTCTTTTTTCTTTTTCAAGAATTCTACTTGACAGCATTAAAAAAAAATATGGTCCAGATGGCGGGTTCTCAGGGTGTTTTTTAGTTTTTCTTTTTTTTTTGCGTTTTCCCCTGAACCTCCCTCTCTCTCTCTATATATATATATATATATATATATAGTTTTGAGAATTCTCTAATAATGAGATTTTTGAAAACTTGTGCATCATGTGTTATTTCAAATGATTTCTTGTCATCTATAGTTTAATACAGTGATTAACATATATTTGTTTCACATGTATTCGGTTCACATTATGAACCTTTTTGGCGTGTTGTGAAACAAAAAATATACATAAAAAAGCTTAATGTTGTCTACCGAATACATATGAAACAAACATATTATAAAACAAATATATAAAAAAAATCATGTGAAACAAAACTTAAAGGTAGAAGCACCTCTCCGTCTAAAAGAGAGCTAGCCTCTCAGCTTTTAGATTTGCATAAGTGAAAGCCCACAGAAGGGAACAAACCTACCAAAATTTTGGAGTTCTCAAATGATTAAACCTATATGTTTGTGTGTGTGTGTATATATATATATATATATAGACAAAGGATTGTGTGAGAATAGGAGTTAAGGTGAGAAGCGTAATAAAAGATCGAGACCCTTGATCACTTCTAATCTCACCCCATACCATGAACTCCGGTTCTCACAGGAATTAATCTGTTGCATCTTGGTGCATCTCATTAGTGTTGATCTTCAATTACATGATTGATCCAAAGGTGGAGATTTCTTCTTACCCTTTTCACCATAACTTCCATTCTCACCAGAACTTGGATCTCAAAATAATTACGGTTCTCGTTTGAACCTGTCACTGATAGTGACACATATGTGTGAGTGTCACATGGCCCTCACACGTTTATGCATAAGAAGACATGTGAAAACGGGCTTTCTAGCCCTTGAACAAATCGAATCACGACGAACGGAAATGACCAATGGTTGAGTTTTCGAATGCAGGAACTGGTTGGGATGATACACGCAATTGGAGCAATGGCTTCAATCGTTGGAGTTCTAATATACCACAAGCTCCTCAAAGACTACCCATTTCGAAACTTACTCTTTTACGCTCAACTCGTGTTCGGTCTCTCGGGGATGCTCGATGTCATATTCATCTTACGTTGGAATCTCGTTCTCGGGATTCCCGACTACTTATTCTTGGGGTTGGAGGAAAGTGTTTCCCGGATCGTAAGCAGAGTTAAATGGATGCATATGATCGTATTGAGCACGAGTTTGTGTCCTATAGGCATCGAAGGCACGTTTTTTGCACTTTTAATGAGCATCGATAGCCTCGGTTCACTTTCTTCTAAATGGGGAGGTGCCGTAATTCTTCATGTGTTTAACGTCACAAGAACGGATTTTACAAACTTATGGCTTGTGACTCTTATTAGGACCCTCCTCAGAATTGCAACGTTGGGTTTCATTTTTCTTGTCCCAAATGTCGATCGTCTTCACGTATGGACTCCAAATAATATCGTGCAGTCGGGAAGTAAAAGAAGTGAAGATCTAGAACTTATTGAAAGTGACAAGATTCAACTACTGCCCTTGAAGGAAAGACATGAAATTTAATTGTATATTTAGAAGTTAAAAGATTTTAGATTCTGTATCTATATTGTTATATATATATACACGAATATATTTAGTTAAAGAACGAAAAATGAACCAAAAACTGGAAACAAACCTTGATGAATTTAAGATCAATTAACCAATTTCTTCAGGTGATGGAATATTCTCTTTATTGTTTGTAGCTGCAAAATAGAACCATATGAACATATTGTTTGTAGCTTCTGAAAGATTCTGAATGATTTTATATCTTGGGCTTCTTTAACCATTGAATACCTAATTTCATTTTGAACAATTACCAAACAACCATATTTCATTTTACACTATATCATAAGAGCCGCTTAATTATTTTGACCACTTAATCATCATGTACCAAATCATTCTGCAACTGTCAACTGAGCTATATGCTGAAGGGCATGTCTTATATTTGGGCAAAATCGTCGTACCCTTTTACCAACTGAGCTACATGCTGAAGGGCCTGTCTTATACTTGGACAAAATCGCCGTACCTTTTTACCAACTGAGCTACATGTTGAAGGGCTTAAGTGGATAACCATGTTTATATGTTTTGGGAACATTGTCTTGTGCACTAAGAACACCTTTGTGTGTTCAAGCAGGATTTCTTGGAACACCAACTTAGGGCTGTTTGTTAGAGAGCTTAATGAAACTCATAGCTTATTCGTTAAGCGATACATGACTGTTTGGTAGTGGCTTTATGATATACAAAATGGGCTTCAAAAGAAGACTATCCTTCAATCTATGAAGAACTCCTTCAAAACAAAAACTTTCTCAATCTATATCGAAAGATTAATCTATACACAATTTTATCCTTACATTACTTAACGGAAAACCAATCAAACGTCCTTTCAGTTCTACAAGGGGAATACAAAGCCGAAAGCATCTTTAAGTGAAATAAAAGCTACCATTGAATACCACAAAATAACCTTAATTGACAACTAATTTTACCGATAAGTGCGGGATAATAGTTTGGTAAAAGGGCATTTGCTCCCATGTTTACGAATAAAAATCACCTATCCCAAATTCACATGTATTATTGCTGTCTCACCAATGAAACTATGACACCTCCGATTTTCATTTATTTTAAATTTATTTAATTCATGTTTACTTTCTCTCTCTGCTTACGTGTATTCATATAATTGATGGACATGAATGAGACATAAAATTTAGGACGGATGATTTTCATCCAAAATTTAGGACAAATGATTTTCATCCCACGTTTACAAGTTGAATGAAAATCACCCGTCCTAAATTTTATGTCTTATTCATGTCCACCAACTATATGAATACACGTAAACAAAAGAAAAAGTAGACATAAATTAAATAAATTTAAAATAAAAAAAAATATGATATGTCATGATTTTATTAGTGGGACAACAACAAAACATCTGAATTTAGGATACTTAATTTTTATTCCTAAATTTTATGTCTTATTCATATCCAATAATTATATGAATACACAAAGAGGGGAGAGAGAGAGAGACAGTAAACAAAAGATTGCTAAGACGAATGACACGTGGGCCGAGCCTCTACAAAGCTCCACCTGGGATGAGCTCACACACAGCTCCGATGATCATGGCCGCTCTCAGTAGACTAGTACACCAATAATATAACACCCAAATTTAGAAAGAGATCGCCGAGGCCAGGAGAGTAATCGGATCTATGATTCATTTACGCCTGTTTCCTCCAGCGATCGTCAAAAGCGGGTATGTATTCATCCAATTATTACTTTTTCAATACAAAAGGTTCCCAATATAGGCGGTGAAATTTATGCTGCTTGTTGAAACTAGGGGATTTTCTATTCTGATTTCTGAATGCATTGAAAATATGGTATGATAAGATTTTCGTAATAGTTGCAATTTATAGAATTTGGAGGCATTGGTTTTAAGTAATGATCGAGTTTTTAGGGTTTTCTGTTGCTCTTTTCCTGTTTTTGAAAAGATGAAAACCATAGAGTATTGATGTAATAAGTTGATTATAAACAGGCCAGGGTCTTAGCATAAGAGGCAATGTGATGTTTTGGAGACTTGAGATTGGTTGAGTCATTTAACTTCTCCAGTTATGGATTTGTTCATGGAAGTTTAAATCTTCATGCGTTTTGTGGTAAGCAGTTAAAGATTTTTTTTTATGGAAAGATGAGTTCTTTTTCAATTACAAGGAAGAAGACGCCTTTTCAAAAGCATAGGGAAGAGGAAGAGGCAAAGAAGAAGGTATAATACCTTTGTGGAATTCTGTTAGTTAAACACACATATATATATATATATTTATCTTTATAAGATCATTGATCTTGGATTAATTAAATGTTTATTTATATAGAGGGCAGAGGATGAAACAGCTCGTTTATATGCCGAGTTTGTGGAGTCTTTTCAAGGGGATAATGCACCTGGGTCAAAGGCTTTTGTTCGAGGAGGAACAATTAACCCGGGTGAAAAAGCGAAGGCTGATATTGAAGGTCAGTTCACATTAGAGGGCCTTGATTAACTCGCTTCAAAATTCAGTTATTAAACATGTTGTTTGTTTACTAGCATATGTATGGATAAAAGAATGATTTATTTTACATGGACACATTAATAAGCAAATGGGCCTTCTTATTCATTCACGGATCGCAGGTGGAAATTCCAAAGATGTGGTATCTGGTTCAAAGAAGGGGAGTAGGTAAACAAATGCTTTTGATTAACCATGTTACAATGCTCATATCCTAAAGCATTCCAAGTACAGTTATTTCATGGTGATGATATCATGGGAATCTACTTTTCTTGTTTAGGTTTGGTAACTTCTAGGAACTAGGAGACTTGTTATGTGTAGCTCTTGTTTTTTTTTATTTAATTTCATGTTTCTTACTTAGCATTATCTTCGAAGGAGCAAAGAAAGTTTCAAAAACCTTGATAAGATACAGATACCTAGAATTTTATAATGTTTTAACACAATTTATATGCGCAATTGGTATTCAGGTTTGCTTGTTTTAGGAACTTAGTGGCCTTAGTTGAGGGGCTATTTTGCAAATTTGTGACAATACGGTCCAATTTGCAATGTTTAAAATGTGCAGCTGTGTGAAGATGTCAAACAATTGAAGGATCTTTTCTCCTTTGTTACAAGTTTTAGGGTGATATTGTCACGAAACAAGGAAGTTCATGAATCTTCTTTTAATTGGTCTAGTTTAATAATTGTGTTCAGCTATTTCTGATAGCATACTGTCTCTCTAGAGTAATTATGCCATTTTATATTTTACGGATTGACAAGTAGCAGATTGGTGTGCACTAGACATCATATAGTATAGTGTCCCTCACTACTGGAAACCATGGGATTTATTGATCAAATATTAATATATGTAAAGTTAATCAGAGACATCAACATATGATATAATTGCAACTAACAACAATTTCAAGTCCTTCTAATTGGTAAGAAAACAAGTTTACGATGTATAATGTTAATGACCCTACATAAATAAAATTTTCGAGATAAAGTTGCAAACACAAAGCTCGAGAGAAGATGTGTATTGTTCTTGAAAACATGTCTGTGTGGATGTGTGTTAATTAATAGACACACACACGCGCGTATCCCGTGTAGATAGTCTAGAATATGTGATTGTTTGTTGAAAAATACACACCGTTGTTTCTTTCTACAGGTATGTTCCTTCTTTTATACCTCCTCCAATGGCAACCAAGGGTAAAGAATACGAGAAAAAGGTTAGTAAGCTGATCAAGATTTCTGTTATGTCTTCTTATTTCTCATTCTGTATTTCTTGTTTATTTTCTTTGTTGTTATACCTAAATGGTTTGTACTGCCAATAGGAGGAGGAGAGGCCAAAGGAGAAAGAGAAAGGGAAGTCAAGAAATATAGACCATTTTATGGAGGAGTTGAAGCATGAGCAAGAAATGAGAGAAAAACGAAACCAAGAACGCGAACAATGGCGTGATGGACGTCACACTGATACTTCAACTGTAAGGATCATTGCTATCTGAATGTATATGCATATTTTACTCGTAAAGGATTAACATCTAGTCTAGAGCACATTTGAAGACTTGTTGTATTCCTTGTCAGTCTTGATATTTTAACATGATATTTTCTTTTCTGACATCTATACTTTGTGTCTCAGCCATCTAGTCGGTTTGATGATTTTCCTGATGATTTTGATCCAAGTGGGAAGCCTGGATCCTTTGATGATGGAGATCCTCAGACTACCAATCTATATGTTGGGAATCTTTCACCTCAGGTTAGGCAATGATGCTACTATGGTGCTTTTGATTCCATGGATGATAAGCTGACTATTTCTTATTGATGCTAAAAAAATGGCAGGTAGATGAAAATTTTCTCTTGAGAACATTTGGAAGATTTGGACCCATTGCAAGTGTGAAGATAATGTGGCCGAGGACTGAAGAGGAGCGCAGGCGACAAAGGAATTGTGGGTTTGTGGCATTCATGAATAGAGCAGATGGACAAGCTGCGAAAGATGAAATGCAAGGTTGAACTTTTTTCGATTATGATTATTGTTTTTAACTTTAATTCCTGTATTATCTAATCTCTTGCGAGCGAGTGCTGTGTTTGAAATCTTTCTAGTATGGTATGGTAGGGAAATGTGATAGGATGGGGAATTGAATCATGCGTAATGATCTTAAATAACATAAATGATGAAAAATATATTTTCTTGCAGGGGTGATTGTTTATGAATACGAGTTGAAGATTGGGTGGGGTAAATCTGTTTCCCTCCCATCACAAGCACTCTCTGCTCCTCCCCCAGGGCATATGGCTATCAGGAGTAAAGAGGTATGTAGCATTTCATATATATATATATATATATACCATTAGCACAACAAAATCTTCTTCTTCACATGCATGAGATTTCTTGAGGCTACTGTTGAATATAATGACTCACACAGATATATCTTGTGATGATTTGTTTAAATTGACCAAGCCCTCATGATTTTGTTTTGATTTAAATTAATTTTGTGATATGCAGGGTGCTACTGTAGTCTTGTCTGGGCCATCTGGTCCTCCAGTTACTTCTGTTTCGAGCCAGAACTCTGAGCTGGTAGGTTAACTCTGAGCTGTATTTCCTTTTCATAAATATTAATTTGTTTTATAAGTAGAAATAACCATGGTTACCTATTTGTTCTGCTTTTCAGCACCAACATTTCATAGCAAAAATAATCTTCTTTGCACATCTTTAAATTTATTTCTCATCCTAAAAGAATATCTATTGACAATCCAAGATTGGTGCATAGGTTCTTACTCCAAATGTACCTGATATAACTGTTGCTCCACCTGAAGACGATCATCTTCGGCATGTGATTGATACAATGGCTCTTTATGTTCTTGATGGAGGTTGTGCTTTTGAGCAAGCTATAATGGAGAGGGGCCGTGGAAATCCTCTTTTCAGTTTCTTGTTTGAACTTGGCTCAAAGGAGCATACTTACTATGTTTGGAGGCTGTATTCCTTTGCTCAGGTACATATATCTTAAACCGTGTTCCTCTTTGCAGTTGGGTTGAACTTCTTTGTGTGTTTGATATCTCAGATGTGACACGGGTGATGTATATATATATACATATATTATAGAGGGAGGTTCAAATGAGAACTTTGTAAATTTATATATATAGAGGGAGGTTAAGGGGAAAACGCTAAAAAGAGAGAAAACTGAAGAACACCCGAGAGCCCGCCATCTGGAAGGTATTTTTCTCTATGCATCAATGCATATATATGCATTAGTGCATATGCATAAATGCATGTTAGGGCATACCGTCCAGATGGAGGCCTCCCAGGGTGTTCTTCAGTTTTCTCTTTTTTTAGCGTTTTCCCCTGAACCTGACCCTATAGATATATACGTTAAAAGTAATGTTAAAGTACGTACTTTGTGAGTGAGGAACTTAGGACACTCCATAAGAGGGAAAGGGAAGCTACTAAGGGATGGTAGAGTTCATGTCCTACAGTTATTCAAAGTCCACATATTATATAAATGGAAAGATAATATATGGTCTTCTGAAAGTGCAGGGTGATACTTTGCAACGGTGGCGAACTGACCCTTTCATCATGATAACTGGTAGTGGGAGGTAATGTCTTGCTAATAAATATTCTGATGCTTAGTTCGTGAAGCATGTTAAGTACTAAAGTACTGATGATCATATAATTATATGATGAGATTTGGGATCCATGATACCCGAATTGACTGTTTGATACCTTAGTCAGTCTTTTATGCATTGAGATGAAACTGGCGGCCAGCATCCCTTCCTAGCTGATGTTTGTCTGTTTACGTTGCACTGACCTATGAGCACAAAACTGACTGAGAATAGGAAAAGATGATAAAGATATAACATGGGTTATTGACAATTCATATTTGTATGGCATGAGAAGAACATTTTGATAAAAATAAATAAATAAGTAGAATATACAAACAAAAACCTGCACAAGAAGGGATTAAGGGATGTTTGGTTGGTTTTCCATTAAGTCTTGTATAGATAAAGCCGTCTGTGTGGATTAATCTGTCTGTATAGATTGGGAAGGTTTTTGTTTGGGAGAGTTTATTCATATGTGGAAGGAACGTGCTTTTTAATTAGGAGGGACATGTTTGGAAAAAACTTGGCTTTCTACATAAAGCTCCCCCCCTAGAAGCTTACCAAATAAGCCACTTTCTATTTCATTAAGCCACTATCAAACAGTCATGTATAGCTAACCGAATAAGCTGTGAATCTCATTGAGCTGTTAACAAAACAGACCCTTAACTTCACATAACTGTGGTAAAGTACTGATCTTTCAGTGATCTGCAAATTATAATTTGTAAATATGTTCTCATAGTTCCAATGTTCCATTGGTCTTAAAGATTTATTTGGCATAGATTATGGGATGTAAAACTATGTACTGTTTGTTGTTTAGATGGGTGCCTCCTCCTTTGCCAACATCTAAGAGCCCGGAGCACGAGGAGTCTGGACCCACATTTGCTGCCGGAAGAAGCAGGGTACTGGTTATCTTTCAACTGATTTTCCCCGAGTGAAACTTATTTTAGTTTGATATGGTGAAGTTGTTTATTATGTTTTTATAAACATAAAACAGCGTGCGGAACCAGAACGGACACTGATTGATGCACAGAGAGATGAATTTGAAGATATGCTTCGTGCTCTGACATTAGAAAGAACTCTAATCAAGGAAGCAATGGGTTTTGCATTAGACAATGCTGATGCTGCTGGAGAGGTATAGTTATTTTTTCTTCACCTACCCATGATGCTTCCCTCCTCAACGTCAAAGGGTAACTTGATATATATATATATACACACACACACATATATATATATGGTCAGGTTCAGGGCTTCTGGAGAAAACCGCAAAAGAATGAAAACTGAGGAACACTCTAGACGGTATGCACATGTGCATACAAGTAATTTGTAAGCAATTTGTTCGGTATGCACATGTGCATAAAAACCAAAAAAAAAATTCTATTACTTGTATGCACGTGTGCATAAAAACCAAAAAAAAATCTATTACTTGTATGCACATGTGCATAAAAACCAAAAAAAGTTCTATTACTTGTATCCACATGTGCATACCGCCCAGATAAATGGTTACCAGGGTGTTCCTTGTTTTTCATTTTTTTGGGGGTTTTTCCCTGAACCTTCGTCCCTCTCTCTCTCTCTCTATATATATATATATATATTAGTCGCATGGTAATACCAAAATAAATGAATTTAGTGGCTGGTATGAAAATGTAAGTGGTTGGTATTTCTTTGTTGGTTATTCACCTCCATTTACTTGCAGATAGTTGAAGTTTTGACCGAGTCATTGACACTTAAAGAAACACCAATACCAACTAAAGTTGCAAGGCTCATGCTTGTCTCAGATGTTCTTCACAATAGTAGCGCTCCTGTAAAGAATGCATCCGCTTATCGCACCAAATTTGAGGCAACTCTGCCAGATATAATGGAAAGCTTTAATGACTTATATCGAGGTATCACAGGAAGAATCACCGCAGAGGCCCTTAAGGTATCTTTATATATGGCTGAATCAATTGCCTACCCGTTTTTCGTTCTATTTTCTAATCAAAATTTGACTCTCATGTTTCAGGAACGAGTTCTGAAAGTTCTTCAGGTATGGGCCGACTGGTTTCTTTTCTCGGATGCATATGTCAGCGGATTACGAGTTACCTTTCTTAGATCAGGGAGCTCGGGTGTTGTTCCTTTCCACTCGATTTGCGGTGATGCACCAGAAGTTGAAAAAAAGGGTAACTCCGATGAGATAGGCGGTGGTGGTGGAAAGATCAATCCAGATGCAGCATTGGCAATGGGTAAAACAGCCGCCATGAAAGAACTTTTGAGTCTTCCTCTTGCTGAGCTGGAAAGACGATGCAGACACAATGGATTATCTCTTGTTGGGGGTCGGGAAATGATGGTTGCACGATTGCTTTATCTTGAAGAAGCGGAAAAACAAAGGGGTTATGAGCTTAATGATGATTTGAGGTATGTTCAAAACAATGCAAGTTCTCGTGGGCATTCGAGTATACCAAAAGAAGTCGATGTTGAAATGAAGCCGAACCGTGTTGAGGATGATACTCGATCAGAAGGCAAAGATTCTTCGTCTTTAGCCTCGATGATTAATATCCCACATCATGATCTGAAAACATTCGTAAATAAAACAAAACCAGATTTCGTATTGCCAGCTTCAAAGTGGGCTAGAGAGGATGACGAAAGTGATGATGAATTAAAGCGAAGTACTAGAGATCTCGGATTAAGTTATTCATCTTCTGGAAGTGAGAATGATGTCATGAAAGATATGGAGCTTGCAAGCAATGCAGGTATTCCAGCACATTCTGATAGCGGGCTGAATGAAGAGCAGAGGTAGGTATCCTCATACTTCCGTGTTAGCTGAATGGATAATTTGTTTTTATGTAAATAAAAGTTTTTTGCAACAGGCAAAAGTTGAGGCGTCTTGAGGTTGCGTTGATGGAGTATCGTGAATCCCTGGAAGAGCGGGGAATAAAGAACATGGAAGATATCGAAAGAAAAGTAGCAATCCATCGGAAACTTCTGCATACTGAATATGGCTTAATGGAATCTAGTGAAGATGTCTCACACAACAGTGAGTTAAAAAGCATTCTGTTTTATTTTATTTTCATCTGGTCTATCGATTAATATGTTATGATTTCCTTAATTGTTAATTCCAAAGTAGTTTTATTTTCTTGTGGTTTAATTAATTACCGTTTTGTTACATTACTTCAGGAAGATCTTCCATGGAGAGGAGGGAAAGAAGAGATGGGTCCCGTGAATCTTCTAGAAAGCGGCATCGTAGTCATAGTGGCGGAGAAAGCCCACAGCAGAAATCATCTAGCAGAGATAGGGAGAGGGAGAGTGATTTAAGAGAACGACACCACAGGATTAATAAAAGTTATGATCAAGAAAGCGAAAGGGGAAAAGAACGAGATCGTGATAGAGATAGAGATAGAGATAGAGATAGAGATAGAGATAGAGATAGAAGAAGAAGAATGAAATGAGTTGAGAACTCTTAACTTTCCTTAATCAGTACGATTGGATCGATGGAGATTCGATATGAACAAAAAAACGAGCCCTTTTTTTGTTTTGACAGAAAGTTGCAGGTTTTCTTTTTGCTAATAGTCTGATTTTGTAGACAAAATAGAAAACTTGCAGGATACAAGTAGAGCGAGCTGAAGATGAGCGATTTTATTTCGGGAAACATTTAATTGGCAATCTTCAGTTTCAGGTAATAAATTAGAGTTTACATATCTTTTCAGATATAAGGGAACAGTTTGTATCATGAGAAGAAAGTAGTTTGCAGATATAATTATAATGATCTTTGAGACAGTCTTTATTTAATTATATTACATGTGACATTTGTTAGATTAGCTTCATATGTTATAGGGAACATGAGCTTCAACTTCTGAACATAAAATGTATTTGAGGCCAGGGTTGCATTTGTCCACTTTGTCATTTTAATCCACCATTTATCTTTTTAATATATTTTAGTTAGTTTTTCCTTTTTTTCTCCATTTGATAAGCAACTATATATATATATATATAGCGGTGTCAACTATAAAATTAATGACGACGCTTATAAAGGACTAATTGTAAGTCGTATTAACAAAGTTAAGACCGATCATAGGCCAAAAATTGAGTTTATTTAATTACATCATCAAACAAAATAAGCTCAAGTGAGGAATTCTTTATGTGGTTTGGTTTCATTTAGAGATCGAAAGAATGAATAGCATGAAGATTTAACCTCAACTTATATTCAAAGGAACCCTCTAGCTATACAACCGGGCGTTAACCTAAGTAATTAACTAACTAACTAACTAACTAACTAACCGGAATACAAAACTATATGTTAAAAGTACAACCTAACAACTCATAGACTATCAAACTCTTTATGCTTTTATCATACACACGTACGGAGGAAGTACTCATAAATTGAAGTCCAAAATCCTGGAGGAAATGGTAGCAGCAAGTTGTGCAGTGAAATTAGGGTTTTTTCTTAGACAATCCGTCATTTGTCGAACCAAAACTTCATCAAATGCCAGCTTTGGCATCTCGTATTGGTTGGCTAGGGCGTATGTCGCCTCCTGCTTACTGCTTCGGTGGTTATGCTCTCCTTCATAGGTCACAACAACAATACCAGCATCATCCACACTTCTTTGCACCTAATCAAAATATATATATATATATATATCAATATATATCATATATATAGCTAGGGAACCTTGATCATGAAGGTACGTGTGTGTGTGTGTGTATCAGTGTATATATACAGAGAGATAGAGAGAGAGGGGCTGTTAATTTACCTTCTTCTTGACTGGGCAAGTTGGTGCAAAAGAGCACTTATAGTAAGCTCTAGGAGATGGGTTATCTCTGGTCACCTTTTGCCCATATTTTCTCCATTGGTATCCATCCTTCACCACCTATATACATTTAAATGCATGCAAGAGATATATAATTAAACCCTTTGAGTTAAACTCCCACTTTAATTCTATATATTAATCTATATATATATATATATATTTCCATAACCACTTAAAAAGGTATGTACGTGCATATATATATATATAAAAATCTTAAAAAAAAAATTGAAGAGCACCTAGGAGGATTTCCCCGAACCACCCTCCATCTATATATATGTATATATATATATATCTTCACGAATTGAGACAAAATTAAAGAAATTAAGTACCAGGGTTTTATCGGATGGATCTGTTTTAACATAAACTCTTTGAATCCCCGTCTTGGATACGTAATCCTCATGATTTGGCCGGTTCCAGGAGGTTTGTTCGATAACTGTACTCTCATCTAACTTTCGTTTATTTGGACTCGAGACTAATAATTCTTTGTCTTGCATTAATTTGTTGACCTGAGTTTGGAGAGAGTTGTTATGGTCCCATATAATCGTAAGCATCTCCTTTAGCTTCCTGTTTTCGCTGCTTAATTCCCCAACCATACTATCATCAACCTACATATAAATTAATTAACCACGAAACCCGAACAAAAATTAATACTACTCATTTCAGTGATTCGTGATCAGTTGTATAAATAAACCAAAGAAACTTCAAACACACACACACACACACACACATATATATATATATAGTATGTATATATGTACATGGACAAACCTCTTTTTCAAATGAATAATCTTCTTCCTCCCCATCATCATCATTCTCATCATCATAAAAACCAGTTTGAACTTCCCTAACCTTAACCTAGAACAAGTAAATTAAACTCAAATGCTCGAATATATATATATATATACACACATATAATAGATATGCTAAATTCATGTACTTACGGGGGTATCATCATGATGAGTACTTCTACAAAAGCTGGGAGTAAGATTGAGATCTATGGCAAGTGATGTGGGTGCCATTGCAGGTAATTAATGATGAATTAATTGGTCAAGCGATTGAAGGAGATCCAAGAAAGGTAGAGACTTCTTATAGGAATTAATTTACAAGTCAAAATGTCTCGGTTTGGTTGTTATTATGTTTCATGCATGAAACTTCCAGGAAATAGGGTTGCTTAATAAGACAAATTTACTTCATTGGACTTGTTCATAATAAAATACAAAATCGCAAACCAATTCATAAATGATTTCATACATATCCCTTTTGCAAACCAATCATAAATGATTTCATAGATACCCCTTTTACGAACCAATTCATAAAAGGTTATAGGTACAAACAAGGTATTAACGTCTTTTTAATAGATTCGTTTTTTTTTGGAATAATCATCTTCTATAATTAAATATCTAATAGATTGAATATCATGTTTAACAGATTTATTTTAGGACTAATCTTTTTCTTAAAAAATCTTATTCTCTATTGCCATAAACCCATAACTGATTTAATCACCCTTTCTCCAACCATCGTTATTGTAAGCGATGTGTCTCCTAATTCCCATATGAGACAAACCAATTATTGATTTTCATATGGAACAATAATTGTTTTTGACACTATAGTTTCATATCTATGTTTTTTTCACTTATAGAACAACATATTAACCTTTTAGTATGCAACCCTTTTGTTTTTCTAACATTTTTCCAAACTACACTTTTCTTGATTTTTCATTATCTCAAATTCAAAATCCCTCCCATTCATATCAACCATTGACAATAACAATGGATATATAGTTTATATGGTTCGTATTGTTTGCAACATTTTGGAGGTTTTTATAATGGTTACCCATGTATCTATGTGGAACACTTGTAAAACGAGAACACTTGTGATTGGGGTGCAGTAAAATATTCACTAAATATTTACCTTTTTCAAGGATATTACATAATAAAGAGACAAAGTTGATGATTGTGGACATAATCAACATAATTTTTTTATTTATCATATCATTTTCACAACAAAAATACATCATAAGAAATCTAATTGATTTATCAAAGCATTATCACAACAGAGACATCAGGTTCCATGATACTAACAACATTTAAGGGATAAAACACACTAAAGATTACATAGAGTTGTTGATAAATACTAATTTATTTTTATTTATCCTAAATAATATTTTTATCACGAGTTTATAATTTGGATGACCAAAATTGTTCTCGTATTTTTTTTAAAACAAGGTGTTCTCGTTTTAGAAAGATAGATAAATTCAAATAAATATATAAGGTCAAAATAAGAAACCATGAGAACACTTTTATCACATGTGATTAGAGAACAACCGAATATGTCAAACCACCTAAGTCAGGGCGCACACCCATCGATCCTTAGACCATGTTACCCAATTACATGTGATATCGACGTTCAAGTGTTTTCTTGTTATATATATTGACTTGTTAATGCTAATTAAAACATATAATTTATGGGAAACTAAATATAAAATTTATAAGAAAAATAGACCCAATAGCATATGTTTTAGACATCTTATATATTAATTTTTATGAAGAATATTATTAAGTTAAAAAGAGACTTTTGACTATAAGGCTGTTTCTAATGAAGATACCAAGCAAATATCATTAACAAATAAAAACCTACTACTGCCTTTGCTTGTACGTATACATATATGCCACTTTTTAAATGTTAAACATTCAAATAAAAGTTAATTTGTTGTGCTAAAAATTTTGTCCGTTTGAACTTGGGCTCCAAATGTCAAAAGTACCTGGAGGTCCTAAGTTCGTAGAAAGGGGTAAAAATCCACTTGTGGTCACGGAAGTTCAAATGCGATGATTCCGGGTTAATTATCCGCAAAGCGGGTGGTCATCCTGAAATTAATCGGCTCGCATAGCAGGTTGGATATTCAGATTAATAAAAAAAAAGTTTTATCTGTCATTTTGATGGAAAAAAAGATAAAGATATAAATAAAAAGAAAAACTATTTAATTTTATATATAATTTAATTGATCCATTTTTAGAGAAGCCTAAACTTTCATTCAAGTTAAACTTGTGGGATGAAAATTAATTGGGAATTTAATTATTATAACCATTTTTTAGAAAAATTTTACCTAAATAACCATTTTCTCTTTAAATTTACCAAAATGATTAGAACTTACTCGAAATACATACCGAAATACATAAGGATCGAAGGTCTTTTAATTATGATTGAAATCTACTTGAAATGGACCAAACCTACTCGAAAATATCAAAACCTAATCAAAATCATGCCCAATTCGAACACATTACGTTTTTTCGAGTAGGTTTCAATTTTTCAAACATATTTCGAGTAAATTTGATCATTTTTCGAGTAGGTTTGTCATTTTCGAGTAAGTTAATTTTGTCCATTTCGAGTAGGTTTCAATCAAAATTAAAGACTTTCGATCCTTATGTATTCCGGTATGTATCTCGAGTAAGTTCTGATCATTTTAATAAATTTTAAAAAGAAAATGGTTATTTAGATAAAAAAATTTCTAAAAAATAATTATAATAATTAAATTTCCAAATTAATTTCAAGTTTTCAACCACAGCCTCAAGCCCTCAACCAGACAACCTCTAGATTTATATTTAAAATGGCTAACGTATTTTCGTGTAATTGCTATTTTTTTAGATATCCAACTTTATGATATAACCATGCTATCATCATAATAGTGACATCATCATGATTTATCATCAAAAATCAATGATGTGGATGTGGTAGAAATATAAAACAAAGACTTCGTTTCTTTCCTACTCTAACCAACTTTCCAAGTCAATGCATACAACATTTTTCTATACGATTTACAATCCAAATTCTACTGTGTTTTTGTTATTTTATTATTAATAATACATGCGCATAATATTCAAATAGTGCTTTATTCAAGTTTTTATTATATATAAATATAGGAATGTATATCAATAATATTTTTTTCTTAAACGATTCACACGTCTATTTGATACTTATTCATCTATTTTATAAAAAATACCACATAAACTTTTATATCTTATATATAACATAAACATATCGAAATTTAAAAATAATGGGAAATTTATGTAAATAGTTATTTGGTAAAATGACTCACTTTTTAACCATTTTGTATGGTTTTTCTCCTGAAATAATCATTCTTTACGTAGAGACCTTATCTCTTTGTAGAATCCATTTAAAAGAAAATGCACTTTACACAGAAAGTCCACTTTCTACTTATACTTTCTGTGAATAGCATATTTGGTCTACGTAACTTTTCTACGTCTTTTTTTTGCCAACAAGACATAATTTACGTAGAAACTTGACTTTCTGCGTAAAGTCTAAAAACTTGATTTTTTTTTTTAAATGGATTACGTAATGATAATGTTTCTGCATAAAGTCTGTACGTAAATTATGGTTATTTCGGGAAAAAAAACTTTGAAAAATAACTAAAAAATAAAATTCATATTACAAAGCAGCGATTCTGAGGAGTTTTTTATCAAATAAGTGTTATTTTCAAACATAATTACCAAACAAGTGTAGTTTTACACTTATTTACCAAATAGGTGTAAATAGGTGTAGTAGACTATTTAATGGGTATTTTAATGTTTTTTTTAAATCAATTTTTACTACTTTATTTTTACTGTTATTAACTGATATTACTGCTTTTTTTACTGCTTTTTTTATCGCTTTTTTTACTGCTTTTTTTTACTGTTTTTTTCTTTGCTTTTTTTTACTTGTTATTAATCGATATTACTGCTTTTTTACTTGCTTTTTTTACCGTTTTTAATCGATTTTATCGTTTTTTACCGATTTACTTCTTTTTTTACCGATTTAGTGTTTTTATAAACTCGATTTTTTACTGTTTTTTTTAAATTATTTTTTATTTTTTTACTGCTTTTATATATTGTTTTTACTACTTTTATAAACTATTTTTTAACTGATTTTAAATTTTTTTACAATTTTTTTACTGTTTTTACTGCTGTGTGTTTTACCGCATTTTTTATTATGTTTTATGTAACAATCACAACAATTTTTTGAACAATGCTAACAATAAAAAAAAATTAAAACCAACATCATCAAAGTTATTGTTTTAGGTACTAAACCGACAATAAACTTTTACAAAAACCATAGTACAAATAACATATTCCCAATTTATTCCAAATATCTTGAACCGGTGACCAATCTTTATCTGCAAAAATAAAACAAAGAAATGAGAGATATATCATACCAATTAACCAAATAAATTTTCTAAAATTTTTCTTTATATACCGGCTAGATGGACATCCTTTTCGGTTGTGACCACTTTGCCTACAAATTCCACAAAGGTTCGCTTTTTTCTTTCTTTGGTGTCCATTTCATTTCGTAGTCTCGTTGAGCGAGGACGACCTTTTTTATTCCGTAAGAGCTCTAAATTTGGAAGCAATTCTTTAATCGATGATTGTGGCCAATACGCTTCATGAGGAAGCGGGGAGAACTCGGATGCCCAAGTAGCACAATATTCAACAATTGAGTAACATCTATCAACATATTGCCAACTATTCAAGGAAAGTTTGGCACATGCACCCAAGACATGAGAACAAGGATATTTAAATATCTCCCACTTCCCACACGTGCAAACATTTTCTTTCAAATTAACTACTTGCACATTTCTTTCTCTTTGAGTTATCAACTCAAATATACCTTTCTCTCGATTAAACGATCTCAAGAAATGTGCACTTGCTTTTGACATCAAAGCAACTTGTTTTGAAACAACATGGGGAGTATACACATCTCCATTAGCTTTTGCACTAGATCCTAAAGGACGTCTCACCTCAAAATAGTGCACCAATCTATAAAAAGTAAGTTGAACACATGCTGTGATGGGTAAAAAACGAGCACCTTTAAGTACACTATTAAAAATCTCGAACGTATTTGTTGTGAGTAACCCATATCTCTTTCCACCATCATGTGCAAGTGTCCATCTATCAAGTGGATGCCTTTCTAACCACCGTCGAGCTTCGGATTTAGCTTCCCAATTTCTTCCATTGTGGAGTTGAACTTTCGAACTTGATTTTGACTCCCGCACGATAAGCCAAAGACTTCAACTCGAATTACG
The DNA here is from genome assembly GCA_036898165.1 of Silybum marianum. Taxonomy (NCBI): domain Eukaryota; kingdom Viridiplantae; phylum Streptophyta; class Magnoliopsida; order Asterales; family Asteraceae; genus Silybum; species Silybum marianum. The sequence continues at coordinate 5,673,454 of CM072537.1, read as the reverse complement.
AAACTTGTCATTAAAGTTGCCGATGAAATGTCGTAAGCAATACCTATAAAACAAACAAAATAATATGAGTCATAAACGGTTTATGTGAAAGAAGTTATATACATTTCATATATATGAGTTGTAATAATACCTATGAAAACCACGTGGCTCTAACCATGGAGATCCATGCTTATTCACTACCTTTAGGATTCCAATATGACGATCAGATATTAAACAAATGCCATCACGCTCTTTCACCACATGATTCTTGACATGAGAAAGAAACCAATCCCAACTATCATAAGATTCATTTTCTACAATAGCAAATGCAAGTGGAAAAATCGATTATTACCATCAACTCCCATTGCAATCAACATCTTTCCCTTATACTTACCATACAAATGTGTACCATCAATGCTAATCACGGGCCGACAATGCACAAACCCTTTGATAGAGGGAGCAAAAGCCCAAAAAACACGTCTAAACTCCACATGTTCCTCATCGGTTGATCTCACAACATACCATTCGACAATAGTCCCCGGATTGAACTTTTGAAGTGCACCTAGAAATTTCGGTAAAGTAGCATAAGATTCTTCCCAATTACCAAACACTGTTCAATTGCCTTTTGTTTTCCGACCCAAACCTTTACGTATGAAGGAGTATACCACTAACTTTTCCACTTATTTCGGCTCTCAAAGCGAAATACTAATAGAAAGGTTGCTCTTTTATAAGGTGTTTGATTTCATGAGCGATCAAGCTTGCATCTAGGTTTGGATGGTCTTGAGAAATAGCATTATGTAAACAAGTATGTGGACCGGTGTATGTTGTAATTTCAAAATATCCACTTCGTTTTCGTTTACAAGCACGAAGGTGCCATTTGCATCCGGATTGTAAATTTAACTTGCATTTTATGCTCCATAAAGTTGGGCGTGTCTCTGTGACCTCAAATTGTTTATGTGTCTTTATCTTTGTGGAGCTTGATGGCTCTAATAAGTTCTTCTTTATCCTTAAAAGAATCTTTTTCCAACTCTCTTGTAATATCATTTTTGTTGTCTGATTGTGAAACAATCCAATTTCCATCAATAGTCGTGTTTGTTTCTTCCATACTAGTAAAAGTTGAGGGTACTTCATGTTCTTGAGTGATCTCAACTCCATCTTCTTCTTCTTCATCTCCAATGTCATCATATTCATCAACGTCATTATCATTAATTATTGCATTGCTTGCAACAGCAACTTGAGACATTGCGTAGAAATCCTCATTTTGAATCAACGTAACAAGATCCATCTATCAAAATACACCCATAATAATAGAAAATAGTAAGCACAAAATGAACAAAATCAAACAATAACAAATAAGCCAAATACATTTAAATATATATACATATATTCATTCCAGGAGCCCCTTTTTCTCAAACCCAATACACTCCACATAGGATACTTGATTAACTGTGTAAAAACACCTAAATGAGAAGAAACCAACAAATCAAACAAATCGAGATCACATAGACATATTTGAGGAGTCCTAAATCCTAACAAGTAGTAAAATACATAAACCAACAAGTAGTAAAAGGTAACAAATCGAATCTTTGATAGAAATCAAACAAACAAGAAGCCTAATAGAAGCCTAATAGAAGAAATCGAACAAGAAGCCTAATAGAAGAAATCGAAGCTTTGATTCGAAACTCAGAAATCGAACCACTTACAAGACAAGAAATCGAACCTTTGATTCTGAAAATGCGGCGGAGTGGCGTCCGACGCGGCGGCGGCGACGGCGGCAGCGACGGCAGGCGTGCGACGGAGGCGTGCGACGGCGGCGGAGGACGGCGGGCGACGGACGGCGGGCGTGCGACGGGGCGTGCGACGGCAGGCGGAGGACGGCAGCGGCGGACGGCGAGCGTGCGACGGAGGCGTGCGACGGCAGGCGGAGGACGGCAGGCGACGGACGGCAGGCGTGCGACGGAGGCGTGCGACGGCAGGCGGAGGACGGCAGGCGACGGACGGCAGGCGGAGGATGGCCGGAGATGGAAGCTTGTGACCGGAAGTAGATCAGATCGACGGGAGGGGAGGGGAGGGGAGGGGAGGGGAGCGTGCACAGGTAGGGTAAAAAGAGGCTGTAAAATTTTTTTTTTTAACCTAGCAAGGAAAAGAACCCCTATTTGGTAAATAAGTGTAAAACTACACTTGTTTGGTAATTATGTTTGAAAATAACACCCATTTGGTCATTAACTCCGATTCTGAGTACATTTTTCCAAAAATAATTAATACCTACATTACACGTGATATGACCTGTCCCTCTAAATGCAATGGCCCATGCCACATTTACTCCCATCAATCATTTGATATCTACAAAAGAAATCATTATATATATATAACTACCAAAGTCTTTTATAGTGAACATTTAAAGACATGATATATTCATGACTTAATGAGATGGGACCTTCAAATATCGTTTTCATGGTGGAAAATTTGAACAAACGTTTTGGGGAAGGAAACCATGCATCATGTGTTTTAGAGTGACATAAGATGATGATGATTAGTGTGACATCGGTTATATTAGTTTATTATCTCGACTAACATGTAAAATGATTAACCACAAGGGTTGTGGCATACTGGTTGACGTCATGAGGTGTCTGATGGAATATCTCATCTGTTAGGGATTAAATACAGACGTACACAATAATAGTGGTCATTGAGTTTATCAGGGATAATATATTGTAGTCATAATTTATTGGGATTGGTCCAGACATAACCTGGGACACCCTTCCGAACATGTAAAGTGATTGCTTAAATAGTAACCTATAGTTATTTTATTAGGTGTCAACTTATAAAATTAAATGTATATTTTTCTAATTATATTTTAATTATGAAATGAAGAAATTTGTTATTCCTTATTTACTAAAAATAAAATTGTTACCTAGGAATAAATTTGTGATATATGAAATAATGTATATATGTGTGCATATATAAACACATATATGACGGTTTGGGTTTACGTTAGACTAGTCTGTTTTCGGAAGACCCGTAAGATCACAGTTTTACATTTGAAACTTTACAGCAAAACATTATAACGGTAAAAATATATAAATCTTCACAGTAAAAACACTGTATAATTATATTTTAGCTACTTCTAACATTTGTTTTTAGGGTGATCAATTGCATAACTATAAACTGATGTTAAATGTTTAAATGAAATTGTTGGTAGCAATTTGGCCATAAGGTAGTCTTAAAAATGTTGATAAATTAGTTATAGAAAAACTATAAATTACCAAATGAGATGCAAATCACCTATTTATACTAATCCAAGTAAATTAAAATTACCAAACTACCTTTACATTATAATATTTGAATAGCCCCCCTCAAGATGAGGATGAAACACTTTCCAATGTCATATTTAACATGAACTTGAAAAACATCAATGGGGAACATATGAGCAATAACAACGGATCTATCAAGTGTCATCCATATACAAACTCCAATAATAATCTGATTTAGATCACAAATATCAAATCTGATTCAGTGCTTCATAATGAACAACCAAGATGAATGAATGAGAGTCCATAAATTTTATAATGCTTTTTTAAACTTGTAATTATTGGACTAGATGTATAAGGACATCTCTAATGTAATTCTTTATTTTACTCTTTATTATAGAGAGTAAAATAGAGAGTTGATCATATCATTCTCTAATTTATTGCTCTATTTAACTCTTTAAAAGTGAATATTCTAAATATATTCTCTTATATTTTAATTACATAAATTTCCAATAACACTCTTTGTATTTATTAACTTTGTAAATTATACCCTTATATTTTTATTTTCACAATAACCTTATATTTATTAATTTTATCATGTTATTTTGACAACGTTATAATTCATATTTAATTTCGAACTAAATTATCAAAAACCAAATTTTATTAAATAAACATGTTACATTTTCAACACACGTCTAAAACTAAAATTAAAATACATAAGCATCTAATCGAAATTAGCATATTTTTCTCATAAATGATCAACTAACGCATTCTGAAGTGCAAAGTGAGTTCTTTATCCTTAATTTGTATATATTGAGCAAGATATTGTTGGAATCCAACGTTATCATTTGTCATCATTTCGACCTCTATTGGTGGTATTTCTCTCACAGTTTCAATCGGCGCATCGAGATCACGTTCGTCGTCGATTATCATATTATGTAAAATAATACATGTAACCATTATGTCATGTAACACTTCTTTTTTTCAAAATCGGGACGATCCTGCCACAATTACAAAGCGTGATTGGAGAAAGACACGTTCTACATCTTTTCTACAGGCTTTTTGTAGCATGGCAAAGTATTTTTTTTCTACCCCGTGGCGCATGAATTGTTTGCGTTATAGTGGCCCATTTTGGATATATACTATCAGCCAAATAATAACCCATATCATATTCTTTTCCTTGAAATAATGATCACAAGGAGCAATACCTTGAGCAAGATTGGAGAAAAGATGAGAAGACTCCAACAGATTGATATCGTTGTTAGTGTCTGGCAAACGAAAATAAGCATGCCATATCCAAAGATCATAATCTGCGACTGCTAATTCTAGAATAATCGACGGCGATCCACTACGGCCTACAAATTGTCCAGCCCACCCAGTTGCACAATTTCTCCATTTCCAGTGCATACAATCTAAACTTCCCAACATTCCTGGAAAACCTCTCTTTTCATTGACATAGAGAAGTCTTGCAACATCATTTGAATTTGGTGATCTCAAATATTGTTCTGACAATATTTCTACTATAGCTCGACAAAATCTTTTCAGACTTTCAACTGTTGTTGATTCGTCTATTTTAACATATTCGTTAGTGGCATCTGTTGGTTGACCATATGCAAGCATCCGGATCATAGATGTTACTTTCTGAAGAGGCGATAATCCTAGTCTCCCAAAATGATCTGTTCGTTGTTTACGGTCGTCGTTATGTACTTTTATCTTTATTATTTGTAATGCTTTTATGTTAAAACATGTGTTAACGACGCGTTTTAATTGAATATGTTATGTTGTAATTTGACTATTAAATTAGTTTTTAAAATTAAATTGAATCTAAAACTTAAAAGATAAATATAATTTTAGTTTATTAAAATTGGTGCGAGACAACAAATAAAATAAAAATACAACAATCTAAAGAATTGAAGGATCAATTTGTAATTGTCAAAAGTTAAAACCTTTGAGTGCGGTTTGAACTATTGATTTACGTAATTGGAAGTAACCAATTAGGTTTACGACGAAACCTAGAAATCGATCACTGATCCAATTTAAGTACCTCTACAGGATAGACCTCAACAGAAAATTGAAGAGTAACAGCAGCAAGTGATTGAGTTCAGTATTTAGAGAGTTACTATTCAATTCTCTATTATAGAGAGTAAAATAGATAGTTCATTGGAGTGGATATAGAGAGTAAAATAGAGATAAAAGTAAAATAAAAAGTTTTTTTTTTAAACAACAACCAACATTCCATTAAAAGCTAGCAAAAACAAATCTTACAGAACATTACAACGACAAAAGGGTGAAACCTCCACAATAACGGATCTCTAACGCTCCCCTTGCACCTGATCAAAACCCAACTATAACACTTTTCCACGATTTGATCCTTTATGGAATCCTTAGGGGGTGAACACTATTAAAAATACCTTTGTTTCTAAGACACCATAATAAATAGCATCCAATGAAAAACATTGCTTCCAAAGATGTCTTAACATTTCCTTGCAGGTTTGTAGATCTGATACCTTCCATCATGTCCTCCATCGTCTTGTAAGCATGAAAGGGAAAAGACCACCATCGCTCCAAAAACCTCCAGACCTCCGAAGCCACTTTACAGTCGAACATCAAATGCCTAGAGGTCTCGATAATTGACCCACATACCGGACATAACGCTGAATCAATATTTATCTTCCTCTTCAGAAGGTTATCTCGGGTTGGAATTATGTCAAGCATAACTTGCCACATAAAGATGTTGATAGGTACAAGCTGCATAAACCGCATAACGATTTGGTATGGTTTGAGGTTTATGCGGTATGATTTTACAGTTTGGAAAAATGCTCAAACCGCACCACGAACACCCACTTTACAGGTTTCCACATAAAATATCGGTATCTCAATTACTTATACTTGATATTGCATTTATTTGAGTTGATTATTATTTACATTACTTGGTGGTTAAGTATTGCCTTGTCAATCGTATTTCCACTTGGAATACTTAATATAGAGCTTTAGTTCATTCACTTCATTGGCTCTTAGGTTATTTGTGTTTTATTTTGAACCAACCATTGAGCTTATATATATACTATTTGGGTCTTGGTAACAGTTTCACATTAATATATAAAATCGCGACCAAGAAAATAAGCTCATAATCTCATAAGAGGAATTCGGTGCATTTCTTATGATCTATTATTCATTACGCTTACAATACGAGTTTGAAATGGCCTCAATGTCGATTCAATTGAATATAATAACTCTGGGCATTCTATTCCACCCAATATGTATGTATATATATATATATATCATACAATTATACAATTATACAATTATACAAACAAAATTGAAGTGCATTGCTATATGTATAATTAACGGACACTAGTATCTAGCTAATCCATCAACATATATATACACTTAGATATCGAATTCGAGAATCCTAGAAGAAATGGCAGCAGTAAGTTGGGCAGTGAAATTAGGGTCTTTTCCTAGATAAGTAGCCATTTGTTGAAGCAAAACCTCATCTAATTTTGGGAAGTTGAAGAAAGTTTTAGTCGAAATCTGATTATGATCGCATTCGTTGGCTAATACCTCCATGGCCTCCTGCTTCCTGCTTTTGTGGTTATGCTCTCCTTCATAGGTTGCAACAAGAACACCAGCATCATCCACACTTCTTTGCACCTGATCAAAACACACATATATATCAATATAATATATATATATATATACACACACACACACAGAGATAGAGATAATAGAGATAGAGAGATAGAGGGGGTGTTGTTAATTAATTACCTTCTTCTTGGCAGGGCAGGTTGGAGCAAGAGAGCACTTATAGTAAGCTCTAGGAGATGGGTTATCTCTGGTGACCTTTTGCCCATATTTTCTCCATTGGTAATCATCCTTCACTACCTACATATAATGAAATAAATAAATTAACCTTTTGAGTCAAACTTATATATATATATATATATATCTTGTTTCAGTAGTTGAATTGACGGATGATGTTTGTTGTTCATGAAAGAGAAAGAAAGTACCAGGGTTTTATCGGATGGATCTGTTTGTACATAAACTCTTTGAATACCAGTGGTCTTGGATAACACCTCCTCATTTCGCCTTTTCCACGAGCTTTGTTCAACTGTGGTAGTAGTAGTACTACTCTCATCAAACTTGCGTTTCTTTGGATTGGAGACAGCTAATACTTGTTGTTCTTGCATTAATTTATTCACCTGACCTTGGAGAGACTTGCAGTTGTCCCATACAATTGTCACCATCTCCTTTAACTTCCTGTTTTCATTGTTTATCCGCCTCAAATCCATATGATCATCATCAACCTGCATCTTCATATACATGCTCATATATCAGTTATATATATATATATGTGTGTGTGTGTGTGTAAATATATATAACACCGTATACAAACCTCTTTTTGAAATGAACTATCCTCCTCATCATCGTAGTAAGAACTAGTTTGATCTTCCCTGACCTTAAAGCACAACAAGTTTATGTATAAAATTAAATACTGAAAAGCATATACATGTACAATTAGTTGAATTCTTCATGAACTATATATATATATATATATATACTTACTGGGGTATCATCAGTATTGTGGAAGGTTGGATTAAGATTGAGATCTATCCATGTGGCCACCATCGCTAGCTTGCTTGCTGCTGGTTAATTAATTTGAAGGATTAATTAATTAAAATATTGAAGGAGAAACCCACAAGTGTTGAGAGTTCTTATAGGAATTGGGGGAAGGGATTCGAGGTCAAAAGTCTTTGGTCTGGTTGGTGGTACTTCCAGATGCATGTAAGGAACTTCCAGGAAATATACATATATATATATATATATATATAGGGTTGCCTTTAAATATATATAAGATCACTTGTTGGAATTCAATTCTCTACATAAATCCAAATTGACTAATTGGAATCAATTTTTATATGCATCACTACCATTTATTTTAGTATAATTGAAACATATCTAAAAGATTAGGTATAAATTATTGATTCATTAAAAATATAGATTTTAAAAATATATATATATATATATTAAAAGCATGTATCACATGGATGATGCAACATTAATTAAACGCAATGTATTTAATAGCATCTTCAAGAGCATTTCTAAGTTTTTTTTTAAAATAGAGACATAAAAGTCAAAATCTTTAAAAAGAATTGCATTCATCTTCAACAGTATCTCCATTCTTCATTTTGAAGAGTCCAACATTAATTATATTATTAAAATATTCAATATATTTAAAAAAAATTAAACTAACTTTTATATTATTGGTGGAAAATGAGAATATGAATAAAATATTATTTATTTCACTTGATAATCATTTTTAGGTAATCTCTAAATTTGGAGAAAAATGCATTCTCTCTATGTTTTCTCCATTTTAGAGAAACTTTTAGAAATGTTGTTGGAGCACAAATCCAGTCCAAAATCTCTATTTTCCTCAATTTCTCTATTTTATAAATGTTGTTGAAGATGCTCTAAGGTTTTGATTTTAAAGCACTTTAATCAAATGTATTTTAGAAGGTAATGATTATGTTAATTATATTTTAAATTTTTTATATTTAAAATGAAATTTTATCCTATATTTGATTATGTTTATTTATAGTTAGCTTAGACGGATTAGGAATTTAGTTTTAATAAGTTGTACTTGCACATAATTACTTGTAATCTTGAATTTTAAATAATATACATCAAAAAATAGTACTACATACATAGAAAATTGTTTTCAAGAGTTTTTGTCAAATATTTTATAATATAATATAGATTATTGTTTGCTTTTGTTAAGATGTTAATTATTGAATGTATTTTAAATATATGATTAAAAATTAAAACAATTTTTAAATAAAGTAAATACAGGAGTAATTTCCATCAAGTAAATTACAATAGAGTTTTGACTTGAATTGTCTTTCATTTGATATTTAAAAAAAAGGTTGTGTTTTGGAGAAACCACCAAAGAAATATCGTTAGAGCATCTCCAACAGCTATTGTAAAATAGAAAAATGAAGGTTTTTTGCAATTTTAGGCTCCAACAGCTATGGTATACCATATGCTAAAATAGAGAAATGCTAAAAAGAAGGAAATTTTTTTCTAAATTTAGAGAATATCTAAATAGAGAGAGAGAAATAATTATTTCAATAGTTCCACCAATTATTTGTCAGTTTGTTTAAAAAGTTGTTGGGATATTAAATATATATAATATTTTAATAATATAATTATGATAAGATTGTTAAAATATAGTAGCTGTTGGAGTTGGATACAAATTTTTTTAGAGATTTTGATTTTTGATATGCTATTTTAGAAAAAGTTTAGCCTAACTGTTGGAGATGCTCTTAACAAATAAATATTTTAAGAAGTAAATTATATTTTTGGTCCTTGTGGTTCTCAGATATTACCGTGTGTCTCTCTTAAATCAAACTAATTACATTTCTAGTCATTAATTAGATATGATTGTCATGTTATTAAAGTTTTGGTCTCTCGCTCTAACTAAACTTTTGTTAAAAAGTGGTTAAACTTATGGATAATTTGGTCCTTTTTATTAGATTTATTTTGTATTTTGTGTTTTTAATCCACCCATTTAATCCCAACCCTTATCTTATCTTCTTTCCCTTCACCAACCACCTCCTTCAGCCACGGGTATATATACCCCTTCCCTTGGTAATCTTCTCGGGCAAAACTAACCCAAATCCAATGTTCCTTGGGATTAAATCTAAACTAACTTACCTTCGTATATAAAGCTACCTAAACTAATCGACCTTCGTGCATCTAAACTAATTGGTTTCCCTTCTCCCAAAAACCCATAAATCCACACACACACACATATATATATATATATATATATATATATATCACTGGTGACCCTTCCCATTCCCCCTTCCCCTATTTTCATCCAGAATTACATATATTATATCTTCATCCCTGCCGCATCCCCTCTCTTCAACTCTCATGAATAGCCCCTCCCCTATTTTGGTCTTTGTCTTTTTGCAAGTCACGTTAGCCTAAAATCCCCATATTGTTAAAGAGGGAATTTGGTGTCATTGAATCTTTTGCATTTGATGGATCAACTAAACAATGATTAGTTAGAGACTTAGATCTTTATATAATAATAAAAACCTGGATTTTTCTTATCTGTTAAAACCATTTCAACAAGTTATATGAAAAATCTATAATATCTAAGTGGAAAAGAAGATCATGTGTGTGTGTGTGTGTGAGTGAGAGAGAGAGAGAGAGAGAAACATGTCTTTATGGTTGCATTTTATTTTAACAAATAGGTTGTGGTTGTATTTTCTTTAACGAGTTAAGACTCTATAGGATCCTCTAAAAACATCAAACTAGAAGGACTAAAAATGTAATTCACTCAAAGATCAAAAATCTAGTCATTGATGATTCATCGTTGTGAGTTACGTCAGGATATTAAAAATTGAATGATGTCATATTTATACGTCATATGTAGAAATAATTCAAAAGACAAAAAAGAAAGACTTTCAAAGTCTCCAGTCTCAAAGCATAAAATACTTGTGTTATATATCGCCAAAATTATAGACGACTTTTTTCGACAACAATTTTTTCGAAATATTTTTATTTTATTTTATTTTATTTTTTGTCTTTTATACCTTTTTCAGTTAAATAAGGGTATATGTTTACTCATGATCTACAAATTATTCAAAAAATGTTATAGACATTTAAACAAAACTAATAACATAACATTGGTGTTCTTAAAATCATATTATATTTAGAATCGGTTGAATTTATTGGTAATCAATTTTTTTACCTAAATAACATATCTTAGAATTATTGTGCTTGTCATGCATCTACCCATTTGTTAACATTTATATAAATTAGTAAAATGATTCAACCATGATTTTGTTGGAACTATATCTTCATTTGGATTAGTCTAGACTAAGGGTAGACCTACCAAGAGTTGAGAGAACTTCCACGCTCCCGTTCACTCGAATATTGCAAAAAATAAACGTCTGAAAGGTGTACGATTTTAAGAGGTGTCTCAGTCTTTAAATGTTTTAAAATCAAATTTATAATTGAAATTAAACATGTATAAGATGGTTAGTTTAACACTCTACATGCAATAAACCATGGGTTCAAATTTGATATCAAGTGAAATTTTAATTTTTTTATCTTCTAGTTTTAGATGTAAGGCTAGCCTTATAATGCTATTTTTGAAAATATTAATATTAAAAATATATTTTAAATGATTGAAATCATAACCTCAAGTATAATTTAGTATAGACATTATAACCACCATGTCAAGACAATTTTTGTTAAATTTTCTCTTGTTTTAGTTTTATTATATTTCTTTTTAATGGCAATTCATTATAAAAATCGTCGTCCTTTATCACGTTTGCATGTCAATATATATATTTTTTTAAATACCTAGGTGAATCCCATTTGAAAAATATATATTTTATTTATCAAACCGACACAATCAACTTTTCTCTGGATCAAACCATATTAACTTTCTCCTCCAAGTCAAAATTTGATTTTATGAACCTATGATTCATCTTAAAAATGCATCACTCAAAGAAGTTTTTACGCTTACCACTGGTCAGGGACGGACCTGTGTGGTGGCATACGGTGGCACGTGCCACCGTATTATCTCTCTCCGTCAAAGGGTAAATTTTTTGGGTTTGTAAAGGGTGCAACCGTCTTGTTGTAGAAGGTGCTACCCTATGATATTAAGAAGTTCAACGAAGATGCAACCGTACCTCGTAATCAACCAAAAAACAAAAAAAAAACTCTTGAAATCAACCAAAAAGCCGAAAAAACTATTGAAATCAATCAAAAAACCGAAAAAGTCCTTCGAAATCGATAAAAAAAACTTTAAAATTCCTCGAAATCAAACAAAAAACTTAAAAAATCCCTTGAACCGATGGGATTAGACTAAAAACATGTCAAGCAATATTGAACCTTAGTAAAAATATGAAGACACGCCGATAAAAACCGTGTGTTTAACAAATATTTTTTGTCTATATTATATGATGTCACCATATGAAGAAAAAAAAAATTGGGTCCGTCCCTGCCACTGGTCTAGACGACTAAGTTTATATCTTGACCATACGTACATACTAATATATTGATCTACATTAGACATCTATAACTCTTAACTATTTCAGTTTTATGAGATATCACCTAATAAAATGTAATAGCATACATGGAAAACGCATGTACACTAATATACTATATAATAATTAGGCATGGTTCATGAGGGATAACGTGTTTGTTACATATTTTGTTTGTAATTTTGTATTATAACATTCACAATACATAAATCAATAAAAAATATTCATATTTTCCACTCATTTAGCCACATGTTTTATGTTTCATAAAATAGACCAATTTTTCTAAAAAATTATGTTCACAACTATAATCAATAAATAAATTATAAGTTAAAAATGTAAATGTTCATAACCATTAAGAGTATTTCTAACAAATCTCTATAATTTCTTTTAACTATATAGTATTATAGATAATTAAGACTCAAATTTATAAAAACAATATATTCTCAACTTCAAGACTTTTTCATTTTTAAATTTTTTAATATTAATTACATATTTAATACCCAAAAAAAAACATTGGAGAGTGAAAATGGGGTAAAAATATATTTCTTTCTTCTACCATTAAATTTTAAATAAATACTTTTGTTTTCTTATTTCTCTATTTTAGAGAAAAATTTAAAAACCCATTAAACAAAAAAAAAATGTTAATTTTCTTATAAATATACATTCAAAATAATTAAAATCTGATCATTTTAAGTTTTCTTCAACTAGTTTTTATTAAATATATCTACTTCATCAGTTAGCTTATCAACCATCAATACTAATCAATAATTAACTTATTGATTACCGGTTAATTTATCAATTAGTCTGTCAAATAAAATATTGAATTTCAAACAACGAAAAAACGTCCTGAGAATCATATTGAGGTGGGACCTTGTGGAAATTATAGAAAAGATTGATAAATGACATCATCGCTATTATCAACGGATGATGTCGATTAGATTACATAATCACGAGTGGTCATGCTTATAATATAATACTTCCAAGAAAATTCAAGAAAGTGTGGTTTCGTTTAATGCATCACCAAACATGGAAACTATTCCTCAAAGTAATTGTGGGGAACCTTGGCATAATGACACGTATGTGTGTATGAATATGTAATATGTAATATGTAATATGTATGTACATACATGTGTAATTTGATTTAATGATATATATATATATATATATAGGAAAGTTCAAATGTGAACTCATTTTTGGTTGTGAACGTAAGGACGAATCACAGCCACCCGGTCAATAAAGACGGCTTTGACCTGGTTCCCCTCCTTTAATAATCTCCACCCTCCATGAATCGCGTCAATCCTCCGTGATCGCGTCCACCATAACCGAAGATGTGTGGCTGAGATTCGTCCTCACGTTCACAACCAAAAATGACTTCACATTTGAACCTAACCCTATATATATGTATATATAGATTTGGGATCATGTGAGACACGTAAGACAATCCTTTTACACTTGAAACTTCACAGCAAAAACACTATGAAGGTAAAAAAAAATATGAATCTTTAAAGTATTTTTGCTATGAAAGTAACCTACATAGTGTTTTTGCTGTGAAGGTAACAGTACTTTTATTGTGAAGGTTCAGATTTTTTTTACCTTCATAGTGTTTTTGCTGTGAAGTTTTCAAAAATAAAAAAGTGGTCTCACGGGTCTCCGACAGGTCTCACGGAAACAGACTGGTCTCACGTGAACCCATCATATTTTTTTTACCTTCACAGTGTTTTTGCTGTGAAGTTTCAAGTGTAAAATGGTGGTCTCACGATCTCACGAAAACAAGCTCGTCTCACGTGAACCCAACACTATATATATATATATGTATATATATATATATATATATATGTCAATTAGGTGAATCGCTCCTGCTTGATCTCGACTGTGATCCCCGGCACTGCGCTAACACCCGTTGGAGACGACAGAGAATTTCTTTCTTTTTCATCAAAGACGAAGAAGGTCCCTAGGAAGCTGGGAAGGCAATCCGATTGGGAGTCAGAGGGTCCATAGTACCTGCAGCCTTACAGACTTCATATTCATCATTTTTTTTAATATATATATATATAGAGAGAGAGAAAGAGAGAGAGGGGATTGAGTTCTGTTGAGAAGAAGAGATTTTCACCCTTGAATCAATTCTTTTTTTTACATAGACCCTTAAATCAATTTTAATTAAAGATTAACATTAATGAGACACACCAAGATGCATTAGATTAATTCTAAGTGCAATTCATGGGGTATGGCCGTATGAGTGATATTAAAACTGATCAAGGATTCATCATTTTTATGTTTCTCACCTTAAACATTATTCTCACACGATCCTTCGTCTATACATACATATTTAAGAGATACGTTTGTAATGGGAATTTGTATTTGAGGATACGTTTGGTACACATATACATGACAAAACAAACAGGGATTATAGTTTCATTTTGGCAGAACTTTTATGTGGACCAAACAAAATCAGAGTGGAACAGTTGTATTTCACCCCCACTCCACGGAGGCATGGACCAAACCATATTTTTTCAATATAAACTTATAATAAAACATAATTATCTTCTGAAACATCAAACATGTCTCATTCTTTAAATTTTATTCATTATTTGAATTTTATTTATCGTATTTTATGTTTTTTAAACTTTTACTTTACTCTCCTTAAAATATTATTTTTGTATAGTTTATATATTTTGATTAATTTATATAATTTTTTAAATATTAATAATATAGAAAATGTAGAACATAAATATTAGAAATTACATAAACTTTTTATTTTGATATCATTTTAATCTTCTTGATGAAATGTTTCTAATGATTGTAAAAGATGTTTATTTTATTATAATTTAATATATATATATATATATATATATATAAAATAGTGATAAATTGATATTTTATATATTCATTTATGTCTTACTAAATATTGAACAACTATTTTATTTTGTTTTGTTCCATGATTTTCTATCATATCTTGTATAAATAGCAAACGTACCTTAAATGCACAATGACATCTCATGAATCATCCCAAATATGGTCTTATATTGTCTTTTCTGAAAAATATACATATTATTTTTCCTTTTTCTTCAAAAAGTACTTGTAATTTTATTTTTGGGAAGGCTAACGGCACCTTAAGGTATGCTTATGACACCCCTAAGAGTAAATGTCATCCTCACACAAGTCAACATCAACTACTATTATAGTACCAAAAATTCCGTGCAAACTCCTATAAAGTACATGAAATTCCGTGCACACCCATATATTAGGAGTGCCATTAGCACTCCCCAAAGCAAGTACATATGATATTTTTGTTGGAAAAAAATATATGAAATAATGAATGTTAAATGTCGTAAGAAATAACTAAGGGAAGGCTAATGGCACCCCTAAGGTACGCTAATGACATCATTATAAAAGTGAATCCTCCTTACACATGTCAATGTCAAAACCCCTTTTTACATTCCAAAAGCTATAAAAATGTAAAAAATTTCGTGCACACCCCTACTAAGGAGGTGCCATTAACACTCCCTTTAATGAACGCTTACATTTGTTTGACTATTTTGAGAAAGTAAGTGAATGTTTTTGTTTATTTTTAGGGCTTTTTTTATTTCTTGGTTTGCATTAATCTATTGGATTGTTTATGTTTATTCGGATGTCTAAATTTTTCGGGATGTAGATCTTGAAAAGAAAACATTTTAAATAATAATTCTTTCCGGATTAAGTTATGTGTGAAAATTTATTATTTATGATGGTTATACTGAGAATATAATGACAACATAATGAAACACTCCTAATCTTGTCAAACAACACTCAATCATATTTTGCATTATTGTAGTTCAACACAATGTTGTTGCATGAATTCCATGATGACCTCATCACCCATAATGAAAAAGTAGGCTCAAATGGGTATCTTGGTTTGGATAAATTAAGGGATAAAAATGGGTGGAAAAAGTGACAACTAATACTTAAGAAATGACAGTTATCAATTCTTCAAAAAACTGAACTGGTGCCAAGCTGACATTGAGATACTTTGCTATGAATCTAGGTCGATGCCTCATGGTTGCTATGGCCACTGCATAGGAAAATCAGTACATCTAAGCTGATATTGTTGTCAGAGATGTGGGAATTGTCATAGGGTCCACCATGGATCAAGATTATGTTTAATCTCAATTCAACGAGATTGAGATATTTACTAGAGGCTTTTCCAAAAGGTTTCAGAGGTATTTACTGAATTAATAATGTAGTTTTTATTCAAGCTAGTGTTAGACACAAATCATAACATAATTCAGTTACTTGACCAGATCTTTAATAGAACTCGGCACAAGGAAGTTTTAAACTCAAGAACTTAAATTCGACCTCGACCCAAAAATACAAACGGTATATGTCAATACATACTTATGGCGGAAAAAGATGGATACAAATTTGCATGAGTAACTTATAAACTCATATTCAGATATTCTAACTCGTTGTATGTTTTATAAGCCCATAGGCAAGGAACGCTTAATTTGAGTCATTTGCAAATTTGTATTTGCATGTAGTTTTGAGAGGAGTAGCTTTATTGGGCTGACTATCCATCACTTGAGTCCATTTAGGTCTAATTATGTGGGCCTTTTTTTAATCTAATCAATAAGAATGCATTTCGTTCTTCAAAATTGTTTTCATTTTTTTAGAAAACATTTTCAAAAAATATTAAGTTTTCATACTCAGGTTTTTATGAAAATTTTAGAAAACACGTTTTGTTGAATGGAGTTTTTATTTTTCATTTTTAGAAAATTAAAAGACACGTTGAAAGCTTGATGCTCTGGTGCTCCGGCGAGATAAACGTCTGACAATTGCCGGCTTGGTGCTCCGCTGCGGTGAATCGAAAGCTGCGACGGGAAAGAAATCGCAGAGACGTTGAAGCAACGAAGAAGATACGATAGGTTTTGTCTGGATTTTAGAAATGTATAGGCTTTGAGCGTGGGCCAAAATGTCGCTGGAAAAGTTTTTAGAAAACAAAAATTTGGAAAAATTATTAAAACTAGTTTTCTAATTTACATAGAATTTTAGAAAATGAAAATTTTGTTTTCTTAGAATTTTTTTGAAAACTGAATGAACCAACCGCATTTTCTAAATTTTCATTTTCTTTGGAAAATTTTCCTAGAAAACTGGAAAATTTTCAAGAACCAAACACACCCTTATTGCTCCAACTTCCAAGAGATGATTATATATATAGCATCTTAAAATACAAATCAGTCAAAGGTTACAAACTCGTACAAACAAATATAAAAATAAAAATTTTCATGATTTTTTTTTTCATCAAATGCTATGATTTAAGATGTTATTTTACATATGTTTGTTTCATAATATAAAAGTTTCACATGTATTTTTTTCACATACAAATTTTTCACAAGGTGAAACAAACATATGTATAATAATATCTTAAATCATAGCATTTGTTATAAAAAAAAATTTATATTGGTTTGTAATATTTAACTAGTTTGTATTTTAAGATGTGTCTATATATGTGTGTGTGTGTGTGTGTATATATAGATAGATAGAGAGAGACCATTTATGAATGGACTGTGCGTTTAATTTATTTATTTTTATAACCGATATATATTGGGTAAAACAGTGATCACTGGTAGTCTTAATCGGTCCCATACAGAACTCGTCTTTAAGGACACCAATATGAAGGGACATTTTTAGTTCACTCAGACTACTGGTTGTCTGTCTTAGACGCGGGGGTGGGGGGGTGGGGTGTTAATTGGGATCAAATCCAGGACTTGTCTCGTATTTGGGTAAAATCACACCACCTATTTGTCAACTGAGCTACACGTCATAAGTCTTTTCTAACTGGTATAAGAATTAGCTAACGTTGAAAATAAACTTGTTGATGAAGTATGAATCAATCAAAAACACGATCCTTGGGCCTGAACTGTCAAAAGGAAACAAAAGGTTAAAATTCAAACAAATCAATCCTTTATAGAACAAATCGTTTAAGAGAAGCAAATATGATATGTGAACATCATAATTAAGTAATTTTTTGAAGCAAAACCTCATCTATATACCTTTTATTTGAGCCGAGCTTACGATCGGATCTCGAGAAGAATTCAAAAAGATCATATTTCATATGAATTTTGACTCATAGTGCCATTTTTTATGTCCTCATGAGAGTCCTGACTCGTGAGTGGTCTTGGCTTCTTTTCTTATATTCCGTTCCTTTCTAGATCTGATTTAGTTCAGGTTAGTTTTTTTATTAGCTTGTATGGCTATAAAGCACTACGATTCTTTGGTTTTTTTTTTATAAATTGCTTGTCTTTTAAAAAGAAAAATCCATGTACAGAAAATCACACAATTTTTTTAGAAAATGTGTTTTTTTAATTAAACTCAAAATTGAAGTAATGTTTAATCATTAAACGTCACATTTTTTTTATCTATAATTATGAATTTTATACTCGTTAAAAACTTTGTTTTTTTTTTGTTGTAACAATCACTTTTTTTATTGAATTAATTACAAAAATCTTTTTATAGACGGTGGGATACCGTATTTCTGAAAAATAAAAAATGACAGAAGACGTCAATAGTATTATTATTTTTCTCCGAAGGGTTTGAAGTTTATAAGTATTGTGGTAACACACCCTTATATTTAATAAACTGTCCAAAAGAGCCTCTTTATTTGTTTTCGTTTTCCAAATACCATGTTGTTTATATTGTACTAGAAGGGTACTCGCGCAATGCAGCGAGATCCATTTTAATTTTAATGTTGTATTTTATTTTTTTGTCTTTATCAATTTTATAATACGATTTTATTAGTTTTGAAAAAATAGATTTTATTTTTTGTAAATTTTCTTTATTTCAGATTTTATTTTAAATTATAATATAGGTTTAATAAGGAACTTAACCAAAATAACCAAAATAATACCATTTTTGAATTTTAAGTAATCATACTTTAATCAATTGTACTAACCGCATAATAATATGTTTTTAAGAGTTTTTGCCAAATGCTTTATAATATAATATAGATCCTTATTTTTCTTAAATTGTTTACTAAATAAATTAATCAGATCCACAATTGCACAGTAAATATTACTATATGCACTTCATTTATGTGATCTCGAATGAGAGATTAATAACTACCGGTTAGAAGTGAATTTAATAATATATAAGGATGTATTTAACCAATTCTATAAATAAAATTTACAAACCTTTTGTTTCTTTTTGTTCGCATTTACATTTACAAAGTTAAAAAAAATGAGCAGAAGAAATTGATGTTTGACGGTTCTATAAATTGAAACTTTATTATACATGATTATATGTTTTTTTCGAAGCTTCTTAAAAAATGGGAAGATGTGAAGTTATATCATATGTATACCTACCCTAGTTGCTAAACTTTCATTTTCATTTAAATAAATCCATATTTAAATACATGTCTCTAACATGCTTCTGTAAATCCAGCTTTTATCTATCATTTAATAATTAAAGTTGATCATGCATGTCAACCTTCTAAAAGTCAACATTAATTGCCTCATTCTCAAAGATCTTATTAATTACTCATCATTCATCAACATATATCAAACACAACAAGTCCATCATGTATCTCCAACAGGAACAACTCCATGGAAATCAACCTTTAAACCTTTCATTTTTCATATAGTTGAAGGTAATTACACACACACACAAGATACATACATACATATATATATCATATCGTCCTTTTTATCACCATTAATGTATAACGTTCTTCACTTGTATGATATGTTATATATATAAACTGTATTTTGATCATGTGTTTTTACTTTTTACAAACTGGGTTGATGCCAATTTTGGTTTCAAGATGATAAACCATAATCATTTGGAACAAAATCAAGAGATTTTGAACGGTTTTCAACTTTTTTCTGATATCCAGACCAACTTAGGCGCACCGCGTGTATCACCCACCACGACAACAATCTTTAAACTTATAACTTCAGTTGTTATATGTTTATCCATTGTTTCTTAGTATTTTTACCACCTTCTACAAATGCGGTTTGCTAATTAGCACATATATATATACACACACACACATACATACGCAAGAAAATCAAGAAATCTTGATCGGTTTTGTGTCTTGTTCGAATGCAAACAGGTGAAACCCCATCTCTTTCTCTCTCTAAAAACACAAGATTTTAAATTTGTGTGTGTGTATATATATATATATATAGAGAGAGAGAGAGAGAGAGAATGTATGCAGCAAATCATTGGGGAGGATCATTGGAAATAACAAATGATAATGATGATGAAGATGAAAAGAGAAGGAATAAGGAAGAGATGGATAAGGCATCATTATACAACATTCAAAACCATCAAAGTGGAACCCTAGACGAGACTCAACAGAGTTGGTTGTTGGATCCAAATGAAGCGAGCAGGAAGAAGAGCAAAACCAGATATGTAGATTTAGGGTGCATCGTGGTAAAGAGGAAAGTATTGAAATGGACGGTGATCGGAGTTTTAGTTGCTTTTCTGGTGATCGGAGTTCCGATCATAATAGCAAAGTCTTTGCCAAAGCATAAATCACGGCCACCGCCGCCGGATCAATATACGGAAGCACTGCACAAGGCTCTTCAATTCTTCAACGCCCAGAAATGTACGTTTCTTAATTTAACCCTCTTTTCACAGTTTTTTACTTTCAATCGTTCGTGTAAATGAATATGTTTGACCATCGCCATGGATTAACAGAAAACAAATTTATGTTCTTTATATAAAAATGTTATATGATAAATTAATAGAGACATTTTTCACACTAATAATTTCGGTAACAAAATAAAAGAATACGACAACGGTCAAATCATATATGATTTTACATTAACGGTTAATGTAAGGTCAAAGTTGCGTGAATCTCATGTTATTGTAGTGAAAAATTAATCACATGTAATTCGAGTATTTGATTAATGTTCTTGTATGAGTATGATATATTAACAACAAAAAACTTACATGTTTGAAATAAAATGTTATATTAGTATTTTCTATGTCAAAGTTTTGAGAATTATTTTATGGAAGCATTTTTATACAACATTTTTAAAATAAAGTCACATAAAATGCTTGATCCAAAAGTGTCTTAAAAAACTTGTCAGGACACTTAAAAACGTCGGCTCAACTTGTTATATATAACTCATTTACACAAGACTCACAATTGTTTAGTTTTGTACTTTGAATTTTCGGGTCAGCTTATGTTCAGCGACTAATATCTCAGACGACCATAAATTGCCTAAAGTCATCGCAGGTGAATCTGAGATAGATACGATTTTCCACTACATCTTTCCTGAGGCTTAACTAGCGTGCAACAATATAAATGGCCGACTCACCATTAATTGCTATATGTATCCCGTTAATGTCAAAATCATGCATTAAAATGTAATAAGTGAATTTTGATGATAATTTATGTAAGAAAATTAGTAGGTATTGTTGTATTTAACTCACCACATTTACAAATTGATTAAATAAATATTTCATTTTATTTTAAAGTTAAAAAATGAGCCATTTATTTGGGAATCCTGTTATATTGATTTTTATTAAAGTCAACCTAATTATATTAATTTTAAATTAGTTAGGAATTAAATGCAAGGTCAAACAAATATATTCTTTTTTTAGTTTTGAGTACCAAAAAATCACATACATTTTCATGTCTAATTATCAAATTGGTGTGCCGAAACTGAGTTTATATATTAAGAAGAAAGAGTTACATTTTTTTACATAATTTAACGGTTTTAATAAATTATTACAGCTGGAAAGTTACCGAAAAACAACGGTATTAAATGGAGAGGGAATTCTGGGCTTAAAGATGGATCTGATGCAACAGATGTCAAAGGAGGTTTGGTCGGAGGGTACTACGACGCAGGTGATAGTACTAAATTCAACTTCCCGATGTCATTCGCGATGACAATGTTGAGTTGGAGTGTAATCGAGTATGAGCACAAGTACAAGTCCGTCAAAGAGTATGATCATGCTCGAGAACTTATCAAATGGGGAACCGATTACTTGCTTCGTACATTCAACTCCTCATCTACGAAAATCAACCATATTTACGGCCAGGTATGACACCTCATTGCATTTCTTGTATACTAATCTATGGATTACCAAGAATATATCAATGGATGGCAGACAAATTTCATCAATTCAATCGTTGTGTGTGTGTGTGTGTGTATATATGTATATATATATATATATTTATATATCTTAGGTTGGAGGATCACAAAACGGTTCGACTACACCCGATGATCACACTTGTTGGGAGAGGCCCGAAGACATGGACTATAAGCGGCCGACACAATTGATTACAGCAGGGGCCGATCTCGCTGGAGAGATGGCCGCTGCACTGGCAGCAGCGTCCATCGTCTTTAAAGACGATACTGCATACTCCAAAAAGCTTGTTCAAGGTGCCGCTACAGTATGGACTTTTGCCAGAGATCAGGGCAAACGTAGTCGATACTCTAAGGGAAACCTTTTCATAGAACCCTATTACAACTCAACAGGGTACTATGATGAGTACATGTGGGGTAGTGCCTGGATGTATTATGCCACAGGTAATGTCAGTTACCTATGGCTAGCTACAAATGAAGGACTCCCTAGACACGCAAAAGCATTACTTGATAACCCTAGCCAACGGGTTCTCAGTTGGGATAATAAGTCCCCTGCCGCCATGTTATTGCTAACGAGGATACGTTTGTTCTTGAACCCTGGGTACCCTTATGAGGGTATGTTAAGTAAATACCAAACGGCCACCAGTCTTACCATGTGCTCGTACCTTCCTCGATATCAAGTCTTTAATAGGACTCGAGGTACGCATAATGTATTCTTCGACATAATACTAAGTTTGACTACAGAAGTCAAAGTAGATTTTAAAAAGCCATAATTTTCCGTGTAGGTGGGCTAATTGAACTCGGACAAGGGCGTATGCAGAATCTACAATATGTAGCCAATGCTGTCTTTTTGGCTTCACTTTATGCGGATTACTTGGATGCCGCAGATCTTCCCGGTTGGAACTGTGGCACGTCGTTTGTCTCCAAGGATACGCTCCGTGATTTTGCCAATTCTCAGGTTTGAAACTTTTTACTCTTATCTATAAGATTCTTTTAAGAGTAAATTACGATTTTCGTCCCTATGGTTGATTTGTTAATAATTTAAATTTTCATCTATGTGGTTTAGAAATAGCGATTTTCGACCCTGTGGGTTGTAATTTATTGCTATTTTTGTACCTGGACTAATTCCTATCATTTAAGGAAAATGGACCAAAAGAGTAAAGAATGGTAAACCACAAGGATCGATACAACAAGAAATTGTAAATCATAAGAATAAAAATAGCAACGAATTACAAATCATATTGATGAATATCACAATTTTTAACAAACCACCGGGACAAAATAATATAATTTTCTCTTCTTTGTATAAATCAACATATATCTTACTTTTATCCTAAAGAGTAGAGCAACTGTTATATTATACTTATATATTGTATATGTTAACTTATTAACATATGTTATTTGTAGATGGACTACATTTTGGGTAAAAACCCTATGAATATGAGTTACGTGGTCGGATATGGCAAAAAGTATCCGACCCACGTTCACCACCGAGGTGCATCGATACCTGACAACAATGTCAGGTACTCCTGCAAAGGTGGGTTTCGATGGATGTCCACTGGTAAACCTAATCCAAACACCATCACCGGTGCTATGGTTGGAGGTCCAGACCGATTTGACAAGTTCCGAGACGTGCGTTCGAATTATAGCTACACGGAACCCACCCTGGCCGGAAATGCAGGCTTGGTTGCTGCACTTGTTTCACTCACAGAAACCGGAGGCAAAAATGGCGTCGACAAAAACTCTATTTTTTCAGCAATCCCACCACTTTACAAGACGTCTCCACCACCACCGCCACCATGGAAACCATGAAAACCTGCACAACAAATTAACGATGGCTTCCTTCTCTAATTTTTTTAATAATTCATGTTTCATGTCATTCCTTCCATCGACTTCCATCATCATCATTAGATTATAATCCGATGGATTGTAATGGGTAAACATATAATTAATTGATAAAAACGGGTTCTTAATGTTAAAGGTGTTGTTTTTCTCCCGGTAAGTTTAAAATGCCTAATGCCTTGCTTATCGTAGTTGGGTTCGAATGTGTTCAGTCAAAATAAATAATACAAAAATGATTAAATCACATGTGATTAAAAACGAATATGATGGTATACACTTATACGTAGACAGTATGCACAAATACATACAAGCAATTAAAGCCTCAAAAAAATACATATAAATATGATGGTATGCACTTAACCATGTATTTCTTTTATATTAACTTTATTCTCATTTGAACTTCTCTATATGAAAGGAAGTTTAAGGAAAAACCTCAAACAAAACTGAAGAACACCTTAAGAGCGCTTCATCTGGATGGTATGCACAAATACATAGAAGCGATTGAAGTTCTATTTTTTTCTATACACTAGTTCATGTTGAATATGCACTTGTACATATTACAAGTTACCGATATGCATTTACGCATATCATCCTGATTAAGGGCTCTCAAGATGTTATTCAAATTTTTTAAGGTTTTCAACCTAACCCTCTATATAAACCATTAAATAATGTCTATTTTATCTTAATAATTAAATTAAATTAAATAGACAGATCATCTCTTCTAATACAAAAGAGAACAAACGGCATCATGTTTAAAATAAAATTACAGCAATTTTATATACCACGTCTCGATCGTCCCCTTTTTTTATATATAAATCAATTGGTTTTATTGATGATAACTCCGCCTCCCATTTTAATACTACTTTTGGTCAAGAGACATTTATGTAAAATTTAATTCATAAAATAATTTAACTTTAAAACTAGTTACTTTGACATCCAATGCAACTAGTAACACTAATATCTCGTACTCGCATATATAACTTTATATATTTTTATAATTACATTTTTTAAAATAATATTTTTCATAGTATAAAACTTTAAACAAGTAGACTTCTAAATGTATTTTTCAAAAATAAAATACATTTTATGCAATTCACCTTTATTGAAGTGATTTTTCACAACATAAAATAAACAAGAAGTCACTTTTAAGTACGAACTTGAAAAAAGATACAAGAAATTACACTATTTTCTCCTAATTGTTAATGAAATTGAGTAACAAAATAATAAATTTTAAAACAATTTAAGCCAAGTTATAAACCAAACCAACCCAACCCAACCCAACCCAATAAATCAATCTTTTAAGCAGAAACTAAATAAACACAACAACTTGGTAATGAGTTCTTTGATCAATTTGGAGAAAGCAAAACGCATGTTAAGAAGGACCTATTCACATGTGCAGAAAGAACGAGAAGCCATCTAAAACTGCAATAATCCATGTACTAAAACAAAATCATACTAATGCAAAACTCTTTCCTTCCTGTGCAACAAAGATCTTGTAAGGATTCAACTGTTACCGAGATGACTGCGGTTATTCACAATGAATACTGACCCTTTCTCTACACATAGCATGTAGGGCTTACCGGGGGGGGGGGGGGGTCTATGTGGGCCCACAAGAAGCCTCCGCAAGCAGTATTTATTTCAAGCAGTAGTGGTAGTAGTAGTAGTAGAAGAGTAACCACAACAACTATATAATCTTTATAGACCGAAGAAAGAGTGAATAGGCAAGAAGAGACTGCAAAATCCAAAATGACCATTACTCCCATCAGTTCAAGGAGATAATATATTTCAATAACAGATCAAATTACCTGCTGCTGCCATGTCATTCCCTTTTTGATGCCGTTAAGAAAAAAACGACTCTATTTTGGTCAGCAGCTGGGACCCACAATCATTCAAATGATGATCCCAGAGCAAAGCAGAGCCGACAAGCAAGCAGAAAACCAATGAAGAAGAAGCATAACACCTCGACACAAAAACAAGCATATGGCTTCAGCACTGTTCTATCAAAAGTTAAAAGATTCACTCGACACATACATCATCGTCTATAAACAACTCAGATAATAATAATAATTAAAAGAAAAAGTATATAATAAGAAGCATATAAATAAAACTCGGTACTTGGAAAGTTAGGAACCTTAACCAAATTCATGCAGATAAAGTTGAAAACAAGTCAGCACAGATAACAAATTCCACCACACTTGAGAAACCCTTCCATCTCCATAATCATCAGCTCCTGCTACGACGCCTGTCCTTAAGCCCGTTTCTGAAAACATATCAGCCAACCACAATACATGAATATGCATCTCAAAATTTATTTAAATAGCCTAAGAATATAAAAAAAAGATGGAAATAAGATATAAACTTCATATGAAAGAAGTTCACCCGTTTGCATATGGCAACTCCTCTCGAC
Organism: Silybum marianum; assembly: GCA_036898165.1. Classification (NCBI taxonomy): domain Eukaryota; kingdom Viridiplantae; phylum Streptophyta; class Magnoliopsida; order Asterales; family Asteraceae; genus Silybum; species Silybum marianum. The sequence continues at coordinate 5,646,837 of CM072537.1, read as the reverse complement.
CACGATATGCTGGTGACCTGCTATAGTTATTTCTGCGAGGTGGTGAAGCACTACGGCGAGGAGGCGGTGAGCGGCCGCCACGTGGGCTGTAGCTCCTGCTTCCAAGAAAAAGAAAAAGAAAAAGAAAAAGGGTACCAGAACATCACAACTAGAATGAATTGCATTCTTATATATTTAAGTGAGGAAACATTTACTTGCAATGAAGTAGCAAAAAAATAAGATTATCTTCTCATGCTCTTCAGCAATCTCACCTCCGACCATAGCTAGGGCTCCTGCGGTATCTGGGGCTTCGGCTGCGACTGCGACGTCTACCTCCACCACCACCACCACGGCACTCACGAGCAAAATGACCAGGTTCACCACACTCATAGCACTTGAGATCAGAACCACCAGAGCGACCACGACCTCCTCCACGGCCTCCACCTCCACCGCCGCTTCCTCTAGAGTTATGAGACATTTCTACCCTCCAACCATTCTTACCTGGTTCAATGAAAATAGATGAGAACCTGATCCACTTGTATGGAAATCCTTCGAATGCAAACCGAAATATGGAGCATTTTCATGATTCAATGAAGTTGAACTTTTTATTACATCAAAAAGCAGTGTATCTCACTAATTTATATATCATATTCACTGCACCAGTATGTGAACCATTGTATCTTACTAATTTACGTAACAATACCTTTGGAACTAGTTACGGGTAAGGAAGCACTTTTATAGCTCTAGAGCTCTTCACAGATTTTTTACAGTTAAGAGATCAACACCAGAACTTTTGGATGCAGTTAGAAAAGTTAGAGATGAGCTCTATCTATATTTAAATTTGGAAAAAAACAAACAATACTAGAATCACAATTCAGTAAACTGTCTTAGTTAGGTTTGTAATTTTAAAGAATTATAATTATATGATATTAAGGACACCATAGATTTATATAGGGGTTTTTTGAAAATATATTATCTTATCAAATCCGGTGATTTTTTCAGCCAGTCCAGAGAAAAATATTATCTTAAAAGAGTTTGTATATTATCAAGTATTAATGTAAAGAGGTTCTACAGTAACTCAGCTGTTTTGTCTCTCTCTTTTTGCAGCATTCCTATTTCGCTTCAAAATCCTTAAGAATTATGCTTAAACAAGCAGATTGCATCCAGCAAGAGACATGGTAAGACTACCATCATACCAAAAAGTATACACCATTAATATAATTAAAGTAAAAAAAACTGAAGCAAGTATACATACCATCAAGTTCGCGGATGGCATCCTGAGCATCTCTTTTGTCATCAAAATCAACAAAAGCATATCCAGGAGGTCTTCTTGCAACCCAGACACTGCACATGTTGTACATGAAAGGATCTAAGAACCATCCAATTATGCATAAGAAGGATGAGAATTACAACTTGAGTAATATCTGGAATTTCAGTCAAGCCCGACAGATCCAAGTCTCAAGTGAAACCCCAAACAAATCAAACCAGTTTAAAGCACCAATGATGATTATTCAATACTGTTTGTTCCGTGGTTACACAGTCCAGATGGGCGCACATAACCATGCTGACATACACTCAGGCAAGTTTCTATCAGCATAAGATGGATAAAAAGAATGAAAGCACAAACAAAGAGTAAATAAATCAATCACGATAACATCATAAACAGAGGTCGCCCAATTGATATTAAAAACACTTGCTCCAAACAAATCCTACCTGATGACGGGATATGTCCAAACAGATCATAAAATTAATTGTGTTTTATATATATTTACATCAATTTGTAAAAAAGAAAGTGTTGGAATACTACACACAGCCAAACATGAGGAAAATGCTGAAGGCTGAAGAGTCGAATAAACCAAGCAAGCACAAAGAAATCTTGGGTTGCTTCTAGCATTGACTATAAATGACTCAAGACTTATAAATGAATAAATTCTGAAAAACTCGCAATCTGCATCAGAAATCCACATTAAAAACAACTAGGTTTCCCGAGTTACTATTGATGAATCTTTCAACGATAACGAGGTCCAAGACATAATTCATCTTTGGTGAGCAGAAACACTTTGTTTGAGCAAAAATTCATCTTCAAAAATTTATGGTAACTAATCTGGGATGTGCATTTCATACATGATAGAATAAAGAAAGGGATGAGAAGTTTGTAGAAAGTAATTTCACTTGTAGAGACACATATAAACATTAGCGAAAAGCCGAAAACCGAAAGTTCAAATGCCATTGCAGTGTACAAATAAGCATATCATAACACCACTGAAAAAGGCTAATAAATTGGGAATACAGTCTTAAAAAACTTCTCTGAAAGAAGGAACCATGAATACTGGCATCAGGCCGGGTTTCGTATCTGAAGTCCTTAAGATCCATGCGTTTGGCAAGAATGACGCATTATTTGTGAGGAAAAAAAAACAAAATCATGCTCTACTTTCTTTTATCAGGTCCCAACTGACATAAGGTAGAAGATCCAATGCTCATCAAAACTTATAGTAGAAAATATCCCTACATAAAAGAGGTTCTAAACACAAGCAGAATCAACCAACAAAATTAGCAGTAAAAGTTGGATAGAATTGATACTATCACCAAGCAAACAAAAGGCTACAGTAATCAAGTCTGTTAGTTGTGGCTTTAATTGAAGTTAGTTAGAAAATAGTTTGTTAGACTTTTCTTGACTTTTCTTGATTTGCTTTCTTGATTAGCTTGTCTTGTACTTCCAATATATAGTTGGGGTATTTTGTATTTTGGAATTAAATTTTTCATTCAATAAAAAAAGAGTAGAACAATCCTCTTCCTAAATTCTACTTTTCTCTCTTCAATTTCTTAACAAATTGGTATCAGAGCTGTGGTAGATCAATTCATTCTCAATCGTTATTTTCTGGATTTAATCATCTTTATCGATTTCTGATCTTGCGTGAGTCTAATTCCTTTCGAAATTGTTTTCTGGAATCAATTTTTTGTGTCAATTTGGTTTAATCGTTTCTTCTTCTGTTGTCGACTAATTTGGAATCGATCTTTCAAATCGATTTTGTTTGAATTGCAATATGGAGTCGCAAATTTGGAATCGGTCGCTAAAATCGATTTTTTGTTTGAAACGTAATTAGAGTCGACTGCTTTGAAATCGTCAAATCAGGAATCAATTTCATCTGAAATCGATCTTGTCTGTTGAATCGCATCATTCTGAAGTCACACTTTATGGAATCGCCAAAATCAGAAATCAATTTTGGATGAAATCAGTTTTTGTCTTGAAGTCGTACCCATCTGGAATTGTCAGATCTGAAATCTGAAATCGATTCAGTGTGAATCGCTAATCTGAATCGATTATATGAATCGATTTTGTGTGTATCGATCCTACGATCAACTCTCGATTCTGTCAGGTGCTGAAATTGGTTCGATTGACTTTCTTGGGTCATTTTCTTGGGCCAGTTTCTTGTATTACTGATTTTGGACAGCCCACCCCACTTTTGAAAAATTGGTGACTCAGTTGGAAATTAACATGAAGGCCTAGTTCTCTTTCAAGAATTAAGTTCTTCTATCATAGTCTTTTCAAGATTCAAGAAAATGCCTTCCCAAATGATCAAGATCGACAAGTTTACCGGAAAGAACAACTTCAGTTTATGGAGAATCAAGATGAGGGCTCTCCTAAAACAACAAGGTATTTGGATCCCCTTGGCTGGGGAGAGGCCTGAAGAACTGTCTGAATCTGAGTTTGCAAAACAAGATGAGAAAGCACACTCTACCATCTTGTTATCTTTGGCGGATGAGGTGATTTACGAGGTTGCGGATGAAGAGACAGCAGCGTCCCTATGGCTGAAATTAGAAAGTCTCTACATGACTAAGTCATTAACGAACAAGTTGTTGTTAAAGCAAAGGCTATTTGCGCTACGTATGAAGGAGGGAATGCCTTTGAAGGAGCATCTTGACGAGTTCAACTCCATTCTTATGGATTTGAAGAATGTTGAAGTCAAGATTGAAGATGAGGATGCGGCCCTCATCTTATTGGTTTCGTTACCCTCTTCATACGAGAATTTTGTTAACTCGTTCGTTGTTGGTAGAGACACGATCACGTTGGAAGAAGTTCGTTCGAGTTTGCACTCCCGAGAGTTACGCCATAAAGCTTCGGGAAGTAATTCCGAAAACCAATCGGTGGGTTTGTCGGTTGTAAATGGAGATAGAGATAGAGGAAGAGATAAAAGTCGAGAGAAAGGAAAAGGGAAATGGAAAAATAAAGGCCGATCGAAGTCGAAAACAAGAGGTCCAAGTGGAAACCCAAGAGAGGTTTGCCACTATTGTAAAGAACCCGGTCACTGGAAAAACGAGTGTCCAAAGTTGAATGCAAAAGGGTCAGCGGCTGTCGCAAAAGATGATTCGGGTTCGGAGGCCGATTACGTGTTTTCGGTGGATGATTGCAAAAGTCAACCCGAGGTATGGATTCTTGACTCCGGATGTTCTTTTCATATGACTCCACATAAGCATTGGTTCAACAACTATGAGAAGATTCTCACACCCTGAAATGTCTTGATGGGAAACGACATACCGTGTGAAGTTGTTGGAATTAGATCGGTGAGCATTAAAATGCATGACGGGACCGTGAGAACTCTAACCGATGTTCGTCACGTACCCGGGTTAAAGAAGAACTTGATCTCTTTGGGAGTCCTCGACTCAAAGGGTTACAAGTACACCGGTGAAGGTGGAGTACTACGGGTCATTAAAGGTGCCTTAGTAGTGATGAAGGGAGTCAAGAGAGGCACATTGTACGTGCTTGAAGGTAGCACGGTTGTTGGGACAGCAGCACCAGCCCTTAACTCTTCAGAAAACGAGTCAAAACTGACCCGTTTGTGGCACATGAGGTTAGGGCACGTTAGTGAGAAAGGCATGGTAATTCTCAGCAAGAAAGGACTTCTTGGAGGTCATAAAGTTGCTGATTTGGGTCTTTGTGAGCACTGTATTTTTGGAAAACAAAGAAGAGTACGCTTTTCAAAGGCTGTCCATACAACCAAGTCTACGTTAGACTACCTTCACGCCGATTGTTGGGGCCCCTCGCAAGTACCCTCACTTGGTGGTGCCCGTTATTTTCTCTCGATCATTGACGACTACTCTAGGATGACTTGGGTGTTCATTATGAAACACAAGAGTGAGTCATTTGAGAAGTTTAAAGATTGGAAAGTTCTCATTGAAAATCAAGTCGGGAAGAAGATAAAGAGGCTTCGAACGGATAACGGTTTAGAGTTTTGTTCAAATGAATTTGATCGCTTTTGTAAAGATGAAGGAATTGCAAGGCATCATACGGTTAGGCACACTCCTCAACAAAATGGAGTGGCCGAAAGAATGAATAAAACATTGTTGGAAAGAGTAAGATGTGTACTCTCTAATGTCGGGTTAACTAAAGGCTTTTGGGCGGAAGCTCTAAACACGATTTGTTATTTGATAAATCGAACCCCGGCAACGGCAATTGATTGTAAAACGCCTATTGAGGTGTGGTCCGATAAGCCGGCTGATTACTCGGATCTAAAAGTACTCGGTTGTCCCTCGTATTATCATGTTAGTGAAGGGAAATTGGAACCGAGGTCAAAGAAGGGGTTGTTTATGGGATACGGAAGTGGAGTAAAGGGATATCGTATTTGGTCTCTTGATAAAAAGAAGGTGATTCTCAGCCGTGACGTATTGTTTGATGAGGAAAGTATGTTACGTGGTGTGAGTAATTCATCTACTCCAAGTGTCCAAGATGATGGTGTGTCCGAACAGGTGGAGTATGAGTCAAATGACTCCGATGAAGGTGAAACTGCTACCGGACAGCCAAGTAGCTCAACGCAGAATGTTGGACAGCCCAGTACCTCGACTCAAGACGAGCCGGTTGTGCCCGAAAATCAGCACCAACATGCTGAATTTCGATATATAGCTTTAGATAAGCCTCGAAGGCAAGCCGGTAGACCGATTCGATATGGTTTTGATGACATGGTGGCCTATGCTTTGCAAGTTGCTGAAGAAGTAGAGTTCTTTGAGCCGTCTACTTACAAAGAAGCAATCACAACTCAAGAGGTTGATGTGTGGATTGCTGCCATGAGTGAAGAGATGGAGTCCCTTCACAAGAATAGAACTTGGGAGTTAGTAAAGTTACCTCAAGGCAGAAAAGTTGTGAGTTGTAAGTGGATTTATAAGCGCAAAACAGGGCTGCCGGGAGCCGAAAGTGTGAGATACAAGGCCCGTTTGGTGGCTAGAGGTTATAGCCAAGAGCAAGGTGTTGATTATAATGAGATTTTCTCTCCGGTGGTGCGTCATACATCCATCCGGGTGTTGTTGGCACTAGTAGCACAAGCAAATTTGGAGTTGGAACAATTGGACGTGAAAACGGCGTTCCTACATGGTGAGCTTGAAGAGGAAATTTACATGAGTCAACCGGAGGGTTTTGTAGCTCAAGGTAAAGAAAACTATGTTTGTAAACTCAAGAAATCGCTTTACGGGTTAAAGCAATCCCTGAGACAATGGTACAAACGTTTTGACAGTTTTATGGTGAGTCATGGCTTTAGTAGAAGTCCTTATGATTGTTGTATATATCATAAGAGAGGTGTTGATGGGTCACATGTGTATCTTCTACTCTATGTAGACGATATGTTGGTAGTGGCACGTGATATGGCCGAAATTAAGAAGTTAAAAAGCCTTCTTAATTCTGAGTTTGACATGAAAGATTTGGGGGCTGCTCAAAAGATTCTTGGGATGGAGATTATCCGAGATAGATCTAGACGAAAACTTTTCTTGTCACAGAAAAGTTACATTTTGAAGATTCTTTCTCGGTTTGGAATGCTTTCGGCAAAGCCGGTGAACACCCGTCATCGGCAAATTTCAGATTATCGGTAGAGTTGGCTCCTCAAACCGAGGCTGAGGTGGAGTACATGAGCAAAGTTCCTTATTCAAGTGCGGTAGGAAGTCTTATGTATGTCATGGTCTGTACTAGACCGGACATAGCTCATGCGGTTAGTGTTGTTTCGCGCTACATGTCCTATCCGGGGAAAGAGCATTGGGCTGCGGTGAAATGAATATTTCGTTACCTAAAGGGGACAGCTGATGTGGGTCTCATTTATGGAGGAGAAAAAGAGACTTTTGTGGCTGGATTTTCTGATTCAGATTACGCAGCTGACCTTGACTCGAGGAGGTCATTAACGGGGTATGTGTTCACTGTTGGAGATGCGTTAGTAAGCTGGAAAAAGCAACGTTACAGCCGTCTGTTGCTTTGTCCACAACAGAGGCTGAATATATGGCTCTTACGGAGGCTGCCAAAGAAGGTATTTGGCTGAAAGGTTTGCTTGGAGATATGGGTTTTCATCAAGATCAGGCTGTGGTGTTTTGTGATAGCCTAAGTGCTATTTGTCTTGCTAAAGATCAAGTGCATCATGAGAGAACGAAGCACATAGATGTTCGTTATCACTTTATACGATCGGAAAGGAGAATTAAAGTGAAGAAAGTAAGGACTGAGGACAATCCGGCCGATGCACTTACGAAACCCGTTCCTTTGAATAAGTTTAGGCATTGTTTAGATATTCTAAACATTGATAGTTGGAAGTAAAGTTTTTTGTTTGGAATTAAAGCCAAGGTGGAGATTTGTTAGTTGTGGCTTTAATTGAAGTTAGTTAGAAAATAGTTTGTTAGACTTTTCTTGACTTTTCTTGATTTGCTTTCTTGATTAGCTTGTCTTGTACTTCCAATATATAGTTGGGGTATTTTGTATTTTGGAATTCAATTTTTCATTCAATAAAAAAAGAGTAGAACAATCCTCTTCCTAAATTCTACTTTTCTCTCTTCAATTTCTTAACAAAGTCCATACTATATGTGCATATCATGCATCGTAATTAAGAGTGAATATCAACTTTTAAGTTTTAACATCTCCTTTCAAAATAATCGCAATAGAAAATTTTCACATTCATCAACAATGACAGTTTACGTGAAATGCAACTTCATCCTCTTGTCATAACAACTTAACCTAAAGGAGATGAATGATTAATTGTCCTGCTTACCTTCGAATGACACCAAATGTGCGGAATTCGTCCTCAATTTCTCTTTCACTAACCCTTGGATCCAGATTACCAACATACACACGTGACATCTTCGACAATTACCTATCAGGAACACCAAATACCGATTATTGCATGTATATAGAACTTGACATTTTGACCAGGGTTAATAATACACAAAGCCATATCATGTCAACCAAAATGCAAAGATACGAAAATCGTTGTTCAATCTAGATTTCAATGTCACAGTTTGCTCTCTGATCTCAAAACCCAAACCTTTCTGAAGCAGAATTGATTAAAAACTCAATTCAATTTCAGCGACAAGTAGAGTCACCCCTTTAAGCACACAACCTATATCACCTCTAGGTTACTGAAGCAAGCTACAACCAAGTTTTCTAATCGTAGCACTTGACATGAGATTTAACCTAATTATCAGCTGTTTCTCACGAAAAATAACAATTCTTATCAATACTCAAGTTGAATGAGCACATTTAGTATAACTCTATTACCAAACAAGGGGAGAAAAACCAAGGTGACTTGTATTCTAATGGTTCCCAAACCCTCATCGAACTCAAGCAGTTAGAGTCTTAAGTCTCATACAAAACATAATTAACACCTCTGACAGATCTGGAAAATAAAATTAGCAAAACCAACAATCATCAAAATCAAACTAGTCAGGAATCCGAACAGAAAAATACAGTTTGTGCAACCTCATGGTCACATAAGCTACGGAAAACTTAACGAGTACTGCTATAGTATAGATATATATATATATATATATATATATGAAAAGATAAAGAGGCGACGAACATAAACTTCGCAAATCGGCTACGAAGTAATTAGGGCTAGTTTAAAGCCAAATACAAAAAACAGAAGTGAAATCAAACAATATTGTTAAGAAATTATGGAGGAAAGCGGAGACGAAAGGGATTACCTCAAAAACCCTAAAATGGAGTAGGAGGCAGAGAGAGAGAGAGAGAGAGAGAGAGAGAATATATGGTCTAATAAAGCTGGCCCGGACAAGAGTCGCAACCCGCTATGTTATGTCTAAAAACCAAATAAATACATTTGGTCCTCATCTTCAACAGCTATATAAAATTTATAAGGTTTTGGAATTTTTTTAACAGTTATGTTAAACTTTTATTTAGAATAAAGAAATAAAATGGAATAGAGTAAATAAATCATTTACATTTGAAAAGTATATATGTTGAAGACGATCTAAATTTTATATATTTTAAATCAGACGGATACCAAATAAATTATAAATAAGGTTGATGGTAAATATTGTAATCGATTTAATCTACAGTGTTGGATATTGACAGGGGCAGACTTATTAGGAATTGAGCGGGCTCCCGTATACCGGCTCACTCTTATTGCAAGAAAGAAAAATTGCTCGTCTGAAAGGTGCACCCGTCTGATTTCGAAGGTTGCCCTCAAATCCAAATCTGTAACGGAATTAAACATGGAATTGTTGGATAACCACTTTATACTACAAAATGTTACAAGTTCGAATCTTTCCGGTGAAAAGTTACTTTTTATCTTGCAAAATTAGGGTCCAAGTATGATTATAAGCGTTATATCAAGACAATTTTTTTTATTAAATTTTCTTTTATTTTGATTTTTTTTCCTCATGATTTATAATTAATTTCTCTTTCCAATGTCAATTCATTTTAAAAATTGTCTCTTTTTATATCACTTTCAATACTAGGTATATTTATTTTTTAAGGACCAAGATTGATTTCATTTTAAAAAATGTATTTTATTCCTCAAATCGACACAGTTGACTTTTTCCAAGATACAACCTCGTTAACTTTCACACCAGATGATTCCGTGATTGTTATTGGAAAAAACCACCACCTCTTTTTTGGACATAAAGGACACTAATGGGGGCAAAATGGGTTTTTACATCCCTCTCGCCACTCTCTTTTTTCCTAAAATTCATTCAAAAAATCCAATAGTGCACCAGTTACACTCGGTGTAGTGTGACTATCCACAATATCATAAGGGATTTGTGTGTACAATGTGTATTCACATCATATTTGGCCACAATAATCATGTACATTGTGTATAGTGTATACACAGTACTGGCTATGCACAACATGTATACATTTATATATACATTGGATATGCACAACGTGTTATATGATCCCACAAATGCTGGTGTTGATATAGTTAAAATACTTAACGAACTATTATAGATACTACATGCCATACATACACACGTGTTATATTTCGTATACATGTCTGTACAAAAAGATCGTATGAGAATAAAAGTTAAAGATGAGAATTGTAAGAACTAAGAAGGGATTTAGACCCTTATCACTTTTAATCCCAAAACAACGTTAACCCATGAATTGTGCTCTAGAAGATAATTGAAGATAATTGATCGGTGTATCTCATTTGTGTTAATCTAGTGGTTCTCTTCAATTATAATCGATCGAAAGATGGAAATCTTTTCTTACCATTCTCACCATAATTTTCATTTTTATCATAATCCAACCCTACATCCATGCACATACGTAACGACCTTCGTTTATACACGTAAAAGGCTCTTACCAGGGGCGGACCCACCTGTAATTAGCCAGTGGAATCCCGTGAAACCACTCACTTGGTGTCCCGAGTAGTCTGAACCCGGTTAACTGTACAACCATATATATTTTTCGTTAAATGAAACTATGAAAGGTTAATAAAGCATACAATATTATTGATGAATATATTTTTTGAACATTGATGATGTGAAGTAAGTAAATCATTCGTTAGATTCGAGTGAAATAACAGTTTCGAATGCACCAACTAATGCTTTCACTCTATTATTCCTTTGCCTCCGAAGCTTACTTACTGTCTCCTCGATCACATCATTGTATGCCTTTCCCAACTCCTTCTTCCCATAAGCCACAACTTCTTGCTTCTTAATTACCACCATTTTTGACCCCAAACCTTCTTCCTTCGCACCACCCTCTTTCATTTCCGCTTCTTTCGGTTCTTTTTCTGCTTCTTTTTGTTCACTTTCTTGGTGTTTCGGTTCTTCGGTTTCTTGGTGTTTCGGTTCTTCTGGTTCTTCGGTTTCTTGGTGTTTCGGTTCTTCTGGTTCTTCGGTTTCTACTTCTTTTGGTTCGGTTTCTTGATGTTCTGGTTCTTCTGGTACTCGGGTTTCTTCTGGTACTTCGGTTTCTATGTTTTCTGGTACTTGGATTTCTGGTTCTTCTGGTACTTCGGTTTCTTTGTTTTCTGGTTCTTCCGGTACTTCGATTTCTGATTCTTCTGGTACTTCGGTTTCTTTGTTTTTTGGTTCTTCTGGTACTTCGATTTCTGATTCTTCTGGTACTTCGGTTTCTTTGTTTTCTGGTTCTTCTGGTACTTTGATTTCCGATTCTTCTGGTACTTCGGTTTCATTGTTTTCTGGTTCTTCTGGTACTTCAGTTTCTTTGTTTTCTGGTTCTTCTGGTACTTCAGTTTCTTGGTTTTCTGGTTCTTCTGGTAACTCGGTTTCTTGATGTTCTAGTTCTTCTGGTACCTGGGTTTCTTGGTGTTCTGGTTCTTTTGGTGCTTGGGTTTCTAAATCTTGTGGTTCTTTTGGTTCGGTTTCTTCTGGTTCTGGTTCTTTTAGATCCGTTTCTTCAAGTTCTGGTTCTTCTGGATCCGTTTTTTGGTTTTCTGGTTCTTTTTGTGTGGTTTCTTCATGATCTTGGTCATTAGATTGTAATTGTTCGACATCTTTTGATCCAATGAATGAATCTTGCGCCACTCGTTCAATTTCTAGTCCTTCATTTTCCTGATCTACGACTTTAGGATCGGGATCAAGAATTCGAAGGCGATCGCTAGCAGTTTCAGAAGTTTCGTTAATTACTTGCTCTTGAACGTTGATCTCGTTGTCGTGATCATTCGTATGCTCTTGAATATCGACACTTCCATCAATCGTTGCATTATCTCGAGAACGTATTTCAGATTTAGGAATATCTTGATTTCCGGATAAATTAATAGGATCATGAAGAGGTGGTGTTTCGATCTCCACGACGTTATTATTCAAAATATCATCGTTCACATCCTCCATAAGTTTCTTATCGCAATCCGACGTTAGAATGTCATCAAAAACCGTGATGGTTTTATTGTCGTTTTCGCGAGTTACGATCTTGTGATCCATTTCGGATGGTGGGGGAGATTCAGAAATGATTCGATTTTGCTCGGAAACCACGAGATTGTTTTCTAAACCCTTTTTCGTAATTTGCTTCTTAATGCTATCGCTCGTGTTTTCCTTAACATTTAAAACGTTCTTCGGCCTGAGAGGAGGACGGGATTTTACCACATCCTTCGGTTTCGTTGAACCGGTTATTTTTGTGGGCGGCTTCGTAACGTTTTTTTCGTTAGGTTTTGATCTCGCGGACGTAACTTTGGAAGGTGGTAAGCTTCTCGGAGGCTTGATACTGTCTGAGGTTTGTTTTTTCGAATTTGAAATAGAAACTTTTTTAGATTCTATTGAAGCCGAACCCTTCTTTCTATCTAGAACTGAAGGGGTCAGGCTACTCCTTCGTTGTCCTAAAGGCAACGAAGGAGACCTCCCTTTTTTCTCCGTGATGCCACCAACCCTTCCTTTTGTCGACATTATTAAGATAAAAAGACCAGATATTAAAGAACCTGCATTCAAAACAAAACAATCCTATCAAAACATGTGAAATGGTCACCGGCCAGATCCCAACCTCCCAGAAAGTCAATCTCACCAATAATATAGTTTATGATGTATATACTTCTTCTGTTAATATTTTTTTACGATAAAAAAAATACAGATACAATGTTTTAAAAAAGTCAATCGATCCTTGTAGAACAAATATGTAGAGATTTTGCATTACCTTTTTCAGTAGAATGTCGATGGAAGTTGTAGCGTCGGAAGAAGATCTGTCGAGGAGACAAAGAATCCGGATGCTCGGTGTAGTTTATTTATAGGTGAACATCAGTATTTTTATCCGATGAAATTGGAATGGTTAATTTACGTGGAGTTTTAACACCATTCAATATTTACTTTTAATTGTTTAACGATCCTAAATAAGAGGACAGTTATTAATAATTTTTAGTGTAAATGCGTTAAATTGCAGCATATTTTGTTTTTAATATCTATTTTTAGTGTAAGAAATAATTTTTTTTGTTAATCAATTTAATGAACTTTCATATTGTTATTTGATCAGAGAAAAATTTATTTGCTGCACTAAATAAAAACTAAATCAAATTTTATTGTATTTTTTATGCATTTTACCCCTAATTTTTGATTAAATGATCATTTGATTCTCGTTCTAATACATAAAAATCACACCCTTACGTAAATCTCGCCAATGAGTGCCTCCCAGCGTTTCTTTGATCTACTCCTTCTTACCTAAACTTTTAGGGGTGTATTTGGTACGCGGGACATGACGAGATAGAACAGTTTTAAAACTTTTTTGTTTATGTTTGATGCGATATTAAACTGGGATAGGAAATGACTTTCAAATAAGTGAAACAAAAATTAGGATGAGAAGACAAAGTTGGTAAATTACTAAATTATTCATGTCAAAGTTACAACCCTAAAACCTTGTACAATTCTTTCACCCACCTACCTCACTCTCGTCTGTCCAATTTTGTCCAGTCTTGTCCCATATACGTACCAGAAGCATCTTGATTCAAGTTTGCAACACTAACCTGCAACCTTCTCGATCATTTGCTAAAAATTTCCATAAGACAGTCTCAAAATTCATTTTGTACGCTCTATTTTTTTAGTGTTTTAGTAATATGTTGAAGATAAATATACTTTATTTTAATGTTGAGTTGGAGATGGTGTTATGATCATGAAATTAACCATACATATGTTTTTCTACTGACTCCGAATATGATTTATAAAACAACAGATTTATTTGGGACAATCTCCAAGCTAATGGGTTCATAGATAATGGTTTTGATTTTTGTTCTTGATTGATGACTATGATTTGGAAACCTAAAACAAAATCATTTCAATTTTTTTAAATGATTTAATTTTGATTTTGAAATGAATTGAATGAAACCCGGAAACCAAATTTAAATGAAAATCTTGATTCAAAGAACCGAATCAAGAGAAGTTAACGAAAGAAAATATAGGATCACTAATTTTGAACTGAATATAGCTATTATTAGTTTGATTTTGTACAGGCTCATTTGGTTTTTCGACTTAGAGTTAGATACATGTAAGACCAGATTGTTTTCATGAAATCCGTAAAACCGTATTTTTATATTTGAAACTTTACAACAAAACACTGTGAAGGTAACATTCACATTGTTTTGTTGTAAAAAGTTAGGATTTTTTTTTAGCTTCACAATATTTTATTGTGAAGTTTCAAGTGTAAACATGTGGTCTCATGAAAACAAGTTGTTCTCACGTGGACCATACTCTGTGGACCTAAATATAAATACCTTCTTAACGATAAATAAAAATAAGAAATGTCTTTAATACAAAATTTAAAAAGTTTTCTATTCAAAATAAGTATTAATTAATATTTTTGCAATAATTGTTATCAAATTGTTCTTAACGGAACGACAAAGATTGTGGCCTGCTGGTCAAATGCGTAGGGGTTGAAAAATATCCCAACCACTCAGGGTTCAAATCCAGACACTCTCAACAATTGTGGCCACTGAGTTTATCGGGACTAATTATTGCAGGAAAAAAACTTTGCCAGAATTAGTCTGGGTTTTGCCTGTGATACACTTCACAAAAAAAATTGTTCTTAACGGACATTCTTTTGAGAACTCATGAAATTATGATAACTTTGAGAACTAATGCATCATGTGCTACTTTATATGATTTTTTTTTCAACGAATACTAAGATTTAGAATATCGATTAACATATATCTGTTTCACAATGTGTTCTTTTCACATGTACTTGTTTCACATGTGAACTTTTGAAAAGTTTCACTTTGTGAACCATATACATATGAAACAAACATATTGTAAAACAAATATATATTCATCAATACATTAAATACTAGCCTTGGATGATAAGAAATCATGTAAAACAATACGTTAAGATAAAAGTTCTTACGTTTATCACAATATATAGAGTACTCAAAAGATTAAGCCTTTTGTTCTTAAAACTTATGTTATATTCTCACGGTTATTTTTCAAACAATGTTTTATGAATTATGTCCCTTCTTTTTATTTATAAAGTTCTTATTAATGATATTTTCCAAAAAAAAGTGTTGTTATTTGACGTAAAAGGTTTTTTTTCTTTTCAAAAAGGTATTGTCAACGACGTATTTAAAATTAAAAAAAAAACATATTCACAAAACCAACGACGTTCTAAAAGTGAACAAGATCATGGAATTAGTTATATTGTAATGGCTTAGTTTAGGACCACACTATTCGTGGCTTTGTTAGGTATACTACGAAAAATGGCATGGATCGATCCATCCTCGGTTTGAGCATCTCCCTAGCCTATCTGCTTTTGAAGCTATCCTTTTGCCGTCAAGGCTTTATAATCGAGTATAACTTGGAAGTTGGCTTGTGTTGGATTCTTAAACAACAACCGACATTGTACATTTGTTGAGCATACCAACCATGCTTTTTTTTAATAAAAAGAAAGGCTTACATGAACCAAGTTGCAAATAAGACTTTTTGGGTAGTTTCTACATCAACGGTGGGAAGTTTCTTGTTGGTTTACTCGAGATTCTTGATTATTTCATTTCATGATGTTAGCAGTCATCCTTCCTTTTATCTTGCTTGCACTATGAATTAGTTTATGCATTTAAAAATCTATGATCGTTATGCTTCAGCAGGTCATTTTTCCACCTCTTACGCACTAGCACACTACGATCTACACATTTGATTGGATTAGACAACCTTCGTTCTTACCCTCTGGGAGTCTTGCCTAAGTGAAACTCATGCCTCTATGTCGAGCTTCTACTAGTTGTTCTATTGTTTGCTTCCACTACTTAAATTGGTACCGAGAATTTTCTACAAGTACTCACCAATTTTAATTGTATACAACTTAATTGGCTTCCAAGTATTTCAGCTGGTACAAGTTGGTGATGATTAAAAACACGACCAATAACGAAATGAGTCAAAAGTTACAATATTCAAAACTCCAAAATTAATACAAAGTTTCAAACTGGGTTCTATTTGGTTCAATCATTAACCTGTCAAATCCGGGTTTTTAAGACAAGATCGACCAGATTTTGATTGGACCCCCCCCCCTCCCGACCCGATCTAAACCATCATAATATGTATCGTTAGGTGATAGGAAAAGAGAAAAAAAAAAGTAACAATTAAGAGATCATTAGAATCATCCTTATCAAATGTTAACATAACTAATAGATCATTGATTTTGGTTCAAATACATATAGTTATTAAAGCATTTCTAACATGTATGTTATATTTTTTGTCTCTTCTTTTAAATTTGGAAATCTTTTCCATTCTTTTTTTTCCTCTTATTTAAAGAAGGGTTTGAAATAACTATTGAAACAAATTTTTTGCAAGTCTTTAAAATTCATGAAATAACATAGCAGCTAAATTAAAATACTTTAATTGTTACTCCTTCGATCCTTTTTCATATCAAAGATAGGCAGTAGATTCTCGTTTTGAATTGTACCATTATTTTATTTTATTTTGGAAAATTTATAAATCTAATTTCTTTGTTTTTAGTATGCGTTTATCGTGTTTGGTAAAATTAATATAGATGACAAAATGTTAATTAAAGTTGATTGATGATATTATTTAATGTTTTTCTACCATATGGTAATTATAAATAAATATGGCACATCAAGTAATGTGTGTTTATAGTGTTTATATAATTTATCTTACTGTCTCTCTTAATATTATTTATCTTTATGCAATTTTATATTATTTATAGACATATAGATGCATAATTTTTTATTTCCCATAGATATATAGACATGTATGATATACATTATATTGATGAGTGGATGTAATGGAGAAAATAAAAAGAAGAGTAAATTTGTTTTTCACTAAATAATATCATCTTTTAAATATTTTCTGTTGGATAAAGTCTTATCATTTTGTCTCATCTAATATCAATTTTTGGTTTAATCATGTGCAAACATTTTTATAATAAATTGATATAGATATGTAAAAGATCTACGAAAGTTACTTAAAATAGAAATTTTTTGATTCTAGAAAATATAATATTCATAAGATAAAAAAATATTTACAAACTCTTAGTTCTCTTTCTTATTGAGGATTCTTTAAAAAAAAGGATTACAAATATAATTCTCATTTTTGTTTGTTTCATTTGAATTTGAAATTCTATTTATTAGAAATTGAACGAAATTAAAATCAATTCTATTATCTTTTTTATTTGATTATCTTTATAGAATAGATTTCATTTTCTTTACGAATATGTCCATTTGTTTCATCAAATTTGAAAGTTTTTATGTGACGAGTAATGAGTCGTTTATTAAACACTTATTGGGTTAATATTCAAGAACTAGGTTAAACTCTCATAAAAAATAGAGTTTAGAGAAAAATTTACTCCAACAACATTGTTGGAGAAATACTCGGTTAAACTCTTAAAAAAAATACAAGGATAAAGAATGGAGAAACTCTAAATTTGGAAAAAGAGGGAGAAAAAATAACATCGTTGTGGAGATGGTTTTAGTGCTTTCCTAATAACTCAACCATCAAGTAAAAGAGAAGCCTCTTACCTGATTATTGTTTATCAACAATCTATTTTGATAACCAAAAATATTACCGACAATAACCTACATTTGATAAATGACCTAAGGGGCTGTTTGGTTTTTCATTAAGTTCTATATGAATAAAGCTGTCAGTGTGAATTAATCTGTCTGTATAGATTGTGAAGGTTTTTGTTTGGGAGGGTTTTCCATAGATAGAAGGAGCATGTTTTTTAATTGGAAGAGGTTGCTTTGGAAAAAACTTGGTTTTATGCATTAAGCTCCCCTCTGAAAGCTTACTGAATAAGCCACTTTTCATATCATTAAGCCACTACCAAACAGTCACGTATAGATGACTGAATAAGTTGTGAGTCCCATTAAGCTCATTAAGCTGCTAACAAACAGAGCCTAAGTTTTCTTACCTTATGATATTGTTAAAGCATCTCTAACAAATTCTATGAAATAGAGTAAATGGAGGTTTTGTTATCTATTTTATTCCAACAACTTTTTATATTGTTATCTAAAATACAAGAATACAAGAGAAAACGTCAAACCTGTACGCTGTGTTCTCGAAACTCATTTAACGAAAGAAAGGAAAGGAAAGCGAGGAAAAGCGAAGGAAAGTGAAAAAACCTCGTGTTCTCGAAACTTTTTTTAGGAGAGAAAGGAAAGGAAAGGGAGGGAAACTAAAGCTTATTTTCCTTCCAAACCTTTTCTCCCAAATGTGGGAGGAAAGGGAAGGAAAGGAAATAAAAAAATTAAAATTATTTAAAAAATTAATAAAATTACAAAACTACCCAGTTTTTCATTCTATATTATATTAATTTTAAGGGCATATTAGTAAAAATGACAGTTTTCCTTTCCTTTCTCTCCTCTTTAAGAACATGAAAATTATTTTCTTTCCTTTCCTTTCTTTTACTTCACTTTCGAGAACACAAATAATTTTTTTATTTTCCTTTCTTTTCCTTCCCTTTCTTTTCCATCCCTTTCTTTCCCTTTCCTTTCTCTCCAAATTCGAGAACACAGCGGTAGAGTTTTCTAAAACTTGATAGAAGAAGAGATAAATGGTTTTTTGATCCCTTCTAACTAGGGCTGTTCATCGGTTGACATCCATTGGATGTGAGGGGAACCGAACCGATCCAATCATACATTTGATGTTGGATTCTGCCAACCGATCCGATCCGATTACCATCGGACAATCGAACCGAACTAAACTGATCTGATGGATGATTGGATTGGTTCGGTTCGGTTCCATCCATTAGATATTTTTATTGGATATCCAATGGATGATCCAATGTGATTAGATCCATCTAATGTGTTAATTCAATCCAATTTTTAACAATGAAAGAAATTAATTAATCATTTTTAATATGTGTTAAAACAAACACAAGTTAAACTAAAAATTCAAAAACAAATTTCGATTTAAGCAAAATGAAGACAAACTAACTGGATGATAGTTGGATGATGGTTGGATGGATAACTAGATGGTCATCGGATGGTTAATTGGATGGTAACTGGATGATATATCGGATCGGTTCGGTCGGTTTTCATCGGTTCTGGATGGTCATCCAACAACCGAACCGATCCAATTGGATGTTGAATTTTTCAATCCGATCCGATCCGATCCAATTACATTTGGATATCCAATTATCGTCAGTCGGTTCTAATTGGATCGATCGGTTCTATTTGACTTTCTGCACATCCCTACTTCCAATCAATAAAATAAAAATGTTTTGGTATGATAAAATTATAGAATTTTTTTAACATAATCAAATTATCTAAATTACAGAGAATCTATTGAAAATGTTATTTTAATTAAATTAGATATTAATTAAAATTGTGGATATTTATAAACCCAAGGAGGGAGGGAGTGGCAAAAAGCAGTTATTGGTTGAGTTTAAAGTGCCTGATAACAAGGGGGCCAAATAACGGGGCAACCTCCAAGTGAGCGCGTGCATCCCAACGCGCCCTGGATATGCGTTAACCTCGGAAGGTGGCGGGGAACAGCCTGG
This sequence comes from Silybum marianum, assembly GCA_036898165.1. Classification (NCBI taxonomy): domain Eukaryota; kingdom Viridiplantae; phylum Streptophyta; class Magnoliopsida; order Asterales; family Asteraceae; genus Silybum; species Silybum marianum. The sequence goes on along the minus strand of CM072537.1, from coordinate 5,627,219 downwards.
TTTGCCTGCCATTTTTTTTTATTTTTAGAAAACCCCTCGGCTCGGCTCGGCTTGACTTGGCTCGGCTCGGCTCTTATTTAAGACCACCACCTTCTTTCTCCTCTCTGTGTTTTTCCATTATTTTATACTCCAATGGATTCTTTATTTGAATTTTGATTGATGGAGTACATTCAGGAAAAGGTGATCAAAACAAAACCCCATCAACAATTAACTATTTTCCAGAATGAATTTGCAGCAGAATGTGGGTGATCATGAATCTATACATATATATATAATTATATATGTTTGTATCAGTGTCTGTGAGAGATTCTTGATTATAAAATTTCTGACAATATAAAAAACCTCACATTCAATTCAGTTATGTGTGTCACTCTATTACTATATATATATATATATAAATTGTTGTCAATTGCACATGGCCTTTTGAGCTTCTTCTCTTACAATTGTTTTTCTTTTGCACCTCACATGGCTTGTCTCTCCTCTCTCTCTCTCTCTCTCTCTCTCTAAATGATTAATTGAATTAGCTGAAAATGTTTTGTTTATTCGTTGACTGACCACTTCTGAGATACTTTCCAGATCTATACTGAAAAGGGGTTTGCAGAAGATGACGAGTTTAGATGAATTGGAAAGTCAGATGGGTTTTGCCCAATTTGGGGTTTTCTAACAACATTTTGCACTAATTTTTGTGGGTTTGGATCATATTTGAAGAATTTTGACCAATATTCAACTATCTTGTGATAAGAGAACTCAGAATTGGGAATTATGTCAATGTTCAATATATATATATACATATGTATATATATTGGTAAGTACAAGGCTTCTTGAATTATATTTTATATCTTTTTTGATTCATGGGTTTATAATTTTCTTTGAAATTTTGTGATTATGATGAACTTTACTGCATAAATACTTCATATATGTTGAAAAGCTTTGATAAAAACTTCAATTGATCATGATTTTCATAAATCTTGATTTGCAGAAACAACAATCAGTAGATAGTATCCTTCACTAAATGCTCAAACAAAATCACCTGTTCACTAGAGGAATCAGAATCAGATCAAGAAACTGTTTTTATTTTATTATAAATCTTTGGGTGTTCTAAAAAATGGTGGAAAAAGTTGAAGATGATCATGTTGAAGATATGGAGGTTGAAGTCCTTTCTTCGATGTGGCCTGAAGATATCGATGAAGCTGGAAAGAAATTCAATGTGGAAAAGCCAGGAGTCCATCAAGATATGTTAGAAGATCTTGCCTTCATTGAAGAACCAAGTATAGTTGATTTCAAACGATTAGTAGAGCTCACAAGTTACAGCGAAAAGGGATCTTCCCAGTTATCTTATCTCGTAAAAAACTGGGAATATAAACAAGAAAATGCCGTGAGACTTTTAAGGGAAGAACTCGACAATTTAAGCAAACAACAACATGAAGTTGAGCTAAAGAAATTAGAGATATTGGAACAGCATCGTTTTGAAGAGGAAAGTTATGATAAACGGCCGGTTTCTGTTTTGGATGAAGTTTATGAAGCATTTAAAGATGTTCCCAAGAGAATAACCGATGTTATTGTTGAAGAAGATAAACGGTTAGAAATAGATGCAGAATATGATACAGTTATATATTGGAAGCAACGGGCTTTGCATTTGGAGAAATTGTTGGAGGCAAGCGTTCAGAGGGAGCAGATACTTCTAGAGAAGTTGGAGGAAAGTATTGAGAATCTTGAAAAACAGGCTTCACCTGTTGAAGAACTTTCACAGATTTTGAAAAGAGCTGATAACTTCTTACATTTTGTTCTTCAAAATGCACCAGTTGTTATTGGTCATCAGGTAATTTGATTTTTCACCAATAAGCCCTCTTTTGTGTTCTTGTTTTTTTTTTGTCCCATCTTGTAATCATCAAGAACTTAAAAGCAAAATCTAAGCATTATGGTAACTGAGTAAGAGCATGGTCTGAGTAAGAGATTCGGTCTTGGTAAGTGCTGAATGAAAATGGTTCACTGACTGAAGCTCTGACCAAGTCAGAAAGTAACACCTTCCTTATTGGGTCAAACATATTTGTGGGTCGGAGCATGTTGGTAAACAACATCCCTTCTTACTGGGTAAGCACCTCTTACCCGGTAAGAGGCGACTAACAGTCCCTGAGTAAACCAAACCGAACCAAACATGCCCATTATGTCTCACTCAAAAGTAGTGTTTGGAGGGTGTGATGTATTCAGACGTAATTTCTACCCCTAAAGAGTGGAACAACTGTTTTCATGAGTCAGACCACTCAATCGACTGTCATATCTTGTGTGTCCTTACCATCTTGCACTGTTTGGTTGGTTTTCCATTAAGTCCTGTATGAATAAAACTGTCTGTGTGGTTAATCTGTCTGTATAAATTGGGAGGGTTTTTTCATGGATGGAAGGAGTGTGTTTTTTAGTTGGGAGGAGCAGGTCTGGAAAAAACGTGGCTTTTTGCATAAAGCTCCCTAACTGAATAAGCCACTACTAAACAGTCATGTATAGCTGACCGAATAAGCTGTGAGTCCTATTAAGCTCATTAAGCTGCTAACAAACAAGCCCTTAATGAGTGATTATGTTATTGTTTTGATCCTCAGGACAAAGACCTGCGATATCGCTTCATCTACAATCATTTTCCAAGTTTAGGAGAGGAGGTAAATGGATCACCATTTTGACTATGGTTATTATATCTACTTTCAAATACTGATACTTCAATAGCATATATATATATATATATATAGCTCATTGATTTTTGAATCATATCTTTCTTTTCATTTTCATTTTTCTGATTTTTGATGGGGGGCAGGATATCATTGGAAAAACAGACACAGAGATATTTAAAGGTGGGGGTGTAAAAGAATCCCAAGACTTTAAAAGAGAAGTTCTTGAAAGAGGAATACCAGCAAAGAGAGAAATTACTTTCGAGACCCAATTATTTGGAGCCAAAACTTTCTTGATATATGTCGAACCTGTGTTTAGCAAAGATGGAGAGACTATTGGAGTTAATTATATGGGCATGGAAATGACTGATCAGGTCAGACCACAACTATTCATGCATCAATTCAAAAGCTAGGTTCATATTCATTGATGAATTATATAGTTAAGTTCATCTTCATTGATGAATAATGTAGTCAAGTTCATCTTCATTGATGAATAACGTAGTTAAAGTTCATCTTCATTGATGAATTATGTATTTAAATAGTAACAATTCCACGCACCTGATCATGTAACAGGTGAAAAAGAGAGAAAAGATGGCAAAACTCCGGGAAGAAATAGCAGTGCAGAAGGCAAAGGAGACAGAACTTAACAAAACTATTCATATTACAGGTTGGTAAGCTTTCTTTACTCGAACCCTTTAAAAAATTGATGTTTTTTTTTTCTTTTCCAAAAGGGATTTTCAACATTTTACTCGATAATTAAACTTTCTGCAGAGGAAACAATGAGAGCAAAACAAATGCTAGCAACAATGTCACATGAAATAAGATCTCCATTATCCGGGGTCGTTAGCATGGCAGAGATTCTTTCGACCACAAAACTCGATAAAGATCAGAAAGAACTCTTGAGGGTCATGTTATCTTCGGGTGATCTAGTTCTTCAACTTATCAATGACATCCTCGATCTTTCCAAAGTTGAGTCAGGTTAATTTTCAGTCCTTCTTAAATTGGTAATTCCTATATTATACTTCCATAACGGTTTCCTTAAAAGAAAGGGTATGAATTAAGGATTTTATGCATCTGGGATCTGCAAAACTTTTAACTTTTAGGGGTTGTTTTTTAGGAGTTATGAAGCTGGAGGCTACGAAATTTAGGCCTAGAGAGGTAATCAAGCATGTACTTCAAACGGCTGCAGCATCGCTCAAAAGGATGCTAATTTTGGAAGGACATGTAGCAGATGATGTCCCTGTGGAGGTTAGATCTCTAATATTTATATATATATATATATATATATATATATATATCAATACAGATTGCTAAAATTCTTTGGCAAACAAGGGTTCGCGTAACCGAGAACATAAAAAGTTTATATAATTCAAATTTCAGGTTATTGGCGACGTTCTGCGGATTCGACAAATCCTCACTAACTTGATCAGGTATTAGTTTACTAACCACATCTCAAAAACTCTCAGTAAAATGCTCATTCTCACTGTAAAAATGGTGGAGTACTTGATTCTAAAGAAGTTACTTTTGTGCAGCAATGCTATCAAGTTTACCCATGAAGGGAAGGTTCAGATAAATCTTTATGTAATAGCAGACCCATATCCTAAATGCCACCAAGAACCGAAGATAAACATGGATGATTCATCAGTTTCAACAAAAAACGGAATCTTGTTAAATGGGCACGAAGAAAATGAACCTGAATCGCATGAAACTGTGGTGTGGATCCGTTGTGATGTTAAAGATACAGGCATAGGAATACCGGGTACCTTTCAAGTTCCTATTTTTTTTAATATTTTGCAACTTTTCTAGCTGATTGGCCTATAATATCTTGATCATTATGGTATGGCAGAAATCGCGTTGCCAAATTTATTCAAGAAATACATGCAGGCCGGTGCGGATACAGCTCGGAAATATGGTGGAACTGGATTAGGTTTAGCAATCTGCAAACAACTGGTAATGTCACTACAACAAAATTGGTCTTTTAGGACGCATATGCGTCCTATTAGCTTAATGAGACTTTTAGTTTATAGTAACAAAAAAATCTTTGTCCTATCTGAAGGCGTTATAGTAAATTGTTTGGACGAAGTTAGACGACCCAATAAGTTTTATCTATGAAGGTAGACAACCTGATATGACACAAAAAGTAAATTGATCTGCTAGCCTTTTTAACAACACAATTTTCAAAAGTGACCTATAAAAGGTTAGAGGAAGGTTCAGAGGAAAACGCTAAAAAAAGAGAATACTGAAGAACACCCTGGAGCCCTGCATCCGGACGGTATACATAAATGCATACAAGCGATTGAAGCTGTTTTTTTCTATGCACCAGTGCATATATATGCATTAGTGCATATGCACAAATTACCAGTATGCGTTTGTGCATACCGTCCAGATGGAGGCTCCCAGGGTGTTCTTCAGTTTTCTCTTTTTTGGCGTTTTCCCCCGAACCTGACCCTAAAAGGTTAATATAACAGTTTACCTTCTGTGTCATAGTAGGTTGTACAACTTCGTCGATAAAACTTGTTTGTGTAAGACCCACATCGGTTGGGGAGGGAAACAAATGTTGCTTTATAAGAAACTGGATACCTCCTCTATCAGATACATTTTAAAACCGTGAGTCCAGGTATGGACAAAGCGAACAATATCTGGTATGGTTAGTCTTGGATGTTGCAGTGAGGTCCCCTAACTTCGTTCTAACAACTTACTGAGTTACTGTAATGCATTCGCTTTTTGGTTGGTTAGGTGTCCTAAAAGACCAGTTTTTTTGTAGTGAGTTTTCTAGATTGGATTGTTTTGTGTATGTAAACCATCCAGGAAATCAGAAACTGAAAGGTTGTAGCTGATTGATTCAGGTTGAGCTTATGGGAGGCCATCTGACTGTTTCAAGCAAAGAACATCACGGGTCAACATTTACGTTCATTCTACCTCATAAACTTTCACACGCATGTGATGGTTCAGATGACACCGATGAGTTTGGAGATATGGCTGATAACGAGTCTTCAGACGACGATACCACCTGTGGCTTCTTCCAGTTTCAGCCACATTCTTTGGGCTCAACGTTCTCTTCTAATGGTTCTGCAATCACACATAAAGATAGAATCAACGTAACTCCTCCCAAAGAGATGGTTAGTTCAATGGACGATGATGATTCTTCGTGTTTTGATGCCTCATCAGAACCCGAAAGTTCTTCAAAATGTAATTCAGAGAATGGGAACACAAATTGCATCAAGAAAGAGAAAGAGAACCATGATGATCTTGATCTTGATCTTGATCTTGATCTAGCCGTTGATTCATGTTCGCCTTCTTCGGATCATCGGTTCCATGATACAGGAGATTTGTGTGAAACTTGTGAAGCAAGAAAGGATTCGAATAGAAGCTCGGAGTGTAGTTCTAGTTCTAGAAACAGGGTGGAAGTTCCGAAATCAGCAATGAAACCGAAGATTCTTCTTGTGGAAGATCATATGGTGAACGTGATGGTGGCACGACGGATGATGAGGCAGTTGAATCAAGATATGGATGTGGTGAATAACGGAGCTGAAGCGGTTCGGGCTGTTCAGAGTTGCTCTTATGATCTTATTCTTATGGTAAACGCTTTTTTCGGGTTTGTTTCAAAACATGTCATTATAACAAAATCGGCTTTCATAAGATGCCAAATATGTCTAAATGTTCTAACAGACTGTTCTATAGGACCATCCGATCGTGCATCCTGTCTAAAAATGTTACAATAAGTTGATATAACGTTTTTTGACGTCCTAATAAGTTTTTAGGACACTTTTGAAATAAAATGTCCTATTCGCTTTTTCATGACACTTTTGAGAAAACTTGCCTATGAACATATATTTTCATAGGACATTTTTTCGTATAGTGTCATATAAAAAGATTAATAAGATATTTTAGTGTCTCAAAAAACTTGTTAGTTATCCCGAAAACGTTCTGTGTCAACTTATTGCAACACTTTAATGGTTGCATGCTTGTTTGGTTCTATAAACTTAAGTCTTATAAAGCAGTCTACTAGGACATTTAAGGCCCAATCTGTTAGCAGCTTAATGAGCTTAATCAGGCTCACAACTTATTGAGCGTATTTAGTCAGCTATACATGACAGTTTGGTAGTGGCTTAATGATATAAAAGTGGCTTATTCAACAATCTTCTAGGGAGGAACTTTATGTATAAAGCCAAGTTTTTTTTTCCAAACTTACCCCTCCCAGTTATAAAACAAGTTCATTCCGTCTATGAAAAAACTCTTCCAAACAAAAACTTTCGCAGTCTATACGGATACATTAATCCACAAAGACAATTTATCCGTACAGGACTTAATGGAAAACCAACCAAACAGATTTTTGGCGTCCTATGAAGCTGATTTTGTTGTAGTGTGCTCTGTCCTTTGGGACAAAAGATAGGTCTACGTACATCCCAGTGGAAGAATGAGTGAATTGTTTGTATTTTTGCAGGACGTATGCATGCCTATAATGGATGGTCTTGAAGCTACACGGCTTATTCGTTCATTTGAGAAAACGGGTAATTGGGATGAAGCAAGGAAGGCCGGAGTTGATTTCCCTTCATATGATGGAATATTACACGAGCCCAGAAAGAGGATTCCGATCATTGCAGTAAGTACCATAAATTTAGATACTGCAAAACAGCATTGTTTGTTGTAGCATTTGCATAACTAATCTTAACTGCAAATATCATATTAAAGCTTCCATTGCATCAAAATGGTCTTATATATATATACTTGGTCTGGAGTGAAATGTCTAAAATGCCCTTCCTTCAAAATCGATGGAACTAACGAAGGTTTTGATGGTGGTGTTGAGCAGATGACTGCAAATGCAATGTCGGAAAGTGCAGAAGAGTGCTTCAAGAATGGTATGGATTCATTCATAACAAAGCCTGTTAATCTTCAAAACTTAAAACAATGTCTTCAACAGTATGTGGAGTAGTAGTTATATATATAATATTTATATATATGTATGTATGTATGTAGCAATAAGAATAGCAATAGCAATAGCAATAGCAATAGCATAGTTGTATATATATGATCTATAGAGATGTGAATGTGAGTTAGGAAAGTTTTGTAATTTATGTTCCTCTTGCTTTCTTCATCTGTTTTCTTCAACCAATTAATTCTTGGGTTTTTTTAGAGGGTTGAATAGTGGTACGTATGGTTTCCTTGCAGTACCAGTATTCAACCCTCAATAAAAAAATGAATCGAATACCATTCGAGCTATATAGTGATAGATTATGTAAGCACCAACTAGTTGTATAAATGAGTTTTAAGTAGTCGATCAAGCATTTGTAAGTTAGCTTTTTGTTATGATTTTATGCATCCTTCTCATTTCAAACTTTTACATGACTAGATGCATGAGAAGGTACAAACTTATCGTTAAAAGGGTAATTTGGTCATTTCATCTATGAGAAAAACGTTGATTTGTTCTATCGAGAATGTCATTAAGAATTTACTTTTTAGCCATTAAGGAACTTTGACAAGCCACAACAAAAGGTTCTTATAATTTGCCTACGCAATAACGTAACATTTGTATTTTGCCGAAATAGATAACTTAGTCATTTTCAATTACATTATTCAAATAAAAAGATTTATAAAATCACAAACTTCAAATGCATTTAACGATAGATTCAAACCCGACCAAAGTTACTAGAGTGGATAAAAGATGGGTCAAAATTAGGGTTCGTCAACGGTCATAATATTGCACTTTACGTTGGTTCCAAATGAAGATTTCACAAATTCTAATACTACAAAACACTTGATAGACAACCATTCAAACACTTTGGGCCATTTACCACTGCTAACCAAGTAAGCACTTACCGGGTAAGAGTCACCACCCTTACTTACCTTATCGGGTAAGATTCTTTTGGGGGTAACCGTGGGTATCGGGTCAGTTTACGTGCACCAACTGATCCCTTGGTCGACCACAAATGGCCTGGAGTCATCGCAGGTGAACCTCCATAGCCGCACAAGGCTTTGGCGGGCTGGATTCGAACTTGGGGAATATTGAGATTTCCACTACATCCCCTGGGCCTTAACCAGTGCGCCACTTCCACAACCCAAGTGGTTACTTGGTAAGATTCTTGGCTATCAAAATGACATAACAGGATTGTTGGTAATGGTCACCACCCTCACTTACCAGATAAGATTCTCGGTCTTTGCCATACTCACCCAGTAAGGTAAGTGTGGCCCGATAAGTGCTTACCCAGTTAGCGTTCGCACTTCAGTATGCTCATAAATGGTGTTACAACACATCAATCACGTAGTATAACTACAATATGATTGTGAATTACAGACGGTCAGTCGAACCCTAGATTAAGTCATAATACAGGGACTGGCTTAATAATACAGACTACCTACGCTCTACCCTAAAAACGAACACAAACTTAGTTTCACTCGGTTAATTGGAGAGTACAAACAAGACTAAAAAGCAGGAGTAGAGACTATGGACTTACAGGCTAACGAATAAGGTTACATTGGCGTGCCAGTTGAACTAAGCTCTTCCTTTCCCTCTTCTGCTGTGTCTACTAGCTCTGGTCACTGCTCGGTTTTCAGCCGTGCCATCTGCCGCCTTTGTGTGGTCGTTGTTGGTGTTAGAGCTGTCCTGTGAATTATGGATCAGCGGTATCTCTGTTGATTCAGTCATGAGATAACAATTATTATCGACTACCACATCAGCTATAACAGTAACCATTCCATCCCTTTCCTGATCTACATTTCTTTCATCAGATTGCCTACCGTCTTCTTTCTTCTCTAATTTGTTTCCATCACCAGAATCCCTGATGTTTTGTTCATTGTCCGAAGAAATGGTGTGACGAGATTTATTAGAGGCAGCATTTTGTCCATCTATCATCTCGATAGAGTCCGTTCCCTTTGTCTAACAACCAAAAGTCATTCAATAAATCATCAAAGTACATGAACTCTTCCCTACGTCCCAAAATAAATGTTCACATTTCTATTTTAGTTTGTCCAAACTACCAAAAATTAAATGTCTACTTTCTAATTCTACCCTTAATTAGAAGATGAAGAAATTATTTACTCCTTTTATCATTGAGGGTAAAATTGTCATTTAATTAAGAGGGTAACAATTATACATCTCTAAAACTGTGTGCCTTTTTCATTGTGGACATTTATATTGGGACAGAGAGAGCATCAATCACCGGTTAAAGAAATATAATGAGGATACTCCAAAGGTACAATTAGCATTATATTAATGTACTCCCTTCATCTCATGACAATTGCAACACTTGACCCATCACTCAACATATATTGATAAAGGTATTCATTTGTTATTCAAATGTCCAAAATGCCCATCATGACAAAAATAGAGAATTAAGCGTTTAGAAAATTTCAGTTTTCAACTTGAGGGGGATAATTAGGCAATTTAGCTTAAAAGATTACTGTAGAATGAACCGTTGCAATTAGTATCAAACAGCCAAAATGGAAAATTTCCAATCCTTATGAGATGAAAAGAGTACTAGAATCAGGGTGAATTTGATTACTTCTGTTGCTATTGCATACCTGATATTGCTCCAGAACTGGCATTGTAGCCAAGGTTTCGGTCGGTAAATCAATTTGAGTAGTCCTCATCTCTGACGGTAAAATGAACAGAAGGAAAGGGACGGGGCCATTTTAATTAATATATATTTCAGAAATTAGAAACATGTATTATATATATATATATATATATTGTCCACATTTTTTCATAAACAACAAACTGGAATAATCTGAAAGCACGAGGCAAGGACACCAACCTGAGACACCAGCAGTAGTACCCCCTTCCGCTGCTAGATTCACAATTTCATCGACTGATTTTAATGCTTCCGAATTGATTGGCTCGTCTCTTTCTAAGGATTTGTCATTTAGTAAAGAATGTTTTGGAGTATCAAGTTCTAGCATGGATGATGCAAGTTTCAAGGATCGATTGCTGCTTAACATATCTTCAGTTGCTTTGGAGCGCAACCTGCGAATTTCATCCTGAATGTTCCATGATCCAGCAGAAAGATAATCCTTCTGTAGCATTGAAGAATAAAGAAACCATGAGAAAATGGAAAAAAAAATACAATGATAATTTACTGAGTATTAATACGAAATTGTGATGCATCAAGATTATCACCTTTGCTGATGAGAAAGAAATTCCACCACCGGATGAATATAGTGTTCCTTCCTTGAATAAATCTGCTGCTAATGGTGATGGGCTTAGTGAATTGTTATGATTAATGGGAGATGCCCATGGAGGACGAGCTCGCATATATGATTTAGCCACATCAACTGGTGACCCTGCTTCCTCTTCAGTAGGCTGGATACAACAAAGAAATGGCTTAACTGACTATTAATTGTGCTTGAGGCATTTTTACAACTAGCAAATGGAAGAATGCACAAAATCGTTGAACTTTCCATCTAGTTAGAAATAAATAAGTTGCAAAACTACACATGCAATGATACAAAAGAAGATGTGGATAAGTTATAGATCAAATCAGACAAGTGAAAGCCTAACCTGAGGTGTTGTAACAGATTTGAGAGCATATATTCCATTGTCCAAGTCCGACTTTGAACCAGACCTAAATTTCTTCTCTGCTACCCACTTTTTTGCTTCCAGAATAGCTTGGCTGCGGCTATCAGGAGTCTCTGTTTATGATTTACCATAAATAACATCATTTATCCATATTCAAGAAAATTTGACAGAGATGCATGTTACAGATATTCCTGGATATACCATTGTTTGTCCAGCCACCAGTCATGCTTGGTCCAGCATCCACAGCCTCTCTCATGGAGTAATCTACAACTCGTGAATTGATAATCTCTATTAGTCTATCACACTCTTCCCTGTAAGAAATATTAAAAATATCCCTGAGTAATTAAGCCATCAGATAAACTGGGAAAACATTTGCATGTCCTCCATCCATGTGAAACTAAGGGAAGGTCAAATCAGTGATATTGAGGCATCTATAGTCCAATAATATTAAATAATATGGCAAATTTAAGATTGTCATCCCTATCCTCTTTCAATTGCTCAAAAGTGAAGGAGTATCAATTTTCCTTGTAACTTCTATAATGAAGTAGAAAATAATTTTATGAAGTAAGTTAACATGTTTGTTTTTAGAATGTGTGTGTTTGTTATGGTAAATCCAGAGGAGAGATGGCAACTTAATGTGCAACAGATGGTAACACATTACATTTCTCATTACTCAATAACTAAATGGTATGCAATTTTCCATTAACAAGCAAAATATATTAACTATACAATATGCATACAAGCCAGGCTGCAATGTCTATAAAAACCACCATGGGTTTCCTAGATGTGGAACAATACTATAAGGTATTAATGATGAAGTTTCTATGAGTACAAAGAACTCCTAGCCAAACTGAAAGACGAAACAATGATTGTAGTACACCAAATGCGCATGAACTTGATGAAAAAAATCACATACAATGAAGAAAAAGAGGGATAGAAGCAGCACGATCATACAAGATTGTCCAATTCAATAAAGGCTGAATAGAATAGAATAAACCAAAAATATATGAGAAATATTATCAAAAAGTGATTATAAAACAAATTGACCGAAAGATACCTTGAATATTGTTCAAGCATAAGTAGCTGCTCAACTAAATGCAAAGTTTCACTCTTCTGAGACGAACGGCCTTTCTGCTGCTGCAATAAATTACAGTTAAAATTTTAGTGTTGCACTAAAAGATTCATAGCAAAGAAGAACATGTAATCAAGTTTCCTCTTGACTCTTCATTGCTTCGAAACACTAGCTAAAAGAATGTGCAAGTGACAGTTATAGTTTTTTAGTCAAGTATCAACCAATGTTCTATTAATCCTTGCTGAAGACCGCATAAGTGATCCTTGTCTTATTTAGTAGCTAGATTAGCTTTACATTTATGCAGTTTAGTTGTTGATATGTCCTCCCTCATATTTGATTTATAATTTATAAAATAGCCTCGTTGAACTTAGAAATCCAGGGGATAAAATAGTCCCTATGAATATGATATCCGGTTCTTCGAATTATATTACTTGTTGGCCTATTGAACCTGCGAGTAGGCGTTTGGCCCCTGGACACTAGGCTATGTCTCCTTCCAATCTAACAACTTTCAACTATACTTACAAGAGAGCCTATGCAACTATTTCCAATTATCAAGTTCATGTACCATTAGTCTACAGTCAGAAGTCATCACTACACATGGAACAAATTATGAGAAAGAAGAATTGAGCAATTACCTGATTCAACTCAATTACCCCGTCAGAAGGGTTTTCATTATCTTCGGAATCATCTTCTGCGAAAGGTGGTAGGTAGGAACAAAATCAAATTAATGAATTACCCAAACATTCAAATCAAAGTTTCCAGTTCATTGAAATGGTTTATTCCAGTTTCTTCTAATTTCTCAAATCTAGTATAAGTGTCGATTTTTATGGGCTTACATAATGTCAGATAATTGAGATTTTAGAATAGATTATCCTCCAGCACCAACCCAAAAATAACTCATAGTCAAGATGAGGTGAGTAGGCTCGCCAACAAACCAAAAATACCTAACTGTGATCCTAGAAATTTGATTAGGACCACAAAAAGTTATGTTGTACCAAACAAAACATATGACTACATAGAAACATGGAAGCACCACTTGGAAGGAACAACCCAACAATTCTGTAAATCAAGGCTTAAATCAAGATGAAGGCAAGGGAGTAAAACAGAGGTGTCACCACTATCATAAAGAATCAAAATAAGACTTAGGCTTTAGATAACAACGAAGATAGGTTGAGGAACATGTATTTAAGCTAGTGGTGGCAGTTTGGTGCAACATATGTGTTATACCCTGAGTTAGAAGTCAACAGGTCAATAAGTCGGTAAGTCAGTAGTATAAATAGGGGAGGGGAGTAGAGAGATAGGCATTCTGTTTTGTGTCAATTTAGAGCGGGAAACCGTTTTGGGAGAGACCAGGCCTCTCGAAAGCCTGTGGATAGTGTAATCTTTTGGGTAATTCAATCAATACAACTGATTTGAACATCAATTTACATCAAATGGTATCAGAGCAGTTCGATTCAGGGAGAATGATTACTGAATTCGACGATCTGGAGAGCTGTGAAGACTTGGATTACGTGGAGGAGAAATTAGAGAAAACTCAGGAACATTGTGGATCTATAAACAAGATGATGCAGACGATGATGAAGATGATGGATAAGATGATCAAATCACAAGAAGAAATACAGAAAAGGATGTTGAAGAGATCTCGTCAAGATGATTCATATTCAGGTTTTGGGAGAAGTGCAGAAATACTAAGCATAGTTGAGATAGGCGAAAATCCCGACACCAGACCAGATCTGAATTCAGATCTTGTACAGAAGGAGAAGAACAGAGGAGATACTAAGAGAATTCAGAGTATTTTCGATTTTGAGAGGGAAATTTGTGAAGAACACGTGAAGGAGAAAACAACGAGAGAAAGAGATTTGGAGAAGGAAGTAAGAGACTTAACTGAGTTGGAGGAGATCGATAATCAAGGTCTAATAGTTGAAATCGATGAATCTATGTTCATGATGCATCATCGATCGAAAGCTTATCAGGTAACCACAAATATCTTGGGAGATGAATCAAGAACCCTAAAATCTGAAATCTCAAAGGCTCCATTTTCTGGCAAAAGCGAGAAAGGAATCAGAACAGATCCCTACGAATTCATTTTGCATCCAAATCCAGATCTCGATCCAGATCCACCGGACGTTTACCATCAGTCGTTTCATATTTCATGGCCGATGAGTTGTTCTTCGCCGACTACGATTGGGGCTGGTTACGATAAGGGCTGGCCCAGTCCAATAACAGCCCATGGGATGGACCAGTTAAGTATAAGGTCAGGCCCAACAAAATATAGCGTGAGATACAAGGAAGAGGCTGATCGGCAGACTGACGGACTGAAGATTCGGACACGGATAGTCAAGGATTTCATTGAAAGGCTCAGGTACATACCATCCATATTCTTCTTCGATCAAGTTTTAACCAACAAGGAAGTGAATCAATTAAACAAGTTGAAAAAGAGAGAGAAGATGGAGACAAAGGTGGAGACAAAGGCTGGAGTTGTGACAGATCTTAAGTCAAACCTGTTGCTCAACTGCCAAGGAGAGGAGGAAGACCTAATTGGGAGCAAATTGGTATTCCTGACAGCACCGCTGCATGGAAGTCTTGGGGAAATAGTCAGAAATACTTTTGTCAGTGATCAAATTCATGTGGCAATGACAAAGGCGAGAATGAAATCTACTGTGGGGTTGTGTAAAATGATGAAAATGATAGAAAATAAGAAGGGAGAAAACAAGGCATCATTGAGAAATAAATATCAAAATTATGCATGGTCCTCTAAAGATATAGGGATTAGTCCATGGGTGTATGTGGAGGTTGTTCAAGATGAACAAGTGTGCCTAAATTCCATAGTGGGGCTGCCTACTCCAGAAAGATTGAAGCTGGAAGGTGTAGAGGGACAAAAGGTAGTGGTGTTAATTGATAATGGGGACAATAGAAAATCATTTGGGAATAAAATGGGAAGTAGGTTGGAAAATGAGAAGTCCTTTGGGAGCATGAATGAAGAGAAAGCATTGGAAAATGGGCTGGAACAACAGTTAGCGGTGTTCTTTGGCCGAAATTGGATGTCCGCGGTGTGGTCGCAGAGGGAGTCAAAAAGGGGGAAATATTGGAAGTTAATAGATGATGAGCGGACACTAGAGATCGAAGTAAAAAAGATGTTGAGGAGGTTGAAAAATACGCATTTTTCGAACGGCAAAAAGGCAACATCAGGGGTGGGTGAACTGAACTCACCAAGTTCATGGGTGATGAGGGTGAGGCAGTCAGGTACATTGGCAAACTCCAGGAGGTTTTCCGACAGCAATTTACATAAAAGCCAAGATAGATATCGAGGCGGAAAATTGGCAATAACAAGTGGTTGGTTGGAAGACGCTCATCAAGAACCGCTGCCGCCACCGCTACCACCACCACAACTATGGGTTTTTGATATAAGGGGTTTGAATCGATTGTTTCTTTTCTTTCCACCTTGAGGACAAGGTGTGTGTTGAGGGGCGGGTATTGTTATACCCTGAGTTAGAAGTCAACAGGTCAATAAGTCGGTAAGTCAGTAGTATAAATAGGGGAGGGGAGTAGAGAGATAGGCATTCTGTTTTGTGTCAATTTAAAGCGGGAAACCGTTTTGGGAGAGACCAGGCCTCTCGAAAGCCTGTGGATAGTGTAATCTTTTGGGTAATTCAATCAATACAACTGATTTGAACATCAGTTTACATCAATATGGTACTTTCAAAGACCTAAGGATGGTTGATGGAGGCGCTTTGTAGCTGGATCTGGAAATAGAAAAGTGCCACTGTTGTTGACTTTTACTAGAAATGTCGATGAATAGCCATTACCAGCAATGATGTATTGTTCAGGGAGTCAAGGGTTGGACCGGTTTGAGCGTAAGTACAGGAATAATGTCATCATGTGTGCCGTGATCGACAGTCACTGTTTGGCAGGAAACTTCATTTGGTGACACAGAGCTTGTTGTCAAAGAGGATAGTTGACTGACTTTTAAAGAGGAAGAAAAATCAATTGCCTTGGACAAGGAAGTTAAGGGTGAAGGGTACCCTCATACTGCCATTACTGATGACCGGGGTGAAAACTCGACGTTTGTCCAAACTCTCAAACCGAAGAGGTTTTGAAATTTGAAGTTACAATCAATTGTTTCAACTTGGATAAAACATCTCAAAATGACAGCCTAAACTAAATTAGAAGTTGAAAGAGTGTCAAATTTTACATAAAAACAAACAAAATGTAGACCACGAAGACTTCTATCATCATGAAACACCATGTAACCTAGTGAATATAGGGATTTGGATAACTAAGGAACCAAACATTCCTATACAAAAGGAACTAGGAATAACGTTATACACTTCATAGTTCATATACCCAGTTAGCCACTTCTGATTCTATTTTCAAATACAAAAAGCACACTGGACTGATTTAGAAAAGCTTAATTCTTGCTTACATTTGCTAATTTCATCATTTAGTTTTCCTTTTTGCTTAATTATTGCTAATTTTACATTTGCTAATGTCATCATTTAGTTTTCCTTTTTACTACATTCACTAGAAAGAGGCATACCAGATTACCAGTGCAACACGCATAAATCATATTCATTTCCTCCCTCTAAATCTATAATCAACAATACAATACCCCGTTCCTATGGAAGATAAAGTGTGATCCAGATGCTAATAAAGATGCAAAAGAATATGGAAGTATGGTATACATCAAATAAACAGTAAAAAAATTGTTTCTTATTTAAAACCTTTGTTTTTTCTTCTTCCTCTTCACAAAATGAACTTTGATAAAAGCTTATCCAACAAATGTGTTCTCAAATTCTGTAAATAAAGAACCCTAGCGCAACTGTTTATATTAACCGGTGATAAATAGCATTCCCTCCGTACCATTATGACTGTTTTCTAAATTCAGAAAAGATTTAAGGATAAATACTGTGAATTGGCTAAAAGAACTCCTATTAGGGAAGCAATCACACAAGAAACAAGGCATTTAACTAAACCACATTAAAGTAAAAGCCAAAATAAGATTATCTACCCGACTCAGAATCACTGCCTGAAGAAGAAGATGAAGGCGCGCTCCAACTCTTAGGGTTCCAGAACGAAGAAAATATTTTACTCGCACCGCCGGCAACAAATTTGGCAGGAAAAACAAGTCCACTGATCCAACTAGGGCTTTCTGGTTGCAGAAGTGAAGGCTGAGGCTGATGCGAAATTGGACGGTCGTATGGAGTCTTCCTAGCAGCAGTTCTCCTGGATTTCAATATTTTTCCGCCGGATCTGCCGGCCGGGACATCTACGGCTGCCTGAGAACCGGGAGCCATGCTGGCGAGATGTCTGTCTCGATGGGCGAGGAGAAATGGCGTTGGTGTTCGGTGTGTTTTAGAATCTGAATCAAAGAGTTTTGAGTTAACGATTTATTTACTCTTTGAGTAAATTACGTTTTTCGTCCTGTGGTTTGTTAAAAAATATGGATTTAGTCCCTATGGTTTTAAAATTTCGGTTTTCATCCCTTAGGTTGTACTTTATTTCTGTTTTTATCCCTAAGTCAAAAAACTACTTTTAAGTATGAAGTACTAAAATAAAATTGAATTGTAAATCACATGGACATAAAAAACAATAAATTTCTTGTATGATTGGAGCAATTATTTTGGCATTTGGAAAGATTCAAAGGAAGATTATTAAGGGGATAAAAAGAGGGTAAATTCAAATGTGGGTTTAGAAGGTCTCTCATAAAAATGGGCATGAGTACAATTTTTTGATGGGAAAACTGAAAGTTTGATCGTCGTTTCTATTTTTGTCCCTAAAGTCAAAACACTACTTTTAAATCACATGAAACTCCAAAAAATGATTGAATAATTTGTTGTCAAACCAGGCTTATATGATGCAGTAGAAAAGGGTTTGAAGCTCCTTATAAGCCTCAAGTAGTGAGTTAGTAACACCCCAAAGGCCAAAGTAAAGGACTGGCCTAATAACTTTGAGCCAAACTTAAAACCATGATGAAAGTTATTGATAGCCCACTACTTGAAATTTATAAGAAGCTTCTAAGTCTTCTTCTCTATCAACGTGAGATGAGTTGTTACACTAGGGATCTTCAAAAGGATCGGTTAATATATTTAAGTTGGGGGACAACAACTTCTGATATGTGCATGTGCTTTTAAAAATAACAATTATGTTGCTCTTTTGCTAGAGGGGTTCTAATGAGAAGGCTTTGCTCTTCATGGACCATGGACCAAAAATGGATCATTATTTGGGCCTCCATAAATCTTTAGGTGTATACTTTTGGGGATATTTGTAAGTTTTTTGCATAGGCCCCATTTTTTAAGAAATGTTAAAGGTTTTATAAATTTGAAACAATACAATCTCGTTTTACATTTTGAATTGATACATGTCCATACATTTCACATTGTGAAATAGTATCTTGAATCCTAGCTTATACGAAATTCAATAAATGGTTAAAAGTGATTTTCATGGGTTCTTAACATTTATTCTTCTTGCCTCTCGCCCACATCCTTGATCGAATGATTGAAGAATATTTTTTGAGTGTCAGGTTGGCTTCTATCATAGAGTAACCTATAAATAACATCATCTGGATTTGAAGCTTGCCTTGAAAGATCTAATATATGAGTTGATTGATACCAACGATAAAAATACTTTAGGAGATGATATAACAAAGAGGATATACTTTAAGAGATGATATAATAGAGACAGGTCCGGATCTGAGACTTTATACGTCCTGATCGAATGTAAAATAAGGGCCTTCCATAAATATGATAGAAGGTTAAAAAAATAGAGAGGCATAAACAATAGAATATAAGGAATGATAAAAAAAATCTCCAATGTAATTACTAATTAGTTAACCTCTATGATCTACTAAATTTTTCTTAACTCTTATTATATGCTATAATTTTTTGGGTCTCTTAAATCTTTTAATTTTTCTAGACTACTACGATATTGTATATATTGAAGAAAAAATTTGGACCCCTAATATTTGTAGGTCCTGGGCATGCGCCCATGTATCCCTCCTCCAAGGACAACCCTTGATAGAGATGATATGTTTTAGGAGATGATACATCAAGGTGATTGTGTTCTTTATGCTGCTTCATTTATGCTTAATTAATTTGTCTTGAGGTCTGAAGTTCAAATTCAAGAAAGAATAAAAATCCCCTTGTGGCCATGAAGATTCAAATGCAGTGACTCTGGGCTACCCGCGAAGGGGGTGGTCAACCTAGGATTAGTCGACTCATATAACGGGTTGGATATCCAGGTTAAACAAAAAAACCTCTAACCCTAAAGCCTAAACTTGTTTTTTTTAGAACTAGCGGAGGATAAAGTTAGTTGTTAGCTTTGTACTCAGGCACATTAGAGCGGGTCAGGTACCCCTGGCGTCCCGCAATCGCCTCCCTTTCCAACACCATAATTCTCCGAATTCGCCTGAGGAAAAGCCCCTTGCAAGGCTCGAACTTGAGACCTACAAGGGCAAAACCCCCCAAGGTTTCCCTTGGTGGCCAACTGAGCTAGCCCAGTTGGTTAAGATGTCAAACATGATATATAAACTTACTGTCACACTTTTACATAGTAAGTAGGAGTGTTTTCTTCTATAAACTTAAGTTATACACGTTTAGACAATTTTGACATCCGGTATACCTAATTTTAGAGGGAGGCTAATGACACCCCTACTAAATGAATTTCTCCTCACAAACATCTACATCACAACCAACTTTTTATATTCTCAATGTTAGAAAAGTACAACAGATTTCATGCACACCCTACTAAAGGGGTGTCATTATAATTCCTCTAATTTTATTGTAGTATCTAAAACCCTAAACCATATAAAGAAATTGATGTCTATAAAAAGAAAGAAGTTAGGTTTAGGCCCATTTTAATTTTTCACATATATTATATTATAATATTTCATTTGAATGATCAACATCAAGTAAATGTTGTTATTGAAAATATGATATGGGTTTTAAAATGACAAGACAACTTCATTAAAGATTTCAAATAAATGGGCATAAATTATTTATGTTTATAGAACAAATAATTATAAATGTTAATATGAAATTAAAAAAAACATATTGATGTGTTTGTATAGTTTTTTTTGGAAGGGTATGTTTGTATAATCCTCTCGATGGTGTTTTTTTTCTTTTTATATTTTTTAGAAAAAATTGGATCATAGTTTCTCCAACATAAATATCATATCTTTCATTTACACCGTGAGTCCACGACAAATGTGTTCGATTAAGGAAGGCGGACAACAATGCTGACAAGCTTTATTAAAACAAAAATTAATTACACCTAACGAACGTACTACCTTCAAACATGTCCTCTTTCATCACTATAAAGCAATGTTTTAAAACCCGGGTTAACTCGACCGGTCGAACCGGTTGGACCGGGACCCGGGGTAGTGACCGGGTTAATGCATATGACCGGTCCGTTTTAACCCGCCCGGGTTTCTTAAAAACCCGGTTAAAACGGTGGTAATCCCGTTTCTCAAACCCGGCTAACCCGTTTTTATATTAAAATTTAAAAAATGTGTGTTTTTTAATGTATTTGGATTGGTGTAAAACTTGTTGTTTGTGTATTTTTAATGTTGAAACTTGTGGACATCAAATTATTACTTTATATATATGTATGTACGCAGGAAAATAAAAAAATACAAGAGATTAAGTGCTTGTTTGTTTTTTCATTTTAAGCTCTTAATCACCACTTATGTCTGATTCGTTTAGACGTTTCATAACCATTTCAAAACTGAAATTAGACTTCAGACTCCAGCACCCCTTAAAAAACAAACGTCACCTATTGAAACCGGTTAACCCGATGGTTGAATCGATTGAACCAGTTAATTAATCCGGGATCCGGTCACCATACCGGGTCAACTAAAAAACCGAGTTTTAAAACATTGCTATAAAGTTATTATAGAAGTGATGTAATAAATAAAACAGTAGCAACTAGCAAGTGCATCAGCTCCATTATAAGAAATTAAAATTGGGAGATCATTTTCTTCAATTAAAGAACAGGTCAAAATCATATGCCACCAAACCCAATTGTGGCACATAGGTTTATTGGAATGTTTGGGAGATTGGCATGTTTAATAGGGATTTAGGCGGCTATAAACTGCCTAGGTTGACTCTAGTCTTTTATCACCAAACTTGAAGACAATTTTAGTTTAAACTTAGAATACGGTTGAAATAAGAAAATGTTAAAACAGCTAAATTAAATATAATTTTTCATTAAAATTATATGTAATTATAGAACATGGTCAATATAAGAAGACTGTAAGTTATTTGGCTTGCAACCTAGGTCGCAACCAACGTCGCACAAGTAACACGTGATTTGGTTGTTCTTGTGTTTTCTTATTTGGTCAATGTTCTTGTTTAAAACTATATATATATATATATATATATATATATATATGGGAGGGATCAAATGAGAACCACCCCTCCTTAAAGTAACAAATTGTGGACCACATATATGATATGGGTCTGACATAATATTAAATCATTTATGATTTAATATTAAATCATAAATGATTTAATATTATGTGGAACCTATATCATATGTGATCCACAAGTGTGCATTTGTTTCTTTAAAAATGCAAAGTTCTCATGTGAACCTTCCTCTCTCTCTTTCTCTCTCTCTCTATATATATATATATATGGGAATATATATATATATATATATATGGGAGATTTCAATGAAACCAAACAATTTGTGCAAACCGTACAAATTTCATGGTTTCATATACATATATATATATATATATATATATAATAAGCATATATGAACGATGTTTTGTAATATATTTATTTTTATTTTGCGAATTTGTGTTGTTTTGAGAGAGTAGAGAATCTAGTTTTTTGTTGGTTATCGGTTTCATGGTGTATTTTATTGTAGTAATAGGTGCTTATTTTGTAGGTGAACATGTTTATCAATTGGTTATGTGTTAGTTTTATAAATATCAAACCTATTTGTAACTTGTACGCATGTAATATTGTTAAAATATATTATGCATATATACTCACATGTGAATTTACATTTGCTTGTGGTTGAAATATTGAAAACCGGGATAAAATTTTGAAAAAAAATACAAATATAGACATCAAATTAAAGATAATAGTTTGTCTAATTATAAACAATAATTATATTTAAGATAATTTGTCTATATATTATCACGAAAAGGTAATATAAGTTTAAAAAACTCTTCAAACTTTCATTTTTTAAGCAAATAATAATTAATTAATTAATTAATTATATACAATAAAATTAAACGTTCATATACTATTTTTGATAAAACTTGAACCTTCGATCTCCAAGAAAATGAAATTACCAAATACGGTGACCTCCACGAAAAGGTAATATAAAAGCAAGTTTCCATTTTCTTATTGTTTACAGAGTAGGATAAATTATTTATACTATTAAAATTGAAAGATTTTACGAAAATTGATTTGTACATGTTACTTCCATTAATCCTTATTAATGTAGTCCTGGGACAACCCAACCTGATGGCGAGAAAGGGTCAACCATACAACAAAACGGTATATTCTTTGTCCATGAAAATATTATTGGTGAAGATTACGAAATTAGTCCGTCTAAGTTTCATTTATTTTATATATATATATATATATATTTATACTATATTATAAAGCATTTGATCAAAAACTCTTAAAAACAACTTTTTAAGCCTTAGGTATTGCTATTTAATGTTAATTACTTAATTTTCAAGATTACAAATAAATTATGCGTAAGTGCAACTTATTAAAGCTTCATTTATGAATTTGTGTAACTAACTGAAGATAACCATGATCAAATACAGGATAAATATCTAATTTTAAATATATAAAATCTAAAATATAATTAAGATAATCATCGGGTTTTAACAAAAATATTTAGTTATTATCTTTATAAAAAGTTATATTATCAAAGCAAAAATAAATTATTTCGTTATTAAATCTAAATGGAACATTAAAATTGTTTTCTCAAAAGTAGATAAAACCACTAGAACAACGATATAGACAAAAATTAAAATGAAACTAAAAATCGAGATGTATCTCGCTGCATTGCACGAGTATTCTTCTAGTTTATATATATATAGGGGAGATTTCAAATACAAACCACGTCAATTCGTACAAACCGTACAAACCGCGTGTTTCATTATTTTTTTGAATAATTTTTTTCATGAAAGTGTTTAATATAATGAATTTGTTTCATATAATTCATTTCTTCATGAAACTATTTTTCTTTCTACATGAAAATGAATTAATTCATAAAACTCTCAATTTGATGAATCTTGTTTCACGTATTATTGATTCACCAACCTTCATGTATTCTTGATGAAATTTTTTCATATATTATTGACTAATCAACCCTAATAATTAAGAAAAAAGTGAAAAAATTAAAAAAAAATATTAGTTTGCATTTTTGTTTGAGATTGGTCCTTCACCACCCACCACCATCACTACTAAAATAGAAAGCTTTCACCTACGAACATTTTCCTGAGAAATCCGTCGTTAAAGGGTGATTCGTCACAAAATCGTTACAAAAGTTGGTGGTTAATTTGTTGATGTGTAAATAAAATCAGTGACAGATTACCCAAGAAATTCCATTTGTATTTTCTTGAAAACATCGAATTTTACCGGAACCATTAGTATTCTGGATGATTTATTTTTCTTGTAGTGCATTATTGGTCGTTATACACGTATGTTATATATCAGTATTTTTTCTTCATTTAAATTAATCCAAACGTATGTGAAGTTAAGATAAGACAAAAAGTTTGGCAAGTCCCATTTCCAACTTCTATCACTATGCATATAGCAGCTTAGATTACACATCAAAGATCACAAGAGAATTATAACTAAGGGGTCAATTTAGGTGACTCTCATAATCAATTTATTTTATTTCTAATAATCCCACTTGGCCACTTCATAGTATACATCTTTAAACGTGGAGAAAACAGGTGGCAATAATTAATTCTCTAATTAATTCTAACCTCTAAGCTAGCTTCAACTATAAATATATAGATTCTCTACTAATTTTGAGAGAAGAATTGAAGAAGTAGAAGATATATATATATATATATATATATGGCTTTAGCACACGATAACTATGGCTCTTATAGTCTTCTGTTTGTTACTATGACGCTTTTGCCTTTACTGTGCTACAGCCAGGATTATTATATTCCCTCTAGAGCAACTTACTATGGTAGCCCTGATTGCCTAGGGACACCAAGTATGTATATACGAGTTCCTATTTTTACTACTTACTATATATATATATACATATAATTTGTAATTTTGACTGATTTGTATTTGAAGAAGTGTTTATATATATATATGTGTGTGTGTGTGTCTGCGCGCGCGCCCAACTATTAATTAAATGCATGTTTTAATTATTAATTTTGTTCTAATTAACCATATAAACTAAATTTCAGGTGGTGCTTGCGGTTATAAAGACTACGGAAGAACGATAAATAGCGGTGAAGTGAGTGGAGTCTCGAGACTTTTCAAGAATGGAACCGGTTGTGGAGCATGCTATCACGTAAGACTATACGGTGAACAAATAATTAATATTTGATTTAATTTACTTTGTTAATTATTATATGCATGTTGTTAATATATATATATATACATAACATATATATGTATAGGTTAGGTGCAAATCTCCGAAGCATTGCAGTGAAGAAGGGGTGAAGGTGGTGGTGACGGACTACGGTGAAGGCGACCACACAGACTTGATCCTTAGCGTTCGTGCCTATACGAAACTCGCTCTTAATGGAGTGGCTGCAGAACTAATTTCATATGGAGTCGTTGACGTTGAATACAAGCAAATTCCTTGCCAGTATCCAGGCTATAATCTCATGTTCAAAGTTCATGAGCACAGTAGGTTCCCTGACTACCTCGCTCTTGTTGCTTTGTACCAAGCCGGTGTCGATCAAATCACAGCTATCGAACTATGGCAGGTAAATTAAGTAATTAATTAGTCCCCATTTTATATCAATTTATTTCACTTGTCATGCAAGAACGCACCTCCTCTAGTCCTCTTATACTATACCAAACAATACAAAATAATTAAACAAGTCCTAATATTGATAAGTAGAAGTCATTTGTTGAATTAATATTCATCATAAATCATGATACATACATATATATATATATATATATGCATGCAGCATTGGGTTCACGTGAGACCAACATGTTTTCGTTACCTTCATACAAGTTTCAAGTGTAAAAAAGTGGTCTCACGGGTCTAACAAAAGCAGGTTGGTCTCACGTGAATCCAAGTCTATACATGCATGTTAGAAATTTTACATGAAATAGTGGGATTATGCACATTTAAGTTTATAATTAATTCATGTAGTCATAGGTCCATCTATATGTATATATATATATATATTAACTTGTTACTTAATTAACTTGTTGTTGGTGTAGGAGGATTGCCATGAATGGAGGGGGATGCGAAGAGCGTATGGTGCAGTATGGGATATGCCAAATCCACCCAAGGGAGTTTTAAATTTAAGGTTTCAAGTGAATGGTGCAAAGTGGGTCCAACTTAAGAGTGTGATTCCTAGTGAGTGGAAGGCTGGGGCTGCTTATGACACTGCTATTCAGCTTTATTAATTAATCAGACTGCATCTGTCTTTGGCTAATAAGCTACCAAACAAGTAATTGAACATGAACCACTAGCTAGCTAGCTTTGTTGTTGATTGTTTTGTTTATTAAGAGTGCTGTTTAAGACTTCATGTATAATTAATTAAGGAGATTCGAGTGTTTTTAGCTAGTGCTTATCTAGTTAGCTGTTTGCTTCAAATAAATGATTATTGTACCCTGCATTTTGGTTATTGGTAGTAACAAAAACCTTTAGTTTCAGTTACCTTTGTTACACTACAAAATAAATGACTTTTACACATAAAATTACTCATGGAAATTTCTGTTGTCGATGATTACCCACGGATCACCCAAAAAATACAAATGATTCGGTAAAATCCGACGTTTTTCGAGAAAACACCAACAGATAACCTAGAGAACCACCGGGTAATTTGTCATTTATTTGAATTACCACTAGCAATTTACCCACTAACTTTTGTGACGGTTTTGTGAGAAATCACCCGACAGATTTTCTAGGGAAAGATTCGTAGGTAAAGGTCTTTTGTTTAATAGTGTTAAATATCTACCATGGATTCTTTATATATAATTTTTCTAAAATATAGAATTAAAAGTAAAAATCTATAAAATGAATTACATTCGACTCCAATGGATTCATTATTTTAAAGATTTCAATATTAATTATATTATTTAAATATTACCAAAAAAATCATGCAAAATTAGCCCAAGAGGAACCCGTACACCTTTGACTCCACATTACCCCACCTGCCCGGACCCACCACCCACAAGGTGGATGCTATCGGGGGTGGGTGAGGTGGTTTGTGACGATGAAAATAGTGGCATGGTGGTGGATGGGGTGGGTGGGTAGCTAGGTGATAGTTATGACGACGACA
This sequence comes from Silybum marianum, assembly GCA_036898165.1. Lineage (NCBI taxonomy): Eukaryota > Viridiplantae > Streptophyta > Magnoliopsida > Asterales > Asteraceae > Silybum > Silybum marianum. Next base: position 5,600,517 of record CM072537.1, on the reverse strand, counting down.
ATAGTGGTCGGTGGGTTGGGGGGTAAGGTGGGTGGTGATAAATGTGACGTCAATAGAAGTGTCATGGTGGTGGCAGCGGTAGCATGACCGTGGGGCAGGGGTCGGTGGTGTCGGTTAAATTGAATGCAAAAAAATGGAATTCAGTTCCTTTCACTTCACTTCATTACAACAAAATTGGGTTTATAGGACACCACCAATAAAAAAAGTCTTAATAGACCAATTTATAGGGTACAATTTATAGGAACAAAAAATAAAGTGTTCTATTAAATGGCGTTGTAATAAGTTTATAGGACGATTCTGAGCGTCATAACAAGTTTATTAGAACATTTTATAAAAAAATGTCATATTAATATGACACAATTTGAAAAAGTGTCTTATAAACACAAGTGTCCTATAAAAATATGAGTTTATAAGACATTTTCTTAAAAGTGTCCTATAGACTACCTAATGCGACGCTTTTTATTAAAAGTGTTCTATAAACCATCTAATGCGACGCTTTTTTATTAAAAGTGTCATAATAAACTTATTACAACGCCCAAAAGTGTCCTATAAAGTTATTACAACGTCTTTAGATATGATGTTTTATTTTTTGTTTCTATAACATGTATCATATTAAGTGGTCTATTAGAACTTTTTTTTATTGGTGGTGTCCTATAAACCCAATTTTGTTGTAGTGTTAAAGAATGACGAATTCATCAATTTATGAAATTCAAAAAATTCCTATATTTTTATTATTCGAAACAAACATGGGATTTAAAATTTAGTCAAAGAAATTATCCATTTAAGTACCTTTTAATTTGTTTCAATATATATGAACCACAAGTCCAAACTAACGTATTTATGTAAATCATAATATTATTAAATTGGCGGATCCAGAAACTTTTATAGTTGGGGGCACATTTATATAGAGATGTCGAATTTTTTTCGCAACCGATTAATTCATCCCAACCAAAACGGTTTCGGATTTTCGTTTTCGGCTAAAACGGTTTGGTTAACAGAATAGAACAAAGATAACTTATTTGGTTCAGTTTTTCAATTTATTTTTTATTATTTTGGTTAAACCGACACATTATACTACTATTTATATATATTTTTATATCGTTTTCACTTAAACAAATAAACACGCTACATATTAAAATAAAAATCGACTGGTTCATAATGAAGAAGAACAAACAATTAAATCAATTTGTAATAAAAGCATGTTGGCACTTGGTATTAAACCAATTTGTAAAGGAACACGTTATAATGGTTAATAAATATATAGTTAATAATAAAATAAAGCATAAGATAGAAAAAAAATTATTAGTTAGGGTCCCTTATCAATTTCATGTTAAAGTTCCGATAGAAAAACTTATTTTAGAAAAAAAAAATTAGCCTTTGATTACATATATTAGTAGGGGGCCTATGACCCCCATTGCTATAACTTAAATCCGCCGCCCCTGAATACAACTAATGCGAATAGTATATTTATAATAATGTTTCATGACTAAATTATAAACGTGAACGTAAAATATTGTATTAATAATATAACATAAAAAAAATGTAAATTATCGTGAAATACGTGATGGTTAAAGAACATTTATTGTCATAGTGATTAATGAGCAAAATTGATGGTCACTAAGACAATCTCCAACCAACAGTTACATCTCTAATTAAAAACATAAAATAATCAAAACATGAAACATATGAGCTAAATAAATACTATATATATGGAAAAAAGAAACATGTTGATTGAAATGTTAACTGCAAATTGCAATGGTGAATGTACAAAGATATATAATGTTAATTGAAAACAAAGTATATATACGATTAATTAATGAAAGAATTAGTTAATCATATATATAGTTATCATCATGCAATGCATGTGTATATATATATATATATATAATGAATTTATTCTTGTGTTGTTGGCATTGATGGTGACGCTGGTGGTGGTGGTAGAGGAATTTCAGGTGGTGAAGATAGAACCAACTTTAATAGAAAACCAACCATTATCCCAATAACACCCGCGACTATTGCCAGTTTCAATGAGAATCCTGGACCACTTGTGCTCTTTTTTCTCTTCAACATGTCCTGAAACAAAAACCATTAATTTAACATACATACATACATACATACATATATATATATATATTAATGAAATTGCCCGTGACAGCAAAGCAATTAACTTGTAATATTAACTTTACCAGTTCCTGTCGCAGCTTGTCTGCTTCTATCCTAGCTGCGTCCCTTGAGGCTTTTGCATCCTGAATCGCTTGATTCTGCATCAATTTAGAGACCATTGGTATTTGGTAATGTGAATATGTATGTACACACGGATGAATTTTAATATATAGTCATCATCATGCAATGCATACATATATATATATATATACATAATATACACGGATGAATTTTAATATATATATATATATATAGACGAAAGTTCAAATGCGAACTCAAATTTGATTGTTAACACGTCTGAATGTAGATTATTCAGAGTGAATAATCAAAGAAATATTCAGACCGAATAAATATTATATTCAGTCTGAACATTTCTTTGTTTATTCAATCTGAATATGACATGTGTCGCGCTCTCATTTGTCCTCACGTTCACAACCAAATTTGAGTTCTCATTTGAACCCGCCTATATATATATAAGTTGGGATCATGCAAGACCATACAGTTTTCGTGAGACCATTTTTTGTGAATGTTCAGATTGTTTTTTCTTTCACAATGTTTTGTTGTGAATTTTCAAGTGTAAAAATATTGTCTAACGTGAAACCAACCCTCTATATATATATATATAGAAAGAGAGGGAGAGAGCGAGAGAGAGAGAGAGAGAGTTAGCTAGGGTGTGTGTATATATATATATATAATTAATTAACTCACTGATGTGCCATCAAAATTCTGTTTGAGGTTCTGATCATCTGAAGGTCCCTGATGAGCCGCTGTAGTAAGAACATAGGAAACCTTGAGCTTGCGCTCGTCTACTATTTTACCGGGTTCTTTACTGAACTGGATACATGCAATCAACAAGGTAATTACTTATTAGTATTATTATAATTAAATCATCATCAACTAAGTAATTAATTAGCTAGGCTTGAAATATATAATGTAAATAAATAGTAGTAATTAGCTAGATCTTACAGTATTCTGATCAACATCGGTATTTGGAGCGACAGCGGTGGTTTGTACAAGAAATTTATCCTTGCATTGCATATCCGGAGGGTACTCATGTTGAGCTTGAAGGGTAACTAATTAATTAAATGCATCAACTTCAAATTAGTTAGTTAATAATCATCTCACAACTCAAGTAATTATTACTAAAATTAACCCAAATTTAATTGAACAACAATGAAAAATGGTGCATGCCAAGAAGAACATGTATGTGCTAATTCTTCAACTTGATCACAAGGACGACTATAAAACAATTATCTAGAAGCAGCCTACATACATAAATACAATATATATATATATATATACCTCTTATGACACATACATCCCAAGGTTGTATAACACCCGTATTTGGTCGTACAAAATATTTCTTTGGAGATGTAGTTTTCACCTGTATGTATATTTAATTATTACTTAATTATATAGCTAATTAATTAAAACAAAAAAAACAAAAAAAAAAGGAGGAAAAGTTCGGGTATGTACCTTAAAGGCAACATGCTTTTCTGTGATGTTAGTAATTCTGATATCACAATACATTGGTTTATCAAGCTCAACTGTTGATCATCCATCAGATCATATTAGACGACTAAATAAACTATAACATGATCTCAATTCAATACAAGATATATAATCAAACTATTAATTATACATATAAGACAATTGAAAGTTGAAACAAGAAAAATAACCTAAACCCCCAAATTGTTTTGATCTAGATAAAATAAATACAAGATTAAAAAACAATACGAATATCACTGTGAACGACACTTTAACAGATTCATACATGTTAAAGTGATTAATAATATGTAAACGTTTCGCGATGATGACTAAAACTGAAGATGAAGGTTGATAAAGATCAAATTTGTGTTTTTTCGTTAGTCATTGCTCATCAGATTAAAATAATTGAATGTCCGTGTTTTTTAACCATTAAAACGAAAAAAAAAACCTCATCTAAAAACTTACAAATATTTTTATTTTTTCACAAAAAATAGTTGTTCACAAGTGTTATAAATTCCAATTCCAACTCCATCTCACATTCACATGCACTCATATCGCATATCACAATTACATTCAACGTAAACTAAATTAAAAAAAAAATCTTAACCACAACAAATTAACACAAATATACATATACATATATGCTTACATTCAAACCTGAGCTCTTCGGGATCGATGGTAATCAATTTGTTGCCACCAGGAACAGGAGCAGGAGCAGTCATTGTTGCTAATCAGATCGATATATAGACGAATGAATAGAATAAAATTAAAAGTATAAATATATATGGTGTTGATCAAAATAAAAATTTTACCGGCAAATTCAACAACGATTATGAGAAAAGAAAGAAACTAGCCAAAAACAAAAATGAAATTGAAATTGAAAAAAAAACGGTAGCTAGTATTTTGGACGTAGTTGTGCAGACGAGAAATGAGGATCCAATAATGAAATGAATTGGGTACGAACATGTGGTGTGGTAGTTATGGTCACCCAAACCATCGGAAACGCCTCCTTTCCCTTTTCTAGATTCTATTTATTTATTGAAACTAAAATTACAACTTCACTTGTTTTGTTTTTCTTTTCTAATTTATTAGGGGTGTTAGGGATTGCTTATAAAAATAACTTTTTTTTTTTTAAAAGGCAAGCTAACACATACATACTTTTTTGGAGTATACGAGTTCTTACTTAAGAGTGCCACCAGACTAATCCTGACAAACCCATGATCTGGATATCGTTACATGCACACCGTGGGGTTCGAACCCGGGTAATCACGGATACCATCTACTGACCCCATCAGGATGTTACCTTATAAAAACAACTTATTGTTTAATAACATCATGGAACCGATGAAAAACATTTTTGAGCATTTGGATGAGAAAAAAGAAAAGGGCTTATACCGGTGGGGAACTGCTGAAATAGAGTTTTCAATAAGTTAAAAAAATTTAATTTTAATTTTAACTTATCAAAATCAACTTATTACTTATGGATACCGATTTATCATTTTAACTCTAAACCTACCTTCTCATCACATAAGTTGATAAACACTTTAAAAAAAAGAGCATAAGTTGTTTCAAATAAGCAATCCCAAACACCCCCTTATCATAGTCTCATAATTTATTTCCATATAAAAATAAAGGCAAATTGTATGAAAAAACAACGTACTTTGTCTTGATTTTTATTTTGGGTAACATACTTTCAGAAATTCCGTTTGAGTACGAGACGTAAACTTTTAAACATTTAAGGTTATGCTTCGCAAACTAGCTGATAATGTATCTTATGACTGATAAGTTAGTTGATTAAGGTTATGTTCACAAACATTTAAGGTTATGCTTCGCAAACTAACTGATAAGTTAGTTGATGACTTATAAGCTATCTGATTTGGACAAAAAAAAGGTTGATAACCACAAGACTTGTGGCGTACTGGCTAAGACTTGTGGGGGATGAGGCTAGATAACCCATTTACCCCAGGTTCGAACCCAGGGGCAAACAACTTGTGGCCACCGAGAAATTATCTAAGGGCTACATACTTTAGCAGTTTTAAATTTGTCAGCGATTAGTCTAGGCAAACTCCAACAACTTTTCTATTTTAGACAATTTACCATTAATTATATTATTAGAACATTCAATGCATTTAATAAAATATTATTTCTCTTTCCTATACATTTAACTTCAATAACTTAAGAGCATATCCAACAACATTGCTAAAATAGAAAAAAATGAGTTTTTTTCTCTAAAATGCTCCAGCAAAATTGCTATCTTGTTTTTTATTTTAGAGAATTGGAGAGAAAACTTTAAATTTACAGAATTTTATTGGAGCATTTTAGAGAAAAAAACCCATTTTTTTTTCAATTTTAACAATACTGTTGAAGATGCACTAATTAATAGGAAATGGTTCAATTTAGATAAAAATCATCAAGTATCAATATTCAGTAAAGTCGTTATATTAATTAATTAATTATATCAAACTAACTTCAATGTCGATTTTAATTTTAGTTTGGTTTTCATAACTTTGAATAAGAACCTCAAAGACTTTTAAATGCTAAAAAAGAATAAAACATAAAAATCCAATAAGCTTCTCGAGTAGAAAGAGACCAATGTTGTCGTTGTCAACACAACTGGAAAATTAATGACGAAGGAAAGGCACTTGTAAATTTCCAAAATCTCATTGCCTTTATTTTTATAAGAATTTCTTGCCAAAAAATAAATCTAATATATATATAATTTATTAAAAAAATATTAATTGAGTTCCAAAAGAACTATAATTGGCTTGAAAAACGTTAGTAGTATATATGAAAGTGTATATTGACATAGGGTCGGAGAATATTTTTAAAAAAACTGAAGAACACCTAATTATATGTCTTATATCTATACAATATGTACAAATACATATCGTTAATTTATAACATGCACCCGTACAAATACACTTAGCAAGCAAATGTATATAGAGAGGTAGATATTATGCGGACCACATGTGACATTTTAGATATTCTCTGTGTGCCTCTATATATCGACCTTCAGCGTACCCATTTCCTCGCTCTCACATTACTAACTTCTCCATGGCCCTCATACTTGTAATTCTACTCACCTTATCCTTTGCGGCCTTCTCCGCCGCTCAAGCTCCATCAATGCCACCAACCACCATGCCAACACCCATGATGTCACCACCACCGCCGCCGCCGCCGCCGCCGCCACCGCCACCACCACCACCCATGATGTCACCACCACCACCTATGATGCCAATGGCACCGCCACCCATGATGATGACACCACCACCAATGATGATGCCGATGACACCACCACCCATGATGCCCATGGCACCACCACCCATGATGCCAATGACGCCACCACCCATGATGATGCCACCGATGATGGCACCACCACCCATGATGATGACACCACCACCGATGATGATGCCGATGACACCACCACCCATGATGATGCCAATGGCGCCAACACCAATGATGATGGGTCCTGGACCTTCTATGATGCCGGGGGAGCCTCCCAACAGCGGAAGTAGCATCCTACTGCACGGAAGTAGCTTGTCCTTGATGGCGATGTTTGGAGTAGTGCTACTCCTTGCTTAATTAATTAATCAATTAATTAAACTGTATAATTTTCCTTTTCTGTTAGCTTCTGGCTAGCTTGTTAATGCGTTGTCGTTTCCATAAAAATTAAACCATACAATTAGCTAGTACTCTAGCTAGTTACTCATGCATGTACCATTTATTTTATAATTATTTTTGTGTTTGCATTAATTAATTTGTCATTTGGAGAGAATTTGATGTTTTTATTTATATTATTTGTGAAATAAAGAAAGGTTGGAGATTGTTGTCTATATTTGTGAATTAATTAATTATTAAATATTCATGTGGAAGAATATATATACATATATATAGATATATACATATACATATACATATATATAGATATATACATATACATATACATATATATAGATATATACATATACATATATATATATATACGGAGTAATGAGAGACAGGTGGTTGGTGATGGTAACGGTAATGGTTGTGGACACAGTGTCAAGAGCAAGAATGCAAGATAGCGATACCCACATGTGATGTTCTGCTAATTACCTAAGGCAATATTAAATTATTTCCGTGAAAATTTTAGTTATCGTTCTTACGGTTTAAATTTTTTACTAAAAAGGTATCGCAAAATGTAGCGAGATAATGTTTTATTTTATTACTTACCTGTGTTAATGTTATAATTTAACTTTATATAGTTTAAAAAAAAAGGATAATATTTTTATTTTTAAATAAAATATAAATATAATAATATTTTATTTAAGTTTTTAAAAGAAAATTAAAAAAATAGGTAAAAGGACGAAAATACATTCCTAGACTACCATCATCACCCCTCAACCCACCATCACGGCCACCGCCACCGCCACCGCCATCCCCACCGCCATCCCCACCGCCTTCCTTCCCACCATGATTCACCAGTAGAGGAACATTAGCACGCCACCACCTCTACTTTTCATGTATATAACCTGCAACTACTAGCTTAAACCACTGACCAAACCTTAAAATCAAAATTAAACTCAAACCTAAATGCAATTCAAAATTCAATCCTCGAGATCATAGAACCAAACTATGAGAAATTTTAGTGAAATTTTGGGCCGCATAATCCTTACTATCATCACACAAGTCCTGTGCTAGATCAATATGCGTATTTTGAAGGCCACAATAATGTTTTAAAGGATTTGAATTCCCCATTCCTCAGATATTTTCAATCTGCTAGGTCACTTTTTACGTCCCATGCATCAGCTCGGGATCATCTACCTTCGTTGGATACAAGTATCAATGCGGTAGTCATCGAAGCGCTGAAGGCTTATCAAGATTTGAGCCACCACATCAGTCAAGGGCACCTTTACTTTTTAGCAACAATCCAGTGAAGGTGGAGGAAGGTGTTTTGGTGATGGATGGTGTTCTTGGGAAGAATCCACCGGTTGATAAAGGTAGATCTTTGTCGTGGTCGTCTTTAACAGGTTTTGGTGTCTCTTCATCCTCCAGTGGTAAGAACTATAAGAAGTTTTAGTGAAATCTAGATCATAAGCAGATCGAGCAAGTTGAATTAATTCCGTTCGTGATCCCCTTCGAAAAGAATGAAATTTAGGATATGAACTGATCACCGATTGATCGAGTCCAACCACGATGTTCTGGTCTTCATCGTCCTTGTTGTTTTCGTCGACGAAGAATATGTTCGGGAGGATTACGTCGTTGTCATTAGGGTTTTCGGATTTGAGCTTGGTGATGGTGGCTTTAGCGATGACGGTCCCGGTAGCGGAAGCAGTTGTAGGATATGAGGAAGAGGGTGAATAAGATAGAGGGACGCCGGTGAGATGGAGGGGGTAGGGACGTCGGGCGGTATCCCAATGATTTCATCCTTGTGGTAGCGTTTGGTATGCAGACATGATTGCACAAGACTGGATATAACATAACTAGATAGTACAATAGAGTGGGACTGTACAGGACATGACAGAACAAGTGTATGTTTGGTGTTTGGTACGACTAAGATTGGACATGACAGAAGTAGACAAGTTGCCCCCAAAAGTTATTTGGCGATTTGATATACCATATAAAAGTTATAATTAACACAAATAAAGCAAAAACAAATTAAATAATTTTAATTTATAAACATTTTTACTCAACTTTAATATACACAAATACATACATGTATAATAGTACAAAATTTGGCGCGACATGGGACATGGACAGGACAAGACGAGACAGAACTCATTGTCCCATATTTGGTACGACACGGGACAAGACAAGAATTCACTGTTCCTGACCACCACCACCCATCGCCGCCACCTCTAGTACCATCAGCCACTACCACTTCTACCACCATTGTCGACCACCACCACTATCTACCATATTCACGTCCTCCACAACCACCATCATCCACCAATCACCAATGCCTCTGCTTCCACAACCATCGTTGTTGCAACAATATTCATCGTGCCGTTAAACCGAATAAAACATAATTTCTCATTTGTACAAATCGTGTTTTTCCAAACTATCATCAATTATTAAAAATAAAATAATTCAAATTTGTTCTATTACATATGTATGTATTTATGTATATGAAAGTTGAGTAAAAAATTTTAAAAATTAATTTATTTAATTTTTTGTTTTATTTGTATTAATTATAAGATTGCCGAATAACTTTTGGGGGCAACTTGTTTAGTTATGTCATGTTCAGACCTAGTCGTACCAAACATCAGACATTCACTTGTTCTGTCCAATCATGTCCAGTCCTACCATTTTATCTTGTCTAGTTCTCTCATGTCCAATCCTCTCCAATCATGTTTGCATACCAAACGCTACCACATGGACGAAATCATTAGGCCACCAGCCAACGTCCCTGCCCCCTCCATCTCACCAGCATCCCTCTATCTTATTCACCCTCTTCCTCACATCCTACAAGTGCTTTCGCCACCGGGACCATTATCGCTACCACCACCATCACGAAGCTCAAATCTGAAAACCCTAATGGCAACAGTGTAATCCTCCCAAACATATTCTTCGTCGACGAAAACAACAAGGATGATGAAGACCAAAACATCGTGGTTGGGCTCGATTAATCGGTGATCAGTTCATACCCTAAATTTCTTTTCTTTTTTTCCGAAGGGGATCACGAACGGAATCTATTCAACTATTTGTTTATGATCTCTTGATTTAACATATTTCACTAAAATTTCTTATAGTCCTTACCATTGGAGGATGAAGAGACACCATAACATGTCAAAGACGACGACGACAACAAAGATCTATCTCGATCTACCTTTATCAACTGGTGGATTCTTCACAAGAACACCATCCATCACCAAAACACCTTCCTCCATCTTCATTAGATTGTTGCTAAAAAGTAAAGGTGCCATTGACTTAACGTGGTGACTCAAATCTTAATGAGCCTTTAGCACTTTGGTGACTACTATATTGATACTTGTATCCAACTGAAGGTAGATGATCCCCAACTGATGTAGGGAACGTAAAAAGTGACCTAACAGATTGCAAATATCTAAGGGGAATAGGGAATTCAAATCCTTTAAAACGGTATTGTGGCCTTCAAGTGACAGATTGATCTAGCACAGGACTTGTGTGATGAAAGTAAGGATTATGCAGCCCAAAATTTCACTAAAATTTCTAATAGTTTGGATCTATGATCTTGAAGATTGAATTTTGAATTGGATTTGGGTTTGAGTTTAATTTTGATTTTTGAGGTTTGGGCAGTGGCTTAGCTAGTATTAGTTGCAGGTTATATACATGAAAATGGTGGGAAGAAAAATGGAGGTGGTGGTGTGCTAATGTTCCTGTACCGGTGAATCATGGTGGGAAGGAAGGTGGGAGGAGAGGTCAGAGCCTCGGAGGTGAAGGTAATGGGGATGAGGCGGAGGCGGTGGGGTTGAGGGTGACGATGGTGGTCTAGGCATGTATTTTAGTAAAAGATATCTATACTATATTATAAAGTATTTGGCCAAAAACTCTTAAAAACATATTATTATGCAATAGGTACAATTGATTAAAGTATAATTATTTAAAATTCAAGAATACAAGTTATACATGCATTGGTACAACTTATTAAAGTTTCATGTTTGAATTCGTGTAACTAACTATACAACTAACTATATAGATAAACATTTAATTTTGAATATAAAAAATCTAACATATAATAAGGATAATCATTCCACTCAAAATGCTTAATTTGTTATATTTATAAAAAAATTATATTATTAAACCAAAATATATTATTTCATTATTAAACCTAAATTATAATTTAAAAAATGGAATTAAAAAAAGTATACAAATAAAATCGTATTATAACATTGATAGAGACAAAAAATAAAATAAAACATTAAAATTAAGATGAGGATCTCGCTGCATTACGCGAGTACCCTTCTAGTATAATATAATATTTATTCTTTTTTAATGTTAAAAGAAAATTAAGAAAATAGGTAAAAGAACTAAAATTCCCTTCATTTAATTGAATTTAACGGAGAAAGTTAATGGTTGTTAGACGGAGGGACGAAAACGGTTGGAGATTGACAAACGTGAGGGACAAATCTGTTAGAATAAAGTCGAGGGACGAAAACCGTTGAAGTAGACAAACATTAGGGATCAAAAGTGAACCTTACTCTAAAAAAATATAGCTTTAATTTCATTTTGTCAAATGACGCTTGAACATAGGAGGATATTTTGATAAATTTTTATTTTTTCACTAAATCATCAAATCATTCTTTTTTTGTATAAATACGTGAAGCATGAGTATAAATATATAAAGCTTGGACGATTATAAAAGCGCTTTGTTCTTTTCTAATTAGTTTCCTGTTGAACTTCTTTAATCGCTAAGAACTTAGCACACTGATGCAAGATGTTCGTTAGGAAACTTATTGGAGAAGAACAAAACGTTTTTACAGGTGGCATATTCATTCTCGAGGTGGTCTTGATTGCAAGTGAAGCGATTGAGTTCATAAAGAGATCGAAAGAGAAATATTTTATACTGAAAATTGATCTTGAAAAGGTTTTCGAGGGTCTAAATTGGAACTTCATCATAACACTATGAGGCAAATAGGATTATTTCGTTTCCATTCGATCAGTGGTTAATTATTTGATCATGATCTATTCTCATGTGAGCTTTTCTTTAGTTTTATACACAATTCATTTCAACACATTATTAAGGATCTGATTTCAGTAAAAACAACACCATTTAAACCAAAATATGTCCACCAACTAAACAGCATTTTAAAAGCAATATCATTTTGTTTCAAACCAAAATATGTAATTTTTTCCTATCTCATAGCTTTTAATTCTAGACCATATTGGTTGTGAAAATAACAAAAAAACAATTAATATTTTTTTAACATTATTAATGAGTATTATAAAGTTTTACTTACTTTCGTCTTCTCCTATCCCTTCTTCGACACTCGAAACAATCACTACATGTATACATATTTGTATCCGAGTACATGTCAACTTTGAACTTATCGGGTGAAACTTTCAAGTCTTGGACTAATACTTTGCGAAGCTTCTCATTCTCTTCTTTAAGCTTCTCAAGAGCAACTTGTTGTTTTAGTACCTACATACATACAACCAACCATTAATATTTCTCAAGTTGAAAGTTTTGTGGGATTTATTAATCTTTAACAATAGTAACAAAACCACAAAGGTTATGGCGTAATGGTTGAGACCCTAGGGGATGTGGTGGAATATTCCATCTGTCCAGGGTTCAAATCCAGACGTACACAAAAGTTGTGGCCACTGAGTTTATCATAACTGATGTCTTGCAGTCATAACTTGTCGGGATTAGTCTAGGCAAAAAACAGTAGTAACAATTTGAGTGAAATGTCAAAAGTGGTGTAGACCATAAACAAGTTGAATACCAATTGGATGATCTCATTCTCAGACTGCAACTGACCACCACCCTACAAAAACAATCAAGTCAAAATTCATTAAAGATGGAATGGAAGAAAGAAATGCACAATTAACCCAATAGAGGGAGGTTCAGGGGAAAAACTAAAAAAGAAAAGAAAACTAAAGAACACCCTGGGAGCCCTCCATCTGAACAGTATGCATTTGTGCATAGATGATATGCACACATGCATACAAACGTTTTTTTTTCTATGCACAAATGCATGTTACAAATTACCGGTATGCTGTCCAGATGAAGGGCTCTAAGGGTGTTCTTCAGTTTTCTCTTTTTTTAGGTTTTCTCCTTAACCTGACCCTAACCCAATATTATTAGGGTCCCATTACCTCAAGCTTCTTGGCTTCACCTTCACCTTCTAGAAGAGGAGTTTGCAAGAAATTGTTGATGACCTTTTCCGTACGACTCCCATGTGATAAATTCAATGGATTTGTTAATGAATTTTTCATTTTTGTGTTCAAGTCAGATGTAGATCCTGTTGCTAAGTTCATCAGTGGATTTTTATCATCAATTATGGTATTACTAACACCACTTTGTAATGATTGGGAAAACAAATCGGGTGTCACTCCAAATCTCATCATCAACTTTGTGGCAGTTTGCTGGATGATAACATTTGGAGTTAGTATAAGATGCAAGAAAAACTACAAGACTTGATATATGATCAAAATAAGTCACATACAATGAGACTAATTTGTATTTGATGTACAACCCCAGGCTTTATAGCAAGACCTGCATGCAATATTATTGGTTTTTAACTTATTCAATTAAGACCATAAGTAACTAGTAGTAGTACTAGTAATTTTTCAATATTAAAACATGAATGAATACCAACTCCAAAACCATGGCCGAAACCAACTCCACACCCAATGCCTGCTTCAATGTTTTTAGCTCCCACCATTTTTAACTGAAAGTTTATGAACAAATATCATTTCATTACCAATAATATACTTATATATACGGCCTATATATAGATATATATGGAACAGAATTAGCTTACAGAGCGGTTAACATGCCTTCCAACACCCGAAACAGCATCTGATGCTCCTCTAGCAGCAACCATAACTTGATTTAATACTGGTATTGCACCTGTAATATATTCAAAATCATAAGTGAAGTGTGTGTGTATATATATATATAGAGAGAGAGAGAGAGGGGAAAGTTCAAATGTGAACTCAAATTTGGTTGTGTACGTGGACAAATGAGAGCGCGACACGTGTCTGAATAATGCTTTGATTACGCACTCTCATTTGTCCTCACGTTCACAACCAAATTTGAGTTCTCATTTGAACCCGTCCCTATATATATATTTATATACATAGAGGAAAGTTCAAAGGTGAACTCATTTTTGGTTGTGAACGTGAGGACGAATCTCGACCCCTTGTCTCAGGTGCGATAAAGGCGGCTTTGACCTGGTTCCCCTCCTTTAATAATCTCCACCCTCCCATGAATCGCGTCAATCCTCCGTGATCGCGTCCACCATAACCGAAGATGTGTGGCTGAGATTCGTCCTCACGTTCACAACCAAAAATGAGTTCACATTTGAACCTAACCCTATATACATATATATATATATGGTTGGGTTTTAATGAGAATAAAAGTTACCGATTAATCCTAATTGAAAAGAACTACTAGCTAACAGTAATGAAATACACTGTATCAATTCCAATCTACAACACAATTCGCAGGCTGTTAATCACTCCTACACTTCTCACCTTAACTCATCTTCTCACATGATTCTTCGTCTATCTCACCCACCCACCCACACACACACATATATATGTATGTATGTATATCTCAAACAAAATGGCTTCCAACCTTTCGATCAATACTTGGTAGTACGGTTTATATTTTAATTCACACAATAGACAGAAAATGAAGTGCATTCCAGGAATTGAAAGAAGGAAAAAGTTGTATAACATGGCAATTAATATCCAATCACAAACATTTCATTTCAACAATCTGTGATTCAAAAACATAAAAACAAAAATACATAGGATAGTTACATACAGGTGGTATCATGAGTTTTCTCATCTTTAGGTTTAAAAATTCCCCCAAATTTCATCTTATTACAAAAGAATAGAAGAAATTAGCTTACCTAGATTTATAGGCCTGCCAACTCCGATACCAAGACCACAGCCGACGCCAAATCCAGTAAATACTTGACCCACCTTGAAAGTAAATGGATTCTGCATCCCTTTGGATACAATTATACTACTGTTACTACTTTCCATATTCTAGAAATTAGAACAACGAACCTACCTACTTCAACGAACTTATTATTGTTGTTGTTTTTCTGTAAAAATGGCGTTTGCTATGCTAATCGTCACTTTGAGGTTTTACGAATTAGAGCGGCGATGGATCAGAAGATGAAAGGGTCCTTCTGTTTACCCCCTTTTAATTTTTGTATTATACCCTTATCAATATTATATTGACACTTTTTATCCTTGGATTTTAACTCCTTAACTTAACTTCATTTATCACTAATGTTTTCTTGATTTTTGCTCCTCTCACGACTCACGTTATGTTTTTATGTTAGCTCCACTTAAACAAGTGGTATTTTTGGTCACATGTGATTATATATAAGATTAGAAATGTTTATGATTTGTGATTGTGTATATGGTCGTAGGTCACATGTGATTATATATAAGATTAGAAATGTTTATGATTTGTGATTGTGTATATGGTCGTAGGTCACATGTGATTATATATAAGATTAGAAATGTTTATTGGAGCAAAAAATCGTGTATTTTCCGGACACGTAAACCGGCTCACACAGGCTGCCAATTCCCAGAGTGAGGGGCATACCTGACTCACTCAGCAGCAAGGCGATTGCGAGGGGGCCTGGGATCGAACCCAAGACCAACGGCCTATTGGAGCAAACATCTCCTCGCCCCTTAACCAACGGCCTATTAGAAATGTTTATGATTTGTTATTGTGTATATGGTCGTAGGTTTGGGTTCTCTACTGGAAAACGTAAAAAGAGATCTTTATTTTTTAGATCAATCTTAACTGAATCTTAACATTAATGAGGTGCATCAAGATGTACCAGAACAATTCTCTTCTAAAGTGCAATTCATTGTTAAAAGTGACAAAGGGTTTAGAGTTCTTCTTACGCTTTCCACCTTAAATATGCTTGTCACACGATCCTTCGCCTATGGTCATAAGTGGTTCTATTTAATTTGTAGGATTATAACTCCATATTCATGAGACCTTAAACCAAAACCTAAAGTCCATATCTAGAATCTATAGCATCATTATCGAGTTGTTTTCAATTTTTGTTCTCGATTTCGATTTTGATCTGAATTGGCAAAGTTTCTCCAATGAATTGTCTGTTGAGCTTTTCGGGTTGCCAAATCTACCGATTCATGTTTTAATTTGAATCTGGAATAGAGTGTGTTACAATAGGAAGGAGATATATATATATATAGGGTTAGACTCAAATGTGAACTCATTTTTGGTTGTGAACGTGAGGACGAATCTCAGCCACACATCTTCGGTTATGGTGGACGCGATCACGGAGGATTGACGCGATTCATGGGAGGGTGGAGAGTATTAAAGGAGAGGAACCAGGTCAAAGCCGCCTTTATTGACCGGATAAGTGGCTGAGATTCGTTCTCACGTTCACAACCAAAAATGAGTTCACATTTGAACTTTCCTATATATATATATATAGAGAGAGAGAGGGATGTTGGATTCAAAATTAATAATGACATTTTTTGCACTCATGAAAACTTTATTCAATATTACAAACATTGGGGAAAAAACACTTGATTCTAAATAAATTTACAAATTTATGAAGTCTATCCTTTTCTTAAAGAATACATTCAACTTGAACCAACTATTTTCATCTCTTACGGTTTTTACAGGAAATAAAATAAGAGTAGGCTGCTGCTACTTTTCTGTTGAAGCATATCCTTCACCCTGCCAAACAATAATAACATTTCAACATATGTTAACTAAATATTTGAAGTATATTTTACAAACTATCCAAAACATAAAGATATCAAAATCTACAAGTCTCTTTTAGGAGACATCATTTCAATCCATGTATGTTTCCATATTTTGATACCCAAATTTGATACCTAGTTTTTCAACAGCTCAATGTTGATACCCAAATTTCCAGTAGCATTATATATAAAGGATCAATACATGTTATATAAGCCATCAGAATGACAACTCCCATAGCTTCATCCTATATCATATAAATTTGACCAAATCCATAAAGATTGGAAACTCAAAACAGTTGACTACAATCACAAATCAAAATTTGATTGTGTGAAATCATAGAATCGTATATATGTATATGTATATATATGTATATGTATATATTAGGTAATTCTATTGCCGATGTAACTCCAATTTGGTGTCTTAAATTTGAAGTTAAAAAAATCAGATAGATAATTACCTGAGAAGAACCAGAGGATGATAGCACAGATTAGCAAGAGAAGAGGGATGAGATGGATGAGTAGAGATGGAATCTGATTTTGTTGTTTATAAGATTGGGGATTGAGTGTGGGTAATAAGACCTCATCAAAATCAAAGTCATCATCCAAGACTCTTCTAGCAGAGCGCTGCATCTGGACAACTTTTTCTTTGACTTTATAAATTCTATTTGTTTCTTTTTCTTTCTTGTTATATTATATATATTTAAGAAAATAACATGACCCAACCATAACCATCAAAGTTTGGAATAAAAAAAGATATAAAAATCACACACAATCTGCTATTCTGTATTCATCAACAGTGAGCTATCCACATGACCTTTAAAATATAAAATCTTCATTCTGATAAGTAACTGGAATTTAATCGACTTCAATGGTTGAAGTTCAGGTAATGAAATAAGATGTTTTTAGTTCCCACATCGAAAGTGAGTGGAAATAGAAATAGGGTTTATAAGAATGATGTAAAAGAAGTGGAATGTGTTCGTAAGAAGGAGAGATGGTTGGCATCTCCCCTGACAGGGACGGGAACAGCTTTCGAGCTTACCTGTTACCATACACATCGGTTAAGGCTACCCACGTTAGTGGATCTCTAACCAATTTTTTTTTATTTTCTTATAAATGAAAGATTTTTGGAGATTCAAAAAATATATTGATATAAAAAATAAAATGTTTATTTTTTGGTATGAATTGTATTATAATTTATATATTTTATAGGGTTGTTCAGAAAAACCGTTATACCGTTCAAACCAGTCGAACCAATTTAAACCGAATCGTTTTTTGGCGGCTTAAGTTGTATATATATTTTATAGGGGTGTTGAAAAAAATCGTTATACTTTTCAAACCGGTTGAATCAATTTAAATGAACCGTTTTTGGCGGTTTAAGTGGTGTGGCAATCCAGTCCTGACTGAAAAAATAATGAAACCGTTCAGTCGGATCCTGTTTGTTGTTTGAATTTTTTTTAGCGGTTTTGACAAAATGATCACAAAAAAATACATATGTATTAAATATAATTATTTTCCATGTTGTAGTTTTTATGGCACGGTTAAAAAAAGATCATCAAATACATTATATTTTTAATTTTCATTTATTAATTGATCGCATTATCTAAAATAAATTGACAAAGTTTTTAAATCTGTGAAAATTCAAATTCAATCATTGTTCAATTTTGTCAAACGTTCCAACTATTGTTTATGAATTTGTTGAACTTTTTGATTTACTCAATGTTTTTTTGATAAATTTTAGAGATAAACGTTTTTTTAATAATTAGGTATAATAGTTTTTAATAGTGCTATATTGATAAAATTTAATTATATATATATAATATTTTTTAATTTAAAGCTCATAAAAAAATCCAAGCCGCCTAAACCGGTGAAATCATACTGTTTTTTTGTGATCCAGTTTGGTCAGTTGATGTAAAACCACTTTGAGAAACGTTTTAAACCGTCATTGCGTTTTAATTTATGGTTTAGAAGGTTAAACCGGACTCCAAACATCCCTAATATTTTAGATTTAAATAAAAGGCAATCTATTTTTGTAGCATGGTTTTGTTTAGAAGCTTAATAAAATAAGCATATTGGCAATTTTTTGAATTTAATCACTATTTTGGGCTATTGTTTGGGTTGGCCCATCCATTTTCGGGGCTCTATTTTTGAAATTCTCCCGCCGAAACCGAAATGGATGCCGGGTCCTTTTTTTCCCCAAAAATTTCACCAAATCCGATTTCTTGTTCATTCATCACAATTCACAACTCTCAAAATCCAAAAGTATTAGCTCAGCTCTGCAACAGAACAGATGATTATCATGGCCGATACAGTTGCTAGTTTGGAGGAATCAGGTGAATCCGCTGTTACTCTTCTTCTTCTTCTTCTTCTTCTTTACGGAATCATGTTCATATCTATCTGATTACTTAACTTCTTCTTCAGAAAATTCAATTAGCCGCCTTCAACAACACGATTCTGCTTCTCAGGTACCACACAAGCTTAATTATCCTTGATTAAATATTTGACAACATTAAGCTACATGATTTGTGTTTGCTTTGGCTTTTTATTTATTTATTTATTTATAAAAGGACTATAATGATGAGATGGAAGGCAGGAGGTTTTTCTTTTGAATAACTAAACTAGTAGCCTTATATCTTGTATGCTTATTGTTCTTGTTTTTGTTGTTGATTGTGTGCTGTTTTTAGTATGCATCTTTAATTTGTTGTGTTGGAAGGGATAAAGGTTTCAGTTTATATATTTTTTTGTACAGATCCTGAATTTCTTCTATATGTTACTTGTTAGGGATTGGGCACTCTAGATTCTCTATTGCCTCCTTCTGGTATGTACATCAAGTCTGAAAATGGACACTCTTTTGGAGTAACAAAATTACATATATTATTATATAATCATAGCCATTAACATTGTTTATAGTTGAAGAATTCAAGTTAATTATTGCTTTTACAAGGCAACAATGTATGGTATCTAATTTATGTTGGTTCTATTGATCAGAACCTCCCAACATCAAGAACTGGTTCTCAAGCTATGAATACGAATCTTTTGTGCTGGAAACCAATGATAATTTTGGATTCTCCGAAAGCCAAGGTTACAGAGAGGAGTCTAGTATGGTGGAAAATTCAAAAGAGGGTGGGAAAAATGATGGCATGATGATAAAGAAAAGAACATCAAGTATGTTGATCAAATGCAACCAATCTGAGGAAGATAATCATTGTCTCAACCAGGTAGGAATAGGATCCTTGATTTTCATATAGATTCTCAGGTAATTAGTTATCATAGTTGATATTTACTAGATTCAAACATCATTTTTATGAATTTGACTTCAATTAACTAAATTTTCAAATTTCTATATTCTTTTCTTTCATAGGTTTCAGACTTGCCAAACTCCCCTGTGCTCTCTCCTGGTATGATATCCTCTGAAAATATGAAGTCTTATACTTAATTGTATATTTATTTGATTATTGTAGACCAACCCATGAACATAAGATTGCTGAAAGATGTAGTTGTACTTGTGTGTTTATAATTAATTCAGAACCTCCTGGAATTGACAAGTGGTTCTCAAGCTATGCATATGAATCTCCACCACTGGAGGAGGATGTCATACTTGGAGTTGGTGATGATAAAGAAAACATGATGGAGTCTTGTAGTAATGGAAATAAGGTAAAAAAACAGATATTTGTACTGTATTGATATCATATTACAAAATGCATGTCTTTTGTTTTAAAGATTTTCAACTTGCAGTTGCAGAGGAAGGAGGAGATTTGCAATCAAATCTTGGAAGACAAAAGAGTAAAAGAGGTGGATAATGGTTCAATAAGAAAAGAGAGCCCAGTTGAAATAAAAGTAAAAGTAAAAGATGAAAATGTTGAGAATGGTTTTGTATCAGTGAAAAGCAAAAGAGAAGATGTCAGAGCTGGTAAGAGGAATGAGTTTAAATCATCATCATTATCATGTGCTGGTAATGGTAATGGTAAGAATAAGATGGATAATAATAATAATAAGGGTGAAAGAAAGAGAATATTAGCAGATGTGACAAATATAGAAATGACTGGAAAGTGGAAGTGTCCACGAAAGGGGAAGCCAGAGATTGGTCCTCCATTAAAGCAGCTTCGACTTGGACAATGGTTTCATCATCATCATCTGTAACTCTTATGTATGTATCTTTTACCTTTTATTTATGTATGTGCTTCAGCTAATTCAAATACATTGCCATTTCTTTAATCCCAAATGCAATTCCACTTATATATATATATAATATACGTGTCAATCAGACAGCTACTTGACTTTCATGCAACCTCCCTCCATCAGACAAGTATGCTTCACGTGCACCGTCACAACCCCTACCTCCTTTCCTTTTATAAACACAACATCATCTGTTCCACCACCATCACCGTATATATATATATATATATATATGGCAGCTGATCACCGGATTAAGCACCTACAGGTGGCCAAGACGACGACCGCTGTAATCGTGTGTGGATCACTGTTGGTTCTGTCGGTGCTTATACTGGCGGCGACGGTGATGGGTGTTGTGGTGGCAACCCCAGTGCTGGTTATGTTCAGCCCGGTGTTGGTACCAGCCTTGATCACTGTTTCTTTCATATTCACCGGATTTATGACCTCCGGGGGATTGGGTGCGTTGGGGACGTTTGTATTCTACTGGTTGTACCGTCACCACAAGATGTCCACGATGAAGCTAACTATTAAGTCATCAGGTTAGAGTGGCGGCTTAATTCATTAAGCCAGTTGTATATGTATAACTAATAAATTTCAAAATTATGTATGTAACATGATACATTGGTTAAATAATAGTTGAACACGTACGAAATTGAGGGTGTTGACCAAGAATACTGTAGGTTGAGTTTTCCAAATTTTGGCCTTAAAATATTTCTTTATAAATTCTGTCTGTATTTTATATGTTTTGACCGTTATCCGTTGAATAACTTTTAATGCATGATAAACTTTCGATAAAAAGTGGTTTCATATTTAAACCCGTCCCTATGCATATATACGAGGCGAGGGGAGGGAGGGGTGTTTGTTTGGGCTTATCAAAACAACTTATTGACTTATTCTGGTGTGGCAACGGTAATAACAAGTTTTGAGTGTTTGGGGGGTGTTTGTTTGGGCTTATCAAAACAAATTATTGACTTATTCCGGTGTGGCAACGGTAATAACAAGTTTTGAGTGTTTGGGGGGTGTTTGTTTGGGCTTATCAAAACAACTTATTGACAATAAGAAGTTTTAATAACAAGTTTTGAGTGTTTGGGGGGTGTTTGTTTGGGCTTATCAAAACAACTTATTGACAATAAGAAGTTTTAATAACAAGTTTTGAGTGTTTGGGGGGTGTTTGTTTGGGCTTATCAAAACAACTTATTGACAATAAGAAGTTTTGAGTGTTTGGGTAAAACAACTTATCCGGTGCCAAATCGGAAATAAGTCATGTTTTAAGAAGTCAAATTTTAACTTATGAGTTTTTTATAAGCACTTTTTAGGTCGGTGATAAGTTATAAGCTCATCCAAACACCCTCATAATAGTACCAAATTTGGATGAATTTTAACACAATTTTACACATACTTAGTAAGACCATTTGAATGAATTCTTTTCACATAATTGATGATAATTTGAAGGGAAAAAACTATACTCTATTTGGTTTGTCCCTTATGAATTGGCGAAGGCGCCCCGCCAATTGGAGGTTATTGTAACAATAATGATGATAAGGTAGAGACAATGGTGACTGGTGGACGACAATGATGCAGAGGATGTGAAATGGTGAACACTAGTGATGGTGGTGGTCAATTTGTGAGGTGGTAGTTGTAGTTAACGTGATGGAGGTAGAGGTGGTGGTGGACAATGGTGACTATGGAGGATGTAGAGATTATGGATAAAGAGGTACGGTGGATGTTGTTGCAGCGATATTGATGGTGGAGGTAGAGGTGGTGGTAGTTGGTGGACACGGCAAATGTGAAGATGGTGGTGGAGGCGGCCGACAATGATGGAGGAGGGAGTTGTGGCCAATGTGGTGAATGTAGATCGAGGTTGTGATAGTGGTAGCCGATGGTGGTTATGATGGAGGTGGTGTAGGAGGTTATAGTAGTGGATGTAGCCAACAATAGTCGGCGACGATTGTAAGGATTTACAGAAATTAACAAAACTTAAGAGAACTCAAATAGTAGATTTCATTATTTCTGAAGCTTGCTGAGTACAAAGGTACACAGTACACTTTTAGGGAATAAAAAATACTTGATGCTGGAAGCTAATAAGCAGAAAGATAAAAAGGAGAAGAGGTCCTAGAAGAAGAAGAATACTCAGAGAGGAAGAAGACAATTCTTAACAAATTACCTGCTGTTTATGGTCTCTAAATAGCCCATCCATCAGCATAAATTCTGTTAGGGATTCTCCTTCTGTTGCTTTTACTTGTGCCCTGTATGAGAGACCCATTTGCCACCTGGTCCAATACCATATCAGAGTTGGTTATGCCAGGTGTCTCATCTTGATTTGGCATAACAACGACTCTCGTGGCCGTTAGTATTGGTGGTGGCGGCAACGTTGGTAACCATTAAAACAAATACCATATTAGAGTCATCAAATTAGGGTAGTTTGATAGTTTTTTAGTTTTTGTATTATTATCGTCCTATTTTGTTCACCTATTTTGGTGGAACAAAAGAAAGGATGTCATGATTGGCCTAACAAAGGATGTCATGTTTATACGCACGTAACTTTTGCTACGAGACTCTATTTCAGGCTCATAATACGTCGATTAGAAGATTGAAAAAGATATTTATAGGAGATGATCATGGTATATTCATTATGATCAACATATTTATGGAAAATGATATAGTTCATTTATTATATGATCGGGTGTTTTAGATTTGAAAAAATCGACATATACTTGAGCAAAAGTTGATTACCAACAACCACAATTGGCCTCACATCACATGGAACCCACCTCCAATGACATCAATTTGAGGGACATTTTTTGACTCGCTCACGGCTGTCAACGGAGGGTCCAAGTTCAAAACTGGAACCTGTCTTGCATTTGAGCAAAGTTGCACCAACCCTTGCCAATCGAGCTACATGCTAGAGACACCATCGACATATTATATAAATTAAATAATATTAGGGTAGATGGACAATCAATATTGGTTAGCATAGTTTGTAACATTTATATGATTTGTATTTGAAACCTCATATATAAAGCCAGCCAGATTCAGAAAAAATCGCGGCATAAGAAGATTAGACTGCTTTCAATCAGGATTCCATCCCAAGGCATAGATGAAATAACACCGCAATATATTAAATCCAACACTTTTTTTAAGTAATTGATGAGACAAAAATTGTGACTACGGTCACCCTTGAGTATTATTAAGCATTTTAGATATTTGATGATGCCGGAGTATAATATCTTTTGGTTTTATTTTTTTAGAAATATATTTCATATATACTTCCAGTCGGTGATAGTGATATTGATTTGGCGGAGTATAATGTCTTTTGGTTTTATTTTAAAAATATATATATTATTTTATATAGTTCCAGTCAAAATTTATGTATAGTAGATGTCAATGTGGATAAGGGCATATCCATGTCCGCAAATATTCGATCCCTAAAGATAGTACAATTAGATATTTATTAAATTAAGTACAAATAAATAAATTATGATTGTATGCGTTATTGTTGCACAATTTGCGTTCCCTGTTTCTAGGAAAAAATATCAGAAATACCCAACTGGATTTTTTTTTGAATAATTAAGTTTTTTAATATTTTTTGAAATAAGCTAATTATCGTATTTATTTTTATTTTAAATGATCAAGTCCTAACATATCTTAGCATAAGAAAATTCTTGAATTTTAAAAAATTGGTTGTTTATATTTTTTAACCTAAAAAGTTACTTAAGTGTTAGTGGATAGAAAAAGTTTTAAATTTAGAAAAAGAATTGGACTAGTTTTATCGTTTCCAAACTCTATCTCATTCACAAATCCGTCGTATTGCCACCCTTCACTGCTCTATCGGCATACGCTCTTATTCACTTATAATCGGCTAGAAAGCTACATGCTTGTAACTGTCTAATTGGCCAAAATATAAATAACCGACTGACCATTTCAAAATAAGAAAGTTCGTTGATTTTTCTATAATTTTCCATTTTTTTAGCATCTATCACCTTGACGTTATTTATTGATGTTTTTATCTATTATAAAAAAACATTTGGATATGTAAATGATCATATAATTTAATGTAAATCCATATTTATGATAATTGCAAATTCATTAAAAAGGAAACATATTTTGTTTTATTTTATTTTATTTTAAAAAACTTATTTTTAAAAGCTCCTATCAACAATAATACATTTCAAACCAAAGAAAATAATAATAAAATTTCAAAAAAATATTTCGCTATATATTATATTTGTTCATAAAGTTATAATATGTTTCTTTAATTATATAAAACGAACATACATTCTTCAAATAAAACTTTTAAAATTAGATATTCTAAATTAGCAATAAAACAAAATATTTTTTATTTAATATAATTTACCCTTCTAATAAAACATAGATATTTGGTTTTGTTTACATCCTAAGAAGAAACAAACCTAATTATCATATTTGGCTTCACGTGAACTTTAAAGATATTTTAGATTAACGAAAGTTACATATAACATTATGATAAGGATATATATAGAAAAACTCTAAAAAGTTGAAAAACGAAAACTCCCAATTAACTAACAAATTAATGGATGTAATAGACATGATTAAATGAATAATTATAACTTTAATATAAAAAAAATTAATTAAAAAAAGATGAGATAAATAGTTGATGAAGGATTAATAAATAAATAAATAATACAAATGAGTATTTTGTATATATGATATGCTATAACAAATTCAATAATTGATACATTATTATTGTTATTGTGGGTCCCAATCACTAACTACTAACTTGTCGTTAAAAAGAAAATTCAATAATTGATACATTATTGAGACCAATCCGTTAAGCATATTAATGACGTGGTGGTCCAATAAACAAAACAACAAATTCAATATGAACATAATAAACAATTGCCACGTGCCTAACAATAATAAATTTTAATGATTTAAATCAAATAAATATAACTTTGTAACATTTATTCATATGAAAAACAAACGGTTGGTGTAATAATTAACATTTGAATTTGTAGTGGATAACTTTTAAATTTATCATCTTGCTTTATTATTTATACATGTCGTATTTTTTTTTTTGAACATTAAGTTAAGAAGCAATGATTCTTAGGCCTACAATGGACATCCATACGACAAAGATATGACGGGGCCGACCACCTTAGGGGATAAACCCCCACTTCTCGACCATTTTTAGGAAAACCACCACTCCCAAGACTCGAACCCGAGACCTTAAGAATGATGTAAAAACTCCGGTACCGCTAGGCCAGAGGCCCTTTATCAAGTCATTTATGTCAAATCCTTTACTTTTATAGAGTGTATGTTGTCATTTGTTCCAAATTTTTTAGAGCCCCTATTACATTCGAATCTTTTGATTACATTATAAAAATACGATAACAGAGATATATATTAAATATAAAAACAGACTAAATTTAAACGATTAACATTCTGAATCTAAACCTAAACTACTAATAATTTAAACTTGAACCCAAATAATAAATATTTCAAGGGGCCGTTAAAAAAATGTTCCAAGGGAACTGCTAATGACACCCCTTTAGTAAGGATGTGCATAGAATTTTTGGTACTATAATAGGGTTTTATATAGATGTGTGAAATAGGAATTCATTTGTAGGGATATTATTAGCAATATCTAAGGATGTCATTAGCCTCATCCATATTCTAAGGGAGAGGCTAATAACACCCGTAAATGTTGTTAATGACACCTCTACAAGTGAATTTCTATTTACACACGTCTACATCAAACTCCTATTATAAGTTCCGTACACACCCCTACTTAGGGGGTGTCACCTATTCTAAACCTAAATAATTTTGGTTTATAATTTTAAAATGGTTGATGAAATACCATAAATTTTAAGACTCTGTTCAAAATCTCACATTTAACATGTTAAGAAACGATCATGGAAATGATTTGTCACGACCGCATGTCAATTAATTAATGTATTTATTTAAACAATTTAATTCAAAAATTTATCCAAAAGAAATAAATAAGTCCAACCGTGAGTGGCACGTGTTCTGTGTGCGCACAATATTTCATTAGATAGGCCATTAAAATAAAAAAATACAGAAAAGAATGATATTTGTATATGTCTGTTTATTTCAGTCAGTTTTTAAGCCACACACAACCATTCACATTTCCCTCACTCACATTCACACGATTTTTCTAGATTTTTGTTATTCTTTTTCACTTCAATCTCATTCCTCAATCACCTGTTGCAGTTTTCCCCTATTAAATTTTGTCAGTTGTCATTTTCACCCAAAACCCCATTTATAAAAACTTCCATCTTGACCTAAAAAGCTCTGATTTTTATAGCTTTACGAGTTTCTTGTTGAGTTCATTCCAAAATCAGCAATCCATATTTTAGTTCTCTCCGCTATTGATATCTCCCAAGAAGTTTCATTGTTTTAATCAAGATTCTTCATTCAACTTAAGTTTATATATATATATATATATATATATATTCATTTGGATATATTATTACAAGTATAGGGTTTGGGACTTGAGATTTGTGGTGTAAATAGTTGATATTTTGAAGAGTAATGGATTTGAAATCATCAAGTTTAATTGGTCCAAAGGGGATCATGTTAAACCCTTTTTCCACCTCCAACTTCATGGCTGCTTCTCTTAAACTCTTCTCTTCTTACAAAGGTATTATTTTGCTGATTTCTTTCAAGAATATACTATTTAGCTTTTCATTGCAAGATGGTTATTTTTGCACTTGCATTTCCTCAATCTATAAAAGATGGATCATCATTTACCATTTTCATTAGTTTGCAATGAAGCTTCATTTTACTTATTTAGCATTTCCATACCTATTTACAATATGATTTTGGGTGCCTTTTACTTTTACAAATAAAAAGGACATAGAATGGAATGGAAAATGGATGGTATCTTGGTTCTTAGGTCAATTTGATTAAAAAAAATTTGTTTACTTTTAGGGGGTGTTTGTTTGAGCTTATCAAAACAACTTATTGACTTATACCGGTAATAAGTTATTTTGAGTGTTTGGGTAAAACAACTTATCCGGTACCAAACCGGTAACAAGTCATTTTTAAAGAAGTAAATTTTTTTAACTTATTAGATTTTCATAAGCACTTTTCCACACCGGTAATAAGTTATAAGTCAAAAAGCTCATCCAAACACCCCCTTAGATTTTCATCACAATCTACTAATGTGTTGGAAAATTGAATTGGGTATTGATTAAAAAGCACAAATTTTTGTTTGATATACTTGTAGGAATTTGGTTATTGATCTATTGTTGAATTCTTATTCTCCTTCTTCTTCTATGTTTTGAAGGTAGTTGTGCTTGTTTAAGTACTTCTTCACAAGGTGCTATTAAATATGAGGTGGAAACTTATTCGTATAGATATGATGGTTCAAATCCGAGTATTTTCTTTACAGAAAATCGACTTCTTGATGCATTTGATGATGAATATGGTGGAGTTATTGTTAATCCAGATAAACTACCCTTTGACACCAATGTCTTTGCCTCTAGCCTTACCTCATCTCTTTCAATTTGGAGGACAAAGGTAATATTCATATCCAAAATATATGTTTTCTTTTTGTAATTTGACTCCAATTAAAAAGTTTCTTAAATCAAATTGCAGGGCAAGAAGGGAATTTGGCTAAAGTTGCCACTAGAAAAATGTGATCTTGTTCCTATTGCAGTAAAGGTAAGCCTCTCTAATATGTTCCATTTGAGCTATGCTATTGATTCTTGGAAGTCGTTAGATCGGAATTTTTTTAAAATAATAACTAGGCGTGACGACTTATTTGGACACTATAATAAAGAAAATCCGCTAAAACAAGTAAAAAACTTGATATGAAAAGGTTTTGAGTTCATTAGAGGGAGGTTCAGGGGAAAACGCTAAAAAAAGAGAAAACTGAGAAACACCCTGGAAGCCCTCCATCCAGACGATATGCACAAATGCATACAAGTAATTGAAACCGTTTTTTTTCTACGCACCAATGTATATATATATATATATATATGCATTAGTGCATATGCACAAATGCATGTTACAAATTACCAGTATGCATTTGTGCATATCGTCTAGATGGAGGGCTCCCGCGGTGTTCTTCAATTTTCTTTTTTTTGGCGTTTTCCCTTGAACCTGACCCTGAGTTCATATATGTATATTTGTACAGGAAGGGTTTCAATATCATCATGCAGAAACAGGATACGTTATGATGACGTATTGGATTCCTAACGGACCGTGTATGCTACCTGCCAATGCTTCCCATCAAGTAGGAGTCGGGGGTTTCGTGATGAATGATAAAAATGAGGTATGTCTATGATGATGATGATGATGATGATGCTTAAAATGCAAAGTGAATTTATAGAAGTTTTAAGAAGGAAAAAAAAACATTTTGGGTGCAGGTTCTTGTGGTTCAAGAGAAACATTGTGCACCTGAGCTTGTTGGCCTTTGGAAGTTACCAACTGGATTCATTCTTGAGGTATGCAATGCAAAAGAAAAACACTTACACACACACACAATTGAATTTTTTCGGTATTTATAGACTCATGGAAATGGCAACTCTTAACCAGTCAGAGGAGATTTTCACCGGAGCTGTAAGAGAAGTGAAAGAGGAAACTGGGGTAAGAATCAATAGAAATGTGCCTTTTAACATGTAAGAATTATTACTTGTTTGATTAAAATAACATGTATTATTTTTTATTTTTTCAGATTGATACTGAATTTTTGGAAGTTATAGCTTTCAGGTAGGTATATGCACATTGCTGAAACAGAAAGAGTACCGTTTGTTTACCTCTTAACTGTTCCATTAAGAGGCAGCCTCTGAATTGTTAAGAGGTGAATCTTGTTTGGCAAAAAATAAGTTTGTCTCTTATTAATGGTTCCAAAACCCTTTGAATTATTTTGTATCATGGACCTCCTTAACCATTCAGAGGCCTACTTTCATTTTGAACGATTATCAAACAATTATGTTTAATTTTACACCATCTCTAAGAGCCTCTTAGTCATTCATTCTGATCACTTAATCATTCTGCACCAAACCGTTCAGCAACTGTCAAACAACCTTAATGCTTTTTTAGTGACTAAAAATTTGCATGTATGCAACAGGCATGCACACAATGTGGCTTTTGAAAAATCAGATTTGTTCTTCATCTGTATGCTGAGACCAGTTTCAAGTGAGATCAATATTGATGATCTTGAAGTTCAAGCATCCAAGGTGATAATATGTTATTAACTGTTAATTATTATTATTATTCATGTTATTTTCTTAATTAGCTTGAAATTGTGATCATGTATGTAGTGGATGCCATTAATGGAGTTTGTAGAACAACCATTAATCAAAGGAGACAAGATGTTCAAGAAAATCATAGACATTTGCATTGCAAGGATCGGGAAGCGCTACTGTGGATTATCCGTTCATAAAGTTGTTTCAAAATTTGACAACAGACTTTCTTCTTTGTATTATAATGTTGTTGATGATCCAACAAGTCTTGATTGTTCGAATGATTCCTGCTTTAGTTCCTATACCTGAATAAATGATCATTTCAGTGCATGTCAAGATGCCGATATTGATGCCCATGTATTTAATTATTTATAAAAGAAGACGTGTATGTGTATGTGTATTTTAATGCATACAGGATGTAACCAGATAGAATGTATATATACAACCATAAATGTATACGACTCTTTTGCAATACCGACTTTTCTGCCTAATGGAAGTTCATTAATATAAGTTTCCGTTTTGTTTTCAAAATAAATAAATAAAAATTAATCGTAAATTACTATCAAGTTAATTATGAGATGACAATCATTATGTACGTGAGAAAGGGATCAACTTTAAAGTGTTTTGTCAACTTTATTATTATCTAATCATAATTGACATGAGAATTTTTATCATATCATCTTAACAGTTTTGCTATAATAGAAAAAATTGAGTTTTTCTTCTCTAAAATGCTCCAACAGCATTGCTATATGGTTTGTTATTTTAGAGATTTGAGGAGAAATCTCTAAATATAGAGAAAACTCAAAAGTCCCTAAATTAGGAGAGAAAAACATTATTTTAATATATATAACCAATCAAAATTATTGAAATCAAATGTGTAGGAGAGAGAAATAATATTTTATTAAATGTATTGAATATTTTAATAATATAAGTAATGATAAATTTTTTAAAATAGAAAAGTGTGGAGTTGAAAGAAAATATTTTTAGAGATTTTGGCTTTTTATTTTTTATTTGAGAAAAATATAAAAAAAACTGTTGGAGATGCTTTAATATGTTTTTCTTGACGAGACAAAAAATTAAAGTTCAGAGGTTTTATTTTTCATTTTATTACTAAAAATAAAATTAGTCCATTTAGATATACACGATTTAACATGAAAAGTAGAGACTAATAAAATAGTTTGTCTCGAAATTTCATTTTGTTTTTTTTCAAATTAACATTTTTAATAAATTGATTTAAGAAAAATACTAATAATAATGTTCAAAAAGTCAAATATATTTGATTCTCTAAAAAAAAACTAACCAACCAACCAAAATTAATATCAAAATTCTTATTAGAGAGAGAGAAGGGGGGTTTTGGATTGAAGAAGAAGAAGAAGAAAAAAAGCCCTAATTTCACCAAAATTCATCGATGCCTGATTTCCTGTATTCATCATCATCACTCATCTCCATCTTCTTCCTCTTCACATGCTTCCCGATTTCAACTTTCTCTCTTCCTTTCATCGTACTTCACGGTATTGTAATCATAAATTGTTTTACTCTCAATTCGATGGATTTTGTCATTATGTAAATCTACTATCTACTTGTTTTCATTTGTGATTTCATCGCTTCCTCTTTGCCCATTATAATAATTTCTATCACAACACAATGCTAAAATCTTTATGTGTTCTACAGAAGGTCTATTATCCAGTAATTTAATTCATCATGGAAAAACAAGAGATAACTTCAATTCAATTATGGATGCAAGATCTCAAATTTAATAACTTTGATACGTATATATATATATACACACACACACACATAGTTACTGGATCAAATTTGCATTGAAAGATTGCGAGGTTTAAATTCAAACATTGTGATGAAGCTCCTTTTTGTTTATTTGAAAATGGATATAGGTCATATGTGCATCCAATACTCTCTCTGCTAGTCATGTATGTACACATCTGAGCTTCCTTAGCAAGGTTGCTTCTAGATAATGTTTCCATGGATAAGTTATGTGCTTGTAATTATCCATCTTTTAGGCATTGACATAGCTATACATATCCCACAGAAACTTAGTTATACACCAATTGGGCCAAATGCCACTAGTCCCAGTTTTACACTTGTTCATAAATGCAAGTCAATGTACCGACACTCTCCAATTTTTGCAAGTGTGTTTGAGTTTCAACTGGAACTCTGTGATGAGCATTTGTGATGAGTACAACAAAACATCACTTAATCAAGGTGAAATTGACTCATTTTAGGATATATTATATATATATATATATATATTGGATTTAACTCAACTTATTGTTTTTTCTTTTAAGATAAAGGTTATACTACTCTTTGAAAATTCTATGTCCACTACTGCTCGAAAGTCATATTTCTTGAAACTTTCCACATTAGCTTTCTGCTTCTTGGTTTCTGAGGATAGCTCTCAGTTGATAACTAGCATCTGAAAATATCTATGACAGGAATTGGAGATCAATGTTCAAACAGAGGAATGACTAAGTTCACCCAGGAACTGAGTGACCTGTCTAAATCTAAAGGATTTTGCATGTAAGGCTGATTTATTTTATGGGTTGAGTTTTCTGTTTAAGTAGAAGTTATGTGATCATCCATTAATGTAGCATCTTGTAATGTGAATACACAGTCTCAGACGTGTTATGCTGTTAAAGGACTTTGAGCTTAATATCTTTCAAATAAAATATCTTAGTTATTCTTGCCATCTGTAGTGAGATTGGAGATGGAGCATGGGATTCCTGGTTTATGCCCCTGCTAGAACAGGTAGAACTGACCATGATAGTCCTTCAGATGATGTTAACTAGCAAGTGATCATGTTTTTATAATCTACTTATATCGGAATTGTCTTATTGTTTCAGACTCAAGTTGTCTGCGAGAAGGTAGAGATATTTACGCAGAACAATTGTGTCTTCTTTCTTTCTTCTCTTGTCAATTTGTTTGCCTGGTTTTTGAGGCTGCTTCAACTTACTAGTTAATGGTTGTCCCTTCAGGTGAAGAAAATGAAAGAACTCAATGATGGTTACAACATAGTTGGACTCTCCCAGGTGACCATCAAGATCAATTTGTTTGCAGATTATATGATGGATGTTATATATTAGCTAATAAGCAGATGAAGAAAGAGAGATATTACACTGCTATAGGGGCAGCATATGGCTTGCCATTACTCCATTGTAGTGCTTAATTAGTAAACTAGTTGTAGCATCTCATGAATACCTAAATGATTTGGTTTGTGGGAAATCAGAACCAACTGTTACCTAAAAGGAAAAGAACTGCAAAATGAACACTTATCATAACTGGATAGTCTTACCTCTTATTTTGTCCGTTTAAGCCTCAAATAACATGATAGATACTACCCATGGACCATCGTATTGTAGGGATCTAACTTCAATCTGGCTGTGTGTTTATATCACGCTCATTTTTTTTTCCATCAATGTCATCGAGGGCATGCATAATTGGACGTTCTAGATCTGTGAAACACAGCATTATTTCTTGCCTCAAACAATTGAATATATGTAAAATGGTATATGTGCATGTTATAGGAATTTATGTGCACATATAAGATTGTTCTGATTGTAGTAATTCAAGTCATTATGCTCAATGTCTCATCATTTTCTGGTATCTCGTGCTTTCTCATGATTATGTCAAATTTCAAAACACTATTTTGAATTTTATTTATATGGATTTGTTAAACTATTACTTTTATAATTCAATCTGTTACTCTTCATTCCCTTTCTTAGTATTTATGCTTAGATTGGTCCTTACTGACTTCAACATCCAATGCTGTTCTTTTATCTAATTTCCCCTCTGCATGCAGGGTAATTTAATAGGCCGAGGTGTTGTAGAATTTTGTGATGGCGGACCTCAGGCAAGTAAAGCTTTATTTTTGTTGAATTTATTTTTGTTGAAGGAAGAGGTCAATATGGTCGTGTTGAATTTATTTTTGGATTTCACTTCACACAATATGGTCATGTTCTTTTCATTTACATGCATCATTTAACATTATTATGTTTTTGTTTAATTGTACTTTTTCTCAACAAGACAGGTTAAGAATTTAATCACATTAGGAGGACCTCATGCTGGTACAGCCTCTGTGCCGCTTTGTGGTGTAAGTGCTCCCTTTTGCTGAGATATATAAAAGTTAAGAATTAAAGATAAAAATGGTGTAAGATGTTTATGGAGTAAACAAAGTTATAAACTGAATTCATTTGTAGCCATTATACTTGATAAGAAATTGAAGGGGACTTATTGCATGCCTTTTGTATCACTATTCATGTAGAACATCTGAGAAACTTGTTAAGTTTGTTTTCCTTGAGATTTTTCTTAAATTGTTTTAATTCTCACTCATTTTGAATTTCATTCATGTTTACAGTCTGGCATTTTCTGCATGATAGCAGATGCACTTATCAAGTCAGAGGTTTATAGTGATTATATTCAGGTAGTATAAAAGGAGTTTGAATTACACTGTTTGCCATATGATATATCATAAACATGGTTTACTCCATATTTTATGCTAATAAAGTTGACTGATATGTGTGCAGGAACACTTAGCTCCCAGTGGTTATCTCAAATTACCAAATGTGAGCCCTGTACTTGCCTATATATCTGACATATTACACCTTACAGGATATCTTTTTGAAGTATATAATATTTATATATATATATATATGGCAAATGAAACTCACTACACTTGTAACAAGATTTTCCTTAATTGGAACAGCCTCTGTGAAATTGGCTATTTCTTGAGATCTCATGACAGGGTTCATTCTTTGATTTTTTAGAACATGGATGCCTACTTAAAACACTGCAGATTTCTTCCAAAGCTTAACAATGAAATTCCTGAAGAGAGAAACTCAACATACAAGGAGCGATTCAGCAGCTTAGAAAATCTGGTGCTTATCATGGTAAGTCACTCTTTTCCATCTTCCTTTTTTATCCGGAATCTTCTACTGCATGCTTAATATAGGTTCTGATGCTTTGGTTTTCCCGACAGTTTGAGCAGGACACAGTATTGATACCTAAAGAAACTGCTTGGTTTGGATACTTTCCAGATGGAAAATTCAGTCCAGTTTTGACTCCACAACAGGTACTTTATTTATTTTTATCAAATTGGATTTATCCTGTTTATTTGTCACATCTTAAGCTTCCCAATGGCATTAAAATGTAAGTGATACAAGTCTTTCAAGTAGTGGGAATGCGATAGTGACTTAAAAAGTTAATTTTTTTCTTCTTAATCACAGACCCAGCTTTATATTGAAGATTGGATCGGTCTGAAAACACTGGATGATGCCGGAAGAGTGAAGTTTGTCAATGTGTCAGGAAATCATCTTGGGATTTCGGAAGATGATATTAAAAAGCATATTATCCCTTACTTAAAGGGAAGTGCAGAGATACAGTTGCATAGGAAGGAAGCAGGATTTGAAGGATATTCATCTTCTTTTACATGGCCAGCTTCAGTTAAAAGATTTTTTTGGTGATTTGCAGACTGATGATACTGTTGAAGTGATTCAAATATAACAGTAATAGAATAATAATAGTAATTGTAATAGTGGGCAAAGTGAGTTTGATTTGAGAAGATTGATGAGATACAACAGGAACTATATGTATTGTGTACCACTTGTGGATGATATAACATGTTATTGTGTGGTTGGTCGTAAATATTTCATATGTAAGTTGAAGGTGGTGAGAATGCAAATGCTGCAGGCTTATATACACTTGACTTCAACAACAATATAATTAACTTTTATAGCTAAGGGGCTGTTTTAAGTCTTGTATGGATAAAGTTGTTTGTGTTAATTAATCTGTCTGTATAGATTTGGAAGCGTTTTTTTTTTCATAGATGGAAGAAGCTTGTTTCTTAATTGGGAGGGGAAGGTTTGGAGGGAAAAAAACTTCTTTCCACATAAAGCTCCCCAGCCGAGTCACTTTCTATATCATTAAGTCACTACCAAACAGTCATGTATAGCTGACCGAATAAGTTGAGTCCCATTAATGTCATTAAGCTAGTAACAAAGAGGCTTTGAAAAGTCTTTTATGTCATTCAACACCTATCATAAAGCATTTAAAATTTTGCAAGATAATGTTAAATATTTCTCTAGCAGGTAATTATGTAATTGAAATATTAACAATTTGCCGAAACAGGGTAACAAAAGGCACCACTTCTAGGATGATACAGGTTCTTTGAAATTTCAAGAGGAAAAACGAAAAGCATAAAGATCATCAGAACTGAAAATTTACAAAGAAACTTCAAATATTCAAACTTATATACATGAAATGATATAGTAGTCAGTCATTACAAGTTTGTTAAAAAAATCGAAGCAAGAATATGTACACAAACCAGTAGATCTTGTATGCATTTACAGTGTTTTAGTATAGATGGATGTTTATGCTCATTTCATCACCGGCTATTAAGCACTTGTTCCGCTTAACATCTGACATCTTGCCGCTGACCCACAGCCAAGAAAACTTGGCCAAAACAGTCTTCGAACCCGGCAAACCAAACTCACATCTGACCACAAATTACCATCATGCCCTTCATTCTCATATCCATCAACATCAGCTTTAGTTATCACAACTACAGAACCATCATCAAATGTGAAAACATCTGCATATGGGAACAACCTCAAAATTGTCGTGCTACCTGACCAAATATTGTTTGAAATTTGCGATTTCTTCACTTTCAGATGGTAATATTCCTGAACTGCCTGCATTATATAAAAACTACCTTTTCACATTATCTTCATTACAACTAAATTGATTCTTTCTTTTTCTCTTCTATTGAGGATCTTTTATCTTATAATATGCACCAAATCAAACAACTTTCAAGTGACCAAGTAGAAATAGTGATGGCAAATTACAGATTGATCATCTAATTATTAAGTTAAAAGTACTATTATTGGAGATCAACCACCCCAAGATAACTTTTAAGAATAATATTATTCAGAAATTAAAAACAATAAGCATAGAAACATTAATCACAAAAATGTGCAAATTTAAGCTTGACATACCTGCCGCTGAGCAGATGCCAATAGAACCCTAGGCCGGATTGACTTTACGAATGCATAGGCAACATCTGGGGACATATGCCTATGCTGAATCTGTAAGATGAATAAAGCATAAATGAATAAAAAAATGAAAATTTCTATCAGATAACACATGCACATCGATGAGAACTTACCAAATAACATATGACAATGGTTGTGCTACGTCCACGACCAGCTTTACAATGGACATATGTACCCTGCTTGAGAAGTGTTTTCCCTTTACAACAGAACAAAGTTAAAAACTATATATATATATATATATGCCCTAGTCATCATTTTTATCAACATAAATTTAACGGTATCAGTCTGAAAGAAATGGAGAGCATGCACGCATTTTACCATGGATGAAGTTTACAGCTTGGCATATGTCATCAATTGATGGAGCAAATAGGTAGTCCCTTGTTGGAAGCACTAAATGATCAATACCATGAGCCTATACAAATCAATAGATAGTTACAACCAAATAAGAACAGTTTATATTACAAAGAAGGTCAAGGACAAATTGAAAAAAAAAACTTAAAAACCCAAAAAGAATCTCACAAACAAGGAGTAAGCTAGACATGATTAAAATAAAATAAAACATATTTAAGAGATCTATGTGCATGATGCATTCCTTACAACAAAAAAGATTTCACCAACTAGAAGTAGATTGGCTCATATTATTAGAATATGTGAAACCTCTGATTTTCTCTCTAAAAGAGCCCTTGTAGAGAGAAGAGAGACCCTATATAGGCTGTTTATTTACCTCTTAACAGTTCCATTAAGAGTCAACCTCTGAATCGTTAAGAGGTGAATCATGTTTGGCCAAAAATAAGTCTGCCTTTAATGGTTTCAAAACCCTCTGCATCATTTTGTATCCTAGACCTCTCTTAACCATTAAGAGCCCTAATTTCATTTTGAACAATTACCAAACAATTATATTTCATTTTGCACTATATCATAAAAACCTCTTAACCATTCAGCAACTGCCAAACAGCCTCCATTTAAGACTCCAACAAACAGACACACACACACCAATTAATCAATGAGGATTTACTTTGTATAAAGATGTGGGGACCAAAGTCTCATATGGCTCATTGAGGGTGATGACTCCATGAACGCCAAGATCCTTGAGTCGTTTGACGTCTGTAGGAAATGGAACAGCACCTAGCAAAAGAAACTGGATATATAACCATATTAGAAGAAAGGAAGTTACAAGTATAAACAGAAATAAGAAACAACAACAGCAAAATGAAAAACAGATCAAAACAAAATCAAATGTGTTAAGAAATACTATATCACATATTTGTTGAATGCATAAAAATATCCTTCAAAACATAAAGGGTATACTGAATATGATGCATTTCTTGTAGCAATTATGTGTGTGAATCGTCAAAAATGGAAAGTAGAAATCGAATACCTCCTCGATCTGATCCCACCACCGAAACTCGGCCTGAAATTTGTTTCTAACAAGATTGTATACAAGCGTAGGGTAGAACAAGGCACGGGCACCTGCTCCAACCAGAACCCTACTAGAATCAGACGATCCGATCCCCTGCTTTAAATCTTCAATATACATAATCAGTATACCCCTAATCAAACTAGCAAACAAATCATAGACGATTGGGTAGCCTTCAATTGATTGCAGTGAAATGAAATTTAGGGTAACTTGTGAGATTTAAGAAAATTCTTGATTTGATAAAACGTGTTATTGCAAGAAAAATTGAATGAGGAATGAAAAAGAAGGGAATTTTGAAGCCCTAATTTGAAGGTTTGGAATATATGGATAATGCAAGTCTGTTGTTACGTTCCCCTGAATACTTTTTAATTACTCGTGAAGTGAGTCTTCATCTTTCCCATTTAATTTAATTTAATTCACCAAATCAATCCAATATCTAAAATGGTTTTGGGCAAAACCAGAAGAAACCGTTATGAGCTTTGGACGACATGGATAAATGTATATTGATAATTTGTAATATAATTGTGCATAACATGCAGTTATGTATTGAAAAAAAAATATACAGTTTCAACCGATTGTATGTATTTATACATACTATCTACGTACAAAGTGTATACCGTCTAAATGGAGGCTCTCGAGATATATAGTTTTTTTTTTTGAGGTTTTTCTCAAAAGCTGACGCTATGTATAATTCATATGTTTTAATAAAACATAATTTATCACAGGACTATTATTATTCATTCAAGAATGTTTATGAAAATTATAGTACGGAAAGTCGTTTAGAGTTATGTGATAATTATGAGAGATTGTAAGTTTTGGATTAGAATAAAACAAAAGGAAAATAGATGAATGTTTGGTTTTAGACTTAAAGTTATGTTTGTATAGGTGGTGAAATCAATTAGTACTTCCTAATGGCATACCATAAGAGACATCAGAAGTGAGTGCGTATCGTCTTTGCACAGAGACCATGCTAATCTTCTCTGTATCGTTTAAATTTTATCGGATGTCCCTAAAGGAACGACACTGGAAGTGAAATTAAGGTATGAATTCACTTTTGATACTTGTTATGCTTTGAAATTGGTTGATTAAATCTTGAGGTTTATTTGAATATAAAGAGATCTAGTGAAAATGTTTATAACCCAACATACAATTATTTGAAGAATATTTTATTTTTATTTGAAGGAAATTAAAAAGAATATATAGGAGTAGAACTAGAACTAGAACTAGAACTAAAACTAGAACCGAATTATGGAGAATGTGAAAAGATGAAAGAATTGGTTGAAATTTGGAGGTGAAGATGCCCAAGAATCCATCTCATTACCTTTCTTTCATAACCATCCAAATTAAAATTCTTTACCATTCAATTCTATATCAACTATTTACTTCAAATCATATTTCATTTGTTTCTAAATAATAATAAAATATTAAAAATCAATTGCAACTTCAAGACACATGACAATATGTCATGACCTAGTTTCTTAAAATTAAATAAGAAAAATACAAGGACCATATAATAACATTTTATTTATATGATAAAAATAGCTCAATGTTTAAAATTGAATTAAAAATTGATATTTAATATTTCTACTAGTTATAAAATCTTTAAACTTCTTCGATTTGTATCTGCTTGATCATTTTAGAAACAAAGAACCTTTTATATCCCTAACAAGTATTTAACATAATACTTTTATGTTTTTCTTAGACCTGATAAATACCATTTGTACCGTTATATGTTTCTTAATTTATATACAAATAATAACCTAACCTTATGAGAGAACCAAGGTATAGCATCTTTGTTGTGGTCTTTTCTTTTGGTTTTCTATTTAATGTGTTACTAGTTATACTATACTAGTTAGATTGCTCAATAACTTATATAACTATTAAACTAGTCTTGTTATTTTTTTCTTTATTCATGTTTAACATATAAATATATGATTATGAAATATTTATATTTGTGCCAATAATAATAATATTATTTATAAAAAAAACCAAAAGTGTGGATAGTATGATGCTTAAGGAAATGAAGCCTAAAAAGAAGTGTCGTAAGGCGAAGGAAAGCATACCAAACTTGTAAACTATCCACATTCTTCTTTTTACCTTTTCTTTTTTTTAATTTTATTATTAAAATATATAAAAGCTAGCGTAGGCATCCCAAAAGAGGAGGAAGAATCAAGCAACCTCCAACCCCTTCTACTTTATTCTTCTTTCATTTTACCAAAACACCCCCCTTCATACAAATCTAAAACCTTCTAATTCTAAATTATATACTTACAACTACACTTTTTTTTTTACAATAAAAATAAGGAAAATTAATTAAAACAGTTATTTTAATCGGTTAATTTTATCTGTCAGTCATTTCTTTCTAAAAATTATGTAAATATCACTACCTTCACAAATTATGAACCTGAAAATTGTAAAAAAACTACAGAAATACAATTTTTTATGGTTTAGCTAGGTCTGTAAATTGTGGACCTAAAATTTACGAAGGCAGTAATATTTATGAAATTCTCGAAAAGAAATGAATAGGAGACGAAACCATGCTACCAAAATAACTATTTTGATTGGGGGAGACTAATGACATCCCTAAAAGTGAATGTTATCTTTACACAAGTTAACATCAATACCTATTATAGTATTAAAATTCCATACAGACTCCTATAAAGTGCATAAAATTTCATAAAGGATGCCATTAGCACTCCCCTTTTGATTAATTTTCTTTAAAATTAAACAAAAGTCTACAAGGTTATAAATGTCAAAACCAAAAAAAGTTAAGCATATATAGCTTGAAACCGACTCATTCCTCCAAAATCTTTCTTTCCTTCCTTCATCTACATCTTTATAATTTTCTTTCTGCAAATCATAAACCTCCATCAATGGCGGAAACCACCACATCCATCATCAACAACCCACTTCTTCCTCCAAATCCCACTAAATTCTACACTCACTTCTTGTACAAAGCCATCTTCCTATCTATTTTCCTTTTGCTTCTTCCATTATTCCCTTCAGAAGCCCCCAATTTCATCAATCACACAATCAACACCACAAGCTGGGAGCTTCTGCAACTTCTGTTCGTCGGAATTGCCGTCTCTTACGGTCTCTTCAGCAAACGCACCAACGATGAAGCCACCGAAAAACAGGATAACGC
Source organism: Silybum marianum (assembly GCA_036898165.1). Taxonomy (NCBI): domain Eukaryota; kingdom Viridiplantae; phylum Streptophyta; class Magnoliopsida; order Asterales; family Asteraceae; genus Silybum; species Silybum marianum. The sequence goes on along the minus strand of CM072537.1, from coordinate 5,558,487 downwards.
TCACTCTTACGTCACCAGATTGCTTCAAGTTTCATCGGTTTTTGATGATGATTCTGAAACCCTATCCCCATCGGAGAATAATAATAGTAATAATAATAATAACAGTAAGATTCAGACATGGAATTCGCAGTATTATCGAGGTGAACCCATTGTAGTCGTAGCTAAAGAAACCACCTCTCTTCTTAATGATGATGATGGCCTTGTTCGTAGTTCGAAAAACAGAGTCTCTGATTCTTCTTCCATCATCCTCGCTAGATCCAACTCCAGGAGACGATTTGAGCAATCGGAAGTGAAACCGGAAGAGAATATCGTTTTCCGATCACCGATTCCATGGAGATCGAGATCAGGAAGGATGGAAGTCAAAGAAAATGTAGAATCTCATTCTCAGTCTCTAGAGGAGGATTCTTCTGAAATTAACAATCCAATCCAATCACGTTCTTTTAGGTATCAATCATCAAAACCTGTTTCAAATCTTTTATCCCAATCTGAAATTCAATCCAAGAAGTCATCATCTTTCTCACCGATCCCTTCACCGCCACCTCCGCCACCGCCGCCTCCGCCTCCTCACCAGCCGGTAAAGTTAAACTACAGCCACACCAGATTCAGAAGGAGTTTGACGAATGAGGATTTGGAGAACAGAAGGAGAAGGGATTTCACAATCAGAAGTCGAAGTGATGCCTCTAAATCATTCAGAACACAAAAAGAAACAGAATACTTATCGCATGATAAAGAAATCGAAAGCTTCTTAGAAAGAAGAGGGAGCCAGAAGAAGAAGATTGAAGAGAAAAAAGAATTAATTTGTGAAGAAAGTGAAGAGGAAGAAGAAGAAGAAGAAGAAGAAGAAGAAGAAGAAGAAGAAGAAGAAGAGGAAGAGGATGATGAGCTTGTAGAACTTGCTTCAAAAAGTAATGAAAAAATGGTGGATTACAGTGATAATGGTCCAGATGTGGATAAAAAAGCTGATGAATTCATAGCTAAATTCAGAGAGCAGATTAGACTACAGAGAATAGCTTCAATTAGAAGATCAACTATCCAAACACCTAATAAAAATGGAATCAGGTAATTTGATTTTTATTTTTATTTTTATTTTTATTTTTATTTTCAATTTTAAATTTTAATGTTGTTGTTGTTCCCAAGATTTTATATCACTTTGTATAATTGGAGGGTTGTTTTTCGTCTTTTTGGTTGGTGGATTTATTGAGATTATAAATAATAGTAATACTAACACATATTATTAGTGGCATTGTTTTGCTTTGATTGTGGGTTTTAATTATGGGGATTTTAGTTTTTTTGAATTTAAAAGTGAAAAATATAATTTAAGAAAATGATGATGGTGTCTTTTGTTTTTCTTTGTCTGGGGAAGGAAACACATTGCATTCTTCACATCTCATCTATCAATATGCAATCCATCACCATTCACCAATTATTTTGTGGATGTAAACAACTTGTAAAAGGTATAATTATTTATTATTGTTGTTGTGCTTCTTTATTATAAGATTAACAATCCTAACATGTGAATCAACACACTTATGTGGATATATATATATATATATATATATATATATTATACATACAAACACATGGAATTGCTATCTTTCAGACAAACAGATAGCGTAATTTTATAGTGTTTAGTGTAATGGTTGTTTGCCTGTTTACCTAAACAATTACTCGATAAGTGCTAACTGGTAAAATTCAATACTATCATTTAATTACTGGGTAAGATTTTAGCCCACTAAAACGGTCTTGCATGTAACAATTTACCCAGTAAGCGCTAACCGTGGTAAGAGTCGTTGTCCTCACTTGTTGAATAAGACTCTTGGTCCTTGTCTTCGTTGTTATCGGGTAAGATTCTTGGCACTTGGCAGTTGGTATATTCATCCTGTGAGGTAATATGAGTTGATAAATGTTTACCCGGATAAGCATTTGGTAAACGACCTCTAACTCATCTGTTTTTAATTTTGATCGATTTTAACATGTTTCTTTTTATCCATATCTTTTCTATTATTAATGTAATAAATGAGATAAAATTAAAACTTCCCCCTCCCCTCCCCTCCCTCCAAATTTTTTTAGGTATATAACCTTAAACGATCCGGTCTTACATGAATTCCTTGACTATTTATAAAGTTTTTACAAAACATTAATTTGATAAAAAGAGCATATTTGGGGAGTGTTACGGTCAAAAAGCAAGAAAACAAGGAAAAGATATTGAACCAAGTAGATACATGTGATGCGTCTAAAAGAAAAAGAAAATGCATTAATTAATTAATATAAGTAAAAAAGAGGGAGGGGCGGCTTCCTAAATATGATGGTTGCATTATTATTATCAATAGTAACCTTGAATAAATGAGCCCCGTTTATACTTTATATATATAACATTTCTTTCATAGGTTTTACGTGTTGTAATTGACATGTTGGATGTATCTTTCTGTCAATAAAACATCCACCCCATAAACTTTGGACTTCTCAAAAATTCTTAATTACCGGCCAAAATATCAAATTTTTAGGCCTTGTTTGGTTTTTTTCATTTTTAGCTCTTAATCACCACTTATATATGGTTCATTTAGACGTTTTATAACCATTTCAGAACTGAAATCAGACTACAGCACCGGTTAAAAAACAAATGCGACTTTAGTCTAATATTATATATGATGTAGATATTCTCATGCATGTTCTCTTATTTTGACCGTTTGAACCTACATATACCACTTGTTAGCGAAGATTGTGGTGGTGATAGGGAGGAAGAGTCGAAGGGCAACATGCCCACATTTCCGTTCCTCTCCCAAAGAGGAATACAAATCTAATCCTATAATATTATTTTCGTTTTTCGTCTTGTTCCTTAATAAATTAAAATAGAGAGACTAAATAAGAGGGGAGAGGGAATAAGGGGATGATAAGAATAAGAGGAGATTATCATCATAACTTGGACCTCTCTTGATCACATTCAAAACAAAACCAAACATCTAAGGACTTGGTGAATAAACATATATAGTAGTCATCAACGTTCTACTTGTTATGAACTTCACACACACACACACATATATATATATATAATATAGGGAGAGGCTTATTGCACCCCATCTAGTACTTTCATCCTCATATACATCAACATTTAAATTTACTTTTTACATTCTAAATGCATTAAGAGCATCTCCGATGCTAATTTAAATAAGGGTTGAAGACGGGTCGACCATTGAAGGAAAGACTTAAGATGAACTTGACTTCTCAAAGACTTGAGGTTCTTCAAGTCTTTGAATAAAATGTTCCGAGAGAAAAAGAAAGAGAAAAAATAGTTTATGATGGGACCATATACTTTTTATGTATTTTTTATTTGCCCAGGTTTTTGTATAAATTCTACCATTAGAGATGCTCTAGAGGGGTGCAAATAGGACTGCCCATTTATATTCAGCACCTACCTACTTACACAACCAAATGCTTTCTGGATACTTCCATCAAACACACCTACATGTATGTTCCTATAATCTAAAATTAAACATCACCCAATTAACAAACTTATTTCATAAACCAGAATTTAAGATGCAAAAACAATGTTTCTTTGAGGATGTAACTACTTAGTAAGGTTCACAACCATTGTGTACATACATAATAAAACAAGTAATCTTGGTATAAACTTGAAGAAGAATTAATAACTAATGAGAGTAGCCAAGCAATGAAATGATTGGATTCATAACTTCACTAACAATAAAAAAATAAAAAAAAATGGCAGAATGAATGAAGTAGATATAGCTTTTGCAAGTGGATCATATAACATTTCCACATCTTTATAATCTAAGATCCAAAACTTAACAACACACAATTTCAATTAATTATACCTTCAATCCATAGCCATTTGCCAACATTTTCTTCTTAATCAACTGTACAAAGTATCTACTTCTGCAACAAATGCAAGTATATAATCATCAACACCTAAAAAAAAGGGAAATTTTGGTCTGAAAGTTGCTTTCTTTTTTCGATTTCTTCAGAGACGAAAAACAAACCTGTTTCCGTATTGAATTACTGAATCTGAATCATTCTAAACTCGATAAGAATCTGCCGAAATCCCCACTAAGTAAAGCCCAGGAAACAGATTCTGTGGAAAAAAGTAAAAATAAAAACACTTGAAATCGAAAATTCAGTAGAGCTGAATGAAAAGAAAGAGAGATTCGAGTTGCTTAATGAAACATACGTCAACTTGTTTCTGAATGGTTTTGTTCCTCTTCTTAGCTCTTCGAGCTGGTTTTGATCCAGTGAATGCGTACACATCTTCTTCAATTTCTTCTTTCGATAGCGAGATCCACAATTTCCTCTTCTTATTATCCTCCTCCTCCTCCTTCGCCGCCGCCGCCGCCACACCTCTCACCGACCGCCCCGATTTCATACTGTTCGCCGTACCATCACCATTAACCCTATGATTAGGAATATTAGAGATCGACGATCTCCTCGGCCTCAGATTCCATGGCTTGTCAATATCGGACACTTTGCTACTGTTATTCTCTCTTTCACCGCCGTTTCCGTCGTCGATTGTCGTTCCCTTGTCTTTAGTCGTGCGTTCATGAGAGCAAAGAGGTTTGCGGTTATTGTTGTGGTCGGATTCGGATAAGTCTTCTGAATCAGATGGGCGGCGGTGAGGGTTGGTGGTGGCGTCAGATAGGAGCCGGCGGCAGCGGTTGTAGGTATTGACATGGCTTCTCTGGCCCCATTTTAGGAAAGGTAGAGAGAAATTGTGCAGCGGTTGGTGTGATTTGGCCGGCACCATCGTCATGACATATACCAAGAAAGATATATGGTTGTATGTGTGTTTGTGTGGAGAGAGAGAGAGAGAGAGAGAAGGATTAGGCCTCCATGGGTGAAGTGAAGATGATGTAGTTGTGGATAGAGATCATGAAACCCTAGAATCAATGGAGATGAAGAAGCGGAGAGAGGGCAGAACGGAGAAGAGAAAGAGAAGACAGGAGAAGAGAAGAGAAGAGGAGAGGAGAGAATATATGGAAAGCGGGGAGGTGCGTGTTTATTAGCAGAGTAAATTACAAATTTGGTCCCTGTGGTTTTATGAAAATTTGGATTGGATTCCTCAAATAAAATAATTACAAATATCGTCATTATGGTTTTAATATTGTTATGGATTTGGGCCCTTAACCCTAACTCTGTTAGATTTGATGTTATTTAACTTCTCACGTGCCCCTTAGATGAAGGCAATCTTAGTTATTTCAACTATTTATTTAATGATTTATTTTATGCACATGTTTTAAAGCAGTGGATACAAGTGTGTTTAAAGTTTTGAAGAAAAAAATAAACATAAAACACAACCATCCCTCATCTTCTCTGACGATGGCCATCCTCTAACCATCTTCTCCGGCGATGACCGTCCTTCGGTCTTCTTCTCCAGCTATCAAGAACTTAGTGATATTTCACGTACACCTAAAATCAACAACTTAAACCCATTTGTAAAGGATAAATCAACAAAAAAAATCCATTTATGAAGAACAAAATCAACAACCTAAACTCGTTTGTGAACAAACAAATCAATAATAAAACCCCAAAGTTTTACCCTCACTTATGCAAATATGTGTTTTTCATTATTAGTTTTCCATCTTTCTAAATACGAAGAAATAACCATAAATAGATCAAGAACACAAAAACCTTTAAGTTCATCAACAAGAATATGAAATATGTCACAAACTTATAAGAACTCAACATCCGGAATTGTAGATCTAAATCAAAAACTCTAGAAATCCTTCTATATTCGAAAACCATAACCAAAACATTAAAATACAAAACCTTGATCAAAAGCCTAACCAAGACCCAACCTCAGAAGAAATGAAGGTTGGGGTTTCTTTTTTTCAGATGAACTCATTGGTACTTATTTTTCTGCTTCTTCATTGTTTCAAAAAAGTTGTACAAGTACAGTCAAATGCAAGGTCACCATGAGTTTAAAAAAAATATCATTGTATAATTTTTATTTTTAAATAATATGTTGTAAATTTCTGAAATAAAATATAAAATGACTAATAGACCCTTGATTTAATAGAGGAAAAGGAAGTGCCTAATCCATAAGACCATAACTAAACTGAAACCATCATGACCATACTTGTAATTTTTGTTTTTGGAGGATCCAATCCAAAATTTTATAAAACCACAAGGACTAAATTTGTAATTTACACTTGTTAGTAATATACAATTATACGTATATCCTCAACGCATTCCATCTCCATTTTACAAATGAGTATTATATAATATCTTTTAAAAATATTTTAATATATCATTTTATAATTTAAGTAATTTTATATTAATATATATAATATATCGTTTATAATTTAAGTAATTTTATATAATATATCGTTTATAATTTAAGTAATTTTTATAATTTTAATCCATACTATATTATACTCATTTGATAAAAACTTTTAAAATCTACTTTTATATATTAAGTATTGATACACACTATATCATAAATAAATTATATATAAGTACAATTTATTGAAACTCCATGTTTAAATTCGTGTAACTGCATCACTGCATGTAAACATAATCAAATACAACCAACATAAACATTTTAAGTATAAAAAAAATTAAAATATAATTAAGGTAATTGTTAAGTTATAAGTTGTAAGTTATAACATAATATTTAATTATTATATTCGTAAAAAATATTATTAAACAAAAAACGAATTATTTTATTATAAAACCTAAATTAAATTATAATAAAAAAATTAAATCATACAAAAAAACTTTTAAATACTTAATTTGATATTAATATTGATATAACTTTTTCAAAATTTAATGATATTTTTAAATTTATATTTTATTACAAAATAAAAACTTTATTATTTTTTTCAAAACCTATAAAATTATATTACAACATCAATATAAAAACCAATAATAAAATAAAACATTAAAATTAAAATTAAAATGTATCTCCTTACGTTATAGAAGTACCTTTCTATAATTTTTTTAAAGATTTTCTTTTCATTGACTTTCATCCCTCATAAGGAAGGTTTTGGAAAGAGGTTTATAATTATTTTCATTCAGTTTTATTTTTTTTCTTTTTTTTATCTTTTAAAAAGTTTGGAGAATATAATTTTTTTATTTTACTTTTTTCTTCTTTTTTTTCATTTCATTTCCTTCGTAATAATAAAGGTTTTAAAAACATATAATAGCTTTCCAATTTTTGTATCTTACGGTCATTTATGAATTGGTTACGATAATGTATATTCTTGAAGTTCACCATTTCATAAACAACTTAAAGAAACCATTCTTATTATATTTACGGCCCAATAATTACGACCCTCGAAATTTACCATGAAAAATAATTATTAGATCGTTTACGAAAATAACGACTCGATCCGAGTTAAGAGTTAAAAGTTTCAACTTCTAAAAGTTCACTAAAATCTTCACGAAGTTGTCACAGAATATTTTCCATGATCTAAACTATATTTAATAAACTAATTGTTAACTGATAACGTAGCTGATGCACAAATCATATCTTGTACACATATCATCTTTTTAATATTTAATTGTAAAGGAAAAAGGATTTTTGTTTTTCTTTTCTTTCTTTTGTTTTACAATTAAAAATAAAAACATAATTTCTTTTTTGTATTGACATAGTGAAAATAACAAAAATCACCAACATACCCTGATTTAATTGAATTTAATAAAAAAAAGCTTTTTAGATGAGCGATTCAGCCATGGGCCGACCGAATAAGGACACACTGAACAACTAGATATGAGTGTGCGAATAAGCCATATAAAAACCGAACAACCCCTAAATTGTTAAGAGTTGATAAATATAAAGGATCAAATCTAAGTATTTAAAAATGCGTTTGGTTGTGGAAAAATTTCCAGTTTTCTAGAAGAATTTTCTAAGGAAAATGAAAATTTAGAAAACCCGTTTGGTTCATTAAATTTTCAAAAAAAGTTCAAGAAAACAAAAAAAATTCATTTTCTAAAATACTATGTAAATTAGAAAACTAGTTTTAAAAGTATCTCCAACAGCATCTCTAAATTTTTTCCAAAATGAAGACACAAAAGTGAAAATCTCTATAAAAATTGCATTAATCTCTAACAGCATCTCTATTTTGAAGAATCCAACATTAATTATTGTATTAGAATATTCAATATATTAAGGGAAAATTACAATAAAACCCAACAGACTTTTGTATTTGGAACAATTAAGTCAGTGGACAATTATTTAGAACAAATAAACCACTGGAATTTAAAAAAAAAAGTTAAATAAACCATTGTAATTTTTTAAACTTGTTAAATAAATCCTTGTAGTAACTTGCAACCTGTTAAAGAGATAAATATGTAAACTAAAAAAAAAACCTGAAAGTTACGGTCGGACACCTCTAATCAGTAATCGCCCCAAAACCCCAAATCGCACACCTCTAATCACCACTCTCCTAATCACCAGTGAACCAACAACCGGCGCATCACAGGTTCAATTCCTCACTCGAAACTAAACCATTTGTTTTAATTCTATCACATGATGCATCTATTGGAATCAAAGTAGACATAGGAGAATCTGATTTCTCTTCTGCAGTACTTGGTTGTTCAGAGTTGCCATTTGTTTTAGAGTCTTTGGTACTAATTCTTTGACTAGAGATCAATGGGTTGATGTTTTTGTTCCATAGGCTTCTCAAGTTTTAAGGATTAATTGGCCTTTTTTTTTATTAACCTGGATATCCAACCCGCTATGCAAGCCGACTAATCCCAGGGCGACTACCCGCTTCGCGGGTAGCCCGGAGTCACCGCATTTGAACCTCCATGGCCACAAGGAGGTTTTTTTTACCCCTCCCTGGATTTGAACCTGAGACATTCCGGTACTGTTGACCTTTGGAGTCCAAGCTCAAACCATTGAGGCACCACCCTTGTGAATTAATTGGCCTTTGAGGCACCTATCAGAAAGCACAAAAAGAAGCTCAGATAGAAACTATTGTATGCTAACAAAATGAGAAAACCAAGAATACAAGACTTATTAAGTATGGAAATAAATTATTAATTTATATGAAATATTACATGAATCGTCTCTCGAAACACTCATCAAGAATGGAAACAATATTCTATGACTAAAAGAGGTTGGCATTTGCAGTACCTTCATTCTAGAACATGGTTTAAGCATCTAACAATGAATAAGAAACCCACATAAAAGGAGATCAGCCATTACCACTCATAGTTCTACATCCAATTAAGAATTGTAGAATGAAAAAACCCATGTTTGCAAACTTTTATACAACCTTCTATCATTACTGTTTACAAACTTTTATAAGTATTTGAGGTATAAAATGTGTGCCGAATTTGAGTGATTATTGGGTGCTGATCGTTTGTTTGGTGCTGAACTGGAGCTGATCGTTTGTTTGGTGCTGAACAGGATAAGCTACTAAGTTTTTTTTTTCTGATCTTCTGTTACATTATGGCTGCTGATTGTTACTTCTATTTATCTTTTACTTTGCTTTTTCCAGTTTTGTGAGTAGTGTTGGTAAAAATGTGGTTGGTGGTTATTTGTGAACTTTTGGTTTGATTTGGTATATAAAGAATCTTTCTCCTATGCAAAAAAAAAAGTATTTGAAAGTGGGACATTCACCATTTGTCATCTTATACAAATTGTAGAAAAGGGTACTCTTAAATTGCATTGCATTAATATATTTAAGATTTTTCTTTTTCTGGGATACATTTGAAGTTACAGTCACTGTCGATCATTGGCATCGTTGCAAAGTCCACAAAATTTACCAAAAGCTTTCAATATGTGATTAACAGTAGACATTTTGGTATAGTATGGCGTAATTTTTGGTATAGTTTGGCACAACTTTTGGTATATTTAGCAAAATTGTTGGTATTTTTGACTCAACTTTTGATATATATTTTGGTTTAACTTTTAATAAATTATAGCTCAATTTTTATATATAGATTTATATGTTGGATACAATTTTTTATGTTTTGGGAAGAGGAACGGGAATGGTATATTTCTTTCGTTTCATAAATTGAAATACTTTTTTCATTAACAAATGTCTAGTGACTTAATCATTCAAATATAAAAGTTCGTCGGGTTTTTTCGGACTTTTTTCCATTTTGTCTAGGGACTTTTTCATTCAAAAAAGCCATAAGTGTGTATCCAACAGGTTTTAGAAAGTCTAAGTATTTATTTAACAGGTTTTGAAATGTCCAATGATTTATTTGTTCTAAAAAATTGTCCAGTAACTTAATTGTTCTAAATACAAAAGTCCATTGGGTTTTATTGTAATTTTCCCGTACATTAATAAACTTTTAAACTAACTTTTATATTATTGGTGGGAAAGTAGTAGTATGAATAAACTAATATTTTCTCTCACATGTTAATCGTTTTTGGGGCAATCTCCAAATATGGAGAAAAAAGTATTCTCTCATAATTTCTCTATTTTGAAGAAAGTTTTAGAAATGCTATTGGATCATATTTTTAACCTAAAATCTCTGTTTTTCTCATTTTCTCCATTTTGGAGATGCTCTAATAGTTTTTCAATTTTTTGTTTTCTAAAAACTCACACACACACGTGCGCGCACACACACTTTCACACACATACATTCTAATTTAAAAAAATAAAAAATGATATAAAATACACAATCAAACACGTTTTTTAATTTTCTAAAAATATAAATGAACTCACCATCATTTCAACCAAACGCGTTTTTTAAAATCATAGAAAACTAAGAATCAAAACTCAACTCAACTCAATTTTCTAAAAACATTTTCTAGAAAAATAAAAACAGTTAACCACAAGGCTTGTGGCGTACTAGTTAAGACTTGTGGGGATGTGGTTAGATAACCCATCTATCTCAGGTTCAAATCCAGATCCAAACAACTTATGGCCACTGAAAAATTATCTCAGAATTGGATGCTTTAACAAAAGTCTTAAAATTGTCCCAAAACAAATGCTTAAAATACTCTTTCTACAAAAAGTAAAAACGGTTTCAAAAAAAAAAAAGAAAAAAAACTATACATCTTTTAAAAACAGTACGGTTGAAAATTACAAAGACCAAAATTGATTTTCACTCCTTTTTCTCAAATCTTCCCGTAGAAAAGGGTAAGAAATATTATCTTCTTCAGAAGAACCCTAAAATTTATTGTTGTGGTGAAGATCAACGTAGCAGCAGTGAAGGAGGTTAAGTCGATTAGGAAGCAATTTTTCTTTCCGGTAAAATTAACAGCTTGTTTTAATTAGTTTAGCAGCTTTGAACCCAATTAATGAATACATAGATCAGAGTCGATTGTTTTGAGTGATTATAGTACGCAGACGTAGTATTGAACGATCCATGTTATTTGTTCAACTTCTTCTCCAATGATTTTAAACATGCTAATAGATAAATCCATGAATATGATTTTGCACAATTGGATCGATTTTGAACGAAATGGAATATGATTTCTGAAATCATGCATGCTATGAGATTTTTAATTGCAGACTTTTGAAATTTATGGAATCCAGATTAAGAAAAAGGATTCCTGGATACGTGGAAGTTGAAGCAACAAGTACGGATTTAATAAGCACTTAACTAAATACTTTGTGGTTTAGTTTAGTATCGTTATAATATTATTGATATGGATCTGTTTCCCCTAGTTTATTGGGATTAATTTTGTGATATATTCAAGTATTAAATTTCACAGATGGCGACATCTCTGAGCCTTCCGTTGATCGATCTTTCATCATCTGATCGAATCTCCACCGCTAATTCTATCCGGCAGGTCTGGTTTCTTTCATTATCTGAATGATATATGCAATGTTGACTTGTGTAGAACAAGTTGCAGGTGGTCATTATTAGGAACAGTAATCACACACAATCTCATTAGCAGGAAACTAGAAAAAGGAAAAAAATAAAGTACTTTTTGTAATATGTGAGCCTTAGTTTGTTAATATTAAGTATTAACTTGCTAAAATTATTTGGAAATCTAATGAAGATGATCCATTCTTTTAGTACAACTTATTTTCTGCATTTCTAAATGCTTTCTTTCCTGATGAATTAGGCCAGCATGGACTATGGCTTTTTTTACCTCATCAATCATGGGGTAGATAAACAACTATTACAAAAAGTTTTTGATGAAAGCAAAAAGTTTTTTTCGCTTCCACTTGAAGAGAAGATGAAATTGGCTCGCAAGGGACACTTGGGCTTTGCACCACTGTATGCTGAGATCCTTGATTCCTCTACGATTTCTAAAGGTGCTGTTTTCCCCACAACTGATTCTTTAGCATTTAATTAGTGCCAAATGCTTTTGATTATACTATTGATATGTTGCTTAATGTGCATACAAACCTTATATTCAATTTTAAAACGATTATATTAATCGAGAAAGTATAGCTTATTAGTGGACACTGAACTTTCGATTCTTGTATGATTCAACTACAGGGGATTCAAAAGAAACTTTCCATATCGGTCCTATAGAAGACGATGAGAGATACCCAAATCAGTGGCCTTCTGAAGGTACTAACATTGTTATTTTTGTTATATATTTTTTCTTGAGCTCCATTGTTGCTTACTATCTACAAGGAAATTGCAGACTTGTTACCTTCTTGGAGATTTGTAATGGAGAAGTACTACAAACAAGTATTGTAAGTGTTATTGGTTTTATTTGTTCTGTGTCTATTTGGCAGCTTATAATCTACATCTATGGCCCTTCATTATCTTTAAAATTTAGATGTGTGTCTTTATAGATTTGAGCATATATGTTTCTTTCTCTTTCCATCCAAGGATAAAAGACTTGGTTTGACTTTTTAGGTCAAGCTATGAGATTCTGATGGGGATGCCATTAACAGGTCTGCTGGGAAACGGTTGAGCTCTTTGATTGCACTGGCTTTGAATTTGGATGAAAACTTTTTTGAGAAAGAAGGAGGGGCCTTAAATCCACCATTGGGTGTTCTACGATTGTTGCACTATCCAGGTTAATTCTCGGCTTCCATAGCCAACCATTTAAAATGAGTCACCTAATTAGAATTAGATCAGCACAATAAAGCGACATAATGAGTGTTTGAATCTAGGTGAAATGGGGGTTTATGATGAGGTTGTATATGGTTCTTCTGCACACTCTGATTATGGAATGATCACTCTTCTGGCAACAAACGGTGTCCCTGGGCTTCAGGCAATAATATAAGCTTCGTTTCAACTTTCAACGTTAACCTGTATTGGATTTTTTCTAACTTAACTTTTGATTTTCTCTTTGTTTCTGTATTGACAGGTCTGCAGGGAAAAACATAAGCAACCACGTATTTGGGAGGATGTTAATCATGTCAACGGGTGAGTTTATGGAAGGGATTTGTTGTACTTTGATACACACACATATGTATATATTTGTCATAGCAATAATGTAAATAATTCAACAATGTCCCTTTTGGAAAACTTCAACTAAAAGCGACCACTTTGCAGATTAAAATTGGTTACAAAATATTGATAACATAAGATCCCTCTGTGTTACCAGAACTGAGTATTTGTTGTGGTGAAATATGTTGTTGCAGGGCCTTCATTGTTAATCTTGGCGACATGATGGAAAGATGGACTAATTGTTTATTCCGGTAAAATCCTGTTTATGAAAAGACAATATTTTTTTTTTATCTCCATCCTGTCTTATTGTTGGGGGAATATCACAAAATTGAATCAAATCTATATTGCAGATCAACACTACACCGAGTTATGCCTACAGGAAAGGAGCGATATTCTGTAATTACTATTCCCAATTAGCCATCAATTTGATTTGATAACTATTCCCTTAGGTTTATTGTTTAATTATAGCCAACAAACAAATAATATGATATGATATGATATGGGTGCAGATTGCTTTATTTTTGGATCCTAAGGAGGACTACATAGTGGAATGCTTGTCAAGCTGCTGCAGTGAATCGTCTCCTCCACGGTAAATGTTACAGTTAGTGATGGCGGTTTTTCATGTGTCAAATGTGAATTATTTATGGTTGGTGTGTAGGTTTCCACCAATCCGTAGCGGAGACTACGTGAGAGACCGTATCAATGCTGCTTATTCAAGTTGATGATGGAAAGAATGGTCTAATCAGGTACTAACTAAAACTACAATATTTGATCAAGATCCCTTCTTATTGGCTTTTCACCTTAACTCCTATTAGGCTAGCCAAAATTATAATTGAAATTGATTTGGGTGTCATAATCCAGTTAAATATGGAGTCCTTTTAGTTTTTGATGGAACTATGTCCTTAACTAGGGCTGTTGGATTAGATCCCATTGAAGCTTTATCCTATGGTGTGTCTTCTTGGCAACAATAGGTTTACCTAGTTTCACAATTTTATCATGGGTTTTAAGGTTAATGATGTTTGTTATAAACAGGGACCCAATTCGTAACGAAACTGAAACCACATCTAATTATTTTGTTTGGATGTACCCCGATCTATAATTTTTAAACTAATGTTTTAACATTTGTTGAATTTTGCGTGTTTAATATAATTTTGTGTTTTTCGTTAATAAATTAAATGTACGTAAATAGATTAAAGCTATACAGAACATCAAAAAACTTAAATTTTTAATGCATAGTTATAAACATTATTCATTGAAAATCAACACATTTTATAACTTTAAATATAACATTTTATTTAATTAATCTATTTTATTTTATAATAATTAATTAATAATTTTAGTAATATTTAATTACAGTTTTTTTGTTATTTGATTAAAATATATTTTTTATGATGAGCTGTAACGTAAGAAATTGATAAAAAAAGATTTATTGTAGTGGAAAATAATTTTTAGAGTTGAACTTGAAGTAACACTTGAGAAATTGTGTTAGAAATTATATTATAGTTGATCGAATAGTAGATTTTGAATGAAATGATTTTTTGTGGAACAGTTGTCGGAAAAGAACGAAGAGCGATTGAGATCGGAGATGGAGGGGAGGGAAGGTTGAGTTCTATAGACCTTTGTTAATAGTGGTTCCAACCAATGTTGAAGTAAACTCAAATGGGGTTATTTTCCTTTATTTGTGAGTAATAAAAATTGTAATAAATTCTAAAACATTGCCATAGAAATGATTAGGTGATTCTATCATTTATCAAGACACCTCTTTATTTACTATCTAGACATCTCTTATCATTAATTATTACATAATTATTTTTATTTTGATTATTAATCATTATAATTTTATCATTTTGTTTTTTTTTCAGTAATAATTATGTCAATATTTTTATTTTTTTTATTTTTAAAATAAATATTGTGTTATAATTAATCTATATTTTTCTTCTTATTTTTTTATTAAGATTATATTGTTATTATTTGAAATATTATTATTATTATTTTTAGTAGATAATTTTGTTAATTAGACTTTAAAAATTAAATAATAAAAATAAATAAATTACTATCGGTTCAAATTTCTTTAAAAAATGTTCAAATCAAGGTTCAAAAAGGCGTGACGCATGGCGTAGCAGCGAAGTCAAAACCTTAAGTCTTACGCGTCACGGCAAGAACGTGACGTTTTTCAAGGCATGAAATAAGATGGTAAATTTGTATGTCATATATACAATTATACATAAATATATATGTTTTCTATATATTACCTAATTAGATAATAATATTAAAAAATGTACATTAATATTAGAAGAATTAAATCATATAGATTATTATTATAAAAATAGTTTTTTTTTTTATTGAAAAGCGTACATGCCATAGAATAAAACGCTCGCTGCGGCGTGCCATGGCACGCCTCAAGACGCTTGGCGTGATCCACGATTTATAAAAATGTTATGAGTTGTTTCATAACGACGGAGACGCGTCTTACGTCATATCGCACCATGACGCACACGATGACATGCATGTTTGAACACTCGTTCAAATTAATATGAATACATATTTCAAATTTTTTGCCACAAATATTAAAAAACTATTGTACCTTTTATTTATTTTTTGTATGCATTCTTCATTTACAATTTTTTTTAATTTGATATAATAATAATAAGTAAAAACAATAAATGATATTATTCTTTTAGTTATTAAAAAATAGTTAAATCGTAAAACTGCAAGGACAAATAAATATTTAAAAATATCGTTAAAATAAAAAATTAAAATTATCTTAATTTAATAACATTATTATAATAAAAATTAAAAAGTAAAACCTAAATTATGATTATCATGATTAAAACTTAATGATTGCAACTAAAAAGGTAGTAAACATCATTTACAATTTCCAAAACTAGTTAGATTTAAATCAAAAAGTAATATTATTTCCTATAGGGGAATTATATTCACACCCTCTACTATAGGATGTATGTAAGTGAGTAGAAGGGGTAGAAAGTATAGGCTATGTGAATAAAGTAGGGGGTAGAAATAAATAAATTGTGTGTGGAATTGGGTATGAATAATAACCCCTTCCTATTAGAGCATCTCCAACAGCTATGCTAAATTAGAAAAAATAAGGATTTTAGCAATTTTACTCTCCAACAGCTATGTTATATCGTATGCTATAATAGAGAAATGGTAGAAAGAGAGAAAAAATCTTTAAATTTAGAGAATCTCTAAATGGAGAGAAAAATAATTATTTAATAGTTCCCACCAATCATACCCTTCTTTTTTTGGGATATTAAATATATTGATATTTTATTAATATATTTTATGGTAAAATTGCTAAAATAGAATAGCTGTTGGAGATGGACGTAATATTTTTTAGGGATTTTGACTTTTCATATGCTATTTTAGGAAAAATTTAGCATAACTGTTGGAGATGCTCTAAGAAGGTGTCCTATAGCAGCGCCCAAATGATTTTGAGTAAAAAAAAGTCAAAAGCGAGTAGTTCTAAAAATGGGTCAAGGTAGAAAATGGGCTTCTTCACTTTCACCCACCAGGTTTCATTAGTTACAATTTGTCCCATGTTTCTTAAAATATATCATCGTAAATGGTAAAATGATCAAATTATCTTTAACTCAACGGGTGAAATTTTACAAAGTTAGTAACAGGGAGGAAAAGTGAAAAAAGTTGCAAACCGCAAAGACCGAATACAAAATTTTAAAACCACAAAGATGAAATTATAAATTTTCAACAAACCATATGGACGAAATAAATAAATAAACAACATACATCCAAATCTAGAACGAACATTTTACATTAAACAATATAATCATCTTTATCTTTTACTTTTTATAACCATTTTTCTGATATGATATAAAGTTGTTGTATTGATGTATCAGAAACGTTTTTTTTAAAGGATTCTTATATTTATGGGAAAATTTTATTGTATTGAAGATGTTCATGGTTGAATGTTTATTAGTGATGTTTACTGATTTTCATGGTTCAATGTTTGTATCGATGACGTTCATCGTTGAATGTTCGTAAAATAAAATTGTTTTGTTGTTTATTTGGAATTAATTTGGGTTTTAGATTTGGTTATGGAAAAACAACCCTCGATTTGGATGCAAACAATTTAGAAGCAAAATCACAATAGGGTGAAACCCACTTCTTTCAATCCACACCAACATAACTTGATACTTGATACCCACTTCCTTCAAACAATTTGGATGCAAAATCACTTGAGACTATAAACATAGAAGGATACGAAAGAAATAATAAATGTATATATAGGCGTTTTTTAATCGATTCGAGTTTTTCATTTTTTTAATCATCGGCTGTGATTAAATGGAGATTATAATCTGATAGAAAAGAAACGAATAAATGATATTAAATAAAAGACAATTTTAGAATAAATTATCATATTTTATTTTTTAAAAATAATTAATAATAATATTTTCTTTAGTTTTATATTTTATATTTTTAGAATAAATCATATTTTATTTTTTAAAAACAATAAATATTTTTAATAATATTTAAATGATTTTTGTTTAAAGTTTATAGATAAAATCAGAAAATGAAATAATGATTTTTATTTAAAATGATAGGTGAAAACATAAAGGGAAACAATGATTTTTATTTAAAGTTAATAAACAAATTTTATATGTGAAATCAGAAAGTAAAACAATGATTTTTATTTAAAGTTCATATGTAAAACCATAAATTGAATAAAATAATTAAGAAAGTTTAAACAAGTTAGTAAGTGAAATCAGAAATTAAGTGAATGGAATAATTAAGAAATATGATATCAATAATTTTTAAAAAAAATATCTCGGTTAACAAAGTTAAGACTATTTACTTGGTTAACAAAAGAACGGGACCAGAGAAAAATCGTAAAAATATTAAGGAATTAAGGAACAACCCTAATAATTGTTCATCCATATGGTATACACATGATCATACAAGCATTTTGTCTTATACACATAGATGCACAACATTCACACGTGCATAGAAACAAAGAAACATATTCGATTACTTCTATGCAAATGTGTACATATAAACAGTTATTAGGGTGTTTTTCAAAATTTTAAGGTTTTCCCCTAACATAGAGTAAATTACTTTTTTGGTCCTTGTGGCTGACACTCGTTAATATTGGGTGTGTACATACATGTGTAACATCATATGAGAATACGAGTTAAAGTGAAAAGCATAATAATAGATCTGGACCCTAGATCACTTTTAATCTCACCTTCATCCTATAAATTTGCTTCTCATTGGAATTTATCTGATGCATCTCATAATGTTGGGACTTCAATTGGGATTGATCGACGATGAAGTTCATTTCTTAATCTTCTCACCATAACTTTCATTTTCACCAGTACCAACCCTATATATATACTAGATACATATATACATACATACATACATAAGAGGCGGGTTCATACGAGGACGATACCAATTTACGAGAATGTGAGGACAATCCTCGGCCAATCATTTTGTACATGAAATTTTTCATGTACAAAATCACATATGATTTCATGTACAAAATCATATGTGATTTTGGAAGCATAAAAAAGGACTAGGGCGGGAAAAGTCGCGGCTAATCATATATGATTTTGTACGTGAATCATATATGATTTTGTACATGAATCATATGTGATTTCGTATGAACCTCCGTCTACATACATATATATATATATATATATACATACACACACAAAAACATATACCTACACCCATACTTGTACAAGCTAGTGTTTTGAATAATACTATTGAACAAATTAAATTAATATAAAATAATAAAACTAAAAAAAGAGGAAGAACATTTGATGCCAAATATATAAAATTTAAAAAAAAATGATATCAAAAGTGAAAAATCAGGATTAAATCTCTTGAATCTCTACTTACTACTTTATTTAATTTTCAAAGATTTCATGTTTGATTTTTCGTATACGGGAATGTGAATAAATATTTACCTTTTTAAGGTTTAAGTTTTTAAGAGTGAAGCTCGTGTTTGGTTCATCTTTCTCCACCAAGTGTTTGTAGATTGTATAATTGTATATAAATTCAACATTATTGAAAGGTAAAATAGACAATCATACAGATTCAGGCATCCATTACCTTATCAA
This sequence comes from Silybum marianum, assembly GCA_036898165.1. NCBI lineage: Eukaryota > Viridiplantae > Streptophyta > Magnoliopsida > Asterales > Asteraceae > Silybum > Silybum marianum. The sequence continues at coordinate 5,539,111 of CM072537.1, read as the reverse complement.
AACAAACAGTCTTATTGATCCTGCTTTCAGACTTTAGTGTCACCTAGGAATGGAAACGGTGCGGGTATTGGGCGGGTAATGCATCCCGCGTCCCCGACCCCGCCCCGACTAGTCCCCGACGGGTTTGGGGGAAAGGAATCCCCGACGGGTTCGGGGAACCCGTGGGTACCCGTTTAGTAAAAAACAACGTGTTTTAAAATTAAATTATAAAACAAAACCGTTACTAAATTAATCAGCAATATTGAAAAATAAATATATTTGTTATTTAATAATAAATAAGTACATATATACATGTTTATTTATTTACATACACACTATATACATATATTAAATAAAATTAAAAAATTAATCGGGTATATTCGGGTCGGGTAATGCCATCCCCGACCCCGCCCCAAACCCGTTTCGGGTATGAAAATAAATCCTCGTTACCCGTTAAACCGGGGAATTCCCGCCCCGTTAGGATCGGGTACTCGCCCTAACGGGTAAAATTTCCATCACTAGTGTCATCTCTTGTCAACCAGAAGTGAAATAAGACTTCATACATCAGCACCTCTTATCAATCAGAAGTAAAATAAGATTTCATATATCAGCACCTCTTATCAATCAAAAGTGAAATTACATAAGCACCTCTTAAAAAATAAACAACAATTAAAACAGAGCCATAAGGATTAACATGACCGCGAATCCAAGTCTTGATGCCACGATGCACCTAACTAGATTATAACAAATTATTTAAAACTAAGCTATAATCTACTTATATAATATTTTAATTTAACCAAAGGGCCTTTGGCTTAGCTATATCATAGTTATTGTCCTCCTAAAAGTAGAGGTTCAAACCTCACTAAAAATAAGAAGAATGTATGAGTTTATTTGTTACATTTTTCGTATATAAATATTATCTACTTCAAAATAAATTAATTTTAAAAAACAAATTTGTTGAAATAATGTCATCTTAATATCATATGTGTTGCAGAATAATCAATATAGAGAGAATCAAGAAGCAGTATTTCTCATTAATCAATAGCCCTTTAAATAGGGACGAGTTACAAAGAGATAACCATAAGAAACCTAACACTAATCTAACTCTAAATGTCTATCTCTATCTCTATACATCTTTATCTTTTATCTTTATCATTATCATCATATCCTTTAGACGATGGCACACTTATCCTTCAACACTCCCCCTTGTGCCAAGTCAAAGGAGTGATGGTGCACAACTGTTGCCTCGTTAAAACCTTACGCCAAAATAAAAACCCAGTGGGAAAAATAAAAATAGGACGAAGGAAAGAGTACAACGCACCAGTTTATTTTCATTACATAGACTTTTCCTTTAGTCTAATATTATCTCAGATCCATACATTAATCATGAGAGTTAAGAAAACAGGATGATATATAACGGTTGCCTCACTAAAACCTTACATCAAGGAACAAAACCCAATGGGAAAAATAAAACCTTGGGTGAAGGAAAGAGCACAACAGACCAATATTACATATATACTAGACTCCCCCTTTTATCTACTACTCCCCCTGATTCGTGCATTAATCAAGGGAGTTTAGAAAGTCTACGCATTCCAATGCTTTCCACATGTCTCTCAAACGTGGCCTTAGGCAAAGATTTGGTAAACAAATCAGCCACATTCTCCTCAGATCTTACTTGATTCACTTGAATTTTTAGGAGAGTCTGCTGTTGCTGATTATAGAAAAACTTCGGCGAAATATGCTTTGTATTATCTCCCTTGATATATCCTACTTTCATTTGCTCGATACAGGCTGCATTATCTTCATATATGCATGTAGGATTTTGAGTGGTTGAACTTAAACCACTAGCTCCTCTTATATGTGTAATGACAGATCTTAGCCATATACACTCTCTAACCGCCTCATGTAGAGCAATAATCTCTGAATGGTTCGAGGAGGTAGCTACAAGGGTTTGCTTGGTAGATTTCCAAGAAATCGCCGTGTTCCCAATTGTAAAAACATACCCTGTTTGGGAACGACCTTTGTGTGGGTCAGAGAGATACCCAGCATCAGCAAAGCCTACTAATACATCGTTCGGGGTTTCACTGTAAGGTATAACACTTTCTTTGTTAATACCTTGAACGGGTATTGTAACCCCGTTTTTCTCTTTGTAGGGAAAGAATAAGCCCATGTCAATGGTTCCTTTTAGGTATCGAAATATATTTTTGATACCATTCCAATGACGTTGCGTTGGCACCGAGCTAAATCTAGCTAACAAGTTCACTGAGAATGCAATATCAGGTCGAGTACATTGTGCTAAGTACAATAATGCGCCTATTGCACTTAAATAGGGAATTTCTGCTCCCAAGACCTCTTCGTCATCTTTCTTTGGACGAAATGGATCTTTCCTTATATCCAAACTTCGACCGATCATGGGAGTGCTAGCCGAATGCGCTTTATCCATATTGAATCGCCTGAGCATTTTCTGGATATAAGCGGATTGGTGGATCAGGATACCACAAGCTCGGTGCTCTAGTTTTATACCTAGACAAACCGAGTTTTCCCAAGATCTTTCATCTCAAATTCAGATTTTAAGTAGCTTGCAGTGTCTCTTATTTCATCAAGAGTACCTATTATGTTCATATCATCGACATATACTGCTACGATTGAAAATCCAGAACTTGTCTTCTTTATAAAAACGCAAGGGCATAGTTCGTCGTTCTTGTATCCCTTCCCAATTAAGTATTCACTCAGACGGGTATACCACATCCGCCCGGATTGTTTTAATCCGTAGAGTGAGCGCTTCAGTTTAATTGCAAACGCACTCCGTGGTTTAGAGTTACTTGAATTGGGTAGTGGAAGGCCATTAGGCACTTTCATATATATCTGTGAATCAAGATCCCCATAGAGATATGCAGTAACCACATCCATAAGCTGCATTTCCAATCCTTCAGAAACTACTAGACTAATTAGATAGCGAAAACGTTATTACGTCCATTACTGGGGAGTATGTCTCCTCATAGTCAATTCCAGTGCGTTGTGAGAAACCTTGCGCCACAAGGCGAGCCTTATATCTTATGACTTCGTTATTCTCATTACGCTTTCTGACAAAGACCCATTTATGTCCTACAGGCTTTACACTTGGTGGGGTTAGCACTACCGGACCAAATACCTGTCTCTTTGCCAAAGAATCTAGTTCTGCCTGGATTGCTTCTTTCCATTTAGGCCAGTCAGCTCGTTGTTGACATTCTTCAACGGAGCGTGGTTCGATGTCATCGTGCTCTATGATCTCATGAGCAACAGTATATGCAAATATATCATCAATAAGTATGGATGATCTTTCCATCAATTCATATGCATTCACATAATTCATTGAGATTTCTTTGTTCTCTGGAATCAATATTGACTTCGGAGCGTCCTCTAGTAATGATTCATGGACATAACTATAATCAGAGACAATCTCATGAGAAGGGTTTTTAGTATTGATGATAAGTGGATCTGATTGTGCCTTACTCTCCTTTTTCTTTCTTGGATGAGTATCTATCGAACCAAGTGGCCTCCCCCTTTTCCTTTTGGGAGCCACGGCCTCAACCACACTTCCACTATGTGTGGTTGCAACACTCTTTCCGACGGTGTTGTGCCCCTGTTTGGGGACTTCTAACCTTGTGGGTACATTTGCAGCCAGTATATGTGATCTTGTCACTTTTGCAATATCAGTGAACGCATCAGGTATCGAGTCTGCTACGTTTTGAAGGTTAATTATTCGTTTCACTTCACTTTCACATTGTGAAATGCGGGGATCAAAATGAGACAGAGTGGGAACATTCCATGACAATTCCTGTCGTTCCCTTGGAAAATCCTTTTTCCTATCTCCCCCTAACGACGGGAAGACTGTCTCATCAAAGTGACAATCCGCAAATCTTGCGGTAAATAGATCACCCGCCAAGGGTTCTAAATAGCGGGTTATTGTTGGGGACTCATATCCAACATATATACTTAATCGTCTTTGAGGACCCATTTTTATGCGCTGTGGGGGCGCAATTGGCACATATACTGCACAACCAAATATGCGTAAATGTGAAATATCAGGCTCATATCCAGTTACCAACTGGTACGCAGAAAATGGTTGGCTAGCAGTGGGTCAAAAGCGAATAAGTAGTGCTGCATGTAATATTGCATAACCCCAGGCAGAAGTGGGTAAATTGATGCGCATAACCAATGCCCTGGCTATCATCTGTATCCTTTTGATGGTAGCTTCTGCGAGACCATTTTGTGTATGCACATGGGGTATGGGATGCTCTACATCAATCCCAACAGACATGCAATAATCGTCGAATGCTTGCGATGTAAATTCTCCAGCATTATCAAGTCGTATAGACTTGATAGGATAATCGGGGTGGTGAGCCCTCAAGCGTATAATTTGTGCTAGGAGTTTTGCGAAACGCAGCGTTTCGTGTGGACAATAATGCGACATGCGTCCATCGTGTCGAAGCATCAACCAGAACCATTAAATACTTGAATGGTCCGCATTCTGGATGTATGGGTCCACAAATATCACCTTGTATACGTTGTAAGAATGGAATATTTTGTTTTGTGTCCTTAACATAGGATGGTCTCGATCCTGTTTTAGCTAAGGAGCAAGTTTTGCAAAATTTCGGGATATTCAAGGAGGCATATTGTGATGATGGTGTTGCTTCATTTGCTTTAGAAGTCAAAGAATGCAATTTGGTACTTTCAGTTAATTGCTTCATCTTACCTTTCATTCGGAAGAAAGGGTGTCCATGTGTATTTTTCAATACACGTATCATCATATCACGACCAGGGTGTCCCAGACGGTCATGCCAAAGCTTGTATATCTCATTATCAGAAAGTCAATTATTGATGACAGAATATGATTCAATAACCCGAATTTTGGTAAGGTACAACCCACTATGTTGACACGTTAATTTCTCTAATATACGTTTTCTTCCATATTCATTAGAGGTGATGTACATATATTCATTTCCATTCTCACAGTGTGTTTCGATATGATAGCCGTTGGAGCGTATATCTTTGAAACTTAACAAGGTTCGGTTAGCTCTAGGAGCGTATAGTGCTTCTGTGACTGTTATTTTAGTGCCATTGGGCAACAAGAAAACGACATTTCCTCGACCAGTTATTAAGTTGGATGATCCAATCATTGTAGTCATTGAGGATTCATAGGCATTAATTTTAGTAAATAATGGTCTGTTTCTTAGTATTGTGTGAGTGGTCCCACAGTCAACTAAGCACTCAAGTTCTCCTCGATACATTCCTACATGGAACGGAGAATATTTAATTATTTTGTTTTGACGCATTTCTTTACATCAATGGTTCATATATTGTAACACAAACTAAAGTTTTAATCAACCAATCCAAACAATAAATTTCATCGAAGAAAAACACAACTTAAAACTAATAGTGTCTCAATAACTATTAATAAATAAAGTAAAACGGATTAGGCAAAATCCGAGCAGTCTAGGGATGGTTTATTGTTATTGGTATTGGTGAAATCTTCAATTGTTAGGTTGACTTCTGGATCATTACTTGTTTCTTCAAGGTAGTGAGCTTCCTGTTCTTTGGATTCTCGATATCTCTTGTAGTTGGCTGCTACAGCGTTTCTTGCACGACAGTGTTTGAACCAATGCCCAATAGTACCACATCTGTAGCAAGGTTCAGTTCCATCTCTTTCTCTTTTGGCGGGCTCGGTCATTGGTGCTTTTCCTTTTGATTGTCTTTGATTACTTGGGCCTGCAGTTGCACCTCTGTGCCATGAATTGGAAAATCCACCACGACTGTTGCCGCGACCCAGTCCACGACCAAGTCCACGCCCTTGTCCACGCCCTTGTCCACGGCCATGTCCACGACCATGTCCTTGTGGTGTATAATTGTCACGTGGGTATGATTCATGTTTGCCTCGCTGTACTTTGGAGTTCTTTCCACCTCTAACGCTTGCATGGTTAGATTCAGGAATTTTCTTTGTCCCGACAGGTCTAGCGTTATTATTTAGAAGAACCTCATTGTGTCTTTCAGCCACTTGCAGTAGGTTGATAAGTTTGTTAAAGGTTGTGATTCTTTTGCTATCATATTCCATTCGATACTGATTCATTAGTATGATTGATGATGTAGGAAAGGTGGAAAGTGTTTTTTCAATCATGTCGTGTTCCGAGAGTTCCTTGCCACGGAAGTTCAAGCGTGCTTTGAGACGCAACATTTCTTTGTTGAAATCGTTTACCTTTTTGTAATCGAGTAAGCGGATATCATTCCACTGTGCCATTAGTTCGGGTAGTAAAGAGTCATGAATATTCCCGAATCTTCCCTTTAGTGCATCCCACAGTTCTTTGGGGGTTTTTAGTTGAAGGTATTCCCATCGAAGGCTGGGGGGTTGATTGTGTAACTGTAGTCTTTTCCAATGAAGGTAGTCTCGACATCTGATACCCATCGGTGGTATTCAAGTCCTTCTGAATCCAAGATATCAAATTCGGGGCGAGTTGGTTCGACCATCTACATAAATAAGAGATGCAATATTTTAATTTATGAAGTCAAATTTTGAAGCACATGAAAATTTTCATTATCATGGCAGTGTAGAATTATTAAATATTGATATTTTAAACATTTCTATTGTTGATAATGTTATACCAATATTTCAATATTCAAAAATAAATCACAAATACACTTTTAGATTTCCAGGTAGTAGGGGAATCACGTGGATTACTTAAGTCCCTACAACCTTAGGGCTATTTACGCCCGTTTGACAAAATCTTTCGGTGTTTATGCAATTATTTCGTTTCATGAAATATATAAATAACATTAATAAATTTGTGTATTTATTTTATTTTATTGGCGTGAGGCCAAAATATGAGGTCAAATTTAAAATTTTTGGGAGTTTTTGGCAAGAGGCCAAAAGGTATGATAATTTTGGGATATTGATATGTTTTAAACATTTATTTTGTTGATAATGTTATATCAATATTTCAATATCCAAAAATAAATCACAAATACATTTTTAGATTTCCAGGTAGTAGGGAATCGTGGATTCTTAAGTCCATACAACCTTAATACATTTACACCCGTTTGACAAAATCTTTCGATGTTATGCGATTATTTTGTTTAATGAAATACATAAATAACATTAATAATTTGTAGATTTTGGCATGAGGCCAAAATGTGAGGTGAGTTACAAAAATTAAACCATGAATTACGATTTTGTGAGCTTTTAGCAGGAGGCCAAAAGATGTGATAGTTTTGGGAGCTTTTGGCAAGAGGCCAAAAGATACATGGATTTTAATTTTAATTCAATTTTAATTTTAATTTTAATTTTAATTTAATTTTAATTTTAATTTTAATTTTAGGATGACATAATTATTATAACTTCAATCTATGGTTTTAATAATTAAGATTAATATCATTCGATAGGGATTTTAATGAGTAATTTTGGTAATAGGCCAAGTATAATAATATAGGGTTGGAAGTGTGACTTCCAAAAGTTATTATAAAAATTATAAGTAGGAACTTATAATTAAGATGCATTTGGTAAGATAAACATTTAAGTATTATATGTGTGAATGGTAATTAGTTCAAAAGAAAAACTAAAGGCATAATTAAATTAATACACAATTGAAGAATATAATCAGACGAATAGATAATAAAACTAGGTAAAAATAATAAAATATACACTAATAAGTCTCAGAAAAATTAATTAAAATCAGTGGCCCCATATCAATATCAAGTATGCACAATTAATATATATATATATATATATATATACATGCAATAAGTCATATTTTTTTTAATCATTTAAAGCAATAATGATTTAATATGTATGCATAATAAAGAACAGAGAGAAAAATACAATCCTTTTTTTTTGTTATTTCAATATTCAAAGCAATGGAACAAGAAAAATGATATTTACCTATTTTGTTTTCATCTAAAAAAATTCATTGGTAACTTAACATTGTAATTTTTTTTTAATATATCTATAAATAAGATAAATAAGCAATTTCAATTAAAAAAAAACATTTACAATATTTCAAAGAAATTCGACTATAGTTTAGTTGGTTTAATAAAATATATCGTTTATTGGTTAAAATAAAATAAAATATTGTATATGATGAACATAATTTTGGTAACATTAATGAATACTCACAAGTTAGCATATGAATGTAAACAAAATTAAGCAAACATGAAAATGTTGTACAGTTAATGAGTATTTAATACATGGAATGTGAGACGTAAGCAAACATGAAAATTATGATCATGTTAATAATGAGTATCACGAATCAATATTGTATATAAAAGCTTACTTGATGAATGAATTGATTGGTGAAGACGCGAAATCGATCCGTGAATTATTGCTTGAGTGTACGTGCTGATAACGTGTTGCAGAATAATCAATATAGAGAGAATCAAGAAGCAGTATTTCTCATTAATCAATAGCCCTTTAAATAAGGACGAGTTACAAAGAGATAACCATAAGAAACCTAACACTAATCTAACTCTAAATGTCTATCTCTATCTCTATACATCTTTATCTTTTATCTTTATCATTATCATCATATCCTTTAGACGATGGCATGACCAAAGTTTACTTATCATACACGCCACGCCATAGGCTACGAGGCACCTCTTAGCCGAATTTTACACTCTTAGCCCTCATACTCTTCAATATAGTTAAAATTAACCCCTTGGCTAATTTTTTATTTACCCTAAGCTACAAAGAAAAATCAAAAATTTGATTGTATGTAACTAAAACTCGAAACAACAACTATCAAAACAATCTTTCACACTCACTCTGTTGAAATAAAATTTAAGTAGACAATTTCTCTTTAATTTAAAAGGAACATCTCTATTTATAAGTGTAAACATTTTTTCTAATAGCATAATGTAATGCAAAATTATTGAAGGTGTAAATTTGTTACTTACAATAAGTACAAGGAGCTAAATGCAATTTTGTATTCATATATAAAATGAGTAAACTACAATTTTGGTCTCTACTATTTACATTTATGTTTGAAAATGATCTTTATGCCTAACTCCGTTAGTCAAGCCTCTATCAGTTAAAGGGCATTTTCATCTTTTTTTAACCTTTTCAACTCATTGAAGGACGTTTTTATAGTTCTTTTTAGACCACAAGAACCAAAATTATAGTTTACTCCATAAATAAAATATAAATATATAAAAGGTAAACTTAGTTTTGGTCATTTGAGCAAAGACAAAACAAATAAGATAAAAAAGAATAAAAGACGTAAATGCCCATTATTTAACAAACATATTTAACGGAGGTAGTGATGATGAATCATTTTTACAACAAAATGTGAACGATAAGGACGATAATTGTAATTATTAAGAACCACTTTTAGGGATTGGTGTAAACCATAGGGACCAAAATTGTACTTTTACTCTATATAAAATCCATCCCCTTCGGAGTTTCTCTCTCATCCACCCCATAACATAAAATCGATACCCAATTTATAGAGAGAGAAACTCAATCCAAATCCAAATCAAAATCAAATCAAATTTAACAAAACCCTAGCTACAGTTAATCTCCCCGATCATGCACTGCAACTTCTCCCTCTAAACCCCCACACACCGCCATGACAAGGCGATGCTCTCATTGCAGTAACAATGGCCACAACTCTCGGACCTGCCCTAATCGAGGTTTGAAGCTCTTTGGAGTACGAATTACGGATGGATCCATCCGTAAAAGTGCGAGTATGGGTAACTTGACCCACTACACCGGATCCGGAAGCGCTGGTGGTCTTTTCAACGCTTCATCCGCCGCCGCCCTCACAGACCTTGATTCTCCCGGAGACACACCGGATCATAACGCCACTGCCGACGGATACGCCTCGGAAGACTTCGTTGCGGGCTCTTCTTCTAGCCGTGAAAGAAAAAAGGGTCGAACCTCTTATCTTTTCCTTAATTTTTCAATTTTTGCAATCATATATTTCATAATTTAATTTTTTTCTAGGGTTGGTTCGTTTTCATTCTCGTGAATTTCGACTTCTAATCGATATTTTCCTGGTTCTTTTATTCATAGTTGTGTGTTTATTAATTAATTGGAGATAATTATCTGTACACACATTTTAGTGACTACATTGGTTTCAAATCAATGATCCAAATGTTTATTGAATATTTCCAATCTATTACACTGCTTATATATATCAGGATCAGAGTATCTTGAATCTTGTTAATATTTCATATTTAATCTTGTAGTCTTTGTCCACACCAATTTCACTGATTCATATAAAGGGATTTAAACCTGTTACCTTTTGAGATATTACCACCTAGACTCAGACCAGAGGCATAAGATATTTAGAGGCTGTTTGTTTACGTCTTCACAGTTCCATTAAGAGGCAGCTTCTGAATTGCCAAGTCGTGTTTGGCAAAAAATAAGGCTGCCTCTTAATGGTTCCAACACCCTCTGAATCATTTTGTATCTTGGACCTCCCTTAACCGTTAAGAGCCCTAATTACATCATGAACAATTACCAAACAATTATATTTCATTTTGCAGTATATCATAAGAGCCTCTAATCATTCCTACCACTTAATCATTCTGCACCAAACCATTTAGCAAATGCCAACCAGTCCCTTGTTGTTTGTTCATTCAGTAACAAGGTAAGAAACTATATGCCATATGGGGTTGTTTCTTTATGTAAATGGGATCTGGATATTTGATTTGCAGGTGTTCCCTGGACAGAGGAAGAACATAGGATGTTTCTACTAGGGTTGCAGAAGCTCGGAAAAGGTGACTGGCGTGGAATTGCAAAAAATTATGTGATTTCAAGAACACCTACTCAAGTAGCTAGCCATGCCCAGAAATATTTTATCAGGCAAAGCAATATGTCGAGGAGAAAGAGACGTTCTAGTCTCTTCGATATGGTTGCTGATGATGTACGTATCTTTCATCTATTTCACTTTTGCATATTTGTTGTGGTCTTTGTGGATAGCCAAAACAAAAGATAAGTAATCACAACACAAAAAGTTATGTGGTTCACTTTTCCTAATTTATTGCATGCTATTCTGTTTTTGGTTTCTTGAATATGTGCAGCCTCTTGAAGTTGTTTCAATGATGGGTTCCCATGATGGAAGCACTTCACAACCTGAGACCCAATCGATCAACAATCCTATTTGTGTTCCTAGACTAGAGGAAAAAGAAGAAGAGTGTGAATCAAACATTGTGGATGGATCTGCTGACCTGATGCATCAAGATGGAAGGCAATACTGTTATCCGGTCATGTTTCAGGCCCCATTTATACCTGTTGCTATTCCATTTTGGTCAGTTCCAGGGGCACCACAAGCAACAGAGTCTCATAAGGTTCTTAAGCCCACCGCAGTCCATTCAAAGAACCCAATCAATGTGGATGAGCTTGTAGGGCTGTCAAAACTGAGTTTAGGGAAATCAAGTGGTGATGGTGGGTCGAATTCTTTAAAGCTAGTTGGAAGTTTAAGTCGGCAATCTGCATTTCATGCTAATAATCCCAATCAAGGGTCTAGTACTACAATGACTAGTTCAGGCCATAGTCCAATTCATGCGTTGTAGGGAGGTAAAGATAGATTATTATGTTTTTGGGCTTTAGCTGTATGCTTGTCTAGATTATGAATTATGGGTATACAAAGTGTAGTTAAGGGTCTTTCTTTAATCGTTGTTGGTCGGTTTGGAGAGAAAGAAGGCATAAAGTTGAATGTTAGTTTTGGTGTTTGATTTATGAACAAGAATAGGTTGCAGAGTTGGTTTTGGAGTATTCAATGAATGGGTTGAAGAGTAAGTTATCAAATTGTTACATGAATCATCCTCCTCTTCAATTGTAGATTGACATTATTAGTTAAAGTAAAGAAAGATGAATGATTACAACCTTTGGAAATTGGAATTCAACCAAAGTCATACAATATTTATAAGGGCAGGGAGTGCTAATGGCACCCCCTAGTAGGGTGTGTACAAAATTAATTGTACTTTTATAGCATTGGGATTATAAAAAGGGGGTTTTAACAATGATGTGTGTGAGGATGATTCATTTTGTAGGGATGTTATTAGCAAGACGTAGGGGTGCCATTAGCCTCTCCCTAATGACACCTCTATATGTTGCTAATGACACCCTTATAGGTGAATTCATACTCACATTTATATCAAAACCAACTTTTTACATTCCAAGATAACAATAGTTCAGTTTTTTTTGTGCACACCCCTACAAAGGTAATTAATAGTATGAAATATAAAAGAAAAGCCATCAAGTTTATTATGACTTTATGAGTTGAGTTGGTGTGAGAAAGACTAGTGATAGCAACCAAATTGGTGGTCATAGATCCAACAACCTATGATCATGCTAGCAGAAATAACAACACAAAGAGTAGGGTTCTTAAATCTAATTCAAAATTTCAACAACACTGACAATTCCTAACTAATCGTCATTATTCAATACCGGTTCTATCATGTGATATATAGTATACTCAACGATCATTATGTCATTTAGTTACGGGATGATTAGAATAAACGTCAAAACATGTCCCTTACACTGTTACACACAACAAACTCAATGTTCTCAAGTCAAAGAATTACACGTAGATTGATCATATGAGAAACACTTATGACATCCAATGTACTGTTCTCGTTACGAGTTATGTTCGGTACACAAAATCTTTATCTTGTACCCATATGCACATTTGATATTTTTATATGAATCCTTACATATGTTAGTAATTATCATATTTCTTCAATCTTACACCTGAAATGATATTTAACCATGGATATTTAAATTACATGATTCTAAGATTATTTATTATGAATAATTAAAACACATAATATAATATAAACATAATAAAATAGACGATATGCCCGAATAATAAAGTGGACAATGCTTATTTATTTATTAATTTTATGAAATCAAACTTTAAATTACAATTATACTGTGATTGAATTTTGGACATTTACTAATAACTTCGTAAGCAAATCATAGTTGAAGAGAATATTAGTGGTCTATGCCAGAGGATGAAGCGTCCTCAATTGAAAATGATGATCAAAGTCAGCCAGATAACCATATGTATTTTATTCTAATATAAAACAACCATATTTATTTATTTATTTAAAGCTAATCACTTTGGTGCCTAATGTATTTAACCTTTTTGGAAGAAATAACTAGTAGCATATTCCATTCATAGAGTGCAAGGCACTATTGTACATGTTGAACATCCATATCCCCATAATTGTTTATGGACCACATAGAGGCCATTTATCGGTTAGTTCGAGGTCATTTACCAAATGCTAACTGGTATGGTAAATGATATATTCTCATTATGATTCCTCTATATGATACTTATTAGGTCTTCTTATGTTGTATTTCTAGTTGTAGACCATCAAAAAGCCAAGGCTGTGTAATATTTGTGAAAAAAAATGTTGCAACAAAATTTCACCAACTATTAGTTGACAAAATTTCACCTGAAAAACCACAATCGCAAGTGTTCATCACGTGCTTACGTTTGGATGCCATTCCCTAACCTATATATATATATATATATATATATATATATATATATGTGTGTGTGTGTGTGCGCGCGCGCGCGCTTAAACCTTATTTGGATTAACTCGCAAAGGTTCTCTCCGCCTTTCATAACCATATATCTTTCGGGCTAAGGGATGGAAATTCTTCTCCTACTTCATGAATCCAATTTGCATTTTATCCGGAAAAAGCCATCTTTTTCTTAACAATGCCTTTGTCATTTATAATGCCACAAGTTTCACTCAATAGCCTAAACATTTATTGTTTGAAAATGAGTGTTGCATTTTTGAAAGACATTTCAATAACTATCTTACATATTTATTAGTAAAAATGGAATTCTCTATATAAATTCATTGTTATAATATTTTAATGCGTAAAATAGACAATTATAAACAAACAACGGGTGTCTGGGAATGTTTATTTAAAACAATTTTTGTTTTTTTGAAAAGTGTTTATCAACTTATGCGGTGTTAAATCGGAGTTTTATAAAAAATGTTTGGATTAGTTTAAGGTAATAAGCTGATAAGTTGTTTTTTAGTGTTTGACAAAATTTGTTCACACATGTAAAATCACCGATAAGGGTATATATGTATATCCGACAACAACTTACTTTTTGGGTTATTATTCCGTCTATCTCTTAAAAGAAATCACTAGCAGCCTGAATCCGAACAAGAGGAGACCGTTGGTTGCATTGCGAATCACAATTCTGATTCGCTCTCTCAAATTGCAGAGAAATCTCTTAAACAACTCGGTAATCATCGTCGGTTTTTAAATCGATTCTATCAACCCAACAAACCCCCTTTTTGTTTCAGATCTTCTGTCCGTTATTACAGATCTTGTATGCATTTCATTTGTTTATTACTTTGATATTTTTTAAGTATATAATATTTATATACGACAAATGCAACAAATAAATCACGCACACTCAAATCGCTGCGAAACCTCATACACAACTAAGTAATCATCGTCGGTTTTCAATGGATTCTATCAACCTCACAAAACCCCTTTTTGTTTAAGATCTTCTGTCCATTTCTTATTTGATTACAGATCTTGTATGCATTTCATTTGTTTATTAATTTGTTTTTTTTTAAGTATATAATATATATATATATATAGACGGCAAATACAACAAAAAAAAACTCACAGGCTCTCATCTTTTGATGAGGTTTGAATATTGACGTTTTAAAAGAGAAAGGGCTACAATACCGCTAGACCAAAGTCCTTTTGGTAAGTAATGCTTGATTACACATAATCTCAAATGCAAAGATCAAATCAGAAATTGTTTTCTGTTGAATATAAATGCATAGATCAAATACAAAACAACTCACAAGCAAACCCTAAAACCCAAACCAAAGGGCCTTCTAGCGGTATCCATTCTAAGAAGTAAGGGGTTCAAACCTCATAAAAAATAAGTAAGAAGTTAGGGGTTCAAACCTCATAAAAAATAAGTAAGAAGTTAGGGGTTCAAACCTCATAAAAAATAAGTAAGAAGTTAGGGGTTCAAACCTCACAAAAAAAATAAGTAAGGAAGTGTGAGTTTATTTTTTTGAATTTGCCGTATACTTCAAAAAAAGAGCTAAACCCAAATCATTCGATATATTGCTTCATCTTAATTAGAACGTAGCATAGAAGGAAAAGAGTCTATTGATTTTCAATACAGAAACCCTAAGTTTAGGTTGGAATGTGATAGGAGTTGTTGTTATCCACAAATCGAGGCGACAGTGGTGGTGGTGGATGAAGAAGCATAAGCGAGCAACCTAAATAATGGTGGTGGATGTCGATGGGGACTCTGCAACACCACCATCTAGATCTGAGATCTGAGATGGAACAGAAGGGGAAGAGGGTTGTGATTCGCCGGAGAAGGAGATGGGGGTGGAATCGCCGGAGAGGGAACAAAACGGGAGGGAGTTCGCCGGGGTAGGGTTAGCCTTTTAGGTTTTATATATAATATAATTTTAGTCTATTAAATGTAGAGTGAATTATGGATTTAGTCCCTATGGTTTAATTTATGACCAGCAACCCTAAGTTTAAAAAATTATGAATTTGGTTTATGTGATTGTCATTTATTTTGTTATGAGCATAGTCCTTTTTACTAACTTTGTAAATAATGATTTAGTTAACTTAGGAGCATTTATGTCTTTTTTATATTTTTTCTCAATATTCTATTAAAAACTTAAAAAATAAATTAAATTATTTTATGCTATCTTATATTCGTATTTAATTATTTTATTTAAGTATTTTTGTATTTAATTATTATTTTATTTGATGTTATGTATATAATATCAAAAAAATTGTATGGTAATATTATTTTATTGTTTTTGGGTTTTATTTTTGGGATGGGTGGTGTTATATTAGTAAAGATGTAATACATGTTTGAATGAGCATACGTTAGTTTATAAGTTAGCGTATTGAAACGTTATTTGTAGTAACATTTTGTAAGATTATTGTCATTTTTTCAAATTATAACCCTCATTGATATAAAATTTTATTTATTACTATTTATTATAAATAATATTATAAATGTTAAATATTACTAATATTAATTAATATAAATTGAAAATTAATTAATTATAATTATATATTATCATTAATACTAGTTATTAATTATTTACAATAATTATTAATCATATAAGTTATTTTTTTTAATTATTATTCAATATATTTAGTTATTAAAAAATGAATAGAACAATTACAAAAATATTTATGTAACATAAAAATTAAATTTATACTTATTTTGTTTCATAATTGAATTGTGTTAAATAAGTTCAATAAGATATTTACTTTGGTTATTAAATTTTTTTATGATTATTAATCAATTATGATATATGAACTTGTCCAATAATATTTTTATCCATATTATATGTAATGGTTTTTTTAAATCATAATATAATATATTTTTCTAAAATTTCTTTTAACAAATCCAATGTTATAATATGTACAATTTATTTGAAATTCTTTTTATCAATATATTATATTTTTTAGTTTTTCTACCATCTTGTTTGTATTAATTAAAATTTTATATTATTATAGATTTGTTTTTAATATATATAATAATCTACTTGAAATTCATTTTAATCAATATATTATATATATTTTTTTAAGTTTTTTAATTTTTCTTTTATTTGTATTACTTAATATATTATATTATTAAAAATTTGTTCTTAATTATATTTTAAAATATTATAATTGATTGATCATCAATATGTATATTTTGGTCATTTTACATTCTTATAAGCTAGTTTTTGCCAAACGTGATTTTTTTACCAGCTAGTTTATCAGTCATGAACTAGCTTATCAATCATCCGCTAGCTTATCCGCTGCCAAACATAGTGATAGTTATATATGTATAAACTTCAAATAGAAACACATTTAAGGTTTTGATCTAAAAAAATTTGTCCAAATTTTCAAATTTCTAAAGGTTTATGGGTTTTAATTTTCGTGTTTGATATAATTTTATTTGTTTTTTGATTTGCACAAGTTTATTGTTGGTGTTTAAGGAACACATTTATTGAAGTTTTTGAAAATTAACATAAGAAGAAGATGAGAGAGAACCTAAATACAAATTGAAAATTTAAATCAAGAACTAAAAACATAAAAATCAAACCATCAAATATAAACCATATACTCATTTTTCATGATTTTCCTTTCGTGGTTGGAATTGGCCGTGTAGTCGGATGCAAATAAAAAGAGGGGTATGGCTGAATTTAGAAGACAAAACACATAAGAAAAATGCAAAAAGACTCGAATAAAATAATTATATATATAATTTACTTTTCAATTATTCAATACAATATATGATAAAAATGCAAAAAGACTCAAATGTCCTTAAGTTAATAGAGTCACCATCAACAAAGTTAGTGAGAGGGACTGTAATTATAACAAAACAACAACCACGTGGACCAAATCTATAATTTTTCGAATTTACGGATTCTACTCTTAATTTCTTTTAAACCATAGGGACCAAATCCATAATTCACTCTTAAATATAGAGTAAATTACATGATTGGTCCTTGTGGTTTACATATTATAACAATATGCGTTTTTAAATCAAAATAATTATGGAAAACGTCCCTATGGTTTATATTTTCACACGTCTTGGTCTCATTGTGCTAACACCATTAAAGACATCCGTTAAGTAGGTAAACTCATAGGGCATTTTTGTTTTTTATCACTTTTTAATTTTCCTTTAACAGCTTATCTTTTAATTTAAAAATCACATGGACCAAGAATGTAAGTTGCTATATCTATCTATATATTAATATATTTATTTATATATATCCCACACAATATTATTTCGGCTAGCCAATTTTCCATATATTACATCATGTCTCCCCTCATGGTCGTGGAGTTAGCTCATGGCAACTTTAGCTTTTTATATTACACTAGTAAGTTGTCCTGCATCTTGTTTTAAAACCGAGAACTTAAAATGTCAAACATGTTTCATTTTTATTCTTTTTTATCCATCTTTATCCTAGTTATATACCTATACAAAATAGCTTTAGGCTATATTTGACAAAGGTAGCTGATAAGATAAGTTATGACTGATAAGGTAGCTGATGAATAAGTCACGTTTGGGAAAAAAGTAGCTTATAAACATGTAAAATGACTAAAAAGTAGCTTCAAAATAATAATAATTAATATTAATCAGGGGTATAATCGGAAGAAAATTATAAAAAGTTCAATAAGTCACTAATAAGTCACTCCCGACTAATTTGTCAATAAGTAGCTTATAAGTTAATTTATAAGTCATAAGTTAGTTTGTCAAACATGTACCTAGAAAATAAGGTATTATTTTTGCCAAACAATGCCTTAGTGTAAATTTTGAACAGATGTAAGTAAGAAAACCTGGTATAGATAATAGATTCGTGTAGATGTAACAATTTGATATTACATTAATATGAAAACTAATTACGGATGGATTAGAAGGTGTGAAATTAAATACACACAGCAGCCTCAAGTATTTATAAAATGGCCAGGAATCCATTGTTGGAATCGTCGAAATCGATCGTTTTACAACATCTTTTTAGGGCTTTCATTTTTATTTTTTTGAAAAGAGAAATTAACGGGATGACTTGCGGAACAAGGCTCAGTTCGATGCGGAAGCCATGAAAGTTGCTTCTCCGATCGTATGGCCAACCTGCTTAATTTATACACTCCTACTTCCATGATAATGGCTAGTTTTATTATCTATGAAACAACTGCTATTAATTTATAAACAAACAAACATTAAAAAAAGATGCTATTAATTTATAAACAAACAAACATTAAAAAAAGATGATAGAATTACAATATTTGAAAGGGAAAAGTCCATTAAAACCCAACCCTCTTTTATGTTTTGAGTGATTAAGTCACTGGACAATTTTTTTGAACAAAAAAATCCTTGGACTTTCTAAAACCTGTTATTTACATCCTTATGACCTATGACCTTATTGCATTAAGCACCTGAACCAAACAACAAATCAGAACATGGAGCATTAAGGGGCTGTTTGGTTGATTTTCCATAAAGTCGTGTATGGATAAAGCTGACAATATAGATTAATCTGTCTGTATAGATTGAGATATGTTGTTGTTTGGTTGTTGTGCTGTATAAACCGTCTGAATGTCAGAAATGACTATTTTACCCCTAATTGTATATCAAACACCGCTTAATATAACTGTTGGAAAAATGTGTTGAATTATTGATTCTAAACGATAAAAATGTCGATTTAAACAATTTTTAGAATAAAAAACTCTTAACAAACATAATTATTGATCGACAGGAGAGGAATCAAGTCATCAAAATCTAATCTCTTTTATTTCTTGATTTCTGTCCTCTTCAATGGAAGCAAAAATGCGTTGGAACTTCACAGACCCATTAATTTTCAACTTCCCTTCATCATTTGTTTTCTAGCTTGTTCATTCCATTCCTCCATTTTATTTAAAAAAACCAAATCTTGATTTCACATAAAACAGGGAGCATAGTTTTGTTTTCTTCTTTATATTTATCTAGATGGGTTACCATCAAGAAACATATTTTTTTGTAAATTCAACGATCACAAAAACAAGTGCCATCTACTTATCAGATCAGATCTTAAAAGAATACATATTGCCATTGATTTTTAAAGAACACATCATAGCATAGAATATAGATTAGATCTGAAGTTTTAAAAAAACCGGTCATGACAAAGAGATCCTAAAAAAAAGTTTAGTTTTAAGAACACATCATGAGGAACAGATCGTAAAAGTTCAGTTTTAAGAACAAATATGAGAAATTATAGAACAGATCTGAAGAGTAGAAGAACATATTGTGAGGAACTACAGAACAGATCTGAAGAGCATAGGCGAGGAGGGAAGCATTAACCGGCGAGGAGCAGCTCCGACGAGATCAAGGTGGAAGACGGGATTGTGTGATGAATGGGTTTTTGAGCTGAGCGATCTTTTCAGTGACAAGGGTAGTGGTGGAGACGGCTGCTGCGTGGGCGTCGACGAACTCTGTGTTGGATCGAACTCCGACAATGGTTTGCTGTCCGGCGAAGTGGTGCTGCGTGGAATTCCGGCGAAGGGTGCTGCGGCAGTGATGGTGATGGTCTTCCTCGTTGTGGGAGATGGGTTTGTATCCAGTTGCAGAGTGATTTTAGAAATAGGGTTTTAACTTGCTGTTGTTTTAAAACTTGTTTTTTTTAATTTCTTGCTTTTACCGGTTAAACAGGTACTAGGTAATCTTAAGGACCTATTTATTATGTTTTAAAAAGTCAAGGATTTTTTTGTTCAAAAACAATGTCCAATGACTTAATCACTCAAAACAGTAAAGAGGGTTGGGTTTTAATGGACTTTTCCCTATTTGAAATTGCACAACAGGCAACATCTAATGCTTTCACTATAAACAAAAGCCATCAATACCCAATAAAGTTTAGCTACTAATTGTTGACTAGCTTATTATTCAAACAAATTTACAAAATGCGATATGGAATTCAAACATTACTTGCCAAAAATGACATTTATTCAAAATCTAGCATTGGAGGTGTCTGTACCTTCAAAGGAACTCAGTGACTTAATGATGGATTCATATACCTTAATTCCCTCCAAAAAAGTCGAATCCTTCAAAAACTCGTTATGATCATGGAGTAAAATCGGGGTGTTCTTCATAGGCGAAAAACCAAACGTTGGAATCCCAAGTTGTCTCATATATCTAGCATCTGTAGTAGAAGACAATATCTCAGGCTTAGAAAGTTCACCACCACAAGCTTCAATGGCATCTTTGAAAACACTCCACCATGGATTTGAATCATTTGTAGCAGTCATCAAAGGCCTTCCCATATAATCCCTTAATGGTCCTTTTTCAACAATCCCATAACTCATGTTCCTTATTGCAGGTGCCCATTCTTCACTAATTCGTTTCTTCAAAAGATCCGGATCAACAGTTGGTGGCAAACGAACATCATAACCTGCTTCGGCTTCTGATGGTTGCATATTCATTACAAAGTCACCATCCCCAGAAGGAATTCCGGCTTTCAAATAAACCAGATTAGCCGAAATAACCTCCGAGTTTGCCAACACCCCAGCCTTAACAAAGTCGAACTGACTTTCTCTAAATTTGGAGACAACCTCAACACTTTTCATTAAATTCTCCATGGCGCTATTATCAAACATCCTAGAACCATGTCCTGGCATACCAACAGCTTTAATAACAATATGCCAAGGAGATCTATCCGCATAAAAAACCCGATACTGATCAGTGGTTGAAGCCTGTCCTTCGTCTAGAAAGAAGCCAACGTTCAGCTCTTTGAACTCCTTCGATTCAACAAACTTGGCCATCCCATCGAAACCACCGATTTCTTCATCAGGGACATAACATATATGAATCGTTCGTGTGGGATTGAAATGAGGGTCTTTTAGAATGATGTTTCTGATGGCTTCTAGGTACTGGATGGCAATGCATTTGTCATCCTGGGCTCCTCGAGCAAAGATTTTGCCGTCATCAGTTCTGAAAGCGGAGAAGGGGGGATGAGACCATTTGGATGGTTCAGCAGGGACGGAATCAAGGTGGGAGTTGAGAAGGATGGATTGGAGTGATGGGTTTGAGCCAGGGAAAGTGACAAGGAGAAGAGGTTTTTGTGGGGTGGTTAGGTACAAGATTCGGGTTTGGAGGTTGGGGATGGATTTGGCTAAGGAATCGAGGAAGGAAACAGCGGTGGAGTAGTCTGGATTTGGGTGGGCAGTCTTTATTCTCAGGTAGTGTTGAAAGTGAGAGATAGATGATTCAGCGTCTACAGATACTTGTTGAGTTGTTGGTGAAAGAAAGACGAACGATAGGAGGAGTAACAAGTTGTGCCAAATCATGCCCATGGCAGTTTATAGATTCTGCACTTGTTGAACCTGAATTTATGAATCAAACCTCTGAGCACAAAAGATCAGGGTTCCTAAATCCAATTCATAAGAATTACTATTCCATGGTGGTTTATAGATCCTGCACTTGTTGTAATTGAATTTAAAAATCAACCTATAAGCATAAAAGATTAGGGTTCCTAAATCCAATTCATAGTTTATAGATTCTGCACTTTTTGAACCTGAATTTGTGAATCAACCTCTAAGCAGAGAAGATTAGGGTTCCTAAATCCAATTCATAGTTTATAGATTTTGCACTTTTTGAACCTGAATTTATGAATCGACCTCTAAGCAGAGAAGATTAGGGTTCCTAATCCAATTCATAGTTTATAGATTTTGCACTTTTTGAACCTGAATTATTTATGAATCAAACTTCTAAGCAGAGAAGATTAGGGTTCCTAAATCCAATTCATAGTTTATAGATTTTGCACCTTTTGAACCTCAATTTATGAATCAACCTCTAAGCAGAAAATATTAGGGTTCCTAAATCCAATTCATAGTTTATAGATTCTGCACTTTTTGAACCTGAATTTATGAATCAGCCTCTAAGCAGATAAGATTAGGGTTCCTAAATCCAATTCATAGTTTATAGATTCTGCACTTTTTGAACCTGAATTTATGAATCAGCCTCTAAGCAGATAAGATTAGGGTTCCTAAATCCAATTCATAGTTTATAGATTCTGCACTTTTTGAACCTGAATTTATGAATCCACCTCTATGCAGATAAGATTAGGGTTCCTAAATCCAATTCCTAAATATTACTATCGAACGATGCTGAGAGACAAGAGTAGCAGACAATTCCTATATAATTCATACATCCTTTCCTTTGGATACAGAAGTCAGGGTTTCAACTATCAGCAAGTAGCAAAAGTGGATAAGATTTGATAGTGATGAGACTTCAGATACTTACTTGGTGAGCAAAGGTAGTTGGAGTCTTGGAGAAGAAATTAGTTGTCTCCGCCGGACGATGAAGCGTTGACTGAAAGTGACGATCGGATCCCGGTGCCGTCTAAACGATGTTTTTGTTTGATTTATTTTATCATCAATCGTAATTTCTATCTTCACTTGTCAATTGTCATTTTCAAATAAATTCTTTTCAAAAATAAAATTAAAGAAATTATATAATACAAAAAGTAGGTAGTTTGCGACGGATTTCAAATTAGTTTTTATGTTATACTTAATTTCTTGGGTGCATATGGAATTATTGATCGAAATTTTACCCGTTGGGCCGGATACCTGCGGGTACCCGACCCTAACGGGACGGGATGGGGATTCTCCGGTTTAACGGGTAACGGGGCAGCGACGGAGATTTATTTTCATACCCAAAACTGAGAATGCATTACCCGCCCTGTTTCCATTCCTATATGGAATAATTGTGTTACGGACACAAAACATCTGTGGGCTCTGTTTCTTTCTTTTGAAATCAATTAATTGTTTTACTCACACACAATATATCTTTATTTCTTTAGGGCTTTAATTTTATTTTCTTTCCTGAAAAAAGGAAAACGTGAAATTAATGGATGAGAGGAAGAAGGCTTTATCTATCCAATCGTATTATAACTCTCATTTTCTTTCTTGATGTAAAATTACAAAAGTAGCTACCTTTTTATCCATGGAGATGGAGTTTTGTGCTTTTTTTGTTCATATCATCTGAAATTTGACCTACCCCTACTTCAATAATGGCTAAACTTGATTACGTTTTGGAGAAAGCTTACCAAATCAATTATATATTTTACATCAAAGAAGAGGATGTAAATCTCTACAAGTTATATACTTGATCATTTATCTGGTAGGCGTAGGATCATGTGAGAAGCGTAAAAAGAGATCTGGACTCTTGATCACCTTTAATCTCAAACTCACCCATGAATTGAATTGTGCTTGATAAAAGGATTGATTTGGTGTATCTCATCCTAATGTGCATCCAATGATGAAAGGCGGAAAAGGCTTGGCTTTGTTTCACTGAAAAAGGACCAAGAAAATTTCTCGGTTTTAAGGTAAATTACTAAATTCTAATTTTTTTAAGATGTTTCTAATTTGTTTTATTATTTGGACATTACTACATTAGGTTAAGTTTATTTGTTTACTGTTTAGTCTTTAGATTAGGTTTATTTTTTTCATTTATGCTGATGTAAACTTAATTCTTTTGAGGCCATGGTGGTTCACTACATCAGCATCTACACTAGTCACTAGGGGGCTGAACTCCATTTTTATTCTTCAATGTGTTGTCTTTTTAATTTCATGCTTTTCAACTCATTGGGTCTCTGTCTTGTCTGTAGGCTTTTTGCCTTTTTGGTAGCATGTGGATTGTGGTTTAGACTTCAACAATATAAGAAACCTACTTGTTTCCAAGTATATGGTGTGACAAAGAATATATATATATTTTTTGGACGGGAATTAACACACACACATCTCAGGGATATCCGGATCCAAACGGACACCGACTAATCCCCTGCGTCCATGATCCAGTGGACCGGCCTATGAGCTCGCCCCTGAACCGGCTCAAGAGTTGGATACCTCAGAATTGTCAGCCGCGGGGTTCGAACCCTCGCCAACCAGAGATATCCCGCTAGGCCAGACAACCTTTGGTCAAAGAACAGAATTTTTTGATTTACTGATTTGCAAACTGTTATTTCTTTGAATTTTTGCTTAGATAGTTAGATATTTAGATTATAGAAGATACTAAGAGGGCGTTTGGTTCGCCGGAATGGAATGGAATCTGGTGGAATTGGAATCTGATTCCAATTCCTTTGTTTGGTTCACTATTTTCAAGAATTGGAATTTGTTAAATTCCAAAGAATTCCAAAAAAGGGGCATTTGAGATTCATTGGGTTATCCATGGGATTTCTATGGAATTGAATTTGATATATCTCTAATACCTAAAATACCCTCATCCTAAAAAAATAACTAAACTCTGATCTCTTAAAATTGAAGCCGACACCCATTCACTTGGATTTTCGGTTCGGCTTTTTCAGGGGTTTTTTCAGTTTTCGGTTTTTCAATTTCGGTTCGGTTCAGTTCAGTTTTTTCGAGGTTTTTTTTTCAATTTTTGGGTTTTCGATTTCGGTTCTGTATTTCGGGGGGTTTTTTAGTTTTCGGCTTCCCGGTTTTTTTTTTCAGTTTCGGTTCTGTTTTTCTCACCCCTAGCAGTTAGTTCTCCATCGTCTCCTGCAACAACTAAAATATGTCTTGCCCTAACAGATGTTCTCTTGCTGTAGTTTTTTGCTTTATTCTGCAGTTTTTAGCTATTTTTGCTATAAAAAAAATATGATTTTTACTGTTTTAGCAGTTTCTATAGTTTTTGGCTGTTTTATGCAGTTTTTAGTTGTAAAAAAGCTCAAATTATTTTTAGTGTTAAAAAAATTGAAGTAATTAATAATTATTTTATTAAACTAATTTTAGTTTAAAAAAAACTTAATAAAAAGGGTATTTTAGTCATTTACTGGAATTTCATTCCAATTCCAAATCTACATTCTGTGAACCAAACAGACAGATTCCAATTCTTTCAACAGATTATATTCCAATTCTGTCAACCAAACAGCTGGTCAAACCTGACAACATTCAAATTCCAATTCCTTCAAAGTCAAATTCCTTTAACAGATTCCATTCCATCCAATTCCATTCTACAAACAAAAGGGCCCCTAATTCTTTGTGATTTAATGATAGCTAGATATTAGATGATATAAATTATTAAATTAATGCTATATTGCTTTCTAATTAGATGGAAATTTCATTAGTTTTGACGCTTAAAAAGGTTGTGATTTAAACTTGTATCACCCCTGGTATTTTTCATGCTCTATTACTCTCTTAATTAGTGAATGATCATCCCTGCCATACAAGGACAACAAAAAACAGAAATGGTTGCCATTGGCCCAAAAGATGCAAACCATTATGCACAAATATGATTAAAACCTAGATCATCATCTAGGTAATTAAGTAGGGTCTTTAATTTCTAATGGATGAAATTTTTCAAAACCTCAAATGGGATGCAACTGAGAATTGGCTAAAGCCTGATGGGATAGTGGAACAATGGATGGCTGTTGATTGTTTAAAGATCCTGAAGAAAGTAAGGTCTGAATGAGTTTTTTTTTTGTCTGAATGAGTGAAGAAAGTAAGGTATGCTCTCCCTTTTGGCCAAGCCAGGTAGAGAAGAGAGAGTTTGTGAGTTTCTTATAAACATTAAGTTATGTTTTACCAATAACATTAATCATGGTTATAAGTTAATTTAGAAGTCATTTGATTCGTCCATGACTTCGTTTATTTGGTACTTGGGATGTTTTAGATAGGCTATCAAGATGATGAGACAAACCTCACGACATCTGTCTGTTACTCACAGCTTATTCGGTCAGTTGTACATGGTTTTTTGGTAGTGACTTAATAATATAGAAAGTGGCTTACTCAATAAGCTTTTAGGGGGAACTTGATGCAAAAAGTCATGTTTATTCCAAACATGCTATTTCCATCTATGAAAAACCTCTCTGAAATAAAAACATTCACAATCTATATAAACAGATTAATACACACAGATCTATTCGTACTGGACTTCACGAAAAGTCGAAAAACCAACCAAACAACCCCTTGGAAAATCAAATGTTAATTATAATTATATCTCAGCATATATTAGTAAGCTAGAGGACAGAGACATGTGGTTAAAACTACGTTTTGTAGCTTTTCCTCTTTTTTAAAGATTTTCTTATTTTATAAAGTTTCTCTTCAACTGAATTTATTGGATTAAAGCTCTTTTCATTAATAAAGACTATCGTGTTATTGTTTTTCTCGATGTATTAGGAAATTTGGATTTTAAGCAAATTGGACTATATATAGCTCTTGTCTAATTTATTACTACAAGATAAAAAAATAGTATTAACTTGTTCTTTATTTTAATTTATGGTTTCAAATTTTATCATGACTTCATTCAAGATACAAGATTCAAGTATTATGTAAAAGCAGGGGAGAGGGATAAACATGTTTTGCACGTTTCTGGTTTTTGTTTTTATTTTCAATTCCAAACTCCTCAAAATTAATACATAAAAGTAGAAAAGATAAACAACTTTTATAAATAACAAATAATCGCTATTACTTCTATTTTCATTCAAACTTTATATCTTTTTTCCTATATAATTTTTTAAGTTGTGAGATAGGTCGTTGGTTTATGCTTAGAGTTTTACAAATCTTATCGGAGTAATATTTTCTTGAAATGTATATTGTGACAACTCGTTCTGCATTGACACCTCGTAACTAGTGAACAATAATATAAATAATCTACAATCATAGGTTAAACATCTTACAACACTAAATAATATATGAAACTCTTAAACAATTAATCTCAAAAAGAAATATGATACAAACTAGAATACTAGAACTGAACATGTATAATGAGACGTAGAGTCAACTCAATAACATAATGTAAATAAAATCCAACTGAAGATGTTACATTTTTTTTGTTCTTTTGATAGTCGTTGTCTTTACAACTCTTGAGATACATACTACTATTACTTTTATGCTAAGTGCGGTCATTATTTTTATACAAAAAGTAGCCAAGTTCAATTCCTGCTTTCTTGAGTGATAGAGCTCAAAAAATAATATAAAACATTTGATCACAAAGAATTGAACTGAATATTGGACATTCATATCATGCTAAACCTTTGTACACGTAAAATATAAAATATTCGAACAAATGAGATATTGATGTTGAACTTAGATAATGTGGGGGTCAAGTTATTACAAATGAACTAACATGAGTACAATGGTAAAATCTATATGAGCTATGTATAAAGGTACCCTTAAGATACATGTACGCTTGAAAGTACTTGCATAGTTGCATCATAGTAGATGACCCCACTCACATACGAATAACTAATCATGTTTATTTGGACGTAATTATTGTAAAACACTTTTCATGCTTGAAATTTCTAGAAGACAACCCTTGTTATTTTGTTCACCCTAATTCGGGGTGTTACGGTAAGCTCCTTGTATGAATTAATTTTGTTATTGTTTTATACTATCATTATAAAGGTTGAGTTCTGGTGAGAATGAGAGTTATGGTATAAGCGTAAGAAAAGATCTTCACTCTTAGATGCACATTAAGATGAGATGCACCGAGATACACCGGATCAATTCTTGTATGAATCACAATTCATGTATGAGTTTGAGATAAAAAGTGATTAAGGGTTCAGATCTTTTCTTATGATTTTCATCTAAATCCAATATGTAATTAAGTAACAAGCTATTTCATATGAAATATGTATAATATACAACTCATTCGTTTCTAATCTGTTCTTTTTATACTTAAACGATTAGTAACGGGTGCTATTATAGTTATTGTTTAGTTTACTTTTATGTTTATTGAATTTATAAGATTTTGTGTTTACATGTGTTAAAATATTTATTATTGTTGGAATTATGTTTTCTTTTTTTTGGTAGATCTCTTCATTGGATATTAAAGTTATGAATACGACAATGGTCAAAATAATTATAGGAATTGTTGTGACACTTGGAATAATCACTTTATACTTTAATCAAAAAGTTTAAAACAACTTCTTGAATAAAGAGTACACGATAAAAATTGTATAAGATCTAAGCAACAACCATTTAAACCAAACAATAATATTAGATAAATAAGAAATTAAATAGATGTTGTTAAAATATATGATATTATTATTTACCCAGGGGTTAAAATTAACTTGATCTCTAAAATGTAATGTTTATTGATTACCCTCTTGAAACATACAAGAAAATTTAAACCAATGAAACATTGATTGTTAGATTATTTTCTACAGATTTTCTATACTTTTTCTAAAATAGAGAAACAAAAGGTTAATTTTTTAAAATAAATTACATTTAACTTAAGTAGATTTTCTATTTTTATTATCTCATCGTTAATTATAATATTTAAATATTTTATTTTATAATTTAATGCACTTTTTTTAAAACTTTATATAAAATGATATTAATTAGACTCTCATTGGTGGAATGAATAAATAAAAATAACGTAGTTCTCTCTACTCTTTAGATTTTTAGAGAATTCTCATTATTGAGAGTTTTCTTAGGGATGAGACTAGAGACCGTTTTCCTGAATTGAACCGGGACCGAACCAAATAGGTACCGAATCTGTACATACAGACAGATTTCGTTCGGTCCTTGTTTTCAGTCCCAAAAAAATTTCGGTGCCAACCCGTTCGGTCCCTTTCCGGTACCGATTGCATCCCTATTCTCCATAACCATTACTTTGATTAAAAAATCGGTATCACCGTAGAAAACCCGGCCCTTTGATTGTTGAACTTTTGCGAAAGTTTTGAAACACATTTGAACTTTGGATTGTTAAATTTTTTATTGTTAAAGTTTTGTTAATAGTTTTGATCGTTTCCTTACCCACTTTCAAATTTTCGGTCCTAAATGGTCCTAATACCGATTTTTTCTTTTCTAAAACCGAACTGGTACCGAATTTGTACATACGGTTCGGTTTTTGGTCCTCATTTTCAGTACCATACCATCCCTAGTTTTTTCCACGATTCTCTATTTTAGAGTATAAGATAAGAAAGCTGTTGAAGTATTATAAAAAACAAAAAACGGATTTTCCATATTTTAAAAAAGTTGCTTGAGACGATTTTAGATAATTTTGATCAAGTTTTTGAATAATGTTTATATATATATATATATAAATTAATACCTTCCGACTTAAAATATTTCAGAATTTGGTCAATGATATAATTCATTACAAAAATCTTTGATTATAAGTTAAGTTTGTAATACACACGTCATTTAGTAATATGATAAATTAAAAACTATATATATGTTTGTATATATACACGTGTAAACAAGTTCGTATAATTAATCAATTACTTAATTAAAAATATAATATAATGTTCAATATAGTATTGTTATAATTTTATATTTTTGAAAAAAAAAATGGCTTTGATGTTGAAATTACTTTCTCGACTTATTCAAAAATCAATACTTATTAATAAATAACTTAAATTCGAAATTAAACATTTACATACCTCAATAAATAAATGATACATAAAAAATCGCTCCATGTATGTCACATGGTAGTTAGTTCTAAAAAATTGGATTTAATGAGATTTTTTTTATATTATTAAAATGAAATAAAAATAGAAAGAAATAATTTAGAAATAGGTCAACTTGTTTGACCAATCATGTTTTCTTGCATTTGGTAAAAATGTCAACCTTAGATCTACTTTGAATTGGCCATGCACATGGTTTTAATTTGTACGTATTCCATAACCACTAATTAAACCCCTTTGTGTTTTTGCATCTACTACCTATTTTAATTTAACAATTTATCTATTTAATTTGATGAGTATAAAATAATCATTCTATTTATTAAAACACATAGATAAAATATATAAAAACAAAAAATACAAGCTTTTTGTTTGAGAAAAAAGAGTTATCCGAAATAGGCATTCATGCTTTTTCTTTTCTTATCACTTTATTCCATCCAATTTTCTTTTCTTTCTTTTTTTGAAAAAAAAATTCACATGTTTTCATTTTTATGTGTTTTGTTCGTTTCCACAAATTATTTTAAAATAAATCATTTATTTAGTATCTATATAGACAATTATTATTCATAAAACATAAGCGTTTTACTTTTTTTAACAAAACATAAACGTTTTAGTTTTTAAAAAACAAAAAAAATAACGTCTTGAATTTAAAGTAATAGATTAACCTAATAACCTTCAAATTAACTTGATATCATGGTCAAAATTATTATAACTTATAAACTTAAAGCTTATAGTAGACTTATAAATCTCATTTTCTTCAAGATAAACATTAATTGACACAAACTATTTTACTTAAATTCCTAATATCATGCTACCCAAATATATGGGATTCACCTGATGTACCAACACCCCCTTAGGTGTCATCTTGATGGTACGACACAATCGACTCACAATCATATACCATTTGTAATGCCTAAAATAACAAACGGACTAAATAACTTACAAAGTCAACTTAAATCACAGCTAAAGTTAATTATTGGTCATAATCCTAGTTAAATAAGCTTACAAATCCTACTTTCCATTAATGTCGAATGATTTGTTAGAAACTTTCTCAGTGACATTTTAGATGTCTTCATGAGGTGTCCATGCCCAATAGTACATACTACTTATTTATTTAATGATATAGAATTCATCTAGATGTTATAATCACCCCTCCCTAAGAATTTATCATCCTCATTAAAGTTTACACATTAATTAGTGATCCATCTAATACATGAAGTAGTGATTCATCTGCATAGGAGATAGATGGGTTATGGACTTGTAACATGTAAATTTATTTTTAAAACAATATTATACCCCTCTCTCTCTCTCTCTCTCTATATATATATATATATATATATATTATAAGTATATGGGAGAAGAAGAAGAAAGAAAAAGGAAAAGAAAAAAGAAAAAGAAGAAAAAAGAGAAAAGAAAGGATTATATATAAGAATGAGACTTGCTCATATTCCTGTACAATACCTCCAAGCCTACTTCCCCACATGCTCTCCTATCCTCACCTACTACCACCATTCTAGAATAACATGAATCACACCACCACCACCACCACCACGTCCACCACTTCCACCACCACCACCACCACCTCCTCCTCCGCCACTTCCACCACCACGAAACGCCCGCCCAAACACGCGGAATTCAACGATGAAGTTAACAAAAAGTCGAAGAAAAGCGACACGATTAATATTAATGATCATGAACAACACCCGGTCTACCGTGGCGTAAGACGGAGGAGCTGGGGCAAATGGGTATCGGAAATCCGGGAGCCAAAGAAAAAATCAAGAATATGGCTGGGAACCTTTGACACCCCAGAGATGGCGGCTCGAGCCCATGATGTAGCCGCAATCGCAATCAAGGGTCACTCGGCTATCCTCAACTTCCCACAACTCGCTCATCAGTTTCCCAAGCCGGCTTCCAATTCCCCTAGAGATATCCAAGCCGCCGCACTCAAAGCCGCCACTTTAGTCCTTGGAAACCTTAAAGATCATGAATCTGATCATGAGCCAAGCCCTCATCATGATGAGCCGCCATGTTCACCTCAAAGTAATATAACAGATGACCCATTTCTTGATTTGCCCGATCTCTTCATGGATCTGGGGAACCGGATTTTCTATGCATTGCCGGAGAAGATCGCCGGACCCGTCACCGGTACCGGTGAATTCTGGCCGGATCAAGACAATTTCTTGTGGAACTATAGTTAAAGGTTTTGTGCCAAATAAATAAAAAACGATATTTAATTATAATTAGAAACCCAATTTTTATTTTATCAAATTAGAAGTTACTATATTGTTTTTTTTTTCCTTATCATTTTTGTAAATTAAATGGAGTTAATTTATGGTCACTCTTCAATTCATTTGCATGGCTCCAAGTGGAGTAGCTAGCAAGTTTTGTTAATTAATTAATTAATATTTAAACGAAAATTTAATATAATAGCAAACTTTTTATTTACCTTTCCTGTTAATTAATTAATGTACCATACTTGATCTTGAATATTTACGTGAATTTTCCTTCACTCAACCAAATTATACAAATATAATCTACAATACGCCTAACACGTTTTTCATAATTGTTATTTAAAAATATACATGATAACCAATATCGTTTTTTTATTTCATTAGAAAACATAAAATATACAAAAAAATGTATACATATATATTAGCAACATGTATAATTTCGTAACTCCAAAAATCTATGTGTGTTAATAGTAATTTATATTATCATTTCAGTTTTTCAATATATAAATTTACATGTATCCAAAATAATAAA
Source organism: Silybum marianum (assembly GCA_036898165.1). NCBI lineage: Eukaryota > Viridiplantae > Streptophyta > Magnoliopsida > Asterales > Asteraceae > Silybum > Silybum marianum. Next base: position 5,506,495 of record CM072537.1, on the reverse strand, counting down.
AATAGTATCAATAATAGAATTAAACACAAAAAGCTAACCACAAGAAAAATAACAAATCTTCTAATAGCTAGTATCAAAGGTGCTTTCTTACTAGTTTTTCTTTCTTGATTTTAGATATCTATAACATGATTGATAACAAAAACTTAACCATATATCAATATCTCTGTAACAGAAAGATGCTTAAGATATACAATTATAAATATAAATATATACAGTACTAGTACATAATGATGACAAAAATCAACCCCTTCTAATTATAGCATGTAGATCAAAGGCGCTATTTTTACCATTTTTTTATTTATTATAATTTACTCCACTATTTTATGTCATGGGCGCAAAAGGGAAAATAAGAAAAGAAAATTGACATTTAATAATAAATAATAATAACAATAATAAAAAGGTAGGAAGAAACCACATGTAGATATGAGTGAGTGTGAAGTAAGAATCTTCCAGGTCAAATTGTCATGGAAATGTATCGATTTTGTCTCTAAATATTCCTAGATTTTATATACTAGATCTAGCTACCCCAACATTTACAAATCATGCATACAAATAGTTATCTTTTTCTATTATTAAAACCCTAATTAAACGATCTTTCGTGAAAAAATAGTTCATGATTCCATAATTTTATATGGTTTTTACGATTCTAACACATATATGGATGGAATTCATGTATATTGGCCTTGAAAGGCAAATAGAAATCATCATTATATATGGCTTTATTCTTTCATACAATTAGAGTTACCTATGGTCATTTTATCATAGTTGTTATTGGGATCCTTTTATGTTTGTCTTTTTATGTTTTATTTCACTATCAACATCACCTTTTTAAGAAGAAAAAAAAGGCATGTTTACTCAAATACATGGACTATCAATAAAAAATAAAAAATAATAACATTGATAATATTTTACGTTTTAGTGAAAATGAGACAATGTTGTACATTAACCTTTTAAAATTAATTTATAACAATTTTAATTTATTTATTTATTTATTAATGAATCCACATATATGTTGATGAAATTGGTGATTGAAGAGTATAAATTAATCAGAGAAGTGGTGTTAAACAAAAAAATTTGTTGAGACTTTTATGTATTTGGACAAAGTTTTCCTGCCTTTTTGCCAACTGAACTACAGACTTGAGACTATATAAAATGCATAATGTAGATGGGTCATAACTCATGAATATTCAGGGTATGCTATTTCCATAATCATCTTTTTCATTGTTTAATTAGGATACTATTTTAAGAGTAAATTACCTTTTTCGTCCATGTGATTTGAAAGTTATGAATTTGGTCATTTGTTTTCAAAATTATGGTGTATATTGCATAATTCATTGTTACTTTTTGTTTTATGGTTTACATGTCTTAATCTTTATCTTCTATATGGTTGTACAATTTATTATTATTTTATATTTTTAATTATGCTTAGTGGTAATCGATAAGTCATTGATGAATTGGTCCCATAAATAAAAATAAAAACAAATTGCAAATGATAGGGACGAAAATCATAGTTTTTAACAAACTATATGAGGAGAAAAAGTTATTTTGCTTTCATTTAAAATATAAAAAAAATTAATTTAAAAGAGATCACTAGGGTATATATGTATTTTATTAAATAATGTTATATTTTCCGCCAACAACATAAAAATATAAAAATAATAATGTAGGTAAAATGTATATAACTACTGTTGGTGTACAGTTTACTCCATTGAATTTGGAGACTTATGAGATTGTCTTCTTTTTTTCTATGCCACATGTTACTTCGTTTATGGACAAAAAGTATTATTATAAAAATGCAACACATGTTACTCTCATTTTTTTTATTTCCTTCAAACAAAATACATCGCAAAATTTATTAATTTTTTTTATTAACCTATTATTTATTGAACAGTATCCGGAATTTTGCCTTTATAAAGTTACTCTTGTTGGTGGAAGGAGATGTGGAAATTTTAGTTAGTTTGGTTTCTTCGTATATTCTTTCATTTGTCTCTCATTAAGTATAGTGATAATTATTTAGTTAGCTTGTTACTATTCTTAGCTATCCTTGAATCATTTGTATTATAAATATGTGTGTTTTATGTGAAATAAAGAACAAGCTTTAGTCTAATATACATATATTCTCTTTTTGTTCTTCCGTCCTTCTTTAGTTTTATAATTCTCTTCCATATATATTCAGTCTCTTTTATATATATCCGATTTGAAGATCCTAAGAAAAGAAACTTTGAAAATAAAGATAAAAACTAAAAGTTTTTATAAAAAAATCATAGAAACCATCTCCTAAGAAGAAGAAGAAGAAAGTACTTATTTGTTTTAAATGTAAAACGGCAGATCATTACGTTAATAAGTGTAAGAAAACAGGCTACTCTCATATGATTCCAAATCCATATATTATAGCAATATTAATTATTAGATCATTGTATGAAAAGCACAAAAAATATAATGGGATATTTGTATTAGTTAAAATCAATGATAGTTTGACTAACAAATAAACTAATTGATCGTTCTCATTTACTGCTTCTTCATTTTCTTTGATTAAATATATATTCTAAGTTCATCAGAAATTAATATTTTTTTATACTAGCAGGGTACTCGCGCAATGCAGCGAGATACATCTCGAATTTAGGTTTTATTTTAATTTTTATCTCTATCGATATTCTAATGGTTTTATGTGGTTTTGAGAAAACGATTTTAATGTTCATTTAAAAGTTTTTTATGTATAATTTCTTTAATTCAATTTTTTATCATAATATAATTATGTTTGATAACAAAATAAATTATTTTTTGTTTAATAATATAACTTTTTATAATGATAATAATTAAGTTTTCTGTTAGAATTCAATAATTATACTTTATATTTTTTTATATTTGAAATTAAATGTTTATCCTTTTAGGTTTTCTGTTAGAATTCAATAATTATCTTAATTATACTTTATATTTTTTATATTTAAAATTAAATGTTTATCCTATATTTTGGATGATGATTATCTGTAGTTAGTTACACGAATTCAGAAATAAAGTTTTAATAAGTTGTACTTACGCATAATTTATTTGTAATTTTGAAAATTAAGTAATTAACATTAAATAACAGTACCTAAAGCTTAAAAAGTTGTTTTTAAGAGTTTTTGGTCAAATGCTTTATAATATAGTATAGATGTAATTTTGAAAATTAAGTAATTAGCATTAAATAACAGTACCTAAAGCTTAAAAAGTTGTTTTTAAGAGTTTTTGGTCAAATGCTTTATAATATAGTATAGATTGTTGACATAGGATAACCCCAATGGGTGGGTTTTGAACCAGTATATTGCCTACATTAATTGAAAAATAAAAATCATACTTCTTCTACCAATCTATCATTGTGAAACGAAAGTGTTATACTGGTTCCACTACCACTTTTTGTGGGCCCTACAACCGTTTTATTAATGAATTTGCCAAAAAAAATTGTTGCAATTTTCAACAATAAATCATAGATCGTTTCATGATTCAGGTAAAAAACTTATAAAATGTATAAAAAAATAAATTTAATATCTTATATACTAATATGTCATAGTAAGATGTGTGATTAATATGATGTGAGAAAAGAGAAAGGGAAAGGGACCATTGGAATTGAATGAAGAGATGTCACCAAAGCTTTTTTTGGTTGTAAATGATTGGGAGGAATACCATTTTTATGTTTTCATGTATTTCCTTTTTGTTTCTGCTGCATTCCATTCATTTGGGATACACCTTCACTCTTTCCCTCCACTAATTTCACCTACTCTTTCAAAATAAATTGATTTAATATATGGCTATGTTAACCGGTAGAATACAGAGTTAACAACTAAGACATTGTTTGACAAACATAAGATAGTTATAAACCAATTTATTTATTGAATATATGTTTGGATGAACATAAGTTAACTTATAAAATAGCTTATTGTAAAGTTAGTTTAAAATAGTTTATGAGCAGTTTTTTGTTACTTGTTTAGATTATATACTCTTGATAGTATTAATTTGTTATTAATTAATAAGGGGATTACTCTTCTAGTGTGGTGCAAGAAGTGTGTAGCAGATGGGAAGTCTACATTATCCGGGGAGGAAAAATGGTTGGAAGATTCACCCCTTAAAATTGAATTTTCAAGAATCTATGCGCTTGAAGTCGGCAAAATGGCGTTGGTTAAAGATCGGGTGGGAATGGATTATTGGAATGTGATATTCCGAAGACTTTCGAGGGGGAGGGGGGGGGGGTGGAGATGGAACAGTCGGAGAATATGCAAAATTTGCTCAATTCAGTAGTTATTTCTAATCAAAGGGATAGGTGGATATGGGATGGATGGGTCGGGTGAGTACTTTGTGGCGGCCTTACGGAAGCTTATTGACTCCAAAACCTTGAAGATCGACCAAAATCCTACATCCTCGAATAGATTGGTCCCTATCAAGGCGAATATTTTCGTCTAGAGGATGGGATTAAATAAAATCCCAACAAGAGACAATCTGGTCAAAAGAGAAATAGACGTGTCGTATTTATTATGTCCAAATTGCGATGTGGGATTACAATCGGTGAAACATTTATTTTTTCAAATGCCAAACGACTAGAGATATATGGAGAAATATTGGCAGATGGTGGAATCTTGACATTCCTTTGTTAAGTTCTCCTCTTGATTGGAAGAATTGGATGGCTTCGGTTAATTAGAGAACCTGTAAATTATGGGAGAGAAACACTATTTTAATATATATACATTCAATTAAAGTTATTGAAGTTAAATGTGTAGAAGAGACAAATAATATTTTATTAAACGTATTAAATATTATAATAATATAAATAATGATGAATTCTCTAAAATAAAAAAGTTGTTTGAGTTGGAAAAAAATGTTTTTTAGAAATTTTGTTTTTTCATTCTCTATTTTAGAGAAATTATAGAAAAAGTATTGAGAATGCTCTAAGGAGTTATTTCGTTCATGTTAAAGAATGAAAACGAAAGAGAATGAAAATGGAAATGACTTTTCATTTCCAACAGTTTGACCAGAAATTAAAATTTGAGCCTATGAGGATGAACCCATTATATATTATATAAAATCAAATAGGTTTTTCTTATTATCATTCTCAGTGATTACTGATTAGTGATTAGTGATTACTATCTCTAACAAAACATCCCTAAAAACATTTATCGAAATTCTATATATTTTGTTGGATCTAAATTGGGATCGTCGTGATACGCATGCGCTTTTAATTCAAGTTTGATTGCATCATGAATCTATCACACCACCGTAAGAGCCAAGACTGTCTTCTTCAATGGTCCATGGCCCGATGGGACCTTAATTGAAAAAGGAATATACGAAGGCTTTTCTTATTTTAAATAATATCCAATCATTTAATACCATAATGATTTTGTATTAATGTCGAGTTTTTAAACTGTCAAGATAAATAAGTTGAATTGAAGACCGTAATAAATTTAAATTCTTTATGTTCTTCGTTTTCATATTTGAACATAACTATTTATCAATATAATGACAGAGTTGGGTTTCGGTGAGAAACAGAGTTATGGTGAGAAGCGTAAAACTGCTCAAATCTCTTCTTACGCTTCTCACCATAACTCTACTTCTCACACGATCATATGCCTATGCTGACATACACAACTTTATTATTCTGCACCAAACCATTCAACAACTGTCAAACAACCCCCAAATAAATAAAGAAATGAATGTAAAGAAGGAAAGAAATTGAGGGCCACTGGTTTGGGGGTTAAAAGTCAGAAATGAAGGACCATTCTCCTTCCCACACATAGGCATGTACCCTAGCTACCAAATAACATAAATGACAATCTTTTTTGGACCATGACAACATAATTATATCCTCACCATCACCATTGCAATTATGAGCCTTTGGGTCCTTTCTAGAAAACAAACAAGACTATATATATGGATATGTTATTTTTTGGGACAAAAGTCTTGTCACCTCTTTACTTTTAATGGCTTCAAACCAACAAGACTCCATTTCAAACCAAAACAATCATAATAGTCATTCAATACGTCATAATGACATACCAATCTTCACTTGTAGAGATAGGATAAAAGCAATAAGCCATAAGGCTATAACGATAGACTAGGTTGTTATATATAACGGGTTACTTTAAAAAAGATGAAAAGCTTATGTCATTCGGTTTTTATGGCAATTATATATCTTTGGTATTTTAGGTAACAATTGTAGGTTGGCTTGGCCTCGGTGTTAAAGACCTTCGATATCTTTTGGTAGGTAAAATGGTAGCTTTAAATTTTTTTGAAGTAGAAGGAAATTGAAAATGAATCATTGCTTATATAATTATATGTTTACAATATAAGAAAAACGGTTTGATTTTTGTAGTTTTTTTCAAAGGCATTGCTTTATGCAACATCAACCATTATCTTACTGTTGTTGTGTCATAACATTATGCTTGCCAATCTCAATATTACACTCTTTAGAAAAAAAATGACGTTATTTTATGGTAGATGATGAGAATGCTTTATTTTTTTTTTGGGAGGAAACTCCAAGCATATTTATTAAGAAAACGGTAAAAAAATTACAGACCCGCCAAAGCCTCCAACCAAAACCAAACAACAAAACAAAAGAACTTAGTAACAACCCCGTACCAAACCACTAACAACCAAAACAAACATAACCCAATAGAAGCAAATACCATACAAAACAGTATGATGAAATAGGACACCAAAAGGAAAAACCCAATCACGAACGAATGTATGATCTTCCAACTACTATCCATCATTGAGAATCGTTGGTCGGTTTCTCATTTTCCATCTCTTCTGCATCGTAATCATCTCCTTGATCTGGTTGAAGAGAGACATTACCGATCTTTGCATAATGCTTTGTTATAATGTAAAAGAGGAGTATAGCTAGTAGATAAAGTTTGTGGTGGATGCGGTACCTATGATGGAGCTAATTAAACTTGGTAATTAAATCAATTATAATTCAATCATGGTACTTAATTAATTATTCAAAGTAATTAATAATATGATGGATGGGCAAGATAAACATGTGTTTTGAAAAGTGATGAAATATGTTAAAGTTATATAGCTAGCAAGCATTAGGCTGTGAGTCTTTAATCTGGACGGTATGTATATGCATAAATGCATACTGGCAATTTATAACAAACATTAATATTATACTGAATCAATGGTATTGTGCTATTGACAAATGACAATGCGCAATGGTTGATGTTATTTGATAATTGCGCATGCATTGCATTTGCAGACAAGAGGGCAATATTTAAAGCCTTTTTATTGGATTATTGTTATAACACCAAGTGGGCTGAATGGATATATATGTTGGGCTTAATGTGTTTTGTTGGGAGATCAATGATTTCACTAGATAGACAGACAGACAGACTAGCTACTCATTTGAATTACTAGTTTATTTTATTATGATTACCCGTATTAAACTATGATTACACCTTACATTTATCCAAACTCTTTTAATACTTTTGCAATCTTTGATCGATGAAACAAGCACGAGATATAAAATACTAAGGAATTGACACATAAAAAAGATGAAGTGCACATTAGACACTAATTATACATAGACTAAAATTCTGAGTCTGCAACTTATAATGTAATCTATATGATTATATAGATGTTTTTATTTAGGTGGTTGCTATTCGGATGATATTTACGGTATATTGTATCATTTAGAATTTTGGAATGTTGTAAATGTTTATAACAACTCGTCCCATATAGATAAACTGCTATTTTGGCATTGTTTGGCAAAAATAAGCTAGCTTATAAGTTGACTTGTAAGCTAGCTTATTTTCTGAGTAATTGTTTGGATGCACATAAGCTAGCTTATAAGTCAGCTTATAAGCTAGCTTATCGATAAGCTACTTGGAGTAGCTTATAAGGAGCTTTTTGACACTTTTTCCAATTATACCCCTAACTAATATTATTTATTTATTTTTTACATGCATTTTTTGGTCATTTCACATGCTCATAAGCTAGTTTTTGCCAAACATAACTTATTCATCAGCTAGCTTATCAGCTACCAACTACCTTATAAGTCATCAGCTACCTTATAAGTCAAACGTCAGCTTATCAGTCATAAGCTAGCTTATCAGCTAGTTTGCCAAACATTGCCTTTATAAATTATCTATAACATTAAAGTTATAAGATACCAATAAAATAACTTTAAGTTGATTTAAAAGTTATTAAAGTAAACATATCATTTTAAATTTTGATCGTGTTGCTCATTATTTGACAATCGGCATTCGATATTATATGAGAACGAAATGATCATGTTATTTACGAATTTAATGATTTTAGAAAATGTACGAAGAGTTTGTAGTCAAGTCCTTTTACTATTTATTAACAACACATTTAAAATTAATAAATTACACTTGCAGACTATTTAACATATCATCTATTTGCGTGTAGAATATTTTGGGCCTTTCAACTTTAGGAAATGGACTCTTCACAAATCTGAATAGATACTAGATAGAAACCCACACTTTCATGATTTGTTTTTTATACTTTAAAATACACTAAAAGTGTACCGACGCAATGCAGTGATACATGATACATCTCGATTTTAATTATTCATTTTATTCTTTATCGATTTTATAATATGGTTTTGTTTTTGTTTTTTAATAAAGATAATTTTCTTATTATAATTTAATATAGATTTAATAACCAAGTAATTTATTTTAGGTTTGAAAATATAATGTTTTAAAAGGATAATGATTAACTATTCTTTTTTTTTTTGAAGAAATTAACTATTCTGTTAGAACTGAATAATTATCATAACTTAGATTATTTATATTTAAAATGCTATGTTTATCATTATTTGATTATGTTTATCCGCAGTTAATTATAAGAATTCAAACTTTGAGCTTTAATAAGTTGTATTTATGCTTCTCAACTTGTAAATTTGAAAATTAAGTAATATGGCTTTAATCAATGGTACATAATGCTTAAAAAATTGTTTTAAAGAGTTTAACCCTAAATGCTTTATAATATAGTATAGATACATGAACAAAATGTTTACATGCTCACAAGTCACGAGATCAAATTTCATTTTTATAGTTTGGTAAAAAAAAATCTTAGATTTAAATTTTAATGGTTTGTCACCATGATCGTCCCCTTCCGGCAACACCTCTACCCCCTTCGTTTGTCCATGTGATTTGCTACGCTATGGGTTTGTCGTTGTAATTTGCCCTCTTTGATTATGTTTTTCACTTTAGACCGGGTTTGTATTTTGGAATTAGGGTTTTGATTTTGAAAATAAAAATTTGAGTTTTTTTTATTTTGCATATGTTTGTTTTAGAATTTTGGTTCTTATTTTGCATGGTTAGACAAACAAAACTTAATAAAAAATTAAAAAAAAAAAGACAAAAGAGAATATAAATAGAAAAAAGACAAAAAGAGGAAAAGATGTTAACGGAATATTTATAACGGAGGTAAGCTACAAGGATCAAGATCATATAACAAAGTGACAACCATCAATACTACTACTAGTATAATATATGAAGTTCAGGGACGATGGTTGGTGATTGATGGAAATTACAGGGACCGAACATGTAACTTAATGTAGCTTTTAGAAGAAAATTACAAACGGTGTTTGCTGTATTATTATTGTTTTGTACGTTATAAATAAACGGCATATTAGATTCTGAATACCAAAATTTATTTTCGATCTCCTCTCCTACCTCATGGATTCTGTTCCCTCCGAAACCCTAGCTCCCATCTCCACTCCCTATGATACCTCGGATTACACCAATAACTCCTCCCATCCTCTTCCCGATTCAACCTCACAGCCACCGCCACCACCACCGCCGCCTTCAGATTCCGACTACAAGCCTCCTCCTCAACCACAAACCCTAGTTCAACCGGATCCCAACCCTACATCACAACCCGACACGACAGATCTAAAGTCTGAGAATGGCGGCGTCACCACTGCTACTACGGAAAAGGATAACACCACCGTGGAAGAGGATACAACCAGCAAGAGGCGGAGGCGGAGCAGGTGGGATCCTCCTGCCGAGGGAGATGCTGACCAGAACGGGGGTAAGAAGAGGAAGTCTCGATGGGCGGATGACGAGCCCAAACCTGTCTTTCAGTTACCGGATTTCATGAAGGATTTTACGGGAGGTATGGATATGGATCCTGAAATTCAAGCTCTTAATGCTAGGCTTATGGAAATTAGTAGAATTTTACAGTCTGGTCAACAGTTAGATGATCGTCCCGAAGGTGCTAGGTCTCCATCGCCAGACCCAGTTTATGATAATATGGGAACCAGAATAAATACTCGAGAGTATAGGGCAAGAGAAAGGCTTAACAGAGAGAGACAAGAGATAATTTCACAGATTATTAAACGAAACCCTGCCTTTAAGCCCCCTGCTGATTATAGGCCTCCCAAGCTTCAGAAGAAGCTTTATATTCCTATGAAAGAATACCCTGGTTACAATTTTATTGGACTTATAATTGGTCCAAGAGGGAATACGCAGAAAAGGATGGAGAAGGAGACTGGAGCTAAAATTGTTATCAGGGGCAAAGGCTCAGTGAAAGAAGGCAGGTTTGGGCAAAAACGCGATCTAAAGTTTGATCCTTCTGAAAACGAAGATTTGCATGTTTTAGTGGAAGCAGAGACGCAGGAAGGGCTTGATGCTGCCGCAGGGATGGTGGAAAAGCTATTGCACCCTGTTGATGAAGGTTTGAATGAACATAAAAGACAGCAGCTTCGGGAGCTTGCTGCTCTGAATGGGACAATAAGAGATGATGAGTATTGTAGACTGTGTGGTGAACCTGGACATCGTCAATTTGCTTGCCCATCCCGTATGTCGACTTTCAAGAGTGATGTTTTGTGCAAGATATGTGGTGATGGTGGGCACCCAACCATTGATTGTCCTGTGAAAGGGACATCAGGAAAGAAAATGGATGATGAGTATCAGAATTTCTTGGCAGAACTTGGTGGGACCCTTCCAGAGGGCATGACTACTAAGCAAAGCACACCATTGCCTATCATGGGTTCTTCCAATAGTTCAGGAAGCAATCCCCCATGGGCCTCCAGTAACAACTCAAATGGAAATACTGGAACCTCTGCACATCCTGGACTTGGAAGCAATGCAGCAAAAATCGGAACTGGTTTTGGTCTTGGAATTGGAAAAGAAATCGATGATACAAATCTGTATATCGGGTACCTGCCTCCGACTTTGGAAGATGATGCTCTTATTAGATTATTTTCACCTTTTGGGGAAATAGTAATGGCAAAGGTGATCAAGGATAGGGTCACTGGACTGAGTAAAGGTTATGGTTTTGTAAAGTATTCTGATATAGCTCAAGCCAATCAAGCAATTGCCAGCATGAATGGTTATCGTCTAGATGGAAGAGTAATTGCAGTAAGAGTTGCAGGAAAGCCACCCCAACCTACGGTACCCCCTGGTCCTCCTGCTGCACCTGTGCCAGCTTATCCTGGTGCCAACCAGACACTTGGCGGATATCCATCTCAGCAGATGGCATCAGGTGGACCCATCGGAAATGCACCTCCTGGGGGTTACATTAGTGCCCCTGTTCCTTGGGGACCACCACCACCACCTCCTCCTTATGCTGCTTATGCTCCTCCTCCACCGCCTCCAGGATCAAACATGTATTCATCCTTCCAAGGTCAACAAATGCCCTCTTATGGTGTTCAGTATCCTCCCCCACCACAGAACATTGCATCTACTGAAGCTCAGCAAAGCTACCCAGGTGGATTACATTCTCAGAATAATGCCCCTGGCCAATCCCCGTCTAGTAATGTTTATGGCAATTCCATGTCTGGGATTACACCCAACAATCAAAGTGCATACCCTTCAGCTTCCATGAGTTACTCTTCTTATTACAGTGTACCTCCTCCTCCACCACCGCCTGCGACCCAGTCAGGGGTTGAGCAACAGGGTTTTGCAAGTGCACCCTGGTCTTCAAATCCTCCCCCTCCACCTGTTTCTTCTGGAGAGCAAAATCAGCAAACTGCTTATGGCACAGACCCGGAGTATGAGAAGTTTATGGCTGAGATGAAATGATGCAATTCAATGTTGGTTCTACATATGCATGAACTGTAAGTGTGCACCATAATTTTCACCCTTCCTTCTTGGTCATGTGGTTTGTATCAGGGTTCTACTTAGTTATTTAAGCTTTGAGTAAATTTTTTGAGGAGGATGTTTCGTACATAGCATCAGTCCTGCTTTAGGGCTCATTGCAGACTTAAAATAGACAGTTAACATTTTTAAAATATATTTTTTTAGGCATGATGTTATGAAAATTTGTATCAGATGCTTGAGGCAAGACAGGAATTACCGTCCGTGAATTAACAAAAGGGAGGAGTTGGTGGCTTTTTTGGTTTTGTTCGCTAGTATTTTTGTGGTACCAATTAAATGGACATGTTAGATTTCTTAGTCACTAGTAGCCACTGTGTTCTTCTTACTACTCCTTCAGTATCACCATAAAATGTCTACTTAAATGTGTTTTATTTTTTGTGGGGGTGCTGGTGGATTGAACATATTGCTAGAGAAAAGCTGTGTCTTTTTCTGATTGCAGTCAGCTATATTGCTCCTGAGAAAAATAAGGTGCATGAATGATGAACATTTCAGTAAGAAACCAATTTTTATTTGGGGTTGACCTTATTGCTATCCTTTAAATGGTCTTTTGATTATATTTGTTGCAAGCTAACAATGTGGGGGTGTCCAGTTGCGGGTATTAGGGGGTAGGGAATAGGAATGTGAATGATCCGGGGTGCTTGGTATGGTATAATATAACTATTCATTGCCCTAATGGACCATTTCTGTGAAAATTTGGGGGAGCGGATGAGAGTAAGGAATGGGAGACCACATCTCACAGTACCCTTATCAGAATAAAAACCTTTCCCCTTTAAAACTACCCCATCCTCTGTTCGGTGAACTACCTCACACCTTTGCCTATCCATGGCTTGGTCGCCCTATGCCATAACTTCCCCACACTCTCTGCTATGTGAAAACAACAGTTTTCATCTCCCAAGGTTTGTTGAAAATCCCACATGTAGATCTCGCTTTTATGCCTACGAACTTGATTAGTTTGGTGAAAGTTTCTTGTTTCTCATCATGACTGATATATGTTTTGAGTTTATTATAAAATGGAAGAAGAATATATAGAGGACTCTGGATTTGTGCGATGACCATTCTCGTTCCCCAGAATCAACCAAACAACATCATGGCTACTGTGTTTAGTGAGTTTTAGGTTAGTGCTACTTATGTATCTAATTGACTATTTCTTGCAAGTTAAGAATGGATATTGTATTTGGATGCTAATTCAACTTTCATGTTGATGTCAGATTTTCTTATACAACATATTTTACAGCTGCATTTCTCATGAAAACTAGAAGCCAGGCAATTGGCATAGATACCTTTTTTTGGCATTTGTGGCCGTTTTTTTTCACATGAGTTCTAGTTTTGGACTTTTTGAACAAGGAGCAGCCCACATTTGCCTTTTAAACTGTCAGTTGAATCCATGATGCTAAAGCTTATTTGAATTTGACATGTTTTTATAACACTTCACATTTGTCCTTAAATACCGGAAAAGAGAAATTATCAGGGGTGACCATTTCTTCCCATTTAGTGACATAATATGGGCAGTTTCACACAAACTATGATTGCCTGTAATTGGGTAACGTATGGGTGTTCATTTCTCATTAGTATTGTAATTATACCAGGATTTACTTTATTCTTAATGCATGCATGCTGGTTCAGAAAATTTAATACAGCCACAAACATGCACAATCTTATAGATGTTTGTATATATATTTTTAGAATGATAAATCTGACCCATTGATGACATGATGTACTTTAGTTGATGACCCATCTTGTCTATGCTTTATATTCTTTGGCAGGCTCGATGTTTCTTGGAGCTCTTATCAACCTATTTTCTTTACCTCAACTTGTTGGAAGTTTCAGACTCACATCTTTACTCTTGCTGTGCTGTTGTAACAATTGCAGAAAGTTATTAGTCAACTTCAATATTCATTTTCTCACAAAACTCAGGCAAGCTATTCAGAATGCGGTGGCACTACAGTTTGTGGGCTGTTCTCTTGGACTGTCGCTGGAATCCTTGGGCTAATAATATTTGACATTGGCTTTATTTGAACTTCTTACAGCAATGTTTTTTACTAATGTTTTTTTTATCCCTGCTTATGAATTTTGGTTTGTGATAAATTCTGTGACCCTTACATGTTGTTTGTGATTTAGCACACTCTCTGAATGGTATGGACATGTCATCTAATCTGTGTCTGCAGACTGGAAGGGTATATTTGGGAATTCGTGGGGTATGTGCAGGTGATTTTGGATGCTGGTGAAATCGTTGTTTTCTTGTGTTAAAGGCCGCCATTCCTTATTGCATCTAACTTTATAACAAAGTTGGCTGTTGTGGTTCATGTTATTGCATCTAACTTGTAACAAAGTTGGCTGTTGTGTGTGGTTCATGTTAGGGTACACGAGTAGCTACAGATGTGAAATTGAGTTCCTGGATTCATCCCTGAAAAGTGACAGCAGGTATTATATCGTTCATGTTCATGACCTCCCTCCGGGAAACTTTTTAAGGATGTAGCTTGTAATTCTACTAATTATATGGAGTGTTGTACAACATGTTAGTAGTAAGGTTGCATATGCTACATGTCATGTACAAATAAAGGGTTTAGTTAAATCCTGCTTCCATTCAACATTTTGCAAATAAAGGGTGACAGTTGAGCAGCCTACCATTGTGCTAACCCATGTTTGAGATCATACCATTATTTTATTTTGAGGAAAGGGCAATCTTTCTTGGTTGGATTGATTATTATAAGTTGCATTTGTGTATGGTTTTGGAAATTAGGCAAGTTTTTTCTAGTGTTTGGCAATGGTAATTAGTTTGTGTACTGCCTTTTCTTGAAAAAACTTTCTAATAATTGTATTTAGTTACATGCATGCTAATAATATTTTTTTTTGTTCATGGTGTCCTGGAAGGAAATCGAATAGGGGGGATGGAAAGACCGAGCCTCGAAGATTTAGTTAGCTTTGTTTTTGTAGTAGATAGATACTAGAGGGAATATGATTTGGATCCTAAGTAAATAGGATTAAGATATATTAACAAATCAGTAGTGTTAGTTTAGATCTGAATCTTGGTTTTGTATGTTACTACTACAGTACTACTGCCAATTATATGTTCAATATTTTTGTCCATTATTCACACAAGCTTCTAATACGTAATTTTCAATTCAAATGAAAGTCCCACTAATAAAGAATCGTATCTGATTTAATGGGTCCAATCCCAAGGAAATTTCAAGGTTGGGATTATAGGGATAGCTAAAATGGGTCATGGGCCAGGCCCGTTGGAACTTGGTTCCTTCAAAATGTACACAAATTTTATGATTAAGAAATTTTACTAACATTTAATACTCTTTGATGAGAGGATAATTTTGTAAAAAAATTGAAGTTTTGATTTTTAACATAACTGTTCCTCGCTTGAAATTCCATTAAACTTGCAATTGATTCCGGTCCTTCTTGGTCCTATTTCAATTTTGATTAGCTTCAATTTTTTTACCAAGTGTTATTCTTATGTAAATTTTAGAACTTACCAACTATTTTTCTTAAGTGAATTTTAGAAAAACGATGTTTGTTTTTGCAATATACAGTGAACAATTTGTAGCGAGTGCTCGGATGCTTGCATTTGTTTATGAAATTAGCCTAATTTTGTATATAAACATATACAAATATCAGGTAACATCCTCGATACTGAGATATAAGATTTAACATGCAAATATATGATTTATTAGTTTTATGTAATAAAACTTGTTGGAGTTTTTTGAGTTGGAACATGTACAATGATTGGTGTATATGATTCAGCCTTTTCAATTCTTGTATCTACTATATGAGTAAACAAATGCTCATTAAAACATATGCTAAGTGAAAAACATGGAAATATGTATTTAGTAATAGCTTTTCATGGAAAAAAGTTTGAACTCAATAATTTTCCATAACCCAAGTTTAAATAATATTGTACCAAGACTTCGTAACAAGCATTGTATTTAACCTAAATTTAATGCATATGTGGTGTACTTAGTGTTCTTATTATGCATAACATATATTAGGAAACCTTAAAAAAACACAACCAAGAAAATTGAAGAAAATAAGAAAACAATAATGCATAGATACTCGGGACCATCGTGTTTAGTAAGCATTGGTGGTCTTAAGTTCCGATTTGGTTGTCAGTTTTAACTTCAACCCAATAAAGGTTGAAAAGAAGATGTCTATATCATATTTGATTTGTTAAAGAAAAATTCAAATCAAGAGATTCTACCGGATAAATAAATTTTGTTCATTTCAGTTTTATAATCAAACTATGAAAATACAAAAAGTACCTTAAACCAATATATGATTCAATTAAATAATTTTTGAATAATGTAACTTTTAATATAACATTGAGTTATTTTGAAAAGATTTTGTTTTTGACAAATAAATCGTAGAAACTCAAATTTCCGGAATCTACCCTGAATCGGGCAGGAACACAATATTGACCAGTGTATATTGCGAAACCAAAACGATCGATCGATCGATCTGTCGTAATTTCTTGTTTTCAGCGCTTATTCTTTGATCCTTGTTCGAAATTTAGTATTTCTCGTTGCTCATGGCGGCTCCATTCTTTTCAACGCCTTTCCAACCCTTCGTTTATCAGGTATGTATTTCGGTTTTAGGTTTTGTTTCTCTCAAATTGACTCTGTATTTGTGCTTATCTGAATGTATGTTGATTCATTCAGTATTTAATATCGAAATTGATGGTTAAGTTGAGAACCAGATTTATTATGTTCTCAAGTTTTGCTACGATTGATGATTAGATACGTGAGATTATGCTAGTTATGCTGAGGGGTTAATCAAGCCAGATAGGGAACATATTGCAAAAGGCTATTGAAGGTGTTTTCTATGAAACTAATGATTTTATGATTTGGGGGTATCAAGTGTAGAATTGAGGTGGAATTGGGTTGTTGTTAGGGTTACAAGGTTAATTGGCTCATGTACTTGTTCTTTAATCAGAATTTTCAACTTTTTTATGTTTTAGGAAGAGTGTGTTAATTGGATCATGCAACTGCTTATAAATTTATAATCGGCTTTATTAGTGATCCAACTGAAAGTTAAATTTTCAAGTTCACTTGGTTTATGTTAATGAAGAAAGCAGATTGTTAAGTTGTGGGAATTGTTTTCTGACCAGCACAAAGCATGAGTAAAGAAATAAAGTTGCTTCTATATGGTGCTTATGGTTGTGGACTTATATGTGTCTAAATTCTAAAATACTTCAAAACTTGCTTATAAGCTCAGGAGAAATATAAATGTAGCATTTCCACTCGAAGCTGTAAAGTAGAATGACTGCTTCTGAAGCTTATGCTTTTGTTTATAATAGCATGCATTGATTAGTTTATTAAACGACTGTTTTTGATCTTTGCTTACCTTTTCTATTACTAAATTACTCATATGGGAGCTGATGTACAACAGAGTCAGCAAGATGCTGTCACGCCTTTTCAGATTTTGGGTGGTGAAGCTCAGATAGTTCAGGTACTTTTACGTATCTTTAAGGTTGTTGTTCGAAAGATGTTTATTGTCCTTCAAGATAAGTCTTATTCTGATATGTCCTTCGCCAGATTATGTTGAAGCCAGAAGACAAGGTCAGTGCAAAACCAGGTAATTTGCTATTAACCAACTTCTTACCTTCTAAACCCGTCATTTTATTAGATATTTCTTCTAGTTCTAGATTGAGATATGGGATTTTTAGAGGCAGCTGTGTACATGAAATTTAGAAATAATGTTACTTGCTGCTTTGAATTGGCTTATTTGTTTAACTAACGTTGTGGTATTATTTTATTTTAAACAATAAGGGGATAATGTTATGTTTATTATTCACAGGTTGCATGTGCTATATGTCTGGCTCCATTCAGATGGAAAATGTTTATGCCCCAGAAAATGAGGCAGGAATGTGGCAGTGGCTTTTTGGGAAGAACGTGACCAAGACCTATTTTCTAAATGCTGGTTCAACTGATGGATTTGTTGGCATTGCTGCACCTTCTCTAGGAAGGATTCTCCCGGTTCGTATTCTAGTAAATTTGAATGCATTTAGTTTTCTTGTACTTGATTCTGATCTATTTCAGCTCTGTAGATTGACTTGGCAACATTCGGTGGTGAAATATTATGCCAGGTATATCTGATTCACAAATCTTTTTTACACCAGCATACATATATATTTATATATATTATCTTCTTTGTACTGATGAGCAATTCTTTATCTACTTATTAAAATATTATTCTGTAGCCAGATGCATTTCTTTGCTCTGTCGGTGATGTGAAGGTTAGTAGCACGTTTGATCAGAGGGCACGTAATGTTGTAGCTGGTGTTGAGGTGAGGTTTTTATTGACCTACATTTTCTTTTCCCAGGTTCTTATTTTTATTTCAAATTTGTTAACACGTGTGGAGTTTGTAGGGATTCTTGAGACAAAAACTATCTGGACAAGGCCTAGCATTCATAGTCGGAGGTGGATCTGGTATGCCAATGCTTTTCTATTCTGTTGGACAAACATATATATATATATATATGTTGGATTAATAGTTTCCATGTATCTTGTTTTAAAAGCTTCACTTGATTCACCTAACCTACTTGTTTCTTTTTCAGTTGTGCAGAAAAATCTAGAGGTTGGCGAAACACTTTCAGTGGATATGTCTAGTGTCATTGCACTCTCATCTACAGTAAACGTGCAAATAAAATATAACGGTCCAATGAGAAGGGTGGTCTTTGGGGTAACTTGCTTTTCCTTATTTTTAGCTATATTTGATGTTAAAGTATTATCTTTGTTTGCTAATTGACAGAGATATTAAGGTTTCATATTCTTTGTTAAGTTTTTCTTGACGATCAGAAAGTGTTGTGTTACTATGGAAGTTTATTTCAATAGTTTACAACATTTATCATATCTTTTATATGTATGTGTAAAAGTGTCTTGTATTGTTATCTTAGGGGGAGAATTTGGTAACGGCAATGGTGACAGGGCCAGGAATAGTGTTCATTCAGAGTATGCCCTTCCCTCGTCTTTCTCAACGCATTGCTAGGTAACTCCTAATTTATATTTCTAGACTTTTTCTATATAGTAGTAGATGGACCCTGTGAAGTGATTATTTTGTTGTGGTTTTTCAGGGCGGTTACATCTCCAAACATGAGGGACAATCCTAAGTTCTTCATGCAGATAGTTATCTTCTTCTTTCTTGCTTATCTTGTGCTCGTCTCATCTTTGCTATTTACAGACACATAACTTTCTCATAATATTTTACTTGGATAATTGCTAAGGATGATAGGAACAATGCAACAGAAATACCCTGCTTCAGTCCCCCGCTCTATATTTTCCGATCAATACAGATTATCATATTTTGATTGAATGACAGTTTTGACATTCCAAAGACAAATCAAGCTCTATTTGCTTATGGTCTTTTATCCTCAAAATGTTATGTTTGAAACCTAAAAGTTGATATTATCTTTTGACCAATATCCAATGAAATTCTATATTTTTAGTAAAAGAAATGTATTTCCTTTTAAAGTTTGTAATGCTCAATTAGATATGGCATGAGAATGACATATATCTAAATTGTACCGTTGGCGTAGCAGTCCTTAAGATGTTGAAGTGCTTGTCGGATGGAATCTTCATCTTGGGTGGAATATTTCAAGCATATGAGACGCTGAGCCACTCGATATACCATCTGAATTCCATGATATTGCTCATAGTTCACTTCCTTCCTCTTCACTCCCTAATTATAAAATCCAACACTATGAGCAACAAGTGGATAATATGATGCATAAAATTTTAAATTTGATTTCACCTTTTCTGTAATCCTTGAAGTGATATTTCTGGCAGTCTCAATAACTGAACTTGGTAGCCCAGCTACACCTGCTAATAGAAGGCCATAATGTGGTACATGTTGCAATCCATCTTTCAGCTCAAACTGTTTATGTGAATCAACAAGTTAGAAATGCATTTACTATACATATATGAAAGATTGGAAGTTTACAGAGCTGGTACCTTGAAATCCAAGCGGTTGTTTTTTACTTCAACATCAAAGTGAAGAATCTTTGCATTTGGATATATGCTGGCTAGTTCCGATAGGTTTTCCATGTGTGTGGCAAATATTGTGTAGCTGAAACCGAGTGATAAGCAGTAGTCAAAAATCAAAATGTTAGAGCGCTATAGGAGATTAGTTTATTACTATTACGAGTAATATGTAAACTAAATACAAGGCCACATTATGTAAACTGCATATTTAGTTCACATATGTAAACTTTCTGTTGGGTTTCATCGGTCTTAAAGCTTTTCAGTTCATATTTAGCCAAACCCAACTAGTTTTTGACAAGGCTTGTTGGAGAAAATGAAAAATATAAGTCCTGTAGGAATTATCTTTGTAGTGATACTATATCCTTGCTTGATAGCTCTAGCTACTGAAAGCATGAGATATAATAAACAGTTGTGTGGCTAAGAAGTTACGTTTTGAGTGCTAATAGTAGTTCACAGCAACTCCAAGCAATTGCAAAACCATCAGAGGAAGATGTAGCCCTGCCGAGCTCATCCATGACAACGAGACTCCTGTTTCCAAGCACATAATATGTTACATGAATAAACATCGGAAACTGTCATTGATAGATACCAACCTGATTGTAATGCTGGTATTACCTTTCAGTGGAATTCTGCAAGATAAAAGCAGTCTCTTTCATCTCTGTCATGAACTGCAAATGAAATTCTTGAGAATAATCTGGGGGTATACAACTTCTAGAGAGCTTCCTAAGGTAGTATGTATATGAACTATGAAGACAATCAGTGAGATTTATGATAAAGGGAGTAATGATAGCAGTTTGATTGCACCATCAAACATCCAGAAGGGGTTGTAATAACTTATAAATATAGTTCTAATTTCTATTACTTTGACACTCATTTAGTACCCTTCGATTGTTTTGTTTGACACCTCACTCCTTGAGAGTAATTACAAGATAAAACTATTGCCAATTTCCACTGTGATTTTCAATAGCTTAAAAGTGTAGGGGGTAAACCTAAGCAACCTCCATAACTGGTGAAGGACTAGATGCTGACTTCATGCATGAGCTTTCAAATAATCACATAATACCATACATAAACTCTACAATACATGTCAGTAGATATCAAGGACAGTTGTAGTACAGAACTTGTATAGAATTAAGTGATCTGGTCAGAAAAAGGTGAGGAAGTAATATAGTATGTACCGTACTAGAATTCGATTCAAGATTATCGACTGTGCCCATCCTTGTAAAAACACGATCAACCACCCTTAGAGTTGCAAAGCGGGCAGGAATGTAGCAGCCAATTTGAGCAAGGATGACAATTAGACATATTTGTTGAAGGTATGTACTTTTTCCACTCCTGAAGGAAGCTACATATTGTTATACTTGAGCTATAGGATGCTTTGCAAGCCTAGACTATAGTTATTTCCCTGTCTAGGGAATTTAGTTCGAGAGGAATTGGCTTTAAGACCTTATCGAGTAATCAATCTATAGAATCGGACAAAAAATGAGAAAAACAATACGTTTCTTACATGTTGGGCCCCATGACAATCACCATGTTTGAAGCCTGTGAAAGAAAGATATTGTTGGGCTTCAAAAAAACATCAAACCAGAATGCATTACATTAGCAAGCTTTCAGATGAAACTCTTTATACAAATATGCTCTAGAGCACATAATGTAATTTTATGAAAATAAAGGAGCATAACATACAACAAAATCATTGTGCACACTTTCTAGTATAGGGTGTCTTCCAGCATCTATTGCCAGTGGTCCATTCTCTATCAGCAAACATACAAGTTGAGCATTTATGTCGTAATCATTCTGGGACCAAAATCAGAAAGAGAATTACTAAAACACTTACCCGTGAATTGAGGCCTAGTGCAGCGATCAACAGGCTTGGTTGAAATCATGTGAGCAAATGAATTAACAATCATATCCAATAGGCATAGGATCTCAGCAAGCATGGTGAGCGCAGAGACATCCTCCCGGATTGCATCCATGAGTGCTGCACGTTAATGAAAGGAAGATAAATTCCAAATCAGGAGTGTGTTCCACAAAATAAACAACAAAGTGACTAGCATTCAGCAATTTGACTGCACAACATCCAAGAGTTGTTTATTACATAAATCTGCTAATGAGATGGTACAAATGTAGAACGAATAACATGCAAATGATAATATACAACGTTTACTTTTTCAATAATAAATGGAGAACTTGAAAATAATAATGCTTCAACATGGAATGACAGTACAATCCCAACTATACAAACCAAAAGATGATTGTATATACCCACCTTCCAAGCAAAGTTCTGTACGCAAATAACATTCCTTGGCCGCAGACTTGTTTCTTGCATTTAACTGCAGATTCGAAGCAAAATCATCTAGTGTAGCATATTTATCGAGCTCTTACAAAAATCCAAGCAACGCAGAACAACGCATTTTTATTTATAAAATATGTAAACCATGAAATATCAAAGCAACCAATATTTTTTTCCAATCAAACAACACGACCTAATTGACATATACATGACTAGAAACAGAAGATTCATCATAGCTCTTGGATTATAAATAGGACTTCATGTGCTATGGAAATTATAAAAGATTGAATGAGAGATGACACAGTGCATTCTAGGAAAAAGGAGTGACTCTTTCCATGTCCACTGAATTGAAATTTATCTAGTGTTTGTACTTTTACAATAAGTTTCAGCGTTACAATTAAGAACCACTATACTCTAAAAGGCAAGTTGATAATCATAGACGAATCAAGGGTTCTCCATTGGGCTCAGGAAACACTAGTTCTGGCTAATGGAGCGGGCATAAACCAACCAAAAATTTCCATTGGAAAAATATGGTCAAACTAAAGAACTTGGACGACAGACAAGTTAGCTTTAAAAGGGAGTCCTAATCAGAAAACTGAAAAACTAACCAAGATTCTACCAAAATAAAATCACCAAACAAAGATGTAGTAGTGATGATAATACTCACAGAAGCAAGATCCAGAGTTGAGCAATGTATGCTGTTCCCATGCTTCATAACCTAAATTCGTCTCAAAAGAAGATACAAACATCACTACAATAACAGGAGGAGACTCTGGGCATGGACAAGTATCTCCTTTACTACCTGGATGAACTTGTTAGGAAGTTTTCCCTGTATGTCCTTCTGAGGAATATTGAAGTAAAATCCATGCCTATTGTTAAACGGGATTTTCAAATTTGGAAGCTTAAAATCTTCGCGATACTTGTTTGCAAGGTTGTGTATAGCTGTGCATGTTAACCAATTAGAGTCTATGGCCATCGAGCATATTACACCAATTAGCGTCAACACCATTCAGTAAAACTGACCAAATCAGTACCTTCACTGGTGTCACAGAATGATCTTCGTGCAATATCCAGAAATCCATCTATTCCGGCCTTGACAGCAAAACACTGCTGTGTCCGGGCAACAAAAGGAACGCGTGCATGAAGTACATCCTCATCAATCACCTCCCCAATTCTGAGATTAAATATATATTAGGAATCAAAGTGAACTTCCTACCCTTGCATTGATTATATATGGTATCTTTTTAAATAGGAGCGATAGAGAAAGTATGATGTTTATCAACAACCGGGAGGGGTATGTCTGGTCAAAGACTAAAGTAGAAGGTCAGTAGTCGAAAAGTATGAAACAAACCAAGTATTTACCTCTTTCTTATAGAAGCGTATTTTTCATTTTCACATACAGTTTTGTATATATTTCCAAGAAGAAAGCTGTTTGCATCTTTCAATACCTAACACCATTTAGATAATTTAGAACTTTGAATTTCTAAAGGGTTTTAGAGTTTAAACATGCAAATACAACAATTTATATGTACATTTGAGAGAAATGGCAAAGCATCCAGAGCTGTTTTGAGAACAATAATGCTTGAGATCAGAACTTGGCTCTTTCTAGCATTATCAATGCCCAAGACTTCATTAGTAACTTTCTTTGGCTTGAAGCAGAAGTGACAGAGGACCCTGTCTAAATGAAAACATGAATAAGTACATCATTGAAACTAATATGTCTATCAACACACAGTTCACATTATCCACTAAATACACTCACCAGTTTCTTTTGGAAACTTTCGAAGAGCCTGGGACAGCCCAAAAAACAGTTGTTCATTGCTCATTAATTCATCCTAGAGTTGAGCAAGTATCATGAAGTTATTACATTAGCCTCATGGACAGTACAAACTTAAATGGAATTAATTGGATGAAGACCTAAAATAGTATTGCATATAATTTACGGTGTTTTCATTTCTCTCTAACATAAAATGAATATCTATGACACAGTAGTTAACAGGGCTAAACTATTTCACATTTCAAGCAGCAATAGCCAATGAGCACAGATTAATCCAGTAGTTGTTGACTAAATTTTAGAGCAAAAATCAGGCTCCACTTGTTCGAGAGGGCCTTCAGCCTATCAACAAACAATATCAATCCGCCAGGCCTCATGGAAAGACTTCATCATATAACTAGCGTTCCAGATGGCCCAGTCAACTGGATAAAAGTGCAAGTGTGCAACCAGTATGGCATATGTATATCATCTAAAAGGAAAACCCAATGTTAAAGTTAAAAACCATCTGATGGAGTTCCATATCATCTCTTAATCCAGGTATTCAGGGGAGAGTTACTTATTTACAAGTAACAAGTTAGGTTAAATGAAATTTAACTACAGTTCTTCTGGTGAATAAGGTATGCAGAGTAAAGTGGTATATTGGTGTATGGTCAGATACCAAAGCAAAATCTAGCTCTGGCTTCATTGTTGTGCTATAGCATGGAGAACTAAGAAATTAATGCTCGAAAAGTAATTATTCATAAAGCATCCAGCCATTCACATTATCACATAGACGGCTGAAACAGACAACCTGGTTATGCTATTCAAAATTCTGCCTAGAATGTAACCTTGTTTCATGAAGCAATTACGTTTATATTAGTTCACTTGGTTTAAGCTGAGAATTTTGCTTGCCATTGCTTAACATAGATAAAGACATCCCTCCTAAGAGCATAGTTATAAACTTTGAAGTTTCTTCACAAACTTCTTGTTTGAAAGTCTAATGAAATTTTGACATACACGATAAAACAATAAGAAACTGACCAGACAATCAAGTCGAGCTTTGATAGTTTCGATGTCTTTCAGAGGTTGCAAGAGATTGGCACGAAGAAGTCTAGTCCTGCCACAGTTAATAAATAAAACCCAAGAATTATGAAATTTTATCTTCGAGATGTATGATATGCCACCCTCAAATAATGCTCAATCCTAACAGAGATAAAATGATTTCTTCAAACCAATTACTGCATCTCATCTCTTGAATTTCCGATCACAATGAAATCTAGCCATACAACCTTTGACAGGTAGGCTTACTTCAAAGTAGCTAGTGATGGGAAGCATTCTGATCCTTGGGATACTATGTTTTAAGAGCGGAAAATTCTTTTTAAGTATTTTTTTTTATTCATCACTATAAGAAAAACAGAGGATATGGACATAGCACATATGACTGACGGGTTTTGCTCAAGTTCAAAGACCTAATATAATGCTATCAGCATATCAATAGCATACCCTCCAGTAGTTCTTGTGGACTTGAGAGTTTGGAATAAACTTCTCTTCTTGTTGCTTGTGCCCAAAAGAGCGGCATGCAGTGGCTCTATAATCTCCAAGTTATGGACACTATCAAGCAGATAAAGCTATTACATTGATTGTAAAATACAATAATAAGTTGGTTGCAAGTTTAATAAAGTTTTCTGATGGGACTGATATTACTGATTATCTTGACATGCCGAATGATAAAAGAACAGTACCTAGTTGCATCAATACTCATATGGTCAAATGATCCATTAAAAGTCACCTGAGGATGAACAAACATAGAAAAAGAAACAAGAATTAATAGAAGAGTAAAGGACCACTAAAATCCGAAGACATATTTGACCTGTGTTGAGACAAGTGCATAAGCAATATAGGACTGTAAATATGAACAAACTCACAACAGAATAACTTTCTCTGCTAAAAGAACACATGATAAGAAATTAACGGACATACTAATAATGAATGATTCGTTATGATGACTCCTTTCTCTGCTTCAATCCTGTGTTTGGCAAAGCAGTTAACAATTTCATATATGGGAACAACACACAAAGCAATATATCTAATATAAATAATCAGATAAGTTGCATGTTATTCCTGAAACTTTGCTGGAAATAATCTCAAAAAGGTGATCAATATAGGTCACTTTGATGGTGAGAGTTCTCGTGAAAATTCTATGGAATCACATACAAGAGAAAACCAAACATAAACAAAATGAACTTAACTAATCAAAAGGAAGGTAAATGCAGAATATTTATGAAGCAAATTCCGTACTCAGCTCTAATAAGCCAAACAACTATCTTTCTGCAACTTGAGTAGTATGTCCTTAACTGTCCTTCACATAATGTTAAATGTCTACTACCCGCCAATAAACTACAAGTTAGATGAATTGTGGCGAACGTGAATCTTCCTCTATCAGAAATAGTGATTGTCGTTAGCTTTTTCTTTCTTGACGAAATATTACGTTTGCAAGTAACCTTAACCTTAAGCTGAAGCTGTGTACCAACATCTCCATGCAAAATTTATAGCAAATAAATCCCCTTCCAAGAGTGCAGATTTCAGAAAGTAAATGATGAATGACTTGTAGCATGAAGAGCCCAAGGACATTACTACCTATCACCCCATTCAAATTCACAACATAAATACACACATATATTAACTTTATGAAACTAATAGTACCACTTGATAGTTGCGGCAGCAGCGGCCAAGCACAGATAGTATTGCTTGTAATAGGTATCCAAACCAAGTGCAGAAGGTTCTTTGGCAGCTAAACTTTTTACCAGCACAGCTCCCTTCGGAAACATGTTGCATAAATATCAGAAACACCAACACTAGCATTTAAATCTATTAATTTGAATGGGAAACAATTTAATATAAATAGCATCACCTTTGTGTCATCAAAGCAACCACGAACCATAGTGACCTGCAAATGTTAGCAAAGCTCAGAGTTCAAATCTCCAAATTGATAACTGAATGAATAAATAATGTTGTTTTACATAGAGACAATATTGCCTTTCGAATTGAGGAATAGAATTTATCAACCAATTCTGATACTCCAACCATGCCATCAGGTGCTAGCTTATTAGGAGGGACAATAATTGCCATTGGATCATAGAAATGCAGCAGTGTCTTTGTGTTCTGATATGAGCTGCTAGTTTCAATGTATTCTGAAAGGTGTAGTGAAGCCGATCTCAAGTCAAAAGCAGCCACTCCAACCTGATGATAAGATGGATATCTCCGGTTAGGCTTTGGAATAAGAAAAAGTAAACAATCACCATCTTAATCCCATTTCAGCTAGCCAAATCTGACACTCATAGAAGATAATAAAGCCACCGAATTCTGAAAAGTGTGGTTCCAAGTTCTATAAGTAATAATACACTAGATTCCAAACTACAAAAACCAATACATGGGCAAAAACTGCATGGCACGTCAAATTCATGTTTATCTAAACCATATGGAAACACGCTCAACTTTCAGTCACTCTGTACACTTGTCCAGACTTTATCTACCTTTTCCCTGTAATTTGATTAACTTCCTATATATTGCCCTTGCTACTTTATGCCGTGGCGGTTCCAAATGGGATCAAATCCCCTGTTCGCTACTTAGTTGCAGGTAACTAAATCCATCAACAGATTAGCGTAGGTATCATATCAAGTCCTGCACATCTGTCTCACCTACAATCCCCATTATTACGTAAATACATCAAGAATTTTATCGAACATCCATCCATACATTACATACACATAAAAAAAACTGGTACTCTTCACAAAATTGACTGGTGTATATCAGTATTTGGTCCGTGAGTAGTTCACGAGTATAATAGTGAAATCATTGCCCTAATCCGAATGCACAATCAAGTACATATACATACAAATATATCTACATATTCACATACACAAAAAACACATATATAGAGATTGGTAGATAAACAATGATACCTCCTTGGCTCGATTCTCAATCAGTCCGATCACGAAGCTCGATCGCTCTCCGGTGTCGTCTTCCATTTTCTACTCGAATGCTCGTTTGTGTGCAGAAACCGCAAAACCTCAAGGCACTTTGATACTGTGTTTGTTTTCTGCATGCGCGCCAATTTTAAACCCTCGTTGCCGACGTTTTCACATGCATTAATAACTTGTACCACCACGCAGCATTAATAGTTGTACCTCCGTCTTTGACCATTTAGGTCAAAGTTCCATATGAATAGTAATAGTATTCAAAACCAAACAAACCTCTAACGGTATGTTTTGAGTATATGTTTGTAAAATATAATATAAGGGAATAATTTGAGTTTTTATTTTTCATATATTTCTTTCTTGAAAAATATGTTTTAAAGTTCTCTTCTTTCTAAAATACTCATTCAATATTTCATTATATGTTCCACTTTCTCATCGAGCCAATTAAGTATCGGTTTGTTAATACAAAAATAAAAGATGTTTATTATGTCATATATGTTAAATTAGAATTGTTACAAAATGTCCATATGTTTGTCTTGAATTTGATACTCAACTCATGCAACCCAAAGAAATGCAAGATTGATCAAATTTAAACTCCAAGCTGCCAAACGTGGCAGCCTTTCCTTTCAGGTCGTCTTGTCGTCGACGTGCACACTCCAAGGTGGACTTTCGGCTACAAAATATATACAGTTTGATTTCTACTTGCATAAACATTTAGAAGCTCATATTGATGATGACATTTTGTATTATCTGATGATTACTCAAAGTTGTCCATTATGACAATAAGTTTGAACATTCATGCAAAAGTAAATTTGTTTTTTAGAAACCAGGGCCGACCCATGTAGTGCATGGCATGGGCCTTTTCCTAGGGCATCACAGTCCAAGAGCCTTTTACTCGTTAGTAGCTTCAATCTGGTCGGCGACTTCCAACATATGACCTCGATTAAGCAAGTGACAATTAAACAAACGACTTCTAATCTTCACCTCGATCAAGAAACGACGCCTCACGCTTTCCTTCCCTATCACAAACTCACAATTATCAATCACCGTTGATCACACATTCACACTTCCCTTCATTGTCGATTTCTGACTTCTCGCTTCATCTTAGTGACAAGGGCGGCGGCAGGGGCATTGGACAACGGTCGGGCTTTTCCTTCTAGGCACTGGGATTCTAGATTTCTGTCAGATGTAGTCTTCGATCTATCGATTTATATCCGATATTTGAAATTTTCCATCTGATTTTGCTTTTGTCGTCGAGTGTTTTCCTTCCAATTATGTTCTTAACTTTTTTTTTCTAGTAATATTACTCTATTAGTTATTTGCAATTTGGTGATTTGATTTCCAATCTAGTTATTTGGATTATTTGATATTTGGTTTAGGTTATTTGCAATTTTAGTGATTTACTGATTTGCATAATTGCGTATCTAGTATTTGTGTTAATGTGTTGGTGGTTGCTTGGTATTCTTGAATCTTAATTGAAGATCTTGCTTCACGGAATGCACAAAGACACCGTTTTAAGTGATCTTATCTTTGGTTTGTAACTTTTGTTGTTCAGGGTTTTAGTTTACGTACCCCCTTTGTAACTTTTTTTCCAATAATAATTGGCGTGGGGTTGAGCCGCATAGCTTGGCTAGGTTCCAAAGCCCCCCTCCCCCCGATTGGAGTAAAGAGCATAGCGTAGTTTTTCATCAAAATTTTGGTAAGCATTTTGACCCAAAGGCCTAAGATTTGCCCGTTGTCAGATGGATTAAATGTGTAGATAACAAGTTTAGACAAGATTCTGAGTTAATTTCTTTCATTTTTAGCATTATTTAAAATAAAAAGTTGAAAATTAAAATCTTTAAAAAATATTACATTTATTTTTAACAGATATTTATTTTGAAGATTATAACATCAACTGTATTATTAAAATATTCGGTATAGTTAATAAAATATTATTTATCTCTCCTAGATATTTAATTTAAAAGACTCTTTTGACGACAAGTAATCATTTAATTTAAAATATTATTTTCTCTCCTGAATATTGATGAGAATAATAAAATATTATTTCACACCGGTAAGTAATCATTTTTAGAAAGATCTTCATACTTTAAGAAATTTGAAGAACCTGTTAAGAAAAAAAGCATCTAAAACCTCTATTTTCTCTATTTTAAAGAAATTATTGTGTGAGATTATATTAACCTACAAGCAAAATGATGATGTAGTTTTTAGGTAGACGTCCTCGCTACATGATGAAACTTGACCATTCATGCTACTCACCCTTGTTTTCATTTTTAATCACTTGGTATACGACAAATAATAAATAATATTTTTATTAAACAATTAGTTGGTTAGAAAATAGAAAACTACAACTTTCCTTTATGCTAGAATTGAAAGAACCATGGTACCTTTGCTTAAAAAAACCAAAGTAGTTTTCCGATATTTCAAGTTGTGCCAAACCAATAAATCGATTCTTGGTCCCCCAACATATTTCCACATTAAGAAAGAATCAAAATTGGATCGGTTTTCTTACCAAGTCTTCCAGCTATTTCGTCATATGCAAAACAAACCTTTATGTAAAATTATAAGATCATGTACCAAACGACCTGAAACTAACTTAATTTCATACATCATACGTCATCTGTTTTAGCTAAACAAAAAAAGGTGTGGTCCCCCCCCGGATCCCACGAGATTAGTATATGACAACTTAAAAAAGGGATATCAATCCTAATAACAGTACAAGATGTTTCAAAACAATTTGCAACATATGAATCTATTTAAGTCATGAAGCAAGTTATAAAGACAATCTCTAGGTAAACAAACTTGTGTTAATAGGGGGGTAACTCAATTAGCTCTATGAAAACTAATTTTCTATATCTGGGTGATTGAGTAATCCAAATATTCCATTCTATGTGCATCATCAATTACAATAATGTTGCCCTTTAATTTGTAACAAAATTATTCCTCGAGTCGTATTCATGTTAAACAAAAAAACTATCAACATACGAAACTCCCTCTTGATGATCTATATATACGCATTAGGAGTAACCCATGAGATATATCCTCAAATTATTCAACCATCAAAATGTTGACAATGGGTTTTGTTATTATTCTCACTTGCAGCACCATTTTCACTATCTTTCCAACCAAAGCCCAAGAACTCAAAACCTACATTGTTCACTTAAATTCACCTCAAGGCCAAGGCCAAGAGTTTTCTCAGAGACACTACCTCGAAGAATGGTATAACTCCTTTTTATCAGAAATCGGTTCCACCTCAAACGAGAAACCAACATTGGTTCATGCCTACCACCACGTGATTACAGGATTTGCTGCAAAAATGTCGGCAGAGCAAGCAAAGGCGATAGGGAATATGAGTGAAGTTTTATCAGTCAGGCCCGAAAGTGTCGTTCAGTTGCATACAACTCGTTCACGACACTTTTTGCACCTGCACGACAATTCAGGTTTATGGAAAGACTCCAACCATGGGAAAGGAATAATAGTTGGGATTCTAGACACTGGAATTACTCCTGGGCATCCTTCTTTTGACGATAAAGGCGTCCCACCTCCACCGGCAAGATGGAAAGGCAAATGTCAAGTGGCAGGGTGCAATAACAAACTGATTGGAATGAGAACATTTGTAAGCATTGGTTCTCCAGTTGATCAACATGGTCATGGGACTCACACTTCAAGTACTGCTGCAGGGAATTTTGTAGATAATGCAAATATATTTGGACATGCCAACGGCACTGCAACTGGGATGGCACCACTTGCACACTTGTCCATGTATAAAGTATGTGGCACGAGATCTTGTTCCGATAGTGACACCATAGCCGGCATGGATGCAGCTATTGAAGATGGTGTTGACGTGCTTTCGATCTCACTTGGTGGACGTTCCCTACCCTTTTATCGAGATTCGTTGGCAATAGGTGCCTTTACTGCAATACAGAAAGGGATCTTCGTGAGTTGTTCAGCAGGTAATTCCGGGCCTTTCAAGGGTCGGCTATCAAATGCAGCCCCATGGGTCCTTACAGTCGGGGCTAGTAATCTGGATAGAAAAATAAGGACAACTGTTAATCTCGGAAACGACAAGTTACTTAACGGTGAATCTTTATACCAACCAAAGAATTTCCATCAAAAGTTTATGCCTCTTGTTTACCCCGGTGAAAAGGGTGATTACCGTGCAGCAAGATGTACAAGAGGATCACTGGACGACATTGATGTCAAAGGTAAGGTAGTATTGTGTGATTTGGATGGTATTACTGGAAAAATCGAAAAGGGGAAGGTAGTGAAGGATGCTGGAGGAGCTGCCATGATTATTCAAAACACTATCAATTGTCCCGAGACTACATCACCGGAGGCTCACGTTCTTCCAGCATCAAATATCGGTTATAAAGAAGGAATGGAAATAAAAAAGTATTTGAGGTCAACTTCATCACCCGTAGCAACTATCCTTCTCCGTGGAACTATACTCGGCATAAAATCAGCTCCAGAGGTGGCTTGTTTTTCTTCAAGAGGGCCTAACCTTGCAAGCCCTGGAATCCTAAAACCCGACATTATTGGACCTGGTGTAGACATTCTTGCAGCTTGGCCAAAGTCTGTCGAGAAAAAGCCAGGAACCAAACAAACATTTAACCTCTTATCTGGTACATCAATGTCTTGTCCTCATCTCACAGGCATAGCAGCATTGTTGAAAAGTGCACATCCAGAATGGTCTCCTGCTGCCATTAAGTCAGCAATAATGACCACAGCAAGTCAAGTAAGCATAAATGACAAAGCCATTATGGACGAAAGAGAGCTTCCTGCAGACTTATTTGCTATTGGTGCAGGTCACGTGAACCCATCAAAAGCCAACGACCCGGGGCTTGTTTTTGACATCCAACCTGATGACTACATACCGTATTTGTGTGGGTTAGGATATACGACCAAACAAATTAGAACGATAGTGAAGAAGACTTTTTCCTGCTTTAAAACCATACCAGAGGCAGAGCTAAACTATCCTTCTTTTGCAGTTACATTAAGAAGAGGTAGTAACAAAACGTACTCAAGGACAGTGACTAACGTTGGTATGAAAAAATCAACTTACACTATCGGGGATGTTTCTCTACCGCAAGGTGTACGTATGGTGATCGACAGTCCTTCTCAAGAGCTCCGTTTCACAGCAATGCACCAGAAGTTAACATACAAAATAACATTTATCAGGGATATTATGGATAAGTTGAAAGGTCCTTATGGCCAAGGATATATGAATTGGGTTTCAGGCAAATACTCTGTTAGAACCCCATTTTCATTCAAGTTCAGATGAGGGAAAACAACAAAGTGTTGGATTCCATTAGATGCAATTATATATATATATATATTACATGTAGCTCATAAACCAGTCTATTATATATTACCCAACAATTTGGTTCATTAATTCTCTGTCCGTAAGTGTTTTGGGTTCTTGTTATCTTGGCAATAATAATAAATCTCATTAATTACTATAATAAATCCATTAATCTTGGCAATTAATTCTCAAATGATGAGAATTAATTGATTTAAGCTGTTATTTATTCATGTGGCCATTCCAATGTATATAAATCGTGTCTCTTTATCATAGATCCGTAGATTAAATATGAAAAATGATTTGTGTCATTCTTGTTACATTCCATCGCTATTTTCTTGATCTCCAAATTTTTGATAGTTCCATCTCTACTTTCTTGGATTCTAACGTAATTATGACCAATACAAAATCATCTTACAATGATTTACCATAAACATTTTAAGGACTACAAAAAGTTATCATACACCTTATTTTGACAAAGAAGCAAGCTAATAAAAAATCTTATTCTGAAAAACTATTTCCAAAACAAAAAATAAACACTAGTCTCCTACGGCTGTAACTTAATCCTACTTATAATAATTTTTACACAAAATTTCCAAACTCATTCCTTTGTTTTTGTTTAGAAATCGATTGTCAATTTGGAAAATACAAATTTTAACATACTTATAGCCCAGATTAACATATGGTATCTCATATTGATTTATAGTAAACAACTCAAGGATTTCATATATGTTATATTCAGATGAAGTGTTATAATTATTTTGTATCGGTCAATTACAAAATGTTCTATATGAAAGTAAATATATTTTTATATTCATACGATATATAGCTCAATGACCGGTATCTATGCCCAATAAAGAAAACATAGGCTGAAACCATTTATTTCCCCAACCTATAGATGATTACCAAGCTTATAAACTAATTTCTTTCCGAATAACATCTCAGCCAGATTCAAACTATAATTAATAATGTTTTATGTAACAACATCTGACAATATATTATTTGCGTATGTGTTATTTTCATCGACTTAAACACGTTTAACACATAACTTACTAAAATCAAAACGAAATACATTAATAGCCCTCTAAAATCACTTCCTAATCGAGCACGTCAGGAAAACGGTAGAATGTCATTAACATCCACCGTCACCCTCCAAGTTGTTGTATGAGCATCGCCGTTGGTCGCCTCTGTCATCACCGTTGCCCTCCGTACCGTCATCGATCACCACCGCCTTCCTATTCTTTTTTATTATTATCATTATATGGTTGGATTTCGATGAGAGGGTTGGATTCCAGTGACAAGGAGAGTTAACTTGAGAAGTGTAAGAAAGGATCTTCAGCTTTGGATGCACATTACAATGAGATGCATTGAGATGAGAAGACTGTTCTCAGGGCAAATGCCACAGACGGAGCTCTTACTGTTCTAGACTAGGCATCGGATCAATCCCTGCATCAAGTGCAATCCATGGGTGGGTTTGAGATTAAAGGTGATCAAGAGTTCAGTTTCCTTCTTACGCTTCTCACCTTAACTCTCCTTTTCACATGATTCTATGCCCTTCGATGAGGATGAGAGTTAAGGTGAAAAACGCAAGAAAGGATTTCCACCTTTTGATGCATTCAATCTATGTATCAAGCGCGATTCATGAGTGGGTTTGAGATTAAAGGTGATCATGGGGAAAGATCATTTCTTACGTTTCTCAACTGAACTCTCCTTCTTACACGATCATTCACCTAGAATATCGTTATTTTTATTTAATTTTGTGTTTGTTTTCAAATTTTGATTATTTTTATATATATATATATATTTCAAATTCCGTCTTGTAATTTATTAGAGCATCTCTGTCACATTGTTATATTTTATATATATTTTTTAAATTTGAAGATTTCTCCATTTTTTTTCTCTAAAAAGAGTTTAACAAAATTGTTAAAGCAAACATTTTCTAAATCTTCAAAAAATTTAAAACAACATAGATGTTGGAAATACTTAACGTACTTAAATCTAGATAGTGAAGTATTTGAGAAATGAGTGTGGTACAAACCAAAAACGAACTTATAATGTAGAAGGTAAAGTATTTGATTCATTTTGTAATTTATTACATATTTAACATTCGTTTAGTTAATTGATTTGGTTCATTTTGTAATTTATTACATATTTAACATTCGTTTAGTTAATTGATTTGGTTCATTTTGATTTCTTAGTAATTGTTTGTTTGTTTTTTCATTTAGCTATATATTGATTAGGTTGTTGTATGGATTAAGCTAAATTGTTGCTTATTAGTACTTGATAAAAACCTTGTTGTTTTCCATTAGGTTCATGTTTTTTACCCAAGTTTTATAATAAAACTAATCAATTAGCAATAACAATGAATCTTTAAAATTGCTCAACAAACGGTAACAAAGAATACTCAAAATACTACTTTGTTTTGAAGGTATTTCTTGCAAAAAAAAAAACAAGAAAATTAAAAATTAAAAATAATTCATTCGTGGGCCCATAAGAGTGTTTAGAATAAATTTCTACATTAAGATAGAAAACTAACAATAACGTATATTCAGCTCTTTTCCTTTTAATTTATTGAAGCAAACTTCTATTTCCTGCATGTTTTCAGCTCTTTTAGTAATTTAACAAACTTCGTTGCTTATTTATTGTGTTCAGCATCCAATCCACCAATTTCCTTGCATATTTTCAGCTTTGCACATCTCTCTCATCTCACTTTTGGTTTTAGATTAACATAACTAACATTAATGATAATCCTTATTCCTTAATTGATTAAAAAACAAATACTTGATTAATGACGTATCACACAAGAAAACAATCACAAGGAGTAATTCTTATAATTTATGAATTCAGTTGGCTACAAACTGACCGAAAGTAGCAATTAACTAGACTAATGGGTTAATTTTCAAAGAACAATATAAGATTTACCAATCAGTCAACAACATTGGTTTTAAGGGTATTTCTTCAAATGGAAAAAACTAAAGTGGTTCATTCAATTTCATAAGCAAGAAAACATATTAAGTTGAACAAATTAATGAATTTTAGTTTATAAGAACTTACTTGTACACCAAGAAAACCTTCAGCATCTGATCGATTAATTTCCTGCATATTTCAAGCATGTGTCGTTGCACATCACTGTCATCTCATCTAGTTTTACATCAAACAAAAATAATGATAATCCTAATCAATTAACTAAAATAGATAATAATGTAATCACACAAGAAAACAATCAAATGAAGCAATAGACATTGTTATATTAAGACAATATGAATCATGCACTCAATTCCTAATAACATTTTGAAACTTTTTTTTAATAAAGACAATATGTTATCTATTTCTCTATGTGTATACATACATATATACATATATATATATATATATATATATGGGTGGCTATTAGGACAAATATCCTTCATCATTCCTAGCTAGTTACCAAGAGATAATTAAAAAGTTATGGTGTCAGCCATTCTTTATGTGTTAGTTCTTGCTTCCACCGCCATTTTTAATACTAACGCTGATAACTTGAAAACCTACATTGTTCACTTAACTTCACCAACTCAACCTCTAGACTCATATCACCTCCAACAATGGTACAATTCACTTCTGTCTAAAACCGTTTTAGCCTCAAATGATCACAAACCAACAATGGTATACATGTACCGCCATGTCATTACAGGATTTGCTGCAAAAATGTCACCGGATCAAGCCAAGGCCATGGAGGACATGAAACAAGTTTTATACGTAGTGCCCGAAAGTGTGTTCCACTTGCACACAACTCGTAGTCCACACTTTTTGGGCTTACGCCAAAACTCAGGCTTCTGGAAGCATTCCAACTATGGCAAAGGAGTCATAATCGGGCTTCTAGACAGTGGGATTACTCCAGGACATCCTTCGTTTAACGATGAGGGTGTCCCACCTCCACCACCAAAATGGAAAGGTAAATGTAAAGTGGCAGGGTGTAATAACAAGTTAATTGGGATGAGAAACTTTTATCCGAAAAGTAGTCCAGTTGATGAGATTGGCCATGGGACTCACACTTCGAGTACTGCTGCTGGGAGTCCGGTAGATAACGCAAACTTATTTGGACAGGCTAATGGTACTGCTATTGGGGTAGCGCCATTGGCACACGTGGCTATGTATAAAGTATGTAATGACGGTTGTTCGGAGAGCGCGATTGTAGCAGGGATGGATGCAGCTGTTGGAGATGGTGTTGATGTGATATCAATCTCACTTGGCGGAGGAATGAAGTCGTTCTACGGGAATACTGTTACGGTAGCTTCTTTTGCTGCCCAACAGAAAGGGATTTTCGTAAGTTGTTCAGCGGGTAACGAAGGTCCTGAAGGTGGTTCGTTATCAAATGAGGCTCCGTGGGTTCTTACAGTTGGGGCTAGTACTATTGATAGAAGAATTCGTACAACGGTTCTTCTTGGAAACAACAAGTCGTTTTATGGAGAATCTTTATCTCAACCAAAGGATTTCAATCATAAGCTTCGGCCTCTTGTTTACCCTGGCAAAAATGGTGATGAATTTGCAGCATGGTGCACGGAGGACTCACTGAAACTCATTGATATCAAGGGAAAAGTCGTACTGTGTGATGTGGGTGGTTCCGGTATATATCGAAAGAATAAAGCAGTGAAAGAAGCTGGAGGAGTAGCCATGATTCTTGCAAATGATATTGAATCAGGGGAAAGTGTATTTGCAGAAGCTACTGATCTTCCTTCATTAAGCATTGGTTATAAGGAATCAATTGAGATCAGAAAGTATCTGAATTCGACTAAATCACCTGTAGCAACTCTCCTTTTCCGTGGAACTGTACTTGGCATAAAATCAGCTCCAGAGGTTAGTTTTTTCTCTTCAAGAGGGCCAAACCACGCAAGTCCCGGAATCCTAAAACCCGACATTATTGGACCTGGTGTTGACATTATTGCAGGTTGGCCAGAAATGGTCCCAACCAAGGAAGGAACCAAACCAACGTTTAACATAATATCCGGCACATCAATGTCATGTCCTCATCTCGCAGGCACAGCTGCGCTACTAAAAAGTGCACATCCCAATTGGTCTCCTGCAATGATCAAGTCTGCAATAATGACCACGGCTGGTCAAGTGAGCCTAAATGGACATGCCATTGTTGACGAAAGAAAGCATCCTGCAAACGTATTTGCCATTGGCTCAGGTCATGTGAACCCATCAAAAGCCAACGATCCGGGCCTTGTTTATGACATCCAATCAGATGACTACATTCCTTATTTGTGTGGATTAGGTTATACACCCAAACAAGTTGAAATCATCGTTAAAAGAAAAGTTTCATGCGCAAAAACCATACCCGAGGCACAACTAAACTATCCTTCTTTTGCGGTTTCATTAAAAAAGGGGGATAGTAAAACATACTCAAGGACGGTGACTAATGTTGGTATGCCAAACTCAACTTACTCAGTAGGGGAGATTTCTGTACCGCAGGGTGTAACTGTTGTGGTTGGTTTTAGTTCTCAAGAGCTGAGTTTTACATCAGTGGAACAGAAGTTAACATACGAAATAACATTTATTCGGGATAGTAAGGATAAGGAAAGAGATTTATATGGGCAAGGATATATGACTTGGGTTTCAACTAAATACTCGGTCAGGACCCCATTTTCGTTCAAGTTTGAATGATCAATATGATGGCTAGAGTGGTATATGATGCACTTTAGAACTGTAATCTGTTTATCAAATTTGTACATCATCTATACATACATAAAGTTGTACAAGTTATATCTATATGTAATGGGAAAGACTAAAGACGTTTCGAATCTTTTACTCAAACATGTTTTTAGTGTTAAACATCATCCACAACGATGAAAGCCTCTTGAATTTATTTTGCTGTGACATCATTTTTTGTTATGTCAATCAACATTCTATAAATCTCAGCATTTTAAACTCATTTCACTATCTTAAATGTTTTTAAATACAATTTCATCACAAAAAAAAAACTTGTATAAAAGATATTTTACTTTATTAGAAACCTTCTTATTCACTCAAACCTATAACTAATTGAAGTAGTAAGTGTCTTTGTGATTGACATTGGAAAATATATATGAAATTATAAGTGCTCAAACAATGCATGCTCGAGTTTGGAGATAAAAGAAAATAAATTATCGGATTCGAAGAAAAAGAAGTCCTTTTTTTGTTCTATTTTAGTATTTCTAAAATACAAATAATGATAACACCTCATAGGTTAGTTTACCTTGTTTCTAAGAAGTCCAAGGAATTCATGTTAACGGATTCTTATGCAGTTATGTTGCTTCTAAGAATCCCAAGAAATTCATCTGATCTTGAGGTTTAGAAGTTGTTAATTTTACCTCATAGTCATAATGTATTCTTCATTTTAAACAAAAGGACTACTTAGCAGAGAAATACATAATCAGAACCTTCTTAGCAGCAAAAAGAACGTGCGGAATAGCATCACAATTTGCACTAAGGAATGCAACAAATACAATAACAGATAGACATATAAGTTTTTCATTGATGAATTTTATCAAACATTTGGTCTTCATAAGAAAAACAGAATCCGAATCTAAAATTGCTTCATCTATATAAAAATAGAGTTCCCTAAATACTTAAAGAACCAAATAATTCATCAAAACATGTTTTCGTTATCTTCATGCTTGCAAAAAGGAGGAAACTGAAACCCTATATCATAGCATAGAAGGGGGCAGATAACACATACAAAATATTAACCGTTAACCAGCAAATAGAGAGCAGCAGAAGTAGCGAGAAGCAGAAATCGCCTGCGAGATTGATAGGACAATAGGAGAGTAGCCGGAGATACATTCAAAGTATAGATATACATTTAAAGTTATATGATAACAAAATATTTAAAAAACTTGGATAAAATAACAAATACATCCGTATTTAAATGAACTTTTTTAATAAAAGTTTTGAAAGACTCGATATGTAATTTTTGAGATGATTTTAACAAAAATTTCAACCACATAAAACGACGTAATACGGCGTCGTGTCCCATATGCAACATATAAAATTAAAATGGGACGACAGAACAAGGATGGGAGTGGATTACAGAATTTTAAATTGCAGGAAAATAGCCATGGCGAGAGTGTGACTGGTGCAGAGTGGTGAGTGACTGTGTATGTGTGTGTGTGTGTGTGAGAGAGAGAGAGAGAGAGAGAGACGCCATGAACGTTCTTCGAAGAGCTGCATCAAGCTCGCCAATTGTTATCGGATCCATGAAAAGACCATTCAACACCCTCAGAACCTCTGCTGATCTCCCCGTCGACCCTTCTCCTACCCTTACTCATGGTGTTCACGTTTTCCATTGCCCTGTAAGTCTCTCTCCCTCCTATAGTAAGAGCACACGGATTTATGAATGATTTCACTAAACTTGCTGATATGTTAGGCATAGGATTGTAAATTGCTTTTTTATAGGGGATGTTATCATAAAGTCGTTAGGGTAGTTTATTTGGAACAATATTTTCTGGATTCTAAAGTGTTTGGGCAGTTCACATAATCATTTGATCGATATTGATATGATTCTACGAACCCACACTTATCCCGGAATTACACTATCTTATGGTTAATACTCTCCTCTACAAGTTGGAGTACATCAATTGCAAACACCCTACTTAGAACACACATAAGTTGTTTATCTTCCCAAACTTTGTTAACAATATCTACCAATCACGAAGGGATAGGAATATAAAGAGGCTGGAGCTGGACTTCATTGATTTTGTCTTAAACAAATTGACATTTTAATATATGAGATGATTTATAATTTTATTGTATTCGTAATAGGATCAAGTTGGAATCGTGGCTAAAGTATCCGATTGTATTGCATCAAGGGGTGGGAACATATTGGTAGCTGATATTTTTGTGCCTCAGAACAAAAATGTCTTTTACTCCAGAAGGTTAGTACATCTGTACATGTGTTTTCTGTTTATATCTTCCTATGTTTTAATTTTAACTTTTTTTATTGAAGTGGTTGGAGTGTTTTGTCATATTAGCAATATCTTTATAGTTCTACTTGTAGTTCATTGGCTTCTTTTTTGTTTCCATGAATGCTCAATGAGTTTATATGGTACATTCGTACCTCTTCTTGAAGCTATGAAGATTGAGAGCATTTGGGATATAAACTCTGGAGAAGAAGTAGGGAAGCATGCCTGTTTATGTGATCAATTTCCTGAGCAAGGGAAGAGTGACTAAAGCTTCATGCAATGGAATACTCTTTTCTCCTCATGGAGTCATGGGATTTTAGCTTCATTTATTGAATTATCTAATTAGGTCATAGTTTAACACTCCCTTCCCAACTAGGTTCCCGAAAGTCAAAGTGTTACTAAATATTAATTCATATACATAATCTGAAGCACAAATTGAAACTGAAACAACCCTAATGAATGCTCCTAAAGTTTCCTGGCTGGATTTGCTTGCATTCACCTTGTCCCAGGATTTTTATGATTACCTACTGCAAAAAAGAAAATGTATCTAAGCCAACTGCTCGCTTGCTCAGTGCATAGATACATATCAAAGAACAATGTTTAAAGAAGATGCATGAGCTACCAAAATTTTAATCATGTAAAAATTTGGTACTTGCAAAGTGTTACTAAGACTAAATAACAGATTGAACGAATCACAATGCCAAACAAATCCAAATAACAGATCGAACAAGTCACATTGCCAAACCAATCTCGACCAAAGATCATATACACATGTGTATCGTGTCACACAGACACAGAGCAATCGTCAAACATATATTTCCACACAAGAATGTAGCCCAAATTGCAAATCCCGATGTACCTGAGAGACAAAGGAGATGAAATTTTCTTAAATGAGATGGAGTAAAGTAGACCCAACCCTTTGGCCCAACCCTCACCCGAAACCATAGACCCAACCCTTTGGCCAATTCGATGGAGTTAAGTAGACAAAGGGACACCCTCACCCGAAACCATAGACCCAACCCTTTGGCCAATTCGATGATTTTGTTTTTTTTCTTTTCACCACCAAAACAACCATTAGCAGTAGCAGTGGCAGTATCTATAAAATTTTCTAGGTATCATACGTAAAGTGGATTTAAACTCTTATAGAACTAGATGCAACAAGTTTTCCTCATCCAAAGATCTCTAAAGAATAAAGATACGCTTAATAACATTAGCTGGAATATCACAGTTGCTATCCATTTATGAACCAATTGAGTAGTCACTGCTTAATGATTTGAATCATGGACTGCTGGAGTGAACATATAAGCATTTGACAATTCAGCAACTGGGGGACTGAAAAGGATAATAGAGTTTATAAGATGCAGACTGGTTTTGTGCGATTACTTGGAGTTGATAAGAGAGATTGTATAAAGTTATTCCAAGTTTCACAAGAAAAAGGTAAATGATAAGAAACTTTGTGTGTTACAAGTAGCAATTATTTTCTCTAGATGTAATTATTGAGTCTTTTTTTTCTCTTTCACCACTTCCTATTTTATTTACTACTTGATTCAATTGGTCATTAGTTATTGCTGAATTTACAGTGAATAAATTCTTTATAAATGGCAATCACGGTAAAACTTTTCCTAATATTCACTTTTACAAGTGTAACTATATCAGCCCAACACAAATTTTGAGCAAAATCAACATCTGTAACAATAAATTCTCTTTCAATGTACAGTGAATTTGTGTTCGACCCAATTAAATGGCAGCGGAAGCAAATGAACAAGGATTTCCTTGACCTATCAAAGATGTTCAATGCAGTGAAATCTCTTGTCCGTGTGCCTTCTGTAGACCCTAAATATAAAATTGCTGTTCTTGCCTCTAAGCAGGTTTTGCCAAGTGCCTTCCATTCTTTTTGGATATATGTTTCAAGTTTTGCTCTTTATTGTTTACTTGTAATACTGTTCAAAAGCTAAACTAGTAAGGATGTTGCATTCTAAGTCTAATGCTTAAGCTGTCACTTTGTTGGTTCAGGACCACTGTCTTGTTGATCTACTGCATGCATGGCAAGATGGAAAACTTCCAGTGCAAATAAAATCTGTAATCAGGTAAATTATGAATTCATCTTTTTCAGTCTGTCTATTTGTTATACTGATTCTAACTTGGCCAATATTGTAATTGAATAGTAATCATGATAGGGTTCCCAACACCCATGTGATACGGTTTCTTGAAAGACATGACATTCCATATCACTATCTGTCAAAGTCAAAAGAAAAGAATATTGAAGATGAGCTACTGGATTTGGTTCAAGATACAGACTTTTTAGTCCTTGCTAGATACATGCAGGTAATACCAAAGAATTTGGCTTCCATTTTTGGGACATATTAATTAATTTTAACGCTTTTTATCTCTGGAAAGAGTTTGAACTTAGTAACCTATCCTCCCTTGTACTTCTATCATGACAAAATCATCCCTTAGTGGACCTCCATCACTTCTGGAATTTGAAATCCTACGACAGATTTTTCAGATACCTTCTATTTACGGCACTTAAAGTTTTTTACTTCTTTTGGAAGAGGTGAGCCACTAAAGACCTTTCAGTGTGAGAAGGTTTGTGACCCACCTCTTTAAAGAAAAGACTAAAAAGAAAATCGACAGTGAAATAATAAAAAAGGTGGTGTAAACAAATTGACCCTCATGCCCCCTCCCTTTCTTCTGATGAAAGATGTATTCATACAAAATAGACACTTACAATACAAAGCCATTTGGGCAATTACTATTAATGAAACACATATCTTAGCATGAGTACAGAGTAAATTCTTACAATATTTACTGTATGGAGGGTGAGTTGCTTTTGACCTAGAGCATATTGATGTAATTTTTGCTGGTAAAAGGAAAAAAAATAAGAAAAGAGATCGATGCATATTTGATGGATGTGCATTTATCTTGTTTGGGTTTAATTTCTTATTACTTTATGCAGGTGCTATCTGGAACTTTTTTGAAAAGATATGGAAAGGATGTAATTAACATTCATCATGGCTTATTGCCATCATTCAAGGGAGGGAATCCATCTAGGCAGGTCCTGTCTTTCTTCCCTATTTGTCCGTTAAGCTTATTGATTGTCTGATTCTGCGTTACCATTTTTTACTCTTTTAACTTGTGAATGGCAGGCTTTTGAAGCTGGCGTGAAATTGATTGGTGCAACAAGCCATTTTGTCACTGAAGAGCTTGATGGAGGGCCAATCATTGAGCAGATGGTATATATGCTGGTCTTAAGTACTTCAAAGTTCTCCTATAGCTTTGCCTATGCAGTTAGTCTGACCCTTCCATTAATTATATTACCGATTTTAAACACAAGAAATTATCAGAATATAGATAGAATATTAAATTGTTAACCGCAAGATGGTACTCTAACCAAATGTAGTGTTATATCTTTTATTTTCTGACCATGCATGATGATGTCGTTGCTAAATATTGTGC
Source organism: Silybum marianum (assembly GCA_036898165.1). NCBI lineage: Eukaryota > Viridiplantae > Streptophyta > Magnoliopsida > Asterales > Asteraceae > Silybum > Silybum marianum. The sequence goes on along the minus strand of CM072537.1, from coordinate 5,461,723 downwards.
AGATCGACTAAACAGCTCCTTGTATATATTGTAAGTCAATTTATTTTTGGGTTTCAGGTTGAGAGAGTTTCACACAAGGATAATTTGCTGAGTTTTATACAGAAATCTGAGAATCTTGAAAAACAGTGCCTTATGAAGGCAATAAAATCATATTGTGAGTTGCGTGTCCTACCTTATGAAGAGAACAGGACTGTTGTATTTTGAGGGTAATGCAGAATGGAAAATCTACTTGATAAAAAAATTACATAGATTTTTTGATATTCATTGCTACCATGGGGAAAGTTATTGTATTTCAATTTTCACATGTAAGCATTCAGAATACCATAATGACAATCACTTCATCATATCTGACATTAATTTGCTGCAATATTGCTTATTGATGGCTTAACCCAAGGTTGCCGACCTTTTGGTGAAGAACTTTGTTCAGTTAATAGGATCTTGAAATTATTTAGAGTGGTTTGTGGCGATTCCAGAGACCCATCAGCTCATCTTTCTTACTGTTGTGCAAAAGGATCCTTCTTCCAAGTAAACGGTACAAGGCTCTATGGTGATACAATTGCTTCTAATATGGCTGGAAAATTTGGTGAATTCTATTGATCTCTTGTGGAGGTTTCTTTCCCTATCCAGGTGAAAATGTTTTACTATTATGATAATGCTTCTGCAACGGCATTTCATCATCACCCTTTTGGATCATGCTTGCTTAATTTATTCATCCCACAAAGAAAGAATGAGAAGGAAACATAGGGCCTATGTAGAATTTATAAGGTAGCCTTTCAAATAGGAAAGCGTTTGTTGATTTTCATCTCTCACTAATATTATACACAAGTGGAACTTCAAAGATTGTAGTAAGTCATGAAAACTATAACAAAAAGTATCTATCCAAAAAAATAAGCTAAGTAACAAGTGAGACAAGACTCATTGCCATAGCAGAAACACAAAACTATTATAGATGCACAAACCATCACATTCTCTTCCCCTCATGAGCTACCAGATTTAGTCAAGCAATGCTCATCTAAGCAGTTAACATATTCATGGAATGCCTAATGTTTTCAATGTTGCTGGTTCTTTGTAGAAGATATTGAATTGTATCAACCCATTGCTGTTTGTGGATCTTGTTCTTGCACTTGAACTCCAGAAGACCCTTTGCTGTTTTAACCCCGAAATAGGCATCTGCATTTTCTCTTTCTTTACTGAATGGCCAAGAGGCTTTCTCATTGCAGACACCATAGACAACACCTGATACCAGGAAATTTGAAGTGAAAAAGATAAGGCTCTATCCATTTTATTGTTTAAAATTTTCATTTTGTGGGCCCTACCCAAATGAAGATGTGATTGTGGGCCCTTTCACTTGATGTAAAGAGGATTAGAGGTGAGACACACAAAATGGGTCATGGAGGGTAGTATAAATGAATGGTACCTATAAGTATCTTGAAAATATTGGCAAATAAATTGATAATTATGGCTATACATTATGGTGGCAAGATTTGTAGAAATGAAGAGAAAGCTTGCCTTTATTCTTTGTGGAAAAGGCCCCTCCAACATGATTACTTTTGAGCTTGATGATAACCTGCCATTAGAACTTTGTATGAGAAATTTGGCATAATTATTGTTTAGATCAAAACTCAGAACTGGATTAGTTGCTCTTGATTTGTCCAAAAGTTTCTAAAATTTACCTGAGACTTCTTGTTTATGTAGATGGATACTTGCTTCCAATGTAACCCTCCTGGACATTCACTTGACCCGTTAAATTACATAAAAAAAACCGTCAGCCTTTCCTTTTGTTATCATCTCAGAGATCATTCATGCACATACGAGCATCGTGTATTATTAAAGTTTGTGGAAATAGTTATATTAAACTTGTGCTAAGCTAACCTTTGTGTACTTGTTGCAGCACATCTTTAGTACATTGATGCTCCCTTTTTGTGCTTTCACTATGATTGCCAGTGAGCATATGACCCCCCATTCCCTTCTCATATGGAATTACAGTGGCATTCTTCTTTCCTTCTTTTGGAAATCTAGCTTTCAGTGCTGCTTCACCTCGCAAAGCTATTAAACAGAAAGGGAAGTTTTTAAGTTCACATCTGAATAAATAGTTCATCAATCACCAATTTAACTAGCTGAGATCATTAGAGTAAATATAAGTTTACTGCATTTCAAGTTATCGTTACATTAGCCATATTACTTCAAGATGATAATAGTTCATATTCATTTATATAAAGTGGTTTAAAAAATTTCAAATCCTTAAGTTTGTCAGAAAAGACCAAATGAGCACTATCAGTAGGACTAATTCCTATGGAAATTGATAATTTAAGGTATATTCATCCATGGGATTATATCATATATAGAAATTTTCTTGAAACTGAATGAGAAATTAATGAATCTACCTGTTGCAGCTGCAGCTGTGAGAGTTAATAGATCACTTGGACTTTGGATGTTAATGGCTGATTGGACAACAGACACTACAAGGTCATGATCAGCTCCAGCTGATTCAGCCAACTCGAAGCAATGTGATGCTAATAGCTCTGTAGCTGAAGCAAGAGCAGTGTTCATTCTTGAATTATCCAAGCTTGTGCTCTCAGCCGCAGTGATAGAAGCCACTGCCGTTGCCAGCCCAGCCACACAGACGGCCGCATGGGCTTGTGCTTTTTCCGCTCGGACCTTATCTTTCTTCCGCACGCTTCTCATAATAGCGTCCCTGTGATTAAGCCATTTCCCTCTTGGCCTAACACTCTGAATGCTTGATAAGTTCATAACCTTCTGTTGCTGCAAGAGATGAATGAAAACCATTAAGGTGAGGCTGAATGGGCTTATTCAAACTTTTTTGATTTTGGGATTTCAGAAAAGATGAAACTCACAAGTTGTGGTGTGATGAATGATGATTCAGGTAACGGGCTAATATTCTTTTTGTCAAACATGGATTGTTTTGGTTTCTGTGCAAAGGCTTTTGAAATCTCGGCAGCAGAAACGCTCCAGGATCTGGACAAGAACTCCATTGGCTCCATTGGTGTTTCTGGTTGCGGAATACAAGGTATGTTTTCTGGTATAATACTGAATTCTATGTCTCTTTTTCCTGGATACTCAGATGGGTATGAATTGCTCTTCTGAATATTTCCACCTTCCATTCTCTGGTGTTTCCTTTGTTAGTGGATGGATATATATATATATATATATGTGTGTGTGTGTGTGATTTTAATCACCTCAGAAACTTAGATCTACCACCAATCTATGTTTCTGTATCCAGTTCTTGATTTCTTGGCCTGAAAAAAGATAAAGAAAAGCATATTAGAACTGAAAGATTATCTGAATGACTCCTACCCCCTTTTGAGTCTCATGTAATCAAATCAATATATAACCGGATTACAAGAGATTGTAACCTATATTAAGAGATTTACATACAATATATATATACCCATTTTTTAGGCTAAAAATCCTCATGGATTTTATATGGTATCAAGAACACAATTAGGTAAGACATTTATGAAAGAAAAACTCTTAAAATTCCTCCATTTGAATAGATGAATTGAAACAAAAAGAAAAACAACCTTGTGTAGCCTTAGAAAGATACTAGAGGAAATGTTAAATGTATTATTAATATTTAGATAAAAACTCAAATTGTTTCCAACTATATATAGCTGTTGGGGGAGTAGTGGTCAATAGACATGATGGTTAGCATAAACATAAGACCTTAATCTTGTGCTTGTAAATTGTTGTCTCCCATAAATTAAGTACTTCATGTGTCGCCACCCCAAAAGTTAAAACAAAACTCTGTTGAGTTTGTCCCTATAAAGATAAGCACAAGTACATGCTTAAAAGTTAAAAGCAGATTAAGGAGTAACATTAGACTTATATTTTCTTTTGATAAAATGAACCTTGTACTTGGGTATACTTCTTATATATTATATTATTATGCAACAATTAACTTTAATTTGAAGCATTTTTATTTTATTATGATTTTCATGTGATATTGCTTAACATTGGAAAGCTTTTAACATGAGAAAACATTTTCCTGGTCTTTGGGTAATTTGTCTCAAAATCTCCAACAATCTACTTATTTAATTCCTGTTGGTATTTGTAATCCTTTCCTTGTAGTATTTGTTTTTAGTAACATTTTAGAAAGAAAACAAAAAAAAGAAACTATTGTAATTGCAGATCTTAAAGAAAAATATAATATATTTGCAAACTTTGAACACTATAATTATTGTATTGTATTTTTTGAACTTTCAAAAACCATCCTACGTTTTTTAATTTAATATATTTTTTGGGAAAATTATTATGTTTTTTTTTTGGGTAAAGAAAGGGCAATGGTTTAAAAATGTTTATCACTCCCTTTTTTTTTAATTCGTAAACATATAAACCCTTTTGGTTAAAAACTGTATCTGCATGGTAAGAGAAATTAAACTAATATCAAATCGTTTCTATAGTATTTTAAATATATAAAACTATAAAGGAATTAACATTTTCTCTCTTTTCCAAATAAAATATTGGTATTTTATGCACTAAAATTGTAATGTGGTTATTGTCTTATTGATGTCTAAAGATGAGGCAAGCGTGTATTTTGAGATTGGTTTACACGGTTTACAAAATAAGATTGGTTTATAAAAGAAAGACCTCTATGTGTATATAGATTTGGGACCGTTTGAGAGCAGACTGTTTTTGTAAGATCTGAACACCTTTTTACATTTGAAACTTCATAACAAAAATACTGTGAAGGTAACTTTCACAATGTTTTCTTTTGTAAAGATAGCTTTTATAATGTTTTTATTGTGAAATTTTAGATTTTTTTTATTTTTACAATGTTTTAATGTAAGATTTTAAATATAAAAATATGATCTTCTTACTAAAACAAACCTTTAGAATCCAACCATATATGTGTCTGTGAGTGATGTGTACTTGTTGTATGTAGGGGACATTCCATGAAGTGCTCGGGTGTTATTTTATTTGTTTTTGTGAAAAGCACTTTCCGCCGGCGACCAGCCGCTTGCTTTACATAATATAAAAAAAACCAATCACGTGACTTTCGAATGCAACCGTGTGCTCACGTGCTCTCTTATCCTTTCCAATATTCTCCCTTTTTCCATTACTTTTTTTCTTCCAATTCCTATTTACATTTTGTATTCATCTCAAATTCAAATGAAATCAAAAATCATCTTCATATTCTTCTTACCCTTGATTTTTTAGCATATGTATTTTGGAAGGTCTTGTAAAAAACTATAATATCTCATGTTGAAATTCTCATAAAATTCATTTTATCTTTTCACAATATTAAGAAAATATGGTTCTAAAATGATAATCCTTTTTTGTACAGTTTAAGAGATAACTGGTTGTAGAATACTATCATTAGTCTTTTTTTTCTTTCTTATTATTAGCATCTCATGAAACAACTTATTTAGAATTAGAATGACAACATTTAGAAAAAAAAGTATTTGTTTTGATATAGGTATGGATATATACTTTTGAGTACACTTTTTTTATAAAGAGAACGTAGCACATTTGGATCTTTGAATATACATTTTTTTTATTAATAAATGCAATTTAATCTTTGTTATGAAATATATAATATGTTGTAACTTATGATTTTTCAAAGGTGCTTTAAAAACTAATGTCAAAAGAAGGTATTCAATCACTTATGAATTTTGATGATATACATACAGACATATAGATTCATCGATTCACATGTATATTGATTAAAGCAATTATTATTAGGTGTACTTACAAACTGCAATCATCGAGCTGAAGTTTTCATCCGTACAATATGTGGTCATAAATTGACTTTCTAACTATAGTTAATTGTAAAGTGATGTCATTAATTATTACGTTTTGGCAATAAAATAATGTCAACAAGAACAAAACCACTACTTTCGAACGATTTTAATATCCAAATATATGACTTGTAATCTTATCGATGTTTATTTCTTTTGAAAATATAGGAGTATCTCCGATAGATTCTTCAACTGAAGAATTTGGAGTTTTCTGATTAATTTTTTGCTTTAGCTGATTTTTCAAAACTGAGAAGACAAAGAGATGATAAAATCCTTTAAATTTGTAGAGCTTCTAAAAATAGTTGTTTAGAAAAGAAAATCACTTTTTTTTAACAAATAATAATTTTGTAATTAAAGATTTAGGATAGAAAAACAATATTTTATTAGAAGTATTTGTATTATTTGAATGGGAAAGTTTTAAACCATTAACAAAAAAAATGATATTTTTATTAAATTCTAAAACGTTATAATTTTCCATCATATAGTGTGACTAATGACTACATGTATTATTTTACATAAGATGATAACTGATGATGAACGTGATGTTGTTACATCAATTGAACTTGCAAGAGAAGCGCCCCACTAGAAGTTGAAACAGTGGTGGATGATAATAGCCGAGTCCAACAATTCCGTGCTTAGTATAAACAAATTGGGGACAAAGTAACACACTTCGTTTTACATAATGCGTTAATTGATCATTTAAGGGGAAAAACTATTCAATACTTGTGTATGTGTGTTATTTATTTAAATGTGTGTTGTAATTTAATTTTTTTGATAAATAATAATTATTTCAAAATTATACTCAGATAATTAATTTTGATTATAAATTTGCATAATTTTATAATTTGTAAAGTTAATGTAACAAAAAGAATCGTGAATCGAATTTGTAAATAACTAATAAATATATACGTATTGTTTAAAATTTTGTATAAACAGGAAATAAGAAATATTATATTTGGTTTTAAAATTGGTGTAATAACTTAATAGTTAATTACCACTTACACAAAACTTTGCATCATTTGGTACGAAAATTTATAAATGGTCTAAGAGGTTGTTTGGTTGGTTTTCCATTAATCTCTATATGAAATAAGTTGTTTATATGATTCAAGATAACTTATTCGATTTTATATTGAATAAAAAGTTTGAATGTCAAAAATAACTATTTATCTCGTCTGTATTATCTACCTTCTAAAATAATTATCTCATAAAAATGTATGATTTACTTTGAGGCTCCACAAGAATCTCAAAGAGAGTCCCAAATGTTAATTTTCTAGTTACTTGTTTCCTTTTCTTTTTTCTAATCACTTTTTCAAACAAGTTACTTGAGTCAAGTTCTAAACTTTTCTTTAAAGTGGGTGGGAAAGTAAGCTTTGATAAAGAGAAAGGTAAAACAGTGTTGAAAGGAATATATGCATATGAGTTTGAGGGAGGGAGGGATGGTTCATTAGACATGAAAGAAAGCAAACATTTGTTCCAAGAAACCCAAATAAGCCCATATCTTCTACATCTTTTGAATGCTTGAAAATAAACTCTTTGTGCTCTATTCTCACAATCACAAAAATCTAATGAAGAAATATTTTAATTTAATTGTTGAAACTTAAGAGATATAATTTTTAGAATGGAACAGGTAGATCTTATCACTTTTTTGTTTGTTTGTTATGACTGGGTAAGTTTCATTAACATGCCCTCTTATGGAATAGAACAGATGGATCTAACCATCATTACGTTTTTTAAATAACATAAGAAATTTGGTTGAAGAAATGGAGAACGCAAGGGATGGGGATGACAAAAATGTATCTTGTTGTTCAATTTGTCAATTACAAATGTCTTTTTCTTTCATTTATTTAAAATAAAAGAATATCAGTTGAACTTTGTTGAAGATGATTGAGATGGAGGGCGAGAGGTTGGGAAAGATGTAATTAAAGAGAGAATAAATGGATGAATAGTTGATTGAATCTATAAGACTTTGTGAATTTTTAACTTTTCAAAATGTTTCCTCATGTAACTGTTTACCAAATCATATTACCTTACCGGAGAAATATGATAACTACCAAAAATCTTACCCGGTAAAAGTAAAGAAAAAATACAAGGTTTGTGGCGTACTGGTTAATGCTTGTGGGGGATGAGGCTAGATAACTCATCTACCCTAGGTTCGAATCCAGGCACAAACAACTTGTGGCCACTGGGGGATTATTTCAGGGTTACATGCTTTAACAATCTTAAAATTGTCAGGGATTAGTTTAGACAAATGCCTAGGATACTCTTTACAAAAAAAAGTGAAGACAAGGAAGCAAGGTCCAAGAGTCTTACCCGGTAAGTAATGGCGACGACTCTTACCACGGTAAGCGCTTACCTGGTAAACTGTTGCATACAATGCTATTTCGGGGGACTAAAATCTTACCAGATAAGTAAGTAATAGTGTTGAAGTTTGTCGATAAACACTTACCCGAATCAGATTTGATAAACGGCCCTTAAGTCATTACTGAACTGCTCATAAGTCTTAATAGCAATCCTAAAACATCTATGTTTTGGACTTGTATACTTCGTACTATAATATTACTATGATTTTATGCTTGCATATTTCTATTAAAGTATGATTTTACACGTTTAAATAATGAAAATTTAATTATTATATCTTGACCTTTTTAGAATTTTACAAAAAGTAGAGTGATTTTGCAAATCTAAGAAAAGGGTTTTATATAAATTTTGACAAATAAGATTTTTATTTTGTGAAGTTCACAAAAGAAAAGGTGTTTTAATTTTTATTACATTTTATGAAATATTTACGAAATCTAATGCTTATTTTATGTTAGGACTCGTATCAAGTTTGTTATTTTTGTAATTAGTCTCTTTCATGAATTAATTCATCAAGAAAACTACTTTTACGTGGTGGATCGGTGGTCAAATAAAACAATTTAATAATATAATTGTAAGGAAAATAAATGTCGTTATAAATATTTATCTAAATTATTAAATTAATTATTTTTGTCTCAAAACAAAATTGAACTGAAAAATGAAACAATTGGATGCTTAAATTCCCCACGTGTATGATACATATTACCCGCCTGACCCTACAAAATTACCAAAATGCCCCTTCCCTCACTGTTTCAAATTCGTTCTGTACAAAAGAACAATCGTATGTCTTTCTCCAACTCTATGAGTCTGTTTACAAATGTCTTTTTCTCTCTAGGTCTCCGTCAAGCCATCCATCTACTACTCTTCTGTTTCTCATGTTCATCGTGAAAATTGTTTACATTTTATTGTTCATTGTTGATTGAATTCAAGTTAGAATTCGGTTAGCAGTTGAGTGTGGAGGAGTTTGTGTAAAAATTAGGGCTTGTTTTGTTCGTTTGTTTGTTTAATTTGATAAGTTTTTGGAGCCCTAGACTGTTTGGTTCTTTGATATGAAGCAGCAGCAACGTTGATCCGTCAGGATTTCGTCACCGAATGGAGGGAGGTAGTAGTAGCTTCTCCTCTTCTTCCATGCTTACTTTTTCTGGCAATAACTGTTCAATTTGTTTTATTGTGCTATTTTTTATGTTATATTATTGAAGTGAGTGGGTTGTTGGTGATTCGTTGTAAGAAAGTTGGGTTCTTTTTTGTTGATTTATATGGAAAATGATGGATATGGTATGTAAGTGGGGACGCGCTTAACTTTCTGCTGAGAATAGATTTGATTATGGTTGGTGTAACTTGTAAGATACTGTAGAATGGTCTTTTTAATTATGGACGTGAGAAGTTAGCTGGAGCGAGTAGCAGTTAATTGGAGGTGTGGGTGAGCAGCTCATGGAAGAATGGGGAAGAGTAGTGTAGGCCTGTAGGGTATCGAATTTGTGTAACTGAATTGGAGAGTGGCCAGCCTCCAAATGTTGGTAGAAGCGAACCTCAAAACAGTAGCAATTCCATTTTTTTCATGACCTTGTTGAATTCTTACTCATTACACAGTGGCTTATTGACAAGTTGGTATAGATGTTGTGCTGCATGCCAAATTTTAACTTAACGCTGTTCCTCTGGTACATGGTAAGTAGGGCTTGTTTTTCTCATGGAGTCATTGGTTAAAAATTCACTACTATACTGTTCCAGTTACTTTTAATCTCAACCGCCTACTGCATGCTGCAAAAAGAATCCCAGTTGCTCTCTCCAGAAAAAGTTTATGTTGAAACACAACCTTTTAGCAACCAATATAAAGCCAAACTAGTGCAGTATGACTGTTAAATCACTAATGGATATGTTATGGTATGTCTTTTATGAGTTTCGACGCTAAACTAGACTAGTTTAGGTATGTAAAAAGAGCTGTCCTGCTGTTGACAGCAATGTTGAGACATTGTTGACCATTCAGGACGAGTCTGTCAAGTCATATCATAATATAGTAAGTTCAAACCTTGACCATGTATACTCAAACCAACCGACCTTGTAACAATTTTTTTAGGGAGGAGAAGGGGGGGGGGGGGGGGTAATTGATGGGCTACCCTGGGAATCTGGATTCTGGGATTCCCAACAAACTATTATAAGGTACAAGTAATAAGTATACTACTCAAGTAATAAGCATGCAAAACACAAAACCATTTATTAAAGCATGTGATGTGTCATGTATGTCAGATCACACATAATGTTCAACATACATTGCACATGAAAAATTTATTACAAACTTATGAACATGAAAGACTATGATCTTAGCTTTTGTCAATGGATGGCCTCTCGTGCTCTGGCCACTCATGCGTCCCAGATCTATGTTAATCTCTATTGGGCAGTTCATATAGTCAGATTTCAGAAGCTTGGTGACGCTTGCCTATGGACAAAAAAGTGTACCTAGGTTCAGATGGATCACCGGGACTCCGGGAGAAAAAAGTTGCTCTGGAGTGAGAATTGATGTAGTTTTTGACGTCTAGAGACGTTGGGGCGGAAAATGGGGCTGGGGATTTTAGGGTGACGTAAAGTTACGACTTTGATAATATAGTTGTAAGGTAGGCTATGGATGGGTGTAAGCGTGAGGTATGCTTTTGTGATGGTAGGTGTGAAGCTACGGTCTACAACAGCCGTGATGCTACGGCTGTGAAGAAATTCCATAAGATTTTTCCAACCTACAATTTTCCCTTTTTGATTTGCTTGATCCCATAACCTTTTTGGTTGTCGTGTTTTTGCATAGAGAATAGTTGCTTACTTGCTTTTGCATAGAAACTACTAAAGAAAAAGAAATTAAATCACATAAATACCTAAGCATCTGTGCTCGTTTTAATGATTTAGACAAAAGCAAATAAGAACATTATCACACGTCTAGGGAGGTCATTGGTACTATGTCCTTTTATAGGAGTTCTTAAGTTGCTTATATATGTCCTTTCTCCTTATTAAAAGAATTGGAATTTTTGAACCCCTAACTGGATTATGCTATAATCTGTGAAAGAAGCTGTGCAGGGTTAACAAGTGATGTTTCATGCACTGTTTATATATTAGGTAAATAGGCTTCCTTGATATCCGTGCATACTTGGGTGAGGAAGTAATAGAATTTTCTAAATACATGTAATGATGTACATTAAGAAATGGCTTTATTGGCATGCCAACATGGTTAAAGTTGTAGTTGGAGATTGTTTATCTATTTGATTTATTTGTCATTATGTGATTATGATACAATTAATCCATCTAAAATTGGTTTATTTTGCACTCTCTCTCTCTCTCTTGTCAACTCCATTTTAGCTACTCTCTCTTTCACGTGAAAGTCACTACATATGACCAGGGCACATAGTTTTGTTCAAGTGTTTGGCTATTTGTCAATCATCTTATGTGCCCTCCGATAATGACCAAGGAATCATGTGAACACAATCAATAGCAATGATAATTTGTAATAATGTCAATAGGAAAAATACATAATTCAACTTTGAAAACTTGTGGAAGAGGGGAATGCCTAAATTTTCATGGGATGATCCGAGAAGGGAGATTTGCGATTTTCGTGGGATGGAGGGAGTATCGAATAATTGTTCAGTATTTGCTTGTGTTTTTATTTCTTCCCTTAAAACTTTAAGTTCAACCGCAGGGATATGCCAATGGATTATGATGACAATGACTTTCATATCCAAAATCTTCACTTAGCTGGTGAAGGGAGCTCCACAGTTTCTCCTGCTCTGCGTCCATATGTTCTTCCCAAATTTGACTATGACGATAGTCTCCGGGGGAATTTAAGGTTTGATAGTTTGGTTGAAAACGAGGTTTTTCTTGGTATCACAGGTCAGGAAGACAATCAGTGGATTGAAGAATATTCACGTGGTAGTAGTGGTATAGAGTTTAGTTCAAGTGCGGCTGAATCAAGACGTAACAATGTATGGTCTGAAGCAACTTCTTCAGAATCTGTTGAAATGCTTCTAAAATCAGTTGGGCAGGAAGAGGTGGTCGTAGGAGAAATTATAGCTGATGAATTGGATGCTAGTGATGAACCTGGTTGTTTAGCTACAATTATGGATCCTAATTTAAAGCAAGACGATGGGAAGGATCAAGTTATTCATGCTGAAAAAACAACGGTACCAAACAAGCCCCAGGATAATTTATCTGGTTTTAGTGCAAGCTTTGATTGTGAGAAGTCTCATATTACATCCACTTCCCAATTTCAAGAGGCTCAAATTTCTGGTGGAGAGTTAGATTCAGTTGTTCTAGGTAAGAATTGTAATTCTTCTGAGGAAAGAGTTGATAGGATATGTGGTGATGTAAATCAGGAGGTTGAAAAGTCAGCATTTGAATTACTTAAAAAAGAATCGGGAGACAATCTTGCTATCTCCAAGGTAGAATGTGGAGATACCGGCTTTACCCAAAACTTTAGTGCAAGTAAGACTGGTGATTTGACAAAAAATTCCTCGAGCAGTGAGGCTTCTGGTGTTAAGAACAAAGAAACTAGTATGGATGATCCAATAGGCAGTGACATTGCAGTTGAAACTTTGACATACAGTGCCGAAAAGCCTTCAGTTCTTTCAAATGTGGAGTCTCTGGACAAACCATTGATTGAAGCTAGCATTCCTGTTATTGAGAATGCCAATATGCATGGGGACTCACTTGCGACTCCACCAGTTGCTGGATTTGTTAACATGCAAGCAACTGAGGATGACAACACAAAGTCAGAGATTCTTGCTACACGAGAATCAAATGTGAGTTCTCCATTAAAGGTGTCTGATGTGCAGAGTCATTCTATTGAGGAAACAGAAAATGATGATGTAAGGGATTCCCATCAAGCTATTTCCGATGCATTTGAGGTGTCTGTGGGCAGTGACCCATCTGAAATGCGTGAAAGAAGCAGCATTAATAATTTAGGTACTAATTTGACAAACGAATGTCCATCGGCTGAATTCCATGCTGGAAGCACAATAAACAAGGATCTTGTAGCCTGCAGTAAGACTTCAAAGGCTCAAAGTGGGGATTTAAACAAGGATAAGAGCCTGACTGCTAAGCTGTCTGGTTCAGTGCAGGTAAATGATGAAATTCAGTCATCTGAGCAAGGTGGTATGTGTATGGATGAAGATGTTACTTTCAATGCGGGAGGGGATGTAAGGCTACCTTCAGATAGCCTTGATCAAAAGAATGTTGAATCAACCTTGTCTGCTGAAGGCTGTAAAAAACCTTTTGTGATGGATCAAGGATCTGGAGATGATATGATCATTCTTGCTGAACCAGGTATATTCAAAAATGTATATGTACATTTTTGAAACAGAGCTGAACCAGCTATATTAGAAACATGATTATAAATTGTTTAGCTCTTAGTTTCATATTTCAAAAGTTAGATGTAAATGTATATTATGTGCAACTCATTTCATCTAATTACAATTTCATTTTGCATAATCAGGTGCTGCTGTGAAATCTGATTCAGTATCATCTCCTGACGCTCCAGATGGTGTCCACTTACTTTCTGGAAGCATTGCTACAGATTTTATTGCTACTAAGTCACCTATACATGGGGTGAGTTCAGTGCACCATGATAATGAGAAAAAGAAGGAAACAGGAATTCTCGGTGAGGGAAACTCTGGAGACGAGTCTCCAAAAGTCGCAAGTGTAATAGATTGTGCTGCAGAGGAGCCGTTGCCTATGGTTGAGAGATGTGCATCTCCTGATTGTGATGGAAATGTTGTACATGGAATGGCTGGTCATCGTGCAACACCAGTTGAAAACATCCATGCGATCATTAGTGAACAAACACAAGAGGCTAACCCTGATGGTCTCGGTCGCTCCACAACTTCAGTGACGAGTTCTCTACCTTTTAATTCATCAGCAAAAGTGGGTGATAGCGTTGAGCCTGGAGGTCTGCAAGAACCTAAGGAATCAATGTCAGGATATCAGCAGATTTCTACTGAGGTGGTGCCTCCATCTGAATTTGATGCTAGTCATAAGAGACACAATGAAGATAGTTCGGCCTCTGTCGATAACCCTCAATCTATTTCTCCTTCAAACACAACCAATACTGAACTTCTGCAAAGCACGAAAGTTGCCCATGAGATGGCTGAGGGTGCAATCTACAAGAATGCCTCACCTCTTGAGGTAACAGAAGACATGAAGGGAAAGATGCAGTCAGTTTCTTCAAATATTAATACTAGAAGAGATGAAAGTTTTACTTTTGAGGTCACTACCACTGCAGGTCTTGAACAAACAGGCAAGGGTCGGCAATCGTTTCCTGCCATTCAAGCTTGTAATATGTCGACGGTAATTCTTACATTCATGCCTTTTGATTTACTTCATTCCTACATCTTGCAATGCCTTATAACACCGGTTTTGTTGGAAATTTGTGATCTAGAATATGGAAGGGTCTTCTGTTACTTCTAGCAGTAGCATATCGGATGCTAAGAAACCGGAGGCAGTTCAAAACCCTGTCAGTGCTACTATTCAAGTCGGAGCCAAAGGGAATTCAGAGCGTAAAACAAGGCGAAAGTCAGTTGGGAAAGAAAGTGCTAAGAATAGTAACCGCCTGAAGGAAACAACTCCGAGACAATCAGGAAGAGTAGAAAAATCAGCTGTGCAGTTAAGCTCCTCAGCAACTGGTCATGCTATTCAATTTGAAGAGTTGAAGCCCCAAGAGAAGATTGGAGGCAGCATTAAAAAACCTAGTGGCATTCTTCCCATTCCTACATCAAACCTGCCAGATTTGAATAATTCAACTGCTATATTCCAGCAGCCGTTTACTGATAATCAACAAGTTCAACTGCGAGCACAAATATTGGTATATGGATCATTGATGTGAGTACTTTTACCTCTCTCTCACATGTACATGCGTGATTTAAGATAGGCACACAAACACATGCCAATTTAGAAGTTAATTTATGGACATTACTGGATTGGTCATGAACTCATGATGCTGTCATCTTTTTCTCTGTGATACCATTAGCATGCAAGTAGGGTAGAAGTTTCGGGTCCCAGAATTTATGGACGTTTGTTGTCTCCGTCCTCTTATATTTTTCGTTTCTATTTTTGGGATATCTCCAAGTAAATGGTCTCTTTTAATAACTATGTCACTCTTGCTTTGGTTCTGCGCAGAAAATTTGTTAAGAAAAGAAGGGAATTTTGAAACCAAAAGTTGTCTGTGCCAGAATCTTTTTCAAGCCAACTTTTCTTTGGTAGAAACTTCACAGTTGTCAAGCAACCTTTTCACATTTTACTGGAGTTGCTAGTTTTGTTGTTATTCTTGAATTAGAAATTTATATTCACATCTGAGTCTCTTTATTTTAATATGCACTAAATGTGGCAAGTTTGTGGTTGCAGATCAGGGTCTCCACCTGAAGAGCCTCATATGATTGCTGCATTTGGGCAATCTGGTCAGTTTGTGGGTTGGTCATTTTTGATGTGAACCTGAACTCTCATATTATGTTTTGACACATACTGTATTTTCAGATGGTGGAAGGGAAACTTGGGAGGGCACCTGGCATGCTTGTTTGCAGAGGGTTCATGGTAAAAAATCCCAGGCCAACAACCCTAGCACCCTTATGCAATCACGATCAGGTACCTTATGATATTAGCTCGTATAAATCTTGCTCTGGTTGTTTCTCTTGTAGGTCCTAACACCTTAAACTTCATTTCAGACTTGAAAGATGTGGGTTATAGAACTCCAGATCCAGGAGTTAAACACAGTTCCTTCCCAAGCAAAATTCTATCTTCACCTATAGGAGGAGCTAGCAACAAGGGTACTCCTTCACCAGTTGTCAGTCCCTTGATTCCTCTTTCATCGCCTCTTTGGAACATCTCTACCCCATCTTCTGTTGGTTTTCCATCTAGTAGTATGCCAAGAACTGCTCTTCATGATTACCGTCCATCATTTTCCCCTCTAAATCCTTATCAAGTTCCACCAGTGCAGAATTCTTCTGGGCACAATCCTCCATGGCTATCCCAGGGCCCTTTTGCTGGTCAATGGGTTGCTTCTTCACCAGCTGCTGCTTTCAATGCAAGTGCTCGTTTTTCTGCATTACCGATAACTGAGGCTGTAAAGTTAACCCCTGCCAAAGTATCAGGTAGTTCAGGCATAAAGCATACATATTCTATTCCTGTGGTTCATAATGCTGGTCCAAGTGCGTTTTCCGGGGGGTCTTCCCTATCTGATGCAAAAAAACCAACTGTGTCATCTGGTCAGGCTTCCAGTGATTCAAAAAGTAGAAAGAGGAAAAAGGTTACGGCTAGTGTGGCTGATCAGACCTCTGTTCCTACGCAACCTCTGCTAGCATCAGTTACTGCACCTCCAGTTGCTCCTCTGCATCAGGCGACTCATCGTGAGGGTTACAACCGTGCCCCTTCACCGGCTGAAAATCAGACAGTTTCAATCAAGACTCCTGTTGTTAGTAGTATTTTTCCGACATCAGTAACTGTCTCAACACCTGCTTCCATCAAATCTAAAAGCAGTCCTGTTAGGTTTTCTTCTGTTTTATCTACTCATGAGCATCCTAGATTTCGGGATAAAAAGGTGGAGAATGTTGGAATATCAGAGGAGACTTTAAACAAAGTTGAAGAGTGCAAGCTACAAGCCGAAGATACCGGTGTGCATGCTGCTGCTGCTGCAGCCAAAACATACCAGTCCTCTAGTGATTCAAAAACCTTAAAGAAGAAAAAGGTGACTACTAGTCTGGATGTCAACCAGGCCTCTGTTCCGAGACAAGCTCCAGTAGCATCCGTCACTGGACCTGTCATAGGTTATTTGCCTCACCTATATCGTACCGAGGGTCACAGCCAGATTTTGTTGTTTGCTCCAAATCAGACAGATTCTGTGACTGCTCCTGTTGTTTGTAGTCCGTTTCCTACATCAGTTGCCATATCGACATCTCTTTCCATCCCATCTAAAAGCAGTCTTGGTAGATTTCCTAAGGATGTATATCCTGCATCTACCCATGGTTATCCTAAACCTGGGTATCAAAACATGGAGAAGGCTGTAGCAGCAGAAGAGACTTTGAGCAGAGTTAAGGAGTCCAAGCTACTAGCAGAGAATGCTGCTCTGCTGGCTGCGGCTGAAGTCAGTAATTGCCAGGGTGTATGGAGTCGGTTGGAAAAGCAAAGGAGATCTGGTGTTGTTTCAGATGATGAAGTCAATCTAATGTCTTCCACTGTCTCAGTAGCAGCCGCTACTATTGCTAAGATGGCAGCTGCAGCTGCTAAAATCGCATCAGATGTTGCAGAACAAGCAAGAGTAATGGCTGATGAAGTATTTCTATCAAGAAAAGCTGAAAATTTTGATCAGAGCAGTAGCATTTCACATCCAAATGTTGTTAAAGATACACCCGCTTCATTACTGAAGAGTATGGACAAAAGCAACCACCCTAATTCAATCATTTCTGCTGCCAGAGAAGCTGCTCGGCGGAGAATTCAAGCTGCTTCAGCTGCTTCAAAACATGCTGAAAATCTAGATGCTATTGTAAAGGCTGCTGAACTAGCAGCGGAAGCTGTATCACAAGCTGGAAAAATTGTTGCGATGGGTGATCTATCAGATTTGAGGGGGTTGGTTGAAGCTGGTCCGGAGGGTTACTTGAAGACATCACAGTTGGCACATGACGAGGTGGGTGACGTTTTAGGACATCTGAATAGTATCACTGATAGAAAGAAAGTTGAAGCCGCTCCTAATATGTGTACTAAAGAGATTCATACTTTGAAACGTGGCTTAGCACTACAAGAACCTTCCGTGCATTTGGCAGGAAAGCAGATGATGGCGATGGATGGTCTCTCGGGTTCAATTACAGGCAATGAAAGGGATACAAGTATACCAAGGGCTCATAAAGGTTCCAACTTGTCCAAAGCCGCTGGTGTTGCTTCTGAAACAGATACAAGATCACTTCATGCTGATGTTAGCCAGAACATGCCTCAAAGTACTTCAGGTGCTTGGGAAGAGCATAACATCAAAGAGGGTTGCCTTGTTGAGGTAAGTGAACACTGCTTTTTTATGCTTGTGATATTTATTTTGTTCTTTCTCGTTAAGCAAAATAGTTCATGACATGAACCGGCATACCTACCGTTTTTTAAGTAGTCAACCTGTTTGTGTTTTAGGTATACAAGGACGATGGTAATTACAAAGGTGCCTGGTTGACGGCTAAGGTATTGAGTTTGAAGGATGAAAAAGCATTGCTTTGTTACTCTGAAGTCCAATCTTCAGATGAAGGTAAGATGTCATGGACTATATAGATATGCCCTCATCTTTCCATTTTCTTTTTACTTTTTCGTTTTGTGTGCTTTTTTAGGCTGTGTGTGTTTTTGAGTAATCTAGCATTGCACATAAATTATCATCCAGATAATATGTTGTGATATTTTGGAGTGATTTATATGTTGATTGGATCTTGAAGCTTTTGTACTTATTTTCAAGGTTCTGAGAAACTAAAGGAATGGGTGCCACTTGAAGTTGAAGGCAACAAGGTACCTAGGGTACGCATAGCTCGTCCTATAACTACCATGGGGTTTGAAGGGACTAGAAAGAGACGCAGAACGGCTGTGACAGATTATTCTTGGTCCAATGGAGATAGAGTTGATGTCTGGATTAAAGATTGGTTAGTCTTTAAAATTACACTTGTAAATTTTCTTTCATAATTCCCTTTTGAATTCCAATCAGTAGAAGCCTTTCTTTACATGTTGTACCATAACCCTTTTGTAGCTGGTGTGAGGGAGTTGTCATGGAGCCAAATAAGATTGATTTAACTTCCATATCTGTTCAATTTCCAGGTACATAAGGTCCTCTCATTTGGAATTTCTGCTATCGGTTTTAGTTATAGCTATCCATTATTACTTGTGTTCTGAGTAATCTCTTATATATATATATATATATATATATATATATCTTTTTGCAGCGCTAGGAGAGACGCTAGTTGTTCGATCGTGGCATGTCCGACCAGCTCTTATCTGGAAGGATAAAAAATGGATCGAATGGTCCAGTTTGAAAGGAGGCGGTGCTTCTGAGGTTTATGTTAATTTATGTTATAATTATGGAACTCTGATTTGAACATCTTGTTTTATTAGTTTTAACGAGTTTGAGATCTTGTTACAGGGTGAAACACCAAAGGAAAAGCGGATGAAACTTGGTAGTCCTGTGAAGGATAAAGGAAAAGCGAAAAATGTTGATCTTGTGGAGTCAGTAAGGCACGAAGAATTAGGAACACTTAACTTATCTGCACAAGAAAGTTCATTTAATGTTGGTAAAAGCACTAGAGATGATAACAAGCTTAGAACTATTAAGGAAGGTGCAAGAGTGATATTTGGTGTTCCTAAACCTGGTAAGAAACAGAAATTTATGGATGTGAGTAAGCATTATGTTGCGGATGGAAGCAAGAAAAACAATACGCCAAATGATCCTATAAAGCTTACAAGGTATTTGAAGCCACCGGCAAGAAACGATGGATGGAAACTTAATTCTAGAAATGATGGTAGAGAAAATCAAGTTTCTGAAACCAAATCCAGACTCAAGTCTAGAAAGCCACCGGTTCCTTCATTCAGAACATTCAATCAGAAGGATAACAATCCGAAATCTACAACTCGTGATTCTGAAATAACAGATAAAAGTGATAGTGATGTTGAAAAGCAGGCGGAATTTCGGTCATCTTCTAACACAAAAGGTCCTGCTTTCAGTTTCACATCAATTCCCAAATCTGAGCATTTGAATAAAGGAAAACTAGTTATTGAGCCACGTAGATCAAACCGTAAAATCCAGCCGACGTCAAGGGTGAGTCTTTTGTTTATGCCAGCGCCAATGCCAAAAGCAAAAATTATTTAATTTGTGATTTGAGTTGATGGTGAATGGTTGTTATGTGTTAACTATTATTCTAAACTGAATTTTATCAATTTGCAGCTATTGGAAGGGTTACAAAGTTCACTCACCATCTCAAAGATGCCTTCTGTTTCACATACTAGTCA
This sequence comes from Silybum marianum, assembly GCA_036898165.1. Classification (NCBI taxonomy): domain Eukaryota; kingdom Viridiplantae; phylum Streptophyta; class Magnoliopsida; order Asterales; family Asteraceae; genus Silybum; species Silybum marianum. The sequence goes on along the minus strand of CM072537.1, from coordinate 5,441,633 downwards.
AAGAAGCCACAATAAGGTCGCTTCTAGAGGTAAACATATATACATATACACAAGAATATTTTACCTTTTTTGTTTTTGTTTAATGAATGATGAATGAAAATGGATTCCATCATGTTAATAAATATGTTAAATGTAACAGGGAATACCAGCAATGATGGGTGACAAGATGGAGATCTTGGTAAGTAGCTGATAGTTTGGTAGGTAAGTAAGTAGGTAGGTGTGTATAATTATTATTATTATTATTATTATTAATTAAACAGTTACAGAGGGAATGAGTAATGATGTTTTAGAAGAAATATATATTATAATATTTTTATTTCATGCGACTTACAACACCACAAGTGTCTATCTGCAATCTTTTCCTTCCTCATAACATCTGTATACTATGGGGATGTTGGATTAAGATTGCAGGAAGGCTGTTTAACCATTTGAAATCTTCATATTTTTTATTTACTCTAGTTGCATTCATGTACCAACCAAGCTAATGAATGATGATAAAGTTTTATTAATCCTTGGGTCCTTTGAGGTAATTTTTTGAGGTTTATGTTTGATGACAAACATTAAATTGAATCATAAACCAAAAGTAGTAAAAATATGATTCTCCTTTTATCTTTCCCAAACATGTATTGTATTTGTAAATTATGTTTTTCAAATAAATGAAAATTTTATACATTAATTTCAGCAACTTAGAACACCCCCATTCTAAATTAAATTTAACTTCGATCCCACCATTAAGGGTAGTAGAGTAGCCACAACCACTCTCTGAGTTGCCTTTCTACAGCAGCATTCAATGATGAATTCGTGTCGACTTCAGTCACAAGTTTCAAATAAGAACATCTCTTCATCTTTCAAGTTAACTGCAGACCTAAAGAAAAAACATAACAACAAATGAAATTAACGAATAAAGATTCTGTAGCAAAAGAAATGCTATGCTAAGTAAACCAATAGAAATAAGGCATTTTCCTCCATCTCAATGTTCAGAAACGTTCCCATGAAGACTTCAATGCTAGCATGGCATGATTGGAGCAGATTAAAAAGAACACTTACTGGGTTAGAGCCACTGACTGCAACAATATTATCAACCAGTGATGGTCTTTAATCGATCATATGCACCTTGTATTTTGTGCTTTTCTTCGATATTCAAGTTGGATCCTTCATAAGACTGTAGGAAAAAGAACATTGCATAAACGTTAAAACATGATAATCAGACAATGATATCCAACAAGTTATCCAATTTGAAAAGGTAAATGAAAAACTAGATTGGGTGTTTCAGATCAAAGACCTACCATTACTCTGAGTATGTTCTGCAATAAGCCGTCAATCTCTTCCTTGTAACATGATAATAATCGCGAAATTCTAACATCCTCGTGCATTAGCAGGAGGACACGAATAACTGCAGTTATCTTGCTAGAAAGATCTATCATAGTTGGTGAATCATTTGCGGAGATGAAAGATGTCATCACATTCAATACATATTTCAAAAGTTTTTCACTCTTATTGAACAAAAGAAAACAAGGCAAAACATAGTAGCTGGTTCTGCTGGTTCGGATGGTCTTATTTGACCCACGATCCTCTGCTCCAAGACTCTGCATGCAACAAAAAGATGGTATAAGATCGTATTTCATCAAATACAATCCATTTGATAAAGTAGAAATAGAAATGGCATAAATTGAAATCAGATCTGAGGATGAAGATTGCCATCCGAAATTAGCCAATTGGTGCATAGAATGCAGTAGGTAATAGTAGCACTTACAAAAACAATATCGATCAAGTATCCTGGAATGACGTATCCTAGTTTGGAAATGCTCTGTTCAGAAATTTTTGTGGGCTCTGAATCAAGTGCAATAATCGTTCTAAGCAACGAACAGGTATTCTCCAAGGGTGGTTTATTTGACTGAAAGCAGAAAACATAAAGACGTTAAAATTATGCATGCATTGAGTTGTCCATTAATAATATTGTATTAGAAATATTTTTTAAGTGAGAACTAAAAGAGTAAAGTTATGGAAGCTTAGCCGACTTACAATCTGATCAATAACTGCTCCCTCTAGCATCTTAAAAACAAGATGATCATCCCCAATTTGTGAAAGACAAGAGCAAACAGCACTAGTCACAGATCTAAACAATCCAGAGCTTGACTTCCCGCATTTCTCACCGACGAGTGAACTGTTTTCTGATAAACAAATTCATAAAAAAATTGCATGTTTAGGCAGCACTAGTAACATTACCCAGGGTTAGCCAGAAGTCTAACAAAGAGCATATGTCGGTAATAACTAATAAGTATTGGAAAATTTTAAGAGAAGAAAATGAAAATTGCTTAAAAGGGTACCAGGAGAAACTTCATATCGTGCGAGTAACGTGATGAGGAAACTAATATAGTCCACAATCTGGATGTGTCCAGCCTTATAGGAAGAATTCAGAACTTCCAAGAAGCGAAATAAGAGAAATGGCTCCAGATCCTGACCTGCAATGATCAGCATTCAACAAACCATTGATCAAGAATGGATTTGTTTGTCTACTTTATATGTGATATATTTGAATGTGATCCATGATAAATTTTCATTTTGCATTCACAACATTAATGACAAATAAGGATCCGAAATTTTCTTTTTCTTTTATCTTATTAGAGGAAAACTACAATACTCACACAAGCAACAAGCAGCCAGCGACTGAAGCAAAGGTGGGTCCACGAAGGAGAAGTAATACAGGCAAGAAACAGAAAGTTCCTGAATATCTCTAGGAAGCTTCACAAAAGGACCATAGGAAATTTTTCCTGCCAAAGAAAAAGATTATCGAAAGATACTTTTAGAACTACACAATGATCACTAAAATGCAGGATTGAAGCATTAAATTTCCTACTACCATCATAACATGTACTGTAAAATTCTCTCAATGAGTACTGCATGCTGTCAAGCTCCTGTGAGAGAGCAGAGTTCATAATAGCACATTGTCCCAAATGAAGCTGAAGACGCAATACAGCCTGCAAGAAGCAGTCCAGTTTTAAGTAAAGAATCACAATTGTCAAGGTCTGAGGACCGAGAGATCAGAGTTACAAAGATCCAAATGCTGCTATATATATATCTGGTTTGTTTAATGATTACAGATGAAGAAAATTAAGCAATGGTTGTGAGTGAGCATATACCTTGGACAACGATGGATTTTTATCACCCAAGAGGGTTAGCAACAAAGGAATCTCTCTTATCCAGGTAATCTGAAAGTCTATAATTCCTGAATCACTTGTATTTGGGGATAACCAACTGTTTTTCTGTAAATTGGACACGATATCAAACAAGAAAAACTAAGAAACACAACGGTGTAAATTTGTTGCTTGAAAGGAATAGTTTGTGGTGAACATGTAGGGATATAGGTGAAAGAGCTTACAGGAAATAGCATTTCTTCGACTGCTGAAAGACAAACCAATTTCATTGAAGACTCTGGATCAGACTTCTTGAAAACCTCTGTAAAAGCCTGAAATATGCATCGTTAAGCTTTTTCAAAATTTCAGCAGATAATGATACAATGGTTATTAGTTGTAAAGAATAAATCTTTTCATACAACAGTAGGAACAATGTGGAAAACCTGAAGAATGTGTGATTTCCACGTATCATCCACTTGCATGATCAGTTTGGGGATGAAAGGAATGAGTGGGAGTGAATGCTTCAAGAAAAATGCTTTGCCAGAATGCATAGTGCTGCATACCTGCGAAATGGTGCATATTTCATTTTCCAAAAATAGCTGTGCTATGAAATCTCTATAATATCTGAAACACACTATAAAATGTGTACCTTTTCAGACAAGGCATCTACAATGAACACCAAGAATTTTTCCAAAAAAGCAGATGGAGGAGCTGACCAATCACTTAAGGAAAAAAAGATCTCTGAAACTAGGACATTCAAGACAAAATACCTATTATCGTCCTGCACAAGTATTGACAAGGTTCAAGCAATTGAATTAGATGGTGAAAAGAAAAAAAGAATATCCAACGGTATGATAAATAAATAAAAAAACACAAGGCAAAATGTAAATTTAGTGAACAAGAACCCATGAATAGTTGAATACAAGTATTTTTTCACATATTTGTTTAGATATCCATTTAGGGTATCGGCCAGCCCATAAAGTAGCAAGAAAGAAGAGACATTTTCCTACTATTTCTGATTGTAAAAGAGGTTACAACTCAACAATACATTAGAGACCATCAAAGAGAATATGTAAAGAAGAAATTAATACCTTTTCTGATGACTGATGTGGTGGGTTCAGAGGAAAGACATCAAATAACTTCTTCAACAGCTTCTGCAACACATCTTGATCTCGTCTGTTGGAAGGTGGTGAGACTTTCAGTTGTTGACCACTTTTGCTGTTCCCATAAACAAAATGCTTGACAACAAGATCTATACTTTTCAATATGGAAAGCACACAATCAAATGATTGTGCTTCTAAAATAGGCATTGTCTGAACTGAGGGCATAAAGTCCTGAAGACCGCCAACCAAAATAGGCAAAAGGTCCTTCAATTCCTTTGCAGTCACTGAAAACCCTGTTAAAAAGATGTCAAAAGGAGAGAGACAGCCAATGTGTAAGCATTCGTACAGAAAGAAAAGGGCTGAACATACAAGCAGAAAATTTGAGTGATAATATAAGGCAAAAGAACAGATATTAAAATTTTAAGTTATTATCATCCATAAAAGAACATTATGAATATGGCACATAACATGTCAGATGCTAACGTATCTTATAAAGATATCTACAAATGAAAATTTATCAAATTCCAGGTTCTTTCACTTACCAGAATGATCTTCCTGCACTTCAGACTCAAGAGCATGCAAAATTCTTCGGTCAGCAACAACCTATTGGCAAAGCACAGGGAAAGGGGGAGGGGAGAAGGCATTGTAAATTAAATTTGAATATAAAATCCCAAAGGAGTAACAGTCCGAATTTACTCGTGTGAACAACTTCAAACTAAGTTGTACGCAGTCATTGAAATCTAGGTGGGCTCCTTGGGAATCTTAAAAATCTATTATTTTCGCTCAAGAAGTTGCACAAATAGATCAATAGTAAAAGCTGCAAACAAATAAAGCCAACTAACAACAGGGGCAAGGATCCTAGGGTAAGAGGCACTGTCTCTTCATCATGGGGATAATATTCCAAACATATGTAGAAACACTTCTCAATGATAAACAAAGCCATTGTGATGAAATCATGAAATAAAACAACCAAATTATGCCAGATAATAAAAACACCGAATTTTAGACAATTCTTGCATTAAAAGTTAGAAAGTACATTTTCAGTTGACGAGTTATTATCTGTCTTATTACACGGCAACAGAGAGAGACAGTATGCCAAACCAGCAAGAACGCTCTTAAGCTTTCCCTTGTCATGCAAATTAAACTGGTTCTTCTGCAATATCTCTTTGTAATGTTGGATGATCTGTAGATGAGAACAACAAAACAGGTTTGTATTATGTACCAAGCTAAATATGTCAATATTGCTCAATCTCAGGGAAGGGTTTGATATATATGCAGTTATGAGATTTTCACAATATACACCTAACCGAAATAATGGCAACACTTCCTGAGATTTTCACACCGCTAAGTGGATATACACTATACATCTATCTTCTAAAATAAATTATAAAGAAACAAATACCTTTTCAGCATACATGGAGAATGCAATTGGGTAGTGCTGGACAACTAAGTCAAAAAATTTGAACGCCATCAAACGAACATCAATTGTCAAATGTGTCATTGCATTAAATACATACGCCATCATCAAAGATATAAAAGTTCCCTGGTTATCCTGGAGAAGTTAAAAATAAAAATTAAATAAGCAAAAGGATAAATGCATAAGATAATTTAGAAAATGATGGCAATAGCTAAAGAAAGAAATATGCCAAGCAGAAGCTTTCAGAAAAAATAGCAGATATATGTATTTAAACAAAAGACAAGAGCACCCACCTCTTTACAGCCAGGAAATATCACTGCCTTTAGAAGTTGATATAGTGTCTCACGAACCAATTTGTCTTCATCACTCATGCGTTCACGCAGTTTTTCTATAACAGAAAGTCTGTGCATTTTCAGTTCTGCTGGATGTTTCTGAAAGATATCCCTAATACCTATCAATGCATCTTGAAAGAGAAATAGCTAGTGTTAATATCAAAATCAGAGTAGTGTAACTTCTAAGCCAACACTTCAAGCTCTATGGATCATCATAGTGCCAAAGGTTAATGGTCAAAATACCCACCATTGGGTACATAAGTACTAGAGTTTTCATAAAGCATTATCATTTAGAGTGTCCACCCAAAAGATTCAACCCACATCACACACAAATACAGGTCAACTTGCATTCATTACACCACCTTTTACATTTTTTTCTTGATGAAGAAGTGTTTATAACAAAAAGTTGCAATCTTGTCCACCTTTTACTTGACATTAATGAAAGAAATGATACCTCTACGAACTTTTGCATTGTGATGAGATGTCTGCTGAAGGAGCTCTTTTAAAGTCAAACCTTTTTTGCTCACAGCTAGACCGGCCTTCTCTGATGCCAAACTTTGTTCCGGCAATATGATTGCTGCACATAATATGTTGAAAAAGATTTGATATCAAACACACTGTGAGCTGTCATCATTCTCTTAAGAGACTGATTTAGCAAGGAAAGGAAGAGGGCACAGCAGAACCTCGGTCAATACTAAAATAAGGGTATGGATATTTTGCTCGAAAGCTTGACGATTTTAGGAAAGAGGTCCGGGTACTCAACTGATTACAGTTAATAAATGAAAAAACATGTGTGCCAATGTGGATTCCTCATATTAAGCCACACCTCTATGGCTCAGCAATAGAGCGGATTTTTGTATAGTTCAAGATGACTTATCATTATGTGTAACAACTATAACTATTATACCATGACTCATTAACCCAAATAAATATAAGATAAAAGCATGAGGGAAAGAACAAATTGACCAGAAAAAACTATGGAAGTTAGCCAATAGTTTTCTATTTTTCGCCAAAAGATCAATATGAAAATTTTCATTATGTAGCAAACTGCAGTTTTACAATATGGCTAGCAAGATGATCCTATTTACATCTTCAAACCTGAATGCTTTAAATAAAAGGGCAGTGTTTGTATATGAAATTAATTTATCTACATTACCTTTGGATTTGACTTCAGTATTGGTAGTATTCTTTGGTGGCGGCAATTTCCTTCCAATCTTTCGCTTTATTTTCTGCAGGAGTTTCAAAGTGCAATTGCAATTGCAATGAAAACTGTTAAACCATCGGGCATTTTTCAAATTCCTCCATGAATAATAAATTGAAGAATAAGACTTACTTTGAAGTCTACACCACGCTTTTGCTGCTTCTTCAACTGAGCCTTATGCTGCACCATCCTTCAACTCTTTTACCCAAACAAATAAGCAGCGACGAAGAAAGGACGACGGAGGAAGCAGGCGGCGAGCAGGGAAGAGAGGCGTTGATGTATTATATTATATTTACAATATCACCCCCTAAATTTATATAAGAGTAAACTACTATTTTCGTCCTTGTGGTTTGCTGTTTATAACTATTTTCGTCCCTGATCTTTATAAATTGCTTTTTCCGTCCCTATGGTTTGTAATTTCTTTCCTTTTTCGTCCCTGGTACTAATTCCGTCAGAGAAGTGCTTTTAAAGTAAGGGTAAATTAGTCTTTTCAAATTTTCTTTATTTTTCTTTTTCTTTTATAAGTTAAAACATTTATAATAAGTAATATGAAACCTAATATGCTCCTATTCCCGCCCCACCACGTGGCTTGCCATCATCCCCGCACCCCCTTTTCACCTTCTTCCCTACTCATTCCTAATTAGTAATTACATCGGCCACCAATGTTCCTACAATCTCACTCTCTTTTTTCTAGAAAGGGAACAAACAAAACCCAAAAAGATTTTTGTTTCAATATATAAAATATCAATTGAATCTTGGTGTTTCTATTTCACCTGAACAATAACATGAATTACCGCAGATGGTTTTGGATTGGGTGGTTTTGGGAATGGAGTGGTTTTCGAAATGGATGGAAAAGTACTAAAAAATGAAGGTGGAAAACATTAGAATTTGTTAAAGTTACATGTGCAAAAACCTATTGGTTGCAAACATAAATCTCTTTAAAAAAGGGTTTCCAGTTAGAATCTTTGAAAGACTTTGTTTCACTGTGCAAAACAAAAACCAAAATTGAAGAGGAAGGTTGAAAATCAGGACCAAAAAGATAGCTAAAACCAAAAACAAAAATCGATGGAAGGAAACCATTGGGACACGACGATTGCAGGTGGCGGTGGCCGTTGGGCATGGTGGTGGTGTTGATTGGAGACGATGGCAACAAGAAGGAGGAGAAAACATGTTGCTTTATGGGATTGAATCTTGATAATCACAGAAGAAGATGCAAAATCACTGAAATTGAAAAAAAAATCTAACTTTTTTGAAACCCAATAAATCAAAAAAAATTAACCATGAAAACCCATATCATCATTTATTCAATTCTTGATCAGGTTACAATTATCCACCAACAAGATGCAAATCCACTAAAGTTGAATAAGAAATCAAGCTTTTTAAAATCCCTGAAAATAACAAGTTGTTCAAATCTAGATGCAGAAACAATCATCCAACAACAAGACCCATCAAATTCAAAATCTGATGGAAAGATTTATGACTAGAACATATATGACATGCAATCAAGGCCAACAAATATTGTTCAGGGTCATAAGTACTTGATGCTTTACAATGATATGAGGTGGAGGTAATTGCGAAGCCATTCACCTGTGATGGGGAGACGACACAGAGGTTTCTGTGGGATCGATAGGTGGTCAAAGTTTTTTTAGTAAGATTTTCCTTCTCTACATTCGTGATCAGAGTTTTTCATCAGAGGGTAGTGGTATTTGAGGATGTGCCGGAGTTTTACGTCTCTCACGATGGTGTTTGGTTGAAGAAGATGAGAGAAAAAGTCAAAAGTAAGAATGAAAAGGTGAAGAAAAAGGTTCGGTGGTTCTGTTGGGTGGATAAAGTGATTTTACATTTACATTTTAGAATAAAATCTCTTAGGAAAAATAAATAAAAGGAGAAATGACCAAAAGGTCCATGAGTTAACTTCTTCTTTTAACAGAATTAGTCAGATGGACGAAAAGAGAAAGGAATTGGAAACCACAAGGATGAAAAAAGCAATTTTCAAAGACCAGGGACAAAAATCGTTATAAACATCAAACTATAGGGACGAAAATCGTAGTTTACTCTTTATATAAAGTTACCAGCCATAAACATTTAATAAAATTGGGGAGCCCAACTTTCTTTCTTTCTTTTTTGAAATAAGCCCAACGTTTTTCAATCGAGACTCCACCCAGACATATCAAAGGAGAATGAGCAAACAGATTTAGGGTATGTTTGGTATAAATAAGTTAGCTTATAAGCTATCTTATTTTAAGTATATATGTTTGACAAACCATAAATTAGCTTATTAAAACACTACCTGAAGTAGTGTTTTAGGAGCTTATTATCATTTTTTCCAATTATAACTCTCATTAATATTAATTATTAATTATTTTTTTATTTTTTAATATGCTCTTTTGGTCATTTTCCATTCTTATAAGCTAGTTTTGCCAAACATGATTTTTTTCATCAGCTAGTTTATCAACCATCCGCTAGCTTATTAGCTAGTTTGCCAAATATAGCCTTAGCAGAAGCGATTAGATTATCCGAGGTAATTCGTATTTATGTATTATAGGCTTATTATAGATCGAAAACTTGTTGATTGCTTGTTCCTTGATATTCGTCGACCTTTAGGTCAACATATGTTAGGATTTAGGCAGTTGTTAATTTTAATTAACTTTCATCAGGTATTTTTTTGCCATCTGGGCAAGAAAGGGCGGTCTGTTTTTTTTTCCCGGTAACCGTGGGTTTTCGACCCAGTCCACAAATACCTATTTTCCACTTAATTTTATGAGGCTTAATCAGAGTGTCACAGTCAGGCCGTTTGTGTCCTTTCTTTGATTCCAAAGCCCATCACTGATGATTTATATTATAAGGAGTGTCAATGTATTTAATTCGCTTAGTAAAATATGATAAATATACGCAAAATACAAATGAAAGTAAATACGAAAAAGACAACTCACAAGTATATGATTTGAAATCTATTATACGTTACTTTTAAGTAACCAACTTGAACAATTTACCTTTAGAATTGAATCAATTGTTTAGCAAACCTGACTCAGTCATATCTTTCATTCTAACTAGTGGCAAGACAAATATTTTATTTTCTTTAATGGATAACTAAAATCGATACTCAGACAAATATTTTATATTGAGACCCTGGAGTTAGTTTTTCAGATATCAAACATTCTTGAGACAGGGTTGGATCGCCATACACTTTATGTGCTCATTGTACTCTGTGACCAGAGATTAAACCCCGAGTCACTAGTTGCTGTCGTTAAGGAGTTCCGTAAGTTCCCACCATTAACTTCCCGAACGCCAACAACTACATCGACTTGATTACGTAAGTTCTATATATCTTAATTTGTTTCGGATTCTAATTATAAGTTTTTTTTGTTTCATCTATCCTTGTCAGTGGTCACCATGTTAAAACATTCAAATGACTTTCAGCCAATGGGAAATTTTTATGAATAATAACTTATTTGTGATTAAATAAAAGAATAAAATAATATACATAAAGAATAAACAGTGAAAAACAAGTGGAGGGTTTATTATGCAACCGGCTGGGAACCTTACCAAAAAAATGACAATGATAACATAAAAATGCATGTTTAATTAAAAATAAAATATGCAAATAGGATCGATGTTATTGACTTATTGTCAATGACACAATGATACCAATTTTCGCAAGAAGAAGCAGGCGGCATGCTTAAAAACCCCTTTGCGTTCCGTACAATTCCGGCAGTCGGCGGGGCCAATCATTATATTTCAAAAGTTAAATAGTGTAAATTATGGGTTACTTTTGAACATTTATACTTGTACAAGGGCTTCATTTGGAAATATACAGCATTTCCGCATCTTCTCCTGCACTTTCAGGAAATAGTAAAATCAGTACCTTCAAATATATTTTACAAACTACTATCCCTTTTGTGGGTTTCAGTATTATTAGTTAGTAATACTGCATTGACTCCATAAAAGGCAAATTAATAATGGATTTTTCCTTTTATATCATAGTCTAATTCCTATTTACGTCCTACTCTATTGTTTTATCTATTTTAATTGGAGGGACACACTAAGGTGACATTTGTTTTTTAAGAGGTGCTGAAGTCTGAAGTCTGATTTCAGTTCTGAAATGGTTATGAAACATTTAAACGAATCAGACATAAGTGGTGATTAAGAGCTTAATATGAAAAAACAAACAAGGCCTAACACTCATATTTTTTTATCTATTTTAACTAAGAGACATATGTTTAGACTAGGTTTTAATATGTAGACTAAGGTGTAAAAAATAACACCCATTAATAATACGATATTAACTTTCCATCACCTTATATGTATGAAAAAAAATATGATGCTAATAATCAATCAGATATGCACAAATACTCTGTAACTTAATACCATATTCATAGTCAAATTGTCATGTATCACTTAAAATTTATTGTCATTGATCAACAAAAAATATAATATCTATATAGAGGAAAGTTCAAATGACAATCAAATTTAAATTCTCATTTGAATCCGCCCTATCTATCTATATATATATATATATATAGGGGAGGGATCATACAAGAACACCCTTCATTTAAAGGAACAAAGAAAAACATTGTGGACCACATATGATGTGGGTCCCACATAATATTAAATCATTTCTGATTTAATATTAAATCATATTAAATCAGAAATGATTTAATATTATGTGGGACCCACATCATATGTGGTCCACAAGGTGTTTCTTATTCATTTAAATTTACAAAGTTCTCATTTGAACCTTCCTATATATATATATATATATATATATATAATCAGGTAAGCATATTTTCATCTCAAGAGATAGAGACTAGTAATGATGGTTGGCAAGAAATGGACGTGGCTTGGCCATATCAAGCCTTAAATGCATTTATTTGCATCTAATTCTTTGGATTTCTTCTAGCAATGCATAATTAACTGTCAAATACCAAATGTAACCGAACCAAAACATACGTGTCCTATATATTTTACTCATAGGCCATAATATTTAGAAAGAGTATGATGTGAACATATGTTACCTCTATCTCAAAGTGTCAAAACATTATATTTGTAAACATCCCAAACTTGTTTAATTGCAAAAAATGAAATTAAAAGCAAAAGAAATGTAAAGACGTTTTTATGAGATGTTTCTTCGAAGAGAAACGGACTCTACTTGCCTGTGTTTTGGCCCTCTACAATTAAACATTTAAGTCGAAATAATATCAGTTTGTCGTTCTATTGATGATATAGTTGAAAGTTTTATTAGTGATATGAATAATAAAATTATCAAAATATGGGATATAAAATAGGCATGAGATCCATACTCCCATGTGGGAAAATTTAAATTGATGTCCAAGCCGAGCTACTATGACCTAGTGTATATGTTAGCCAACTTTAATATTTTATATATATTTTAATAAACTATTCATTTTAATTTATCCTCTTATCAATAATCATAACTTAAGATTAAAATTATTAAATTTGATTCATGATTTTATTGCCTTAATCTATGGGTATGGGTAGTTAAATATATTTTTTTCTAAATTATACGTCGAATTAAATAATTTTTTATTTAAGATAATATAATGTTAATTTTCATCATAAATAATTATTGAGACAAATATTTTTATGTTTTCATAAAATACAAGAATCATTACTTTTATTCAAAAGAACAGTTAAAATCTATTGACTTTACCATTTTGGATAGTTTAATTGGTAAGGCCGTGAGTTCGTCTAGTGATGCTGAGTAGTCACCGGTTCAAGTTTTCTTAGAGGCAATAAAAGCTTAAATGGTTGTTGAGGAACTTATATGACGTTAGTTAATGGGTACATAAGTTAACTTAAATACTCATAATTATAAAAATAATACTGACATAATAACAACGTTAATAGTGTTTAATTAAAAACTACTAATATATATAGTTTTTGTGTTATTAATATAATTGCAAAAATAGGGCAATATTTACATGGGACATGTCCCTCTTTAACCACCATTCATGCCTCACGTTGTACTGATTTCATTACTATAACTATTTTTCCTTTCCCATGAAAAAACAAATTAGAATTTATATAAAAGGGGAATAGTAAAATTACTCAACCTACCCTATGTTTTTGCTAACAATGTATAAGCAACCCCCTCAATTTTATTATTTGCAAAAAAACCCTTGTTTAAGATTTGGTATGCATTATTTTGCTTCCACTATTGAAGAATTGCACGAATTGTGTTACATGCTCTAATTGCAATCAAAATAATCAGGCATTTATGTTCTTTTATCGAGCTAGGAACAAAAAGGTGTAACATAAATATGACATGACATCGATTTTTATGCATTATTGCCTACCTCACCAATGTCACTATTCTTCGACCACATACACAACAAATACTGATGGTAGTTCAAACATTAAAGAAGTTATGTGTAATTTAAAGTACCTTTTTCATTTATTATTTACAATGCAACTGGTTGAAAAGGAGAATACATACAAGTAAGGAGTTAGGTGATGCTACTAAAAGGGATGAAGTCAATACACAAGTCCTAAGTAGTACATGAAAGGCAAGCAAGCAAGATTTGAGGTTAAGTGTAGATTATGTAAGTTTCATATGATTTCCCGGACTGGTATACACATATATAATGTTTTCAGTATTTGCATAGTTGTATGACCATACTGATTCTTACAGTTAATAGTTAAATGTTTTCGAATTTTTTATGCATGGCATGCATGTTCAATATTTAAAAAAATATTATCCATGAAAATCGTTTGGTTGTGTGTGTGTGTGGGGGGTCAACTAATGAAACGCCATGAAAATGACGGACTAGACTGTGTTCAAATATTACCAATACATATTGCAACCAATGTACTCGATAAGTTAAGACGTGTTTAGTATACCCCTACACTATGACAATTTAAATTTGAGATTTCACATGTTCAATTATTATTATTATATAGTGGAGCAAATATATAATAATAATAATAATTGAACATGTGCAATCTCAAATTTAAATTATATATGTTGCATTCGTCCAAGGTTTAGTACTATATGCACAATAAACTTCATTATTTCACGAGCATGTACATGTTCAAATTTAATGCGTACGCTCAAATTGCATGCTTCAATGTGAGCTTGTTGGGCATATATATGACGTCATATGTTAAAAAGATTATAACTATTAACATAAAACATGAATTCGTTGATCGTAAAATGGACATGTAACATATGAGGCTAACCGTACTAGCTATTGTCCATTTTGTCCCCACACATAGACTCACAGTTTTAAAACGTATTTGATAGACGAAGTATAAAATCCTTTACAAGGCAACCTTAATTTCCCTACCAGTCCAATTCCCAGTTCTGATACCATTTGTATAATCCCACATCGGTTGAGGAGGGTTGAAATAGTCTTATAAGGGACTTGATACCTCTTTTATCATATGCATTTTAAAAATCATGAGGTGCAAACAAAACAGACAAGATCTGATACGGCTAGCATTAGATATTACATGACTATTAGCCTCCACCTCAACATGTGAAGTAAAAAAAAAGAGGGAGGTTATTTGTTCCAAATCTACCTTCATTTTGATGTCGTGTTTAACTTAAACTATAACTGATAAAATATGTTTTAAATATTTTTGAATACCAATTCTTTAAGTTTGTAAATATATTAAAATTTTATTTTATAACTCAATGATAGTATCTTCATATAATTGCTCATATTTCATGAAAAATACGATGTGCAATTTAAAATGGCCAAAAGGTAATATGTTTTTTCTTTTTTTGTGGTTAACATAAAGAAGGGTAGGTTCAAAAAACTTACCAAACTTGAAGGGTGATATTTGTAATTTTTATATAATTAAATGCCTCCTTTTTAGCGAAGGAATGCTTGTCACCTACTCCTCCCCTTCATCAATCTCATGCTACACCGCTAGAGAGAGAAACAAACAACAATCACAGCTCTGTAGAGTTAGAGAGAGAAACACACACACACACACACACAGCGTGTGGGATCTCTCTTCCATGGAGGGAAGAATGTGTAAGATATGTAACAAAGTTTTCTCTAACGGAAGAGCTTTGGGTGGTCATATGAGATCTCATTTAGTCACATTACCGCTTCCATTGAAGAAACCAATTCAATCGCAACAACTCAGTCGCACCAGTACAGAATCGACAACTTCAGCAGCGATTTCATCCGATGAAGAGAGAGAAAGTGATCAGGAGAAGATTTTGATGTACGGTCTGAGGGAGAATCCCAAAAGGAGTTTCAGAATGGCGGATCCGGAGTTCCTGGATCATGGAGGGTCCGGTTTTATAGTTCAGGAAGACAGAGAGAGTGAGACGGAGGTGACCCGAAAAACCAACCCGACTCGGAAGAGATCCAAAAGAGCTAGGGTTACGCGTTTGGTGAAGGAACCCAGTAGTATGAGTTCCGAGTTGGAACCGGTGATGAGTTCGGTATCCGATCAAATTTCACCCGAGGAGGATGTTGCTCTGTGTTTAATGATGCTGTCACGTGATGTTCACGTCTGGAGCTTCATTAACTCGGACGAGTCGACTCGCGGCCAGAAGCGCTCCAAATACCAGTGCGAGACGTGTGACAAAGTGTTCGACTCGTTTCAAGCACTGGGTGGTCACAAAACGAGTCACCGGAAAATCGATAACGATTTCGCCGGCGTTGGCAACAAGTCTAGGAAGAATGTTGTTGTTCAGGATGATGGGAAATTACATGAATGCCCATTCTGTTACCGGGTGTTCGGGTCGGGTCAAGCATTGGGTGGGCATAAGAGGTCACATGTATCGGGTTCGTCAACAACAACAACAACTGCAACTGCTTCAGATTCTTTAGGTGGTAGTAAGGTTGATGGCAGTGTCAATTTGGTAAATTCCACCAAACGGCAGGGTAATCTGGTAATTATAGATCTTAACTTGCCAGCTCCAACGGAAGATGAAGAAAACTCTTCTGCTGTTTCTGATGCTGAATTTTATCAATCCCCATTGCATCTTTGACTCTGCAGTGTCGTGATATGACAAAACTACCCTTCCCTCGACTTCTGATTTGATTAGTGAAATTGGAGCTTGATATAGGGTATTTTGGGTAATTTAGTCGAATGGGTTTTCTTGAATTTTCAGAAAAAAAGGGAAATTCTGAATTTTTTCATAGATAATGCCTTGTATTGGAATTTTTCTTTCTTTGGAAGTAACTTTGTCCTATAAAATTTCCTTTATTTTTATTATTCGTTAAATATTTAATATATATAATTTTATATTAACTGTAAAAAAAGTGTAGACTTTGGCCGTGTCTTCAAGTCATGGGGCAAAGTCACGTGAATCACATGTGATTTTGTACGTGATTTTAGTTTATAAAATCATGTGTGTTTCAACCATTTTTTAATTCTTTTAAATAAGTATTGTTCTCGTTTGAAGACAACTCTGTATAATATATATTAATGATAAAAAAGTGTTTTATAAATATAAAAGAGTATTAGTATTTAATAGCAAAAAAATAAGTGGGTTTGATACATAAAGCAAATTTATAAACTGCAATTTAGGAACAATACAAGGTAACTATAACGTTAAGGGGTAAGCTTAACTGATAATAAGATTTGGTCATTTAAGTATTATTTTTTTTGGTGTTACTTAAGTCCTCTGAAATTAATTAAGAGATACAATAAGTTGACCTGAATATCTACAGTTAAAAAAATAAAATTTAATTACTATACCCACTTTGTTGACAGTAGTAGTTGTACCATTGAAGCGAGATTCTTGCATAATGTACAATTTACTGTTTGCAGGTGAATGGTTAAAAGACCTTATCAAACATCACTTTTATGTGTGTTGTGTTGTTGAAACCTTCCCTCTTTCACATGATTCTCTCTACTCCATTTCTAACATGATTTTACTCTCTACAAATATGGTTATTCCATTTATGCTCAGCTCACACCTTTAGATTTTAATCGCATGAATTTCGATTTGCTATTTTTGTTCTAAGTTTTTCCTTGATCAATTACATAATTAATTTTTATATAAATATTTTTATTGATTATCAGTATTTCCAGTTATGATTTTTATTCTTAAATCGGATCCATGACCGGTTAATCTTATCTAACTTAGGTTGATAAATCACAAAAAAATACCCAACAAAACTAGATATAGAAACGTTGATTTAAAATACCATCTATTTCATCATTAATTTCACGCACATTTCATTTTGAAATAAATACGTTTTGAAGTATAAAAATTGCAAAATAAGTAATATATTTGATATTGCTCTTATTAAATGGAATGTTTGTGTTTTATCACACACTTATATGATATGGGTTGGGTTTCGTTGAGAAGCGCAAGAAGAAATATTCACTTTGTATCAATCTTAATCGAATGTCAATACTAATGAGATGCACCAGATCAATTCTCTTCTAAAGCGCAATTAATGGGTGGATATGAGATTATAAAAGTGATCAAGGTTCAGATCTTTTCTTATGCTTCTCATTTAACTCTTCTTCTCATTTGATCCTTCGCGTATATGATATATTATGTCACATTCTACTTGTTTCTAGTGTGCACAAAATAAATTCATAAATTATAAACAATTAACAACACGATGAGTTTTTATTACTGACAAGCATACAAGTGTTTTGTACTAAATATTTGCTTGGTATGTTATAAATTATTTATATAAGGAATATCCAATATGTGGTCAACTATGAAAAATAACGGTGCACGAAATGCATAGATCAAATTATTGTGAATGCACCCACGTATGCCAAAATTGAAAAAATTGTGAATTGACTCGAGAAGCATGTTGCAACGGAATTTGAAGAAATACATTTATCGAGACGTGAACAACAAATAACAAATAGTTCTCTCGAATCCAAGAAGCACATATAATTTATTTTATTTTAACGTTTGATTAGTGTGTTTAGAGTAAAATTGATTATGTATCTGTATATTTTGTTTTATTTTCACTTTGGTGCTAAATTTTGACAAAATAAAAGTATGGTTGAATTATTATTTTTTTGTCAAAAATTGCCCAACTAATTTAGAAAAACTAGAAATTTTTGATCCAGAGTGTACCAGATGTTCGTAAAGATAGGTTCTAAATTTCATAGTCTAGTAAATCAAATTTTGCAGTTTAATTCATTGCATTGTTCAACGGTCAGATTTTACAAAAAATGGATATCACACATGGTAAGTTTGGATGACGAAAGATACAAAGTATGGTACTTAAATTCGAAGTATCAACACAATTCCAAACTTCAATTGATTACAAACTTAATGCTATAAAAAATATACATTGTAAGAAAGTATAATATAATATATTTAGAAACTTAAGCACACCTAATATAATATATTTAGAAACTTAAGCACACAAGCTTTCGTAACAGAGATGGTTTGTGCTTTGTTTAATAATCTAATATAATATATTTAGAGACTTAAGCACATTCACTCTTTATTTTTTTTAAATGTCAGATTTTTTCCACTTTGGTTTTTATTATTTATATTTTTTTTAAGTATTCACATTCGCTCTTTATTTTTTTAATTTTTTTAAAATGTCGATTTTTTCCAATTTGGTTTTTATTATTTATATTTTTTTTAGTATTTTCATTTACCTTTTATATCATATCATTAGAAACGTCTTAATTATTTTTCGTGTCAAATATTTTAATATAACATTATTACATCAAAACTTATAATAAATTAAACCAATATTGATGAAAATATATAAATCAAGATTTTTACATTATTACATTTTGGACTATAGATTTTCATGGGGTTATTTTTTCGTTTTTTATTACACACAACTCAAATTTTCCTATCAAAATCTAATGAAACTTATGAGAACTACCATTAATCGCATATCTCACATTAACCTTTTGTTTGAATATCGTCAATCGACAAGCTAAATCTTGATATTTTAAACCCCCTCTAAATTAAAATTCTGGCTACGTCCCTGGTTTTAGTGGTGTTAATCATTTAAGAACCCAATTATTTGTGACAGTTGTGACATCCAATCACATGTATGCATTTAGTACTGAATAATCACAATGTGAATTACCATGTCTATGTTTAATGTTTGAAACATAAAACACTCATGCCTTTGATCAATCATCAATGAATATTAACATTATGATTTATCATTTTTGAGTTCAAATGTTTGACATAGAAAATACATTGATTTGAGTTCAGTAAGCAATCAGAGTGTGAATTACCATGCATAGGTTCAACATGCATGCTTGTGAACGGATCTCTCATTTCTCACAAAATACAAAGTTCTCCCGTTAATAGACCCATAGTTATAGATGATGAAAGATGTCAAGAGATGATAACAAAACGGGTTTCAACAATGTATTTATATGTTGGAAGTTGAAAAACCGTAAAAAATGAAGTCAAAACTTGAAAAAACTAGTCATCTACGGGTCATGTTCGACTTATATGCCACTTGCAAGTCCTACATAAGCCGTTCGTGATGTACCAAGACTTATGCTACTATATGCAACTTATAAGCAAGTAACATATAAGTTGCATCTTTGACCTAACAAGTAACACTATAAACACGATTAATGAGTTATTCTAAACACTAATAAAATTGGTAAACCATGAGAGAGTTACTTATATAATGTAATGCAATTTTGGCACCCATAACCATAAGACACTATATTTAAAAATTTTATGGGTATAAATAGAGGTTTTTATCCAACATTGAGTAAGCTCTATAACATTTTCTTTGTTAACTTAGAAACTTAGGGGCCGTTTACCAAATCTTACCTGGGTAAGTGCTTACCGGCAAAATTCAACACTATCATTTACTTACCGGATAAGATTTTAGTCCACAAAAATGACATCGTATGCAACAATTTTCCCGATAAGCGCTTACCATGGTAAGATTCGTCGCAATCGCTTACCCGGACAAGACTCTTGGTCATTGTTTTCCTTGTCTTCGCTCTTACCGGGTAAGATTTTTGGTACATTTTATATTCCTTCGGATGATAATATGGCTTGGTAAGCACTTACCCGGATAAGCGTTTTGTAAACGGCCCCTTAGTTATTTTCTTTACTAGGTCTACAATAATTAATTATGCATATTGGTAAACTTTTTTTTTAACGAGATGTATGCTTAAAAATTGTAAGAAAATAGTATTTTCGATTTCTTTTTATAACTTAATGCATTAAGATAGGATGGACTAACTTAACATGTTAAGTCAATCTCTTAGTATTAAGTTAAAATCAAACACTTTAATATAACATAACCAATTAAGCTAACCACCATTAAACCCATTAAATTGAAAACAAATAGCCCCTTAGCCTTATTCCTTACCAACCTCTACATTACTAGAAATAACAAATCTTAAACATATGTACCTTTGTAGGACGTGTACGTATAAAGACACTAAATAAACAACTTAATTACATAACTTTATGGGGCGGGGTTGTTTGGGCGACTTTATATCGAATTTGGTCACACCGGAACAAGGTTGTGTTCAGAAATGATAAACGGAAATTATCTGATCAAACGCACGAGTTCAAAACGATAATCAGTGAATGGATCACAAGAAGATATAAGAAGACTTCGTTAGGAGACGAAACCTGGATCATGGATCCTTGTCGTGTCCCGTAGCTCGAAGGTGTTTAGTAGGGAGATGGAAGAAATCAAGACTCTGGAAAAGATACACAGCAGGCGAAAGTTTTAATCCTCGCAAAACAATTGGCTGTTGGTGTGATAATAGTTAGTATGACTATGGTTTAGCTTTCTGTTTCATGTGCATGGCCTTCTATTTTATGTAATCATGTGCTTCCCTAATAGGAGAATGGAATGATGTGGTGTAATTTGTTGTTAGTGGTTTGGTGTTATAAAAGCTTGCATTTCAAAAAAAAAAAATTACATAACTTTAATATCTTGTACTAAAATTGATGTTATTCATAATTTATAGCCAGTGATTATGGCAGTAAATGTGTTTATTTTTTACAAAATTTAGCATTTTTTTTAAAAGACAACAATTTATTGAAGAAGAACAAGATTCCCCCTTTTGAATAACTGCGAGATGCAGAAAGCCAAAAACAGGAGATGAGCAAGAAAGAGAAAACCGTCTATAAACAAAAACCACGAAAAGCAAAAAACAACCAACAAGAGGCTGCAGTCGACAACCCAAACAAAACATTTGCAACATAAAAACTAGAGGTAAGAAAGTTATATGGAGCAAGACAAAAGATTTGGTCCAACAATCCATAACCCCCACGGGATGGTTGCCTTCCGTAATCTTCTTGAGACCTAATCGAAAGCTCGGGTTATATCTTGACGAACATAATTTCAGCTAAAGACGACTTTTTTCCTGAAAACAAGGTTGCTAAAATACCATCACATCTCATAACAAGTAATCAAAATTTATTATAATAAATGAAATACATACATAGTTTTTTTTCTTTTTTTTTCCTTCTAATAAATGAACTAAATAGATAGTATTTAACTACTCTATTAGAAAATTTATTTACAGGCTTTTGACATTTTCAAATTAATTATACTAAGTCGTAACACGATATAAAGCATGATATAGACATGTTTTTTCCTTTTTATTGAAACTTATTTTAGTTGAAGATAAAACATTAGTTTTTAGGAATGACATTAAAGGGATTAGTCTTGTAATAAAATAAGCAACATACTTTTTTAAAGAATTTAAGGATTTCATGTATTCAGGAATCTTTTTTCCTCCAAAACTTGACAAGTATATTACAAATTAAACCATAAATAAATTAATATTGATATATATTTTTTCAAATTTTATACCTTCAATTTTATATTTTATTTAGATAAAAATATCATACCATCTCTAACAGCTTCTCTATAATTTATCTATAATAGAGAACTAAAAGTAAAAATCTCTAAAATGAATTGCAATCAACTTCAACAATTTTTCTCTATTTTAGAGATTTTATCATTGATTATATTATTTAAATATTCTATAATTTTAGGATCCCAATACACTTTAGAGAAAAATATAAATAAAATGATATTTATTTAATTCTAATTGGTAGAATGAATAAAAAACTCATTTCTCTCTCATCTATTTGAAAATTTAGAGAAATCTCTATATTTAGAGATTTTTCCATGAATCTCTATTTTACGCTTTGTTCTCGAGTTTTTGAAGGAAAGAAAAGAAAAGAAAGGAGAGGAAAAGAAGAGAAAAGAAAGGGAAGGGAAAGAAAATAATTTTTTTATTTGTGTTCTCGAGATTGAAAGAGTGGAAGGAAAGAGAATGAAAGAAAATAAATTTTCATGTTCTTGAGTAGGAGAGAAAGGAAAAAGAAAGATGTCATTTTTACTAATATATCCTTATTTATTTTATAGGAGAATGTAATTGGTGAGTAAATGGGTAATTTTATAAATATTTCTAATTATTATAAATTCTTTTTCTTTCTTTCCTTCCTTTTCGTCCCACATTAGGGAGAAAAGTTTTGGGAGAAAATTAAAAGGATTTACCTTTCTTTTCTTTCCCTTTCTCTCCTTAAAAAAACACAAGGACACAAGATTTTTTCTTTTCTCCCTACTTTCCTTCCCTTTCCTTTCGTTTCTGTCGTAAAAAAAACTCGAGAACGCAGCCTTAGAGAATAGGATAGAGAACCTATTAGAGAGGTTTAAAGAACAAAAATATGATTTTCTCTATTTTAAAGATGCTGTTGAAGATGCTCTCATAAATTAAGATGTATGTTGCATTGGACCAAGTAATTTATTTGGGAGTAAATTATGTTTTTAGTCCCTATGATTTGTTAAAAGTTATAGTTTTTGTCCTTGGTTTAGATATTGGGGACAAAAAATTATGATTTTTGTCCTATAGTAATTGTTACACCACAAGGACGAAAACCTTAATTTTGGACAAACTATAAGGACAAAAGAAAAATTTCAGATATAATAAATTATTTCAACATCAAACATCACAGATTCACATACACGTCAGGGACGGATCCAATTTTTTTTTTCATACGGTGGCACCATATAACTAATATAATATTTAGTTCAGTAGTGGACCCGATAATTTTTGTGGGTGGGTGCAACTTTAAATTAGATCAAACCCCCCGCAAAGCCATTTCATGTGTTTTTAGCCGAATTCCACCGTTTTCAAAGAATTTTTCAAGTTTTTAGGTTGATTTTGAATTTTTTTTGAAATTTTTAGTTTGATTTCGAGGAATTTTTCAAAATTTTAGGTTGATTTCGAGAGAATTTTTCAGTTTTTTTTTGAGGGATTTATTTGTTTTTTTTGGTTAGTTTCATAAACATTTTGAGGCTTTTTTTTATTTTCAGTAGTTGTACAGTTTCACCCTTCAACTTTTAATAAACAATACGGTAGCACCCTCGAAAATAATACGGTTGCAAATCTATAAAATCTGAAAATTTTACCCTTCGACGGACAAATAAAACGGTGATTTGTGCCACCGTAGGACGTACACTAGGTCCGCTCCTGATACGCGTGAATCTTTGATCACCATGGTCAAGAAAAAAAAGAACCAAAATAATCCATGCTTCGATGACTCAATTGAGTCATCTGGTTCAAAATTGAGGGCTTGTCTCTTCTCCAACATACTTTCTTTCTCATATGTCTGTATACATTACATATAGGTTTGTATATGATTTCCTTCATATTCTTCTCTAACTTAATTGCGTAATATATTGTTGTTTTTTCTGGATCAATCAAATTTAACGCGCCAAAAATTTGGTCTGATGATTGAATCCTTGGTTTTGTGAGTTTTGCTCAGGTGATCGGTAAAATCCTATACAGTCCGTTCATGCTTTTTATTCAATATATGTCAGTTCAATGGTTTTTCGAGATTTTTGTTAGGACTTAGGATTTTTTGTTCCGAATCTATAACGAAGTGGGGATTGGGCTTGCCTCCAAGTCAACCTGGTTTGGAGATGAATGATGAGCTTTAAGAGGTGGATTTTTGAGGCCAATGTTTCTCAAGTTGAAGATGTTTTATATGTATTTGTATAATTGTATGGTTAAATGCAAGTGTTGAGTGGTAGTTGTAGTTGTAGTGATAAATAGGTTTTGTTAAATTTCAAGTAGTGAAGTGAAGGCTATTGTGTACAAATTGACGATATTGTCCCCTGAAGAAGGTGGAGATAAATTAGTTTGTTGTGGAATGGGAGATAAGTTTATAAATAAGTTGAGATTTTATTTTTTATTAAAATAATAGAAATGTATTAATGTAATGGAATGTGATACATTTTGATTTTAGTGTTTTATTTTATTTTGTCTTTTTCGACCTTGTAATACGTTTTATATAATTTTAAGAAAATGTTAATGTTTTTATGTTTGAATAAAATATAAATTTAAAGACCCCATGAAAATTTGAAAAAGGTATAACGATTTCAGTATCAAACCAACAATTTAAAATTCTTGTTTTTTTGCATATTTTTAATTCAATTTTTATTATAATTTAAGATTAAGGTCTTGTAATGAATTTTATTTTAGGTCTAATAATATAATATTTTTTTGGGCAAAATAACATTTTTTTATAAAGGTAATATCTAAGTATTCTATTAAAACATAATGATAATTTTAATTATATTTAAAATTCTTTGTATTCAAAATTGTACAATGGTATTGACACTCTTGTATACGAATTTTTGTACTATTGTAGTCTTGACTCTTGAGAATGTAAAACCTTGGTTTTAATGTAGATGTGTGTGATGATGAATTCACTTATAGAGGTGTCATTAGCAACATATAAGGATGTCATTAGCTCCCCTCTTAAAATTATATGTTATTATGTACTTGATTATATTTATTAATTAATTATATGAATCCAAACATACAAATTTAAAAATTTATACTCATATACGGCTTACTTGTAATCTTGGATTTTAATTTTTAAATAATATATATCAATAATTAACAATAATAAGAATTTATCTATATGTTCTACAATATAGTGTATATATATATATATATATAAAATATTTCGAGGGATTTTTTTAAACAAATATTTGCATAAAAAATAACGCAATGCTTATCGACTGCCACACAACATCTTTGTTTTCAGTATTATACATTTAGCTAAATAAAATTGTAGTAGCACCAATAAGCAAAATGTAACGTTGAATGAATAATTTATCTGATAAATTTGTACAAATAAAACCAATACTTTAAAAAGGTAGCATGAAAACAACTTTGGTGGTTTTATTCTCTTTTTATTTTGTTTGTGTATTGATTGGTTAGAATAGTTATCACTCGATTGGTTCTCTTAACTTTTTTCATATTTTAAATTTTAAATTTTTGTATTATATTTAAAAATCACGATATATTATATTATTTAACGATAACCAACACCTATACTTTTAAATAAAAAAAATAAAGTCTCATAAATATAATGTAATTATCCTAATTGCAATTTTTGTTTCTTCCGCTAACGACGATCATAACCAGAGTAGTCAGAGTCGAATCGAATCGAGATACTCGGTTTCTCCGTCAGCCGCTTGCTTGCTTGCTTCAATAACATCAAATTTGTTCTTTGTTTTAGTAGACAGAGGATCATGGCGATGGATCATTCAGACGATTTAGACCAACTTCTTGACAGTAATAACCTTCTCTATCTTCACTTGATTTTAGTTATTTTTTCGTTATCCATGATTTGTATTAATCAATTGCGTTTTTGTATCACAATTAGGTGCTTTGGATGATTTCCAGACTCTTAATCTCGCCTCATCTGCTCAAAGGTTTTGTAATTTTCTTAATTTGTTTTTTTTTTCATTGGAAATCGAATTTACACACGTATACACCTTTTGATAGGGTAATGTTATCAGCAAGTGAACGTTGTAGTTGCTAATTTGGCTTGTTATTGCTTAGATTTTGATAGGGCAAATCTGGCACCTTTCAATTTCAAAATTGATATATGAGTTGAGTTTTATTACAAATCCTGACACACTTCTTCTTTATCCAGAGTTTGTTTTAACTTCATTGTAGTTGCAATTTGTTTATCTCTGAAAATTTAGAGATGATCGATCAATTTGAAAATTCAAATTGTTTCTATGGAATGGAAGGGTTATTACTTTATGTTGCACACACTAATGGTAATGGAGACACATATTGGATAGTAGAGCCTGCTGTCAAACTATTCTCTTTTACTTTTATGTACTCTTGACTCTCATGCATAAAAGTCTTAATTAAGCTTTGTCATTTGGTGATGAAAGCAGAGGTGATGGAGGGAAGAAAGCAGAGGGTTGTTGTCTGCCTAGTGGAGTTCAAGGACTAGGAATGGGTTTGCCTGATTTGAGAAGTAAGAAGAAAGGAAAGCAAAAGGTGTCTCATGTGTCTGAGACTCTGAATAAGTTGAGAGAGCAAACTAGGGAGACTGTTAAAGGTATCGAGTCTATTGCAGCAGCTCCCAAACCAGGTGGCATTGATATGTTTGGAGATGATGCAATGATGGAGGATTGGGTCAAGCAGTTTGAAGAACTTGCAGACTCTCAGGTATTTATTGGACACCTGTTTACACTTTTTGTTTTGATCCTGTTGAAATTATCAGTTTTTTGCTTCTTCATCTGATCTGGGGCCCTAGATTTATTACTGAAGGAAGTATGTTTTTTTTAGCTAAAGTTCCTTTAATTTATGCGCCTATCGGCCTACTATGGTGGTGGGAACTTGCTCATGATAACACAGAAATTTGAAGTTCAAATACCCCATTGCACATTACCCATTGAATTACCGGTGGTAAAGTTTTCACCCCTTGTGTGTGGCTTCGTGGATCTTTCTTTCAAGAAAAAAGCATTGAATTTGAAGGTCAAATGGTTGCATGTTAACTAGAAAAATTAGTTTGATTTCTAAAACTTGGACAACATATCACATTTAATCTTATAGCAAACAAATGTAGAATATGTGTCTGAAAGGAAATCAAAATAGAAGAAAGGTCCAATGTTAACCTGTCCTCATTGATTCGACTGAACTGGTAGATGGATCTTTCTTGTATTTGGTGTGGTTATTGAACCTGTCAATGCTGTCATCATAGTACTTGTTACTTGTGTATGATCATGTGGATTGTAGATCGTGAATATTTGATGTTTCGTTTGATTGTAGCAGGTAGATATTTGGTAAATGTTTTCTTATGGATTTTGTGTTTGATAAATGTTGCAAAAAATTTATGTGGTACTATTATTTAGATGTCTTGGAGGACCCTGTGGACTAACGATAATAGTATTGGTTTTTGGAACCATGATCAATAATGGCTAAATCAAGTTATTTTGAACTCGAAAACTTAAAAGTACTAAAATACCCTTCCCGTTGCTTTCCGTAGGACATGGAGTCTATGGTAGAGACAATGATGCAACAACTCTTGTCAAAAGAAGTTCTTTATGAACCCATGAAAGAAATTGGAGAAAGATATCCAAAATGGTTAGAAGACAATAAATCTAAATTAGACAAACAAGAATACGACCGTTATGTTCATCAGCATGAGTTCATAAAGGATCTGAATGCAGTTTATGAAACCGAGCCTGGTAATTTCAACAAGATTGTGGAGCTTATGCATAAAATGCAAGAATGTGGTCAACCGCCAAATGATATTGTGAAAGAGCTTGCTCCTGATTTTGATATATCAGCTTTTGGCCAAATGTAAGTGCTTTATATATCCTCTTATCTTTATATAAGCCATATATATTTTTTTAATCTTGCAATGTTCAGTATCAAAATCAAAATTTCTTATAGTTTGACATTTAAGGTCATAAAGACTAATATTCAAGTTCAAATTTGGGATTTGATAGCAAATGTTACAAGATCTAGTAACATTAGTTTTGGGCTTGTAAATGAATGTAATAAGGAAAAAGGGTAGATGATGATTCTAGGAATGGAGGGAAGTTTTTCTTTAATTCATTATTGGATTAAAATATTTAAATATTAATTGAATTCTTTGTCTTGATAACTTGATTTAATGCAGGTCACCAGAAATGCTTGATTCTCAGCAAAATTGCTGCATAATGTGAGGAAAGGAAAGAAATGGATATAGCAGCACCTTCACTTGTTTTTCTTTTTTTAAACTTCACATTGTTGCTTTAGATTACAGGGGGGAAATAGGTTGGAAATCTATGGTTACAATTTATTTAAAACAAGCATTCACTAAATTCCTGGTTCTTAATTAATTTTGGGTTAGATGAAGCTTTTGTTTATGATCTTCCATTATAGTATTTTAATTTGATTTTTCATTATAAATTAATAATCATATATATATCATACTTGCAAAATACCAAAAAAGAAAAAAACATATACAAAAATAATTAAGGGAAAAGTCTAAAAAAACCCAACGAACTATCTGATTTTGAATGATTAAGTCCTTATTTTTTTGAATGAAAAAACCCTTAAACTTTCTAAAACCGGTTAGATACATCCTTGTAACCTATAACAACAGGTTAACGTGATAACAATTTGAAAAAAACCTAAAAAAACCCAATAAACTATCTGATGTTGAATGATTAAGTCCTTGATTTTTTTAATGAATAAATTCCGATTTTTTCCTGAACCTTTTTACCAAATTAATTTTTGAATTTTCTTTAAACAAATAAATCTCAAACTTTTTTTGAAGAAATAAAATCATGAACTTAGTTTTGAACAAATTAATCCGAAACATTTTTTTGAACAAAATAATAAACAAAAAAATATAATTTCTCTGACCGACAACAAAGTACAATAAACTAATTAAATGGAGAAAAATTATATCATTTTTATTATTAATTATGAAACATATAAAATTCATGCCTAAAGCATAAATAGATACATAGAAAATATTCATACATAGAAAAATAAGTTAATGAATTTAATTTATGCTTTAAGTAAACTTTTATATGTTTTGTAATTAGTATTTAAAATGGTATCATTTATCTATGTTTAACTGATTTATTGTACTTTGTTTTCGGTGAAAAAATTATATATACTTTTTGTTTATGATTTTGTTAAAAAAAATCCGCATTTATTTGCTCAAAATTAAGTTCATGAGTTTAATATCTTCAAAACATATTGTGATTTATTTGTTTAAAAAAAGTTGAAAAATTAATTTGGTAAAAAGATTTATGAAAAAAAATTCGGGATTTATTCGTTAAAAAAATCAAGAACTTAATCATTCAAAATTAGATATTCGTTGGGTTTTTTTAGACTTTTTCCAAATTGTTATCACATTAACCTATTGTTATAGATTACAAGGATGTATTTAACTGGTTTCAGAAAGTTTAAGGGTTTTTTCATTCAAAAAAATAGTTTAAGAACTTAATCATTTAAAATCAGATAATTCATTGGATTTTTTTAGACTTTTCCCGATAATTAAATAAGCAATTCTGGAATGCAAAACAACTGATTCTTTTATCTTACGTCACTGGTGGTTAGTGGTTACCATAATGTTATATATACATTCTCACGGGATCCGGAAGAGACTTGCATAATGGTAATTTCTGTCATCGGAGAAAAAATCAATTTTTCGCTAAAGTAGATAATAATAAAATGAGAATTACAAAGAAAAGAACTCTTCTTTCTCTTCGAAACTCTCATTCAATAAATAAGGATTAAACTAAAAAAATTGCTATTTAATTGCTGATAATTATAACCAATAATTCTCTAGTGAATATATATATATAGCTCTCATCACACAACGCAATACATTCACAAGGCATGAAAGCGAGAATTGTAACAAATTAATTAAGTATATGGTCATAAATTTCTATATAAAAACTTATTAATACAACTTATTAAAACCATGATCATGTTGAGTTGACTCAGTCACTATTCTACTCGGCAAGAATGCTTCCCTTTCAAATGAAACATGAAGAGATGATCCAATTTTCCCCATTGAGATCCACAAAAGTGGGCTAAAACAAAATGCATACCCGAAAACCGACAATGCCCTCACCACTCCATCGTTATACCACGGGTAAGCCATTACTAAAAGAACTCCTACAATCCCGAACCAAGGGGTCACCACAGCCACCGTTGGTAGATTAAACACAGTGATCGCTACACACAAAAGCGCAAACGATCCTAACAAATATAACGTCCAACCGAAAACCGGATGAACCGTATGAGGAATTAGAAAGAATGGAAGTGTATATGATATAAGAATAGAGAATATGGCTATGGCTTTAAGGCTTGTTTGAATGATGGCCTTTAAGTTTCTTATATCTGAATCACGATAGCATAATAACTTAGTTAGGGTCGGTGTGTGTCGACCCAAACCCAAACGAGTGATTGCGATAACGGCTAGGTAGATGATGGTTTGAATCAGCACCGATGGCATCTCTGACTCGTACCCGAGTGTTTCTCGACGTCGCTCGTGCCATTGAATGCCGAGTGGTAGAACAGGCCATGACCACCAGTACCATGGCTTTAACCATGGTGCACCAGGAAATGTAATCACACTGTTTGGTCCACATGGTACACTCCACCTTAATCTCAGATCTGCATATATGCAACAAATTAATTAATAATATAAATATAAGACCATCCACTTTTTTCTAATTATTTAAACAAACTAAATTTTTGTATAAAACCGTGTGTTTTATGAATTTATAATATTAATTTATTTTTTAAAATAAATTAATTATTCTTATTTAAAAATAATAATAAACATAATATTGTTTTTATATGTAATATTTTTAATTCAATAAATGGTACAGTGGGAACCCACCCCTATTAACAGTGTAGGTGAATTGCACGTGTGTGTGTATATATAGATGATAATTGTAAAAGCTGATGTGACACAATTGAAAGTATAAATGAATTGCAGGGACGTGGATGGACTAACGTTAATTCATTAGAAACAAAGTAACATATTTGAAGTGAAGCACAAGTATACTTACAATAATAAGAAGCATCCATTTGGTAGCCCAAAGGGAGTCTGAAGGTACCATCAAGTGTGGTGCCATTAGATGGTGGATGGAACATAGGTTGGTCAAGAAGATTTGGGAAATAACCTCCAATAAAACCTTGATCAGCTCCATCCGGGTTATCTCTACCGATATCTAAATCGTGTAACATGTTCTTAAAAACCTTAGACGATGGTTGCAATACGAAGAGGCCAGTGTGGAAGATGCAAGGGTTGATAAAGACTGCACAAAAATGGCCACATTGAAACAATTCATCGGTGTTTTGAAGGAAAAGATTGTCGGCATCGAGCATGATAACCCTTTGATACTGGACTAAACTCCATGCATAAACTTTGTTAAGTGTTAATTTGAATCTGTCATGGTTGTTGTATGGGTTCTTTAAGTTCTCAACTCGAACAACCTTTGCACCATCTTCTTCTTCCCTATAACCACTTCATTTGTTAGTAATTAATAATTAACCAACTATTTATTTTTATTAAAAAACCTGCAAAAAAAATAAAAAACTGAGGATCGTCCTAGTAACTGTTTATCTGGATGGTATGCACATATACAGACCGGTAACTTTAAGCAATTTGTCCGGTATGCACGTGTGTATAAAAACCAAGAAACAACTTTAATTAACGGTTACCAGACTCTTCCTCAATACCTCACTCTATATATATGTGTGTGTGAGTCTAGTATTTATATTCTATTATACTAAAATAATAATCTTGTTACAGAAGTATATAAATTAAAAATACATTTAGGTTATGCCTAAAATGTCTAAGAGTTTTAATAGAAATTTATAGGCCATGAGCTTGGTACCAGACCGGTACCGAAACCGGAAGTGGAAAAACACAATACCGAATACCGAACCGATTAGTGAAATTCGGTACCGGTACGGGATTTTCAGGACTAGAACCGTTTGGTATCATTTTTTGGGACGACTAACGTTTTTTTACCGTTGACTATTAAACACCATAAATAAACTTAGTTGAGATTGATCCATGTTAAGTGGAAACCGGATTGAAGGAGTCGATTATGCAAGAACCGGGTTTAGGATAAATTATGGAACCAATTTTGGAGATTTGCAATAACCGAAATATGAAGAATTGCAAGAAAAAATCGATATTTTAGTGGAAAATACAAGAACCAAAAATTGTAATACATTTAGGTGGATTTTTTTATATAAATTGAAGATGAAAAGTAAAGGATTTATTACAAATTTAAATTTAAAAGTGGCTCTTAAATTCTCCGGTTCGGTTCGGGAGTACCGGTACCGAAACCGAAAGTACCGAATCCCGAACCGAAAGTGACATTCGGTACCGATACCGGTTCGGTTCGGGATTTCGGTCCGTTCCGCTCTTCCCTAGCCCAAACCATAAAGGATCGTGTTTAAAAACGTTAAAATAGGTGTCATAAAATATGACACTTTTTCGAATAAGATCATATAAATAACTAATATAACTCTTTATCTTAAAAGGGTCCTAAAATTTTGTTAAAACATTTAAAAAGTGTTCTCACCGTGTACTTCAGTTTTTTATTTTGAGGTTTTTACGCATTTGTAAATATCGTCCGGATGAAGGCTCGTAAGGTGTTCTTCAGTTTTTTTTTTTTTTTCGTGTTTTCTCTCCCTCTCCCTCTCCCTCTCTTTCTCCCCCCTCTCTCTATACATATATATATATATATAACTAATTAATGTGTAAGGGTTAAACAAGTAATTGGAATATAAACAGATTAATTTTTTTGCCTTTGATAGAAACGAGACCAGAAAAAGCAAGCGTAACACAGTAAACAAGGGAGGGAATTGATGATGAAATTAATTATATATATATATAGATATAGAAAGAGAAAGAGAAAGAGAAAGAGAAGTTGAATGAATGTATATACATACAGAGCATGTATCCAATGAAGAGGAACGTCAAGAGAAGCAATGACGACTCGATCTGCATTGACTTGAAGGTTGGAGAGAGATCTAAACATAACTCGTATAGCAACATAGAAGTCGTAATCCCTTGAAGTCCCCCTCATGTACATCATCGTCGCATAAGCATTCCTATGCCTCTGACTGTTATTATTATCTCCACCAATCACATTCATCACCACCAATATCCAAACAATCCACATCACACTTTTCTTTGACCCCATTATACTATAATTATCTCTCTCTGTATATCCGCTTCGGCGTCCTCTTCTCACATAAAGCAACAGATATATATATATATATATATATGATCGATCACCGGAAAGTTAACAACTAAACGTCACACGCTTCACAGAAAATATAATCTCCGGCGCCGGTGATTGAGAGAAGAGAAAGAGAAGAGGGGAGATGGATGGTTAATTAGAAGAAGAAGAAGGCTAAATAATTAAGAGGGTATTTGAAAGGTTTTAAAATTAATTTGGTGGACAAAACTGGTAGTATAATATATATAGACATATATGCAATTGTATCACCGATTTATTACACGCGGCGTCACACCTTCCTAATTAAGATGATCTCCATCCAATATATTTCTTTTAAAAATAGAAAACTTTTTAAGAAAATATTACTTTTGTCTCAATAGATCTTTTTATTTTAAAAATTTACAAAATTAATTATATTATTAAAATATTTGGTACCTTTAAAAAGATCATTTTAGGAAATCTCTTAAAGATGCTTCCGATTCTTTCGGTGTATTAGAAAAATGGAGTTGGACGGTCATATTTTTAAAAAAATGTACGGTGTCGGTTGATTGACTAAAATTAATAACATGGGTGATACGAGAAAATGTTTTGTTAGAGGTGTCAACCGCCCCCAGGATGTGAGGAGTCGACATCGAGGTGCCAAAAGACTCCGTCGATAAGAGCTCTTGGGAGTCATCAGTCTGTTATCCCTGTCTGTTAAAACTCGAAAGACTACCATCAAGAGGCATATTAGACAAGATGGGGATCGACTTAGATTCCCTTCTATGTCCTAGATGTGGAGAAGAAGCAGAGACAATAGAACATGCCCTTGTAACATGTCATTTGGTGAAGATCGTTTGGCAACAAGTGGGGAGATGGTGGAACCTAGATTTGGAAGGGGTTAATACTATCTCCGGTATAGAGGCGGCTGGGCTACAAGGGGATAGGACCAGGAAGGGATCTCGGAGGTGGTTGGCGACAGTGTGGTGTTTTATGTACTATATTTGGGAAAATAGGAATAAACAAGTGTTCAATAAGTTATGCAGGAATATATCGAAGCAGTTGTTCGAGTTACAAATCAAGTCATACGAATGGATATCGACAAGGAGTGGAGATACTAAAGTCGGTTGGCAGGAGTGGTTGGAGAATCCTCAAGGCTAAGACTGTCTCCAAATCATGTTTTCAAAACAGTAGGTTCAGGGAAGGTAACGCGTAACATAATGCACATATTGAAACTGAGCGGGTTTGGAACAGTGTCACTACTGTGCTCCCAACTACCTGCTGATCACGCAGGCATCCTGCTGTCGAGTGGGTCTGCATGATCAAAACATGGACAATGGTTGTGCAGATCAGAAATCTGCATTTTCTCGTTCATCTTCTTCACTGGTTTCAGCACAGACAGCGGGTTTCTACTGGTTTAGCTCTTATTTTTCTTTTTTCTGTTTGTTCGGTTATTTTGTAATTTGGTCCTGGTTGGTTTTTGTTGTTAAACGTTGATTCTGGTGGGTAATAAAAGTTATGTTTTTGCTGTTCAAAAAAATATTTTATAATTAATTAATTTTTAAACTAGAACAGGTAGATAAAATTCAAAAAAAATTATACTTATCAACTTTCAATTAATATATACGACCTAAAAACATAATAACTCAATAAATCAATTCCTTATTGTTCCATTTGGCCATTTCGTTTTCTATATTTTATAAAACAATTTTTCAAGTTATGTATTTACATTTTATTTTAAGCTTGAAAAAAGTTTTTCTGTACAGAAATTGAAAAAAGTGTTTATGCATTTTGAATTATTTAACATATCTTGCGATTTTATAATATATTTATTTTCTTAAAAATGTAAATAAAAAATAAAAAAATAGGATATTTTGCCCGCAAGGAGACCTTGATCATTTAAAGTATCTTCAACAGATTATTTAAAATGAAGAAAATATAAATTTGTAAATTTTAAATATGTTTTTTTTTTCTTAACAGATTTTCCAAAATAAGTAAATTAGAAGAAATAATGTAAAAAGCTTCAAATTTATTAAACACACCAAAATGGTTACCATGATAGGTATTGTTTAAATATATTTTTATCAATAGTAAACTTTAAAAATAAATGTCTAGAAAGAGAGAATATTTTATCAAAAAAACTAATATTTTAATATATAATAAATGTTATAATTTTTATAAGTAAAAGGTGTGTTTTTATTTTAAAGATTTTAAACACTTATTTTTTTAAAAGAAAGTAGATAAAAAAAAGTTTACTATATTTAGATCTTAAAAAAAATAGATGGGGTGCGTCCCAAGTCACCGGAGTAGGGGACAACCAGGCGACCTTAATTTATACGCTTACTTTTGTATATTTATTTTTAATTTTAAAAGTATATGATATGGTGATTTAATAAAAGAATATATAAATTAATTTATAGATTTATTCTCTATGGTTTGTTGAGAATTATAAAATTGATTTTAAATTTCGTTTATTACATAATAAACCTTCATGTTTGCATTTTGTTATGAATTTAGTCCCTTACTTTCATGACTATGCACTACTATCTCATTAACTATAAGGACAAAAGGGTCAATTTATCACCATGGCCTTTCACCTATAAAAGCATCCTTTCTTAATGTTCGGGCCTCTGTTCAAGTGAGGTTTTCGTGATTAAATGAAAATGACCATTGTATCCATAGTTAGCAGACAAGATGGACGTATGTTAGGATGAAGGACTTAGGAACCGTTTACCAAATCTTACCCAGGTAAGTGCTTACCGGCGAAATTCAACACTATCACTTACTTACCGGGTAAGATTTTAGTCCACGAAAACGTCATCGTATGCAACAATTTACCCGGTAAAAGCTTATCGTGGTAAGTGTCGTCACAATTACTTACCCGGGTAAGACTCTTGGTCATTGCTTTCCTTGTCTTCGCTCTTACCGGATAAGATTTTTGGTACTTGTTATATTCCTCCGATAAGGTAATATGACTTGGTAAACACTTACCCGGGTAAATATTTGGTAACTTAGTTTGGAACAAAATACCAGTATGGAGGCTCATCACACAATCAATGAAGTTTAAACACCAACTCTGTGACTTTTAGCAAACCACGGGACCAAATCTATAATTTGTTCAACCATGTATTATTACACCATCATTGCCTCACACATGCAAAAAAAAGTGTCAACTTATATGTCTATAAATTAAAAACCAATTTCGTTTTAAATAAATGTATATATATTAATGCCATAAATATATACAATTAAATACAAAATAAATTTAGTTTCGTGAAGAACCTTATAAAAGAAAACCACAAAATATTACAAACCTATAAATTAATATGTTGATTGTTGTGCGCATATAATAGTATTCATAAAATATTATTTCCTCCATAAAACATTTATAATTGTTTTCATGTGAAAACAAACACAAAACTACATTACATTTTGAAACTTACACACAAACATATTCACTATAATTTAACCCAACAATTAAAACAGTATAAATCATAGTTTTACAAGTTTTTATAACATATTTATAATTTTTATTCAATTTTCACTCTAATTTTTCTAAATATGGTCATAGTCAAAAGAACATATCAAAAATTTCGATCAAAGTCTTTCAAGCTACTTATGTTACTAAAGGGCGATGCCGTATATTAATAAATAATTGTGAGTCTTCAGATATCTAACTTGTAAAAGAGGATATCTTCATGAATTTTAGTATAATTTGATTTGACGGAATAGTTTTGGAAGATTTGGATTTCTTGGAAGTATTTGGAATTGGAGAGGTTATGTGAAGGGATTTGATATCTTTGTTTTGTTTAATTTGTAAGATTTTAAATGAAATTTAATTTATTTATTTTTAAATAATTTATAAAAAGAAGTTATAAATAATTGAAAATTTTATTTAATTATCTTTTTATTAATTGATTATTATAAAACAAATGTTTCCAAGATACTTTAAAATATTATTGCACACAAATACTACGAAATCTTGCGAAATACTAACAACACCTTTGGGATTTCTAAATCTCATGTTTGTAGGATTTCAATGAATTATGCAGTTTTAATTCCAAACAATTCTTTAAAACACATGAGATTGGAATGAAATTGAATTTCCATTTTCTATCTCATCCTACAAACCAAACAGGTTCTTAACCTTTTTAAAAGCATCTTCTAAAGATTATTTAAAACAAAAATAAAAGATTTTTAAGGTTTTAGGCTAATTTTTTGTTTTAACGAATTCTTCAAAATTTACTCAAAAACAAAAAAGATGGTACAAATCTTTAATATTTTTATTTTAAAGGCCAACACAAATCTTTAATATATAGTTAAAAGAAATTATTTATTATTATTCTCAACCATAAAAAAAATGAAATTTAATATTTATAAGAAAAAATAATATTTTTTATTAAATAAATTTGATATTTCAAAAATATAATTAATGTTTATACTCTATAAAATGAAGAAGTGGTTGAAATTGAATTGAATTTACAAATTTTTCTAGAGGTTTTAAATTTTGATACTTATTTTAGAAAATATATTGAATGTACTCTCAATTTTTTTAATCACAGAAATCTTACATTTTCCAAACCAAATATATATACATGATTCATGAGGGTTGAGTTCCCATGAAAAAGAGAGTTAAGGTGAGAAACATAAGAAAAGATCTTCACCTTTAGCTGTACATTAAAATGAAATGTACCGAGATGCACCGATCAACTCTCTTCTAAAAAGTAATTTATGGGTGTGTATTAGATTTGAAACCTAAAGCAAAGAACATAAGGGAAGAGGGGAGAAGAAAAGAGAAGAAACAATCCTAGGAAAGATTCCAGACAAACCTGGCCTGAACAACACTCGGACAAGGCTAAGAAGCCTAGGCCGGACATCATCAAAGATGGTCTTGAATCTTGATCACCATATCATACGATCTTCTCTTATCCTTGAAGATGCGATCATTCCGTTCAGACCAGAGGTGGTAGACGGTACCAACAAGCACTAATCTACGAATAATAGACCAGATGGTCTTGCCTTTGGTGGCTTGTTGGAAGACTCTGATGATATCATCCTAGTTGTTTGGACAACATGAAGGTTTAACTTAGGCTTAATCTCATTCCAATCCTGATTGGGGAACGGACACTCAAAGAAAAGGTGCTGATGAGAATCAGGCCCATTAAGACAAAACCCACAAGACAGATTAGGATAGGCTTCCCAAAACCTAAGCTTATCATGCGTCTTAAGACGTTGCTTCATGGCAACCCAAAGAACGAAAGCATGTATGGGAATGTTCTACGAGAACCAGACCATGTGGTGCCAATCAGTGACCGGCTCATTGGGACGGATAGAGAGCCAAACTTTAGGAACCGAGAAAGGAGCGAGACGACCATCCCTTTTCCTCCAGAGGAGTCTGTCGGGGATGGAAGGGGAGAGAGCCGGGGGGAAGGAATCACAGAGAACGGGATTGGGACTATCACACATTTGGGGACAGGTCCAACAACCACTAAAAAAGATATCCTTGACCCGAGCATCAAGGAAGAGGTTCGCATTACTGATATTGCGAGGAGTAATAAGCCGGCACAAGGGGCCAGCAGTGTGCCAATTATCAAACCAGGCCGAAGTGGATGAGTTGTTACCAATCTGGGAGACAACAAAGTCTCTTATCTTATCCCTCATACCCAGGATCTTCCTCCAACCCCAACCTACATTACTGCTGATTTTAATTAGTATTTTATGCCACATGAACCCAACCAACCCAAATTTGTTGTCCAAAATCGATCAGTAAATACATAGATATTTTTTACTAAAATATAAAAATTGGTCTTAATTTCTTTATTAAAAATCTGGTTTCCTTCTTCGAATTTGTTTACTACAAATCTATTTATCAATTTTGTATTTTGTTCTGGTTTTGCCTATATATTTTATTATATATTTAGATCATCATCTTTTAGTCGATAACTAAATTCTCTGATAACAATACTAGATTATTATTGTTATCCTTTGATTACTATATTTCTTGACCATCCTTCGTCCATCAATACCACTATATATGAAACGAGAAAACTCACGACATAAAACATCTTTCGATTTTATCTAACAAAACTCGTGGTTCAATAAAAAAAAGGGAGAGAACTGAATGTTGAATAAGCAAAATACACCTGCTTGATTGTGGCAACTTCAATGGTACAACAAGAGGCACAATGGTAAACCAAATTTATATTTTAATTGTCTTTGATTTACAATCCAAAAAGAAAAATATGATACAACTTATATTATATTTGTAACATCATATATTGATTTATTAACACATATAATATGTTAAAAATATATGACAAACTATATTTTAAAGACTGAAATTTTTGTTGTCTACTTATCTACAGTTCTACACATCAATATTTTATGTATATATATTTAAACTTAATAACTATAAATAAATTAACATGGATAGGGTTGGATTATTTGACGCAATTTTAACAGCCCAACCCAACTATATTGGTTGAAAAATCATAACTCATTCAACCTTATTTAAATTTGTAACCCAACCTATTATAATCAATTTATGTAATTATAAACGAAATTTCGAGTTAGATTGCTTGGTGTGTTTTCGAGATTGAATTGGATGGTTTGATTGTGTTTATATGCGTTCCTAATAAGTTGTACTCAAAAAAATATCAAAACGTACCCAAATAAAGTATCGCAATTTTTAGATATGTTATTAATTATTGGTTAAATTTGCATCCACGATTTAATGCCACATTTAATTTCTATAATGACGTGTGATTTTGATTTTGCTTTTTCTTAGGGTGCGTGTTAGTGTATTACATGTTTGTTTCTATTTTGGGTTGTTTTTAATTTTAAATATAATCTCATAATTTCAAAATAAGTGTCGATATTTTTATTTATAGTTGTCTTAAAATAACCAAAATCTAAAATTTATTCTTAATTAATGCATAAATATTTAAGAATTATGAATAGAGAGAAATTAAATAGGGTTAAAGATGTCATTTAACTAACTAACCAATATAATAAATAAGGGGTTTTGTTATTATGAGGTTGGTTCATTTACAAACAAGATGAAACGTACAAACTCGTACAAACCATATATAAAAATATATTTTTTTCCATATTTTTTACATCAAATGCTATGATTTAATATGTTATTACACATATGTTTGTTTCACCTTGTGAAAAAAATACATGTGAAACTTTTACATTATGAAACAGATACATGTATTTATGAAAACAAATACATGTGAAACTTTTATATCATGAAACAAACATATATGTAATAACATATTAAATCATAGCATTTGATGAAAAAAAATCATGAAAAATTTATTTTTATATATAATTTATACGAGTTTGTACGATTCATTCAGTTTATAAATGAACCAACATCTTGTTATTATAGTGTCAAAAGATAACCATCAATTTGGTTTGGACAAATGTTCAGTTGTTATATATCTACATAAAGTTTTCTCTTTTTTTTTTTCATTCATATTTTTCAAATTTGATTTTTGTTTCCTTGGAAATAGAATGTGAAATCCTATTACTATTTGTTTTTAAAAATAAAATGGCTAAAAACACATTGTCTTTACTCTTTAGCCCTCGATTGTTGTTGGGCCATACATGAGAAGCCCAAGTTCGTATGATCCATTTGGATTCGTGTTGTTTTTATTCAAGGATAGCATATCGTTATTTTTTCAAGTCAACCGATGCATGTTTAATTGAGAAATTACATCTGATACTCATCTAATGCACAAAAACCATTAACACTTTAAAAAAAATGCTTTTGGCTATATAACGATTTTCTAAAGGGCCATTTATCAAACACTTACCCGATAAATATTTACCAGTAAAATTCAACACTATAATTACTTACCGAGTAAGATTTTAGTTCATAAATGTATACACATATTTACCCAGTAAGCGCTTACTGTGGTAAGAGTCGTAGCTCTCAATTACCGGGTTAGATTCTTGGTCCTTGTCTCGTTCTTATCGAGTAAGATTTTTTATCCTTACCATATTCATCAGATAAGGTAACGTGACTTGGTAAAGGCTTATCCGGATAAGTTTTGGTAAACGGCCCTTAAATAACTTTTTCCCCAAATAAGTATAGTTTAAAATATTATTTTTGTAAAACACTCCATATATACAGAGAGAGGGCAATAATCATGCAAGAAGTTAAACATTTTGTCAAAATACCATAATTTTTAATATCATATTTGGTTACGTGTTTATGTATTATCAACACTTATACATCATGCATATAATTATATATGATATTAATTAAAACTTCCCGCAATCTCATAAAATATTTAGTTTTGGTTGGCATGTGCCTTACTCTCTCCTTATATATATATATATATATATAGATTGTAATTTTAATAGATAAAAACATCAAATATTATTCGTAATTTAAAACGTCCAAAAATATCCTTGATAGACTGAATGTGACAACTCCACGTTTTAATTTTCATATTCCAAAATCACGTGAAGCAATTATAAAATCATGAAGATTTTTTGCTAACTTATCTTAAGGGTAATTCGGTAATTTTACTTTAAATTATACCAAATAAATGTTGAAGGAAATTATTTTTAACCTTTTGAACAAGTAACATATTAATAAAGGGATTGGATTTTGGTGAGAAGTGAAGTTGTGGTGAAAAAAGTAAAATAAAGATCTTCATCTTTGGATGCATATTAAAATGAGATGCACAAAAATAAAATACAACAAGATGCATCAAATTAATCCTCATATCAAGTGCGATTAATGGGTTTGTTTGAGATTAAAAGTTATCAATAATCAATATCCTTTTTACGCTTCTTACATTAACTTCATTTCTCACATAATCTCATATGTATAATTATAAAATAAAAAAAAATTATTCGGTTTTTATGTTATTAGTTTTGACCATGTAAAATTACATATGGTGAACTTAGACATATATGTGTGGAATTTTTAAAGAATTCAAGTAACATGTACAAATTACAATGGTTCATTTGGAATAAGCTTGTTTATATCATGTATGAATGACATACTTATAGCCATACGCATTGTTAAATAAACTTTTACGGTTAAATTAGAATTAAAAATACAAAAAATAAGTTCTTTATAAATTAAAATAACTTCATTGTAAATTGTTTGAAAAAAACGAGCGTTTGTTATAATTAATAATTGTAGGAGTAGATTCAGTGAATGCATGAAGATAAATTATGATTGTGAATGCCTGAATGGTGGTCTTTTCAAGCCGTATGCTTTGGAATGCGTATTGCAAAAGATGCAGGATGTACAACAGGTTAATGCATACAAATAAAAGTTTTCGTGGAGTTTCCAGAAACCAATTATTTAAGAGGAAGACGCTGACCCATTTGACTTAAGGTCAATGGCTCCATTATTATTTTACATATATATATATATATACTCCTTTATATATTTGTAATACAAAATAAGAAAAATAGAAAAACAAACGTTGTGTCAATATCACAATCATTTTGGTGGGGTGTTATATTATAACACGATACAAAAACTTCATAATTTATATAGTTAATTACATATTTGGTCTTTATGGTTTGATCAATCTTTAAGTTAGATCCTTCAAACATATTACTTACATTAGTAGTTACTGTATTTTTTAATTTTATTACGAATTAGGCATTTCCTACCAACTCCATTTATCTTTCCCTTTTTAAAAAAGTTTTTGTATAACATAACACTTTCAAAAAGTTTTTTGGGACAGACAGATTTATTCGTACAGAACTTAATAGAAATTATGTTGTGTTTAGTATATGACCATTCATCCCTTACATATATAACTAGTTCCTAAACCTTGAATTTTATATTATACTTATATATACACTTTGAAGTGTTACATACATCAATTAATATGTAATGTTGAGTTGAACATGACCAATATGATTGTTAATAAATAAAACCTCCCTTTATTTTATCATGTAATGTATAAACAACATATTAGATTTGTTGTTGGTTTTTGCAAGTGGTTGGAATTTATTAACAAGCTTAGGAATTAAAAATAATTATGAAAACATTTCAATAAATAAACATCAAAGATATATTGCTTTGATTGTCTTAAATACATATGCTTTCAAATATTAAATGTTTATAGAATAATGTCGGCAATTCCTTTTTTCCCCTTCTAAAACTTTTAAATATTTTGTTTTCCAAAAAGACCCCAAACACGATCACATGCATGCTGATATTTCAAACGAGGGGCCTGAAAGTTAAGAATTACTTTGGAACGGGCTGATACTAACTTATATATATATATATATATATATATATATATATATATATATATATAAGTTAGTTAGGGTTGGGTTCCAATAAGGTGAGAAAGCTAAGAAGAGATCTACACTCTTAAATGCACATTATGATTAGATACATCGAGATAAAATGCACCACGATGCACCGTATTAATCCCCGTATGAACGTAGTTCATCGATGTGTTTGAGATTAAAGGTAGGTAATCAAAGGTCCAGGTTTTTCTTACGATTCTTATCTTAACTCTGCATCTCATGCAATACTGCAGGTGGTTATATATTT
Source organism: Silybum marianum (assembly GCA_036898165.1). NCBI lineage: Eukaryota > Viridiplantae > Streptophyta > Magnoliopsida > Asterales > Asteraceae > Silybum > Silybum marianum. The sequence continues at coordinate 5,397,939 of CM072537.1, read as the reverse complement.
CATATTTAAAGAAATCCAAATGTGTATTAATTTGTTATTGTTCAATATGTAACAAAACAACGTGGCTACACAAAGAAGGAATTTGTTTTCTTAGGGAGAACCATTCTCGTCATTCAAATTTGGTCTTTTAGATTTCATGCACTGATTGGCTAACCAGTCTGCAAGGTGGATGATAAAGGGGGTCTTTTGTTTGTTTTAATCCACCTTATTGCTATGGCCTTGCTTGAGATCGTCTTTTGGTGCCTTCACTCCTATTTTGTGTTGACCGGGTTCCTTAACCGTTGATCGTGGTTTGTGTTTTTTAGTCTCCTCTTGTTTTGTTGGCTTGGTTATTGTTCTTTGTTTTTCGTGTGGTTTCGTTGCACTTTTTTCCCGCTTTTGTACGTGTACACTCTGCACCTCCTAACTCACTTATGTTTGTCTCGTCATCTTAATCGCTCTTATATTAATCTCAATCACACAAAAATGATTGATGACATTAAAATCACCTATATAACAAATAAAAGAAGATAAGAACATATATACCCATAAACTTATATTTTAATATAAGGTTCAATATTACCAATTGAAGATGCTGTAACAAAACATATCCAAAAATTCAATTTTGGGCGGTCCCGATTTGATTGTGGTTTTGTCGATTTTGTCACCCCACTTTCAATACGTGAAATAGTGCAACTCCTTTAACATGCGTTGGCAACTTGTACATGTTGCAAAATATCACTCTTTATTTGTAGCTTTCAATGTCAATTTTGACAATTAAATAATAAATTAATTTTTATCACTCTTAATTGTAGCTTTCAATGTCAATTTTGACAATTAAATAATAAATTAATTTTTATTAGATATATAAAATATTTGTTATTGATATTTGTCATATTATTTTGGATTTAATAAGTTTTAAATCCAAATTGGTGATATTTTATTATATAATAAGACAATATAAAAAACATAGTGAGTGTCGGTATCTAAAAGACTTGGAATAATATATCATTTTGTATATTAAAAACAAATTGTCTTAATAGGAAAAAAAAGGTGATATATACTTGCAATAGTGTTTGTGTGTGGACATTATCTACATATATGTACCAGAAAGAAGCACTTCACTCGTCATTTTCTTGTTTTCTTCTCTCCACTATTTATCCTCTTCTCGCCAAATCTATCTTTATACATTAACTTTTCTTTTATATATAATATATATATATGTATACTAATATTTGTATTTAATTTTTATATGTTAAACAAAACATCGATAAATTAGAACGAATCTTGCAAGGTACAAGAGAAATATTTGTTGTTACAATATAAATACATAACATGTATAAGGGCTGATGTCTAGATTTTCTTTTGATCCAAGTTCTTGATAATCTTTCTGACTTTTTGAGCAATTGTCACAATATGATTTCATTCTTCAAGATTCATTATGAGCGTGCTACTAATTAATACGAGATACGTATTGAACATATGATGATCGTAACTGAATGATTTAAAGAGGGATATTTAGAACCATATAATGTGCATTAGATAGAGAAGGATCAATGTATGTCATAATCGCTTAATGGTTTGACGACCAACGTTGATGCGCACCCATTCTAGGTTGACGAAACACAATTTCAAGTTAGGGAATCTAATACTGTCATACGTATCCTACAAAAGTTACAATATTTACAGGGTATTTTATTTTTATTATTTTTAAATCTTGTATCTATTAAGTTTTTTTTTGTAAGGATTAATCTTTTTGAATGAATTAACATCAATTGGTGTTTATTTTATGTCTTGAATAAATAATTTGAATAAAAAGAAGTGTTTTGTACGATACTTTTGAATAGAAAACTAAACATTTATGAATTTTTTAAAATAAACATCAAAAAAAATACTTAATAACTTGAAATTTATTAAAAACAATTTAAATTTGACTACAACTTTTAATTTATACACCGGTTAGTAGAGAAGATGACTTTAAAAAGTTGTTTAATTAGAAAAGTAAAGAAAGTAGTATTATGGGTAAAATATTGGGCTAAACGGCTAAAAGCCTCCATGTGTGGGCTTAATGAATAAAGCCATCAGTTTAATATGAAGTCAAAATCAAAGAACAATATATTGATAATCCCGTTAAACTTATTAAGCCAAAATTGAACGGTACGTATCACATCACATGATGAAACAAAACGGCACCATAAAAGAATTTACACCATAGAACAAAGTTTTATATTAACACGTTATAAACTCTCTTTGAGAACTTACTAAATTAAATCCGTCCGTGACTATATCGATATGACTATTACTATTATTTTTCACTCACGCTGGAATCAAAATCTGCCAAAAAGAAATTATTCAATTTTAATTTCTTAAAATATGAAAATATTTTTTGTTAAATAAAAATTTAAAAATTGAATTTATAACCATTGAAATCTCTCTCAAAATTAGCAGCACCCCTTTGTTTGTCTCTTGTTTCGTCTCATCTCATCTCTTTCACTTCAATCTTGTGTAGAAGTAGAACCCACCACCACCTTTTTTTTAATTCATAAATTCATCTATCTTTTCTCTCCCATAACCCTCTGTTTTTCAAGATTTCTTGAAATACGCTCTCATTATCTTCCATCCCAATACTATCGAAATTTCTTTCATTTTTTCCATCTCCAAATCGACATTTGTGAATACCCATAAATGATTTCTCTTATTTCTAAACAGATTTGATTTCTGATATGATTGCTTGAAACAGACTGAGCAGCTACAAAGTCTGAATCAGACTCAGTAAGCTGTTGAATTCTCTCCTCTGAAGAATGAATTACAAAATCCGATATCGCCAGGTGAAATTTCTTTGTGTTCTTGAGTTTCTTCTTGCCTTTTTTGTTTTTATTTTATTTTATAAATCTGTGAATGATTTCTTTTGAATTTATCATTTGTTAGAATATATGAAAGATGAAACTCCGAGTATGTGTGTGAATTGTGTTGTGAATTAAGCATTTATGCTCCTTTATTAATCCCATTATCAGAGATTTTTTGGAAATATAAATAACTGTCATTGCTAGATTGACTTGTATTTTGTGCAGTAAGGGTTGTACTTTCACTAATGTAATTTCAAAAATCATAATTTCTTGTTATTTTATGTTATTGTGATATACCCTTTAATATATATTATTTATAGCTAGAGTAGTATTCTTTATTGTATTTTTACTAAATGTTAATTTAATAACTAGTGTTTGTAAGTTATTGTGGGACAAAACAAGATAAACAATTGTTCAATTATACTGACATGTTTTTTAATAATTTATATAACAAATTACATACGTGTTTTTTTTAATTATGATTTGGATGATTTTTGAATAATTTCATGCAAATTTGTTAGTTTGTTTCTCTTGAGTCGTAACTTTTTAATTTTTTATTTGAATTTATTATCATTACAAGTCAATAATTTACTTTTGAAAAATTATTATAATTTTTTTTAAAATATAAGTATTAAAATACTTATAAAGAACAAAGTTAATGAGTGTTGTAAAAAGTAATTCTCAACACATACGTCACTTTACTTTTTAATACAGATGATGTGTAAATAATGAAAGATTAAATAACCGAATCAAATGATTCTAAACATTTAAGGTTAAATTCCACTAATATTAAAAGCATGTTTTTGTTTTGTTTTATAAAATATAAAACAAATAAATTTAATTAATATTAACATAAACTAGGCTTAATTTCTTAACGTGATTAAAAGTTAAAGTAAAAAACAATCAGATCCGCACAAAAATTGAAGTAGATATCTTTCATTTTCTCATATCAGTAAGTAGTCCACAGCTACACCCATTGTGACCCCTCCATGTCACCATCCCTCTTGTCCCATGTAGATCCAACATCCATATATACGTATATAATTATACATACAACTATTTATTAACATTAATCGATTAATTGTTTACTTATAAGAGTCATCATCCTTAATTTCTTATATATCTGGTAGATACTTACTAGGTAAAGTCTTCTTTCTTATTTATCAGATAAGTTTTTCGGTCCTTACCATGTCGTTTACTAGGTAAAATTATAGATTTTTGTCATTCTTATCCTACAAAATAAGTGACACATGATAAATACACCCGATAATTATTTGTGAACAATCAATACCTTGCACTTATTTTTATTCTTAATCCGTACAAAATGCAATTATTTCTTGATATTTGAAACTTTGCAATAATTGGAAAACCAACTTAATGTGAAAATTATTAATTTTATGTCTTAAAATTTAAACTTTTTTTTTTACTAAGATGGTAAAATAAATAATAATCTAAATGAAAATAGTTTGTGTACTATTATTTGCTATATAGTCAAGAATCGTGTGAAATAAGAGTTAATGTAAAAAACGTAAGAAAATCTAAATATTTGATCACATGCTTAACCATGAAGTGTGATTTAGAAGGGAATTGATCTAATATACTTCATTATTGTTGACATTCAATTATGTTTGATTTAAAAATGAAAATAATTTCTTACGTTTCTCACAATAATTTCCTTTATCCACCAATAATTTCCTTTATCCACCGAAACCCAACCATTTCTTATCATTTAAGAAATCTCAAAATTTTAAAATTTGAATCATAATGATTACTAATCGTTTCTAGGATACTTTATAAATAGAATAAACCTTGCTTTATAATAATGGATTCATTTTAATAATCAAATAAATTAATCAATCGTATTAATTTTTCTTTTTGTTAGTAATAATGAAATTTTTTAGAAAAAAGAAAACAAGAAAGATGTTGTACTTGTATACAAACATAAAATATTACTTTTCCTTTGAATTAAATAATTTTAATCGTGTGACTTAAAAAGAAACAAGAAATGTGTTGGTTTTTTATTATAATATATAAAACGATATAATGGCCATAACCTAACTATATAATTTGTTTTCTGAACACAGATAGACCTCCATGGCCAATAATTGAAGTTGCCAGCTTCAATGGGGGACACTCATCTTTCACTGAAATGACCAGATTGCCCTCGCAGAATCTCTAAAATGTCAAAACACACCCCATCACCTGTCGGACCTGTTTCCCGCCAAATTACAACTGTATCCTTCTTCTTTCTCTCAATCGCCGGCCTCTTTTTCCGGCCAACGCTCTGTTCTTCTTCGGCCATTGAAGTCCGAGCGCTGCTTGATTTCAAAAAGGAACTCAAAGACCCTTTCAATTACTTGGATTCATGGAAGATAACAGATTCCCCATGTCGATTTTATGGGGTTTTGTGCGACGATGTAACGGGTCGGGTCGTGGAGATTTCATTGAATTACAAATCGCTCGCCGGCAAGATTTCACCGGCTATTTCAGTGCTTGAGAGCCTTAGATCTCTGGTGATGCCTTCTAATTTTATCGTCGGTGAGCTCCCCGCCGGGATTGCTAATTGCAGCGATCTTAGGGTTTTGAATGTGACCGCAAATAACATGACCGGAGTTTTACCGGATCTTTCGAAGCTCACGAAACTGGAGGTTCTGGATCTTTCCGATAACTATTTCAAGGGAGATTTTCCGACATGGGTCGGAAATTTGACGGGTTTATCAGCACTTGGTCTTGCCGATAATAATTTCGAAGCGGGTGGTATACCGGAAAATATTGGGAATTTGAAGAGCTTAACCTGGCTTGATCTGGGAGGTTGCCAGTTGACAGGAGAAATTCCGAAATCGATATTTGATCTGAAAGAACTGAGATCACTAGATCTTTCCAACAACAACATTTCCGGCGACTTTCCGGTAGGAATCACCAAGCTGCGAAACCTCTGGAAAATAGAGCTTTTCGCCAACCAGTTAACTGGAGTAATCCCACCGGAGTTAACAGAGCTAAACCTCTTGCAAGAAATTGACATTTCCGTGAACCAGATGCACGGCGAACTGCCTACCGGAATCGGGAATATGAAAAATTTGACGGTTTTTCAATGCTACATGAATCATTTCTCCGGCGAACTCCCTCCAGGATTCGGAGACATGCTAAACCTGAAGGGTTTCTCCATTTACCGGAATAATTTCTCGGGAACATTCCCGGAAAACTTTGCAAAGTTAGCTCCTCTGGTTGATATTGACATATCGGAGAATAAGTTCTCCGGCGAGTTTCCGAAGTTCTTCTGTGGCTCCGCCAAACTGGAGAAGTTGTTAGCTCTTGGAAATGAGTTTTCCGGCGAATTCCCGGAAAATTACGCCAAATGCAAATCTTTAGTAAGATTAAGAGTCAATCTGAATCAATTTTCTGGAAAAATCCCAGATGGGTTATGGGCTTTGCCATCTATAGATTTTATAGATCTGAGCGATAACAATTTCAGTGGCGAAATTTCTTCATCCATTGGAATTTCCACCAGATTGACTCAATTATTACTCTATAACAATGGATTTTCCGGCGAGATCCCGTCAGAAATCGAGAAACTCACTCAACTTGAGAAGCTCGATTTGTCTAACAACAAGTTTTCCGGCAGAATCCCATCTGAAATCCAGAATGTGAAGCAGTTATCATACTTGCATCTCGAAAACAACTTGTTTTCCGGTTCAATTCCACCCGAACTGGGCGAATGCGAGAAGCTAGTGGACTTAAATCTTGGCCGGAATTCCCTCACCGGAAAAATCCCCGAAACTTTGGCTGACATTTCGTCGCTAAACGCTCTAAACTTGTCGCGAAATCTCTTAACAGGCGAAATTCCCGACAATCTAAAACGTTTAAAATTAAGCTTGATCGATCTTTCAATCAATCGTTTATCTGGAAGAGTTCCATCTGATCTTTTAAGTATGGGAGGAGACGATGCTTTCACCGGAAACAAAGGACTCTGCGTTAACGAAAATTCCGGTAGGAAAGTAAACTTGGAATTAGACATTTGCGACGGTAAACAGAGCCATCGCGAAATCAACAAAAGCAAGCTACTTATATTTTGTGTCATACTTATCAGTTTGATCGCGATATTAGGAGGGTTGATGTACGCAATTTACAAAAACTTTAATATGCGTCGCAAAAAAGCCGACAACAAACACGGGTTTGGCGATGAAAAAGGGACGGAAAATCCCAATTGGAAACTCGAAAATTTCCATCAAATTGAATTCGATGCCGATGAACTATGTGATTTGGAGGAAGGAAACTTGATTGGAGTCGGAGGTACCGGAAAAGTGTATCGGGTGGAGTTGAAAAAGTCGGGGTTAACGGTTGCGGTGAAGCAGATCGGGAAGGGGGTCCAGGTGGAAATCATGACAGCGGAAATCGAGATCCTTGGGAAGATTAGGCATCGGAATATTTTGAAACTTTATGCTTGTTTGATGAAAGGTGGTTCGAGCTATTTGGTTTTCGAGCATATGGTTAACGGGAATTTGTATGAGGCGTTGAGCCGAGTGGTGAAGAATGGGGAGCCCGAGTTGGATTGGTTTCGAAGGTATAAGATTGCGTTTGGGGCTGCCAAAGGGATCGCTTATTTGCACCATGATTGTACTCCGGCTATTTTACATCGAGATGTCAAATCGAGCAACATTTTGCTCGATAAAGATTTTGAGCCCAAGATTGCTGATTTTGGGGGGGCAAGGATCGCTGACGATGGCTGCTTAGGGTCGGAGTCCAACTGTTTTGTAGGCACTCATGGTTACATTGCCCCCGGTGAGTTTCATATGATCTTGAATGCATATACACACACATATATATATACAGTGGTTCAGGGCAGAACGCCAAAATAACAGAAAACTAAAGAATACCCTGGGAACTCCCATCTAGACGCTATGCACAAATGCATACCGATAATTTGTACATGCATTTCTGCATGTGCGCTAACGCATATATATATATATATATATATATAGAAAAAAATGGTTTCAATCGTTTGTATGCATTTGTGCCTACCGTCCGGATGGAGGGATCTAGGATGTTCTTCAGTTTTCTCTTTTTTCAGCGTTTTCTCCTGAACCCCCCTCTCTCTATATATATATATATATATCCATAATTGTGGTTTTCAAGAAAAGTAGGACCCACATTATAAAAACGTGTTTGTTTAAAAGGGCTTTGGCCAATAAGCTTCCAAAACGCTTTCAGATAATGTAAACTAATAGTTTGATTAATATTGTTTTGTAGAGTTGGCATATACGCTGAAAGTGACAGAAAAGAGCGACGTGTATAGTTTCGGGGTGGTGTTATTGGAATTGGTGACGGGAAGAAGAGCGATAGAGGATGGATATGGCGAAGGGAAGGACATAGTGTATTGGGCTTTATCTAACCTTAAGGATCGCGAAAACATCCTTCAACTTCTTGATCCGAAATTAAGGTCGGAGGAGGATGAGAATGGTGATTTAGCAGATGACATGATGAAGGTTTTGCAAATCGGTTTGGTTTGTACCACAAAACTACCGAATCTAAGGCCGAGCATGAGGGAGGTTGTGAAGATGCTTACAGACGCTGAACCATGCTGCAACGGTTTGAGATGGAGAGATGATCGTGATAAGATGGGAAAGGTTTTGTTCTAATTGCTATTAGAAGTTGTGATGGAGCTAGACTCGTTATATATGTTTATAAATTGTATTCTATGTTTTTTCTGTAATTCAATATCGAAGTGAAACCGATCATAATTAAGATTGGTGGTGTGTTGTAAAACTCTTATATGAATTGTAATATGCGTTACATAACATACCTGCAAACAATTCTCATATCAAACGCGATTCATGGGTGGGTTTGAGATTAAAAATGATCAAGGGTCAAGATCTCTTTTTACGTTTCTAACCTTAACTTTACTTCTCAAATGATCCCATGCCTTAATTTATATATATATATGTAGTTTTTATATATGTGTGATCAGATGGTGGAAAGATTTGGACATGCAGAATGTTCGTAATCAAATCGTGCATGCGGTTAGTTCCTTATAGATGACACATTTGATAATTATGGTACTTACCAAGAGCTAGAGATCTTTACAAAAGCCGTTAATGTATTGTATTTTGCTCTTATATATATATAGCTATATATATTAATATGTTTACTCATGATTTAATGCTAATGTTATATATATTGTGTAGATGGTCCATAAAGCTGGTTGGATATGCTTTAGGACTACATGAAAGTAATATATCAAGAACTTGTGACTGTTCAACACTTGAAAAGAGGGAAAATCATATCACATCTACTATGTTAAGCAGATGGTAATTAATTAAATTCCATATATGACATATGTATATCTTATATGTATATAAATTAATACTTTAGGAGGAACAAGAAAGAGGCTACAAAAAAGAAACTGGTGCAACTGAGGATGAAGCATGTGAATATTTCTCCATACAAGTTGAAGATACATGATAAGTTAATTATAAATCAAGAGTTGCCAACCGTACCAGATATTGTCGGTTTTGTCTACACACTTGAACTCACGGTTTTAAAATGTGTTTGATAGAGGAGGTATCAAGTCCCTTATAAGACGATCTTTGTTCTCCTTCCAAACCAATATGGGATGTTACAAATACATTCGATCATCCTTTAGCTATTTAAGCTTCTTTAAATCTTGATGACATTATAATTCGATGGTGGTTTCAAATAAGTACCTGCAACATTTAATGTTCCGTGAAGTTGGTTGCAACTTTAGTTTCTTGAGTTCCTTTGCTAGTTGCGTATGTGACACATTTTCATGAAATGTCATTATACTTGAAAATCGGTTGTTATTCTTCTGTATATGAATTTGATAAAATTATATTTTGTTGTTGAGCTGTCCGTTAAGAACTCAACCAAAAAACAAAAAAAGTTCCCTGTAAAGGTGGAATTTGTCAACAACAAAAAACGTCGGGCATTAGACGCAACCTTCTGTCTTTCTCAAAAAATAAGTCGACTCCATTTGTAAAAAATGTATTGTATCAAATCAACACAATCGAATTTTATCTGAGTAAGATCATGTTGACTTTTCCCTAGATTAAACTACAACTTTACAAGTCTTTGATCGATCTTAAAGGTGCATGCGCTCAAAAAAAATATTACTGGGTCTTCCTCTCAATACAATACACATGTCTATTATTAAGAGAAATAATTGAGACATGGAATGATGGTGTTAATTAAATTGGCCTCATGCATGCATGACAATATGTCTTCACTATTTTAGGAGTTTCATTATCTTCATACATAACATGTTACATCTAGTACAAATAAAGTTAATTAATCAATAAAAACCAAAATAATGATTTTAATTTAATCAAAATGGTTTTACTTTCTAAAATCCATCGGGATGAATAATTTAAATCATGGCAACAATGAAAAAAAATAATACCAGATTTGAATTGTCATCAAGTGTCAAATAAATATAAAGTTTTGTAACTCCTTGTAACTCGTTAGTATCAGTCTTGTCAAAATTACTAGGAATTTTTTTATTTTGTTGTCTTTGAGTCCTTATGGGATTAAGTCAAAGTGCGTACAAATTTATACGAACACCCTTAGGCATTGTTTGACAAAAATAAGCTAGCTTATAAGCTGACTTATAAGCTAACTTATTTTCTGAGTAATCGTTTGGATGCACATAAGTTAGCTTATAAGTCAACTTATAAACTAGCTTATCAATAATCTACTTGGAGTAGCTTATGAGGAGCTTTTTGACACTTTTTCTAATTATACCTCTAACTAATATTATTTATTTATTTTCAACATGCCCTTTTTGATCATTTCACATGCTCATAAGCTAGTTTTTGCGAAACATAACTTATTCATCAGCTAGATTATTAGCTCATAGCTAGCTTATAAGTCATCAGCTACCTTATAAGTAATACGCTAGCTTATCAGTCAGAAGCTAACTTATCAGCTAGTTTGCCAAATTTTAATTTTTCTTATAACAAAAATGATTACAAATTTTACTTGCAATGCATCTTCAAATTCAATGTAACAACTATTTTTCCGCCATCTACTCCACGGAGAGAGAAGCACTAATTATTTTATAGTTTTGGGAAAAGGAGACTTTGAAAACACACGTCTATACTTAATTTTTTAATAATAAAAATCATGTTAAAACAATATTTATAGTACAACTTAATAATACATGCAAAAAATTTCAAATTTTATAATATTCTTAATTTACTCCTTATGTAAACAATAAAATTGGAAAGTTCAATGGTTGATATTACCTTTTTCATATAAATGGATTAAGTTTTGAAAATTCACAGGGTTTATCTAAGTAGCTGTGTTGTTTCAACATTTGAGTTAAGAGCCTCTCTAACAACTTTTTAATAATTGCTCTAAAATAAAAAATAAAAAATAAAAAATGAAAAATAAAAATCTAAATTTCTAAAAATACTTTTTCCAACACCGATAGTTTTTTCTATTTTAGAGAATTCATCGTTAATTATGTTATTAAAATATTTAACAAAGCATTATTTATCTCTTCGATCTACACAATTAACTTCAATAAGTTTAATTGGTTGTTAAAATTAAAATGTTGTCAGTCTATCATAATTTAGAAATTTTAGAGAATTCTCTATATTTAAAGTTTTCTTCCTAATTCTCTAAAATAGGAAACAAGATAACAATGATGTTGAAGTATTAAGAAAGAACACTTACTTTTTTTTTCCCACTTTAAGTCTTTAAAATATAATACTTACCGTATATGTCTTTATGCAATTATGCAATTATTGGTTTTATTAATATTGTAATATTATATTTAAACTGAAAAATAATATTTTTGACATTCAAAATTAAAACAGGCAAAAATAATAGAAAATGAAGTGAGCATTTCCTTTACTCTTTTAAAGAGTTATCCTTGTAAATTGGAATACCAACTTTCTCAAGCAATCCCTCATTTAAGTATTTTTACTACAAACTCAAATACTTCGGCTTGCACCTCTCAATCATTTTATCATTTTTTATAAATTACTTTAATTTCTCAAAAGTTTTTTATTCGAGATTACATGAAAGATTCACATATTACTTAGGCATTGTTTGACAAAAATAAGGTGACTTACAAATCACTTTATAAGGTACCTTATTTTTAGTGTAGTTATTTGAATGACCATAAGTTAAATTATAAGATACCTTATTGATAAGTTAATAAAAGTAATGTTTTGATAAGCTACCTTATAAGCCATAAAGTACCTTATTAGCTACTTTTGCCAAAGATACCCTTACTTTATCAGCCTTAAAAGTTCATAAAAAGGAGGGGGAAAAAAAAGCAATATCAAAACACCCCCTGGAACTCATTCTTTTGCATTGGGAATAGCTATGAATTTGTTCTCATTCCCATTCATACCGAAAAAACAAGCCACAACATTAAAGCTATATTTAACAACATTTTTATTAAAAATTGAAAAAGCCTTTAATTGAAGTATATAAATTGATCATAATTAAAGAATGAATGAAGCACCTTAGAAGGCAACAATGGAGAGAGCTTGCAAGCTTTGATCGTAGTTCATAAAAGGCGTCGATCTTTCGACATTAGGCAACATTTCTTGCACTAATCGGATAATTCGGCCGCACCTTCTTCTATTGCCACCAAGCACACGTTCACGATCATCTCTATCTTGAAAACCAATTATCTGATTTAACCGAAAAACGAAAAGCCTTGAATCATGTGCGATGGACATGATAACATTTTTAAAAGGTCTCAAACTCAATAGTAGTTTTAGAAAGAATGGGCATGGCAAGGTTGCCAAAAATGGTGCACCATGAAGCGTAGAAAGCCCTAAAAGAGCCACCAAGTGCAACCCCATAGCCGGTTTCTTTGGAGAATGGTAGGAAGAGAAAAGAGAAATGGGTTTTTATGGATTATGGTAATAGGGGAGTGTGGGTATGTATATATAAAGTTACCTCTTGACTCATGGCTCAAAAATAATATTTTATGTACCAAATTTTTTTTAAAAAGGGTAACAATTTATTGTTTGAGTTTTTCTAATAAAGAATATTTGATTTATATGTTGTAAAATATATTCTTTTATATTACTTATAATTTTCGATTTCTATGAAAATTAACCGAGGCACTAAAATTCAACGACAAGAGTTTTGGCTTAGTGGTTGAGGTTCGGGGGATGTGGTGGAATATCCCATCTGTCCAAGGTTCGAATCCATGTGTACACAACAATTATGGTCACTGAGTTTATCGGGGCTGATGTCTTACAGTCATAATTTGTCGGGATTAGTCCAGACATAGCCTGAGACACTCTTTCAAAAAAGAAAACATCATTAAAACTCAAATGGTCCATGCATTTTGGTTTATCTTGAATAATTGTTAACTAGTTTTTATACAATTAATAAAGGTAATAAAATTCGATGAGATTTAATATGTGTTTAGAAGGTTTTTGAAAGGACAAAGAAGATAATATTTGTGAGATAGGATAAGAGGAGGTTTTATTTAGGAAATAGAAGATGGCATGGGGTGAGGTGAATAATGGAGAATACATTAGAGTAAAAAGACAATGGAAACGAAAGTACGGATAATGTTGTTTATGCAATGATAACGACCCTTCATTTCACTCACTTTGGCCTTAGCTCTTTCCCTTTCGTACAAGCCACATTTCCATTTTGGAAGTAATCAATTACTCATGTGTACGCAAACAATTAAATAAAAACTTTAAAACTGTTACAAAGTCGTAAAAATCGATATAAAAATATTTTTTATATGATTTTTTTAATCAAAACCTATAATTTAAGATATTGTTTTACATGTGTTTGTGTTTATCTTATGAAATAATTACATATGAAAAACTTTTGATTCACCTAGTGAAACGAAAAATACACGTAAAAAATATTTGTATGATGAACCAAATACACGTGAAACTTTTATATTACGAAACAAAATCTTAGGGGGTGTTTGGATGAGCTTGTTAACTTATGACTTATTGACTTCCTGGAAAAATGCTTATGAAAATTTGATAAGTTAAAAATTTTAACTTCTTAAAAAATGACTTATCACCGGTTTGGCACCGGATAAGTTGTTTTTTCCAAACACTCAAAATGACTTATTACTAGTGTCACACCAGAATAAGTCAATAAGTTGTTGTTATAAGCTAAAACAAACACCCCCTTAAATCCTATCATTTGATGAAAAAAAAATATATTTTTATATTGGTTTTCATGATTTTATAACATTTTTATGATTTTCATTTGGCTTAGGCCCCTATATATACATACACAATAAAGCCTAAAAGTGTATCCATGCAATATAACGTGATTCGACACTCTCACTTTACCGGGCAGTGGCGGATCCAGGAATTTTGTCCACTGGAGTCCCATTAAGGTAGACTAAAGACGGGTAAAGTCATCCGACATGTTTCGGGAATGTTTTTAAGTTTTTTAGTTGATTTCAAAGGATTTTCTTAGTGTTTTTGTGGATTTCGAAGGATTTTTTTCGTTTTTTATTGATTTCAAGAGACTTTTTTAGTGTTTTTGTTAATTGCAGATAAGGTGGGTCCCTTGAAATTTTTTGCTGGGGGACGAAAGGCTAAAGTAAGTATTTTTGATATTTTTTACCCTATATAATTTTTTTTTAACATTCAGTAAAACGGCATCGAATGCAAAAACTTATCTAGTAAATTCTTCTCATAAGAGTCTTCTCATAAGAGTCATCACTCTACTCTTGACCCTTGTCATCACTCTTACCAGACAGTAGGTAAAATTCTCGGTTATTGCTATATTCATCCAATAAGTTAAAGGAATCCAGTAAGCACTTACCGGGTAGTACCCCTAAGAACTTGGAATTCAAAAAGTAAAAGGTGTATGTAGATGACAGAAATCTGAATGATAAACCCAAATTCCAAGTAGAATTTTTTTTGATAAATTTAAAAATTACAACACCATTGCAACATAGGTAGAAAAGCCCCATCAAAATAAAATGTACTCTTTTCTTAATGCCATCCCATCCCATTTACGTTATGAGACCGAAAGTTCACCGGTTGATGGATCAAAAGACGCATTGATAATTGTCGAAAAGTTTTTACCAACTACCAATGGCTCTGCCAGAAGCTTCACACCTTGCTTCCAATACCTTTCATCTGATCAAAACACCATAAATTAGAATTTGTTATGTTTCCAATTATATATATATACATATACATATATAGGGTTGGGTTCACGTGAAACCAACATGTTTTCGTGACACCTGTGAGACCACATTTTTACACTTGAAACTTCACAGCAAATCAATGTGAAGGTAAAAAAAAATTCCAAACTTTCACAACAAAAACATTGTGAAGGTTACCTTCACAATGTTTTGTTGTGAAGTTTCAAGTGTAAAAGAATGGTCTTAGGTCTTACAAATACATGTTGGTCTTACGTGATCCCAAGTCTATATACATATATATATAGAGAGAGAGAGAGAGAGAGAGGAAAGTTCAAATGCAAACTCAAATTTGGTTGCAAACATGACACGTGTCATATTCAGACTGAATAACACTATATTCGGTCTGAATATGACACGTGTCGCACTCTCCTCTGTCCTCATGTTCGCAACCAAAGATGAGTTCTCATTTGAACCCTCCCCTATATATATATATATATATATAAACCACTAAATTGGCATGATAAAGAACTATGATCAGACCTGGTCCAGTTGACATCACAATGCTGCCACTTGAATCCATTACCCAATCTATCCAAAGTACAAACCCATGGCACACTCCTGTCTCTCTCAACTTCACCTGTAATGAATGATATTTATTATCAATATGCCAGTGCTTACTCTCCTCAATACACCTATGATAAATCAAACACATAATTTGCTACCTCCGCTTTCCCATGGCATGAACTCAACGGTTTTAACAAATCAAACTCCATAATGGTGTATGCATCACTAAGTTTCTGAAAGTACGTAATTCAACATCATTTAAAAAGATATACAAAAATAGATGGGGGATTTCTGGAATGAAATTAGTGTGTATTTAGAGAAGGACAAATTACCTCAATCTCTCCACATTGCCAAATGAAAAAGGGTAAACATGGGCTTTCACTTGACGATGATAGGCCACCACATGCTCCTAAAGTAGAGTTAACCATCGTGTGATCAAACCCTTCAATGTTTTCTAGCGAACGACGACTTCTCCAAAGATCCTACATTTTCACTTCCGTCAAACGATGAAACTAAAAACTATACAAATTTACGAATAGTTTATGTTTTAGAAGAGAAATTAAGTAGCTTTTTTAGGAAAGCTCTTTCTTAAAAGGGCAAAAAGGGAATATGCATTTCCCTCTGAACAGATGGAATGTAAATTACAGTTGCAGATTCATAATTGCTTACCGGGAGAGACATTGCACAAGCCTTTAAAATTCCTTTGCAAGGCATTATGCACACATCTTCAGATAAGATGGAATCAAGCATCGTTCTTTTGTTCCTACAGACCATTTGAAAATGAGAAGCACCAGTTTAGGTAAATGACCTGTAATAAAAGATAAACAATTGTCTAACGAAAAGGCCATGGGTTATTTAAGTCACTTTGAGGTTTCTTTTTCTTTTAGTACGAAAATGGGCCACAAAGACCTTTATGATGTACTGTTTCTATATGATCACCTATATCTGAAATAAGCAAGAAACTTAAAAAGTGGTTTTCATATTATTCTAATAAAACCGTGCTAAATTATACTATCATTTTAACATATGGAAAATTAAAGCTTAGATCTAGATGTATAATATTACTCCATATTTACCAAAACTGCAGGTTGTGCCAAGGAAGCATCCCCTCTGCAGCAAAGTAAAACGGCTCTGCTATCATAAGGTCAACCTGGATATTAGACAAGAAATCAAATTACTTTTTCAGTTATTGGTTATTTAAAATAGTATAAGACTGAAGAGAACAATATCAGAACTGCAAAATCTTGTATCATAAATTAAGTACACTTATGGAAGCAATTTTTCAAAATGTGAAAAAGCTGAAGTAGGGTGCAATAACCTTCTTTTGATGGGTATCATTCATAGTCCATTGTTGTTTTCTTGTGTTTATAACCTCTATTCGATCCATTGAAAAACCATTTTCATCAGCAACAGCTTGCAAGTATTGGGAACCCTTCTCCCCAAGACCAGGAAACAACGATATTATGTGTGATTTCTTGGAAAGATGAGCAATGGCAATTGTTAAAAAGATGCTATCATCTGCAACAACACATAAAGGGGAGTCTTTCTTTTGCAACTGCAATGACATGAGATCTAATTAGCAAATCCACCAACATGACATGTGTGCATGTGATACACACTCATATACATATACACATATATATATATATTGAGATACAGAGAAAGAGAGAGTACGCAAGAGTTTAGGGCCTTTAAAATGGCAAGTCTCCAGTGGCTATCTCCATAGATTGCAATTCTTTCAGGTGAAAGATTGATGTGAGAGTCTTGAGTGCTAAATTCAAGATGATCTACCTCCGATCTTTGTGACTGAGCCTTAAAATCATACGAGATGCTAGTATCTGTATGAGTAGCATCCATGCAAACATCCCCATCTTTGTACACCGGCAAACCTTTCCCTTTGCTGAACCAGACACACTGTTTCCAATGGTCACACCAATCCCTGGTACCTACAGAGGTACTACTACAGCTATATTATAGAATCCTAATGTGGAAAAGAGAGATACAAAACGGATTATTTTAGAAAAAAGATGTTTTACGTGAGATGGGTGGTGGTCAATCCTTAAGTAACATAAACCAAGAAAACGAATAAACTCACAAGGATATGAAGATGGTAATCCATTCTTTGAGAGTGGACTATTTATCCATTTAGGGGCTGTGGAATAAAAAATCTCCCCTTCATCATCAAGCTGAAGCACCCACCTAAAACATAAAAAGTAAAAAATTATAATTAAAAAAAATTAATATACATACAAGCATCTTAATAATCTTTTGGTAGAAGATGATCGCCTACTCCAAAATAACATACCATGAGATAACAGCATGAACAGTACCATCATCAGTTGCCTTTATATGTACCTGGGTCTCTCCATGACTGTCTGGCCGTTTCCAAAAGTCAAATTCAAAAATTTTGAAAGGTTCTGACAGCTGGATAAATACTAAACTGAGTAGGAAAAGAACTTCACCAAAGAAATATATAGAGAAAATATATTTACAAATACCAGTCGAATTTCTTCACTCATTGCGTCACAATGCATAGCAAACTGTTGTGATTTGACTCGTAAAATACACTCCTTTCCTTTAGGAACAAGATGAATTCCATCTACTACATTTGCTTCGTTGTTAAATAGATCATGCAGCTTCCATAGATATGTGCTTTCCACCAGCTGGAAGATTTAAAACATTAGAAAAAGATAAAATGAACAAAATTCACAATGTTTATTGACATACAAAGAAAAAAAGAAGCAACAAGTTCCATTAATCACCTGGCCATAAGTAGTTGCTCTATAAGGCACTGTTCTATAATTTTGCACCAACAGATTATCGTATGCGTGTTGAAGTGAAGGGATCAGCCCTTCACCAAGAAGCTCCGAGTCCAATATTTCACTAACCTGCAGTTTTGCAAGATATTAACGATTAATTATTATTTCTTTTCTTTATTAAAACAGTAGTTTGATGCAAGTAAAATAGGTTATAAACTATGCTCACTAGAACATCCGCACGAGAAGCAACGTCAACACCAACTTTTAATTCATCTGATCTCTTGTTAAAAACACGAATCTTACGATCCATGTTATTGGCACGTAAAACCTTCTTCATCAACTTGACCATAGGAAGGTAAGATTCACAGGCAGTGATCGTTCCTTTAGATTTTGGGATTGCTGATAAGTCTTCAATGCCCATAGCTCGTGCAGCCATCATGGATAGCAAGCCTGTTCCAGATCTACCCAAAAGTACTAAAATTAATATTTTTCGGCAACCATAAAATCCTTCATTATGTATGTAACATGGATGGGTCCATCGAACCATGCACACAGAAGCTTTGTTGTCGAAATACTAAGTTTCTTGCCCTACTCTTACATCCCCCCATGCACAAAAAGGCCAGAAATGAGGGCCAGCTAAATAAATAATTCAAATAGACAACTTTATGAGATTATCAAAAAAATTCAAATAGACAACTTTAAAAGCTATCAAGAAAATTTGTTAAGTTACAAACAAATTTCTCCAAATATTTCATATAAAGGCAACCTGATGCACCAAAGCTCATGCCTTTCCTTTGCAAATTACATAGAGGTTCTGGTGACCGGAACCCACGATATATTGTCATTTTGTATATGTTCAGAATAACTCTTGGTTTCACCATTTGATTTCTATATTGTCATTTTGTAAGGTGTGAAGAGAATTGAAGATGTGGTTTTGTGAAAATTTATTTTGGGGAGTATAATCGAGATAGGAACTTGCAAAATGGAGAATGGAGAATGGATTGATCGTAATAAGACAGGAACTACAAATGGGAAAATGGAGAATTGAGGAAAACCAAATAGTGAATAGATCAACATCTCTTTAAACCCGATAACAATTTACATTCTTGGTTAATAGATACAGAAATTCCGGATGTTACAAATATATACTAATAGCTCGTTCCATAAATTATACACAAGTGATCACAAAAGGTTTTACCAGCATGAAGCACGCTCGTATGAGCTCTGAAATGAAAGATATAAGCAGCCGATAGAAAATGGTAAATGTGATTCCATACCCAATATCCAGAACATGACATTGTTTGGAAACAACTCTATCAATGGCGTTACGATAGGCTCTGTTTCTGGGAGCGTCATTGAGCATATCGAGGTAAGAAGTGGTCGCCAGCATTGGTTTAGGCGAGATAGCATCGACTTCTTCTTCAATCACTACCCACTCCGAGTTACCGGTGAGTGGATTGACCTTGAGCTGGAACATAAGACCGGTTGATTTTGTGCTCATGAATCGAATTACGGCTTTGCTTGACCGACGTCTACCGCCGGCAGGTGTACGGACGACGGAGACGATGCGCGTTAGGGTTTGGAGTTGACAATGCATTACTATCGGTGGGTTTTTCTCCACCGAGGTTTTTTAGTTCTACACCTCGGGTTTAGCCCGAATCAACATATGTGGATCGGGTTTCATTTGAACCATTTTTTGTTTCTAGAATTGAGAAATGCACATTTAGCCCTCAACCTTTCAGATTTTTCTCAAATGAGAACAAATGAGAGTGCTACTTTAGGATAAATGAGAGTGCAACACGTGTCCCATTTAAAGAAATATTCAGACTGAATATAGTATTTATTCAGTTTCAATACACAAAGAAATATTAAGACTGAATATAGTATTTATTCGGTCTGAATAATGGTTATTCAGTCTGAATATTTATTTGTATATTCAGTTTGAATAATCTATATTTAGACACGTGTCACGCTCTTATTTGTCCTCACGTTCACAACTATATTTAAATTCTCATTTAAACTTTCCTCTGTTGTAGTAATTATTGGATAGATCTAAAAAAATAAATCAGGGTCAAATTGATATGTTTTGAATATCAGGGACTGATATTGTACAAAAATCAAAGAATAATGGCCTAATTGTTCATATCTTCTTTGCTGATATCGCAGGAGGAATAGGATCCGTCTGAAGAAGGAGAGCGACTCTGATCGGAGCCGGAGCGGGCAGATAATGGCGGGAACGGCGGCAGCTTCTCCTTCCTGCATCTTTTGTCAGATTGATCGCTCATCCACCACCACTGCTCTCCTCCACAGCGTCCGGACTCTTTCCCTAACTCACACACAACTTGCAAATTTGTTATTCAGACTCACGTTCTCTGATTTCCTTGTTATTTGATGTCACCTTTTGATTTTTTGCAGGATGAAAAGGTCGTTGCTTTTCAAGACATCAATCCTTCGGCCTCCAGGTACTTTCTATCATTTGGATTATTCCCAAATCTCATATTTTACGTTGAAAGCTGTTTATGTTCAAGATATCAGGCTATTCTTTCTCATGTGGAAAATTGATGTTACTGATCAATTGAGTGTGATTAGATCGCATGTTAAGTTAATTGCGTGATTTGTGATTTTTCCGATTGAACTCATAATTCGTTTGCGTTAGAGTCTAATTTTGACTCTTTTACCGTGGGCGATAGTCTTTAGTCAGTGTTTGTTTACCTCCAACATTTCTGTTAAGAGGTGAATCTTGTTGGGTAAAAAATAGTTGCCTCTTAATGTTTCAAAACTCTCTCAATCATTTTGTATTCCGGACCTCCCTTAACTATTAAGAGCCCTAATTACATACCGAACGGTTACCAAACAATTATATTTCATTTTACACTATATGACAAGAGCCTCTTAATCATTCTGGCCACTTAACCATTCTGCATTGCACTAAACCATTCAGCAACTGCCAAACAGCTAATGGTAGTGACTAGTGAGATTAGAAAGGCAATACTATATAAGGAGTTAAGAATGACTGTATATGTTGAAATTTCAATGCTTATTATTTTTAAAGTGGGTAAGAATCTATCTATTGGCGATTTTGAGTTCAAGGGTGGAACAGGTTTTGAACAATATTAGTCCCAGTGAACCACCCTTGACATACTGATATGTATGATGTTCAACTTAGATGGTCATTAGGAATGTACTATTCTTTATGAAATTGGCTTTAGTGGCAAGGGACTTCAGTGTTATATTTGCTTGAATACATTGTTGCTTTCAGGTTCATTTTTTGTAAACTTGTGGTAATCATCCCTTATCAGAGACATTCTTTATAAAATGTACTATGTTCATTTTTAATGCTTATTGGTTGTCAAATGCTGTTTTTTTTTTCAAAAGTTCCACTATTATTGAGACTGTTTAGTTGAAATTATGGCTTAGTGATCAACAAATACTTTATCTGCCAATTCAGCAGATTCATTTTGGGTTTCTTGTACCAATTTCCCTGTATTATGTCCTGTTCATATGTATCTTGTTAGAATCTTTCTTTTTCACCTTTGTGGCCTTATTCATAGGTATCACTTGTCCTTTGAAAAAAGGAAGTAGGTGATCCTGCCATTAAAATAGGAACAGGAATAGAAAGCAGAGACTATATAAGAATAGAGAGATTTTATGCAGTTCCATATTAATAGGTAACATTTTCTTTTCCTGGAATAAATGTTAATCTATATAATAAAAATCAACCCATTGAGTACAAAAATGTGAGGTGGATAATTGGCGAAGATGTTTAGTATAAACTTACAGAAATTTTGATCGGGGAATTAAGGGTTGTGAGAAATCTATCAGCCTCTGCAATCTAAGAAAAATCAGTAATTTTTTTGCAGTTTGTAGGTAATAGCTGAACATTAGCCATCTATGAGTTGAATTTTTTCCCCAAAAGCATATCTTTCAATGGTTCCCATTGTGCTTTCAAATTCTATTAAATTAATTTGTTTCTACCCATTACATAGGAGATGGGTAAAATAGATATGTGATCACATAAACAAATAACAATGGCTCTTCGATAGTCAATATAGAAGTACCACAAGTTCAGTTTCTTTTTAATATATCTTTGTTGTTATCATTCTTGACTGTTGGTCCACCCTACTTCTCTATGTTCTGCATGATATTAGGACATGGCTTATTTCTTCCTGAAGTATAATAATTGTTGTATCTCTCAGTGGCCCCCATTGTGGTTTGGTAGTCTCTTATTAATTATTTTGTTTATACCATTACATAGGATATGTGTAATATGGGTTTGTGATCATAAATAGTAACAAAGTTTGATCCTAATACCCTGATATGTGATATTTCAAAATGGCTCTTTGATAGACAGAATACAACTAGACGAGTCCTTTTTCTTTTTACTATTTCTTCCTTCAAAAGAGATTTTTGTGATTATAAATATGTGTCAAAGTGTTGGGTCTGTTAGAGACAGCAATTAATGGAAATGAGTTAACTAAGGCGAGCTTTAGCCTATGCTAACTGGTTTTGGCCTAAGGCTTGCTAAGTTGAATCATAACAGCTCTCACGTACCTTCCTATATCTAATCTTTAACTATAAGATATTGAAAATTAGTCCAATAAATATGGTATCTACTGTACTTCTTATTCATAAAATTTTGGTTGTGATATAACTTGACCCTATGGTGTTTCCTTTGATAGGCATTACTTAGTGATTCCTGTGGCTCACATTCCAACAGTTAAGGACCTCCGAAGGAGGACAGAAGACTATTCTTTGGGTAATTGCAGAAAGCAATAAAGTTTTCTAGCCAATTTTCAAGATTATTTTGTCAATTTTTCCTCTTGTTCAGTGTTTGATTTCTGTTGTCTTCTTTTCCAGTCAGTCACATGTTAAATGTGGGGCAAACGTTGCTAAGCAGAGATGCACCTAATTCTATTCAGTACAGGTAGCAAGTTTAAACCTCTGGAATCTAATTGGACAAATAATTGTTTGGCCAGTTTAAAGAAAGGAAAATATATAATCTTTTCTTTGCATGCAGAAATCTTACTTATCAGTTATCATTACATATAATTTTATTTTATTTGAACCAGATTTGGTTTTCATCAGCCTCCCTTGAACAGCGTAAATCATCTCCACCTTCACTGTTTGGCACTTCCTTATATACCCAGGTGTGCAGATTTTGTTTCATCATCACATAACTTATTTATTTTATTTTTAGATGATTAATACACTCTAAAGAAGTCTGCAACCAACCAGTTTAATCTTTAAGAACTTAAAAACAGGTGGAGAAGGGTGAAATACACATCTTTGGGACCGCTAGGTGGATTTATTGAAGCCCGGAAACTGTTGGAAAAATTGAAGCCGTAACTAACTCTCCCTCACTAACAATTTTATTCAACTGTCCTTTGCCTGCTACATATAACTTATTAATATTGTTTACATGTTAATTACCCAAAGTACATACAAATGCTTTCCATTGAAGTCTAAAGATAATTGGTTTCCTCTGTGATCCTTCAACCAAACTGTAATGCTAGTTAGTTACCTTGAAATGAGCCTGTCAATACTTTCATTGAAGTTATTTCACATGGTTTTTAATTTAATATCGTGATCCATCTTGATGATCGTGACGATAGAACATTATCTTCATTTTCTTTGTGACATTTAACTATTACCCATAAGTTCTAGCCTAGACCTAAGGCCTACATCAAACTTTCTTTTTTCAGTTAGGACTTTGATATGCAAAAAGGCTTTTACTATATTTGCTGGTAGGCTTTTGCTAGTCTATCCATAAAAACACAAAAGTATCACATGTATAGTGTGTGTTGCACAGCTCATGAAGGTTTTAATGCTGCATGGTTAGCTTCTATGATGTTAACACCAATGAGATTTGCCATATAAGGGTACACATCCAAGTTTCTTTTTTCTGGTTCACGTTGGTTCTTTTCTGGTCATGAGAACGTGATCATTTTTCGCTTTCGAAACTTTTGTTTGTTTGTTTATATTATATATATATATACATACATATATATGTGTGTGTGAATAATATGTGGGTTAGCGATTCTTTGCCAAGCATTTTGTTGTAGGGCCGTGTTCGCAGCTTTAACGCCATGCAGTATCACATGTATAGTGTGTATTTGCACCAAAGTACAGCTCATACAGATATGCACTTTCTTGTTTGGTCACAAAAGAGTTGGTTTGTTTGGAAACTAAATGATTGGTAAAACATGTGGGTTTGGTGTTAATAACGCGCTAAGCGCATCGATTCTTCAAGACTTATGTTTTCATTGGATTTTATATATCTATAGTTTATTTTTACTTATAATTGTTGTTACTCTCTACATAGGCATCCTGTCCAAGATGGAAATTGATGCAGGTATCGCTTTTTGGTAGAATATGCATGTCTAGTCGTTGTTACGTGGTTAAATGTGTTGATTCTTGAAGCGACGGTGGAATATGACAAATTGACGATAGTATAAGCACTTCAAAAAGTAATATGACTAAATGGCATTATTCATTTATTCTCCAGACGTGAAGGAATCGAATGCCAGTATCAGTCTCTTGGTAGAATATGCATGTTTTTATGTTAGTTTACGCTAATTGATTCTTGAAGAGATGGTAGAATATGCATGTTTTTATGTATGATTTTACAAGGTCCTTTGGTTAAAATGACCTTCTGTCAGCTGTTTTTTTTTGTAAAGGGTATTCTAAGCATTTGCCTAGACTAATCTCTGACAATTTTAAAACTGCTAAAGCATGCAGCCCTGAGATAATTTCCCACTGGCCACAAGTTGTTTGCGCCTGGATTCAAACCTGGGGTAGATGTGGTATCTAGCCTCATCCTCCACAAGTGTTAACCAATACGCCACAAACCTTGTGGTTCTGTCAGCTGTTTTTCTAATCCATAACCTTCTGACATGACAGAAGAACGCCTAAAAACATGTTAAAAGGATCATGGATTCCAAAAACATATTGTAAGAAAGTAATTTAGTTAAATAACACATATTGGATTAAAGGAATAAAGAGTTGTGAGTTGTAAGGTGAGAGGGACATGGGTTTTGTATTATGTGTTGGATGCATTGTCATTAGGTAAAGGCTTTGGTAGAGAATAATTTGGACTTTGGAGTACCCTAAGAAACTACTAGAAAAATAATCCATCAATCGACAGAAAAAATACAGTACATTAAGAAAATGACATTAATTGCATAAATAGCTTCATGCATGGTTCACAAACTTTTCTTTATTTGGGGAATGTTTGTTTTTTTCCCACAAGGGTACATTTGTTTTTTTTCATTAAAATAATCGGTTATTAAATGTGTTTGTTTTTTCTGCTCGATTGTTGAATAAGACCATCATGTATGATTCAGACTCATTTATCTTATTTTAGAGAGAGCTTAATAGGAAAGAGAAAAAAAAGACATACAACCTCAGAGATAATAACCATTTAAACTTATTTAATATTAGCTTTTAGTTGTTAATTTGAATAATAATGAGATAAAAAGTTGGTTGCTTTATATCAAAATGCAAATTGTCTTTTTTTTTTTTTGGAAAAAAATGGTTGGTTCATGGTTGGAACCTAGGATACCATTCTTACATCAAATGATAGAAATTAGAAGAAATGTTGGCTTAAACATTAAGCTATCAGTTTATTAAGTAAACAAATATACTTATATGGTTAGGCCGATAGAAGCAGGATCAAACGAGAACGATATATATTTAAAAGAACAATAGAACGGATAAATCATACCGTGATTTTACACTAACATCACGTACAAAATCATATGTGATTCAACCGACCTGAAGACGTAGCCACAAGTCGCTCACACACTTTTTTGACTGTTAATGGAAAATTATATGTGATTTTGCACGTGATTTGTCCGTTGTCATATTCTTTTAAATAGATATCGTTCTCGTTTGATTTGTTCTAGGCTGATAAGTCCTTTAAGGCATCTCCAATCAAATTTATCAATAATTAAGCAATTGAAAGACTTTGGATTTGTTATATTATGTGGTGGGTGAAATGTTGATAGAAAAATACGTAGCAAATGATTGGTACCAGCAAGGCATGAAAAAAGATTGGTTTTAATTAATACATGGAAACCTCAACAACTTACTTTGGATATGCCAATCATACATACCATCTCTTGCCCCCCCAACGCAATCCTTTTTATATTCATATTTTTGTCTTTTAAGATTATGATATTTAATTTTAAAGTTTAAGATTAAATAAATATATCTTATTTATTTGATGCGACAAAAAACAAATGATATAACTCGTTGAATGATTATCTATGTGTATATATTATGCATGGAAGTTTGTCGTTTTCAGATCGAGACCGATTAAAATCGCTGATGGATACTGATTTTTTCTTTGATGTATGGTACGTAGTACAACAATATTTAATTAGTTTCATCATGTCATCAAAAATAAAAAATAAAATATTTAATTCATTTCACAAAAATTATGACATTTAATCCTACATTAATTTTTTAGGATAATCATCTAACCATTTCCGGTATGTTCAAAGGCAAGCAATCGACAAATTTAGAATAATAAGGACAAATTAGGCTTTAAAATATATATATTTAAAGAAATAGGTGTGGTCAAAAGAATGGTGTTTTCTTTCTTTTCTATATATATATATATATATATATTTTTTGTTTGTTTTCTCTTTTGTTTTATGGGGAGGGAGGTCATACATCACATATAATAATAATAATAATAATAATAATAATAATAAGAGGCTGCTCATATACAGCTGTGTTTTAGGTATGACATGTACATACCTTTTTCTTTTATGTTATCTTGTAGGTGTTCATCTCCAAATCCTTGTCGACTATACTTATTATTACATGTATTTAAATTAGATAAAATGTTTTTTCTTATTTTTTCTTTTTGAATAACAAAGACAAATCTTTTATTACCATTGAAAAAATTACAAACCAAAAAATACAAATACAATTAAAAAAATCGTGCTTCTGTTTGCGTATCATATTTTGTTATTAAGTCAATATAATAAAATATTTTTTTATTATATTGACCTAATAACAAAATATGGTATTTGAAGAAATAGATTTAGGATAAAAGTTACCAAAATTGTTTTGTGGGGGTTCTATATAAAAATGAATATGAGATCCTATCATTCTAATTATAATCCATATTTTGGTTTTGATGTAAATGTAATAAAAAACCCCAAACAACTTTTAGATATAAAGCCAAAGTTTAAGGACCAAAACTACTAATCAATGTTTTTAAATACCAAATGTTTAAAAAAAAAAAGTGGGTGTTGATTCTTTTTATATAATATTATTTTTATTTTAAATTGTATCAAAAAAAGGTTCTTTATTTCTATTATTTATATTTGTGTCTATTCGCTATTAACAATAGTAACTAATACTATGCTTTTAGTTTAAGTCAAATTTTGACAAACACCAAAAAATATCAAAAATTAAGGCATTAGAAACACATCATCCTTCACGCACTATTTGTTAAAAGGTGGTTTGTTCACAATCATTTATCTGAATTTATTCATCATATATTAAGTTTAAAATACGTTAAAATGTTGCACATAAACTATTATAGGTCAACATTTATGTAGTTGTGATCATTAAAGAGCGAGAAACTAAAAACAAAAATTATTAACTTATAGGCCATACCCTCCAATTATAATAGACAAGACTTAACATTTCCCTATCACTTTTAAATATTAATATTTCTAACAAGTCCTTAACTCGTTTGATTGACTTGATATCTACTCACAATTATCCATCATTCATCTTGCAACAATACATTCAATAGATTCTTTAAAATAAATATTGAAGATTTTCAATATGACAAATTTCCTAAAACCTTTTTTGAAATTAAGAAAGTATGAGTAATCGTGTGTGTGTGTGTGTGTGTGTGTGTGTGTGTGTGTGTGTGTGTGTGTGTGTGTGTGTGTGTGTGTGTGTGTGTGTGTGTGTGTGTGTGTGTGTGTGTGTGTGAGAGAGTGAGAGAGAGAGAGAGAGAGAGAGAACTTCTATAAATTTGGAGAAACACTAAAAATGATTATTTATGAAAATTAATTATTTTTCATTCATTTTTAGACGTATTTTAATTGATATACTATAATGTATGTTAATGTAATAAGAGTGTAAAATAAAAAATTAAAAAGTAAGGGACCTAAAGTAATTTATTACATAATTATAGGGGTCAAAATTGTAAATGTTTATCAAAAAAAATTCAACAAATGGTGTGAGATAGAGATTTTAGCGGAAGTTTCATTTTAACGGAGGTTTTAATGAGAATTAACGGAGGTTTAGGGTATTTAACGGAGGTTTAGGATATTTAACGGAGGTTTTGGTTATTTTTAACGAAGGTTTTGGTTATTTTTATCAAATGAAGAGAGTGATGATTACTATGTACAATAATTTTTCTCAAATGGTCATTTCTACCAATTTTCCATATTATAAAATTGATGTAAAAACCAATGGTTTGTGTGTTGGTTTTGTTTTAGGAAAATATAAAAAACGTCTTTTAATTACGAAATTAAATTAAATTAAATACGGGAGAAATTAAATGTTAAGGTGTGGGTGATGATTGGGTGGCGCACGCGCACGGGCGCAACTTAGATACAGATCCTTCTGGAACTTTTTTAATATCACGGGCCCACAAATAAATATTTTGGCGTAAGGTACAATTTGCGTTGTACGAGCTCACCACAACAGGACACGTGTTATCCATGAGCTGGCACCTTCAGTCATTCAATTTTTGTACTTTCTCACTCTCACTCTCACAGTTTACATTTTACATTTTTAATTTTTTATATAGCCGAATAGACTTGTTTCGATATTTTTATAGTTATTTTGGATTTACGATAATTTTTTGAAGATTGGGTTACGTCTTTTTATTCCATACAAAATAATCCTTTTTATGAAAATTCATTCTAAATCATTAAAAAAAAATTTAATTTTTTTCTGTCTTTGAAGATAGGGACATCAAAATATGGATTAGGGAACTTCTAAATCATGTAAAGATATGTTACTTCTATGCCTAAAAAAAGATAATAAATTTTTTTCATTTTGTTTTGTTTTGAAAAATACATGTTTTGTTGTTTTTAATGTTGTTTTATACAATTTAACTAAGGAGATGTTATCAAATATTTATCTGGTAAAAGTTTAATAAGTCACGTTATCTTATTGTATGAACGTATCACAGAGCGAGAATCTTATTCGATAAAAGCGTTGATGAAGACCAAAAGTTTTACGCAGTAAGTGAGGGTGATGATCTGGTTAGAGCATTTCCGATAGCTTCCCCAAAACGAGGAAAATGGAGGAAATGAGGATTCTAAGCCAATTTTTAGCTTCAAAACTATCTCCAAAATAGAGAAAGTAGGAGAGATGATGGTTTTTTTCTCCAAAGGAGAACACCTCAAAAATGATTACAACATGAAACGACTAATAGAAAAATTTATGAACAAATATTTGGAGAGAGAAATAATATCTTAATATTATAATTAATGTTGGTTTCTCAAAAATGAGGAATCTGTTGGAGATGAGTGTAATTCTTTTTAGAGATTTTAATTTTTCGTTCCATATTTTGGAAAAAAATTTAGAGAATTTGTTGGAGATGCTCTTAGAACTTACGAGTTAAATTATTGCACAATGTGTCATTAATTTTGATGGACTAAAATCATATTTTGTAAGGTAACTAAAATTGTTAAATTTTACTATCTAACAAGTCTTTGAATAAAATTTAACAATTTTAGTCTAACTTATAGTTACCTTAAAATTAATCTTATTTTGTTAAATGATCTTTAAGGTAACTAAAATCTTATTTTATAAGGTAACTAAAATTATATTAACTATATAGTTAGACACTATATAGTCTAACTAAAATGATCTTTAAGTCTAAAATATTATATTAAACTATATAGTGTCTTAAACATTTAATTCGCTTATAACGAACTGAATATAACTACAAAAGAAAAAACTAGATACATTATTTTTATAAGGAATTCTTATATATTAGTTAATAATAAATGGAAGTGGTTTTCTGTGAGGGATAAATGCAATGAAATGAAAGCTCTGAGGTTTAATAAATACGTTAAAAATACAATAAGATAACGTTTTACTATCACATGGTTGACTTTTCCTTCTCAAAATCTTCTTAAAAATACAAAAAAGGTGCAACGTTTTTAACAAAAGAGTTATTTTCACTTAGCATCTCCAAAGGTTTTTTTAAAATTAAAAAAATAAGAATTTTGAGTTAATATTTTATTTTAACAGTTTTTTAAAACGGTTTTTAGAACGATAAAATTAAGAAAGTAAATGAGAGAAAGTTTTTTCTTCAAATATAGAGAACATTAAAGAATGATTACCAAATGAAAGTATCGATAAAAATAACTTTGAAAATAAATATTTAAAGAAAAAAAATAATATTTTAATATTATAATCTAATGTTGGATTCTCTAAAATGAATAATCTGCAGATAAACGCAATTTTTTTTTGAAGATTTTGACTTTTGGTTCTCTATTTTAAAGAAATTTTGGGAAATTTGTTGTTGGAGATGCTCTAACGGACTCCATATAATACACATCTCTAACGACGCGACCAATATCAGGAGACATTTTTTTGACTCACTAATCAATTGAGCTACCGGGAGAGCTCGGGATATAAGACCTGAGACTTATCTTGTATTTGAGCAAAGTCTCGCACCCTTTAATCAATTGAGGTACATCCTAGAAGCAAAATGATGTAACGAACGACAAACATTATAGGTTTCTTGATGTAATGAACGAAACCTATACCTTTTTCTATAAACAAAAGAAAGTAATGTGTTGTAATTTTGTAAGCAAATATTTTTGTCAAAAGAAAAGTTATTAACTTTTTATTTATGATGTTTGTAGTAACACACAACAATTGAATTTGTTAGGTTCTTAGAGTAAGAAACGAAATAAATTATGTTTTATTTTAATAGAGTTTATCATTGTTCAAATTGCTTCAATAACCTACATGTAAAATACGTTAATATATTTTTACGGACACATCTAGTATCGAAATTGGAATTTAATACATCTATTTAGAAGTATTTTAACCATTTGATTAACTATCTCTATTACTTGTGCCATTTATATATTCTAAATCTTTGTATTTTATATTTTTCATAACCTGAAAATTGAAAAAAAGAATCGATAGGCAAGCTTGTATTACCAACTTAAAACCAAGTACAAAGAATCCAAGAAGGTTAAAAACAACCTTACAAACAACTGAGAAACCAACACACAAAGGTTTGCAAGAGGCAAACCAAAGCACAACAATCTACTTAGACTTAAAAAATGGGTGCCTTAAAACCACCACAAACCTATAGAAACAATGAAAATTGTAATATTTGTTTGTGTATTTCCCAAAAACTTTTTTAGAAGCTGTCTCAGAGCATGTCTAGACTAATCCCGATAAATTATGACTGCGAGAAATTAGTTATAATAAACTCAGTTACCACAATTGTTGTGTACACCCAGAATCAAACCCCATACAGATGGAATTGCCCGAAAACTTTGGAGAAATAAACAATTTAGGGGTTGATTATTTGCTAAAGGTGTTGATTAGGTTTTGAATTCATGAATAACTTGTTAAAAGATGTTAGAATACTTGTTATGTTGGTTTTAATGCAAAAAGAATGGAACGATTTGATGTACAATGAAGTAGATAGGAGGAAAACAATAATTCGGTTGAGACAAAAGCATGAACCAGACGTGGGAAAGGGAACATATGTGTCAGTTTTGGGAACCTAACGGTCGTGAGTGGCCCTAGTGGAGATGTGTACAATCGTACAAGGCCAGGTAGAGGACTCCTTACGACAATGTTGCTCGATATGGGGTACGCATGGGATTGTTAGCGGATAATATGTTCGTATGGTCATCGGGGCTCATATTTATGTACATGTTATGGAGTCCAAACCCAATCTGAATGTATTGGGGCCAACTAGTACCCTGTTCAGGTTTGACTTTTAGATTGAATCAAGTTTGACCACATTTAACATTTTAAACTCTATTATTGTATTCCAACATATACTTTTTATCGTGTTATTGACCAAAATAATAAACAAATTTTATAACAAAATCAATATTATACTTTACTCTTTGGTTTGAATATTAAAAACAATAGTAACAAAAGAAAAGATGAATGAAAGATTGCTCACAAAACATTTCTTTATCAAGTGGGTGTTTGGATGAGCTTATTGATTTATAACTTATTGACTTCTTGAAAAAGTGTTTATCAAAAGTTGATAAGTTAAAATTTTAACTTTTTAAAAAATAACTTATTACCGGTTTGGCACCGGATAAGTTGTTTTTCCCAAACACTCAAAATGACTTATCACCAGTGCCACACCGGAATAAGTCAATAAGTTGTTTTTATAAGCTCATCCAAACACTCCCTAATTACTATTTATTTTAATTGAATATAACTTATAGATTTAAAAGGAGCCATTTTTATGCTATAAATCTGATTATATAAGATAGATCGAGATATAATAATACTTCCTCTGTCATAAAATAAATATCCATAATGAAAATGACATACCGTTTTAGACGGTGTAATTATTACACTTTTACCATTGATAATACAGAGAGAAACTTTCTCCATCTTATATTAAGGGTAGTATGAGAAATTGAAACCTTGTTTTTGAAAGTGGACCATTATTTTAGAACAAACAAAAATAGTAATGTAAACACTTAATTTGGGACGAAAAAAGTAGTAGGCAATGATTAATTCAACTCATAACCAAGGTTCTAAATGGCGTGACGTGACGGCGAGGTCAAGCCTCAAGCCTTACGAGTTACGGCGAGGCCATGGCGTTTTGTAAGGCGCGACTTAAGGCGACAATTTTATATATATATATATATATATATATATATATTATATATATATACATATGTCTATGTGAGTCAAATGTAATGAACAATAATGATTAAACAAATTAAATTCATATAAAACTACAAATTAACAAAGGAACAAACATTATTCATAATTTTATATCAAATACACAAGGTTTGCAAAAAAACGAAAAAAACCCCAACTCATGCCTTATAACCCGCCATAACACGCCATAACGCGCCATAACCCGCCATAACGCGCCATACTGCAAGCCACGCCTCCGAGTCGCGCCACGGGCTTTAACGTGGCGGCGAGGCCACGCCTCGACGTTATGGCGCGCCATAACGCCGCCATAACGCATTTTTTAGAACCTTGCTCATAACTAAAATTAAACTTATAGATACCGAAATATTTGATAAAAAGAAGTCAACTATGCCATTCATTATTGTTTTTAGTCTCAAAATGTAAACTATTGTACATCATCCTTGTATTTTTTTTAAGCTCACTAGTTGGTCAAAAAATTACAAATCTACTTGATATTCAAAATCCACTTTGACAGCTCTTCATATTGGTAAAAAAAGGAGACCGGTTGTTTAATAAATCAACATAATCTACGAGTCTTTTGAAGCAAACATACTTATACGATGTTCTAAACGTCTTATTAATGCTAACCATGTTCCAGCATTTCTTAATGCTTGAGGCCAAGTTAACCCCTCCCCCTTCCCATGTTGTAGCCTATGATTCTCAATTTCTCATTGTATCATAACCGGTTAATATCAGAGACATTTTCGAGCCCAGATAAAACGAGAATGGACATAAATAATCTTAATTGCATTATTGAGGAAATTAATTACGAGAATCAGTTTATGGATTGGAGTCATGTATAACAACAATGATGGTTGATAACAAAAACTAATATATTTTGAATGTTGGGTTTTACACAAAAAGATATCCATTTTGAATATTGAGTCTTATACAAATCAATACTACTAAATTAAAAAGCTTTAAAAAGATCTAACACATGAAACCAGGAATTCTTATATAAATATTCTTGTATATGAGTTAAGTAGAATAAAAATTATGATTAGAATGTAAAAAATAATCTTCATCCTTTAAAGAAAATAAGCCATATATAAATTAAAATTAAAATGAAAAAAACGTAAATAAATATTTTTTTTTTGAACGGCAAGTTAGTAGTTAGTAGTTAATGATTCGGACCCACAGTGACATCCATATGGGCAGTATGCAGGACCCGAACCTTCACCTTAGAGGATAAACCTCCACTCCTCCACCATTTTTAGGAAAACCACCACTCCCAAGTTTCGAACCCGAGACCTTGCGGATGATGTAAAATCCCGATACTGCTAAGCCAGAGGCCCTCTGATAAAAATAAATATCTCAACCTTTGATATTTTTAATCTTGCCTCATCCCATCAATTAAAAATTATTAATTAATGAACAATGAAGGATATGTGTACTCTAGACTTGTGTAGTATGAAGGAAGTTGTCAAGCGGAGCAGGCGTTTTGTTATGTGCGGCCGTATGATTCACCACCCACCTTCCACTCCTTTATTCTTTTCTTAATTAATCCTTTATTCTTTTATTCTTTTTCATATTATTTATTATTCTTGTAATTTTTTTTAAAGGTAATGTATAAAAAACTAGCAAGATGCTAGAACGTACAATACAAAAACATAAAACTTAAACCATCATTATACAGAACATTATACTAGATAATATCCAACACAAAATGACGATCCGACCCAAACCAAAAACTCGCATAACCACTTAAGGACAGACACCCGATGAACACAAAAAAAGCCAACCTCGACCGTAACACCGAAAACTAAAACCCCGAACCCTCAACCAAAACAAACAAGGCCACTTGTAATTGTAGAAATCAGTTTACTTACTTATCGATTATTATTACGAAACCAAATTAACATCTTCAATAGTTTCTTTAAAACTTAGTTTACTTACTAAAATATCTTAATGACTTTTCTATCTTATTTTCTATAAGTAATAGATAAATCTATAAATATAAAGAATTTTCTAAAATTTGATGTTGAGATAAAGAAATAATTATTTTATTTCATTTTAATGAGATTGAGTTATTATTTTCTTATAATTAAAAAAAAACGTATTAGGATGATAAATTAGAAAACATTATAATAATATAGACATAGTTTATGTTAAAATATTTAAAATAGAGAATCTTGAATGTAATTCATTTTAGAAAATTTGTGTTTTTGATTCTTTGTTTTAAAAAAATAATAGAAAAACTTTTGGAGACACTGTAGCTAAAAATCATTTTATTACTTTAAGAATTCCCGTCATGATCGGGACATGGATATACTCGATATACTTGAAATAATCACATTAATAGTTGCATCCATTGACATTTATCTTTACTATTAAATTTGTATTCTTTTTTTACTTGTTCAATTAAGACTTTATATCATCTTGTTATATTCTATGATGAAAACGAACACAAATATTAAAATTGAAATGGGAAAAGAGAGGATAGAGAAAGCAATCCATGATGAACTGATGAAGAGCCTTATATTATGCAGTAAACTTACATGAAAAAAGGGGAGTACTAATGACACCACTTTAATAGGGGTGTGCACAGGAATTTTGATACTATAATAGAGTTTGATGTAGATGTGTGTGAGGATGACATTTACTTACAGGGTGCCATAAGCAATAGGTAGAGGTACCATTAAACTACCCCATGGAAAAACCTCTACTAGATTCATACTATGGCTATATGTAATTAATAAACTTTTTATTATTGAATATTTAAAAAAAATCATAGTTTAAGATACATCCATTAAAGTTTAAACTACGTAATGCTTAAGATCAAAGAGACTTTATTTAGATAGGTTGACATTTTTACTCTATCTGATCTCATCCAAATCCAGTCGTGTTTGGTAAAAAACGATGTTTCTTTAGAATAATTAATACAATAAAAACTTATAATTATTGATCACTAATATTTTTAAGTATTCAAAATCAGTTCCATATGGACCTCCCCCCTATAATAACTTTACTCCTTGCCAGCTTCCACAACCTTCTTCCTTTAAAACCCCTCTCCCCTTCCCCTTTACTTCAAAACACACCACCAAAATCCTCTGTTAATGGCTATGGCTTCCTCTTCCTCTTCTTTCTTCATCTTTATTTATGCTTTCTTTCTCTTCTTCTCTGTAACTTCTTCCTCTAAGTTGCTTCTCTTTCCACTCACCCACTCGCTTTCAAATTCTGAATTCAACAACACCCACCATCTCCTTGAATCCACCACCTCCCGCTCCGCCACCCGTTTCCTCCACCACCACAACCACCGCAACCGTCAAGTTTCCGTCGCTCTAGCCCCCGGAAGTGATTATACGATGTCGTTTTCACTCGGCTCTGCTCCTAAAAGGACGGTTACTCTTTATATGGACACCGGCAGCGATACCGTTTGGCTCCCCTGTAAACCTTTTACTTGTATTATGTGTGAAGGAAAATCGGACCCTAAAACCACACCGCCGCCACACAACCTATCTGCATCCGCCGCCCCCGTCACGTGCCAGTCACGAGCTTGCTCTGCTGTTCACTCCGCCGTCCCAACCTCCGACCTCTGCGCCATGGCACGATGCCCTTTGGAGTCCATTGAGATGTCTGAATGTTATAACTACTCTTGCCCTTCCTTTTATTATGCTTACGGTGACGGCAGCTTCGTTGCTCGCTTATACAAGGATAATCTTGAAATCCCGATGTCGTCGCCGCCGTCTTTGGTGGTTAAAAACTTCACGTTTGGCTGCGCTCATGAATCGCTCGGCGAGCCGATCGGCGTGGCTGGCTTTGGTCGTGGAGCGCTGTCGTTACCGGCGCAGCTCGCTGATTTCTCCCCTCATCTTGGCACTCAATTCTCTTATTGTTTGGTTTCCCACTCTTTTGAGTCGGACCGACTCCGACAACCGAGTCCACTCATTCTAGGCCGGGTTGACTCGGTTGGTGGTGAAAATAAAGCGACACGTGTCCCTACCCCACAACCCGTAGACGACTTCGCCTACACTCCGATGCTTGAAAACTCGAAACACCCTTACTATTACTACGTCGGATTAGAAGCTATCACGGTGGGAAACCACCGGTTACAGGCGCCGGAAAATATGAAGACGATTGATAGAAAAGGGAACGGTGGTATGGTGGTTGACTCCGGTACGACTTACTCCATGTTACCAGAAGGATTTTATAACTCGGTTGTATCCGAGTTTGGAAAAAGGATGAAGTCGGGTCATAAACGGGCTAAACCGGTGGAAGATCGGACCGGGTTGAGCCCATGTTTCTACGTGGATCAGGGTGCGAAAGGGGTAGTAGTACTAGTACCACAAATGGTGTTGCATTTTGGGGGGAATTCGAGTGTGGTAATGCCTAGGAAGAATTACTTTTACGAGTTTATGGACGGTGGAGATGATGGGAAAGTTAAAAGGAAGGTGGGGTGTATGATGTTGATGAACGGTGGTTACTTTCCGGATTCGGGTGGGCCAGCCGGGTTGTTGGGAAATTACCAGCAACAAGGCTTGGAAGTGGTTTACGATTTGTTAAAGAAACGGGTGGGGTTTGCTAGGAGGAAATGCTCATCTTTATGGGATAGCTTAGCTTGAGTTGAGGGTTGACTTTTTTAAGCTGGTGGGTTTGACCACACGTGTGGGGGAGATTTTATGGAAGATGTAAATATATTGTACATTGGTTGGTTGGCACTTTGTGTAAACAAATAAGTTACGTCAATAACCCCAAGTACCTTGGAACACAAATATAAATATTAATAAATACAATTCATCATTAAATTTATCGAAATTGTTTTGTGAATAACGTTAATGTTCATTCTGCTATTATGGACCCAAATCAATTTTTTTTAAATAAGTTTTTTCCTTTTCTTTTTACCCATAATCGCAAAAGAAAAATGAAGTTATATAAATTTGATCGGTAGACATCATAATTTATATTAATTGGAAAAAGGCTTGGTTTTATAAGTTGTGTCGGGGTTAGGAGTGTTTGCGGTACGGTTTGGTGTGGTTTAAGGTCAAACTGCAAACCGTACCGCATATGCGGTTTGAACATTTTTTCAAATCGCAAACCGCACCACATATGCGGTTTGAGTATTTTTTTCAAATCGCAAACCGTATCGCATATATCTCAAACAGCGCCAAACCACATCACAAATGTGGTACGGTTCGGTTTATGCAGTTTGTACCATCGCCACTTTATGCCACAATTCAATATTTTAAGTTTAAAAATACATTATAAAATCAACGATAAAGTGACCGTAGTCCAAAAAAATCAAGAGTTTCAATATGCCCGATTCTCAAATACATATTGCATAATTAAAAATAGTCTAAGAGGTAAAAAAATAAACTTCAAACTAAAATTGAGGTGTGAGTTGTAATGTATTCAATTAATTTATTAATATTATCAATTGTCATTGTCATATTTAATCAACCACAAAGTCCAAATATATTACATAAATAATAAATTATTCTCTGTATATATGAGTTATATATAAAACTAATAATATAACAAAATATACGGTGGGGTGCGGTTTGAACCCCAATTTAATAACTCAAAACCGTAAACCATATCGCATAATACAGTTTGATAAAAATGCAATCCGTAAATTACACCGTAAAAATTC
The DNA here is from genome assembly GCA_036898165.1 of Silybum marianum. Taxonomy (NCBI): domain Eukaryota; kingdom Viridiplantae; phylum Streptophyta; class Magnoliopsida; order Asterales; family Asteraceae; genus Silybum; species Silybum marianum. Next base: position 5,359,164 of record CM072537.1, on the reverse strand, counting down.
TAAAACACGCTATGTAAACGGTTTATACGGTTTGGATTAACACCCCTTACTCCCCTAGTTGGGGTAAAGAAAGAGAGGATGAATTGGGATGGGCCGAAAAGCCCAAAAGATAGGGATGGGGAATAGAAAAGAGGAAGGAAACAGCTGTCAATTGCCCACTCCCCCAAACTCTTCTTCATACGCAACAACATTTGCCATCTGTTACTCTCCCACCCACTCAGGAAAAATATATATATACAAACAGTGTCTATGTATATATACATTGAGTAAATCATGGTAGTTTGGAAATTACAACATTAACCCTTATAACTTGCAATTCATTACTACTTCCATCCATTAATCTAACTCATATTATTTTCACTAACTCTCATTTTTAACTAAGGGACGAAAAAAACCCCCAAACAAGTGTAAACTACATGATCAAAAGAGCAAAATATTATAAATTATAACAACAAAAATCTAGAATTTCTAAACTACAAGGACGAAAAATGTATTTTACCTACATACATTATAACAAATAACTACACGGGTGATGTTTGATTGGTTTGAGTTTGGACTCCAAAGATCAAAATTGTCTGGAGGTACCATTAATCAGGTTCGAATCCAAAAAAGAATAAAAATCTTTGTGGTCACGAAGGTTCAAATAAAGTGACTTCAAGCTATCCGTAAAACGAGTGGTCGCCTTCGGATTAGTTGACTCGTATAACGAAAACTATATTTAAAATTATTTATTAAGTAAAAAAAAGTAACAACACCTTCGAGAGACATATTTTATATAATTTTTTAAAAATAAAGAATTAAAAAATAAAATTTAAAAGAAAACTATATTTAAGATTCTTTATTTTACAGATTTTACATTAATTATGTTATAATGATATTTTATAATTTCAATATATATATATATGTGTATATATATATGTGTGTATATTTATATATGGAAAATTTATGGAAAGTTATAATCCCCACCACGAAATAGTGGACCTACACGCGTTCATCCACCGAAAGGCCAATATATACATATATAAGAAGAGGTTTAAATGAGAACTTTGCATTTTTTAAGAAACACTTTTAGGATCATATATGATGCGAGTTCCATACAATATAAAAATCATATCTGATTAAATGGTGACCCCTATTAAATCAAATATGATTTTATATTGTGTGTGATCCACATCATATGTGGTCCTAAATGTGTTCCTTTGTTCATTTAAATTAATGAGCGGTGTTCTCGTATGATCCCTCCCGTACACACACACACACACAAACACACACACACACACACACACACACACACATATATATATATAGGGTTAGGTTCAAATGTGAACTCAATTTTGGCTGTGAACGTGAGGACGAATCTCAGCCACACATCTTCGGTTATGGTGGACGCGATCCCGGAGGATTGACGCGATTCATGGGAGGGTGGAGATTATTAAAGGAGTGAACTGCGTCAAAGTGCTCGCCTTTATTGATAGGATAAGTGGCTGAGATTCGTCCTCACGTTCACAACCAAAAATGAGTTCACATTTGAACTTTCCTCTCTCTCTCTCTCTATATATATATATATATATATATAGGGGATGGTTCAAATGAGAACACCCTCAGTTTAAAGGAACAAATTAACTCATTTGGGACCACATATGATGTGAGTCCTATCAATAAAAAATCATATCTGATTCAATGGGGCCCATCATTGAAAATCAGATATGATTTTTTATTGGTGGGACCCACATCATATGTGATCTCAAATGAGTCCCTTTGTTCCTTTAAATTTACAAAGTTCTCATTTGAACCTCTTCCAATATATATATATATATATATATATATATATATATATATATAGAAATAAGTTCATGCGAGTACGTTAACAATTTACAAGAATGCGAGAACAATCATCAGTCAATCATTTTGTACATGAAATTTTTCATGTACAAAATCACATATGATTCACATACAAAATCATATATGAATAGCCGAGACTTTTCCCGCATGTGTCATTTTTTGATAGTAGTACAAAATCACATATGATTTTGTACAAGATTTTTTTTTCATGTACAAAATGATTGGCTAAGGATTATCATCACATTCTCGTAAATTGTTACCGTCCTTGAATGAATCCGCCTCTCTCTCTCTCTCTATATATATAAATATAGGGACATTTTTTAAAAAGAATCCAATAAAATTGCGATAACTTTGAAAATTAGTGCATCTTGTGTTTTTTATATGATTCTTTTTCCATCTAAAACCGAGATTTAACATATCGATTGACACATATGTTTTGACGATGCGTTTGTTTCACATGTACTCGGTTCACAATGTCAATGTTTTTTGCATGCTCGTGAGACAAAAAAGTATAATAAAAAAGCTTCATGTTAAACAAAGCCTAAAGCAGAAGTTTTCATGGATCTCACAAATTTTAGAGTCTTCAAATGATTAAACCCTTGTATGCATGTATAAATTAACAATAGTTGAATCTTATTTATAGGAATGAATACTTTCTTTTATATTATATTAATTTTTAGACGATTTCTAAATGTAGAGTTTTGTTTATTTTAGAGGATATTTATAGGGATTAATTTGTTGTAGGAAATAGAGGACAAAACCTCTATTTTTTTATTTTAAAGAATTAAATGATGTAAAAAAGTTGAGGATTGCAAGATGAATTATAGTGTAGCCATTAGTTTTTCTAATCAAGTCACTCTAACAAGAACTTGATATTTTTATTAATCAAGATCACAAGAGAATAGACCAATGGTCAAGTTGACCTTATTAAATACATTTCACAAGCTTTTATTTCCAACATCACAAAAGGGACAAACCATACATGATTAAAAACTAAGTTGATATTTTGGTCGTTGATCTGGATAAAATACTCCAAAGTTTTTCTCGAGCTGAGGTTCCTTATTGTTTTCGTCAAACATGGCAAATAAGTATGTCTCTATGGCTCTTCCACGCCTCTTTGGTGTGCCTTGTGGCACGTGTGCGATCAAATTTGTGTAATATGTGCGTGCATTATCTAACGTGGCTCCAAATCCTCCATCTGATGGCCATCCAGATTCTGATACCACAATTTCTAGTGAAGCTCCTCCAGCTTTCTCCAATGCCGAGTGATGTACATCTAATATAGCATCAAAAAGATTCTGGTACCCATTGGCCCCATCTTGAACCACAATACCGGGAGACGTAAATAAAGCGTAGGGGAGCGATATGTCACGCGGGTTTCCGGCATAACTAAAGAACAAAAACAAGGGTGAGTCAAATTTCAAATCAATTTGCACAAGGGTTCTGAACGTTATATATATATATATATATATAGACACACACACTACACCAAATGTTGTCTTAGACAACAAATATTAATCGTCTATGTTACCTAAGATACGTTAAGACAACAAAGGCTATTCTTTAATAGCCTATATGCCTATATATATGTATCAAAATCCTTTCATTTTCAATCTTGATGGCCTTGCTCCATAAAAAATGCCTTTTTCTATGATATCTCCAAATAATAAACAAATTTTCTTATATTTTGATCCCAATGAATAATAATATAACTGATATGATTATAAAAATATAAGAAATGTACCTGAAATACGTATAGAGGTTAAGAAGCAAAGGTGAGTTGATGCTGACTAGGAAACCAATGATGGGGTCGATGTAAGCCCTCACGTCGCCCCTAAAGGCGCCTTGAGACGGAGGAAAATCGACCCCGATCAAAGTCGTGTCAATGGAAGTCGAAACTTTGATTTGGTCTTTGAGTCCATGAAACGCAACGGCTTCATGCACATTAGTCAACGCAGGGTGCACCAACCGAGCCAAAGTGGGATCCGAAGGTCTAACCTCGTTTCCAACGGCTATGTAACGGAATCTAACCCCTGGTGAATGATCCCTCACATTTCTCTTCACCCATTCGCGTGCATTTTCACGACTCGAGGCAACATATTGGAGTTCTGAATTGGGGACTCCTAACATCACTTCGATGTTTGATCCACTTAGTGCTTGTAAAACACTTTGAATAGGATCGTAGACCCTCATCCGTCGGATGTTTCGGGATCTGTATAAACTTACGACTTGTGGTGGGGATGGAAGATTGTTTCCGAGCAGTCCGTAACATACACCGACCGATTGAGATTCTGCATGCATAGAATAAAGTTAAGTGTTTTACAATATATAATAGCATTTGTTTTAAAAGATGCATGCATACCATAATTGAATTATATATATAGTTGTAATTAACCTAAGTAATTAAGATTTAAAGGTGAGAGAGATGAACCTGTGAAATCTAAGCTTGCAGCAAGAAGCCATACAAACAAAAGTTGAATAGCCATGGGAGTTTGGATGAGTAAGTTCATGAGCAACTGCCACTTTATATAATGGTAAAGAAAACCATAAAAAGGATTAAATATAGAGGCTGCTCGTAAAATAAAATAAATAAATACTATATATTTTTGTATACATACATATCAACATCACTCTTACCAAATTTCTTTGATCGGATGCGAAGTATTGAGTTCGTTTGTTTAGTTTGAACTTTGAAATATGATCAACACCCCTCGTGTCAAAGTTAATTAATGACTTTATTATCATACTTATCCTTTCATTATTATAAATTATCGACTTCTAACATCTTTTTAATGTATAATTTTTTTACTTTGGAAGAGTGTCTCAGGCTATATATGGCTGACTAATCCCGACAAAATGTGATTGTGAGAAATCAGTCCTGGTAAACTCAGTGACCAATTGTGTATGCTTGAAATTAAACCCTGAACAGATCGGATATTCTACCACATCTCCAGAGTCTCAACCACTACGTCACAACCTTTGCGATTTAACGTATAAAATAATTGATAGGACAAAATCGAAAAGTCTACAAATTAGTAAACATGGAGCACCACCACGCACTAGGTTTTAACGAACACGACGTAAGAAGGAAGCACACAAACAATTTCGTTTTCAGAATATTCGCATTACATATATATGCATGCATTGAATTTATACTTTATATAAATGGTTCAGTGGTTTACATCTTACCATGGTTGATTGATTGATTACAAGTTTTATTTCCAAATGACTAATGGGTAACACATATTCCAATGTGAAGGTCTTTTTTCCAAGTCAATGTTTGTTTTGTAACATAAATGACAAACGATTATTTTGATCCACTTGTTAAAATAATATCTTTTTTTGGACAGATTTGTGCTACTAGTTGTTCACGAGACCCACAATGATCAATGGTGGAAGTACAATAATGAAGATATATAGCGATGCCTACGAGCGATAGGAGGAGATAAGACATGGAAGAGAAAATTTAATGCGAGATAAAAGGTTCAAAAAGTTTTAGTTTTTTAGATTGAAGTTTAATTTTTATTACATGATGAAGGATGATGCATGTTTTTCTAGATGCAAATTGTTCTAAGTTGGACCCTCTACATGACTACCCTTTTTTTACTTCAGGTTGCAATTAATCATTTGAAGTAATTGTGATTTACTTGAAATCGATTAAAGTGATAACACAAACATATAAGTGAGTTAGGAGGTGCGGAGTGTATACTCACAAATGTTGTCTTTGTCACTTTAGATCACCATGAGATCACTACAAAACAAATGACTTTTACTCACAAAAATTACTCAGTGAAATTTTTGTGGGTGATTACCCACGGATCGCCCAGAAAATACTAATGGTTCGGTAAAATTCGATGTTTTTCGAGAAAATACCAACGGATCACCCAGAGAATCCCTGGATAATTTGTCACTGATTTGAATTACCCACCAACTTTTATGATAGTTTTTTGACAACTCACCTTTAACGACAGATTTCCCAGGGAAAAGGCTGTAGGCAAAAGTCTTTCATTTAGTAGTGGATGGGGGTAAGGGGACTGCGCTCCTTTGTGGTTTCCAAGTAGCAGAGCCCCTTTGCCGTAGATTCTAAGAAGAGTTAAACTTAAAGAATTCTAGTTTCAGGTTGATCATTCACGAATTTCAGAAAGGTTGGAAACCTTCTTGAAATTGTTCCCGAAGTTGGTAGAAAATTGACCAAGTCTAAACTTTGGAATTTGCAGTCAGACTTTTTGTCCGTGCAACCAGACTGATGGTCCGTACAATTAGAGTTCAGATACATCTATAACTGTTCTCTATTATTATTATTCATTCATGGTTATAACCACCTTTAATGATTTGTAACTGTCAATCTCTCGTATAAATATGTAAACAAAAATTTTGCTATAGATAAGGACTTGATCTCACAACCTTTGAATAGAGAGTTTCTCTTGAATTATCCCAATACAAATTTGTGATACCCAAGGCATTAAGGAGCGAATTATTGTATTTGGAATTTCAACTTTCACGATCCAACAAAATCATCGCCAAATCTGTGTAACACTCTAAAATTAATTAACTAATATGTAACACTCTAAAATAAGTTAGCTAATGTGTAACTGGTAGTCTAAGTAGTGAGAGGGGGTGGGGTTGCATAATGTAATATATACATTATAAAATTTGTAATGTGATTTTCTTTTTGAAAATTCAACTCGCAGTTGACTCGCTCTTTTGCATGGATTTGTCCATCAAGTGTAACATTGGTTAGGAGTGTCAATTTTGTATCAAGACAAACTAACTAATTATGGTACAATCGTACTAATTTAATTGATATTAAGTTAGTTGGTACCAATCTAATTGGGTGATGGTACCGTATCAATTATCTATAATTGGTTGATTTGGATATTGGAAGTTGTGTACCAGAATAATACTGTACCGAATCGACTTATTTTTTTAAAATTAGTTATAATCAAAGTTTAATCATTAATACAACATATTTTGATTTTTAAATTTTAAATTATCTTATTTTTAATTATGCTAAAATATTGTAATATGGATGGATATATAAAATTTGATTGAATTCATTCGTCTAATCCTAACAACCTTAGTAAACACACCTCCACGGTTTTATAGTCGCTCCTCAATAGCCACTTGTATTAAATACTAGTTAGGGATATCGGTACAACACATAATTATTAAGCACGTATTATTTGAATGCTCAATTAATGGTTTTTAATATATCCAAATCTAGTTATTATAAACACATTTGTAACTTTAACTATTACGATATTGGTATGGTATCAATAAAATAAAGTTGATAACAACTTAGTCGGTAAATATGTCATTATATGAAAGTTATTTGTTTTTCAAGAAATTTTTCGAAACATTCTTCATTTTGAAAGGAAGTAAAAAAGAGATAGTAAATTGTTAAAACTTGAAAAAAATCCTAAAATAATATGTTTAGGTAAAAAACATTTTTTTAAGTTATTCTTATAACAAGACTCTTTAAAATTAAACAATTAGAATTTTTAATTTATATTTTAATAATATAATTAATAATAAAATTATAAAAATAATAATTTATTGAACTTTGACGACAGATCTATGATGTCAAAGTTTAATGACATGCACCTGATTTCTTGCATACATTTCAAGTCGTGAAAAATGCTTGATGATGTATTAATTGTAATTTTAGTTGACATATTTTCAGGATGTTTCATGTTTGTTTTAGTATTTAAATCTAATATCTCAAACATTTATGTATATGAATACCAGATTTAAAGTGTTAACTAATCACCCCGTGGTGACGAGATAACATACAATATCTTTTTGTTTGCTAATTTTTTTATATATAAATTAGTATCCTTTTGTTATATGAGTAAAATTAAAAGAAAACCTCAATACATGGCCCCCTTCCCTTGTCGTCAGGGGTGGGATACGACATTCATAATCTCAGGGTCCAAATATAATATCATAAACATTTACAGATCTAAATGATACGCACTAAGGTGGACTTAGTACGGTACCAAGAAAAAACTTTTTCAATACCATTGTACCAACCAATTATAATTGGTATGTAAAGTCTTATACTGATTTACCAACCAACTATATTTGGTACCAACCATATGTAAAGTCTTGTACTGGTTTTGTATCAACTTCAAGTTATATATATAAAAAATTGCTATTATATTCAAATTTCTACCAACCCATTGTAATTGGTAGCGATTAAGTTGGTGCCAATATATTTGATACAATTGATACACATGTTGGTTGGTTTAGTTTGATACAAAATCGTAACCCCAATACGCGTGTAACTTGTATTTTTTTTGTTGCTACGATCTACTATAATTTTTTTGGAAAAAGACCGGTTAATATAAGACTAAAACTCATAACTTTTAAACTGTAAACCGGAAAATAGTAATACAAATTTATTATATTTTTAAACCAATAAAAAAAACTTTAGATTAGCAATATAATATACTAACTTAAACATTATTTATTTTTATATACAATTGATTTTAATAAATTAATATGTAGTAGAATGGTTATTTATTTGGATATACGATTGATGAAAAAACTAATATGTAGAAGGAAAAGAAAAATAGACAAAGGGGAAAAAGAGAGGTGACGGATTCGAATACATGGCCCCATGGAAACTGGCGTGAAATGTTAACCATTTGAGCTAGACTTCAAATATGTTCATATATAATATTTAACTAAAAAAGCGGGGTGGCCATGGCCCCCCAAGCCTTTATTGTGTTCCGCCCCTGCTTGTCGTCTCTACATCACTTGTGTTCTTTTCCCGTTATAGGTTGTTTTAAAACGCTTACCTTTTCGAATACAAATATTGCTATATATGGTACATTAGTTTTAGTCTCTGTATAATCTAGGCTTAGCAGTGAAATAGTCATTTGTATCTTTAATCAACCCAATAACTAAATAACAATTTAATCTAATTCATAAAAAGAACTAATTAATCCTACAAAAAACTTTAATTCATATAAGATTCAATGAAAAAACAACCAAACATCTTCTTAATGTAATTTATGATCGATACAGAATTGCATTTAAAATTTATTTTGAAAACTACATAGCATATATAAATTTTATTTGAAAGCTTGTTGAGTAATATATTTTAATAATATATAACTAATGTTAGAATCTTTTAAAATGAAGAAACAGTAGTGTATAATGTAATTACTTTGAAATTTTTTATTTATTTTGTAGAGATTATAGCTAGAATTAATATGGCTGGATTAATTATAGAGAAAGTTGATTTGTTAGTTTTCTTGATTGATAATCATACGGAGTCATATGAACATGTTGAAGGGCGTAAAAAGATTTGATTCCTCTTTTGGTGGTTTTCTTGCTATTCTAAAACTCCTAAAAAAAGGTTTAAGTTTGATTGGTAAAACAGGTTTTGCCAAAGAATGGAACCAGATTCTCCTCTTAATATCTCTAGCTTGCCCATCTAGCTAGCTATCCATCCATCCTCCAAAAAGAAAAAGAAAAAAAAAGTACATTCAATTCTTTGCTCTTCATTCATGAACGTAAATAGTAAAAAGATTTATTTTTGCTAATTTGTCTAATTAATTCAAATCCTGTTAATTAATATGTACAATATATATATATATTTGTAGCTAAATGAGCCAACGGGATGAACGCATAAGAGAAATAGCCATAAACCGACGAGCATCAAGTACTGTGAAGAAAGATTGGTTTACCGAATGGAAGAGTTCATCGGCCATCAGTTCACAATCACCTCAACAGGAAGAGAACAATAATAAAGGGTCGATTTTGAAGTTGAAAGATATCATGTTAAAGTACCCACTAAAAGTTCACAGGTCGATGACCAAGGGATCTGCAGATGAGAAATTCAAAATGGTTTTCGAAGGAGATCATGATCCCAGAGATGAAGAAATCATTGCATCTTTCCGACAAATGCTTTTCCTCGATGGTTTGTTGCCACAGAAACACAATGATTATCACACTCTTATCAGGTATATATATATGTGTGTGTTATATAATTAATGTTTCATTTTCATTTCATTTCATTTTCAACATGTATACATATATATATATATATACATATATATATCTTAATTCAATTCAATTCAACAATGGCAGATTTCTACGTCGGAGGGATTTTGATCTCATAAAAGCCAAATATTCATTCTTGGAATATCTAAAATGGCGAGAAGACTTTCATGTTGACTCCATTACAAAGGTTATGACGTTTTATGTTAATTATCTCTATCTCTATGCATCAAACCTTTTCATGTTAACACTCTTAGAGTAAGCAATCACATGGAAATATTGTAATATAAAATTACAAAGAAAGGAGTAGAAATATAGAAAATCTTATATATAATGAATATAGGTTTACATAACAAACACTACTAAATGAAAGACTTAGACTTTTATCTACGGACCTTTCTCAGGAAAATCTGTCGCTAAAGGTTGATTTCTCACAAAACCGTCATAAAAATTGGTGGATAAATTGCTGATGGGTAATTCAAATCAGTGACAAATTACTCAGAGATTTTCTGGGTGATCCGTTGGTATTTTCTCGAAAAACATCGAAGTCTACTGAACGATTGATATTTTCTGGTTGATCCTTGGATAATCACCCACGGAAATTTTCCTGGGTAATTATCAAAACATGTTTAGCGTAGTGCTAAGGTAACATCCTGGGGGGTCAGTGGATGATATCCCTGACTACCCCCGAGTTCGAATCCCCGCAGTTGTATGTGGCGATATCCAGACCTTAGCCTACCATTCTGTGGTGGGTCCTGGTCGCCGGGATTAGTTGGGTGCCCGAATGGATCCCGGACACCCCGGGAATGTGTGTGTGAGTTATTACCGTTCAAAAAAAAATTCCTTGGTAAAAGTCATTTGTTTTGTAGTAACAACAACAATCTAAACAAAATCGTAAACCTTACTTGTAAACTAGATTTTTGTAGATTTACGAAATCGATTGAGACCTGCACGGAAGCAGGGTCCTAAGACTGAAGTTGCTCCGGTATCGGTCAAAGAGTGAACCAGAACAATTACACACCAAGTCAAAGTCTTAAATGATTCATATAAAGTTTCATTGTTGGTGTATATTAAGTGGGTTGTTTTTCTTTTTGCCTCCTATGTGGGATACTAATCCTCTCTATTCTTAGCCAAGTTCCAACAACACCTGTTTACAATATGACCTAGCTAGGCCAAGATACCTAACTTTTAAATGTTTATAACCTATATATATACTACTTTGAACAACAAAATGATTCCATTGGCCTGAATCTATATTTTCTTCCGAGACCGAACAGGTGAACTTTCGCCAACAAAAAGATTCCATCAGGATCTCTAGATTATCTTAGACATGAAACACACACACACATATATATATATATATATGAAACACATGCACACATATATATTATATATAGGGCGGGTTCAAATGAGAACTCAAATTTGGTTGTGAACGTGAGGACAAATGAGAGTGCGATACGTGTCCTATTCAAAGAAATATTATAGTATATATTCAGACTGAATATATACGAGACTGAATATTCCCGTGTATATTCAGACTGAATATATACTATATTAAGTCTGAATATTCCTTTGTATATTCAGTCTGAATATTGCTTATTTTGACACGTGTCACGCTCTCAGTTGTTCTCACGTTCACGACCAAATTTGAGTTTGCATCTGAACTTTCCTCTCTCTCTCTCTCTCTATATATATATATATATAGAGAGAGAGAGAGGAGGTCCCGGGAAAACTGAAAAATGCCCTGTGAGGCCTTCTACTAGACGATATGTACAAATACGTACAAGCGGTTGAAGTTGTTTTTTTTTCTATGCCTTAGTGCATTTGTAACATGCATGTTACAAATTATAGTATGCATTTATGCATACCGTCTAGATGAGCCCTCCGAAGCTTTTTTTTTTGAAGTTTTCCCTGAACTGAACTGACATATATACATATATATATATATACACACATATATATATATATATATATAAGTCGATGATATTATATTGGAGTGATTAATTTATATCCTGCAGGAATTTAAGTATGAAGAGTATAAAGATGTGAAAAGATGCTATCCTCATGGATTTCATGGAGTTGACAGACATGGTAGGCCACTCTACATAGAGAGAATCGGAATGGTAGATCTTAACGTCTTTCTGCAGACAACTTCAATTGACAGATTTGTGAAATATCATGTATCCGAGCAAGAGAAAACTTTAAAATCCAGATTCCCAGCTTGTTCAATATCTGCACAGAAACATATAGCTTCTACAACAAGTATCTTAGATGTGAAGAATGTGGTGAGTAAGTTTTCTGGTTCAAGTTTATCAATCTGTATTAATTCTTCGATATATATATATATATATATATATATGTATTGAAATCAAAATGAAATGGTATCTTTTGATCATCATCAGGGAGTTTCTAACTTCTCCAAACCTGCAAGATATCTATTTATGGAAATCCAGAAGATCGATAGCAACTATTATCCCGAGGCATGTTTGTAGTGTTTTTAATGGTTAGAAATAAATTAGGAACGATATGACAATCTGAAAATATATATAATTTTCAGACTTTGCATCGCCTTTATATAATTAATGCTGGACCTGGATTTCGAGTTCTGTGGAAGACTCTCAAGGCTTTTCTTGAACCACGGACGTTGGCCAAGATTCGAGTTAGTTCATCACCAACTATACCTATTCAGCATTAAGCTTTTTATACAGAATATGATCTTCTAATGCTTCAAAGATTCAAATTTCAGGTGGTAGGAAGTAATTACAAGAATGACTTGATAGAAGCTATTGATCCAAGGTGATGTAATGCGTGTTTTCATTAATTAGTATTTTGTTGTCGAAAAGTCGCTAGTTTTAATCAAAAAGTACTCATCCAACACAACAGTAATTTGCCTAGTTTCTTTGGAGGTAACTGCGAGTGTTCGGATTATGGTGGTTGCCTTCTAAGCGACAAAGGACCCTGGAATAACCCTGAAATTATGGACATGCTTCAGGTTATATACATCTCTCTCTCTCTCTATATATATATATACATATATATCTAAAACATATATTGGCAATTCTTTCTGTGAAAATATGATCATTTAATCAACGGTACTATGACTTTAGGAAATGACCGATTCAGGAGATGAAAATAATGAACAAACCAGTGGTGCCTCTGAGAACAAAGTTTCAGAATCTGATATGGTAATTAAACTCCCTAAATTAATTAAACATGATCAAGGACAACATGTAACCGAGTAATAGTATAGTAAAAAGTATAAAAAAAAGTTAGATCAATTTTTATATACGGCTTTGGTCTTAAATAAAATTAACAATGGAAATACAGGATGATATTGTAATCAAAGATGTCTATGATATAACCAACCCCAGAGAGAATAGAGGGGATGAAAACAAGCTTTCATCTATGCAGGTCAGATCACTGGAAGCAGTGCTTAATGATGCTAGCATGGTAATTATCGTTTTTCTTTAATTTGTTTGCAAAATCCACATGATCATTTTGATGAAATTAATTTTGTACAAATGTTGCATAATTAATTGCCACAGGTATTCCAGAAACTGGAAGTTGCACTCAACGATGCAAAGCTGGTGAGTTAAAAAAACCTTCACCACGCACACTCATGACCCGAATTAAACTACATCATTTAATTAATTAAGAATATATATAGATTATATATACACTAACTGAATACATACTTACTTGGAAGAAGCAATTGTATTATATTGTCTTAATTACACTACAAAAAAAACACCCCTTTTCCGACGGATCGAACCGTCGGAAATCCGTCGGAAAAGGCTGTTTCCGTCGGAAATCCGTCGGAAAGTTTCCGTCGGAAATGGGCTGGTCGGTAAAGCCTTTTCCGACGGATTTCCGACGGCCTTTTCCGACGGATTTCCGACGGAACCCTTTTGCAACGGATTTCCGACGGAATATGCTTTTCCGTCGGTTAAGGGTTTCCGACGGATTCCCGACGGATACATTTTGCGACGGATATCATTTGCGACGGTTTTCCGACGGATTTCCGACGGTTTTTTTGTGACGGATTTAGAAACTTATAAGTTGTTAATTAATCTAAAAGGGGCTGGACTGGGCATTTTAGAAGTCATGGATTTTTAAGTGTGCGTTTGGTTTCGGAAAACTGTTTTTATTTTCCTAGAAAATGTTTTCAGAAAATGGAGTTGAGTTTTCATTCTCACTTTTCTATGAAAATTTTAGAAAACGCATTTGGTTGAAAATGGTGGAGTTTCCATTTTCCATTTTTAGAAAGCTTGGTGCTCCGGTGCTCCAGCGAGATAAACGTCCGACAGTTCGGCTTGGTGCTCCGGTGCGGTGAATCAAAAGCTACGACGGGGAAGAAATCGCTGAGACGTTGAAGCGATGAGGAAGATGAGATAGGGTTTTTCTGGGTTTTTGAAATGTATGGGCTTTGAACGTGAGCCAAAATGTCCTGGAAAGGTTTTTAGAAAACAAAAATTTAGAAAATGAATTTTTTTGGAAATTTTTTGAAAACTGAATGAACCAAACGCATATTCTAAAATTTCATTTTTCTTGGAATTTTTTTTTCAGAAAATTGGAAAATTTTAGGAACCAAATGCAACCTAAGTTCTCTTCAATTTAATTTTCTTCTGATTTTTCTTGATGATGTGGCCAGGTGCTACAAACACTGGCCCAGAATATAGAACAACTGAAAAGCAGCAACCATTGATGCAGTTCAGGACTTGGGGCCCTACCAGTCGTTGCATGTATGTATGTATGTATGTATGTATGTATGTATGTATGTATGTATGTATGTATGTATGTATGTATGTATGTATGTATGTATATACACACACACATACACAGAGAATACGACTACTACAAGAAATGTAACAAAAATGAAATTAGTTAATATATTATGGAGAATGTACTAGAAGTGATTGATCATATAATTCCATTCCATATATAATAAAGTGTTCCATACATATAACTTGTAAACTACCAAAATAACTCGGACAAAATAAAGTTGCAACAAGCTGATAAAACATCATATATCACAACGGAACCTTATTTGAAAAACCCAACAAAATTAAATGTCATCAAGACTTGAAGAATCCTAAACCACTAATTAAATTAAACGGTGAACGAGGAGGGATTTGATGCATTGTATCACCTCTTTCCCGACATGATTGTAGCAATCATCGTTGCTTTTATAAAGTGCATCAGCTATACGTGCAAGGTTGATTGCAGGCATAACTAGTGGAAATGGGACATCCGTAGGCCTAAGAGACTCTCGATTTATAACTTTCCATGCATCTTCAACTTGTTTCGAGAAATATTCACATGCTTCCTCCTCAGTGGCACTAGTTTCTTTTCTGTAGCATTCAATGCTTGAAGCAACATGACTTCTTTCTTGTTCCTCCTAAAGTATATATATATATATATAAGTTATATATGTCACAAAATATGTGTATATAAGTTTCCTAGTTTTTATTTTAAAGACTTGGAACAATTAAGAGTGTGTGTATATATATATATATATGTAGTACCTTATGGGTAGCAATATCATTCAAAAGCCTTAAAGTCAAACATGAAGCTCTGACAAGAGGAGGATGTGTAGCCACCCATTTAAATGTATCCTCTGTAACCAACATGTCGTCCCGACCAACATATGATCTCGCGATCATCACCGCATAGGCAACAGTTATCAATGAATTAGATATGTATTCATCTAGTGTCGGCATGTACCCCTCTTTTAACCATTCGGCTTCTGCTAACATGCTTCGAGTGTACTCTTTCACCTGTATACCGTGTGTATTTTATTTTGTTGACCCAATTAATTAAGGGAAATAGTATATAAATAAATAATTGATGTGTAGGGTTAAGTTCATAAAATAAGATAATCAATTTGCGATAATATGAACCGCATAATATAATCCATTAACCAAAAAAAATACCATAACTAAAAAATGGAAAATAATTTTAGAAATTAGGATAGTTATTTTTTTTAATAAATAAATCCTAAAAATCTTATTATATCTTTTAAATTTACTTATTTTTTAATTTCAATCATTTCATAATTTTTTATTAAGTTATATACATATGATCCATTCACTACTAAATTGCAAGGTTTTCACCTACGACAATTTTCCTGAGAAATCCGTCGTTGAAAAGTGATTCGTCATTAAACCGTCACAAAAATTGGTGGTTAATTTGTTGATGAGTAAATCAAATTAGTGACAGATTACCCAGAAAATTAATGGGTAATCCATTGGTATTTTGTTGAAATATTGGATTTTACCGGAACCATTATTATTTTCTGGGTGATCCTTGGTAATCACCCAAGGAAATTTCCCTAGGTGATTTTTGTGGGGGTGAAAGTCATTTTTTTGTAGTGATTATGTATCACATATGTATGTGAAGTTTTGTACAAATGACATATGATAGATTTATATGTCTGAATATACGTGACGTATATATCACATGTGATAAAATTTACAGCACAAAAAATCTATAAATATAAATATAAATGATTACAGATGATTAACAAAAATATTTACAATTGTCACATATGATCGATATGATCATCGAACAAATTATCATATGTGATAAAAAAAATTAATAAAGCTGTTATAAATTTAATTTTATAATAAAATCGGTTTATTAAGAATTATTAGAAATCAGATTCGAAAACAAACTCATACCTGATTTATTAGGGATATAATCATCATTGTTACGTACAAATGATGCTACATTTTTAATCTAATTTAATTTAATAATATTTTATTTTATGAATTTATTAAACAAAGTATGTGGTTTATATTTCTTTTCGTCTTCTCGTAAGTTAGTTAATTTTTCGTATGATCTCCCTCTAGATATATAAAAATTTAATTGATTACCATCTCCTTAACATGGTAGATGTGAAATGCCTTTCCCTCTTTCTCGAGTGATTCCTCCATTTCTTGGTGAATATTCACAAGTTCTAGATATATTACTTTCATGTATTCAGGGAGCATATCCAAGCAGCTTATGGACCATCTACATAATACATATACACACACTATTATTAATCAGTATTAAATGATTAATTAATAACAGGAATATACGTACTGTTTTATTTAGCATAAGTGCAATTCATTTAAATGCAATAATACCTTTCAACAGCTTCTGTAAAGATCTGAAGCTCTTGATAAGTACCATAATTATCATATGCGTCATCCATAACGATTAACCACATGCACGATTTGATTAAAAACATTCTTGAACGAGAATGATGAGGCTCGAAATAGACTCCCAATACCCAAAAGTAGCCTTCTATCAATCTGTCTCGGACAAATGGTAGCTTCTTTTGCATGTCCAAATCTTTCCACCATCTGATCACACATATATAAAAACTATACATATAAATTATCAAAATCATGTTTGAACCATGCAGAGAGCATATTGCGATATCCAGACCATGGTCTCCCACTTTATGGTCACTCTTGATCGACGGGAATTAGTCGGGTGTCCGAATGGATCCCGGATGCCCTGGAAATGTATGTGTGTATATTTAGACTATGTTTGACAAACTAACAGATAAAGTAGTTAATGACTTATAAGATAGCTGATAACTTATAAGGTAGCTGATGACTTATAAGATAGCTGATAAACAAGTCACTTTTGGCAAAAAAACTAGCTGATCAACATGTAAAAGGATTAAAAATGACATCTTAATTAAAATGTTAATAACTTATAATATAATTAAAATAAGTATTTAATAAAATAACCATATTAATTCAAACAAAATAGTAAACAAAAAAAATATAATATAATATATTTATTTAATAAAATTAAATTGATTATCATATATATTATAATTTTTGGATTTGTTAAAATAAAATTACATTAATTTATGATTTTAAGTAACCATTACATAATACATATAATATATGAATAACTAATCAACCATATTCTAGTTAGTCATAGTAATTTTTAAAAAAGTACAATTAATAATTCTAAATAATAGTAATTAATATTAGTGAATAATTTGAAAAAATTAATTAATAATTAATATTAATTAATAAAAATAAAATAAAAATAATATTAATTAATAATTACAATTAAAATTAATTAATAAAATTTAAAATAATATTAATTAATATTAATCAGTAGTATAATCGGAATAAAATGATAAAAAGTTTAATAAGTCAATTCCAAGTACCTTTTCAATAAGTTAACTTATAATTAAGTCAATTTATAAGTCATAAGTCAGTTTGTCAAACGCGTACATAGAAAATAAGGTAGCTTATAAAGTGACTTATAAGCTACCTTATTTTTACCAAACAATGGCTTACCGTTAAAAAAATACATGTAAATTAATTAGTTAATTATATATAAACAGTTAACTTAATTGAATACTACTTACTTGCAGATTTGGCTAAGCTCCTTTTTGTGCATTGATTGAAGCATGTTAAAATCTAACTTTGCAAGCTTCAGTAAGATCTGATTATGGGAAGATTGTTGTTGATAGATAGGTATGTAACGCACTGCCTCTAGCCTTGGCAACCTTTTCCGAAGTGGCTGTTTTAGTGCTTCTTGTATTTGGGTTCTTAAAGAAGGGTCGCAACAAGGATCCTGAGCTACGATGGCAAGGTGAGTTTTAGTGAATTCGAGAGCGTCATCCAGTACCTTTTCACCTTCCACTCTCATATACGATGCTTCGTATAAAGCAAGCATGATTTCAACATCATTACTTAACAAGTTTCCCTTCTCATCCATATGGTTCTTGAATACTTCTGTAACATCATATCATCAAAACAAAAGATAACATTTAGTATTGGGGGAGGGATCATACAAGAACACCCATGATTTAAAAGAACAAAGGAACACTTTATGGACCACATATGATGTGGGTCCCACATAATATTAAATCATATCTGATTCAATAGTGTGGTCCACAAGATGTTCATTTGTTTCTTTAAATTTACAAAGTTCTCATTTGAACTTTGAAGCCTTGTTGTCTTAGGATTCGGAACCAAAGGGAAACAGTTTGTAGGTTGTTATTATCGGGGATCCCCTGATCGCCATATGTAAGATAGACATGTTGCAAGGCTTCCTCAATCTCCTTTTCAAAATGATAGGAAACACCAAGGCGTTGGACTGCATCAATCAGCTCTATAAGCTTCATGGGTTCATGACTAGAAGCTGTGATGATTAGCTCTTTTCTTACTTCTTCTGTTAGCTCTTCAATAAGGTGTTTGCCCACAACTAAATCATCTTTCTGAAAACATATAATAATTAGCAAAAACATTAATTAATGGATATATATATATATATATATACATAAAAGGGAGCTTTTAAATACAAACCGAACAATTTTTACAAACTGTAGAATTAAACTTCATGGTTTTATTGTTTTTTTGAATAATTTTTTTCATTAAGTGTTTATTACAATAAAATAGTTTCATATAATTCTTTTCTTTATAAAATTATTTAATATGCTTAATTTGTTCCTATATGAAAATAAAATTGTTTCATGTATTTCTCATTTTGATAAATCTTGTTTCATATATTCTTCATTAATCAACCCTCATGTGTTCTTGATGAAATTTTTTCACATATTATTGACTAATCAATCCTCATAATTAAGAAAAAGTTAAAAAAAATGATTGGTGGAATGGAGTTTGTATGGATTGTACGAATTGTTTGGTTTGTAATGGATATCTATATATATATATATATATATAGAGGAAAGTTCAAATGTGAACTCATTTTTGGTTGTGAATGTGAGGACGAATCTCAGCCACTTATCCGGTCAATAAAGGCGCTTTCGACTCCTGGTTCCCCTCCTTTAATAATCTCCACCCTCCCATGAATCGCGTCAATCCTCCGTGATCGCGTCCACCATAACCGAAGATGTGTGGCTGAGATTCGTCCTCACGTTCACAACCAAAAATGAGTTCACATTTGAACCTAACCCTATATATATATATATATAGAGAGAGAGAGAGAGAGAGAGAGGAAGTTCAAATGAGAACTTTGTAAACTTAAAGGAACACTTTGTGAACCATATATGATATGAGTCTCACACATTGAAAAATCATATCTGATTTAATGGTGGGCCTCATTGAATCAGATATGATTTTTTAATGTGTGGGACCCACATCATATGCGGTCCACAATATGTTCCTTTGTTTTTTTAAAAGATGGGGTATTCTTGTATGATTCCTCCCCTATATATATATATATAGAGAGAGAGAGAAAAAAAAAGTTCAAATGTGAACTCAAATTTGGGTGTGAACGAATAAATGAGAGCATGACACGTGTCTGAATATAGATTATTCAGACGGAATATACAAATACACGTGTCTATATATATATATATACATATAATACACACCCATTTTGAAGTATGAAGCGAAACCTGCATATACTCTCTTGGCTTCTGCATCTAGATCTAAACTTAGCATATTGTTTTATTTATAATTTCATCTTTATTTGTCTATAATTTAAGCAAAAAAGGTGCTTTTCTTTAATAATTAGTTCATTCTTTATGGGGTTTTTTCAAGTTAAGATATTAGCTTTTTCATTCGTAAAGGTTCCTTGTATTCCATTCATTTGTTGTTTAATGAAAGATAAGTGTTAATGATTAATAAATAATAATGTGAATACTAATAATATGAGACGGATGAAAACATTCTCATACCCATATCCAGAGGCCAAATCACAGGGCCAAACAATTTTAGAAAATGAAGGATTTGTCTAAAAGTGAAAAGTAATTCGATATTTTGATGGTTTTAATCGATGTCGATATCAAATATGCATATGTTTCGTTGTGGAAACAAGCACAGGGACCATCGACTTTACCCATATGACAAGAAATGGAGATGAGACCGAATTTTCAGAAATGGAACCTGTCTGTGCGATGAGATGAGTTCGAATTCCGAAAAATGGAATGCTATGAGATGAGACCAAATTCACAAATAATTGTTTGTGCTTTTGCTGAAAATCAATAAACGGTAATATGAACAGTTACAAAACGCATTCGGGTTTGTGAATAAAAAAAACGTGTTGTCAAAACTGATCCTTTACCAGTAAGGATAAAATATGAAATAGACTAAACAAGCTAGCTAGAAGAAAGATTTAATTTACGGAACACTGAACACATATGCCAAATCACTCGAATAAGCATATCATACAAATAATCAAAGTCGAACAAAAACAGTCAACAAAGATTGAATGGTATTCTTTAGCAAAATGAAGAGGTTGAAGAAGGTGAAATAGTCACATATCCGAAGAGGTAAAAAGCATTCAATGTCATTACCAGAGTTTTGATTGGAATTCCATTGATTTCTATTCACCCATAATTACCCTATTGCACAAATTACAGCAAAAAACCAAATGATGTAACACTGGATGCAAAAAATCCAACCATTGATAGTTTAAAACCATGGAGAAGAAGCATAAAAAATTCTAAACTAAACTCATCAAATCGATTCTCTAAACAAAGGAAGACCATTCACTAAACAGAGGAAGACAATGGGGACAGATTTTCTCCAACCCTTCCGATCGATTTTATAAGACAGTGGGGAACCGAATAAGCTGAAACAGAGAAGGGGAATTGAATCGATGGTGATGGTGATGGTGATGGTGATGGTGATGGTGATGGCGGTTGAAGGGGAGATCGTTGATGGCGGTGGAAGAGGCGATTGGTTTTTTGATCAACTTCAAAATAAGGAAAATCTAACAGGGGCAATCGATTTTGAGGTATTTGTATAATGGGACTCGTTAAAAGAGTGGAATTGAATTGACAAAAATGCCCCTCTTTTTAACAGAGAAAGTTAATGAAGTCAAGGACCAGGGACCATTTTTCAGAGTAAAATTAAAACCATGAGAACGATTTTTAGAGATATTAAAATTCAGGTCCCGCTTTCAAAGATTTCACTAAACCACAGGGACCAAAATTAGAGTTTATTTTAATGTAAAAGTTTCACATGTATTTGTTTTCATAAGTTGAAAGTTTCTCATATATTTTTTTATAAAAAAGTTTCACATGTATTTCTTTCATAATGTAAAAACTTCACATGTAATTTTTTCATAAGGTGAAACAAAACATATGTGCAATAATATCTTAAATCATAGCATTTGATAGAAAAAAAATCATGAAATTTTTTATTTTTATATTGATTTGAAGCAGTTTGTATAGTTTGTACCATTTAGGAAAACGCTAAAAAAAAGAAAACTGAAAAATATCCTGAGAGCCTGCCATCTAGACAATATTTTTTTCTATGCATCAATGTATATATATATGCATTAGTGCATATCCACAAATGCATGTTAAGACATACTGTCCAGATGGAGGCCTCCCAGGGTATTCTTCAGTTTTCTTTTTTTCTTATAACGTTTTTCATTGAATCTAACCCTATATATATATATATAGGGTTAGGTTCAAATGTGAACTCATCTTCGGTTATGGTGGACGCGATCACGGAGGATTGACGCGATTCATGGGAGGGTGAAGATTATTAAAGGAGGGTTATATATATATATAGAGTTAGGTTCAAATGTGAACTCATCTTCGGTTATGGTGGACGCGATCACGGAGGATTGACGCGATTCATGGGAGGGTGAAGATTATTAAAGGAGGGAACCAGGTCAAAGCCGTCTTTATTGACCGGATAAGTGGCTGAGATTCGTCCTCACGTTCACAACAAAAAATGAGTTCACATTTGAACTTTCCTATATATATATATATAATCATATTTGGAGGATTAATTAATTAGTAAGATATATAGAAATATTAAAACCTCATCATATGTAAGAAATTGATCCCCCCAAATGCTAGAATGAGAAGTGACAGTATTGCGGATCAACATGATCTTGCTTGGTGCTACCATTCTGATCATCAATTGCTAATGGTAACGAACAAGTTGACATTTCAAAAGGTTAATTGAAGGTAGGTAGGTTGATATGCTTTTGATTGAATATATAATTTGAAAACAAGTGAATCAAATATATATGGGCAAGAAAGAGGTCCTGGTGTGATGTTAACGTCCTACTTTTAATTATAAGAGAATAAAAACATGAGAAATTAATGTAGATATACTACTCATGCATGCATCGTTTTTATTTTATTCTTATAAACGCAGTGGCGGATGCAGAATTTTTGTCCACTGAGGTCCCATTAAGATAGATTAAAGGCGCGTAAAGTCACCTGACGTGTTTCGGGAGTTTTTTTAAGTTTTTTAGTTGATTTCAAGGGATTTTCTTAGTGTTTTTGTCGCTTTTGAAGTATTTTCTTAGTGTTTTTGTGGATTTCGACTGATTTTTTTGGTTTTTTTTTTATTGATTTCAAAAGTCTTTTTTTAGTGTTTTTGTTAATCGCCGGCAAGATGGGATCCCTTGGAAAATTTTACTGGGGGGGCCTAAGGTTAAATTTAGTATTTTTTTAATCCAAGGACCCACTGAATTATTAAAAAAAATTATTGGAGGAGATGTTTGCTCCAATAATTTTTTTTAATAATTCAGTGGGTCCTTGGACTCCCCATCCTTTTCTACATTGCATCCGCCACTGTATATACGTATATTGTATATGTAATTCCACCATGTATATTCCCCCTTTTCTCTTTTATTATTTTTAATGAATATAAATTATTAATTGCTTTTATACATAGGGTCTGGGACGTAAAAAGGAGGATCATATCAACTTGTTCCGACCTATAAGCTCATGAGCTTGGTCTTACTTTTTTATAAATATAAATCAAATAATATTTTGATGTTTATATCATAATTAAATTTTTTTAATTATAAAAATAAAACTTAAAAATTTAGGTATTATGTCTTGATGTATCCAACTCTTCCATCAAATTTGGCCTAGCGGTATGTGAGTCATTGACCTTCTAGGAGGTCGGAGGTCGGGGGTTCGAACCTCACCAAATGTGAAAAAGGTGTGTGAATTTTTTATTTTATTTGTCGTATATAAATATTATATACTTAAAAAAACGAATTGTTGGTCATGAATCTTAATGAAAACCAAGGTTGACATTTATTGCTCGAAATCTATAATTTTCACCACCTCTCAGCCTACCTCGATCATCTACAATCCACATTGTGATTTTCCTGGAAGAAACAAAGCGTCCAACCTAGATCCAGATCTGGAATTGTTTCTTGATCCGTGTTCAACGATGTTTTTAAGGTTTTCCATTTAAATTTTGATATAGATTTGGGATTTATGTTGGTTTTTATCAAATTTGTATAATTTTGTTATCAAATTTTCTTGATGTTCATCATGATGTTCTTGATGGCATATTTGAGGAAGGTGAATATTCAAGAAAAAAGATGTAATTGATCAAAAAAAGTGTATAATAGAAGACAAGGATAAAATGACAAATTAATTTACCTTCGTACTTAACGTAAAAAATAGACGGTTGTTTACGTCAGGGACCAAATCCATAATAAACTGTTTGCCTTAGAGACCACATACATAAAATACTGCATAAATGAAGGTTTCTTATGTAATAAATAAAGTTAAAGGATCAAACACATAGTTTTTGACATACCTTAAGAACCAAATCCGTAATTTACTCTAAAAATTAAATACTAACTTACGGGTACATTTAATAAAAAAAATTGAGGTGGAAGATAGAGGTACGTAGGTTGGTCTCAATCCACTTACTTTGAAACTTAAATCGATATTTTTTTTAGTCGACTCATAAATTTTACTAAACGAGTTAAATGATATTTGTGTGAATTACCAAGAAATTGGAAAAACAAAATAAATAAAACGAAGGCGGGTATCCAGTCTACCTAACGAGGTTGGCCTCTCAATAATTCTATTATTTCATAACAAATTAATTTTAAATATTCAGTTGCTTTTATATATATTTAAGGTGGTTTACCAAAAAAAAAAAAATGAAAAATTAAAAAACACTCCATCAACTATACGAAGAAACACTTTTAATCTTTTATAATTACAAAAACGTATAAACGAAACATGTTTTTATATATAGAAACGTATAGTCTAACGAAACAAAATTCATTAACTACAAAATATCTATTTTTCAAATTACCCTTAAAATAACTTTTAAATTTATAATATAAATTATAATTTAAATAACATTCCAGCTGTTCAATTTTGGACCGTGGATAATTTTTTTTTAATGGATTAGGAGTTGTTTGTTTATCTTTTTACAGTTTTATTAAGAGCCGTTTTTTAATCGTTAAAATGTGAATTTTGTTTGACAAAAAATAAGTTTGTCTTTTAAAAATGGTTCTAAAACCTTCTGAATCATCTTGTATTATGAACCTCCCTTAACCATTAAGAACTCTAATTATATCCTGTACAATTACTAAACAATTATTTTTCATTTTGTATTATATCATAAAAGTCTCTTAATCATTCTGAACAATTACACAAAAACATTCAACAATTGTCAAACAACCTCTTAGATTATGTTGCATTGGTTGTACAAATGGTAGTGGTTGTAAAATAAACACTAGAAAAAAGAAAATCGAAAACACCTTCGGAGCCCTCCATCCGGACGGTATGCACTAATGCATACAAACGTTTTTTTCCTATGCACCAATGTTTCTATATTTATAGAAGCATTAGTGTATTTGCATGGGCGGAGCCACCTTATAGCCTGAAGTGGCATTGGCTCCCCCTCACACTTCCAAATAAATGTTGATATAGTCTCGAACTTCATTTATCAACTTGAAACTTTATTTATTCATATCAAATTCTATTTTTTATTCCTTTATAAATACCATTTTCAGAAAAAGTTCTAAAATGAACAAGTTACTTTATTAATTACATAAACTTTTTAAGATAAATTTCATGTAATTTTAAAAGGCTTTTCTTATTTATATGGTTATCTAAACATATCTTGTATTTGTTTGTATAAATATAGATATAATTATGTTGTTTAGGTTACTCATGATTTTCAACTTTTTTACAGCTATTTTTAGGAAAAGTATTTAACTACCCGTCGTTTTCTACGCAACGTTTAACAATGTGATAACCCCTATGATTTACGAGTGATATACCCTGTGAAATCGATGTGATAACTATGTGATTTACGAGTGATACACCATCTCAAGTCGGTGCGATAAACAGTGTACTAAACCCTTTCAAATCGGTGTGATAAACAATGTGCTAACTCTCTCATATCGGTGTACTAAACCTCTCAAATCGGTGTGATTAACAGTGTGATAACCCCTGTGATTCTGTGAAGTCGATGTGATAACCCTGTGATTTAGGAGTGACATACCATGTGAAACCAATGTGATATACCTTGTGAAATCAGTGTGATATACCCTGTGATTTAGGAGTGATATACCCTCTCAAATCAGTGTGATAAACAGTTCTTTCTCGTGTAAACCGGTATCCAACAATCTTTGATCAAGTAACAATTCTCTTCTCCTTGTCGAGTGATGATTCTATCGAGTTTTGGGATGATTTACATGTTTTTCTCCGTACAAGAAAACAACCCAGTTTGATGTTATCACCCCAGATGATCGGATTCTTTTGTGATGGTGTTATTTGAATTTATCACTTCAATTTCCAATTTTACCTTTCCATGTTACATATTTTTTATATTTGTTTTTTATTAATCTAAATTAAAAACATCCTTCAACTGTAATTTAAATCACGTTACTTGGTGTATAAAGTGTTCTTGCATTCTCGTAAATCACAAAGGTTCTAGTTTGAACCCTTCATATGGGAAATGTTCGAACGAGAACCCTTGTGATTTAAAAAAGACGCCAAAACACTTGTAAGCCAAGCATTATGTTTTAAATCACAAAATTTGAAGACGGGAGGGAGTTTTTGAAAATAAATAAATATTAAATGGTTTTTAGAAATAATAAATGGGTGTTACCATATACACCCTACTCTATATCATGTCCCCTAATTGATTTATGGCTTATATGTCTATTTTGACTTATTTTGGATGTTATCATATACTAATAGACTAGAGTTTTTTCATAGACTATGGTGTATTCGAAAAATTCGTAATAAAGACGTGCAGGCAGTGGCGGAACCCCATAGGGGCTTATGGGGGCCATGGCTTCCCCGTTTTTTTCGCAATATACCATTTATGTCCAATAGATAACACAAACAGTTCCGATAGTGCAGTTGTTAATGCTATCCGTTTGCATCCAAGAGGTACTGGGATCGAATCTCAGGAGGTATTTTTTTTCTCATTTTCTGTTTTTCTTTCCCTACTTTCTATTTTGTTGACGTATTGTGATATTAAATTACTTATATCAAATATATATATATAAATTAGTTTTTTAAAAATACAAAAAACCAACGTTTGAGTTATTATATATATATATATTGTTATATTAATAATGTAAATGTTTTGTTTTTATTAATTAATAATAGTACAAAAAGATGATAAATTTGTATTATAATTTTTGGTTAATAGTTTAAAGGTTTTGAGTTTTATTTAGACTGTTTATTCAAGTACTTATCCGGTAAATGCTTATAGGTAAAATTTGACACTATTATTTACGTTGTTCGATAAGATTTATGCTCCATCAAAATGACATCATATGCAATAATTTACCCGGAAAACGCTAACCAAGTAAGAGTCGTCATCTTTACTTACAAAATAAGACACTTGATCTTTATCATCGTTCTTATCTGGTAAGATTCTCGGTTTTTGTCATGTCTATCCGGTAAGCTAAGATAAAATGGCTTAGTAAACGTTTATCGGATAAATGTTTGGTAAGTGACCCCTTAGTCTTCATTAACATTTTTTCTCTAAAGTTTAATATTATAACATAGAAAAAAAAAGTTTCGTACTATTTTCGGCCCCCGAGACTACAATGGTTGTGTTCCGCCCCTGCGTGCAAGGGACATATCACATGAAAGTTGTACAATCAGGTAGGTAATAAACACAGGATGAATTTGCATCGATAAGAAAGGGTGATTTGATAAATGTAGTACATGTTTATCATGAACTAGGATAAAAACAAGAAAATGTTGGAAGCAAACGACGACTCTCAAAGATTATCACATATCTCTATACTTCTTCTTGATTGGAAAAAAGATCTTGTCATCCATCTTTCATCAAATTTGTCTTGACCTCTTCATCATTAGGGTTGTAATCGAATCGAGTCGAGTCGATACAGTGTCAAGCTCGAGCTCGATTCGACTTGCAAACTTGCAGCTCGATACTTGATTCGAACTTGGTCGAGCCTAAATTTTCAAGCTCGAGCTCGTGATAGGTATCGACATTTTCGAGCTCGACGACTCGCTCGTGTCTTAAAAGACGCATACCAACATAAATATCAATTGTTAACACTCATTTTCAACAAAATAAACCCTAATTTTTACTTAAAAAGTATCTAACATATCAGACCTATAATTATTAATAGTATATTAATAATTTAATATATACACGTATATGGGGTATAATTGTAATTTTATAGAACCTCGATAAGTCTCACGAGCCACTCGAGCCGAGTAATTTATAGGTTGAACTCGACTCGATTATCTACTCGAGTAGCTCGAGCTCTACTCGTCAATTCACGAGTCGATTTCGAATACTTTCCGAGTAGACATCGAGTATCTCACGAGCTGTCTCGGCTCGATTACACCCCTACTTCATCGCCTCCAAGTATACAAATTATGTTTTATCAAATATTAACAAAAAAAATTAAATTCAATCCCAAATTCTACAAATCAAACACATTAAAGATTTCAAATCCCTCTATAAAATCGAAATCCTTCAAAAGATTCATTCAAACCAAGCAAGCGCTGCTCTCCTCTCCCTTGTTCAAAACTAGCTTCGTCCAAAAGGCTTTTGTTGTATACACTAAGGCGAATTTATACCTAAGCTAGATTCCCAAAAACGGGTGGGAGGATTGCCCAAAAGTTACCATTAAAATGATTCATAATTGCATGTCATTAAAAGTTCCATGAAATGTTGTTTTAATCTATATCTATACTATATATATATAAGGAGTTTAAACGGTTAAGTTGGAATCTTTAAGAGGTACAACATATTAAACTTAATGTACAAGAGTATAAATCATGTAATCCTTTATCAATTTAAGAAAAAAAAATAATTATAATTTGTAAGTTACATGTTAGACTATTAGATTTTGTTATTTACTTAATTTTATATCCCTACCTTTTACCAAATTCATTCCATAACCTTTTTATTTTACCACATAAAATCTTATATCAACTTAATTGTATTTAAAAACATATTATATGTTGTCATAAATTATACCATTATAATCGTCTTTTTAATATCTTTGAAATGAGTCGAATATCCGGTATTTTACGATTTATAAATATTATAAAAAATGATAAATATGTATTAACTTATTTTAAAGAAATCAAATAATTTAATTTTTGATTTTTTTTCTTTTACACCCCTCATCTATCTATCAATATCTATACTATATATACTATCATGTAAAAGTTATTAAACGATTACTTTAAATATTTTAAGACTTCCAACCTTATTGTCTAAGGTACACTATTTTCATGCATGTCAACCTCCATAAAATTAATTTCAATTTTTGAATTACATTTTATACACCTACACTACTAGAAAGTTGAGTATCTTCAACGGAAATTAATTTTCAACGGAAAATGTCGTTGAAAATTTTCTACGAATTTTAGAGGATTATTGACAGAACATTAATTTTCAACGAATTTTCAACGAATTTCCGTTGAAAATCTCTCACAAACATATATGCATTTTCAACCAAAAATTTTTCAACGGAATGTCTCGTCAAAAAGTTTTTGGTTGAAAATGCATTTTTTGAGAGATTTTCAACGGAAATTCGTTGAAAATTCGTAGAAAATTTATTTTTTGTCAATAATCTCTTTAAAATTCATAGAAAATTTTCAACGACATTTTCCGTTGAAAAATTTCGTTGAAAATACTCAATTTTCTAGTAGTGCTAGACTTTGTTAGTTAATTTAGTTTATATCATTTTCTTTTATAATTTTCATTTCACAATCTTTTCATATTAACATATATAATCTTATCTATACTATTATATAAATCATGTTAAACAGTTAAGTTCACATTTTTAAGAGGTACAACATTTTTTGCATGAACTACAACATCTAAAGCTTTAGAATTTTACTCCAACCTCCACTTCCTATATAAATTAAATTATTTTAAAATTTTAAGTTACAATTGACACCTATATAGTTAATTATTTAATTTATTTTATGTCTTTCACTTTTTCATTTTTCATTTTATACTTTTATTATATTAACCTAAATAATTGTATATGAATCATAAGACAATTAAAAAATAAGTTTCTATTTTTATAAATTATATCATTATGATCGTGTCGTCAATACCTTCAAAATGAGTTCAATATTGAATATTTTTCGATTTAATCATATTATTATATACATGAATAGTAACGACTTATTTTTAAAAAATTTACATTTTATGCCCTATAGTTATATATTTAACTCTTTACCTTTTAATTTTACACCCTATATAATTAGTTTTTAAATTTCGTTCATATCGCTTTAGAGGTGTGCATCGGGCGGGTCGGACGGGTTCGGGTGGACAAATCAAAACCCCGATCAGGTTTCGAATATGGAAACAAAGACCCGAACTTTAGTCTTCGGATTTGGGATTGGTTCGGGTTGAGATCGGTCGGTTTTGGGTATAGTTATAATACAAAAAAATATAAATTTATTCGATTTTGAAGATGAGTTCATATCGATAAATTGATGAAAGCAATAGTAAATTCAGAAGTCATAAAACATTTGGACCGGCTATAATATAAGATTTTCATAAGATAATTAGATAAATAAATATATATATATAATATTTAACTATATATGTATAAATATTTCAGGTTTTTGGACGGGTCGGGTGACCAAATATCAAATCCAAACCGAACCTAAATATCTCCAAAAAATCGGGTTTCGGATTTTGGAGTATTCGGGTTTTGCACAAACACATTATTTTCGGTTCGGATTATTCGGGTTTTGCACACCCCTATATCCCTTACTATTTTATTTTTCATTTTACACATTTATCATATTAAATCAAATAATCGTATATGAATCAAATTACATTAAAAAAATATGTTTCGTTTTTTACAAATAATATCATTACTAGAAACGTACCACTCAATGCAGCGAAATTTAAATATTTCATCAGCATTAAGGTTAGAAATCTCAAACTCTTTTAAAATATCAAATTATCTATCATTATGAACTTATAAATCGGCATCCATCATTTTTACATTTTCGTCAAAACAAATATGTCATAAATTTGCTACTTTGTTTCTTTTAAATTAGGATTGTACTTGGGTTCTGTAAAAATAATGGATGTTGATTTATAAGTTTATAATGATAGATAATTTAATATCTTAAAAGAGTTCAAGATTTCTAACATTAATGTTGATGAAATATTTAAGTTCCGCTGCATTGCAGCGGGTACCTCTTCTAGTATATATTAAAAGAGTAACCAAGAGGATTGAGGTAGCATCTTCTAAGCTTTAGAATTCCTTCTATCTTTTTTCTCAATTTTTTGATTTTTTTAAATGTTGAAATCCTTAAAGATTTTTTTGCCCCTGTAAGGAAAATGTATAATTCATTATTAAAAGGATTTTTATGTAATTTTACATGTCCAAGTTTAACCTCCAACTCTTGATTTATCCTTTCATTTACTTTCATTTATTTCTTAATTAAAATTGTTTTTCAAAGTTGAAATAATAAACAAATGAAATCCTATAAATTATTTTGGTGGGGAATAGAGAAAATGTTAAATTTTGACTGCTTCAAATTTTTTTCTATCGATAGGAATTCCTTTGATGAAGATAAAGAAGATGAGAGTTGAAGAAAATTTAATCATTATGTAAAAGTTATCTTTGAAAACTGTGATTTGTTATAACATATTTCTTTTTTTCAATATTGTTGTGTTTGTTGTTATCTATGACATAATTGTGTTTTCGATTGGATCATATAATTTTGAATAAAAATTTTGATATTTTTTTTTAATTATAATACATGATAAAAAAATCAAATTTAAGATTCACTGACAATAAATGTTTATACGTGACTGAAAATTACGTAAAATTTTGATTATTCCAAGATTTTTTGTATTATTGTAGTGAAAATTAATGGTGTCTATCACTTCGTTCTCAAAAAAACATTTCTCAAATCTTTGTGTATCAAACATCGGAAAAAAAAAGATTTGTTGAAAAAATCCATAGATTTGGTTTGTAACAATTTAAAAGTTTTTTTTATTTCTAAGTTTTCTATTTAGATTCTTTATTTATAAGTTTAAAAACCATAGTTTTACGTTTTATTTTTTCATAATATGATACTGCATTTTGAGAGTTTGAAATATTATTTACTATTTTCTTAGATATATGAATTAATTTAAAATAAAAACATATCATTAGAGAATGTTTTTTTTTCATTTTCTAAATTCAACACATTAAATATTAAAAATTTTGTTTTTTATTTACATAACGATCAATGCGATTAATTTTTTATCGTCTTTTATTCTATTAGCTTAACAATTAATATAATTAAAAATTTTGGTTGTATTTACAATTTCTTTTTTTATTTATACACCAATCAATACATTAATGTGATATTATAAAAATGGTTAAAAACATATGTTGGCATTTTGAGAATCCTTGGATGGTAGATTTTATTATTTATCAAATTTTTAGTTTTTTAAAATTTTTATATCTTATTAATTGATCAAATATTAATTGTATTTTTGTAATTATTACAAATCAATATACTTATTAATTGATACAACCCTTCATATACTTCTTTTAATTATTACATTTCATACATATAAATGAAATATTTATGACAATTTAATACATTTAAATATAAATGATAAAAAAAATGATGAAAAAGAGTAAGAGTACCCTCACCGGGACTAGGGTCAGCCCTCAATTGTGTTATATGATTTATGTGATGTTATATAATATTCATTTTTCTATTAAAAAAAAGGCAAGAACATTAATCCATGAAGATTTCAAAGCTATATTATATAACTTACATGATATAAATAATACATTATATAATAAAATGTTTTTAATAAGTAATATATCTATTACTATATCAATTAAAGAAAAGAATTAACGAAACAATATTGTGTTTTATTTTTATCATCCCACGTTGGTGGAAAGATTAAAATTTATGAAGGAACAATTAAATGTATCAAAAGAGAAGATGATTCGTTTGTGTGAAATTATAGGGTTGAAGAAATAAGGTAAATCAAAAAAGAAAACGATTCCTTAGTATACACTCAAATGTTGCTTATTTGTGACAAAAACATAAGTTGATATTAATCTTATTTTTATGGGGGAAAGTTATTGTAATAATTTGCTATTGAGATTTTTAACACGATCCATCCTTGCATACTGATCAACTAATTTTTCATCTTTATAATATTTTCTATAAAGTGATATGACTATTGGACCTGTCGTTTGAGTTTTAAATAACAAAATTCTTACCGATGTATCACAAATTTATCGTAATAATAAACGAGAATGAATACATGCAAGTTAATCACTTATTTAAAAAACTTTCATTTTTTATATTGTATTTCAATAATTATTAACTAAGGAATTACGTTTGATTTTAAATTTAAGTTCAATATTCAATTTATAAAATTATTGTCGCGCAAAGCGCGGGCCCTAACACTAGTTACTTAGAGCATCTCCAACAGCTATTGTAAAATTTCTCTAAAATAGTATATCAAAAGTCAAAATCTCTAAAATAATTTACATCCAACTCCAACAGCTACTTTATTTTAACAACTTTGTCATTAACAATATTAATAAAATATTCCATCATTTAATAAAATATTATTTCTCTTTTCTACACACTTAACTTCAATTATTTTGATTGGTTGAATATAATTAAAATATTTTTTCTCTCTCTTCTATATATTTTTAGAGATTCTCTAAATTTAGAGATTTTTCTTTTCTTTCTTCCCATTTTTCTATTTTAGCAATTGATATACCATAGCTGTTGGAGCACTTAATTTGCTAAAATTCTTCATTTTTCTATTTTACAATAGCTGTTGGAGATGCTCTTAGAGAATCTCCAACAGCTATGCTAAATTAGAAAAAATAAGGATTTTAGCAATTTTACTCTCCAACAGCTATGTCATACCTTATGCTATAATAGAGACATATGTAGAAAGAGAGAAAGAATCTATAAATTTAAAGAATCTCTAAATGGAGAGAGAAATTATTATTTAATTGTTTCCCACCAATCATACCCTTCTTTTTCTAGGGTTACTGAATATTTTATTAATATATTTTATGGTAGAATTGCTAAAATAGAATAGCCGTTGAAGATGGACGTAATATTTTTTAGGGATTTTAACTTTGCATATATGTTATTTTAAAAAAATTTAAAGATAGTTGTTGGAGATACCAGCGGAGCTGGGCGCCGGGGCCCTGGCTGCACTAGAGGTTTAAAGGTTTGCCAAATTGACAAACATGTCTGTCTACCTTTGACTACAAAATAACTCAGGGACGGATCCAATTTTTTTTCAAACAATGGCACCGTTTAATTATAAGAAAACAAATGTCGATATATTTTCCGTAACATCATAATTAGTTTATTGGTTAGTTCATTGATTTTCATATATGAGGTCTTTTGTTCAAATATTTTATCATAATTTTTTTTTTCAAAAACATAATAAATTTGAAATTAAAAGAAAAAACTAAGAAGATAACACTAGTGGGATTCAAACTTGCATCCGGCGACCGGGCCTCGGGTGTAGGAAAAATCTTGCAAACCAACTATGCCAAGAAAAACTCGTGTTCTTATTGTAGTTTTAAAATATATACGGTGATACGTAACAAAACGATATGATTACACGCTTTCACAAACCTAAATTTTTTTACACTACAACGTATGAATGAAACGGTGGCACGTGTCATCGTAACCACAATGACCGTCCATGAAACAACCCCCGACTTCTCACTTTAAATACTTGATAATATTTCCCCCTATACTTTCTAATTTTCACTTTTGAGCCAACGAAAATCCACCATTTTTTTCTTTATCATCTTTTTTTTTTTTATCATAAGTATTTATTCAGCTATATTTTGGATGCATGTCGTATAAATTACTTCTTTTTTTGGAAAAAAGATTGATTCCTTCTTTAAAATATAAAATTCTAAAAAAATAGTTCTTCAATTTTTAAATTTGATTATTATTTTATGATTACAAGTTTTACAGAATAATTGCTTTTTATGGCTACAAGTAACTTTGAAATTATAGCAATAACTAATTTAACCTTGATATCAAGCATCTTGTGAGAAGAAATATGGGCATGGAAATGGAGAATGTATACAAATATGCTTTTCCTTTTAATCAGTAAACACTTGGGATTCATATATGGTCTAATTTCTATTGACAAATTAAACAACAACAATATGAAGGGAGCTATTGCAATGCTTCGTATAACGAGGAACCAACCAGTTGCTAGCTTACAGCCTGAGAAAATGAAATATTACCTCCTGCAAGTATATAAGAGAGGAACACCTTACCACCATCATCTATCATCATCATCATCATCATCTACCATTCATGCAGTTAAACGCTTATCAGCAAGAGTCACCATTCTCACTTACCAAACGCCTACCCCACAAGGCCACAACCCGACGACTTCGCCTACTCTCTGATGCTTGAAATTAAAACTCAAAACACCCTTACAATAACTATGTCGCGTTAGAATAGGGAAGACCTATAAATTTTTTCAAACGGTAACACCATTTGACTATATGAAACAAATATAGAAAAAAAAATCAAATGGTAGCACTATTTGACTATAAGAAATTTTTTTCAAAAGGTGACACTGTATTTAACTAAAAAAATGACTTGTTTCGGGTGGAAGAAAAATCTTGCAAATTAAGGTGGCGTTTGTTTTTTAAGAGATGCTAAAATCTTAAGTCTGATTTTAGTTTTAAAAAGGTTATGTAACGCCTAAACGAATCAGACATAAGTGGTGATTAAGAGCTTAAAATGAATAAACAAATGAGGCCTAACTCTACGAAAGAAAACTTGTTCTCAATGTAACAAATTAATGTGGTAACATTTTTTATGACCCAATTTTTTTTACACTACAACGGATGAATAATATGTTGACACGGGCCACCGTATTGCTCTGAATTTGGGGTCGTCCTTGAGCTAGAAGCCATCACAGTGGGCAACCACCAATTACCGGCGCCAGAAAATATGAAGACGATTGATAGATTAAGGGAATGGTGGTTGACTCCGGTACTACTTACTTCATGTTACTAGCTAGTATGCTAAAATATAGATTTTGAAGATTTAAAGCATATTTTCACTTCAACAACTATACTATATCATATGCAAAAATAGAGAAAAGAAAAACTATAGATAGAAATCTACGAATATAGAAAGAAATTATAGAATGATTATTGGATAGATATATGAAAATAAGCATATCTTGTTTATTTTTGAACAATGTAATGTGAATAGGTGATAAATATTCAAAAAGCTGTCATCGTGAAAGTCAATAAAATTAAACTTTACCATAATAATTGTCACACTTAAGAAAACTAAACTCATACAAATCAATATTTTCAAAATTGTTATTCGAATAATATAGTTAATTAGTTATTCTAGAAAAAATGTCACAAAAACTACAAGTACCACAATAAAATTGAGTTTATAGGACACTACCAATAAATAAGCATCCAAATGAGACCACTTTATACGACACAAATTATAATACCAAAAAATAAAGTGTCCTATCTAAAAGCGTTGTAATAAGTTTATAGGACACTTTTAGACGTCGTAACAAACTTTTTAGGACGCTTTTAATAAAAAGCGTTCATTAGCTAATTTATAGGACACTTTTGAGAAAGTGTCCTATAAACCCATCTTTTTATAAGACACTTTTCCAAATTGTGTCCTATAAACTAGCTAATATGACATTTATCTATAAAAGTGTCCTAATAAACTTGTTACGACACACAAAAACGTCCTATAAAGTGGTCTATTAAGACGTTTATTTATTTGTGGCGTCCTATAAACCCAATTATAATTGGTGTAGTGCAGTCTTTTCTAAAACAAAGAAAGAGAGAAGGAAGGTTTAAAAGCGGGGAAAGATTCCGGAAAATCCGAGCTTCTCGTTTCTCTACAGCCCAATAAATCAAGCAAAGAATTAATTCCGATATAAGTGTTACTAGAGAAATGGCAGAGTTGACTGAAAGTTAATTTAGGGCTCCAAAAGTGAAGGAAGAGGAGAGGAAGGATTAAGGGAGATTAATGAATGTTTTTGCTTACTCCAATCTCATCATATATATTTTTGGTTTCATCCTTATCCAAGTTATATATATCCAAGTTTATGTGGTTGATTTGTTCCATCGATATCGTCTTTGTGGCGGTTTATTCATACATAAGTAGGTGTAGCCATTTAGAA
Source organism: Silybum marianum (assembly GCA_036898165.1). Lineage (NCBI taxonomy): Eukaryota > Viridiplantae > Streptophyta > Magnoliopsida > Asterales > Asteraceae > Silybum > Silybum marianum. Next base: position 5,321,917 of record CM072537.1, on the reverse strand, counting down.
ATTCAGCCCATAAACTATCAGTGTTAATAGAGATAAAACCAGCCCATAAATTAATTAGTATTAAAAAGTTATTATATCAATTTTTTTTGAACATTTGAGGGTTAGCAATTGCTAACCCTTGTCATAAGGTACCTCCGCATCTGGTTTTATGAACAAATACACAAGAGAGAACATTTTATGCCTTATTATTTTAATATTTTTTTTACAAGATCACTGATTTTTTTTAAGTTAAAAATCTCTATCGAAATTCGCATATCAATAAGTCTTAAGTTGATCATAAAGTGAAAAAAATTGGGAATTGGGGACACTTTTTTTATTGGTTGACTTTATCCCTTAGAAACCGCACGTGTAGGCGTAGCCATATAGAAATTCAACCCATAAACTATTTAGTGTTTAATAGAGATAAAACCAACCCATGAATTAAATAGTACTAAAAAGTTATTATATCAATTTTTTTTGAACATTCGTGTCACAAGGTACCTCCGCCCCTGTATACATTGGTTGTCTTATGATATATTCATAAAATAGCTTTTGCTGTAGTGGTGAAATTGTGTTACACAGTTAATTTTATTTGTTTTCTTCGTTACTAAAGAATCATAAAATAAATATATAGGTTAATTTCGCTGAGGTGATGATGAGATTGTGATACATAATTCATTTTATTTGTTTTCTTCGTTACTAAAGAATCACCGGGTGGTGATATTATTATAGGAACCATATAAGAGCTCCGCGTTGGTTGCTTTTCTACCTACTAATACCTTTTGACGGACTTTCTAGTGTGCACTGTTACCTTTTCTCTGATAATATTCATTCGGAGAGGACACGACATATGCTTTCCTAGCTTGACTTAATAGTAAGGGCATGACTTAATAGTAAGGGCACCTGAATTAAGGCTTCATGCTGAAATCGTAATTCAACAATTGTGGCCACATTTGGTTGAAGATTCAAATACTAGATGTTACTTAATTGATTAATAACAAATTGATATTTTGTGCGAGATCAAAAAAAAAATTAGAAAAAAACTGATCTAACATACAAAAATAGACCTGTAGAATACATATATTTAATATTTATAATGGTATACATGATTCTTTATATTTTATAAATAGATAATCATGTCAAAGAGACAATATAAAATTAATTCAATAGATATAATTCGCCAATCACTTCTTAATTATCGTTGTCCTTGATCATAATTTATCTTGTAACAAGCTAATGAAACATCGTATATCACAAGGGCACCTAATTTGAAAAACACCAACAAATTAAGAAGAATTATCTTAAACCACTAAGTCATCAAATTAAAGGGTGAACTAGGAGGGATTTGATGTATTGTATGACTTCTTTTCCGGCATGATTGTAGCCATCGTTGTTGCCTTTATAAAGTGCATCACACATACGTGCAAGGTTGATTGCAGGCATAACTAGTGGAAATGGGACATCTGTAGGCCTAAGAGATTCTCGATTTATAACTTTCCATTCATCTTCAACTTGTTTCGAGAAATATTCAATTGCTTCCTCCTCAGTTGCACCGGTTTCCTTTATGTAGCATTCGATGCTTGAAGCAACATGACCTCTTTCTTGTTCCTCCTAAAGTATTAGATTATATATAGATATATAAGTTGTCCGAAAACATGCATATACTAATTTCATAGCTAGTGTTTTTATTTGTAATTTTAAAGACTACTTGTTATTAGTAGTACCTTGTGGGTAGCAATATCATCCATAAGCCTTAAAATCAGACATGAAGCTTTGACAAGAGGAGGATGTGTAGCCACCCATTTAAAGGTATCCTCGGTTACCAACTTGTCGTCTCCACCAACATAAGATCTCGCGATCATCACAGCATAAGCACAAGTTATCAATGAATTAGATATGTATTCATCTAGTGTCGGCATGTACCCCTCTTTTAACCATTTGGCTTCTGCTAACAGGCTTCTTGTGCACTCTTTCGCCTGTAAATTTTTCATATTCGTTTCAGCCAATTAATTAGACTAATCTTTATCAATAATATAAGGATATAATATATATATATATATATGGAATTAATTACTACTATACCAGCTCCTTAACATGGTGGATGTGATATGCTTTTCCCTCTTTTTCAAGTGCTTCCTCCATTTCTTGGTGAACAGTCACAAGTTCTTGATATATTACTTTCATGTATTCCGGAAGCATATCCAAGCAGCTTATGGACCATCTACACAATATATATAACATTATATAACATTAGCATTAAATCATGAGTAAACATATTAGTATAGCATATAAGATCTAGCAAAATATAATACCTTTCAACGGCTTCTGTAAAGATCTCTAGCTCTTCATAAGTACCATAATTATCAAATGTGTCATCTATAACGACTAACCACATGCACGATTTGATTAGAAACATTCTTGCACGAGAATGATGAGGCTCGAAATAGATTCCCAATATCCAAAAGTAGCCTTCTATCATTCTGTCTCGGACAAACGGTAGCTTATTCTGCATGTCCAAATCTTTCCACCATCTGATCATACAATAAACATACATACCAGAATAAAGAGAAATCATCAAACCAGAAAAGATAGCCCATCTCAAATGCCTTATGATTCATGCTAGCTGCCTAGCTAGCCAAGAGGTCTTAATTTGATTCAGTTCATAATTAGTCCGCTTAATCAGCTAGCTAGATTCATTAACTATATATAAATTAGTAATTAGTTATGTATAAACAAGTAACTTAACTGAATACAACTTACTTGCAGATTTGGCTAAGTTCCTTTTTGTGCATTGATTGAAGCATGTTAAAATTTAACTTTGCAAGCTTCAGTAAGATCTGATTATGGGAGGATTTTTGTTGGTAGATAGGTATGTAACGCACCGTCTCTAGCCTTGGCAACCTTTTCCGAATTGGCTGACTTAGTGCTTCTTGTATTTGGGTTCTTAAAGAAGAGTCGCAACAAGGATCCTCAGCAATGATGGCAAGGTGAGTTTTAGTGAATTCGAGAGCATCATCCAGTAGTTTTTCGCCTTCCACCCTCATATATGATGCTTCATACAAAGCAAGCATACTTTCAACATCATTACTTAACAAGTTTCCCTTCTCATCCATATGGCTCTTGAATATTTCTGTAACATCATATCATCAAACCAAAAGATAGCATTTAGTACTGTAATGCACAAAATATTTAAAATAGACTATATATAATTAAAATATATAATTACCGGATGAAACATTGAAGCCCTGTTGTCTTAGGATTCGGAACCAAAGGGAAACAGTTTGTAGGTTGTTATTATCGGGGATCCCCTGATCGCCATATGTAAGATAGACATGTTGCAAGGCTTCCTCGATCTCCTTTTCAAAATGATAGGAAACACCAAGGCGTTGGACTGCATCAATCAGCTCTATAAGCTTCATGGGTTCATGACTAGAAGCTGTGATGATTAGCTCTTTTCTTACTTCTTCCGTTAGCTCTTCAATAAGGTGTTTGCCCACAACTACTAGATCATCTTTCTGAAAACATACATAATTAGCAAAAACATTAATTTATGGATATATGTGTGTATATATATATACATATATCATGGAGGATTAATTAGTAAGACATATAGAAGTATTGAAACCTCATCATATGCAAGAAACTGATCCCCCCAGATACTAGGATGAAAGGTGACAGTATTGCGGATGACATGATCTTGGTTGGTGCTAGTAGTATTTTCATTAAGTGCTAATGGTGAGGAATAAGTTGACATATCTCAAATTAAAGGTTGATTGGAAGGAAATGAAGGCAGCAGGTAGTTGGTGCTAGTAGTATTTTCATTAAGTGCAACTGACTGAATATATAATTTGGAATCAAGTGAAGCAAATATATAGAGGCCCGCTAAGCAACAGGTTCTGTGTGACTACTTTCAAAGCAATGAATATATATTTTTTACTAACACAAATTTATTTAAAAGTTTTATTTTTTGTTTAAATTTATTTAAATAATATTTACCATATTTGTGATTTAATTTTTGTTTAAAAAACTATTTTCTATTTAAGGCATTTAAAATCAATGTTTTCAATTTCATTTACATAGTTTTGTTATTAAAACAGTATTTTAAAAAATTACGGTTTTTATTAAAATCACATGTGATTTACAATTAAATTGATTCTTTTTCAATAAAATTTCCTAATCACATATGATTTAAAGCCTGATAAATAATGATTCAAGTTAAACATTGAAAAAATAAGAAGAAGAAAATCATTTACAATTAAATTGATTTTTTTTCAATAAAATTTCCTAATCACATATGATTTAAAGCACGATAAAGAATGATTCAAGTTAAACATTGAAAAAATAAGAAGAAGAAAATCATATTTGATGTGTAACATAACCAATTAATATGAATATAAGATCACATGTACTTCAAATATAATTCATAAATTACAAATATCAAATGTAACATTGTAGATAACTTACATTTTTTCATTTAAACTTACTATTATCAATATCATATATGATAGTTTGACAAAATAAGCGATTATTTTAGAGGAAAAAAACATTGATTAGTTGTAGATATCACATTTGATTTCTGAAAAAAAAAATTGTAATTAAAAAATTATTGAGAAACTAAATCACACTTATTTTAAATGTCATCAAATATAAAAGATAAATTAATGAAAAATTAATCATAATCAGAAAAAATTGTAAAAAATATAAATAAATACCTTAATTAAATGATTAAATAACCGTTACAAATCAATAAATAAACAAATGACAAATCAATCATGTGTCGTTTGTAATATACAGACTATATATATATATGGAAATTATTTGTGTGTTTATATGAATAAAAAATTAATAAATTCATACGCTTGCATGAAATTAATCATGTTCATTTTCCATATATAATCCAACGTATATAAATAAATGAAAATTTAATCATGTTTCATTTATTATGCGATGATATATATGGAAATTCATTTTTTTATATATTTATGATTATTTTATTCTATATTATTTATGATTAACGATTAAAATGACGTGACGCGTGGCGTGGCATGACTTCGAGATCAAGCCTCATGCCTTAGGAGCCACGACGAGGCCGTGGCGATGACAAATCTTTATATCATATAGATTATTATACACGTGAACATATATTTTCTATTATTATCTAATAGTCAATGATATTAAATGATTTAAATTAGATTATACATTATAAACTAACAAATAAAACATTAAAAATAGTAAGAAAAAACAAATATTGCGTTGTAAAAACCGCGCACTAGGTCATGGCATGCCACGAGTATAACGTGGCATGAACCACAAGTCTTAAGCCACAGCAGCCGTTACGGCGAACTTTTTTGAACACTGTTTATGATTCTTTGTTATAATTTTTGTGGTTTAAATAAGATTAATTTTTTCATTTATTTATTTTTATAGCATTTAAAATAAATGTGACTTAATTTGTTATGTAATATATTTACTTTTAACTGAAACATGTTATTTTTTATTTTTTTTAATAATTTTTTCATAAAAAATCAGATGTGATATTCACAATTAATCAATATTTTATTTTTCAAAAAAGAATCACTATTTTTTTTTGTCAAAATATCACATGTAAAATAGATCTTTATGAGTTTAAGTGGAAAAAAATGTAAACTATCTACAACATTACATATGATTTTGTAAATTATTGGATACATGTAATCTTATACATATTAAGGGCCTGCTTGTTAGCAGCTTAATGAGCTTAATGGGACTTACAGCTTATTCGGTCAGCTATAAACAACTGTTTGGTAGTGACTTAATGATATAGAAAGTGGCTTATTCAAGCAGTTCGGAGTGAGCTTTATGCAGAAAGCCAAGTTTTTTCCTAAACCGTCCCTCCCAATTAAAAAACATGCTCCTTCCATATACGAAAAAACCCTCCTAAAGAAAAAAAAACTTTTCCAATCTATATAGACATGCATTAATCCACAATGCATGCCTTTATCCGTATAGGATTTCATGGAAAACCAACCAAACAGCTCCTAAATGTATTATGCTACACATCACATCACGTACCTTGTTCTTATTATTTCTCTTTCGCATGCTTTATTTGAATCACTGTTTTTCATTTTTATAAACATATGTGATTGCCCATGAACGCACACCTTTGACCAATTTGATTCGCTGGAGAGATAAACCGGTTAATTGGAATTTTCTACTAGATCCCTTCTAAGATTTTTTTTGAAAAATTAATTAGTTATTAGTTACATGTGATTTTGACTATAATTTTTTTAAATATTGCTCTTCAATAAAATAAATAAATTATTCAAACACATTAAAAGAAATAATTTTTTTAAATAAAGAATTGAATAACATCAAAATCACAAATATGGTAAAAAGTAAAATCTTAAATAAATGCCTTAAATAACTTTTTCCCTAAGAGCATCTAGATGGAACCTCCAAGAACCTCACTTGCCATATTTTTTCATGTCACATCACTGTCACCTCAACAAAACAAAAAACTCCATAAAATCTTCCAATAAGGGTTCTTATAAAAACTTCACTTTCCTTATTTTTAATTTATAATATTTTATTTTATATAAAGATTATTATATAAATTTAAGTATATGTATATATTATTAAATTATTAAAAAATTTAAATATGAGAGGCGTGAAAGATTTATCAATGGTGATATTTATATATATAACAGTTTCATGTATTTTTTAAAATTAAAATAATATTTACAATAATTAATTTATATTTATAAATTAATTATATATATAATAATAATACAATGAGATAACACAAAAATCTTGCATAAAAACTTAAAAGAAAAGAAAAAGAAAAATATATTTTATAATGTTTAGTTTATATATATTTTTAATCAATATTTATTTATATATTTTATAAATTTATTAAAAAAATAAAATGATTAATAAAACAATAACAATAATGAAATAATAAATAACAAAAAAAGGAATGTTTTGCAAGAACCCGGGTTCTTGTTCAAGCATCTGAGTGTCTATAAGAACCTGTGATTGGACAAAAACTTGTGCTCTACAGTGAAGGTTTTTGTAAGAACCTGAATAAGAACCTGTAGAAGAACCTCCTGTGGATGCTCTAAATAAACTACTTTTAAGCTCTTTTTTTAAAAATTATTTATTGAGTGAATTACACCGGTGGTCCCTATGGTTTATTGAAATTTTGGATTCAGTCCTTAAAACAAACTATCTACATTGATGGTCCCTAACTTTTTATTTTCATTGCACCCATGGTCTCTCCACTTAACAAGGTTAGTTAGCAACCGTTAACTTTTTATTCACCATTTTTTTTAATTTTTTATTTAAAACATATTTTATAAATCAAATGAGAACTCAAATTTGTACTCACGTTCACAACCAAATTTGAGTTTGCATTTGAATTTTCTTCTATATATATATATATATATATATATATGAAGAGGTTCAAATGAAAACTTTGTAAATTTAAAGGAACAAAAAGACTCATTTGGGATCACATATGATGTGAGACAATTGTGTTATATGATTTATGTGATGTTATATAATATTCATTTTTCTATTAAAAAAAAGGCAAGAACATTAATCCATGAAGATTTCAAAGCTATATTATATAACTTACATGATATAAATAATACATTATATAATAAAATGTTTTTAATAAGTAATATATCTATTACTATATCAATTAAAGAAAAGAATTAACGAAACAATATTGTGTTTTATTTTTATCATCCCACGTTGGTGGAAAGATTAAAATTTATGAAGGAACAATTAAATGTATCAAAAGAGAAGATGATTCGTTTGTGTGAAATTATAGGGTTGAAGAAATAAGGTAAATCAAAAAAGAAAACGATTCCTTAGTATACACTCAAATGTTGCTTATTTGTGACAAAAACATAAGTTGATATTAATCTTATTTTTATGGGGGAAAGTTATTGTAATAATTTGCTATTGAGATTTTTAACACGATCCATCCTTGCATACTGATCAACTAATTTTTCATCTTTATAATATTTTCTATAAAGTGATATGACTATTGGACCTGTCGTTTGAGTTTTAAATAACAAAATTCTTACCGATGTATCACAAATTTATCGTAATAATAAACGAGAATGAATACATGCAAGTTAATCACTTATTTAAAAAACTTTCATTTTTTATATTGTATTTCAATAATTATTAACTAAGGAATTACGTTTGATTTTAGCTAAGTTCAATATTCAATTTATAAAATTATTGTCGCCGCGCAAAGCGCGGCCCTAACACTAGTTACTTAGAGCATCTCCAACAGCTATTGTAAAATTTCTCTAAAATAGTATATCAAAAGTCAAAATCTCTAAAATAATTTACATCCAACTCCAACAGCTACTTTATTTTAACAACTTTGTCATTAACAATATTAATAAAATATTCCATCATTTAATAAAATATTATTTCTCTTTTCTACACACTTAACTTCAATTATTTTGATTGGTTGAATATAATTAAAATATTTTTTCTCTCTCTTCTATATATTTTTAGAGATTCTCTAAATTTAGAGATTTTTCTTTTCTTTCTTCCCATTTTTCTATTTTAGCAATTGATATACCATAGCTGTTGGAGCACTTAATTTGCTAAAATTCTTCATTTTTCTATTTTACAATAGCTGTTGGAGATGCTCTTAGAGAATCTCCAACAGCTATGCTAAATTAGAAAAAATAAGGATTTTAGCAATTTTACTCTCCAACAGCTATGTCATACCTTATGCTATAATAGAGACATATGTAGAAAGAGAGAAAGAATCTATAAATTTAAAGAATCTCTAAATGGAGAGAGAAATTATTATTTAATTGTTTCCCACCAATCATACCCTTCTTTTTCTAGGGTTACTGAATATTTTATTAATATATTTTATGGTAGAATTGCTAAAATAGAATAGCCGTTGAAGATGGACGTAATATTTTTTAGGGATTTTAACTTTGCATATATGTTATTTTAGAAAAAATTTAGCATAGTTGTTGGAGATACCAGCGGAGCTGGGCGCCGGGCCCCGTCGCACTAGAGGTTTAAAGGTTTGCCAAATTGACAAACATGTCTGTCTACCTTTGACTACAAAATAACTCAGGGACGGATCCAATTTTTTTTCAAACAATGGCACCGTTTAATTATAAGAAAACAAATGTCGATATATTTTCCGTAACATCATAATTAGTTTATTGGTTAGTTCATTGATTTTCATATATGAGGTCTTTTGTTCAAATATTTTATCATAATTTTTTTTTTCAAAAACATAATAAATTTGAAATTAAAAGCAAAAAACTAAGAAGATAACACTAGTGGGATTCAAACTTGCATCCGGCGGCGGGCCTGCGGGGTGTAGGAAAAATCTTGCAAACCAACTATGCCAAGAAAAACCTGTGTTCTTATTGTAGTTTTAAAATATATACGGTGATACGTAACAAAACGATATGATTACACCTTTCACAAACCTAAATTTTTTTACACTACAACGTATGAATGAAACGGTGGCACGTGTCATCGTAACCACAATGACCGTCCATGAAACAACCCCCGACTTCTCACTTTAAATACTTGATAATATTTCCCCCTATACTTTCTAATTTTCACTTTTGAGCCAACGAAAATCCACCATTTTTTTCTTTATCATCTTTTTTTTTTTATCATAAGTATTTATTCAGCTATATTTTGGATGCATGTCGTATAAATTACTTCTTTTTTTGGAAAAAAGATTGATTCCTTCTTTAAAATATAAAATTCTAAAAAAATAGTTCTTCAATTTTTAAATTTGACTATTATTTTATGATTACAAGTTTTACAGAATAATTGCTTTTTATGGCTACAAGTAACTTTGAAATTATAGCAATAACTAATTTAACCTTGATATCAAGCATCTTGTGAGAAGAAATATGGGCATGGAAATGGAGAATGTATACAAATATGCTTTTCCTTTTAATCAGTAAACACTTGGGATTCATATATGGTCTAATTTCTATTGACAAATTAAACAACAACAATATGAAGGGAGCTATTGCAATGCTTCGTATAACGAGGAACCAACCAGTTGCTAGCTTACAGCCTGAGAAAATGAAATATTACCTCCTGCAAGTATATAAGAGAGGAACACCTTACCACCATCATCTATCATCATCATCATCATCATCTACCATTCATGCAGTTAAACGCTTATCAAAGAGTCACCATTCTCACTTACCAAACGCCTACCCCACAAGGCCACAACCCGACGACTTCGCCTACTCTCTGATGCTTGAAATTAAAACTCAAAACACCCTTACAATAACTATGTCGCGTTAGAATAGGGAAGACCTATAAATTTTTTCAAACGGTAACACCATTTGACTATATGAAACAAATATAGAAAAAAATATCAAATGGTAGCACTATTTGACTATAAGAAATTTTTTTCAAAAGGTGACACTGTATTTAACTAAAAAAATGACTTGTTTCGGGTGGAAGAAAAATCTTGCAAATTAAGGTGGCGTTTGTTTTTTAAGAGATGCTAAAATCTTAAGTACGATTTTAGTTTTAAAAAGGTTATGTAACGCCTAAACGAATCAGACATAAGTGGTGATTAAGAGCTTAAAATGAATAAACAAATGAGGCCTAACTCTACGAAAGAAAACTTGTTCTCAATGTAACAAATTAATGTGGTAACATTTTTTATGACCCAATTTTTTTTACACTACAACGGATGAATAATATGTTGACACGGGCCACCGTATTGCTCTGAATTTGGGGTCGTCCTTGAGCTAGAAGCCATCACAGTGGGCAACCACCAATTACCGGCGCCAGAAAATATGAAGACGATTGATAGATTAAGGGAATGGTGGTTGACTCCGGTACTACTTACTTCATGTTACTAGCTAGTATGCTAAAATATAGATTTTGAAGATTTAAAGCATATTTTCACTTCAACAACTATACTATATCATATGCAAAAATAGAGAAAAGAAAAACTATAGATAGAAATCTACGAATATAGAAAGAAATTATAGAATGATTATTGGATAGATATATGAAAATAAGCATATCTTGTTTATTTTTGAACAATGTAATGTGAATAGGTGATAAATATTCAAAAAGCTGTCATCGTGAAAGTCAATAAAATTAAACTTTACCATAATAATTGTCACACTTAAGAAAACTAAACTCATACAAATCAATATTTTCAAAATTGTTATTCGAATAATATAGTTAATTAGTTATTCTAGAAAAAATGTCACAAAAACTACAAGTACCACAATAAAATTGAGTTTATAGGACACTACCAATAAATAAGCATCCAAATAGACCACTTTATACGACACAAATTATAATACCAAAAAATAAAGTGTCCTATCTAAAAGCGTTGTAATAAGTTTATAGGACACTTTTAGACGTCGTAACAAACTTTTTAGGACGCTTTTAATAAAAAGCGTTCATTAGCTAATTTATAGGACACTTTTGAGAAAGTGTCCTATAAACCCATCTTTTTATAAGACACTTTTCCAAATTGTGTCCTATAAACTAGCTAATATGACATTTATCTATAAAAGTGTCCTAATAAACTTGTTACGACACACAAAAACGTCCTATAAAGTGGTCTATTAAGACGTTTATTTATTTGTGGCGTCCTATAAACCCAATTATAATTGGTGTAGTGCAGTCTTTTCTAAAACAAAGAAAGAGAGAAGGAAGGTTTAAAAGCGGGGAAAGATTCCGGAAAATCCGAGCTTCTCGTTTCTCTACAGCCCAATAAATCAAGCAAAGAATTAATTCCGATATAAGTGTTACTAGAGAAATGGCAGAGTTGACTGAAAGTTAATTTAGGGCTCCAAAAGTGAAGGAAGAGGAGAGGAAGGATTAAGGGAGATTAATGAATGTTTTTGCTTACTCCAATCTCATCATATATATTTTTGGTTTCATCCTTATCCAAGTTATATATATCCAAGTTTATGTGGTTGATTTGTTCCATCGATATCGTCTTTGTGGCGGTTTATTCATACATAAGTAGGTGTAGCCATTTAGAAATTCAGCCCATAAACTATCAGTGTTAATAGAGATAAAACCAGCCCATAAATTAATTAGTATTAAAAAGTTATTATATCAATTTTTTTTGAACATTTGAGGGTTAGCAATTGCTAACCCTTGTCATAAGGTACCTCCGCATCTGGTTTTATGAACAAATACACAAGAGAGAACATTTTATGCCTTATTATTTTAATATTTTTTTTACAAGATCACTGATTTTTTTTAAGTTAAAAATCTCTATCGAAATTCGCATATCAATAAGTCTTAAGTTGATCATAAAGTGAAAAAAATTGGGAATTGGGGACACTTTTTTTATTGGTTGACTTTATCCCTTAGAAACCGCACGTGTAGGCGTAGCCATATAGAAATTCAACCCATAAACTATTTAGTGTTTAATAGAGATAAAACCAACCCATGAATTAAATAGTACTAAAAAGTTATTATATCAATTTTTTTTGAACATTCGTGTCACAAGGTACCTCCGCCCCTGTATACATTGGTTGTCTTATGATATATTCATAAAATAGCTTTTGCTGTAGTGGTGAAATTGTGTTACACGATTAATTTTATTTGTTTTCTTCGTTACTAAAGAATCATAAAATAAATATATAGGTTAATTTCGCTGAGGTGATGATGAGATTGTGATACATAATTCATTTTATTTGTTTTCTTCGTTACTAAAGAATCACCGGGTGGTGATATTATTATAGGAACCATATAAGAGCTCCGCGTTGGTTGCTTTTCTACCTACTAATACCTTTTGACGGACTTTCTAGTGTGCCGTTACCTTTTCTCTCGATAATATTCATTCGGAGAGGACACGACATATGCTTTCCTAGCTTGACTTAATAGTAAGGGCATGACTTAATAGTAAGGGCACCCGAATTAAGGCTTCATCTTTGAAATCGTAATTCAACAATTGTGGCCACATTTGGTTGAAGATTCAAATACTAGATGTTACTTAATTGATTAATAACAAATTGATATTTTGTGCGAGATCAAAAAAAAAATAAGAAAAAAACTGATCTAACATACAAAAATAGACCTGTAGAATACATATATTTAATATTTATAATGGTATACATGATTCTTTATATTTTATAAATAGATAATCATGTCAAAGAGACAATATAAAATTAATTCAATAGATATAATTCGCCAATCACTTCTTAATTATCGTTGTCCTTGATCATAATTTATCTTGTAACAAGCTAATGAAACATCGTATATCACAAGGGCACCTAATTTGAAAAACACCAACAAATTAAGAAGAATTATCTTAAACCACTAAGTCATCAAATTAAAGGGTGAACTAGGAGGGATTTGATGTATTGTATGACTTCTTTTCCGGCATGATTGTAGCCATCGTTGTTGCCTTTATAAAGTGCATCACACATACGTGCAAGGTTGATTGCAGGCATAACTAGTGGAAATGGGACATCCGTAGGCCTAAGAGATTCTCGATTTATAACTTTCCATTCATCTTCAACTTGTTTCGAGAAATATTCAATTGCTTCCTCCTCAGTTGCACCGATTTCCTTTATGTAGCATTCGATGCTTGAAGCAACATGACCTCTTTCTTGTTCCTCCTAAAGTATTAGATTATATATAGATATATAAGTTGTCCGAAAACATGCATATACTAATTTCATAGCTAGTGTTTTTATTTGTAATTTTAAAGACTACTTGTTATTAGTAGTACCTTGTGGGTAGCAATATCATCCATAAGCCTTAAAATCAGACATGAAGCTTTGACAAGAGGAGGATGTGTAGCCACCCATTTAAAGGTATCCTCGGTTACCAACTTGTCGTCTCCACCAACATAAGATCTCGCGATCATCACAGCATAAGCACAAGTTATCAATGAATTAGATATGTATTCATCTAGTGTCGGCATGTACCCCTCTTTTAACCATTTGGCTTCTGCTAACAGGCTTCTTGTGCACTCTTTCGCCTGTAAATTTTTCATATTCGTTTCAGCCAATTAATTAGACTAATCTTTATCAATAATATAAGGATATAATATATATATATATATATATATGGAATTAATTACTACTATACCAGCTCCTTAACATGGTGGATGTGATATGCTTTTCCCTCTTTTTCAAGTGCTTCCTCCATTTCTTGGTGAACAGTCACAAGTTCTTGATATATTACTTTCATGTATTCCGGAAGCATATCCAAGCAGCTTATGGACCATCTACACAATATATATAACATTATATAACATTAGCATTAAATCATGAGTAAACATATTAGTATAGCATATAAGATCTAGCAAAATATAATACCTTTCAACGGCTTCTGTAAAGATCTCTAGCTCTTCATAAGTACCATAATTATCAAATGTGTCATCTATAACGACTAACCACATGCACGATTTGATTAGAAACATTCTTGCACGAGAATGATGAGGCTCGAAATAGATTCCCAATATCCAAAAGTAGCCTTCTATCATTCTGTCTCGGACAAACGGTAGCTTATTCTGCATGTCCAAATCTTTCCACCATCTGATCATACAATAAACATACATACCAGAATAAAGAGAAATCATCAAACCAGAAAAGATAGCCCATCTCAAATGCCTTATGATTCATGCTAGCTGCCTAGCTAGCCAAGAGGTCTTAATTTGATTCAGTTCATAATTAGTCCGCTTAATCAGCTAGCTAGATTCATTAACTATATATAAATTAGTAATTAGTTATGTATAAACAAGTAACTTAACTGAATACAACTTACTTGCAGATTTGGCTAAGTTCCTTTTTGTGCATTGATTGAAGCATGTTAAAATTTAACTTTGCAAGCTTCAGTAAGATCTGATTATGGGAGGATTTTTGTTGGTAGATAGGTATGTAACGCACCGTCTCTAGCCTTGGCAACCTTTTCCGAATTGGCTGACTTAGTGCTTCTTGTATTTGGGTTCTTAAAGAAGAGTCGCAACAAGGATCCTCAGCAATGATGGCAAGGTGAGTTTTAGTGAATTCGAGAGCATCATCCAGTAGTTTTTCGCCTTCCACCCTCATATATGATGCTTCATACAAAGCAAGCATACTTTCAACATCATTACTTAACAAGTTTCCCTTCTCATCCATATGGCTCTTGAATATTTCTGTAACATCATATCATCAAACCAAAAGATAGCATTTAGTACTGTAATGCACAAAATATTTAAAATAGACTATATATAATTAAAATATATAATTACCGGATGAAACATTGAAGCCCTGTTGTCTTAGGATTCGGAACCAAAGGGAAACAGTTTGTAGGTTGTTATTATCGGGGATCCCCTGATCGCCATATGTAAGATAGACATGTTGCAAGGCTTCCTCGATCTCCTTTTCAAAATGATAGGAAACACCAAGGCGTTGGACTGCATCAATCAGCTCTATAAGCTTCATGGGTTCATGACTAGAAGCTGTGATGATTAGCTCTTTTCTTACTTCTTCCGTTAGCTCTTCAATAAGGTGTTTGCCCACAACTACTAGATCATCTTTCTGAAAACATACATAATTAGCAAAAACATTAATTTATGGATATATGTGTGTATATATATATACATATATCATGGAGGATTAATTAGTAAGACATATAGAAGTATTGAAACCTCATCATATGCAAGAAACTGATCCCCCCAGATACTAGGATGAAAGGTGACAGTATTGCGGATGACATGATCTTGGTTGGTGCTAGTAGTATTTTCATTAAGTGCTAATGGTGAGGAATAAGTTGACATATCTCAAATTAAAGGTTGATTGGAAGGAAATGAAGGCAGCAGGTAGTTGGTGCTAGTAGTATTTTCATTAAGTGCAACTGACTGAATATATAATTTGGAATCAAGTGAAGCAAATATATAGAGGCCCGCTAAGCAACAGGTTCTGTGTGACTACTTTCAAAGCAATGAATATATATTTTTTACTAACACAAATTTATTTAAAAGTTTTATTTTTTGTTTAAATTTATTTAAATAATATTTACCATATTTGTGATTTAATTTTTGTTTAAAAAACTATTTTCTATTTAAGGCATTTAAAATCAATGTTTTCAATTTCATTTACATAGTTTTGTTATTAAAACAGTATTTTAAAAAATTACGGTTTTTATTAAAATCACATGTGATTTACAATTAAATTGATTCTTTTTCAATAAAATTTCCTAATCACATATGATTTAAAGCCTGATAAATAATGATTCAAGTTAAACATTGAAAAAATAAGAAGAAGAAAATCATTTACAATTAAATTGATTTTTTTTCAATAAAATTTCCTAATCACATATGATTTAAAGCCTGATAAAGAATGATTCAAGTTAAACATTGAAAAAATAAGAAGAAGAAAATCATATTTGATGTGTAACATAACCAATTAATATGAATATAAGATCACATGTACTTCAAATATAATTCATAAATTACAAATATCAAATGTAACATTGTAGATAACTTACATTTTTTCATTTAAACTTACTATTATCAATATCATATATGATAGTTTGACAAAATAAGCGATTATTTTAGAGGAAAAAAACATTGATTAGTTGTAGATATCACATTTGATTTCTGAAAAAAAAAATTGTAATTAAAAAATTATTGAGAAACTAAATCACACTTATTTTAAATGTCATCAAATATAAAAGATAAATTAATGAAAAATTAATCATAATCAGAAAAAATTGTAAAAAATATAAATAAATACCTTAATTAAATGATTAAATAACCGTTACAAATCAATAAATAAACAAATGACAAATCAATCATGTGTCGTTTGTAATATACAGACTATATATATATATGGAAATTATTTGTGTGTTTATATGAATAAAAAATTAATAAATTCATACGCTTGCATGAAATTAATCATGTTCATTTTCCATATATAATCCAACGTATATAAATAAATGAAAATTTAATCATGTTTCATTTATTATGCGATGATATATATGGAAATTCATTTTTTTATATATTTATGATTATTTTATTCTATATTATTTATGATTAACGATTAAAATGACGTGACGCGTGGCGTGGCATGACTTCGAGATCAAGCCTCATGCCTTAGGAGCCACGACGAGGCCGTGGCGATGACAAATCTTTATATCATATAGATTATTATACACGTGAACATATATTTTCTATTATTATCTAATAGTCAATGATATTAAATGATTTAAATTAGATTATACATTATAAACTAACAAATAAAACATTAAAAATAGTAAGAAAAAACAAATATTGCGTTGTAAAAACCGCGCACTAGGTCATGGCATGCCACGAGTATAACGTGGCATGAACCACAAGTCTTAAGCCACAGCAGCCGTTACGGCGAACTTTTTTGAACACTGTTTATGATTCTTTGTTATAATTTTTGTGGTTTAAATAAGATTAATTTTTTCATTTATTTATTTTTATAGCATTTAAAATAAATGTGACTTAATTTGTTATGTAATATATTTACTTTTAACTGAAACATGTTATTTTTTATTTTTTTTAATAATTTTTTCATAAAAAATCAGATGTGATATTCACAATTAATCAATATTTTATTTTTCAAAAAAGAATCACTATTTTTTTTTGTCAAAATATCACATGTAAAATAGATCTTTATGAGTTTAAGTGGAAAAAAATGTAAACTATCTACAACATTACATATGATTTTGTAAATTATTGGATACATGTAATCTTATACATATTAAGGGCCTGCTTGTTAGCAGCTTAATGAGCTTAATGGGACTTACAGCTTATTCGGTCAGCTATAAACAACTGTTTGGTAGTGACTTAATGATATAGAAAGTGGCTTATTCAGTAAGCTTCTGGAGGGGAGCTTTATGCAGAAAGCCAAGTTTTTTCCTAAACCGTCCCTCCCAATTAAAAAACATGCTCCTTCCATATATGAAAAAACCCTCCTAAAGAAAAACTTTTCCAATCTATATAGACAGATTAATCCACACAGACAGCTTTATCCGTATAGGATTTCATGGAAAACCAACCAAACAGCTCCTAAATGTATTATGCTACACATCACATCACGTACCTTGTTCTTATTATTTCTCTTTCGCATGCTTTATTTGAATCACTGTTTTTCATTTTTATAAACATATGTGATTGCCCATGAACGCACACCTTTGACCAATTTGATTCGCTGGAGAGATAAACCGGTTAATTGGAATTTTCTACTAGATCCCTTCTAAGATTTTTTTTGAAAAATTAATTAGTTATTAGTTACATGTGATTTTGACTATAATTTTTTTAAATATTGCTCTTCAATAAAATAAATAAATTATTCAAACACATTAAAAGAAATAATTTTTTTAAATAAAGAATTGAATAACATCAAAATCACAAATATGGTAAAAAGTAAAATCTTAAATAAATGCCTTAAATAACTTTTTCCCTAAGAGCATCTAGATGGAACCTCCAAGAACCTCACTTGCCATATTTTTTCATGTCACATCACTGTCACCTCAACAAAACAAAAAACTCCATAAAATCTTCCAATAAGGGTTCTTATAAAAACTTCACTTTCCTTATTTTTAATTTATAATATTTTATTTTATATAAAGATTATTATATAAATTTAAGTATATGTATATATTATTAAATTATTAAAAAATTTAAATATGAGAGGCGTGAAAGATTTATCAATGGTGATATTTATATATATAACAGTTTCATGTATTTTTTAAAATTAAAATAATATTTACAATAATTAATTTATATTTATAAATTAATTATATATATAATAATAATACAATGAGATAACACAAAAATCTTGCATAAAAACTTAAAAGAAAAGAAAAAGAAAAATATATTTTATAATGTTTAGTTTATATATATTTTTAATCAATATTTATTTATATATTTTATAAATTTATTAAAAAAATAAAATGATTAATAAAACAATAACAATAATGAAATAATAAATAACAAAAAAAGGAATGTTTTGCAAGAACCCGGGTTCTTGTTCAAGCATCTGAGTGTCTATAAGAACCTGTGATTGGACAAAAACTTGTGCTCTACAGTGAAGGTTTTTGTAAGAACCTGAATAAGAACCTGTAGAAGAACCTCCTGTGGATGCTCTAAATAAACTACTTTTAAGCTCTTTTTTTAAAAATTATTTATTGAGTGAATTACACCGGTGGTCCCTATGGGTTATTGAAATTTTGGATTCGATCTTAAAACAAACTATCTACGTTGATGGTCCCTAACTTTTTATTTTCATTGCACCCATGGTCTCTCCACTTAACAAGGTTAGTTAGCAACCGTTAACTTTTTATTCACCATTTTTTTTAATTTTTTATTTAAAACATATTTTATAAATCAAATGAGAACTCAAATTTGTACTCACGTTCACAACCAAATTTGAGTTTGCATTTGAATTTTCTTCTATATATATATATATATATATATATATGAAGAGGTTCAAATGAAAACTTTGTAAATTTAAAGGAACAAAAAGACTCATTTGGGATCACATATGATGTGAGACAATTGTGTTATATGATTTATGTGATGTTATATAATATTCATTTTTCTATTAAAAAAAAGGCAAGAACATTAATCCATGAAGATTTCAAAGCTATATTATATAACTTACATGATATAAATAATACATTATATAATAAAATGTTTTTAATAAGTAATATATCTATTACTATATCAATTAAAGAAAAGAATTAACGAAACAATATTGTGTTTTATTTTTATCATCCCACGTTGGTGGAAAGATTAAAATTTATGAAGGAACAATTAAATGTATCAAAAGAGAAGATGATTCGTTTGTGTGAAATTATAGGGTTGAAGAAATAAGGTAAATCAAAAAAGAAAACGATTCCTTAGTATACACTCAAATGTTGCTTATTTGTGACAAAAACATAAGTTGATATTAATCTTATTTTTATGGGGGAAAGTTATTGTAATAATTTGCTATTGAGATTTTTAACACGATCCATCCTTGCATACTGATCAACTAATTTTTCATCTTTATAATATTTTCTATAAAGTGATATGACTATTGGACCTGTCGTTTGAGTTTTAAATAACAAAATTCTTACCGATGTATCACAAATTTATCGTAATAATAAACGAGAATGAATACATGCAAGTTAATCACTTATTTAAAAAACTTTCATTTTTTATATTGTATTTCAATAATTATTAACTAAGGAATTACGTTTGATTTTAGCTAAGTTCAATATTCAATTTATAAAATTATTGTCGCCGCGCAAAGCGCGGGCCCTAACACTAGTTACTTAGAGCATCTCCAACAGCTATTGTAAAATTTCTCTAAAATAGTATATCAAAAGTCAAAATCTCTAAAATAATTTACATCCAACTCCAACAGCTACTTTATTTTAACAACTTTGTCATTAACAATATTAATAAAATATTCCATCATTTAATAAAATATTATTTCTCTTTTCTACACACTTAACTTCAATTATTTTGATTGGTTGAATATAATTAAAATATTTTTTCTCTCTCTTCTATATATTTTTAGAGATTCTCTAAATTTAGAGATTTTTCTTTTCTTTCTTCCCATTTTTCTATTTTAGCAATTGATATACCATAGCTGTTGGAGCACTTAATTTGCTAAAATTCTTCATTTTTCTATTTTACAATAGCTGTTGGAGATGCTCTTAGAGAATCTCCAACAGCTATGCTAAATTAGAAAAAATAAGGATTTTAGCAATTTTACTCTCCAACAGCTATGTCATACCTTATGCTATAATAGAGACATATGTAGAAAGAGAGAAAGAATCTATAAATTTAAAGAATCTCTAAATGGAGAGAGAAATTATTATTTAATTGTTTCCCACCAATCATACCCTTCTTTTTCTAGGGTTACTGAATATTTTATTAATATATTTTATGGTAGAATTGCTAAAATAGAATAGCCGTTGAAGATGGACGTAATATTTTTTAGGGATTTTAACTTTGCATATATGTTATTTTAGAAAAAATTTAGCATAGTTGTTGGAGATACCAGCGGAGCTGGGCGCCGGGGCCCTGGCTGCACTAGAGGTTTAAAGGTTTGCCAAATTGACAAACATGTCTGTCTACCTTTGACTACAAAATAACTCAGGGACGGATCCAATTTTTTTTCAAACAATGGCACCGTTTAATTATAAGAAAACAAATGTCGATATATTTTCCGTAACATCATAATTAGTTTATTGGTTAGTTCATTGATTTTCATATATGAGGTCTTTTGTTCAAATATTTTATCATAATTTTTTTTTTCAAAAACATAATAAATTTGAAATTAAAAGCAAAAAACTAAGAAGATAACACTAGTGGGATTCAAACTTGCATCTGGCGACTGGGCCTCTGGGGTGTAGGAAAAATCTTGCAAACCAACTATGCCAAGAAAAACCTGTGTTCTTATTGTAGTTTTAAAATATATACGGTGATACGTAACAAAACGATATGATTACACCTTTCACAAACCTAAATTTTTTTACACTACAACGTATGAATGAAACGGTGGCACGTGTCATCGTAACCACAATGACCGTCCATGAAACAACCCCCGACTTCTCACTTTAAATACTTGATAATATTTCCCCCTATACTTTCTAATTTTCACTTTTGAGCCAACGAAAATCCACCATTTTTTTCTTTATCATCTTTTTTTTTTATCATAAGTATTTATTCAGCTATATTTTGGATGCATGTCGTATAAATTACTTCTTTTTTTGGAAAAAAGATTGATTCCTTCTTTAAAATATAAAATTCTAAAAAAATAGTTCTTCAATTTTTAAATTTGACTATTATTTTATGATTACAAGTTTTACAGAATAATTGCTTTTTATGGCTACAAGTAACTTTGAAATTATAGCAATAACTAATTTAACCTTGATATCAAGCATCTTGTGAGAAGAAATATGGGCATGGAAATGGAGAATGTATACAAATATGCTTTTCCTTTTAATCAGTAAACACTTGGGATTCATATATGGTCTAATTTCTATTGACAAATTAAACAACAACAATATGAAGGGAGCTATTGCAATGCTTCGTATAACGAGGAACCAACCAGTTGCTAGCTTACAGCCTGAGAAAATGAAATATTACCTCCTGCAAGTATATAAGAGAGGAACACCTTACCACCATCATCTATCATCATCATCATCATCATCTACCATTCATGCAGTTAAACGCTTATCAGCAAGAGTCACCATTCTCACTTACCAAACGCCTACCCCACAAGGCCACAACCCGACGACTTCGCCTACTCTCTGATGCTTGAAATTAAAACTCAAAACACCCTTACAATAACTATGTCGCGTTAGAATAGGGAAGACCTATAAATTTTTTCAAACGGTAACACCATTTGACTATATGAAACAAATATAGAAAAAAAAATCAAATGGTAGCACTATTTGACTATAAGAAATTTTTTTCAAAAGGTGACACTGTATTTAACTAAAAAAATGACTTGTTTCGGGTGGAAGAAAAATCTTGCAAATTAAGGTGGCGTTTGTTTTTAAGAGATGCTAAAATCTTAAGTCTGATTTTAGTTTTAAAAAGGTTATGTAACGCCTAAACGAATCAGACATAAGTGGTGATTAAGAGCTTAAAATGAATAAACAAATGAGGCCTAACTCTACGAAAGAAAACTTGTTCTCAATGTAACAAATTAATGTGGTAACATTTTTTATGACCCAATTTTTTTTACACTACAACGGATGAATAATATGTTGACACGGGCCACCGTATTGCTCTGAATTTGGGGTCGTCCTTGAGCTAGAAGCCATCACAGTGGGCAACCACCAATTACCGGCGCCAGAAAATATGAAGACGATTGATAGATTAAGGGAATGGTGGTTGACTCCGGTACTACTTACTTCATGTTACTAGCTAGTATGCTAAAATATAGATTTTGAAGATTTAAAGCATATTTTCACTTCAACAACTATACTATATCATATGCAAAAATAGAGAAAAGAAAAACTATAGATAGAAATCTACGAATATAGAAAGAAATTA
The DNA here is from genome assembly GCA_036898165.1 of Silybum marianum. NCBI lineage: Eukaryota > Viridiplantae > Streptophyta > Magnoliopsida > Asterales > Asteraceae > Silybum > Silybum marianum. The sequence goes on along the minus strand of CM072537.1, from coordinate 5,298,927 downwards.
TAGAATGATTATTGGATAGATATATGAAAATAAGCATATCTTGTTTATTTTTGAACAATGTAATGTGAATAGGTGATAAATATTCAAAAAGCTGTCATCGTGAAAGTCAATAAAATTAAACTTTACCATAATAATTGTCACACTTAAGAAAACTAAACTCATACAAATCAATATTTTCAAAATTGTTATTCGAATAATATAGTTAATTAGTTATTCTAGAAAAAATGTCACAAAAACTACAAGTACCACAATAAAATTGAGTTTATAGGACACTACCAATAAATAAGCATCCAAATAGACCACTTTATACGACACAAATTATAATACCAAAAAATAAAGTGTCCTATCTAAAAGCGTTGTAATAAGTTTATAGGACACTTTTAGACGTCGTAACAAACTTTTTAGGACGCTTTTAATAAAAAGCGTTCATTAGCTAATTTATAGGACACTTTTGAGAAAGTGTCCTATAAACCCATCTTTTTATAAGACACTTTTCCAAATTGTGTCCTATAAACTAGCTAATATGACATTTATCTATAAAAGTGTCCTAATAAACTTGTTACGACACACAAAAACGTCCTATAAAGTGGTCTATTAAGACGTTTATTTATTTGTGGCGTCCTATAAACCCAATTATAATTGGTGTAGTGCAGTCTTTTCTAAAACAAAGAAAGAGAGAAGGAAGGTTTAAAAGCGGGGAAAGATTCCGGAAAATCCGAGCTTCTCGTTTCTCTACGACCCAATAAATCAAGCAAAGAATTAATTCCGATATAAGTGTTACTAGAGAAATGGCAGAGTTGACTGAAAGTTAATTTAGGGCTCCAAAAGTGAAGGAAGAGGAGAGGAAGGATTAAGGGAGATTAATGAATGTTTTTGCTTACTCCAATCTCATCATATATATTTTTGGTTTCATCCTTATCCAAGTTATATATATCCAAGTTTATGTGGTTGATTTGTTCCATCGATATCGTCTTTGTGGCGGTTTATTCATACATAAGTAGGTGTAGCCATTTAGAAATTCAGTCCATAAACTATCAGTGTTAATAGAGATAAAACCAGCCCATAAATTAATTAGTATTAAAAAGTTATTATATCAATTTTTTTTGAACATTTGAGGGTTAGCAATTGCTAACCCTTGTCATAAGGTACCTCCGCATACGGTTTTATGAACAAATACACAAGAGAGAACATTTTATGCCTTATTATTTTAATATTTTTTTTACAAGATCACTGATTTTTTTTAAGTTAAAAATCTCTATCGAAATTCGCATATCAATAAGTCTTAAGTTGATCATAAAGTGAAAAAAATTGGGAATTGGGGACACTTTTTTTATTGGTTGACTTTATCCCTTAGAAACCGCACGTGTAGGCGTAGCCATATAGAAATTCAACCCATAAACTATTTAGTGTTTAATAGAGATAAAACCAACCCATGAATTAAATAGTACTAAAAAGTTATTATATCAATTTTTTTGAACATTCGTGTCACAAGGTACCTCCGCCTGTATACATTGGTTGTCTTATGATATATTCATAAAATAGCTTTTCTTTGTAGTGGTGAAATTGTGTTACACGGTTAATTTTATTTGTTTTCTTCGTTACTAAAGAATCATAAAATAAATATATAGGTTAATTTCTGAGGTGATGATGAGATTGTGATACATAATTCATTTTATTTGTTTTCTTCGTTACTAAAGAATCACCGGGTGGTGATATTATTATAGGAACCATATAAGAGCTCCGCGTTGGTTGCTTTTCTACCTACTAATACCTTTTGACGGACTTTCTAGTGTGCCTCGTTACCTTTTCTCTGATAATATTCATTCGGAGAGGACACGACATATGCTTTCCTAGCTTGACTTAATAGTAAGGGCATGACTTAATAGTAAGGGCACCTGAATTAAGGCTTCATGCTGAAATCGTAATTCAACAATTGTGGCCACATTTGGTTGAAGATTCAAATACTAGATGTTACTTAATTGATTAATAACAAATTGATATTTTGTGCGAGATCAAAAAAAAAATAAGAAAAAAACTGATCTAACATACAAAAATAGACCTGTAGAATACATATATTTAATATTTATAATGGTATACATGATTCTTTATATTTTATAAATAGATAATCATGTCAAAGAGACAATATAAAATTAATTCAATAGATATAATTCGCCAATCACTTCTTAATTATCGTTGTCCTTGATCATAATTTATCTTGTAACAAGCTAATGAAACATCGTATATCACAAGGGCACCTAATTTGAAAAACACCAACAAATTAAGAAGAATTATCTTAAACCACTAAGTCATCAAATTAAAGGGTGAACTAGGAGGGATTTGATGTATTGTATGACTTCTTTTCCGGCATGATTGTAGCCATCGTTGTTGCCTTTATAAAGTGCATCACACATACGTGCAAGGTTGATTGCAGGCATAACTAGTGGAAATGGGACATCTGTAGGCCTAAGAGATTCTCGATTTATAACTTTCCATTCATCTTCAACTTGTTTCGAGAAATATTCAATTGCTTCCTCCTCAGTTGCACCGATTTCCTTTATGTAGCATTCGATGCTTGAAGCAACATGACCTCTTTCTTGTTCCTCCTAAAGTATTAGATTATATATAGATATATAAGTTGTCCGAAAACATGCATATACTAATTTCATAGCTAGTGTTTTTATTTGTAATTTTAAAGACTACTTGTTATTAGTAGTACCTTGTGGGTAGCAATATCATCCATAAGCCTTAAAATCAGACATGAAGCTTTGACAAGAGGAGGATGTGTAGCCACCCATTTAAAGGTATCCTCGGTTACCAACTTGTCGTCTCCACCAACATAAGATCTCGCGATCATCACAGCATAAGCACAAGTTATCAATGAATTAGATATGTATTCATCTAGTGTCGGCATGTACCCCTCTTTTAACCATTTGGCTTCTGCTAACAGGCTTCTTGTGCACTCTTTCGCCTGTAAATTTTTCATATTCGTTTCAGCCAATTAATTAGACTAATCTTTATCAATAATATAAGGATATAATATATATATATATATATATATGGAATTAATTACTACTATACCAGCTCCTTAACATGGTGGATGTGATATGCTTTTCCCTCTTTTTCAAGTGCTTCCTCCATTTCTTGGTGAACAGTCACAAGTTCTTGATATATTACTTTCATGTATTCCGGAAGCATATCCAAGCAGCTTATGGACCATCTACACAATATATATAACATTATATAACATTAGCATTAAATCATGAGTAAACATATTAGTATAGCATATAAGATCTAGCAAAATATAATACCTTTCAACGGCTTCTGTAAAGATCTCTAGCTCTTCATAAGTACCATAATTATCAAATGTGTCATCTATAACGACTAACCACATGCACGATTTGATTAGAAACATTCTTGCACGAGAATGATGAGGCTCGAAATAGATTCCCAATATCCAAAAGTAGCCTTCTATCATTCTGTCTCGGACAAACGGTAGCTTATTCTGCATGTCCAAATCTTTCCACCATCTGATCATACAATAAACATACATACCAGAATAAAGAGAAATCATCAAACCAGAAAAGATAGCCCATCTCAAATGCCTTATGATTCATGCTAGCTGCCTAGCTAGCCAAGAGGTCTTAATTTGATTCAGTTCATAATTAGTCCGCTTAATCAGCTAGCTAGATTCATTAACTATATATAAATTAGTAATTAGTTATGTATAAACAAGTAACTTAACTGAATACAACTTACTTGCAGATTTGGCTAAGTTCCTTTTTGTGCATTGATTGAAGCATGTTAAAATTTAACTTTGCAAGCTTCAGTAAGATCTGATTATGGGAGGATTTTTGTTGGTAGATAGGTATGTAACGCACCGTCTCTAGCCTTGGCAACCTTTTCCGAATTGGCTGACTTAGTGCTTCTTGTATTTGGGTTCTTAAAGAAGAGTCGCAACAAGGATCCTCAGCAATGATGGCAAGGTGAGTTTTAGTGAATTCGAGAGCATCATCCAGTAGTTTTTCGCCTTCCACCCTCATATATGATGCTTCATACAAAGCAAGCATACTTTCAACATCATTACTTAACAAGTTTCCCTTCTCATCCATATGGCTCTTGAATATTTCTGTAACATCATATCATCAAACCAAAAGATAGCATTTAGTACTGTAATGCACAAAATATTTAAAATAGACTATATATAATTAAAATATATAATTACCGGATGAAACATTGAAGCCCTGTTGTCTTAGGATTCGGAACCAAAGGGAAACAGTTTGTAGGTTGTTATTATCGGGGATCCCCTGATCGCCATATGTAAGATAGACATGTTGCAAGGCTTCCTCGATCTCCTTTTCAAAATGATAGGAAACACCAAGGCGTTGGACTGCATCAATCAGCTCTATAAGCTTCATGGGTTCATGACTAGAAGCTGTGATGATTAGCTCTTTTCTTACTTCTTCCGTTAGCTCTTCAATAAGGTGTTTGCCCACAACTACTAGATCATCTTTCTGAAAACATACATAATTAGCAAAAACATTAATTTATGGATATATGTGTGTATATATATATACATATATCATGGAGGATTAATTAGTAAGACATATAGAAGTATTGAAACCTCATCATATGCAAGAAACTGATCCCCCCAGATACTAGGATGAAAGGTGACAGTATTGCGGATGACATGATCTTGGTTGGTGCTAGTAGTATTTTCATTAAGTGCTAATGGTGAGGAATAAGTTGACATATCTCAAATTAAAGGTTGATTGGAAGGAAATGAAGGCAGCAGGTAGTTGGTGCTAGTAGTATTTTCATTAAGTGCAACTGACTGAATATATAATTTGGAATCAAGTGAAGCAAATATATAGAGGCCCGCTAAGCAACAGGTTCTGTGTGACTACTTTCAAAGCAATGAATATATATTTTTTACTAACACAAATTTATTTAAAAGTTTTATTTTTTGTTTAAATTTATTTAAATAATATTTACCATATTTGTGATTTAATTTTTGTTTAAAAAACTATTTTCTATTTAAGGCATTTAAAATCAATGTTTTCAATTTCATTTACATAGTTTTGTTATTAAAACAGTATTTTAAAAAATTACGGTTTTTATTAAAATCACATGTGATTTACAATTAAATTGATTCTTTTTCAATAAAATTTCCTAATCACATATGATTTAAAGCCTGATAAATAATGATTCAAGTTAAACATTGAAAAAATAAGAAGAAGAAAATCATTTACAATTAAATTGATTTTTTTTCAATAAAATTTCCTAATCACATATGATTTAAAGCCTGATAAAGAATGATTCAAGTTAAACATTGAAAAAATAAGAAGAAGAAAATCATATTTGATGTGTAACATAACCAATTAATATGAATATAAGATCACATGTACTTCAAATATAATTCATAAATTACAAATATCAAATGTAACATTGTAGATAACTTACATTTTTTCATTTAAACTTACTATTATCAATATCATATATGATAGTTTGACAAAATAAGCGATTATTTTAGAGGAAAAAAACATTGATTAGTTGTAGATATCACATTTGATTTCTGAAAAAAAAATTGGTAATTAAAAAATTATTGAGAAACTAAATCACACTTATTTTAAATGTCATCAAATATAAAAGATAAATTAATGAAAAATTAATCATAATCAGAAAAAATTGTAAAAAATATAAATAAATACCTTAATTAAATGATTAAATAACCGTTACAAATCAATAAATAAACAAATGACAAATCAATCATGTGTCGTTTGTAATATACAGACTATATATATATATGGAAATTATTTGTGTGTTTATATGAATAAAAAATTAATAAATTCATACGCTTGCATGAAATTAATCATGTTCATTTTCCATATATAATCCAACGTATATAAATAAATGAAAATTTAATCATGTTTCATTTATTATGCGATGATATATATGGAAATTCATTTTTTTATATATTTATGATTATTTTATTCTATATTATTTATGATTAACGATTAAAATGACGTGACGCGTGGCGTGGCATGACTTCGAGATCAAGCCTCATGCCTTAGGAGCCACGACGAGGCCGTGGCGATGACAAATCTTTATATCATATAGATTATTATACACGTGAACATATATTTTCTATTATTATCTAATAGTCAATGATATTAAATGATTTAAATTAGATTATACATTATAAACTAACAAATAAAACATTAAAAATAGTAAGAAAAAACAAATATTGCGTTGTAAAAACCGCGCACTAGGTCATGGCATGCCACGAGTATAACGTGGCATGAACCACAAGTCTTAAGCCACAGCAGCCGTTACGGCGAACTTTTTTGAACACTGTTTATGATTCTTTGTTATAATTTTTGTGGTTTAAATAAGATTAATTTTTTCATTTATTTATTTTTATAGCATTTAAAATAAATGTGACTTAATTTGTTATGTAATATATTTACTTTTAACTGAAACATGTTATTTTTTATTTTTTTTAATAATTTTTTCATAAAAAATCAGATGTGATATTCACAATTAATCAATATTTTATTTTTCAAAAAAGAATCACTATTTTTTTTTGTCAAAATATCACATGTAAAATAGATCTTTATGAGTTTAAGTGGAAAAAAATGTAAACTATCTACAACATTACATATGATTTTGTAAATTATTGGATACATGTAATCTTATACATATTAAGGGCCTGCTTGTTAGCGAGCAATGAGAGCAATGGGACTTACGAACATTCGGTCTATAAACAAGCTGTTTGGTAGTGACTTAATGATATAGAAAGTGGCTTATTCGCAGTTTCCGGAGGAGTTTTAGCGTAAAGCCAAGTTTTTTCCTAAACCGTCCCTCCCAATTAAAAAACATGCCTCCTTCCATATACGAAAAAACCCTCCTAAAGAAAAACTTTTCCAATCTATATGCATGCATTAATCCACACAGACATGCCTTTATCCGTATAGTGATTTCATGGAAAACCAACCAAACAATTCTCCTAAATGTATTATGCTACACATCACATCACGTACCTTGTTCTTATTATTTCTCTTTCGCATGCTTTATTTGAATCACTGTTTTTCATTTTTATAAACATATGTGATTGCCCATGAACGCACACCTTTGACCAATTTGATTCGCTGGAGAGATAAACCGGTTAATTGGAATTTTCTACTAGATCCCTTCTAAGATTTTTTTGAAAAATTAATTAGTTATTAGTTACATGTGATTTTGACTATAATTTTTTTAAATATTGCTCTTCAATAAAATAAATAAATTATTCAAACACATTAAAAGAAATAATTTTTTTAAATAAAGAATTGAATAACATCAAAATCACAAATATGGTAAAAAGTAAAATCTTAAATAAATGCCTTAAATAACTTTTTCCCTAAGAGCATCTAGATGGAGCATAAGAACCTCACTTGCCATATTTTTTCGTATACATCACTGTCACCTCAACAAAACAAAAAACTCCATAAAATCTTCCAATAAGGGTTCTTATAAAAACTTCACTTTCCTTATTTTTAATTTATAATATTTTATTTTATATAAAGATTATTATATAAATTTAAGTATATGTATATATTATTAAATTATTAAAAAATTTAAATATGAGAGGCGTGAAAGATTTATCAATGGTGATATTTATATATATAACAGTTTCATGTATTTTTTAAAATTAAAATAATATTTACAATAATTAATTTATATTTATAAATTAATTATATATATAATAATAATACAATGAGATAACACAAAAATCTTGCATAAAAACTTAAAAGAAAAGAAAAAGAAAAATATATTTTATAATGTTTAGTTTATATATATTTTTAATCAATATTTATTTATATATTTTATAAATTTATTAAAAAAATAAAATGATTAATAAAACAATAACAATAATGAAATAATAAATAACAAAAAAAGGAATGTTTTGCAAGAACCCGGGTTCTTGTTCAAGCATCTGAGTGTCTATAAGAACCTGTGATTGGACAAAAACTTGTGCTCTACAGTGAAGGTTTTTGTAAGAACCTGAATAAGAACCTGTAGAAGAACCTCCTGTGGATGCTCTAAATAAACTACTTTTAAGCTCTTTTTTTAAAAATTATTTATTGAGTGAATTACACCGGTGGTCCCTATGGTTTATTGAAATTTTGGATTCAGTCCTTAAAACAAACTATCTACGTTGATGGTCCCTGCTTTTTATTTTCATTGCGCGTCTCTCCACTTAACAAGGTTAGTTAGCAACCGTTAACTTTTTATTCACCATTTTTTTTAATTTTTTATTTAAAACATATTTTATAAATCAAATGAGAACTCAAATTTGTACTCACGTTCACAACCAAATTTGAGTTTGCATTTGAATTTTCTTCTATATATATATATATATATATATATATATATATGAAGAGGTTCAAATGAAAACTTTGTAAATTTAAAGGAACAAAAAGACTCATTTGGGATCACATATGATGTGAGACCCAAATGGTGGTTCTCATTGAACCAGATATGTTTCTTTATATTGGTGAGACCCACATCATATGTGATCTCAAATGAGTCTCTTCGTTTCTTTAAATTTACAAAGTTCTCATTTGAACCCTCCCCTATATATATATATAATGGAGTGATCATAAAAGAACGCCCTCTATTTAAAGGAACACTTTATGGAAGGTGTTCATTTATTTCTTTAAATTTACAAAGTTCTCATTTAAACATTTCTCTCTCTCTCTCTCTATATATATATATATATATATAGAGAGAGAGAGAGAGAGAGATGTTGGTTAATTTAGAAACTTTATGAAGGATATAAACTTAGAAAGTTTGGCAAATCAATATAAAAAATAATTTTTTTTCATGTTTTTTTATCAAATGTTATGATTTAAGATAATATTTGTTTCATCTTGTGTAAAAATTACATTTGAAACTTTTACATTATGAAACAAATACATATGAAACTTTTCATAAAAAAAAGGCAAAATGCAAGAAATAGCAACCTACTTTCATAAATTTTTCTATTATAGCATTGTACTTTTAGTTTTTCTTATTACAGCAATGTACTTTCAAATTATTTTTTATTAGGGCATACTTTGAAAAATTTACCCATTATAGCATTGGGTAAGCTTTTCTTTTAAATTTACCCATTATACTAGGTTTCCATGCCACCTCATTATCCATGTAGGTTGTCCACATGTAATATATTGTTGATGTGACATTTCTTATTATAGCATTGTGCTTTACGTATTATTTAATAAATATATTAGACTAATTAAACTAAACTAAATTATTCATAAACATAAGAATATTAAGAAAATTTATAGGTGGCAATTTATTTCCCTAATATTAAAAAATGTTTAAAAATATATATTTTTTAACTAAGAAAATAAGAATTGTTATGTTTTTTTACAAATAAAATATTTATATGGAAAAAAATATATCTATTAAAAATTGAATTGACATAGCATTCAATAAATATATTAAATTAATTAGATTATTTCTAAAATATTTATTAAAATGTAACAATATTAAGAAGATTTCTAAAACACAATTTATATCGTTAAATTTAAAAAAAAGTGGGAATTTTTTTAAAAAAATTACAAGAGATTTTTTTTACTAATGTCATGTAATCATGATGACATATTATCCATGTCATCTTATTTAAGCCATGTAAGCAAAAAAAGTGAGGGTTAACTTGTTTAAAAGGTAACAAGTTACCCATTGCTATAATGGGTAAATTTTTCAAAATACAATGCCTTAATAAAAAATAATTTGAAAGTACATTGTTGTAATAAGTAAAACTGAAAGTACAATGCTATAATAAAGAAATTTATGAAAGTAGGTTGCTATTTCTTGCATTTTACCCTAAAAAAAATACGAAAAACTTTCAACTTATGAAAAACAAATACACTTGAAACTTTTACATTATGAAACAAACATATGTGCAATAATATCTTAAACCATAGCATTTCATGAAAAAAAAATGATTTTTTTTATATTGATTTGTCAAAGATTCTACCTTACGTAAAGTTTCTAAATGAACCGACATCTATCTATATATATAGTCAGGTTCTAGAAGCCTTCCATCTGGACGTTATGCACAAATTAAAACTGGTAATTTGTAACATGCACTCGTGCATAAAAAACAACTCCAATCGCTTGTATGTATTTGTGCATACCGTTCAAATGGAGAGCTTCTTCAGTTTTTTTTTGGCTTTCCCCCAAACCTCCCTCTGTATATGTATAAAGTCATTTAAGGAAGAACTTACTAATTAGTGATAACCGTGAGATCCAATCTCAACCACAAATCAAAGGATAAATTAGGAAATTAATAATTTTGGTAACTTTGACTTAAAACATGAGAAAGTTTAATGGTTTTTTCATTAAAAAAATAATTTAAGGAGTTAACCTTTCAAAATGAGATAGTTTGTTGGGTTTTTCCGAACTTTTCCTTTAATTAATGGGAAATTTAGGTATTTTAGAAATCTCTTCTTTGCTCTCTCCTATCTCCAACAAACCTTATTTCGACGAACACCACGTGAACACAAGATACACAATGTGATACTTAAAAATTAAAATACATCGTCATTGTTACAAAAAATACATACAAACGATTCTCACGGTGATACTCATCGTTTACAACCAAATATTAATTTTGGTAATACAAAATGAGAATACGGGAAGACAGAGACATTTGTCAAACAGGGAGGGAGGGAGGGAGAGAGATTGTTAAATAATTTAATTATATACAAAATGAAAATATCAAATTACTAACTTACCCTTTACCTTATTTTAAGAAATAGCATTAATATATAAAAAGGAAACCTTGTTTTGAGAACCCATGAAATTGTGATAACCTTGAGAACTAATGCATAATGTGCTTTTTCATATGAATTTTTTTCCATCTAAGACTAGGATTTAGAATATCATTTATCGTACATTTGTTTCATGTTTCACATGTATTCGATTTCGATTCACAATATGAACCTTTTTGACATGTTTGTGAAAAAAAATACACCGGAAAAATGTTTCACATTGTGAACCAAATATATATGAAACAAAACATTGTGAAACTAATATATAGTATGTTAAATATTATACTTGGATGGAGAAAATAATGTTAAACCTAAGATGGAAGTTCTTACGAATCTCACAAAATTTGAAGTTCTCAGATGATTAAGCCACTATATATATAGAGAGGACGTTTCAAATGCAACCTATTGCAATTGTACAACTACTAGTTCAACAAGGGAAGCTAAGGGCCTGCTTGTTAGCAGCTTAATGAGCTGAATGGGACTCACAACTTATTCGGTAAACTATACATGACCATTTCGTAGTGGCTTAATGATATTGGAGATTGCTTTTTCATTTAACTACCAGAAGAAAGTTTTATGCAGAAAGCCAAGTTTTTTTTGCAAACCAGCCCCTCCCAATTAAAAAACCTGCTCTAGTTCCATCTATAAAACGCCCTCCCATGAAAAACCTTACCAATCTATCCAGACAGATTACTCCCCGCAGACAATTTTATCCATACAGGACTTAATGAAAAACCAACCAAACAGCCCTTAAGACTAGTAAGCAGTAATAGGTAACACAATCAGGTAACCTAATTGCCAACTCGCTACCCCCCTCCGCCCACCCATGCTACAGGTCCCTACCGAAAAGTAATCATTACTGACTAGTTCCAACAAAAGAAAAGTAACCCATATACAGAATTTCAAAAAAAGAAAAGATTTGTTAAAAGGTGAGATTCATGGACTGAACAGCCTATACATCAATTCCTAAGACAATATAACTTAATGGACAAGTATGAGTACCATGGTAACAAAAAGGGAAAGGCTAAAATAGTGTGTTGCTAGTTGGTGTAAAAACAATTACTAAGAGATTTGAACTAAAGCCATTCATTTTCCTTTTTTATCACTAGAGCCAAAAGATTTGAAAAACAAATCAAGTTGATCATAGCTCTATTCTCCTTCATTCATATATTAACAGAGATCCTCTTTTACATCTTTGTCAATATTCATCATTTCTTAGAACTTCCTTATGATTTATGCTTATAAATTAAGTTGATCATTTGAGTTACATGGATTTGGTTCCCATGTCATGAAGTTGGCCCTTTCCCAAACAGAAAAAGAAGTTGGTGATAATTTCAATTTGTTTATCTTGGTATCAATTTTAGGTGCAAAAAACTATTGCATCACTACAAGCATCAATCGCCATTATAATGGTGTATTGTATAAACTACTTGAAAGGTTTTATCTTCTTAACATAAGTGCCATCAAACCCAAAAGCTCAAATTCAATCTAGATCAATCAATGCTCATTACACTAGTTTGCATAAAGATTATATCTTCAACTTCATATGACTTTGTATTTCATTTAAATTTCAAATAAGCACATTATTCATATCAAACAATACGAAAAACATGAACAGAATGCAGTAATTGACAAACCCCTTACCTTACCTCCTCGAATACCCTCTTTCATTCTGAACCAATGCTCCACGTCGGCCCTTCTGTAGCAGTAAAGCTCGTTCCCTTTCCTTTTCTCTTCCCTCTCTTTTCAACCTCTCTTCTCTAAGTTCTTCCACACTCTTCTTTCTACTGCTCTTATTTACCGTCTCCAAATCACAGTCATCATCGTTATTGACTCCTTTATCATCACCATTTGGGCGTTTTTCCAAGTACCATGGTAACTTTACGCCTTTTCCAGCCACTCCGTAACCTAAACGGTACTTCTCATCCTCCGGTAAAACTACCTTCGGCGCCTCCGCCTCTTTCTTCATCCTCTTATACCCCTTCCTTTTTTCATCACCTGCTTCACCTTTATTCTTATCAACGATCTCAACTGGATCAAAGATTCTAATTCCTTCAAACAAATTGATGTGTTTCGACTTTGGCTCCGATTCCGCTTCCGGTTGGGGTTCGGGTGCGGGTGCGGGTGCGGGTGTGGGTGGTGACTCGACTGCAACAGCGGTGGATTGGCGTGAGGAGGAAGCTGAAGCCGAAGCCAAGCCGCGGGCTTGGCGTAGTTGTTCGAGACGGAACTCGGTGTCGCGCTTGCGAGATTGTTCGCGTTTAAGTTGTTCTTCTTTGGCTGCGGCTTCTTCATCTTTGCGGACTTTTTCACGGTTGTCAAAATTGTAAACGTTCCAGCGCTTCTGAGGGAGAATATTTAGACCTCCGTGGCCTCCCATGGCGGAATTGTAGATTACCTGGAATTGCAATATGAAAGATGATCTTGAATTCTTGATTTGTTATGCTAGGGTTTCCAACCAGATGCAACTGCAAAAAGGGGAATTGCCGTTTCAAATACCGCCTTTCTTTTCTTTCGGTGTTATTTTTCACTAATAAAATAGAATAAATCCTTTAATTCAACAATAAATACAAAACCTAAGCTCAACGTTAATGCTATATTTTTATCTTTTTTAAATTTGAATATTTTCTCCTTTTTTTTTTTCATATGCTATATTTTTATCTTTTTTAAATTTGAATATTTTCTCCTTTTTTTTTTCATTAGAATTTAACATAGTTGTTAAAGTAAAAAAAATTTAAAATTTTAAAAGTACTAAAACAACATAGATGTTGAAGATACTAAAATGTTAGTACAATCAAATAGATGTATTTTCTTGTTTCTAATTGATTAAGAACAAAGAAAACCATCTCATTAAAAACTATTTTGCTGCTGTTAAAAAAAAATATGACTAATAAGCATGATTATAAAATAAATATATATATATATATATATATAATTAATAATTTTTTACATTAGTATTAAAAGAGCTATAAGTGTGAATGAATTTTGAAGGTTTTTGGATTTAGTTTGACAATTAATAATTTATCAATGTATATTCATTTCCCTTAAGTTTTTTCCATTTATTTTGGTGGACAAAAGAAATACATTATTGTTTCACAAGATCCATTCATCCAGGGATGTTAAATTTGTAGTAGGACTAGTTGTTGCATATAGAATTCTCATTAGAAGATAGAGATTCTTGTGTGCAGACAAAGAAATAAATTTCCCTCATTTGTAACCAACAAGAAATGCAACAAAGCAAATCTCTATAATCAATAATATCAAATAATTTTCAATGATTGCAATGGATAAAGATTAGTAATTTTAGCTTTAAAATCCTAACAATATACCAAAACGAAATTACATGTTTTCATTCAAAACACGCTTTTAGAATATGAAATCGCTCAACTGAGATCGCTTCTCATTCTGCATTTGCTTCTTGAAGATATAAGCACTATCTTCAACGCCCGCATTCAAGCAATTCATCCTATGCCTGCATTAACCATGAATAACAACATTTCAATCTAAGAAAGTAGACTTGACTTTTGATGAGATACCCCTTTCAAATTGCAACATTTCATTCTTTTTTGGGAAGTTATCGTGTTAAAATTAGATAAATGGAACCAGATATCATATGGGTATTCAAATATTTCTTTCTTGAAGAGTGTTTTAGATACTTACCAAGCAAAGTGATCTTCACAACAAATGGAACCAGCAATGATCGAAAGTCCAGCTGCTTTCCTAAATTCCAGATTTTAAAACACAGGATATGATTAGATAAGACTTTTCTTGACATCATATTGGAAGATCAAAATGAAAAAAAGAAAGTTGCATATTTCGATTAAGATAACAACAAACATACATACCAAGTTGCGCTACACATGTCATAAAATTTATCAAAGGCTTTATCAAAGCAGAAGTGACAAGCAAGAAGATTCTTGATATCAGTCACCTTGCAGCTTGATTTACAGCACTTAACCTATGCCAATTACCAACTTAAATCATCAAAATGCATAAATTAATTGTAGAACAAGAAAACCAAACTAAAACAGGATGTGAAGAATATACTCACAAGATGATTTAGCTTATAAGAATAGTACTTTCTATGGGAAGGGTGTGTTTGGATATGCTCCATTAAATGTCCTGCACTGGAAATCAACGCCCAAAATAAATTCTATCGATTTCTTTTCTAGGAATGTCCAAAAATAAATGCAACATCTCCCTTTTGGTTTAAGTTTTTTTAAAAAAAAGAGAGTTGCTTACCTATCACAGAATGGTATGCCACAATCAAGGCACATGGCCAAAGTAGATAACTTATGGCATGCATTGCACTTGGCTGCTGTGGACTTCTTGCTTATTTGGTGGCATCTGCACATAACAAAAAACGAAATAAAAACAATCCATTTTAATGATTAACTAGACCCAATTACAACTTCATAGAACTAAATATCTTGAAGCAAAAGAACACGAGTAAATACATAAAGTCAGTGAAAGATGGAATATATAATTAACCTTTTGTATAGTTCAAGAAGATCCTTTGGTATAACACTTGATCTCTTTGTAGATGATGAGACCTATATAGAAAGAAAAAAAAAGCAATTTATCGAGCTCAAATGTGTGAAAGATAGTGAAAATCTTGGAATCAAGATCTCAAAAAAGGTAGAAACGGTACCTGGAGGTCGGAGGAGATAGATTGAGGAATTGACGTTATTACTAAACAATCTTCAGCAAGATGACCGGCTTTATTGCATTTCCAACTTATATAATTAACATATAAGAATAACATTTAGGTAATTCAAAGCATGTTCCAAAATATGTCAAGATAAGTGTTTCATCTAGGTTGAAAACCAAATGTACCATTCATAAGTACAAAGGCTAGATCTTTTTGTTGACCAGCGATGACGGTTGAAATCCCAACTGTCTCCTCCACTTTCAACAATTTGTAACGGGAATTTAGGTCCAGATGACACTTCAACTAAACGTTGGTTGCTTGGAGGCCTCTACAGATTTATTAAAACATCAAATATAAATAAAAAAAAAAAGGTCAGAATCAAATATAAGTTATTTTGTTTCTAGTTAACAATAACTTATGAAGAATGCTACCTGAGAATTGTTGAGATTCTCCAAAAGCTCCGCTTTGCAGTCCATGCTGCAGATATCATCATCGGTCTAAAAAACAACCAGCAGGACCAAATAAAGCTTTAATATGGGATGTGTAAAAGTGATCAGAAATAACATATTCACCTCGTCACATATATATTCGCCATATTTGCCACAGATGACACATGCAGGCTCTCCAGGAACAGGAAACCGCTGCTCGCTTCTTTCTTTTATATGATTGGCAGTGTTCATATTTCCTACAATAAAGTTGTAACATAATATAACATAACAAATTAGAATTTCAAAACAGTTTCACCACTAAACATAAATAGCTTAACTGATTGCAAATATATATATATATATATATATGTGCAACAGAGACACGAGAACCAACCAGCATTGTGAGTATCCTTCTCTTCACCGTGGGAGGAAGTGCTATTATCACCTGTATATTCGTTACCGATGTTATATAAGAAAAGGTTGTGAATTGGGAACCCTTTTTGCATTTATACATAGAAAAATATGAAAGCCCTAACACAAATGTTGTAGTTATTAATTCCACAATTGATATATTTTTGTTATGGATGAACTTACTATCATACCCCACTAATCGTCCACCAGAGGCTGAACCCTCCTGCATATGGGATTGAATATCCTAACATTAGACGAGAATTAATCGAACAATGAAGCAAATTTTATGAATGTATCAAGAAAAATGTAAACTGGAGTTTACCAACACATTATTAGTTAATTCTTCAAAGGCTTGAGCTGAATTAGCTTCCTTCCTAAAAGCAAAAAACAGCCCTAGGGTTTAGCATATAGACTAAAGATCATTTTTTTTTTAAATAACAATTAGATAAGAACATAAAAAATCACCTAATTTTCTGAATATAATCATGGTGAGACATGGGTCCATCACTTTCTTCAGTTTTATGTCTTTTATCCGGAGGCGACGAAATCCTCCGTCGCTTGCGGCGGTTGGATTGTACGCCGACTTTTTCGTTGCTGGAGACTGGAACTTCCTCCGGTGGAGTAGGGTTTCCGGTGGCAGCATTATAAGCTATGAGATTTGATCAGAAAAACGAGAATAAAATCAGCGGAAAGATTGTGTTGAAGATATAAAATTGAAATTTTGTTACCCTACCCTTTAGGTTTTGCAGAACAGAGTTGAGATCGAAATCTTTGTTGTATGTATAAGAAGGGTTCTTGTAGAAGTTTGATCTCGTTCCCATTTTCTTCCCGTTTGCTGCAAGCAAAACAACCGAAATCGGTCCGGTAGGTTTATATATATATATTTATCTTTTTTCTGCCTTTTATATATTTATTACTTATATTTGTTAGTATAAATAGTTAAAGGTGTTATCGTTTTTAGTCTACATATTAAACGCTGATATACCCATTGATTAAAATAAAATAGATAAATAAATATGAGGTGTTAACGCGTCCTTCAATCAAAATAGATAAATCAATAGATAGATTATCATGCAAATGGAAATTATACTAAGGTATAAAAGGAAAAACCCATAATTAAATACCAATAAAATAGAAGTCAAAGGAATTATTAGAAATTGGGCCATTTGGTAGACTAATAAACTTCTTGATCATTTTCTTCCACAAATAATTTATCAACTCACAGTCACAGTCCCCTTTGCACAGAAGCTAACTTTCAACCAAAATACCATATCAATGGCTAAAACCATTTATGACGATTTCTCCACCTCCGGCGGTACGCTTAACCGGCAAAATCTCGAAAATCAGTTCAACCAACCAATGCCCATGATCGGTTTCTACATCGCGATAGCATCTTTGATTTGTACCATCGGAATAACCATCGATACTTTACAAAGTTTCATCCGAGGTAAACTATGGTTTCCTTGTAAATATTTCGCTCTCAATGCCACTTCTCTTATGATAATAGCCGTATCTATGAAGTTACCCGTTGATTTAAACAACCCCATGTACGGCCGACTCGATCAGCTCGCAAAGTTCAGCAGCACGGTCTTTGTGTGCACCATGTTGGCTAGCTTCATGCCATCTCTAGGAGCCATGGATGACCTCGAGCTTATGATGAACACGCTAGCTTTAGCAATCATGGTGATCACCATTTTTGTCAATCTTTGTATAGAGATAAGTACAGATAATGATTTGTTGTTACCCTTTGGTTCATGCTTCTTATGTTAATGATAATGATTTGTTCGGCTCTTACAGTTTCGGCCTCTCGGAAAGTTCTAGAACTGAAGTACCGTGAGATGCATAGAGAGATAGTAGGTTCCGGAAACAATTCAGACCATACTAGTAGAAAGGAAAAGATCGACAAACTGGAGGATGAAATTACCAAATACTGGGTGATGGCAATAACAAGTAGTCCTCAATTCGTGATGGCTGGTTCAGAGGCCTGTTGTGCTTGTGGGGTAATTTGTATCATAGTCGACGTCTTTTTAATGTTATCTGCACGATCGACGATGGCATATGATAATGTCCGCAATTGTGATTCGGTTTATAAGGATTCGATACAAATAATTTTGATCGTTCAATGTATCGGGGTGGTTTTGGGTAGCGTGGCTCCACTATTCCGGTTGCTATCGGCTTTCAGTTTCAATATTTCTTGCAAATGGAGCAAGAACTATTTGCAAGTTTATCGAATCGAGAGTTACTGGACTCAACGATTGCTGCAATGGAAACAAATCAGCCCGTTGGATGACTTGCTGATTGGGGGACGTGTGTTTAGAAAGTGGATCGATGAGGTGAAGAATTACGTTCTTGATTTCTGCATCGTGTTCGTTAAAGCAATCGCAGTGCTGACCAAAATAATCCGACTCCTTGCGAATTCCTTTGTGATCTCGTTATTCTACTGTTATTTTGGTTTTATTCTAGTAAAAAGGAAGTGTATGAACGAGTCCAGCGATCTAGCCGTTCACGATGCCAACACATTTGTCTCACAATCTGAACCATTAAGACGTTACACTTTGCAGTTTCACGATGAGGTGGAACTAACAGATAGAACACTAAACAAGATTGCAATTGGAATTAAGAAATTCGTCGAAACAGCAAGAAAGCGAAAGCCAAGAAATCTAATGAATCTTCTAGAGAAATCTAGAAACTTCAACGGGGTGGTAGATTTCGATAATGATCGAATTCCACATTTATATTCCGAAGAACCCCCTAATAGTTGGAGTTTACCAATCATAACATTGACCACCATTGCATTGGCACTACCCGATATCCAAAAAGACGAAAAGGATCGTTTATTAAACAGCGTTAAAAAGGGTCTTTCATATGTTAAACATATAGAGAAAACCTTTTATTGCAAAGGAGATTTGGCGTTCGTTAGAAAAGCAAGTGACGTTGTGTGGCGTGGGGTTGAGCTTCGAGATATGTGGCTAAAGTATAGTCTCAAGAACAAACTGCTGAAATCTCAGGAGGAAAGCACTCTTCAATGGCTAAGTGATAAAGCGAAATCCATTGTTATGGAAGAAAGAACTTTAAATGGAGACGAAGAGATTTCTAATAATTGGTCGATCAACGCGATAGCTGCTAACTCCATGTACAGAATATGTGAAACCATAATGGTCGATCACCAAGAAAGTGTGAATCTTTTCGAGCAATTAGCAAAAATGATAGCTGATATATTGTGTGCTTGTTTCATGAACTTACCTTGTGTTATATCTATGAAATGTTATAGCAGCGCCATTGAAAAGAGGGAAGAAAGTGTACGAACTGCAGCTTGTCTTGTTGGTGAAACACAAGAGATTTTGAAGATTCTTTCGGAAAGGGAACTACCTAATGGCTTGGACCTGCATAAAATGGCATTCATTGATGAGTGGCGTTGTTCAATGAAGCTTTGAATATAGATTTCGGTTTCTATTTCTATTTCTCGTATTTAGTTCTAGGCTTATCTTATTAGATAACAATAACACCAAAGATTATTCAGTTCAGTAATCAATATGCATGATTTGTGAAAGAAAATCTACCAGAAAAACTCTTTGTTCTACCAGTTATGATTGTAATATGTGGAGTTGATATTTGTGATGATTGTGCATAGAATGATGAAGAGAATCACTCAAAACCCTCTTTGTTGTTCACTCAGACATTTCGTCGAACATTTGGTAGGCATTTTCGAATTTAGAAAATTTTCTCACAATAACATAAACTTTAAAGTAATGAAAGATTTCCTTCTAACTCCTCAGAGTTGGATGAAGTTGCAATTCCCTATCACTTTTAAGATTTATTACGTCAAACCATTATAACCCTTCTTTCGTTTTAACTGTTCATACCGCCCACCACCAAAACTAGAATCCTACCCTTTATATGTAATGTTGTGGCTACTCTTCAAAGTCATACCGTAAGTCAATAGAAACATAATTAAGCAATAATTAGCAAAAAAAGATCCACACCAGAAAGAAGATGGCTAATGGTGGCTGCAAACTAGATGGGTCTCTGAATCAATCAAAGTTCGATGAACCCATGCCATGGATCGGCATCTACGTAGCAACTGCATCTTTAACCTGTGCAACTGCCATCGCCATAGACACCCTACATGCCTTGAGGTACAAAAGATTCTGGTTCCCTTGCAAATTCTTTTCCCTTAACGCTACAACCCTAACTCTTATAACAATAGCCATCAAATTCTCCATGGATCTTAATGCCACCATGCCTCACCGTCAAGATCAGCTAGCAAAAGTAAGCAGCTCTGCTTTCATATGAAAAATACTGAATTGTTGATCAGTATTGTAGCTTTAGCGATTCTTATTATCACTGTCATCTCCAACGTCTGTATACAAATGGGTACTGGAGTTATCTTTGTTTTCTGGATAGAACATACTATCATTCTGTTGATCATGCTTATTTTACTTGCTATTGTATGTTCTTTATCTTTAGCTATTCCAATCATAAAGTCTTATTTGGATATAAAATACACCCAGAAACTGAAAGTGACAGAATTTAGTGTGTTTCAGAAAGAAAAGTTCATCGATAACCGAAGGAATTCGGGAAGATTTAAGAAAATATTGGATCTTGGCGTATTCTTCGAGTCCGCAATTTGTGATTGGACGATCAGCACCATGCACAGCTTCAGGTGAATTTTGTCTTCTAAATAGTTTGAACTTAGTAGAGGCAATACTCAGATCATACTTGATGCCATGGTCTCTTAGGTTCTGCAATGGAGAATCTAATTATAAGTGGTCAACTACAATGGTGTTCATAAGTCAAATTATAGCAGTTGGGATAGGTACAATTGCACCTGTAGTTAGATGGTTCATGGCTATCAATTTCAGCTCTTCAAACAAAGCTAAACAGGCTCGTAATAGCGAGTTACTGGATAAAGAAGCTACTTGAATGGCAATTGCAGCCATTAATGGACTTCAAAATCTTTGGCCACCATAGTAGAAAGTTGGTTCTTAGAGTAAAGTATCGAACTTTTAGGTTGTTAATCGGATTGCAGAAAGGGATTGTTTTTTCATGTCAAATTATTAGGTTTGTTTCCTCCATCTTCTTTGTAGGTAGATTCTTGGATTTAAAGAAGCTTATTAGATGCGAAAACAGTATTTCCAGCAACGACTCGGAGTTGGGATCTAAGAATTCTCGACATGAAAAAGGTTCAAGATTTAAATCCGGAAGAGTTGGTACATATCGATGACTGGCATCTATCGTGCAACCGCAAGCAGACGGATTCATTAAGCTCTGTTTCTTCTTCAACAGATAAGGAATCGACCGTCTGTAGCTCGTCTAGTTTTGGTATATCTATAGAGTAAATATACAAACAGATAATTTGAAAGTTTATTTGATTGTTAACTTCATGAACTTATAAAATACACATCAATTATATGATTTGGTTATAATTACATAAACTTGGTTTAAACTGCAACGTTTAACTTTTTATTAATTAATTTATATACATATGTATAGTTACATTTATATTATTACCAAAAAATTATAATTTATATTTGTATTTTAACAACATAATTGTCAGTTTATTTATAAAAAAACACAAACACCATAATCATAATGTTTCTACACCAACTATTATATTATAAAACATATATATTTGCTTAAAGTACCTTCATGCACAAGGTACAAAATGTTTTAGATGCACAAGGTACAAAATGTTTTAGAATACAATCTGTCTGTTTGATTCATAAAATCCAATCTGTCTGTTTGATTCATAAAATCCAAAACATACAATCTGTCTGTTTGATTCATAAAATCCAAAATCCATCATGAACTTAACTTTATATTTAACATATAATTGTATACAAGATCATGAATATTAACACAATAATAATAATAATGCACATCCAAATCAAACACTTCACCTAATCATGATTAGACAATAATTATATAAAAGTTGCAGTCAATAATTAACCTTAGTTTCAATATTATTCATTAAAGTTACTACTAATAATAATATTAATAAAAAAGATCCATGAGAGCTAGTTGAAAGGTTAGTTAAAACCCCTATAACACAATTTCCATTCAGCACTTCCAAGCTGAAACAGCCATCAGCTCACGCTTCTTCCAGCAAAGCACAAGCGACCCATGCCTCTTCTCTACATCAAACCCCTTAACTTCACTTCTCTTCACAACACAATCAGCTTGAGCTTCAGCAAAATTACTTAAACCCACCGCTGAATAACCGCCGGCCGTGAAAAGCGCCTTCCAATGAGCCATTGGTTCCGGAAACTCGACTTTTCCGGTCACCATGCTTTCAATCTGAGGCTGCAATAAGAACTTTTCAATCTTGTTAGCTGTATATGAAGGAATATTAGCAGCATCAATGGATTCCAATAAAGCTTCATAGTACCGAAGACCCTCTGTTAGATACTGTGGGAAGGTTAGATCCGTCCTTTCACATCCTCGATCGAGTGACACCACTATTCTCGGTGAAAGCTGTTTTATGAAGTGAAGAAGAGAAGGGATGGCAGCTAAGTGGGTTGAAGTTGACCATATCGGGAAGTTGACACCGACCGTGGCCTTTCCAGAAACCGAAAACGAATTAGGATCGAAAGAATCGAAGTTTACGATTTCAAGCTCGAAGGAGATCCCGATTTCGTGAGCAAATTGTGAAAGGTTTTCGTGCATGAGGCCGAGTTCGATCGGGTGGTGGGTTGAAGGTGAAGCAAATGCGGTTATCTTCAATGAACAACCACCATTACCACCATTACCATTATTGGTGTTTTTTCTTCTTCTAGGAAGTTCTTGAATGAAAGAAGCCCATTGAGCACCAAAGCCGATATCGAAATCGATAATGTGGATGTAATCAGCATCATCAAGGGCTTCGAGTAGTGTTTGATTCGAAGTGAAGTTGATAAACTGTATAATTGGAGAAACTTCTGAAAGAAGTTTATAAGCACACATCTTGAACATGCCATTGGAAGGTGTAGGAACAAGAACAACAGTTGGATTACATTTTGAAATCAGAAAAGCCATTTGCATTTGCAGAGCTTCTTTGAAATAAAAACCAGATCTTTCAATGGGCTTATTATTATGATTATTTGGAGCCATGGCTGAAGGAAGCTGGTGATTGAGCCGCGCCAATATCCCTTGCGCATGGGAGAAATTTCCAGATAGCATTAGCTCGGCTGCAGCGTATAGCTGGTCACAGATAAGCTGTTTCTGGTGGTGGTGGTGGTAATGGAGCGGTGGTGGAGGAGCGGCGGCACGTGGCGGTGGTGGTGATAGTGGTTCTTGCTTTGCCACAACCGCCGCCGCGGCCATCATCGATCTCTGTTGGTGGAGTGACAATATCTGGTTTTGTTTCTTGAGTAGAATTTCATGACTTTGGTCGAAAGCGGGAGGAGGTTTTTGAAAACCCGATTGGTGAAACTGAATCTCGAGTGGCGATGGTTGTTGGTTTACAATCATTTGTGAGTTGAAATTTTGTGGGAAGAAATATGGGAATTGAGTGGTGGTGGGAGGGGCATTTTCGTCAATTTGGTTTCCCTGCAAGAGCTGTTTGAGGCTGAATGAAGTGTCATCAACGTCACCACCGCCGGAAATCCACCGGAGAAGGGACTGATCTTGGTCTTGCACCGGAGAGCCACCGGATTCCGATAACAATCTTTCCCAGTCATCTAATCCAACCCCAAATCTTTTTTGTTGTAGTTCAAATTCGGCAGAAATGGGCTGTAGCTCCGACCACTCATCTTTCCGGCAACCACCAAGATTTGCCAGAGACCCAGAAATAGCCATTTCATGGGGAAGAGAATATTCCGGCCACTTTTGTTGGATGTTGTTGTCTGATACACCTAGGGTCGCAGTTGCAGCGCCGCCGCAGAAGGAGGAGGAAAGAGTGGAGATAGAGGTTGAAGGGCTAGGGCTCCGGCAAGTGTCAAGAACAGAGATTGGTTCATTACTGTTATTGCTACCAAAGCTGCCTTCTTTGGAATCTATAGAAGGTGGGAAAACTGCAACTTCCTGTGCCATTTCTCTCATCTATTTACAAACATAGAAATTAAATGATGATAATCAACAATAACTCTAAAAAAAATCTTTGGCTTTTATGTGGGGTTTTCTTTCAAGATTTGAAGCTTTTAAATGAGCTAAAAATTAACCAGAAAAAAAACAGATTAAAACCTCCACACCAAAAAAATGCAAAATCTAGGTTCTTTTTTGGTCCAAAAATGAATATTTTTTGGGGGGTTTTGAAGATTTGAAGCTTTAAGATATGATTGAACCCAAAAAAAGAAAGGAAAACATAACAAGTAACAAGTTTCAAGAAATCTTGGACCTATTTATGTGCAAAACTGAACATTTTAATGAATTGATTAAGCAGAAAAGAAAGAAAGAAAAAACAATTAAACACCAAGAAAAAATGAAGAAAATGTTAGAACAAGTTTCAAGAAACCTTGGGGGGTTTTTAATCCAAAAATGAAGTTGCTTTGAGGGTTCTTTAAGATCTAAAGCATGAGATTACTAAACAAAAAAATAAACTAAAAACAAAAATAAGAAAATGAGAAGAAGCAGTGAAGCATCCAGTTTCAAGAAATCTTGGGTCCAGTCCAAAAATGAACATTTTTGTTAAGTTTTCAAGCATTGAGATGATTAAACATAAAAACCAAACTAGAAACCCACCTAAGAAAGAAATAAAAAATTAACAACATAATAAGAACAAATATTCAAGAAATCTTGAAAGCTGTGATTATTAAACAGAAACCCAAATGAAAAAAAAGTAAATAAGTATGAAGAAATCGAAATCTTGGGTTCCAATGAAGTTGAAATTTCAGATTTGGAGTAAAAATAAACACGATGTTGAAGAAAGCTAACCTTTTAGAGACATCACCATTTGACCTCCATCTCCATGGCTTTAAACCTCTGATTCTAACTCCGATTAGTTAAGTGATTTTGAGGGTGGATTCAGTGCTGAGCCATGGACGGATGCGTACATCATAATTTTAAAAAAGATAAAATATAAGTTTCCCCTCTTTCACTCTCCTTCTTCTTCTCCTCCTCCTCCTTCTCCACTTTCCTAGTAAATATCGGAATACTCTACATCCTCACCTCCATAAATTACATATATTTTTTCTTATTTTGGTTTTATTTTTTTTATATATAAAAGAACGTGCGAAAGTTTCAAATTTTATGTATTATTTTCATTAGGAGTAATTTATCTATAATTAAAATATTGATTTTAAAGATGTCAATATTTAACCAAGGGGAGATTAATGGACACCTCTATAATATACTAACGGTATCTCGAATAAATTTATTTTTATATATATCAACATTAAAATTAACTTTTTATATTTTTAAGACTATAAAAGTACAACAAATTTCGTGTACATCCTTACTAAAAGGGCGTCATTAACACTCCCCTTAAATTATTCAATCTTATTTTCGTTGAAAATATTGAGGTTTTAATTATCGTTGATCTTTCTTAACTTAATAGTGATGCTAGATATTTGACCAAATATCCTAATTTTAGTTTGGCAGATTTAATTGACTTTGTTAATTTATCAACATGATATTTAAACATTATTTTTCAACTTCTTTTCTAGTTTCACTTATTTATTATATTTATTTATGATTGCTATTTTTTTTAGTACCATCATGACATATAAATGATTCATTTCACCTTTGACGTTACATGTATTTAATCACTATACAATAAGAATGTTTAGTGCATACACGCCCATATGTCTTGTGGCCCAATTTAGTTTTGTTATTTTTTGTTATATTAATTTGGTTTTTTTGTTAATGAAGTGGGGATTATCAAATTTAAAGGTATACTATTTACCAAACTTTAAAAAAATTTATCTATGATATTTTTGTTTTTAATGATATTTTTTAATATATAGTTAATTTAAAACAATAAAATAATGACAATTTATTATTATTTTAATGTTTTATTATGGTTTAAGCTCATCTAAGAAAACTTAGACCATTTTAACATATTTTAACATTTAAGTTTTCATTATTTCCCATAGTAGTACCAAATATCTCCATCTTGTTAGTGCTAAATTGTAAAGTTTTACATGTTTGGTATTATATTTTATAAGAAAGAGTGAAGATAGCTGAAGGACTAAGCTGGCTGTTTTGACAGCATTAGGCAGCGTTGAAAGCTATCTATATCATAACAACAACAACAACAACAACACGGGTGAAGGCGGCTGTTTGGTTCAGATATGTTGATGGGTCGGGCCACAGGATGCACATCTCGTAAACTATCAGTGCGAGAGGTAAGAAAACTAGCGAGTCCGAGATAGAGTAGGAGCCTATCTTATAATTTATCATTTAACTATTAACTACTTTTGTGATAGTTAATAATACAATGGTTGTCGTTTAAAAAAAATATCTTATAATTTATCATTTAACTATTAACTACTAAATTGTCGTTCAAAAAAAACTATAATTATCTTTAATGTATATTAATTATTTTATATAGACTAATAAAAGTTATATTTTGTATTTTATTTAATCATCTAATTTATTACTTGACCATTAATTATCGTCAATCAATTCAACCTCAGACTTCTACCACTACATTTAATTGAGCGTATACTTTTGCTTTATTTTTAAGTTTCCAAAATTTCTAATAATTAAAACAAACTAATTATTAAAATTACATTTTATTTAAGTTAAATAAGGTTTTTTCATGTCTTCCAAAATATGTGCTTTAGTTAATGTGCTTCAGTATTAACTAATTTTCACCAATCATAAATATTTTAATCATTTAACACTTTAATTAGAGGGGGTGTTTATTTAAAAAGCCAATAAAATTGTAATAACCATAAAAACCGGTACATTATATATTATTTTATATCTATTAATATATATTTATTTTTCAATGTTTTAATTTAACAAAATGAATATTTTTATATGTTTTTTTTAAATTTCATATTATAAACCGAATAAATATAAAACAAAATTATTATCAAACAAATATATATTAATTATTTTGTTAGTTTTTTGTTTTTTTGAAGCATCAATGCCATACTTTTATTCAATCACCATCAACTTCAATCAAACTATAATCTTAGATTATAAAAAATCATATAAAAATATATTATGATAATAATGCTTATAAATATTATAATATATGTGGTTTGCAAACAATTAAACTCCATCAATTATAAATAATTTATAGTTAATTTATAAGTTCTTGTTTGTTTTTTTCATTTTAAACTCTTAATCATCATTTATGTCTGATTTATTTAAAGGTTTCATAACCATTTTAGAACTGAAATCAGATTTAAGACTTCAGCATCTCTTAAAAAACAAACGTAACTAAGTCTTTTAACCAGAAGACATGAAGATAAGAACGATATTATTTGTAATTGTAACATAACATATAACACAAGAAGGTGAAGGATGGACAAGTTTTGTGTGGATTGAGCGAATACGTGTACAAGAATTTGAAAAATGAAATAGTATTAAAAAGAAGGTGGGGCCAGGGTAGTCAATGTGCTGTCAACGTTCTAGAACTACTACATGGAAGGTGTTTAACACGCCACATGATCAGCGCGTTGGTCAATGTAAAGTCATCAACCGAAGAAAGGACGGCGGCACGACAAAAACCTCCCTCCTTCTTAATTTAATTAATTAATTAATATAAAAATTAAAAACTACGGCGGTAAAAAGGTTTTGGGTAGTACTGGTAGTAAAATAAATAAATTAGGACATCCTTGTCATCTTCAAAAGCTACGCTCTTTTTCTGACTCACTTCTTTATACACATGTATCTATACGACTATATATACCTAGGCGTAGTAGAATCTTGGGAAAATTGAGTTAACGATGACAAGTATTATTTTTAATTTTATGATCTTCTATTAATTGTACTTTATAAAGAAATTCATTCGAAACATCTTGATGCATTTTATTTTAATGTATCTCATCCTAATGTATCTTCATTACTCATCGAACGATGAATAACCATTTCTCATACTTTTTATCATATATAACACTTTTTACCGGAACCCAATTAATCTAGTATACCTTTATTCAAATGTATGTCAAATCCGTCATGTATGTAATTATGTGTATATATATATATATATCTACACACATGAATACATATACATATCAATATGTCATGTATGTAATAATGTGTGTATATATATATCTACACACATGAATATATATATATATATATATATATAGAAAGAGGTTCATGCGAGAACAATAACAATTTACGAGAATGCAATGACACTTCTCAGCCAATCATTTTGTACATGAAGTTTTTCATGTACAAAATCACATATGATTCATGTATAAAATCACATATGATTCACATACAAAATCATATATGATTAGCCGAGACTTTTCCCACAGAAAAAGTCGTGCATGACATTTTTTGATGCTAGTACAAAATCATATATGATTTTGTACATGAAAAAAGTTTCATGTACAAAACGATTGGATGAGGATTGTTCTCGCATTCTCGTAAATTGGTATCTTCCTCGCATGAACCCGCCCCTCTCTCTCTCTCTATCTCTCTCTCTCTATATATATATATATGTGTGTGTGTGTGTGTGTGTGACTAACTAAATGACTGAATGAGAACTAAGAGGCTACTTGGTTCATGTTGATGAATGAAAATGAGAATGCCTTTTCATTCTTACCTATTTTGACTATAAATGAAATTTTGGGCTTTCAAGAGAATTAACTCATTATATTATATAAAATCAAACAATTTAAACCACAAGGGTTGTGGCGTGATTGAGGCTTTAAGGGACGTGGTGGAATATCTCATATGTTCAGGGTTCGAATCCAGGCGTACACAACAATTGTGGTCACTGAGTTTATCAGGGTTGATGTATTGCAGTCATAATTTGTTGGGATTAGTCCAAGCATAGCCTGGGATACCCTTCACACAAAAAAAAATCAAACAGTTTAGTTTATCATCATTCCTATTGAATACTGATTAATAGCTCCAACCAAGCACACCGTAAGTAATTTATGATAATCACGAGATTTAATGTGTGTAATACATTTTATGTAATTTCTTTTTAATCAATAAATGGAGGGTGTATTAGCAATCTTATGTATTTAACAACTCAACAAATTATTTGTTTTATTTGATCCATATCCCTACATTGATACCATGATTATTGCCTTAATTTTCTTATGCGTATTGATTCCAAAAGAGCATCCCTCGTTATATCGAAGATATTTACTTTTCATCATTTCGTTCCAGTTGTCCTTCACAGAATAAAATCATCATATTTGTCGGCATTGATAAAGAAACTTATCACAAATCTCATCAAACGTATGAATGAGTTGAATTTAATTAGGTGGGCAAAACGTGAATCAAATTTGATTATGCTGAACGTTATAATCAAATAAATCATGATTTTAGTTTGGAAATTGTTTTGATTGTTTGTTGAATGTGGGATTACTTTCATGATGTTGATGTTTTAATAGCTATAACTCATTGTAACTAGTATTGTAGAACAAGGTTATGTGTGTGTTGGTATGTCTATTTCAATGTCTTGGTACTTTCTTTCCTTTATAAATGTAAGTTCAAAAATAAATGCTTAAATATGTTGTTATGTCTTATTTTCATAGTTATTTATAATATATAGCAAATATATTTACAACAAGAATGCAATTTCTCAATCGTTGGTTTACATGTCCATCTTATGTTTTTGTTTATTGACATTTACTTAGTCGTATGTGAATAAACAAAAAGAACACGAAAACAATAACATAATCTATTTAAAAGAACACGAAAACGAACAAATTACATGTAAAATCACATATGATTTTTCATTAACGGTAAAAAAAAGTGTGTCGGCGTCTTGTGGCTGTGTTTTCAGGTCGCAGGGAAAAGATCGGCCGAACCACATGTGATTTTGTACGTGGTATTAGTGTAAAATTATATATGATTTACCCATGCTCATGTTCTTTTAAATATATATCATTCTCGTTTGATCATGCTTTCACATGTAACTTTTTCACAAGGTGAAACAAACATATGTGCAGTAATATTTTAATTAATACCATTTGATGAAAAAAAATCATGAAAAAAATTAATCTTTATTTTGATTTGCCAAAGTTTCTATAGTTTCTACCATTCGTCTAGTTTTTAAATGAACCAGCCTCTATATATTATAAATAAAAATAAGTTCTTTGTTCTTGTCATGTTCTTTCAGAAACCATTACCATTTCATTATCATACTTATATGTTGAAACTATTTTTTTGTTTATTGGTTTCTTTCTTATGAAGAGAAAGGGACTTAAATAAATAGATATTGTACTTGTTATTGTCAAAAGTTGCATAATACAAATACTCGTTGAAAATGGTACAAAATTACTCGTCTTTAATACCAAAACAATATTAAAAAATGATATATGATAAATGTATAAACAAATAAAAGATTTTAGATATTGTAAAAAATCATCTGCGTGCTATAAAATAAATAAGTAATGATAAAAATGATATAAAATTGTTATATTATGATGGAAAATCAACATTTTCTATGTACTATACCTTAAGAAAAATTTAACTACCTAAACAAATTTAGTTGGATAACATATTTAAACTAGACTTAAAATGATATAGCACATAGTTCTATCCCAACCCATGTGAGGATTCATTCATTTGATATGTTAATGACAACACCATTATGTGTTTGTTAAAAAATAGTATTTATATTAACTTGTATCCAATGACCAAATCAATTCCACTTCCTGTATTGATTTATATTAATTTTTTCTTTATTTAAATTTATTAAAAATGATAAAAGTATATATTACTATAATTTACATATTTGATTTTTATAGAATTGGGTTTTGATGAGTAACCCTTATATAGTATACACTAAGATACTCTTATATTAATGTATCATGTGTGAAGAATTGAAGATGAGTGACTCTAAATGATGAAGGTATACATAGGTCTTATCTTCACCATCTTTACAAAATGTAACATAACATTCACATAATATAAAGATGCATTCTTCATTTTCCATATCTATTATAAATAAAATCCGTGCATCTTCTTTTCTCTCTCTCTCTCTCTATATATATATATATATGTGTGTATATATATAGGGACATGTTCATACAAGAACACCCTCTATTTAAAGAAACAAAAGATTACCATTAGAACCACATATGATGTGAGTCCTACATAATATAAAATCATATCTGATTTAATGGGACCCACCATTGAATCATATATGATTTTATATTGTGTAGGACCCACATCATATGTGATTTTAAGGGTGTTCCTTTGTTTCTTTAGAATTCAAAGATTTTCATTTGAACCTACCTCTCTTTCTCTCTCTCTCTCTCTCTCTCTCTCTCTATATATATATATATATATATATATAGATTTTTGTTGGTGTAAATAGGGGATGAGATGATGTGCTTTACTCTCCATACAAGGCAACCATTTTCACAAGTAAAATGAACAGAAGATTGATGTTTTACACAACAAAGTTTTGATCTTTCCATGTCCACTACATCTTTGGTTGCCTACAAATGGGTGTCCCTAATGGCCCTACCCCCAAACCACCATACAAAATGGACTAAACAAAGAAAATGTTGCCTCCTAAAAAATGTAAACATTCATTTAAAATTGTAATTGTAATTTGAATTTCATTTTATGCATGTCAAGTGAATTATTAAAGAGTTATAAAAATTGTTTCGAATTTATAAAAAAAACAACTCAAAAGAAGTGGTTAGAGAACATTGGTGTTTTTCTTTTTAGTCCCATATTGTTTGGGCTACTTTCTACCTCCCTTCAAATACTTGTAATTTATTTTGAATTTTCTCAATTTGAAGACGTTCTTTTAATAATTGGTATATCCAGTTCCAAGTTTGCATCTCGAAAACTTATTTTGAGTTCGGTTGCATACATTATGTGCACATTAACCATGATTTCACTGCATAATACTAATCTTAGTTTATT
Source organism: Silybum marianum (assembly GCA_036898165.1). Taxonomy (NCBI): domain Eukaryota; kingdom Viridiplantae; phylum Streptophyta; class Magnoliopsida; order Asterales; family Asteraceae; genus Silybum; species Silybum marianum. The sequence continues at coordinate 5,266,675 of CM072537.1, read as the reverse complement.
TGTTATCTTTTTCATTTTAATCTATTCTTATAAGCTATCACGATTCTCGTTCTCCATCCAATAACAACGCTTCTCATAAAGCTATTCCACATGAATAATAATATATCAACCTCGATATATCACCAGAAATTGCTTGGTATTATCTTTGATTTTGTAAAGCTGATGATCAAAAACATAAAATGAATACAAAACTATCAAACTTAAGATCTAGAAACACCATTTTCAACACAAAAACATTTATTAAAATGTTTTTTTATTTTATTTTTGACAAACTATATTTATACGTTGATGATACTCCATAAGGTACATATTTATCTAAATTTAGGCAAACATTAGTGACACTGAAGGGGACAAATGGAGAGGGTCTTTAATCAGTAAGTTGCAACCATTGATAGTGGTGTCACACCTACATAGAGTGCTTGGTCCAATTTTAAGGACATATAGCTTCCTTTTTACTTAATTCATGAATCATATAGTATTACTTTGAATAACATGCTTTATATATTTCATAAAAGTCAATGTGTAGATGTTTGATAAGTTAATCACTAAATTATGTCCACTATTTTGGCCATCAATCCCTATCAACACACATAAAGTTAAGAGAAAAAGTGTCGATTCATGATTGTTTAATTACCGGTTTGCATCATCATTAATAGTTTAGGTATTGATGATAAGATCCAAATGTATCTGTAGTTAAACTACATCAAAACGGAAAGTCTCACTCTCTCTTTGATTTAGATGGCGTTTGTTTTTTAAGAAGTGATGAAGTCTGAAGTCTGATTTCAGTTCTAAAATGGTTTTGAAACGTCTAAATGAATCAGACATAAGTAGTGATTAAGAACTTAAAATGAAAAAACAAACAAGGCCTTAGAGTTGTCACGACTTAAAAATAGATAAAATCTAGTCTAAAAAAAGGGGTGTGAATGTTAAGTTAAAGCAAGTGTATGATGTTTTAACTTTTAACCCATATTTCATTTCATATAAGCAACAAGATGGGTTAAGAATGGGCCTATTTATTTTGGCCCATTGATTTAAGTGACCAATAAGCCCAATAATTTGTATCCAAAAAAACTATTTTCTAATTTATTTTTAAGCCCGTTAGTCTAACATACCCATTCTAAAAATATTAGACCATCAATTTCAAAATATTTTTAAGCACAAACCTTTTTATGGCTTAAAAGAGTAGTACCAAGGGTTCATTTAATCTATTTTTTCTTTGAAAATCCAATCGATAGACCATTTGTTTACTATAAAAGTCCTAATCTATTCAAATGCCTTGAACTCGGTTTGTTCTGCTTCGATGGATGGGAGATTGACATTAATCAAAATGACAATGATGAAGATGCCGCGAATCTAAAAATGATTTTGATGAACCCAATCCACCATTGCAGATTACAAGCAAGAGAGATGAAATTGGGTTGCATTTTTCCTTTTTAAGTATATTATAAACGAGCTTTAAAAACATGTATAAAAAACAAATCACCTTTTTAATGGAAGCCTTTAATAGATTATGGTGAGGAAGGAAAACCATAACAAAATGCAAACCACAAGGTTACTTGTATTTGTTGAAGTAAAACAAAGGGGTTGTTTGTTTACGTCTTAACATTTCTATTAAGAGGTAGTCTCTTAATGATTCCAAATCCCTCTGAATCATTTTGTATCATGAACCTCTCTTAACCATTAAGAGGCCTAATTACATCCTGAACAATTACTAAACAATAATATTTGATTTTGCACTATATCATAAAAGCCTCTTAATCATGCTAACGAGTTAAATCATTTTTCACCAAACCTTTCAGCAATTGACAAACGACCCCTAAAACCAATGTTTTAAACCACAGGGACTGTTTTGTAATTTACTCTATCATATGTATATATATATATATATAGGGACCTTTTTCCCAAGAGGCATAATTTTTCAAAAAAATTTCTTGCAGTCAGAAGAAAACCCTTGTCATTTCGCACAATCTTTGAATTGTTCCCTGATTTGGGGTGGAAACCTCCAGAACCCAAATCAAGAATCTTGGTTTTGGATAGAAAAAAAAAGGAGTTGGAGAATCGGCCATGGGTATAATCAGAAGCAGCTTCTCGTTCTTGATGGGAACGGCTTTCGGGATCTACGTTGCTCAGAACTACGACGTTCCCAACATTCACAAGCTTTATAAGACAGGTCTTGTTATCGCCAAGCATTATGAAGAAAATTATCGCAAACCCAAGAAGAAAGACGATGATGAATGATGGTTTCCAACTAAGAAACACAGGTTTTGATTTATAATTACTTTGTTCTTGTGTTCTATTTTCAATTTGATATTGTTTCCCCAAAAGTAATGGGGATTTCATCAAAATTAGGGTTCCAATCACCAAATTTTGAATTGTGATATTGTTGGATTTTGCTATTAAGTAGCTTAGGAATGGAAATGGAAATTGAAAAGGTTGAATTATGATCTAAATTTGCAATTTGGGTTGTGGGGTTTGACTTGTTGCTATATCGATCTTGGCCAGGTTTGTGAATTTTGTATTGTTTTTGAGATGAATTTGATGCCATCTTAACATAAAGAAGGGATCCAACATCCAAGAATAGATTTGGGCATATCTTTGATTATGTTCCTGTTAATTCTTGAAAGAATAGGAGCTTAAAATGGATTCACTGTAATTAGGAGAATGGATCCAAAATTGAAACAAAGCCAAAGTGCACAACATTCCAAGTAATGAAACCAAATATGATGGTTCGGATCATAAAACTGTAACAAGTCTTGAAATCATTTCATTTCTAGGTAAGCAAGATCATTGGGAAGACCTTCAATCAGAAGTCACATCATATATATATATATGTGTGTGTGTGTGTGTATGTGTGTATAGATATATAGCAACCTGCAAACACCAAACAAGAAAGAAAACAAGTAAACACTTCCAAGATGATATGTTAGATGTCACCAGTAGCAACTCAACTCAGTTCTCTAATTTAATCAGATCATGATTATGATTATCCCGTTAGATATCAAGTTAAAACTCAAAAAAGGGGATGGATTGGATAATAATGCATAATTGCAGGTGAATTATGCCTCCATAACATCTGTCTTTAATTAATAAAACAAGATAAAAAGGTCTTAATATCTGCCTTTTTCATCCCTCTAGTTTTCTGAAGTCTCTTCCTACAATTGTTTAAATAGACATTATGCAGGCTACTCTCTAATCATCTTTTACCAAATAATTGGAGGACGTGGATTTTGTGATAACAGGAGTTAAAGTTGAGAAGTGTAAGAAGAGATTTGGACCGTGATCATTTTTAATACAAAACAATCCATGAATTGTGCTTTAGAAGAGAATCGATTCAGTGTATCTAATTAGTGTTGGTCTAATGGTTTTCTTCGATTAAAGACTGGTCCAAGGGTGGAGATCCCATTTTACCACTTTCACCTTGACTTTCATTCTCATCGGAACCCGACCTTTAGGGGTTGTTTACCAAACGCTTACCAAGTCGTATTACCTTACCGGATGAATATGGCAAGGATCAAGGATCTTACCCGGTAAGAGCAAGGCAAGGATCGCCGGTAAGTGAGGGCAATGACACTTACCACGTTTAGTGTTTACCGGGTAAAATTGTTGCATACGATGCGGTTTTTTGTTGACTAAAATCTTACCCGGCAAGTAAAGGGATGTTTACCAAAACTTACCTGGGTAAGCGCTTACCAAGTCACATTACCTTACCAGAGGAATACGGTAAGGACCAAGAATCTTACCCGGTAAGGGCGAGTCAAGGACCAAAAGTCTTACCCAGTAAGTGAGTGCGATGACTCTTACCACGGTAAGCGCTTACCGGGTGAATTATTGCATACAATGTCGTTTTTGTGGACTAAAATCTTACTCGCTAAGTAAATGATAGTGTTGAATTTTACAGTTAAGCGCTTGCTAAGTAAGTGTTTGGTAAACGGCCCCTAAGTGATAGTATTGAGTTTTACCGGTAAACACTTATCGGGTGAGGGGCCATTTACCAAAACTTATCTGGGTAAGCGGTTACGAAGTCATGTTACCGGATGAATATGGTAAGGACCAAAAATCTTTTTTTTGGAGCCTGGACTAATCACGGCAAATTATGACCGCAAGACATCAGCCCCTGATAAACTCAATTGCCACAATTGTGTATGTCTGGATTCGAACCTTGGGCAGATGAGATATTCCACCACATTCTTCGGGGCCTCAACCACTACGCCACAACCCTTGTGGTTGATGACCAAAAATCTTACCTGGTAAGAGCGAGACAAGGACCAAGAGTCTTACCCGGTAAGTAAGAGGGACGACTCTTTCATGGTAAACACTTACCGGGTAAATTGTTGTATACAATGCCTTTTTTTAGACAAAAATATTACTTGGTAAGTAAATGATAGTGTTGAATTTTACCGTTAAGCGTTAACGGGTAGGTGTTTGGTAAACGACCCTTAATCAACATTCTTAAACCTTTTCAACTTTTTAAGAAATTGTCTCATCCGAATGAGTAAAACTAGTTACATAGGAAAACCATATGTTTGAAAATATTTTATATTTAAAAGTGAGATTTGAATTAAGCATTATAATTGAAAAAATAAACTATTTATCGTGGTATCAAAATGGATAGTGTTACGATTTTCTTCTTCAAGTAGGCAATTGGCAAACATACAAGTCGATCAAAACTCACAAGTATACGTAACATACAAGTCGATCAAAACTCACAAGTATACATAACGTCATACTTAATAGTACATATCAATGAAAAAAAAGGAATTATTGCGATTAGATAATCTTAAAATAAAGAAAACTGACATGAAAACAAAGTATATTGACTGTATCTAGTGTTAACATTCAAAATCTGTTATTTTTCCTGTACAAATTAATTTGTTATTTTGAGTATTATATTTTTCCTTAAGAAGGTGAATAATATGTATTACTTTTAAATGTCCTTATATTTAGAAAAAAAAAAAAAACAAATGTTCAAAGTATAAAGCTATGCAATTGAATAGTAGATGATATGATAGTTTGCTTTTTTGTATGTCACATTTAATTTAAGCAATCCCATGCCTAAAAGACTTATCCTGATCTACTTATATTTCCATTTATGTATTTTACTATAAAAAGGACTATCTTATATTTATTATTTATTAAATTTTTTTATTAGTATCACAAATAATTTAAATAATAGAGGCACTTTTATGTATAGACGGGTAACATGTGCCAACCACGTGTTTCATGGGTTTGCTACGTAACCATGTCTGTGGTTTGTTATGTCATCGCCCTCGTTTAATTATTTGTCAAGTGAAAGAACCTAGAAGGACCAAAATGTCAAAATTTAATAATATAAGGGCTTAAAATGGAAAAATATGAATAATCTGGAGTAAGATGCAACATTAGTCCTCCCATCAAGCTTTCGCCTTTTTATACACACACACACGCTTTGTTGGAGGAGTTGAACAAGAAAAGCAAAAGCCATTGTTTTATTATCCTCCAAAAACAATTCAGACCCCTTTTGCTCCACGATTCATCGAAAGGTTAGTTCTATTTGGATGATCGTTTCTTCAATCGCTTTTCATTTATATTTTATCGTCTTCATCTTTGTTTTTGTTGCGATGATTTTGATAAAACGAAGCCGACCAATTTTTTAGGTTTGTGATCAGATGGGTCGATTTTTGATTTGAATTTACTTGAACTTGTTATGAGTTAGAAGCTTACTATTAGGGTTATGCTGATTTTTTTTTATATATATCTGATTGTGCTGATTAACCAGTGAAAAACAATCAATTATTATCGTTATTTGTGGATCATATTGTAGGTGAGACTTAATCATCTCTTAAAAGAGTTGAATTTAAAACTTTGACTTTCGATTATATGTGAGTTAGACTTGATCATCAAGCTAATGAATTTAATTTATCCTTTCAATTTCGTGTGTGCTCATTGTTTTTCGTTTTTAAATTTAATTTAAACTGCAGTGAAATGGCCAAGAGTTCATTCAAGCAAGAGCATGATCTTGGTATGTATTCCTTTTTTATATTGATATTTCTTCATGTTTTTTGGGCCTTTTCCCCCTTTACCAGTTCAGATTGGAAAGATTTTAGGAACAGGGGGTAAATGTAGGGTAGATCGATCACTGGATATTTTGAGAATCCTGTGAGAAACACTTTCCGTATTGATATTTCGACCATATGCCTTGGGTTCACGAAATTCAATATGGGATAAGACTCAAAACACGTGTTTTTAGGCACAAAAACGTAAGCAATTTTCTGGAGAGTATATTAGGATTGTTCAAAAACCCGTCTTTAAATTCATGAATATAAATTCGTATTTATACTCATTAATAACGAAACTAAAATGGTAATCATGGCTGAATTTTAATTTTAGGAGTAGTGGTCAGTTATACAATTTCCAGTAACTGCTCAATAACTGCACCCATTAAAGCGTAGTAACCGTTCAGAGAGAACTGATAAGAGTCGACCATGCAGAACTCATGTCCATACACCAGAGCTCTGGTCCATTTTCCAGAAAACTCTAAGGGTCCGTTTGGTTTGCCGGATTGTTTTTGAGGGATTTGGATTTCATGGAAGGATTTGGATTTGGAGGGATTTGGATTGGAATGGATTTGAAAATCATAGGTGTGTTTGGTTTGTAGGATTTGGAATGGAATTGGATTTCCATTATTTATAAATAATTTATATAAAAATATAAAAATAATTAAATTACATTTTTATTAATCAATTATTACAAAACAAATGTTTTTAACATTTTAAAGATATTTTTTTATAGAAATCCTGCGAAATTCCGTGAAATCCCGAGCATCCGTCAAGGATTTCAAAATCCAATGTTCATGGGATTTTAAATGAATCCATGGATTTAGAATCCTTACCATTAGGCAAACCAAACACCGGAATGGATTGGATTTGAAATCCAAATCCCTCCAAAGCCCACCAAATCCCTTGAACCAAACGCGCCCTAAGGGCCCGTTTGGTTGGAGGGATTTGAAGGGATTTGGAGGGATTGGGATTTCAATCCAATCCATTGTATTGGGGATAGTTCTCAGATTAGATTACTGACATGACGACTTATTTGACTGCAGTGTTTGGCATAAATATTAAGATATAGTATAATATAATTTCAAGAAAATCACCAGAGTTCGCACTGGGAATGACTTATTTGAAATCCCAATCCCTCCAAATCCTTTCAAATCCCTCCAACCAAACGGGCCCTAAGTCTCGAGGATAAGACCAGAGCCTCTGGTCAGACCATACAGAGCTTCTGTATAGGCCATACAGAGCCTCTGTATAGGCCATACAGAGCCTCTGTATCAACCATAGAGAGCTCTGTATTCAGGCTCTGATCAAGCCATACAGAGCTCTTTATCCGAGTTCTGATTCACTTTTTCCACTATACTCCAAGTCCAAAATTCTGAAGAGAGCTCCTTGGAGCTCTGTAGCATGACCATCGCCAGCGGTTCTACCCCTTGGACCCCGCAAAGGGGCGCGACCCCCTTGATCCCCACCATTTCGTCGTTACCGGGTTCGTACTCGCCTTGTTAACAAGCGTGCACTCCGCACCAACCTAACTTGTATTAGATCACAGTATAAAACCCATATTAAACATCATGTTATTTCCAATTACACGTCAATGGACCGGTGACACTAAAATCACCAACAAAGATCACGGGTTTGACTCAATGGAACAATTTCTTTGTGACAATGCAAGTTAAACGTTGTGTGCAAAGACTTTCTTGCAAGAACATGATAATTTACAATAAGAAGTGAGATGTTGTTAATCAACAATTTTGGAAATGGAGATGCAATTAATAGTGTATTCAATGTGTTATTTAAAGTGATCTGCGTTGTGAAAGTGATTTAGGATTGAAAGAAATAAAAGTGAGAGTAGGAGTTATTGGCTCTCCAATTGTGAACCAAAACAAATACATTTTATCTACAAATCAAAATCAAACTCATGACCTCCTATAAAGGGGAGCTTTAATTCGACCAAATAAGACCATTCCCGCCCATTCTAGATTTCTGTTACAAACTTAGTTTCAAAGTATTTCAGGGCACCCCTCAAAATTAAGTGGGTGCACCTTCAAGGCGCATATTTTTTTCTTTCTTTTGAGATAATCAAGTGAGCAGGGGCACGGGACCCCCTCGGTCCTTAGTAGGTCCCGCCCCTGGCCTCGCATAGCAAAGGTGCTCAAAAACCCGACCAACCCAACCCAACGCGAAATAACTCAACCCGAAGCAACCCGATGTCTAATTGAGTTGTGAAATCTTCAAAAGGTATGTATTGGGTTGCTTTTATTTGAACCCAACCTAACTTGACATCCTTCTATTTCTTGGATTTAATATGATTATTGAGTCTCTATTAATATGTATACCCTCTTCATATACCTATATTTTCAATCTATTCTCCATCTCTATATAACTTCTTTGCATATATATGTTCAGTAAGTAACCGTGAACATATATGTATATATAAATGCTAGCAATGTACCCGTGCAATGCACCGGGTGAACATATATGGTGTGAATTGAACTGGTAAGTATTTATCACAGTAAGTATTTATCCATACAGCCTCAACCAGCATGCATGCATGCATAAGGATAAACTAAATCCTTTTTTTTAAAAGCAATTAAATTTTATTACCCACCACACTTGGTACAAGCTGAGTAGTCAAATTGTAAGCCACAATACCTCATACATACAAAGCGAGGAATGAAGCAGAAAACCAACTAAACAGAAACCAAATAAAAAAGCAACAGGTCTCGATTTTACGGCTGCCTTGTTTGTCGCTTCTGAACCTTTCCATTGTCGCCTCTGATCCTGCTCTCGAACCTCACCGTCCCACCTAGAGTTGAACGAAAACAACCTGTATCAACACCAATGGATGAAATAATTGTGCATTCAAATAGTACCACAAACATAAAAAGGATTCCGAAACAATTGAATCAGATTTGGGTGAACGAAACCCAAATGGAAAGCAACCAAGAGAGAGAACAAAACCTGAATGTGTATATTTCTCTGTGTGCTCCAAGAAAAGCAGAAATCAAAAGGATTATATAGCAAAAAAATGATTTTTTTTGAAACAGGGTAGAGAATGGTCAGCGTATACTTTTTGAATCAGGGAGCAGCTGTGTGACTCTGAAAACATAAAACAGATTGAGACACCGAATTGGATTGGGAGAAAAAGTCTGATTGAAAAAGGAAAGTGTGGACCTCCCTTTTTGATGGTGGCAGATGTTTGAATTCTTGGGAAGAAACATGAAACATGAGAATAGAAATGATTGACTTTTTTTTAAGAAAGAGGCACTGCACATGGACTGATCGGTGGTGGTGGTGGTGGTGAAGTGTTCTTTAATACATCAAGGGTTTGTACAGTATGCATAATAACATGTAATTAAGAGATTTTAAGAACTAATGCATAAAATAGTTGTTCACAATGCATAGAAAGTGGTAATTAAGACTTTTTATCTAAACCGATATTAAGGTAGTATAGATATAGATATAGATAATGAAAATTGAGAAAGTTAATTGAATGTGAATGTGATATACATAAGATTTAAGAAGTACGAATAAGTTGTACTTAATGGTTGATGATGAAATAGAAATTATGAGTAGACCAGAGAAAACAACATATTCAAGGTTAGGAGAATATTTTGATATATCAAAGTATCAACCCGGTCAACCCGACCAACCTGTACAGGGTTGGTTGGGTTGTTGAAATGTCTTCAGCCCGATCAACCCAACCCTATGAGCACCCCTAACGGTGTATCAGGGCTGTCCTTTTTTATATGTTGGTGGATTGAGTTAAATGTTATTGAGCTTGTAAATTATGTATGTGTTGGTTTGTTTCAGAGAAGAGGCGTGCCGAGGCTGCTAGAATTAGAGAGAAATACCCTGATAGAATTCCGGTGAGTATTTTATTGCATTTACCATCAGATTCAACAATTTGACATGCTGTAATAAGGGTTTAAACAAATGTCTTCTTTTATTTTATTTTTTTCTCACTAATTTGCTCCGAGTTAAATGTTCTTGGGCTATTTCATTTCTTCTTTCATTACATTCTGTTGTTAACGATTGATTCTCTTCAAGTTCTGCTTTGAAACAGAGTGCATGTTTATGATATAGCTTTCAAGTAAACTTTGTGGTATAAGTTTCAATTGACATTTGCTTTGATCATTTCAAGGTGATCGTAGAGAAGGCAGAAAGAAGTGACGTTCCCAATATTGATAAGAAAAAGTACGTAATTTACTATTTTTATTTTTTCTCCCTTAAGATAACTATATCAAACAAGTAGGGGTCATACTCATATATTGGGGTCGTTTGGTTTATTAGTTGGAGATGGCGAGTGGGTTGTTGAGGTTAATGTTGAAAATTTGCAGGTATCTTGTTCCGGCCGACTTGACAGTAGGTCAATTCGTGTATGTAATTCGTAAAAGGATCAAGTTAAGTGCGGAGAAGGCAATATTTATATTTGTTGACAATGCGTTGCCACCAACAGGTAAACATTTTAATTTTAATAAATTGTATTTGTATTTCATTAAGTAAGTAAGTAAGCAAGTAAGCTATAATATGTTGTTTTTTAGGGGCAATAATGTCTGCAATATATGAAGAAAAGAAAGATGAAGATGGTTTTCTTTACGTTACTTACAGTGGAGAGAACACATTCGGGAACCAGTAGTCTTGTTTTGTTTCCGCCATTGTTGGTGTTTCTATTTGCCAATCATAACTACTTGTCCTTTCATCAAGTTACGAAGAAGATGATTCAAATGTTTGTATATAATCTAAAAGACATCAAGTTGTTAATAATCCATCTCCTTTTGATTTTATCATCTGTGAGATCAAATGAATGCTTTTTGTTCATAGATTTCAAGGCATCACATGAAAAAAGAGAGATTAACTATTTTGTTTGTTGTAAAATGGCAAAATAAACACTACATGCAAAAATTAGCAATCTTGGACAAAAATAGTTAAAGAAAACCTTACAATTTAATCTTTTTCGATTTGTATTTCTACATTTTATATGTCAATTTACTGTTTTGGATGTTAGATTATTGTGATGTTGATGTACACAAAGAAAACTGGTAGGGATAGATTCAAATAATAAATAAACCACAAGGGTGGTGTCTCAATGGTTTGAGTTTGGGTTCCAAAGGTCAAAAGTAGCTGGAGGTTACATGTTCGAATCCAAGGTGGAATAAAAATCTCCTTGTAGCCAAAGAGGTTCAAATGCAGTGACTTTGTAGGTAGCCCACCTGGAATTAGTCGGCTTTTTGCATAACGGGTTGGATATCCAGGTTAATAATAAAAATAATAAATAAATAAGGGTTGTATTTTAGAATCGCCATTTTTTATATTCAACATTTTAAGTAATTACCTTCAAACTTTTGTATAGATGTCTAATCTATCATAACCGATTCTTATTGTGATAGGGGCTGCTCGAATGCAACCTCCCACTAAACAAACTATAATGTAGGCTCGAGCACGTGGACCGACCCTTTTTTAGATATAATAGAGATCAACAACCTGGACCATGTGCGATGTTGATAACTTGTTTCTAGATGGTCAATAATATTGATTAAAATCCATCAAATGTAATGTAGGCCTAATACATTCTTCAAAATTTTGGAAATTTTCATTTCAAAGACTTTATACAAACTTAGAACATTTATTTTCTAGAAGTCGTATGCAAACTTAAAAACAAAAATCTAAAAATCTTATATAATTATCGAAACGTTAAAGAGGCTTTCTGATTTTTTTAGCTACTTATACTTATCAAATCGTCTTACCGTGTTACATAAGTTGAAATAAATGTCGTCTACATCATATTCGACTAAACTAATTTCAGAAATTGATAAAATAACAATTTTTTCTTTCAATTAAAATTAAAATTTAAAATGATTTTATCTTTTAAGGGTATTTTTTTTGTCAAATAAAAAAACTTAATTACAATTTAATTTTGAAAATTGACATCATGCACGTGAATTTGTTCATTGCAACTCTTATCCCCACCCCCACCACCTGTCCCTTCGCTATCTATGGAAGAGACCCCCACCACCTGTCCCTTCGCCATCTATGGACTCTTCCTTATCATATATATTCAGATTCTATATTCAACATTTCATTTTTATTTTTTAAGCATCAAATTTTACATTAAATGTTTTAATCGTCAAACAAATATTAAATAACGTAAATTTAATATTTCTTTTTAAATTAATTTTATAGTTGAATAATCTTTTGGATATTTTATAGTCAAGTGACCTACTAAAGACTTAATTTTCCATTATAAATTTGGACTTTAGATGAAAAGAAAACGTCAAAGTAAATCCTTGTTTTAGAAGTTGATTTTAGATATGGCTCACTGTTTTACGGTACAAAAATAATTTTAAATTTTGAACTTTATTATAAATATTTAAGTGTTTTTTACTTTAAATTAAATATTCATATAGGATTATGACCTTTTAGTACAAATGTGTAGACCTAGTAAATCAATAGACGTATAGTTACATAGATCTTGGTTCATTTAAGAACCGGATGAATCCTATAAATTTGTACAGATCATATATAAAAATAATTTTTTTATTATTTTTTTTCATCAAATGCTATTATATATATGTTTGTTTTATAATGTAAAAATTTTATATGTATTTGTTTCATAATGTAAAAGTTTCATATGTATTTTTTTCACAAGGTGAAACAAACATATGTGAAATAACCTCCTAAATTATAGCATTTAATGAAAAAAAATCATGAAAAAATTATTTTTATATATGATTTGTACGAGTTTATAGGATTCATCCAGTTTGTAAACGAACCAACCACTAATTACATATATAAAAGCACAACCAAATTAAATATTTTAAAAATCACACTTTCTTTGTTTGGTTGCTCGTTTGTTTACATCTAACAGACTTATTTTGGATTGGTTCTGCTTCAATAAACTTTCTTTGTTTGGTTGCTCGTTTGTTTTTTAATAAATTATTGGTATGTCAAAAAGGAAAATAGACTTATATATTATTCAATATATTATACTCATATGTGAAGCATAATTCTCCATGAGAAACCATCAAAATTCTAGAGGCGTTGATTTTCACACCTCATATAAAAGTAACAATGATCAATTAAGCAATTATTTTCAAAGTCTAGAAATGGTATATTGTAATTGAATTAATTAATATTTTTATTTAATTTTGAAATTAAGAAGATAACTAATAAATAGGAACATTTTTTTTTCCTGAAGCATGAGCCTTCTAGACGGGGAAAAAAAAATCCAAACATGAGATTTTTTGTGTTTTTCATTTGTTGAAAATATAAAACATCTTATATTAATTTCAAATGTAGGATCATTTTGATATTAATATCTTCAAATCCATTTCATCATTTCAATTCCTATATATGTTATACTATATGTATATTAAATGTTATATGATTTTATATTAGAAAAGTTAATCCACAACATTTGATAAACTACGGGTTAGCTATAAAATACATTTAAAAAATGCAAACTTATTTTTGTTAAAGAATTGTTATGATAAGCAAATACTAAAAAGGTGATAAGATATCGTCAAGGATTTTGGGATGGTGTGGAATTAATTAGAGAAAAATATTGGGATTCTTAAAGGCTACCATCGAGATTTACAATGAGCTTTACCCATAGTTTCCAATACTTCAAGATTAATGCTGCTTTATTTTCTTTACTCATGACTTATTTTCTTTTATAAACATCCATCGCTTTCAAACAAGTCGTGGTTTTGAACTTTTTTTTTTGGTTTCTGAAAGACATTATCTATACTATTATATAAATCATGTTAAACAGGTAAAATTTATGAATTTAAAACGTACAACATCCTTTGCATTAGGTACAACATCTAAAGCATCAAAATCTTCCATCAACATCCCACGTCCTACATGAATTTATAAATCAAATTATTTTTAAAATTTAAGTTACCTTTATAATTAGTTATTTAATTTCTTTTATGTCCTTTGTTTTTTCATTTTTCATTTTATACTTTTATCATATTAATTAACCTAAATAATCGTATATGAATCAGAAGATAATTCAAAAATAAGTTTCTATTTTTTATAAATTATACTTTTATAATCGTATCGGTAATGCCTTCAAAATGAGTTCAATATTGAATATTTTTCGATTTAATCATATTATTATATACATGAATGCGTAACGAGTTATTTTTAAAAAAATTACATTTATGCCATATAGTTATTCATTTAATTTATTTACCTTTTCATTTTACGCTCTTATCTATATTATAAATATTTTTTAATTTCATACATATCTCTTATTTCCTTTTTTACACCCTATCACATTAACATATATAATTGTATATGAACCAAATTACATTAAAAATATGTTTTTTTTTTTTTTACAAATTATACCATTATAATCGTCTTGTCAAGATATTTGAAATGAGCCAAATATTGAATATTTTTGAACTTAATCATATTGTCAAATAATATAAACACGCAATGAATTATTTCTAAAACTTACAACTTATACATTATAGTTATTTAATTAACTTTTATATCTTTTACTTTTTCATTTTTCGTTTAACACAATTTTCATATTAACATACATAATCATATATTAACTAAAACATATCAAATCCTACAAATCAAACACACAAAATATTTCAAATCTTTTCACAAAATCCAAATTATTAAAAAAAACATTTCGTCAAATTAAATGGGTTCTAAATGTAGGGATGAGCTCGGTACCGGACCGGTACCAAACCGGTACCGAAACCGGGTAGTACCGAAACCGAAAATAGGAAAAACCAATACCGAATACCGAACCGATTAGTGAAAGTCGGTACCGGTACCGGTACCGTTTCGGTACCGGGATTTTCGGGACTAGGACCGTTTGGTACCATTTTTTTAGGAAAACTAACGTTTTTCACCGTTAACCATTAAACACAATAACAAAAACCAAAAACACTTAAGCGGAAACCGGATTGGAGGAGCCGATTATACAAGAACCTGGTTTTGGAGAATTATGAAACTGATTTTGAAGAATTGCAAGAACCGAAACATGAAGAATTGAAAGGAAAAATCGGTATTTTAGAGGAAAATACAAGAACCGAAAATTGTAATATATTTAGGTGAATTTTCTATAACAAAAGAAAGGGCTTGTTACCAATTCAAGTTAAAAAAATTGACCTTTTAAATTCCCCGGTTCGGTTCGGGATTTACCGGGAATAGTACCGGTACCGGTACCGAAAATACCGAATCCCAAAAATGAAAAAACGCAATACCGAATCCCGAACCGGTAGTGACATTCGGTACCGGTACGGGACCGGTTCGGTTCGGGATTTCGGTCCGTTACGCTCATCCCTATCTAAATGTGCTACTTTGTTCTTTTTAAATTATGATTGTACTTGAGTTTTGTAAAAATAATATATGCCGATTTACAAGTTCATAACGATAGACAATTTGATATCTTGAAAGGATTCGAGACTTCTAAATTTAATGTTGATGAAATATTTAAATTCCGCTCAATTGCAGCGGGTACATCTTCTAGTATATACGGGGGGATATCTATTACAAATCAAACAATTTGTATAAACCTTACAAATTTCATTCAATCAATCATTTTTTTGATTTTTTTTTTAATTTTTCTTAATTATAATGGTTGATTAGTAAATAATATATGAATTTTTTTTATCAAGAACACATGAGGGTTAGTTAAATCAAGAATATATGAAACAAGATTAATCAAAATGAGAAACATATGAAACAATTTCATTTTCATATAGAAACAAAAATATATGAAATAATTTAATTAAGAAAAGAATTATATGAAACAATTTCATCATATTAAACACTTTCATGAAACAATTCCATTCAATAAAACAATGAAATCATGGAGTTTGTACGAATTGTTCGGCTTGTATTTGAAATCTCCCATATATATATATATATAAGAGACGCAACAAAAATCCGAAAACCCTTCTCGAAGAGAAAGAACTGCAAGACGCAAAATTAGGGAGTGGGAGAGGGAAAAGAACAACCTAACCTATAACAGCAAAAGAGAAAACTACCAAAACACCACTGAAAACAGGCTATAAAATGAAGTCCAAAAAGCTTGGTTTATCGACCCATGATTCCTAAAGGATTGAAGTTTTCTTTAATTTTCTCGAGACCCACTGAAAGAAACGAACCTGCAGTTCCGGGAAAAAAAAGGTCTGTGGATATGGATTTTTTTTCTGAAGACAATGTTATTGCGGCGCTCCCATATTAAATAGCAAGTGACCCAAATGGTTGCTTTCCAAATGTTCTTCAACCAAGGCGAGTAGGAAATATGACCTTGAGAATTTAAGATCTCCCCCATTGGGTTTCCAAAGTTGGTATCGATTCCTCACCATATACGTAGGGGTGTGCATCGGACGCGTCGGTCGGGTTCGGGTGGACATCGGACCAACCCGATTGGGTTTTTGCGGAAGCGGGCTGCACCTTGATTCGAGGGTTCTTAGGTTTCGGGTTGGGCGGGTCGGGGCCCGGCGGGTTTGGGGGGTTTTTCCATCAGCTTTTTTCCTCTGTTTTGAGCTGATGTTACTGTTTTTTCCTCTGTTTTTGAGATGTACCTGCTGTTTTGAGGCTCATACATAGTTTCCAACAAAAAATTAAATACCAAACTACTTAAATCTTAATTACCATGGTACAAAGTACCCAACATTCGTATTTCGTAATGTAACCAAACTACCAAAACTACGAAAACAACCAAAACAACAAAGTACCAAATCATAAATGTAACCAAATTATCAAACTACCAAACCAAAGTACCAAACATAACAAGTTTCAAAGTACTAAATTACCAAACAATCAAATACCATTAACAATATAAAATGATAAAACTGTAATTTCATTGGTGAGATAAATAAAATAACAATTTCTTTCTCCTACCATCAAGTTTTAGAAAATTCTTAAACTTAGAAAAATTTCAAGTTTTTATTATTATTATAGAGAACAAGATAGCAAAGCTGAACCACAAGGCTTTTGGCGTACTAGTTAAGGCTTGTGGGATGAGACTAGATAACCCATCTACCCCATGTTCGAATCCAGACGCAAACAACCTGTGGCCACTGGGGAATTATCTCAGAGATGCATGTTTTAGCAGTCTTAAAATTGTCAGAGATTAATCTAGACAAATGCCTATAATATCCTTTCCAAAAAAAAATATAACATAACTGTTGGAGAGATTTAAATAATAAAAACTCACTTTTTTTTAATTTTAGCAAAAATGTTGAAGATGCTATTATTATCGGCAAACATGCCAAATATTTGTTAAAAATAAAATTTATTGGGATCCTGTGGAATGTGGGATCCAAAAAAGAAAGTCTTTTTTGTTACTATAAATACCAACTCCTCGTCCCTTTCAAATCCATTTCAAAACAAGATTTGCCAAAATAAAACTAAACATAAAAATAAAAATGCAGAAAAATGCTTCATCTACGAATCTTGGTCCAGGTGGGTTAGACATAGCTCAGTCTTTCTTCAGACCCATCCATGGTGCATCACCACCGCCACCCACCAGCCGTAACATCAAAATCTCCGTCATCGGAATTGGAAACGTCGGTATGGCCATTGCTCAGACCATCCTCACCCAAGACCTTGCTGACGAGCTCGCATTAGTCGACGTTAATGCCGACAAGCTCCGAGGTGAGATGCTTGACCTCCAGCACGCCGCCGCATTCCTTCCTCGTACCACCATCTCCGCCTCCGTTGATTACTCCAGCACCGTCGCTTCTGATCTTATTATCGTAACTGCCGGCGCACGCCAGATACCTGGGGAATCTAGGCTGAATTTGGTGCAGAGGAACTTGACGCTGTTCTCCAAGATAA
Organism: Silybum marianum; assembly: GCA_036898165.1. NCBI lineage: Eukaryota > Viridiplantae > Streptophyta > Magnoliopsida > Asterales > Asteraceae > Silybum > Silybum marianum. The sequence goes on along the minus strand of CM072537.1, from coordinate 5,248,826 downwards.
TCCCTCCGTTGTCGGCCGGTTCGCCGGAGGCTATTCTGCTGATTGTGTCGAATCCGGTCGACGTGTTGACTTATGTTGCCTGGAAACTATCTGGGTTTCCGACGAATCGGGTTATTGGGTCAGGCACAAATCTGGATTCTTCCCGGTTTCGGTTTCTTATTGCCGATCATCTTGATGTCAATGCTCAAGATGTTCAGGTGAGTTTCACTTTGCTAATTAATAGTCGTAATTCGTAAAAGAAGCATTTTTTATAAATTAAATGAAGCAATTTTAATTTACTTTTACATAATTGATTTATTAAAAATCTTTTACTTATGCCAAAAAAATATATATTTCCACAAAGGGTGGAGATGAGATGTACTCGTTCTCTGCATTAAACATGATTTATAAGTGAGTTTGAGATTAAAAATGATGATGAAGATCTTTTCTTATCAATGTAACTTTATTTCTTACTTGATCTTATGCCTTTCCACAAAACAATGATTAAGTTGTAGCTCAAATAATCAAGTAGACGGTCCAAAATTCTCATAAGTAGTCACTATTTTATTTATTTAATGTTCATCATTAGTTTACATTTTTTTGGAAGGGTATCTCAGGTTATATGCTGGATTAATCCGAAAAATTATGTCCGTAAGACATAGTCCTGATAAACTCAGTGGTCACAACACAACGCCTGAAGTAGAACCCTTGGTATATGATATCTTCCAAAACCTCAACCACTACGCTACAACCCTTTACGGCAATTCTGTAAAAGAAAGATAATATTTGTGGCAATTATAATAGTTTTTTCTTCTAAAAAACCTTTTTGTGATTAATGTGGTGAAAATTAAATGATAATATATTTGATTACTTTTCATATCATTTAATTATGTAATATTTTGTTTTTAAATAAAATGCATCATTTGTTATATATTGTATCTAACTGTTTTTGTATATTTATGTAAGGCGTATATCATGGGAGAGCATGGAGACACATCGGTGGCACTGTGGTCAAGCATAAGCGTAGGAGGGGTGCCGATACTTAGCTTCTTAGAGAGACAACAAATTGCGTATGAAAAGCAAACACTTGAGAATATCCACAAAGAAGTGGTGCAAGGGGCGTATGAAGTAATAGGTTTGAAGGGTTATACGTCATGGGCCATTGGTTACTCTGTCACTAACTTAGCTCGGACAATATTAAGGGACCAACACAGGGTCCACCCTGTTTCAGTGCTAGCCAAAGGGTTGTATGGCATTGATGATGAAGTGTTTCTTAGCTTGCCAACACAGTTAGGGAGGAGTGGGGTTTTAGGTGTGACAAATTTACATCTTACTGAAGAGGAGTCTCAACAACTTAAAAAATCTGCTTTGGCCATTTCAGAGGTGCAAAACCAGTTGGGCATTTGAACTTGATAAGATATTATTTTATACACATACAACGTTTTATTTGATGTAATTGTAAAGCTTGCATACACCTATACTATTTGTATTTCTTTTTTGAACGTTTTTGTATTATAAACTACAAAATAAATCATGTTTTGCAATAATCTAATTGTATTGTTGTATGTATTTGTAAACTATAACATTTTATAATGAATGCTCCCAATCCTAATCTTTTGTTAGGTTTTTGATTTTCAAATGATTGCAAATGATAATTTCATACAAATATATCAATTGGTTTGTAATGAAATTATGAAGTTAATGATTAAATTCAAAACATAATTTCCTCAATGTTTGCAAGTTGAAATAGAGTTTGAGTAACAAGATCTTGATTAGATAAAACATTTGATAAATTTATTTTGTGTGTCTTGTTTCTTGAGTATAAAATCAAAGGAAGATGATAAAATATAATTTATAGTTTTATATCTTTTAGTCATTTTAGTCAAATTATGGGTCAAATCTAAAGCCGAAAAACAGAATTTGTAGAACCATTTGCAAAATTGCTGACTTTCTCTCCATTTCTTTTTGCCAAGAAGTGTGATGATTTTCTCAATAAAAGATCATTAAGGAAAAAAGTTTGGTTTTTTATTTATTTATTGTGTTATACATTCATATCAGCGGGGTATTTTGTCGTGTTTCTGACCTTACATTTATAGAATTTCAAACCTAATCCTAACTGTGGTTTGACATTTTTGGTGGAAAACGAAAATGAGTGCTTTTTTGTTGGTTTTTTATTAAGTTATGTATAGATGAAATTGTTTGTGTATTAATTGTTTGTTTAAATTGAGAAAGTTTTTGTTAGGAAGAAGTTTTTTATAGATGAAATCAGAGTGATTTTTAATTGGGAGGGGTATGCTTGAAAAAACTTGACTTTCTGCATATAGCTCCTCTAGAAACTTAACGGATAAGCCACTTTTTATATAATTAAGTGAATTTTGGTTGGTTTTTCATTAAGTCCTGTATGGATAAAAATGTCTATGTGTATTAATATTTTTGTACAGATTGAGAAATTTTGTTTGGGATGAGTTTTTCATAGATACAAGAAACGTGTTTTTTAAATGGGAGTGACAAGTTTAGAAAAAACTTGATTTTCTGCATAAAGTTCTATGCTAAATCTTACTAAATAAGTCACTTTTTATATCATTAAGTCAGTACCGACACTAATATATAGCTAATCTAATAAGTTATGAATCTCATAAGCATATTAAGCTGCTAACAAACAGACCTTTAACTTTATTTGAGTACACCTTAATTTGTAAACCCTTCGTTCGGCTAGAGACCGAGCGTACACAAAGAAGCATTTGTATCTATATTTTTTTTCGGAAAGGGTATCCGAGGCATTTGCCTAGACTAATCTCTGACAATTTTAAGACTGCTAATGCATGCAGCCCTGAGATAATTCCTCAGTGGCCACAAGTTGTTTGCGCCTGGATTCGAACCTGGGATAGATGGGTTATTTAGCCTCATTCCCCACCCTTAACCAGTACGCCACAAGCCTTGTGGTTTGTATATATATATTTTTTATGATAAATAATAATATTAATTTTTATTTAATATTTTACTTACCAAAAACATTGTTTTGTTATTAAGGGTGTAAATGATGCGAGTTGAGCTCGAGTATCAATATACTTGACTCGAACTCGATAGAGATTTCTCAAGCTCAAACTCGACTCAAAAGCTCGCAAGTAGTTAAAAACTAAACTCAACTCAACTTGAACTCGATTGTAATTTCAAACTCGAGCTCAAACTCGTTTGAAGCTCAAACTAATCTTGAACTCAAACTCGAAACAAGCTTAAACCAAGCTCTACTATTAAAATTTTAGAATTTTCTCTTGTAATTTTTAAAACTTAAAGATGCTCTCTTAAATTTTATAAAATTAAAGAGATACACCTCATACTTCATTATTCAAAAAGACGAAGTTACAAGTTCCATTCACCTTAATCTCTTTTTATAGCAGCCCTTCTCCTTTCCTTTGCTATCTTTCTTCAAATGTGGGACAACTTCATCAACACTTCTATAATTTTTTTTTGTTTTTTCTTGACTATGATTTTAATTTTAAAAAATTGATTACTTTTTATATTTAAAAAATGCATAATTTCGTTCAAATATCTAAAAATATAAGACATCTTTATTATATTATATTTTACAAATTATATTATTAAACTGATTATATTTTAAAACTAATTATATATAAAGATATCGAGTATCTCACGAGCTTTTTGAGTCGAGTATTGGGTAACTCGACTCGACTTGTTAATATGTCGAGTCGAGTTCGAGTTCAAGTCGAGCCTATTCGAGTCGAGTGTTGACCGATCGATCTTGAATAGCTCACGAGTTGTCTCGTATCATTTATACCCCTATTTGCTATCAGAGTTTACTAAAAGAAACAAGAATAAAGAAAACTTAATGGGAAATTTTGGATTAAACGTGAGGGGAGGGAGTCAAGCTCAAGCCGTGACGAAGGGTAATGATTTTAAGAACTTGGTTTATTTGTAAGACTTAATTTATAAATACTGAACCCAAGTTGAATCGTCAAATTTCTAAAATTAGACCTAACTACATTACACGATGAGCTTATTTTTTAAAGAGGCAATGCTATTGGCATTCCTATGCACGAAATTTTTTGTACTTTTATAGTTTTGGAAATGTAAAAAATTGGTTTTGATATAGATGTGTGTGAAGAGGAATTCACTAAATAGAAGTGTCATTAGCAACATATATGGTGCCATTAGTCTCCCTCTTTTCAATGCAATCTAATTCAATTCAAGATTTGACGAGTCTGTTTTTAACATCCTTAGTTATAATAAAATATCAACTAAGATAAACTTACAGTTGTATCTTATTTTTTAGCACTTATAGAATTAGGGACATTGAATAATCTACACATAATAGTATTCAATATATTTATGGTTGAAATTGAAGTCATAGATTATACCTTTCATTCGTCTTTTCAGTCTTGACAACAATTATTTTACGTGATATCATTGAGAAAAACCTTAGAAGAGATACTACATATTATAGATCATGCTATAGATTTGCAAAATAATCCAATATGGAGGCTTAGTGGTGGACCTAGATGTAATTGTTCCTAATTTAGACCCGTCATTTTCATAATTAATTTAGTTGACTTCTATATGGAAAGTATGATAGTAGTAGAAGAACATTCTAGGCCTAGACGGTGGTTAACTAGTCTTAGTCCAAATCAGATATGTTCTTCAATTTCAAAATGTATTATTGTTGATAATATATATACACTATTTCATATCACGTGAAATGTTGTACCGGATGCGTAAGTATTTTCAATTATTCAATATTATAAAATGTTTAACGACTTTTGTTGATATGATCCTTTGATGTTTACAGTAATTAGAACGTCAAAATCTTAGTAGGGTAAGGTGTGACACCAAACTGTTTGGGAAAGTAAGGTGTAACACCAAACTGTTTTAAATGTCAAAGTTGGAATATTGTATGTTTGCCGTACATGTTCACCGATAGAAACAATAAGTTTCTAGTGTTTTGTGATGGTAATAGACTAATAGTCTAAATTCTGATTATATGTATAGTTAAATTACTGACTCAATAAGCAGTAGTAAATTCAAAGTAACATGCCTATTGGTTGTCTGAGACACCTATAACTCTTTTGTCTCAAATTAAGTGTACATGTTTCTATTTTAGTTGTCCCAAAGAAAGTGTCCAATTTCAAAAATAAGTCTTTATTTTCTCATTTTATCCTCAAGTATGAGATGGAGAAAATTTATTTTTCTATTATCATAGGTAAAAATGTCATTTAGTTATTATCAAGTATAATAATTATGCATTTATAAAATTATGTGTCATTTTTATCGTAGACACTTAATTCGAGACGTAGGAATTACATAAAAGGCATCACTTAGAGCATCTCCAAGAGCTTCTTTAAATTTTCTCTAAAATAAAGAATGTAAAGTCAAAATCTCTAAAATTATCATATTTCAACTCCAACAACTTCTCTATTTTAGAGATTCTATTAAAAATTTATATTATTGTTAAAACCATAAGCTCTAAGTTTAGAAAGTTTTATAAAGAAGGAAACGTTTGAATAAATATGTATAAATAAATTTATTGAACGCCAACAAATAAATATACAAACCCTTGTTTCAGACTAATAGTGATGATATTCTTTTTTTGTGGCACTAAAACCCAAAAAATAACATATTTTTTGCATGGGTATAACTCGTGGACGTACAAATACCAATAGTGGCTCCTGATTAAGTATTTATAGTCACGTATACATTTATTTATGTTTAAAGAAGTTTGAAATAAAAAGAAAAAATATAAAAAGGTTCTTAAAAAAACCCTTTTCATTTCACTCATTAAGGCTTAAGCAGTCTTTAACTTGGGCTTGAGTCCGCTCACCTCAAAAGCAAGCCCAATGTTTCATACGTGAATTATGTATGTATGGGAAATAAGGCCCATCTACTCATAAAAGCGGAATACCGAGGGCCCTGGACAGGTAGTAGATCTGAAAATAAGTGTTTTAAAACCCGGGTTGACCCGGGCGGTTGAACCGGTTGAACCAAGACCCGGGAAAAAGACCGGGTGAATTATGACCAGGTTTTTGGCTATTTGTGACCCGTTGTGATCCGACCGGGTTTCACAAAAACCAGTTGAACTGGGTTTCATCAAAAAATGTATTTGGATTGATGAAAAAGTTATGGTTATGTGTGTTTTTTAATGTATTTTGATTGATATAAAATAAATTTGTTGTTATGTTATTTTTAATATTTAAACTTGTGGACATCAAATTCTTGGTGTGTGTGTGTATATATATATATATGTGTGTGTGTGTGTGTGCAGGAAAATGGAAAATACAAGGAAATTTTTGAAACCGGGTTGACCCGGTGGTTGAACCGGTCACCACACCTGTTCAACTCAAAAACCGAGTTTTAAAACATTGCTGAAAATGGTTCATTGGTGTGTTTCTTTCAAATAATGCAAGAAGAATCTGATTGGAAAATCATAATGGCCGGAAGATCGAGCCATGCGTGTCCCTGATTACGAGCGGAAATTCGTAGCTCCATCGTCTCTTCGCTTTCTCTACAATTCAAAAGGTGCTTACCAGTTACCTGTCGCCAAACATCATTCCTCATAAACCTATAAATATTATATTTTCGATTTCTTAATGCATGCACAGTGGTGGTATGTTCGAATCTCTAAGAACCCCATTTTTCATATTTTTTTTGTTACGTTAAAAGATGAGGGGTTTTTGTGGTCCAGTTTGAACGGTGTAACCTTCCAAATCACAAACCAAATCGCAACGGCGGTTTAGAAAATTTCCAAACCGAGCGGTTTGACAGCAAGTGACCAAACCGGTCAAATCAGACCACAAACTGACAAAAGGCGTTCTGGTATAACCGGTTTAGACGCTTTGGACATCTTATAGGCTTTAAACTAAAAAATATATTACATGAAATTTCTATCAATATAACACTATTTAAAAAAAATAGTATACCGAATTATAAAAAAGAAACTTCTATCTTTAAAATTAAAAAAAAAACATTTGAGTAATGAAAAAAAGTTAAACCAATCCACAAACAATAGTTGGTATCAGGGCCGTTCCTAGGGTTTTTGATGCCCCGTGCGAAAATGCTAAAATAATGCCCCTATGTCTATTTTTTAAGCGAAACGACAAAATATACGGTTTTTTAAAGGGTTTGGAACCTAGTCAAGTTATGTGCATAATAAAAAGATAAAACTTGGATTAAGATTGTACTTCTTCTTTTTCCAGTTTTCCCTTTTCCATATTTAAATTATCAAAATAAAACATTTACTTTAATATATGAAACTTAAAAGACAAGTGGTTAATTATAATTAGTCTTAACTAAAATAGGAAATTACAAGTTAACTAAAATTGGAAATTACAAGTTAGTTAATCAAAAGACAAAAGTCTAAATCTAATGCGATAATGTTAAATGTCAAAGTAAATAAAAGTCAAAAGAACAATGATAAATTGTAAAATTCATAACTTAATCTACTCTCCATTGCAAAGAACAAATGCCAGATAATGCAATATCACAATATGTTGTTATTGTTGTGCTTGTACATGTTGATACAGTGATGTGCTCATATGCATTACAAACTTCAATTTGCAGATTTCAATATACAATACTAGGGTTGCAAATGAACATGAACGAAGGTTTGTCGTGTTCGTTTGTTTAACTTAACTGAATAAACCAACGAACACGAACGGTAAACAAATAGAATTTTTTGTATTCTTTTTCGTTCGTAAAGAAATGTGTTCTTAAATGTTCGTTCGTTAAGGTGCTAAATGAACAAAAATGAAGAACTTAAATAAACATAAGTGAGCATAAACAAACAGACACAAATGAACAAAAATCAACCACGATTATTTGTCATTTAATGCGTCTAAGATTACATAATAGATGTAAGATCGGGTAAATTAGGGGGAACAAAAAAAGAATTCTAATTTTTTTAATTTAATTACAAATTTTACATATTAATGTCAAAGGAAAAGATCAAGAAATAACCTTGAGGAAAAAAAAACCCCGATAACAAAAAAACAGATTAAAAATATATCAAAATGGATGTCAAATTATAGATAATAAAGTGATCGCTTTTTGTGCAGTTTGTTTCGCTTTAATTTTTGTTTCATCAAATTTTGATTTAATATTATGTTCATTTACACCCTATGCAAATGTTGATGACAATTTGATGCCCCCTCGACTTTGATGTCCTGTGCGGCCGCACGTGCTGCACATGGCCAGGGCCGGCCCTGGTTGGTATTTTGGACAAACATTAAACAAGGCTAAGGACAATTTGGAATTTTGAATTTGATTTTTGACGAATTTTGGAACTTTGCCAATTTAAATAACACGGTTAATTGAGAAATGAAAACTAAAAGTTAAAACGGACTTGTTGGTCCCCTTTCTTAGCTCTTAATGTCTACTTTAAGCTTCGTCGAATAAGGCCCGTAGCTTACAACATCTTACGAGAAGGGCCTGTAGCTCGATAGAATTTAAGACCAGTTGCATACTTGCTAGAGACGGAAAATAAAAAATAATTATAATTTACACATGTGTATTTTTAACGGTTGGTTCAGTTCGGATCATGTATTGGTTTGATGTTAATTTTTACTAAATTATAACTGTTGATGTAATCCAATTATGATAGTTAGTCGTTTTTTAAGTATACATTTAGGAATGCTCATGTAATCCAATTCCCTGGATAAATAATGTAGAACTAGAACTACAATATCTTTCATGAATGTATACTTTATTGCCTTTTCTTTACTTTTTATGAATGTATACGTTATTGTCCATTTTGAGGAAGAATGATGATGGAGATTAATTATTATAATTGGTGCTGGCACGCTAACTATATATATTCAATACCCCTTTTCTTTACCTAAACCTTTTCTATCATTTCTAGTTAGTTAGGCTTTATTATGGTTTGTTAAGTCTTTTAGGTTGAACTAGCTTTAGAAACATGTCTAAGAGGTGCTAAAGTCTGACGTCTGATTTCACTTATGATTTATAAGAGGTGGTGCTAAAGTCTGAAATATGAATCAGTAAGACTGTTTGTTTTTACGTCTGAAGTCTGAAATCTGAATCAATGTTACTGTTTCTTTTCATCTTGGGATCAAACCTATATTGTTAATGTCGTTAGCTAGGAGTCTATCAACTACTCAACATTTGTGAAAAAGATGGTTTGAAGAAGCAAAGTGAAAGAACCGGAGGCATGAGAAGATAATAAGAGGGGTTTAAGAGGTTAGGTTACCCCTCATTTATTCAGACCATTTTAAGTAATAAGAGGTTCTGAAAATAATAAAAAAACAAACAATCTGAATTATGAAACGTCTAAACGAATAAAAAATAAGTGGTGATTAAGAGCTTAAAATGAAAAAACAAACAAGGCCTAAAAGTGATCAAAAATTCAGATTTTTTCTTACGCTTCTCACCAGCTTAACTCATCCTTTTGTCGTCTTTCTATTCGCATTTAAGCTAGTGGACCATGCACATAAGATTATTTTGGTGACTCTTTTCAATTTTCTTTTTCTGGGGTTATCATTTCTGCTCTAATAATCTCTTAGCTATTGTGGACCTAATTATTTGCATATATCCTTCTAGGGAGATCGAGTGTGTCCATATACAACATTATATATGTGGCGTATGTGTTATGTAAACTTGGATGAGTTTTGTCCATATGGAAAATCAAATGACAATTAATGGCGAACATGTGAGATGGTGATGGTAATAGTCCCCCACACAAATCATATTCCCTATTGGAATGTTTTGGAAAAAAAGCCACACACCATGTTATAAGGAGTTATGGACTAAACTTTCTTCAAGTGGGAATTCTTCTGCTTCATATTTTCACCCTCACAATTTCTTGATTAATTAATGAATCTTGAGGAAATGTTGTATTGGTTTCAAGGATGATGATAAATCAAAATGCACAATTTGAACTCGGACCAAGCATCGACCGATTAGAACTTGTTACGTTGAGGCCCGAAGGGTCGATCAGGCCCAATTTTGATGACAAAGCCCGATTAAAAACCAATAGCCCAGTACTAATAAGGACCCAACAACAGTTTATATGCTTGTCAAAGTAGCTGTTGTTTTTGTACTTTTCTAATTTCAAATGCCATTCTTCGTACAATATTTTTTTTTGTTGGAAAGGATGTCCTAGGCATTTGCCTAAACTAATCGCTGACAATTTTAAGACCATTAAAGCATGCAGTTCCGAGATAATTCCCCAGTGGTTACAAGTTGTTTGCGTCTGGATTCGAACCTGGGGTAGATGCGTTATCTAGCCTCATCCTTCACAAGACTTAACCCATACGCCACAAACCTTGTGGTTTTCGTACAATAATTTATGAAACAAAAAAGAAAATTTAAGTGTTCAGTAAGGTTTTTAGACATAGATTGAAGAATTTATTATTTTGAGGCTACTCCAATGACGACAACCTTTTTCCACAAAATGAAAAGGGAGAAAAAAATAATACAACTAGAGATGCATAAAAAGCCTGGCTTAGCAAGCCCATGTTAGGTCTTAAAGCCTGATCAAGCTCGGCTAGAAAAAGCTTGACTGGACCTATTTTTACACCAAAAGCCTATTATCTACCCAACTCTTTTGCATATTGAAAATGCGTTTGAAAGATCCGGCCCTTGTGCATCTCTAGATGCAACCATCTTTTAGACCCTGGTTTAGTACCCTTAAAAACACATGTTAGAGGTGAGATATATGGGGAAGTTCAAAGCCAAAATTTGAAGTCTTGTATATGTGCAATATGAGAACACATGTCATGACAACTAAACAAGGGAACAACGATTTAAGCAATTTATTTGGTTTGAGTTATATCTTTTAGACCAACTTCATCATATTCCATATTTCATAAATGTACTATTAATTAAGTTTAATCAGTTTACTGATCATCAAATCAAATGTATCAATTTCAATATGACATACGTATGTTATCTCCAACTTGACAGCAACCTAAACCCGAAAGTTGTGTCCAAAATGATTAAAAGTAAACGCGCAAGAAAAAAAAAATTCAAATGTAGCTATCATTTATACTTTATCAACATAGTTTTTGTCAAAGGGAATTTAATCAAATTGACTAAGATATGAATATGCATTCCCAAATTATACGACGGTGTGGCTGGACCACATATTTGCTTCGATCGTCTTAAAATATTTCATGCATTGCTGTGTCGACATTGTTTTATTGTTTTTTTAGAGTAATTAAGTGAAATCCCATTAGATTACTTTTCAAAAGAGACTTTGAGAAGAGAAGAGATTCCAACACTTATAGAGGATAAATGGTCCAAGTCTAGCCGATATATAAAACTCTAATTCTGATATTATTTCATTATTGCTAAATCTAATCATTATTTAAAGTAAAATACTACACCATTTTGTTGGAAAAAAAATGCTAAAATATGATGGATTTTAGTACTTTAATTTTCATAAATCGTTAAAATCACAACACTTCGTTATTAAGTTATAATTAAAAGGCAGACATGAGTATTCGAAAAGTTGAACCTATTTATTTCTAACCTAACAATTAATCCTAAAAATAAATATATTGTAGTAAACCTTTGCTCCAAATCATCTTTTAGTTTGTCTTAAAGCTACGAATACTTGCATGAAAGCCAACTGCTATTGTCCTCTTGGCGGACAACGATGTTGTTTCCCTTTTTAACTTTTATATTTTTAAAGAGTAACTAAAATTGATGTTTACATATACATTCCAAAATCAGTTTATAAAGATTTCCATCATGATGCAATTTTAATTATAAAGTTGAGTTTGATGTTTGCACATATAATTTATAAACACACACATGCAACTATTATTTTTGATAAACAAATATCTAAACCCTAAATCTTAAACCCAAAAATTACCATCTCTATATTCTATAAACCTATTATATTATAAACCTCGGCTCATCATGTAATAAGCTTGAAACACTTAACAATTTCCTAATGAGTCCCATTTGTTTTTTTTCTTTTAAATGTAAATTAGAAAACAAATTATATGAAAATATGACGTATTTTGTTTTAATTTTTATTTTGAGTAAAGTGCTTTCCAAACCTTAATTTCAATACTTTAGATGTAACATATCAAAAACTTAAGAATTCGATTTATGTATGAAAAATACACAACGGAGTTTTGTTTTTTTTAAGGTATTTTAGTCTAAATGTTTGATACAAAACATATGAGATAGCAAAATAAATATTTTCAAAATATTTAACATAAAGTAAAAAATCGTTACATTTGTAACTTATCCTAAATTCAAGTTTTTCATATTTAATTATATATATGAGAAAATAGTATACAAGTCAACTATTATTTGGAAAAATATTGTAATTATGTTGACGTACTAATACATACGTTATTCTTAAAGTAACGTTCGTTTACATAATCTTTTTGGTTAGCAAAAGTCAAATTGAAACAATAACGATTTGTTTAAAAAATATATTCCAACTATAGATTAGAGCTTGACGAATGATAGACGTTGTTTGCACCTTGCAAACACAGTTTTTGTTTTCTTGCAGTACCTTGTTTGTTTGTACTGTACATAGCTTTCTGTTTGAGTTTGTGACACTGTACTCAGTTTATGGTGGGAGCTGTTTTCTTGGGATGGTTATAGATCCCTTGTTTCCTTTGTAAGTTTGCTTGTGGTTTGGTAATAAAGCTGGCTTTTCAAAAAAAAGGATTAGAGCTTGACTTAAATGACTATTTTCTCATTCAAGTTGTTCTCGTAATCATTTTACTCTAGACTTTATCCAAATGTCAGTATGTCACTCGGTCCACACTACTCAGGTCCGCAATAAACACCAACCTAGCTAAACTAGCTAGATGACAAAAAAAATTAAAAAAAATCGGACCAGGTCCGCAATAATTGTGTGAAATTTATAAGTTTAGGGGTTCTTCCTAGTGATGACACTTGACGGGTCCTCAATTATTACGAACTTGTCATTACTTATCTAGGCCAAATAACTCGAAAACTTTGTCTTTTAGTATTGTGGACTTGAGTTGCAGATTTAATGACATTTGGGTGAAATATGGAAACAAAATTAGGAGAAAATTTTGAATGAGGAGATTGATCGTATGGTACAGTTTCCCGTTTATTAATGGGCTAATTAGATTACAATAAAACAAATAAAAATACGATTAATTTATTGTAATAAAACTCGATTTATGCGGGACCGACCCTTTTAAATCACAAAACAACTCTTTCAAAAAGCAGTTCTTGCCAACAAACCGCTTCGTGCCATGACAAATGGGTGGTTTTTTTTTCTTTTTTTCCCGTAGATACGGTTTTGTGGGTATGAAAAACCCACCCACGAAGTACCTTGGAAATGGAATGTGAATTCCATTCACCTTTGTATAACAATGTAATCATTCATTCCAATAGAATTCATTTTTCTTAAAAATCAAATTACCCTCTATATATATTAATTGTTCATGTATTTTTGATTTATGTACTCTTCTATTATTATCGTTCCTGCTCCAATTTATATTTGAATTTTAATTCTAAAGTCAGAATTTCAATAATCGTCAACATTTTCAACTTATTTAAAAATAAACACCTTCATCAACCGTACAATTATGAAATTGAATTAAATTTTATGTCAGCCAAACATGTCGATTGCTTACTGTTCATTTCATTTCAATTTTTTTCTTTTTGGAAATCAATTCTCTTTAATTAATTATCATTAAACTTTTTTTTTTTTCAAATATTTATTAAAACCAAATTTCACCTTATTCTTTTTAATTTAAATTAATATGTATGACAAAATCAAGACAGGAGTCGTAATTGGACGTCTGTCTGTGTTGTCAATTTAGTATCCATTTGCAGCCAGACAACTTCATTCTTGCTTGCAGAGTGGCCTTTAATTAATTGTTTGTTTCTCTCATTCAACTCTTCCCCTGGCTAAATATTTTTACATATATATCTTTCCTTTATATTAACTAAACTACAAATTACAATATTTTTCAACACAAATATTACATATATTTAAATAATTATTAATTCGTTATATTTTCAGAAACAATAACATTTTCTTTTTGTTATTTTACCATTATTGGTTTGAATAAACTAGTTATTATCATGTAGAAAGATTTGAAAAAACAATCACTTTAATTTGATTACTTTTAATACAAGTTGCTTCTTGATTACCCCACCTCCAAAACAAAGTCTAAGCATTCCCATGCATTACAGAATCAAAGGGAACATGCACCACAAAGAAAACAAACCATAAAGTCCGCTAATGAATCTCGACAGACAATACCCATCATTTGATTTTTGGATGGGCCATATATGCATGAGTAAACTTGATTTGTCGTGATTCATAATGTCGTTGACGATTGTCTATGAACCCTTCGGGTGATATAAGTGGCTGGAGATCGATGAGCTAATTAACAACGAAAGATTATGTTAGATCATCATGAAATATTTAAAGATAATATATATAATGTGAGAAAGCTATATGATTAATCATGAGTTTATTTTAAAATATTAAGTTTGATTATGATGAGCCGATTGACACTACAAAGAAAGGCACCCTTTTCTGACGGCAAGATCCGTCGGAAAAAATCCGCCGGAAAAATGGATCGTCGGAAAAGCCTTTCTCGACGGATTTCCGACGGTTATTTGACGGATACCTTTTCCGACGGTTTTCTGACGAAATAGCCTTTTCCGTTGGTAAAGGTCTTCCGACGGATGCTATTTGCGATGAATTTCAGATAAGTTGCGACGGATTTAGTAACATTCCGACAGAATTAGTAACATTTCCGACAGATTTCATGAATCATTTTTGACGGAAATTCCGTCGGAAATAGTGTTTTCCCAAAAAAAAAAATATAATTTCCTGTACATTTTTTTTAATTAATACAGTCCGTCGGAACCGTCGGAAATATCTATCGGATTTCCGACTGTTATTTATTTTTCCATTTTTTAATTTTTTTAAATAATTTCCGTTGAAAGTCCGTCGAAAATCCGTCACAAAAGCCAATTTTCCTAGTAGTGTGAGGACGCCACATCCTGAACAATCTTTTTTTGTTTTGTTTTGTTTGTACGTACCTCGACTGATTTGACCAGGCCTTTTGAAAAATAGTCGGGACAATTTTTAGTGATCTTGTAGGCTTCGAACCGCTAACTTTCAAAGAGAATCTCCCAAGACCCAAGACCCGAGTCTTATTTTTTACTTAAGCTAATCCTAGCAAGTTTAAGAAGAGTGATTGAAAATTGGCATCTAACTGGTAACTGATAAGTTAGATGATGAATAAATTTTGTTTGACAAAACCAACTGATAAGAATGTAAAATGACCAGAAAGACATCTTGAATTAATTATGATATTTTAAAATATAATTAAAACACATCTATAATAATATAATATATTAACTAATACGAACAAGATGGTAAAGAAATATTAAAAAATATAATATATTGGTTAAAAGAACTTAAAATTGATTATTATATATATTATAATATTTGGATTTGTTAAACAAATTTTAGAAAAAAATTATTATTTATGATTTTAAATAATCATTATATATAATACGAATAAAAATAAAAATGACCAACCTCACATATCCTAATTAAATAATAAATTAAAAAAATATATTTAGTAATCAAATTAAATATTTTATAAAAATAATTTAACACAAAATTATTATATTTGAAACAAAATAAGTAAAAGTTTAATTTTTTTGTAATATAAACATTTTTAAAATTGATATATTAGTGTTTTGATAACTAAATATATTAAAATATAATTAAAAGTTAATAATATGAAAATAATTGATATGATTAATAATATTTGTATAATTAAAATGAATTTATAATTAATAGATGATTTTCAACTTATATTAATTAATATTAGTAATATTTAAATTTTATTAATAATTATTAATAATTAATAGTGATAAATACTAATAAGAGTTATAATTTGAAAATGTGATAATAAACTCTCAAAACGTTATTCCAAGTTGCGTTTCAATAAACTAGTTTATGTATGTGCATCTAAACATGTACTAAAAATTAAATTATGTTATAAGTTAACTTATTTTTGCCAAACAATGTCTAAATTACAAAATGCTAGTACATTTACCCATTTAATAAAAAGATAAGTTTTATTTTGCGTATAATTTTGAAAAAAATGTTTAATAAAACTAGCAAATGATATAAAATATCTTTATGGCAAAACAAAGTGATATTGCTAACAAAAACGTCATAATATTTTGTTATGCTATTGATCGATGGATCATCTTATAGATCAATTAGCTTTAAAACGAACTTGTTGATGTTATAACTTGAAGTCGTTCTAAATTTTATATATGTTTACTCATTAGGGTTTGTGTGCATATCTAAAAAATAATGTTTTATATTATATTTATTTATAAGTAAACAATAATATCGTCCAAGTTGAAAATCTAGAACAAATATTCTATTGAAATTTTTTTTAAGCATTGCTTTGCAAATATAACCTAGTTTATTTTTGAGTAATCGTTTAGATGCAAATAAGCTAACTTATTGATAAGCTAGTTGAAGTACCTTATGAGCAATTTTTTAACATTTTTTTAAATTAATTATAACTCTGATTAATATTAATTATCAATTATTATTATTAATTATAAATAATAATTATTTATTAATTATAAATGGATACTAATTATTCATAAATATTAATGTATAGTAATAAAGATTATTAATTAATTTTAACAATGCATTATTAATTAATTTTAATAATACAATAGATACTAATAATAATTATTAATTATTTATAAATGTTATTAATTATACTAATTATTCTTTTAATTATTATTCAATATATTTATATGTTAAAAAACAAATATAGTAGTTTTAAAAATGTTTATGTAAGTTACATAAAATTAAAGTTATACTTATACTATTTAATAGATAATTAAAACGTGCTAAATAATATTAATTATATTTAAAAAAATATTAATTAATTAGAATATGCAAGGTTGACCAATTTTATTGTTATTTATCAGCTACAATTTAACTTATCAGTCATCAGTTAATTTATTAGTGTGTCTGGACAACAAAACCTTAATACTTATATTAAATCAATTTTTATGTGTATTTTATTCATGATACCTCTCTTACGACTAGTTTATGGTTTTGTTCTTTAAAATTCAATAAAAACACCGATAGTTCTTATTTCTTCATTTAGAGATCAAAATGGTCTTCCGAGTTAACAAATGTAACTTATTTTTTATTTTTTATTTTTTAATTGACGAATTTAAAGGTTGTCAAGGTTACATGATTATCCGAATTAAAAAAATAGGTATAAACTCCCTAAATAAATAAAAATATCCCACCATTGCAAATGGTTGTATCGCGCCAAATCAAAATGGATTTTGTTGAATAATTTAAAGAAATAGGCGAACACTTGGCAATATCAAAGGTTCTTAGGGTCACGGGTTTACTTATAATTAATGCTAAATCAACTATGACAATTAATTAATATTTTATAGTATTCTTTTATTTTGAAAACCTCTATTTTGATATCAGTGTTAGAGATGCTATAATAGTCTACATCTAGTGTTAATTTGTAGGTACATTTGTGGCCGACATCAAATTAGAAGCATGTTACCGAGTCAAGGTCTTGAATAAATATACAAAATGACAATTAGTAATAATTTATGTCATATCACAGGTTTATATTTAGAGCTTTAAAAATAGCCACTTGTATTGTTTAGAAAAGCGTTTATCTTAATTTCAAAACAATAATAAATAAATAAAGTTTAAGGTAGATCGAGATTCCAAATTTAAAAGTTTGTGCATACATTTAAAACTATCTATAAAAGTACACAAGTAATACATTAATATAAATTTCTGATTTTGGTGTTTTGTTTCGTTTTTTTGTCTCTATCGATATTATAATATGATTTTATGTTGTTTTAGAAAAACGATAATGTTTTTATTTTTGAATAAAATATAAAATATATATCATAAATTTTGAAAAAAAATATATCAATATTTGTGTCAAATTAACAATTAATTTTTTTTTACGTAATTTTACGTTTCAATTTTTTATATTTTAATTTAGGTTTAATAACAAAGTACTTTATTTTTGTTTAGAAAATATAATCGTTTTACAAAAAAAATAAAAATAAGTATCCTATTAGAACTTTATCCTAAATATATTTTAGATTTTTAAATTTAAAATTAGATATTTATGTTGATTTTTTTTTACAGTTAGTTAAATGAATATAAACATAAAAGTTTAATAAGTTGTACTTACGCATAATTTATTGTAATTTTGAAATTTAAGTCACTACAAAATAAATGACTTTTACTCATAAAAATCATCCATTGCAAATAAATATAGAGTAAACTACGATTTTCATCCGTGTGGTTTAATAATTGTTTTTTCGTCCCTATGGTTTAATTTTACTTCCATTTTCGTCCTTACATCTAAAACATAGCCGTTAAAAAGTTTTGAGAAGTTACAAATTTAGTCCTTATGGTATGTAAAGTTTAAAATATTGTTTCATTTTTTGTTTTTCTTTCTTTATTATATTTTAATACTATATATACATATATATATATATAGAGAGAGAGAGAGAAGGGGGGGGGGGGGGGGGGTTATTATGCAACCTTTTACATTCGTATAATCTTTACAACCAAATCAGAAACGTCCATTTGATCATTAACAGTTAAGATTTAGTCGGTTATAACTTTCCTTGAATAAAAATATAAAATAAAAACAAAATGAATGATGAATAAGTGGGTTGCATGAGTTGTATTATCTAGAGCGATTGTATTTGAACACCCATATATATATATATATATATATATATATATATATATATATAGGCGGGTTCATACGCAGACGGTGTCAATTTACGAGAATACGAGGACAATCCTCGGCCAATCATTTTGTACATGAAATTTTTCATGTATAAAATCACATATGATTTCATGTACAAAATCCTATGTGATTTTGTAAGCATCAAAAAAGAGACGAGCGACTTTTCCCGCGGTTAAATCACGAGAAAAGTCGCGGCTAATCATATATGATTTTGTACGTGAATCATATGTGATTTTGTACATAAAAAAATTCATGTACAAAATGATTGGCTGAGGATTGTCTTTGCATTCTCGTAAATTGTTACCGTCCTCGATGAACCTCCGTCTATATATACATATTATATTCTTAATTTGAATTTATATCAAACAACTTTGATAAGTTGATAAAAAAAATAAGGTTAAATGAAAATATGGAATCGTGAAGTAAATTGTAGTATTTAATAAAAACAACCATTTGGTATAAAATAATTTTTTTTCGAATTCTATTAATTTTTTTTGGATATAATTTAAAACTTTTTTGATATTTTAATTAGTAACTTTTTTATTATTTTATTGTAGTTTTATTTGTTTATTTTAAAACCGGTTTGATATTTTTATAACATTTCTTTTAAAAACCGATTGGTTTAAAATAGTAAAAATTACGAATCATTAAAATTATTGATAAATAAATTATATTTTTTTCAGTGTTTTATATTTATTTTAAATTATCATCTGAATAAGTTTAATAGGATTTGAGAAAAAATTAGTTTTATTTATATCCAACGAGTTGTTTTTATTAAATGCACTTTACTTTCATTATTCCACTATTCCATATTTTCATTTAAACTTTATCTTTTATTAATTAATACATTTTTTTAATATTTAAATTAAAAACAATATATAGATATATATAAATGTAGGGACAGATTCAAATGAGAACTCAAATTTGGTTGTGAACGTGAGGACAAATGAGAGAGTGACACTTGTCATATTCAGATTGAATAATGAAGAAAATATTCAGACTGAATAATAGTATTATTCAGTCTAAATAATACAAATTCAGACACGTGTCGCGCTTTTATGTAATAACCCAAGTATTTTTATATGATAATTAGTGTTAATCCTTGGGCTATTAAAACACTTAATTTGTTTGGGCTTGGTTTTGGGATAGGATTCTTTGAGCTAGAGCTTTATGGTCACAAAGCCCATGATATATATAAGCTGATGGAAGGAGAGAAATGTATCAGATATCTCATTTTTCTCACAATTTAGTAGGTGTAGTGTGTGTGAAGAAACCAAACGTGAAGAAGAAGAAATCAAAGGAAGAACATCTAATCTTGGAGCATTCATCATTTCTATGTATGAATACTTCATCTTCTCCACTTTCAAGCTTTGTGAGTCATTTGGGGTTAGGAAACCAAGGGGTTTATGTTTTAATTGGAGAAATTGTTAATGAAAGTTCTCAAATCAATAGATATGAGATGATCAGATGTTATGGAGTTATCATCTTCATTTATGGTTTGTTTTAATGGCATTTGGGTTGTTTTCAATGAAAACCCACCATGGATGAACCTTGGTTCTTCCAATGAGGCTTTAATCCATGGAATCAAATGGATGTTTAGGGATGTTTATAAGGTGTTGAAAATGAATTTTATGCATTAAAATCGTAGGAAATCGGATTGGGAGTTGGATTTTGGGTTTTGTTCACGAAATGGAGTTGTGTAGGAAATCAGAGGCTTAAGCGAGTTTCAAGCGAGTTTGGACTCGCAAGAGACTCGCCTAGCTCCCTGTTTTGCGTTTTTCACATTTTCGTTCGGTATCGATTTGGGGTTCTAGCTTGAGTCTTTGGTTGAGGGGTTGGTAAATGAGTCTTGTGGGATTACTTTGTGCTTGTTAACTCATAGTTTGGCAACCTCAATTCAAGTGTTCGGTTGGTGGTTCCGTAGGACTCAAATGTGAGTAGTGGGTGGCAAATTCAGGTGAGTTCCCTATCCCCTAAATATGCAATATGTGTAATTCAAATGCTTACTTGTTGATTATGGTCTTTTAAATGAATTTATTTATATGCAAAACTACCATGATCACTTTTATAAGCTTTGGGGTCGATATGTGCACTATCTGTTTTAATTGGAGTGTTGTAGCTAGGTCCTATTTATCTTATCCCAGACCACTAGGGGTTTGTGGTTGTACGGATTTGGTCCTAAGGGACTAGTGTGTCGCTAGAAGTTTGCGATGGTGTTTGCCTTTGCCATAATTCTCCAATACATATTTTGTTCCCGCTTAGGGAATGGGTTGAACTGTTTGGAAACCATTGCATGATTTTTGATGATTTATAGACTGCTGGAAATATTAACTGTTTTTATGTGAATTAACTAGACCTTTTGGTCTAACCCTCACTTTTCAAAATAAAATATTTTCAGGCAGGTACATTGCTGGGAGAGGGGATAAAGGGAAAGGGAAGATGTAGAGAGACTTCCGAAGAGTTTAGTTTTCGGCGTTAGTTTTTATTTATTCAGCTGTTGACTATAGACTTCTAGACTTTCCGCTGCATTTATCTTTATTTGAATGGAGATTGTAATTAATTAATCGTTGGTTGGTTAATCATTTGGTGATTTTGGATTTTGATTTATATCCATCTTGGGCCTTAGTTTTTGGGTCGTTACAGAACGTGAGGACAAATGAGAGAGTAACATGTGTTATATTCAGATTGAATAATGAATAAAATATTCAGACTGAATAATAGTATTATTTAGTCTAAATAATACAAATTCAGACACGTGTGCTTTTATTTATCCTCACGTTCACAACCAAATTTGAGTTCGCATTTGATAAAATTAATTTCATTTGTAAAAATTTAAAATACATTAGTAGGGAAAGGTTCATTTGAGAAAATAGCAAGTATTTGAGTAAAAAGTGAGCTTAATCCTTTATCTGATCAATATTTACGGTTTTGATTGTAAATCACCAAAAAATTCCTCGCATCGGTATGTGGAAGATAAATGAGTAGTTTCGTAACTTTTACAAATAGACAACAAACGCGCTCATATGTTTACAATTTTGGAGATTTCTACCACATCTTTTTATTTGTCTATTTTATCATACATTATAGCATAGCTGTTGGAGTAAGAATATAAAATAAATCTCCAAAATCTTTATTTTAGCATAATTGTTGGAGATGTTATACTTTTTGAAAAAGATTGGTTATGTTATTCATAAACTAGTTTTTTAAAACACTATCTGAAATAGGGTTTAATTAGAGATGCATAAAAACCGAAGCCTAAGCATCTCCAGTTTTAATCAGCTCAAGGTGGTTGATGTTGATAGATCATACGAAACCCCTTCATCATAGTCGTAAACCAGGTCAAATACCTTGATTTCTAGTTCCATAGTGTGATTTTCTTTCGTCTCTATCTCCGGTGAGATGGAATAACAATTGGTGGCCAACAGAAAGAGGGAGACGTGAAATATTCATATTGATGGAGATGTAGGCCTTTTCTTTTTGATTTTACAATTGATTATTTAAATTATTTTGTTTGATCTGTTTGTGCTTCATTCTTTGTTGGTAAAGGTCACACCTTTTATCTTTGTTTCGATTGAAGTTTTAAGTTATTTGTTTCGGGACCACATTACCTCCAAGACAAACGAATATTTTCAATAAAATGTTATATGGCTTACATTCATGTTGCCATGCTTTCAGTGAAAGAAAATTGTATCCTTTACCCTATTATTTTACATGTTATATTTGAAATGTTTTAGATGAAAGTAATGAACATATAAACTTATTAGTTAACTATTACTGGCATGTATATAAAAACATCAAAGGTAAGGAAAAAGGTAAAGTCAAATAACATTTTTTAGTACTGTACTAAAGTTGTTGAAGTTTGATTGCTTAATTTGAAATTATTCTATTGCATATGTAATTAGATTATTTTACTTATTTATTACTATACGATAAGTCCCTACAGTATATATATAGAAAAATGTTCATGCGAGAACGATAACAATTTACGAGAATTCGAGGACAATCCTCAGCCAATCATTTTGTACATTAAATTTTTCATGTACAACATCACATATGATTCACATACAAAATCATGTATGATTTGTCGAGACTTTTCTCGCGGCAAAAGTCGCGCGTGTCATTTTTGATGCTAGAACAAAATCACATATGATTTTGTACATAAAAAAAATTCATGTATAAAATGATTGACTGAGGATTGTCCTTCCATTCTTGTAAATTATTACCATTCTCGCATGAACCCGCATCTCTCTGTCTCTGTATATTATATAGGGGAGGGATCAAATGAGAACCACCCCTCCTTAAAGGAACAAATGAACAAATTGTGGACCACATATGGTGTGAGTCCCATATAATATTAAATCATTTGTGATTTAATATTATGTGGGACCCAACATCATATCTGATCCACAAGTGTCCATTTGTTCCTTTAAAAATGCAAAGTTCTCATTTGAATCTTCTTATATATATATATATAGGAAGAGGTTCAAATGAGAACTTTGTAAATTTAAAAAACAAAAAAAACTCATTTGGGACCGCATATGATGTGAGTCCCACCAATAAAAAATCATATTTGATTTTCAATGGTGGGCCCCATTGAATCAGATTTGGTGGGACCCACATCATATGTGGTCCCAAATGAGTCCATTTATTTCTTTAAATTGAGGGTGCTCTCATTTAAACCATCCCATATATATATATACATATATATATGGGAGTGATCAAATGAGAACCACTTCTCCTTAAAGGAACAAATTGTGGACCACATATGATGTGGGACCCGCATCATATGTGATTCACAAGTGTCCCTTTGTTCTTTTAAAAATGCAAAGTTCTCATTTGAACATTCCTCTACATATATATATATATACATATATATATATATACATATATAGAGGAAGATTCAAATGAGAACTTTGCATTTTTAAAGGAACAAAGAGACAATTGTGGATCACATATGATGTGAATCCCACATAATATTAAATCATATTAAATCATAAATGATTTAATATTATGTAGGACCCACATCATGGCTATGTTTGGCAAACTAGCTGATAAGCTAGCTTATGACTGATAAGCTAGCGTATGACTTATAAGGTAGCTGATGACTTATAAGGTAGCTGGTAGCTGATAAGCTAGCTGATGAATAAGTTATGTTTGGCAAAAACTAGCTTATGAGCATGTGAAATTACCAAAAAGGGCATATTGAAAAATAAATAAATAATATTAGTTAGGGTATAATTGGAAAAAGTGTCAAAAGATCCTCATAAGCTACTCCAAGTAGCTTATCGATAAGCTAGCTTATAAACTGACTTATAAGTTAGCTTATGTGCTTCCAAACAATTACTCAGAAAATAAGCTAGCTTATAAGTCAGTTTATAAACTAGCTTATTTTTGCCAAACAATGCCCATATGTGGTCTCAAATGAGCTCTTTGTTCATTTAAATAGGTAGTGTTCTCGTATGATCCCTCCCCTACATATATATATATATATACATATATATATATATATCCCCAAGAGAATTAAGGGGTGTGACATGATCCATAAAGAAAGTTTTTTATTCTATTATAGATTAAATCAATTTTGTACTTCTTTTCATATGAAATTTAACATTTCAAATTAATACGTAATTTCACAAAAATAATTGGAAGGGTTAAATTGTACATATTTATCGTTTTCTCAAAATTGACCCAACAAGTAGATGTTCTCTCGAATGGAGAGTTGAATCCCGTTTCGTCATTGTTTGATGGAAAGTATGCATGACTCATGACTTTTGGTTGTATTCTGTTGCTACCCTTCCTTCTTCATCTAAAAAATATTTCTCTACTTTTATTTTAAATTGCAAAAAAGTTTAAATAAAATAAAATAGTAAACTCTTTAATTTAAATGTATTTGTTACTATATTAATTTTATTATGATATTAATGTAATAAGTTTTCAACTTGCATGTTTAAAATCATAGTTTAACTCTAGTTTATGCTTCAAATATCTCAAAGTTTGTATATCCAAAAACTCCAACTCAAGAAAAAAAAATTCTAAAAAAAGCAACTATTTAGCTTCCCATCAACTTGCATGTTTATATGATTTTGTGCTAACTAAAGGGAGGAATTTTTGGACCGAATTTAGTCGTATAAAAAAAGTCGTTCGAATCATATATGATTTTGTAGATGAATGATCTTTTTCGTATTCTTGTAAAATTTTTATTTGAATCTTTTTATATATATATTATTAAGTTTCTATAACTTTTATAATATATATATATATTGATTAAAATTTTAATATATTAAAATAATTATTATTTATTATCACTACAACAAAAATGATTTTATATGACGCTTACAATAGGTTTATAGGACGCTTTTAGGTGTTTCAACGAGTTTTTATGACGCTTTTAAAATAAAGCGTCTTATTTACTATTTTATCTGACATTTTTTGAAAAGTGTCTTATAAAAATATGAGTTTATAGGACACTTTTCAAAAATGTTCTATAAAATAGCTAATAAGACACTTGATTTTAAAAGCGTCGTAAAAACTTGTAGAAACATCTAAAAGCGTCTTATAAACCTATTGTAATGCTTTTAGATAGGACGATTTTATGATTTGGTCCTATAAACTTGTGTCGTATAATGTATTCTTTTATGACGTTTTTTTATTTTAAGTGTCCTGTAAAATCACTTTTGTTGTAGTGTATAATATTAAAGTTGGTTTTTATTGTTTCTTTTAATGTATGATTGAAGTTTTTTTTATTTATAATTTTTAATGGATCCATAATTTTTAGTGTTATTTTCTTAGCGAATAGGTTAGAGATGCCTAAGAGAGAAATTTGAATGTTTTTTCAAAGTTTTTGCTGATAGTAGATACCATCGAGGACACTTTAATTAATAACATTTTGATAAGTTATAGCAAGTACATAAAAGGAGAAAAACAATTGTTCATTCTTTTATAGTTCTTTTCATTTTTTGTCGTGTAATTATTGAGTAATTAGGTTTCTGAATAACCATTATTTTCACATGACTTTCTTAGGTCACTTCACTCTTTATAGCAAGGAGCCAAAGAGCTGACTTGAAAGGGGAAGCTGCCTTTATCTTCTAATTATTGAACACCAAATTGAACAAGTCTATTAGTCGTAAGAGAGGTCGCGGAGGTTCAAATGCGGTGACTCCGGGCTATCTGCGAAGCAGGTAGTCGTCCTGGGATTAGTCAGCTCGCATAGCGGGTTCGATATCCAGGTTAATAATTTTTTTTTTTGAACAAGTCTATTAGTCGTAAGAGAGGTCGCAAGGTTCAAAATTGTATGAGGCGTGATATGCCGGCAAGATCAAGCCTCAAACTTTAGGAGCCATGACATTTCTCAAGGGCGTGGGCGTGATTTATGGCGACAAATCTTTATATCACATAAATTATTAATATATTTTCTACTATTACCATATGAGTCAATGATATTAAATGATTTAAAGCAGGTTATATATTATAATCTAACAAATAAGACATTAAAAATAGTACGAAAAATTAAATATTGTGTTTCAAAAACCGTACATTAGATCATGGCGTGCCATAGGTATAACGTGACATGAGACACAAGCCTTAAGCCACAGAGCGCCATGACGGCTGTTATGACGTGCTTTTTTTTGAACACTGGGTCGTAACATTGAGAAATGAAAAAAATAGAACATAAAAGAAAAAAAAGTTGTTTCAAACAAAATTCTATATTTTACTATTTTATTCTAATTTATCTATAAAATGTTTTATGAAACTTATATATGTTATTAAAAGAAAATTTGGGACCATAGGTGTGTACAACTTGGTGGTAGAATAGCACACACGATTAGGCTATACATATATGCACAAATTAAAGTTTCGGACTTTATTGTAGGGAAGTCTTAAATAAAATTAATAATATTGAGGATATGAATTTTTATTTTTGAATAACAATAATACAACCCTAGTCACATTGTGACATGATTTAAAATACAAGAGAAGGGGAGGAGCCTTCGTACTCAAATCAATATCTTTAAACGAAATACAACATTCAAATAAAAGATGAAATAATTAAACGTACACACCAAAGATCAAAGAGGGGTTCACAGAAATTAACGAAACCATGCAACTTTTGAAAAATGAAATAAATTAACAATGGAATTAATTAAGATTGATCTCTCTCTCTATGCGCATTGGAAGCCTTTTGGGACCTTCTTTCCACAGTAGTTAAGCAACAAGCTCAAAGAAACAGGCACATTGAGGTTGATACCCAATATATTAGCTTTAATGGCAGTACAAAGACATACAGCTGCCTCAAGATCAACAAGGTCACCGAGGAGGCTGCAGCAAGGAGTCTTTGGTGGTGTACCAACGACTAGGTGAACCAAGTCGTTGAGTAAGTTAGCACACACTCCTAACTTGAGGGTGTCTTTAGGGCAAGTACTGGCTTTGTGATGATGATGATGATGATGATGTTTTGGTGGTGGTGGGCACTCAGTTGAACTCACAAGAGTAAAGAAGAGAAGGTTGAGAGTGAGAAGAAAAGTAGTTGTTGCCAATGCCCTTGAACCCATTTCCAAATGCTACCTTAATTTGGGATATGGATAGATGTAAAGGGAAGGAAAAACTAATGGTTGGTAGCTAGGTAGTGTTGGGGTGTGTAATAGTTCAAGTGTGTCAATGTATTTATAGATGGAAATCATGAACAAGTGTAGATATGTCGCCTTTCAATTAGTTGTAAATTATTTAGGCTATGTTAACTAGTTAACTTGCTTAACAAACCCTAATTAATCTTCCAACCTAGATTTATTCTTTAACTAATTCCTAGCCTATATATGGATTAAGTACAGATCTTGTGGTTTTTAAATTTTGGGTTTAATCACTACAACAATATTAATTAGCCTTGTCGGACGTTTAAAATGTTTGATTAAACATCCTAATAAAATACTTTATAAGAGTACTTCAGTTGTATTATATGACCACACAAAAAAATGTAATATCTGAAAGTGTTAATTACAATAGGTTTATAAAACGTTTTTGGAAGATTTAACAAAGTTTTAAATTAAAAAAGTATTAGTCATGTTATACGACATTATTTGAAAAAAATGTATTAAAAATGAATTTATAGAACAATTTAAAAGTGTATCCTATAAAATAACTAATATCACATTTTATTTCAAAATTGTCAAAATACATAAAGTTGTCCTGTAAAACTATTGTAACAATTTTGGACACGACACTTTTAGCTTGCTTTTATAAACTTAAATCTTATAAAATATGCTATTAAACCCAATTTTATTTAATGAATTTTGTACTTATTTTTTCTTGTATTAAATGAATGTGCATGCAATCATGATTTTATTTTACCTGTAATATTTAATTTAATTGAGAATCATAAAATATAGAAGATTAAATAATCTAAATGATAGGACCGCGCAACCCATTTGTTTTCGTTATTCTTTATTATTGGTACCACCAACATTTTTTATATTAAATAATTCTTGTCATACCAATCCAATTATACATTCCCGTGAAGCTTTGATATGCATGTTCTTATTTTTGTTGTGTTTTTTGATGTGAAGATCTAAAGTTCTGTTGGACTTATTCATGTATTATTTACTATGAAGGCTTGACAAGGTAAAAAAAACCTTTCTAAATAATAACTTACAGCGTGTCTCACAAGTCTCGTGAAAGTGTAGCATCTTAGATGATTTCAAGCCTAAAATTAATAATAAAAAAGATAATTTTTTAGAAACTTTACGAACAGTTGAAACTTTGGAAATAAGGAGAAAATTAATATAAAATAACTTTTTTCCATTAAATGTTATGATTCGATATTGTTTCACATATGTTTATGTTCATAGAAAAAAAAATTATATGTGAATAAAAAACGATGTCCGTTTATTTGTTTCATCGTATGATTTTTTTTTCATATGTAAAAATAAACCAACGTTTTTTGTTTACATATAATGTTTTTTTTCCTATTAACACAAACATAAACATATAAGAAAAAATATCTTAAATCATAACATTTGATGAAAATAAATTATAAAATTATTTTATATTGGGTTTCATCTTGGTGTCCAAAGTTTCTAAACGAAGGAATGTAACATCCCATGCCAAAAGAACTAGATATCCTGGGTAATCACTCTTTAGTGATTACCCACGGGATCACCTAGAAAATGCCAATGTTTTAGTAAAATCCGATGTTTTTCAAGAAAATGACAACAGATCACCCAGAGAATGTTGAAAAATGTCGCAACTATCAATTCGATTGTTGGAATTGTGTAGGCAAACAAGGGTTATCGATCACTGGATTATAATGAGAATCGTGTGAGACACTTTCCGAATTGATATTTCGACCCTATGCCTGGGTTCATGAAATTCAATCTAGGATAAGACTCAAAACACTTTCGTTCTTAGGCACAAAAACGAGACCAAAATTTATGGAGAGTATTGTAGGATTGTTCAAAAACCGTGCTAAAACCCTACCAAACTCATGAGTATAAAATCATATTTATACTCATAATAACGTAACTGAAATTATAATCATGGCTGAAATTTAGGAGTAGTGGTCAGTTACACAAATCTAGTAACTGCTCCGTAACTGCACCATTAATGCACAGTACCGTTCAGAACTTTAGAATTTCAGGGACCTCAGAAGTTCAGGGATACCTCAGAAGTTTCAGGGATACCTCAGAAATTTCAGGGACTTCAGAGGTTCAGGGACCCCTCAGAGGTTCAGGGATACCTCAGAAGTTCAGGGAACCTTATTTCCCACATTTACTCCAAATCCAATTACAGCCCGACCGACTCAACTGTCCCAGTCGAGTATTCCAGAGGACATCAACATCCAAACCAGTATAGACTTGACTGACTCTACTGGCCTAGTCGAGTATTCCAGAGGATGCCAACACCAATTCACAGAGTTCGAATGGAACCAGTCGAGCTTGACTGGGTTCCAGTCGAATCTTGTAGTATTCAGTTGTTACCGGGTTCATACTCGTCTTATAACAAGCGTGCACTCCGCACCACCTAACTTGAATTAGATCACAATATATATAACCTATATAGACATCATGTTATTTTCAATCACATAAATGACCGGTGACACTAAAATCACCAACAGAAAATCCCTAGATAATTTGTCACTTATTTGAATTACCCACCAACAATTTAGCCACCAATTTTTGTGACGATTTTGTAAGGAATCACTCTTTAGTGACAAATTTCCCAAGAAAAAGTCCGTGGGCAAAAATATTTCGTTTAATAGTGTTTTGTCCACACACTTGGACTCACAGTTTTAAAACGTGTCTGATAAAAGAAGTATCTAAGTCCCTTATAATACAACTTTTGAAATGAAAATTAAATAATTAGAAAATAAACTTTGAAGTAAAATATTTAAATCCAACACAAAAAAAGTTCTATTATTCTATAAATTCCGTAAAGATAATAAAACCCCATATAATATTTGAAATGAAAATTGAATAATTAAGAAATAAACTTTTATTAAATTTTAAGAAGAAATGATCAAGAAATTAATCATAGAGAGATCCATGTGGGGGCATCACGGGTATTTTCACATGGTTTTACATCTTGTAATGTTTATATTATGTTTCAATAAATATGATGGTTTAACTTGTAGCAAGTTATTATACGGGTCTTTATTTTTTTATGCATACAAACAAATTTTTTAATTCAAAATCAAAACTATTTTATGCATTCATTTTAATTACTTGCATATACGCCTGTCTTCTTTAGACAATTCTCAACCAAAAAGAAAAAAAAAACTGAAATCATGGGTCCGTCATCACAAAAACCGTTTTTTTTTAACTCCAACAACACTAAAAACACCATTTTCATATTTTAAGAAAATACAACTTAGAAACACACAGTAAATTAGTTATTAAACAAAACGAATATAATAATTAATACACAAACATTTTTAAATGTAGAAATTAACAAAATTAAGCTGTTTAATATTAATGATATGAACGGGTGGACCGCCATATTTGAAATCACCAGTTTACTCACAAGGAAGCCAGCCGGTTGAAGCATTGGCGGCAGCTAAAATTGTGTTTAGGAGGTCCATTGGAGGCGCTCATTGGTGCAGTTATGACATCAACTATTTTTAACTTAAAATTTTAATATATAAGAAAATTGGCTTTTATGGGTTATATGAAGAACGTCAACAAGAGTGAAATTAAATGTTGGTATTACAAATATAAACAATTATATATAGAAACATCGTTGCGTGGAACATCACTGTAAAAGATGTATCATGTATGTATTTTAAAATTGGTTTATAGAATAAAAAATATTCATCTCCAATTTGATTTTAATAAAAACTTTTGAAACCTAATAAAACATATATTCGAAATTCTTCTAATTTCCAGGTGAAATGTGTTTGGGTTTGATATGAAAAAGAAATCACAACACAGTATGTATTGGAAAAAATAATGAGCACGAACCAATTACAAAACATATTTCTATTCGTTCTTTTACATTTTCTTTATATTTCATACAAAACTTTCACATCATTAGTGTTTGATTCGAAATAAACCTAAAAATTTAAAACCAAATAAAAGATGCATGATTTCAACGCATGTCCATTCAATTTTGATTTCATGTTTTACTTTTATAAAAAACGAAATAGTTTTTATCGAATGTGTTTTAATTAATCGTATTGGAAAATGAATACGATTGATCGAGTATGACGAAGAAAAACATACATCCTACTTTTTTACAATATTTATCTTGATATTTATTTTGTATTTCGTGGATCTTACATTTCTATCGAACACCTGTCGTCGATTGTATCCTTGGTGTCACATGACGTACCACATTTTATGCATGGTGTACATGCATGTAATATTGCAGAAGGGGTCAAGATCATTTGGAGTCTAGCTTGGCTATAAGACAAGCCCCAAGAACGTGAAGGTTCCCAAAAGGTGTAGATATATATTACAATTATTTGTCCCACCAGTTAATATAGGGAGTTTCTGTTCATAACTTTAGACGTCGTTCACTAGCATAACAAAAAATCGTATCAACTTCTTGTTGTACCAGAAAAAATATATTTCATCTATATATAATATGTATATATTCCCACTTTAATATCGAAAAGGACATTTCAATTATGTATTGATGACAAATTGATAAGTAACTTAAACTATAAACAAATATAGTAAAATAAATATATTTATGAATTACGAATTTAAATTTCCAAGAAATTATTTCTAGAATGAAGTATTTATATATGACTCTCATGGCCAAGAAGAAAATGTCATGTATATATATATATATATATATATTTATAAAACTGTCGATATCTAGGTTAACGTGTGCCTATCTCGAATAATCCTATGACTTATAGGAAGGAGCATGTTGGTCCTGAGATTTCGAATGCCTCTGACGAGAAATAAAAATACCCCTAATATGTATATATAAAACCAAAATAAACTATTTAAAGGAGTTTGAAACCTAGTCAATATACACGGCTCATCCCCATGCCCATTTAGAAAATAAAAAGATAACACTTGATGTAACACCTCGTCCCACATGGTTAAAGACGGAAAATGCCACAATTAGGTTCACAAACTTGACAGAAGATTTATCATAATGGCTTATCTTTAATTTCACCATCTCCTTAGCTCTCGTCCCCAAGTCTCGTCCCTATTAGCCATTTAGAATTTGTCGAGGACAAAGAAAACCTCGGATGAGCTTAATGCTTAGTAAACATATAATAATAATAATTTGAACAATGAATATGAGATAACCAATCCAAAAGAATTCATAACGATAAATAATAATCCAAAGAAAAATCAAGTCAAACAAACGACCCGTAGGGATGTCAAATCAAGCAACTGGTCCGAAGGCATATCAAGTCAAACGACTGGCCTGAAGGCATATCAAGTCAAATGACTGGCCCGAAGATATATCAAGGGTCCAAAGACCAAACTACATCAAAAGATTACCCGAAGGATGATCAGTCCATTCAGGCATAACTGAGAAAAAGGGTGTTGGCTCACACAACAATCCTCTCCGTGGATTTAACCACAACCTTATCTTTACGGTTCCTAGGATCGATCCATACGCCCACTATTTGACTGGTACTTGGTCAAGTCCGCTTTTAAGGACTACACAACTGAGGACGCCATGATCGTTTGTAGTCATCACGGAAACATCTCAATATCGGTGTCTCCAATATTGAGTCTGACACAAGAAAGGCTCACACCACAAATGTGATCCAATAAATCAAGAGATTAAGTGATTCCATGTTCCAAAACCGGAATTCAAGTCATAGTTAAAAAAAAAACAGAAGTTCAATCGCATTTAATTAGCATAACGAGAATTTGAAATCAATGTATTCATAATTCGTCATAAATTATACAGGATTAGGAAGCCTTATGCAAATGGCTATCCCCGTGCCAAGTGAGATATGAATCCGTACCTGAATAAAAGATGATGAAATACAAGAGTTAAATGCATTTAGTGTTGATACAAATCATACAAAGTCACCTTTAGAGTTTCAAGTTTCGATCTTCCAAATCTTCAACTAAAATGATGATTTCCTGGTTTTACTTTCATTCTTTGTTGGAAATTCTTGAATAAATGAGAGAAACCATATTTATAAGGTTAAGTGGATAAGAGAATCTTGATTTGTCGTGCTTCTAGCATTGTCGTGCTTGTAATTCGCATTGTCGTGCTTCAAACATTGTCGTGCTTGTAGATTTATCGTGTTTATAAATTTGTCGTGCTTCTAGCATTGTTGTGCTTTTATTATTATCAATATTATCATCTTAATATTCAAAATTTCCATTTTGATCAGTTTCTCAACCTTGCGCCCTAAAAGACATAAACTTAACATTATAAGTTAAGTTTAGATTTACTTTACACGAATTGTCGGAACACGAGTATTATACGTGAATTAATCGTAAAATTGCCAAACCGGTTGAAGCTTTAAAGTTCAAAGTTTAAAAGATTTTGTTTCTCGGTTTCTGCAATCAGAACATAGTCCATAAACAACAAATCAGTAAAAACCTAAAACAACAATAAAATCATAAACACTAAGGGGTTGTTTACCCAAAACTTACCAGGTATATATTTACCTTATTGGATAAGATTTTAGTCCATTAAAACGACATCGTATGCAAAAATTTATTCGGTAAGCGCTAACCAGGTAAGAGTCATCACCCTCACTTACATAATACGACTCTCAGTCATTTTCTTCGCTCTTAGAGGATAAGATTCATGGTCTTTGTCATATTCATCGGTTAAGCTAATATAACTTGAAAAATATTAACCGAGTGATCGTACGTTTGATAAAAAAGTAAACCATAAATAAATAGATAACTTTAATTTGAATTGAGAAGTCTAAAAACTAAAGTGGAAAGTGGAAATAAACCTAATATAACACTAAAAAAATAAACCTAAGTCACCTAATCAGTTATGTAAAAGAAAGCATAAATAGAATTACAAAGTCTAAATCAATGCAATAGGAGAACGGAGAGTTCGAGATTTACATTGTTACAAACACACTTTCACTCTTTGATTCTTCGAGTCGAGAGTCGAGAGACCTAAAGAGGGGAAACAATTCGAAAGAAGTAGAGCTAGAATGCAAGAGCAAGACTTAATCAAGAGATTCTTCAATCGAGTAATTAAGTGAAGAAAGACGAGAGAGCAACATCCGACAGGTCGATTCGAGTCTTCAATCGAGAGACGTTCGACATTCGTTTTCTTTTGTTCGCTATTCAAAGCTGAAAGATAGAAGCAACTAACGAGTTGGAGTTGGGAGTTGGGTGTACGTATCAGCCTCATGCTTAAGGTAGTATGTCAATAACTGTAATTTTTTAGGTCCAAAAGGCCAAACTAAACCTACACCTGGGTTAACGGGCTTCAGCAGATGATGCCTTTGGGCTCATTGCTGCCTTAAGCTGTCGCCCTCCTGACTTGGGAAGGAAGACCAAAAGCCTAAACTTTATTATTAGTTTCACTAAACCCTTAATTAAGTAGTTAAGTTTGTGTATTATTAGTGTATTTTGGTTATTGGCAAGGAACCCTTAACTATAAACAATAATGTGTACATAACTCATAAATTCACAACTTACAAGTCACAGGGATAAAAATGAGTAGTTAAATTAAAATCATATGCCAAGAATAGCAAATTATTCTAGCATGGTGAGTAGTGAAATTAAAATCGTATGCCAAGAATATCAAATCGTTCTACCAGATCAAGACTAGATCCAATCTTAGGACTGTTTTAAGTTGGGATGGTTGGTTGAATTCACTTGTATCTTTTGTTCGTAATATGTACCTTCTAGCGCCTCGTTAGTCTGTTTTGCAATATATGAGTTCATTTTGCTGTCCAAAAAAAAAAGAATATCAAATCGTTCTGGCATGTTAGAATGATTGATGGATCCTTAGATAAACAAATGGAATCCACATTATATATATATATATATGTATAAAGTTGTGCACCTATATTTACTATTAAACAAAAGATTTTTGTCTACGTAACTTTCCTTGGAAAATCTGTCGTTAAAAGGTAATTCCTCACAAAACCGTCATAAAAGTTGGTGGATAGTTCAAATTATTGATAGATTACCCAGATATTCTATGGGTGATCCGTTGGTATTTTCTCAAAAAACATAGAATTTTATCGAAACATTAGTATTTTCTAGGTGATCCGTGGATAATCATCGACGAAAATTTCTCTGAATAATTTTTATGGGTGAAAATAATTTGTTTTATAGGGATTCATTTTAATCTTGTATGTTACGACTCTTGCTCATGCCCCATCACCCGTTGCAGGATGATTTCGGTGCATCCAATCCAAGCATATAAAAGTTATTACTTTAATTAGCAAGAGTAAATGGTCAAGGAGAGAACTTCTCATTTATTAACTTACTCCTATTCAAATAAAATTTATTGGAACTTATTAAAACTAAAATAATTGACTATTAGTATTGTTTTGAACCCAATAATGATTTTAATAATTAACATTATAAATGAAATTATTTTAATAATTAACTGGAAAATAAGTATTTTTAGGAAGTATATACATGTGTGTGTATGTTATATATATTTATTTTATATAATCAAAATATTGTTATTATTGTGACCAAAAAATATCAAGTTGGGAGAAAATATAAAATCCAAACAATGGAATTGAGGCTTATCTGACAGCTTGCACCTATACATCCATGTTTTTCTAAACATGTACAATCTGCCCACATGGCTCTCTATAATTTTCTTACTTATCCTCTTATGGTACCTCAATTTATTTTCATTCATATTTTTATTGTGGTTTCATTTTTTCCAAGAGTAAACTACAATTATGCCTTTTTTTTTCTTTATAAAATTGAACAATTTTCTAATGACTACAAATTTACATATACCTAAAATGTTTAATATATTTATATTGCACCTATAATAAACGTTTTAATAAAATACTTTATAAAACTTAATAAGTTTATAGAAACAAATAAAGAAACATCATATCTAAAAATGTTTTTTGGTAACCGTAGGTTTTCTATGTCAGCTTACGGGTACCGACTAATCTCATGAGCCATGCATGACCTAGAGTTATCGCAAGCGAACGTCAATGGCTACAAGTACTTTGACAGTGCCTGGATTTGAAATAAGTTTATAGTATGTTTTAGAACCTTTTAACAAGATTTAGAAAACTTTTAGAATAAAGTTTCATATTAATTATATCGTACGAGAATATTTGAAAAAGTGCTATAAAAAATAAGTTTATAATGCACTTCTCAAAAGTGTCATGTTAAGTACATAATACATGTTATTTTAAAGACTTCCCTAAAAAATTGTTAGAACCCTTACCAACGTCTGACACTACTAAATGGAAACTTTTGCCTACATACGTTTTCCTAGGAAATTCGTCGCTAAATGGTGATTCGTTATAAAACCATCACAAAAGTTGATGGGTAATTCAAATCAGTGACGGATTATCCTTGTACTTTCTGCTTGATCCGTTGATATATCCTCGAAAAACATCATATTCTACCAAACCATTGATATTTTCTGGGAAATCCGTCGGTAATTACCCAGGAAAATTTCCCTGAGTGATGTTTGTAGGTAAAAGTCATTTGTTTTGTAGTGTTATAAACCTACGATAACACCTTTACAGCCAAATTGGGGAAGGATGTTAGTTGAGAGTTGTGGTTGTGAACCCTTTAAACTGTTGTGTTTTCGTTGTAGCTCTAGCTCCTCGCTAGCCTCTTTAATTTGGTTTCTAATAAAATTCGTTTTCTTGCTGTAAAAAAAACTCTTCAGACATGTGTTTTACAGTTTGGTCCTATATAAATTATGTTATAAAAAGGTTTAGACATTTTAGTCGTTTAATTTATAAACTCAATTTTGTTATGGTGAATAAAGTTAACTCTACTAATCATCGTATAATAATAATTTTATTATTTTTCATTGAAAACCTTATGTTGTATTATTAAAGATTATCAATTTCAGAGCTTCATTTATGTATTTCGCAATGTTCTAAATAACGTGAGGTGTGGCGTAACGGCGAGGTCAAACCTTAAGCCTTAGAAGCCACGCCGCCGAGCCATGACGTTTATCAAGGCCTGTCTTATGGCTACAAATTTGTATATCATATATAATATTATACACATATAAACCTTTGTTTTCTATTATTATTCAATAAGTTAATGATATTAAACATTTTAAATTAGGTTATATATTAAAAACAAATAAATAATACACTAAAAGGGTAGAGAAAAATCAAATATGGTGTTACAAAAATCACGCATTAGGCCATGAATGTTACTGACATAACGTGGCGTCAGACACAAGTTTTAAGTCACAACACGCCATGACGGCTGTCGCAACGAGTTTTTTAGAACATTGGTATTTAGACGATCAATTTCTCTCTTTATCCGTTATTTCCTTTATGTTTTGTGTATGATTTCTCTATGGATCTAAAGTCTGAGGAGATCTTTATGTTTTATTAGGCAAAATGGTCTATCATCTCCAGACCTTTGACAATTTTAAAACCGGTGGCCTTTTTTTTTTGGCTTCATTAACATTTCAGGCCAGAATTTAACTTATTTTCATACACACATAGATATATACATTTATTTTATGAAAACATAAAAACACTATTTTAATATAAAAAATCACATATAATACTGTACTTCATCACATTTGATAATAACACGGACTACCATTGGCATCGCGTACCATGCAAGATACCCGCAAACCACCAGAATATTAGCACATGCATATGATTTTCTTCTATAGTAAAAAATGTATTTGTAAAATGAAAATGTTCTTTTTAAACGACAATCTATAAAATGTGTTATAAAGGTTTTTATTATTGAGCTTTTAAGTTGCTGTCCACACGTAACAACGAATTGAAGGAATGCAAGTGGGAGGGACTTGAAGTAGTGACGATATCCATGTATCTATCTATAAATACCCTATGCACCTTGCCTATCTTCCTACAAACAAACCACCTACTTTCTAAGTATATCCCAAAACCTATAACCATTCGGAGAAATGGCTTCAAGGGCTTATGCAACAACAGCTCTTCTCCTTACCTTCAACCTTCTCTTCTTCACTTTGGTAACTTCCACTCACCCACCAAAGTCCGCCTGCCCACCACCACCCCCAGCCCCCTGCCCACCCTCACCAAAGCCTCCTACACCGACCACACCAAAATCACCTCCTCCATCAGTCACGCCACCTAAGAAGGCAACTTGCCCAAAAGACACTCTCAAGTTGGGTGTGTGTGCTAACCTGCTCAATGATCTTGTCCACCTAGTCGTCGGAAACCCACCAAAGACACCATGCTGCACCCTCATCGGCGACCTTGCTGATCTTGAGGCTGCTGTCTGCCTTTGCACCGCCATTAAAGCTAATATCTTGGGCATCAACCTCAACGTACCCGTCTCACTCAGCCTCTTGCTTAACTACTGTGGAAAGAAGGTCCCATCCGGCTTCCAATGCTCTTAGATTTATCTTCTTGAATTTATCAAAGTTTTAAACTTTAGTTAAATTTCTGTATTAAGAAGTTAATTATATGATTGTGATTCATACGTGTAAAGAATCATGGACAATATGATTCAAGAATAAATTTGTGGGGTGTCCTCGGCTTGTCTTATATGTAATTTTTTAATGATTTTACAAAATCTTAATTAATGAAATCCTACAAACTTGCAAGAATATGAGATTTACTAGTACTCTACTTAATTAATTTACAACAGAACAATTTAAAATTTAACTTCACTGTATTAATTAGTCGTCAAGGTTGTGAACTATACGTATTCTTACCGGCCCTTGAGCTATTTTTATATTGTAAATGATATTTTAAACATAAATAATTATATATTTATAGATTAAAATTAATATTTATATATTGACGTACGTGATAATTGTATTTTTAAATAATTTCAAATATATACATATAGATATTTACAATATATATATATATATATATTAAACAATATATAGATATTTACAATATAGGGGAAGGTTCATACGAGAACCACCCTTCTTTAAAGGAATAAAGAAACAATTTGTGGACCACATAAATGTGGGTCCCATATAATATTAAATCATTTCTGATTTAATATGAATCAGAAATAATTTAATATTATATAAGACCCACATCATATGTGGTCCACAAGTGTCCCTTTATTCCTTTAAATTTACAAAGTTCTCATTTGAACCTTCCTCTTACAATATATATATATATATATATAGAGGAAGATTCAAATGAGAACTTTGTAAATTTAAAGGAACAAAGAAACAATTGTGGATCACATATGATGTGGGTCCCACATAATATTAAATCATTTATGATCTAATTTTAATTCAAATTAAATAATAAATGATTTAATATTATGTGGGACCCGCATCATATGTGGTCCCAAATTAGTTCCTTTGTTCCTTTAAATTGATAGTGTTCTCGTATGATCCCTCCCTTATATATATATATATTCTTATAATATGTTTTTATAAATTAAAAAAGTAAATTGCAAATTTGGTCCCTCTGCTTTGTTGTTTAAGTTAAAGGATAAACCATAAAGGTGGTGTCTCAATGGTTTGAGCTTGAATTTCAAAGGTCAATAGTTCTAGAAGGTCCCAGGTTCAAATCCATGGAGGGGTAAAAAAAATCCTCTTGTGGCCACAGAAGTTCAAATGCGGTGACTCCAGGCTACCCATGAAGCGGGTAGTCGTCCTGAGATTAGTCGGCTCGCATAGTAGGTTGGATATCCAGGTTATTAAAAAAAATAAAAAGATAAAAATGCCCTCATATGCAAAGCACATGAGAGGGTTTAACGGATGGAGTTTAAAAGGCGTTAGTGTGAGAGACCCAAATCACAAAATTTTGAATACTACTGTGATTTTTTTTGCAATAAAAATTTTGTAGGGACTAAAACCACAAAAAACAAATAACCATAGGGACCAAATTTGCAGTTTACTCAAAATACATTTTTTTTAACGACAAGATTTTATACCACCAAACGAGCTAGCGAGAAGCTAGGAGTACAAAAAAGTCATCAAACAACGATTAAAGGATTACAACGCCAAATCTCCCAACTAATAGTCTCTCCTCTTCTAATTCTATTTTTAAGCCACAAGAAAGAATTCGTCATCACTTCAGATACGATAACGTTAAGAGCGGTCCCCTTGTTGTTGAAGGTCAATGAGTTGCGAAGCTGCCATATAGACCATACATATGCAGCAATTACGACACCCAAGATCGATTCCATACGGCTTCTTGAGTTACTAGCAGCACGCTCACAGAATTCGGGTAAAGAGCCGGCTATGAAAGGAAACATGCTACACCAGGAAGTGATCAAGGCCCTGATTTCTCTGCTAGTAGAGCAGTGAAGAAAAAGATGATCCTATGATTCAGGCGCTGAATGACAAAGGGGACACAGATCAGACTGAGCTTGATACCTCTCCTGATCAGATTTCTTCTAGTCGAAAATCTCTCCAACCTCGCCCACTCCATAACAATTGATTAACTTTGGTTGGCACCAAGTGATTCCATCTCTTGCTATACTCCAGTATGGTCAAGGATGAGTAGTTAACCGCTCTCCTAAGCTAGGCAACCGAAAAAATCCCATCTTTTTCCAACTTTCAACTCCATTTCCTATTATGAGGATCAATAGAAAACATATCGTGCAACACAATATTATAGCCAGAGGTCTCTATATCTAACCTCCTAATCATGCCTCAAGAGCTGCCCGTATAACCCCTCCCCCCACTCAAAATACAATTATGCCTCTCTTTTTTTCTTTCATAAAATAGAACATTCTTTTAATCACTACAAGTTTAGAAGATACCTAAATTGTTTAATAGATTTATAGGACACCTATAATATTTAAGCGTATTAATAGACACTACAAAAAATATCTCTATTGCGAAAAAGGTTATAGCGACGATAAGGAAAGCGTTGCTGTAAATATTAAAATTGCTTTTTACATGTATTTGAGAACTTTAAATTTCCAAATTTTTACCTACTACGACGATTTGTCGTCGTTATAAAGAGCTTCATCGACAGGCCAATAGAGACGGCTCTATAGCGACGCTAATCGTTGCAATAGACCTATATGGACAAGATTTTGATTAAAAGTCGTCGCAATAGGGTAGATTGCTGTAGTGAGATTACTTTATAAAACTTGATAAGTTTATAGGAACATATAAAAAACATTATATATCTAAAAATGTTTTTATTGGTTTATAGTGTGTTTTTGACACTAATTAACAAAAGAATTTTGCCTATATTTTTTTTGGAAAATCCGTCGCTAAAAGATGATTAATCATAAAACCATCATAAAGTTGGTGGGTAAATTCCTTGAAAAATATTGGATTTTATCGAATCATTGGTATTTTTTGGTGATCCGTAGGTAATCACCAATGGAAATTTCTCTAGGTAAATTTTGTGAGTAAAAGTCATTTGCTTTGCAGTATTAACGTTTTAATAAAATCTAGAGAACTTTTAAAATAAACCGTCGTATTAATTATATCATAAAACACTATTTGAAAAAGGGTCTTATAAAAATACGTTTATATAGCACTTCTCAATATTATGTACATAATACATTAATACGACATTTTATTTTAAAGACGTCCTAAAAAACTTGTTAGAATACTTAAAAACGTCTTATAAATATATGGTAACACCTTTAGATATGCGTTTTACAGTTTGGTCCTATTTTTTTAATTTTTTTGTAAAAACTAATATTGTATAATTAAAGATTATCAATTTCAGAGCTTCATTTAGGTATTTACACGTTCAATTTCTCTCTTTAACAATTATATCCTTTTGTTTTTGTGTTTGTTTTTTGTGGATCTAAAGTCTGAGGAGATCCTTATGTTTTGTTAGGCAAAATGATCTGTTATCTCCAGACCTTTGACAAATTTAAAACCGGTGGTCTTCTTTTTTTGGCTTCATTAACATTTCAGATGGGAATTTAACTTATTT
This sequence comes from Silybum marianum, assembly GCA_036898165.1. Classification (NCBI taxonomy): domain Eukaryota; kingdom Viridiplantae; phylum Streptophyta; class Magnoliopsida; order Asterales; family Asteraceae; genus Silybum; species Silybum marianum. Next base: position 5,206,610 of record CM072537.1, on the reverse strand, counting down.
TCATACACACACATAAAACATTTATTTCACGAAAAACGTAAGAACACTATTTTTCTAAAAAAATCATATATGATATTATAGTTCATCACGTATAATAATGACACAAACGACAGATGGCATCGCGTGCCATCCAAGTTACCCACAGACAGCAGAGTCTTAGCACATGCAATTTACTATAGTAAAAAGTATTTTCATAAAATGAAAATATTCTTTTTTAAATGAAAATATGTAAGGAAGTGTTATAAAGGTTTCTATTATTGAGCTTGTAAGTTGCTGTCCAAACGTAACAAAAAATTAAAGGAAATGCAAGTGGGAGGGAATTGAAGCAGCGATCGACGCTATCCATGTATCTATCTATAAATACCCTATGCACCTTGCCTATCTTCCTACAAACAAACTACCTACTTTCTAAGTATACCCCAAAACCTATAACCATTCGGAGAAATGGCTTCAAGGGCTTATGCAACAACAGCTCTTCTCCTTACCTTCAACCTTCTCTTCTTCACTTTGGTAACTTCCACTCACCCACCAAAGTCCGCCTGCCCACCACCACCCCCAGCCCCATGCCCACCCTCACCAAAGCCTCCTACACCGACCACACCAAAATCACCTCCTCCATCAGTCACGCCACCTAAGAAGGCAACTTGCCCAAAAGACACTCTCAAGTTGGGTGTGTGTGCTAACTTGCTCAATGACCTTGTCCACCTAGTCGTCGGAACTCCACCAAAGACACCATGCTGCACCCTCATCGGCGGCCTTGCTGATCTTGAGGCTGCTGTCTGCCTTTGCACCGCCATTAAAGCTAATATCTTGGGCATCAACCTCAACGTACCCGTCTCACTCAGCCTCTTGCTTAACTACTGTGGAAAGAAGGTCCCATCCGGCTTCCAATGCTCTTAGATTTATCTTCTTGAATTTATCAAAGTTTTAAACTTTAGTTAAATTTCTGTATTAAGAAGTTAATTATATGATTGTGATTCATACGTGTAAAGAATCATGGACAATATGATTCAAGAATAAATTTGTGTGGTGTCCTCAGCTTGTCTTATATGTAATTTTAATGATTTTACAAAATCTTTAATTAATGAAATCCTACAAACTTGCAAGAATGTGTGATTTTACTACTACTCTACTTAATTAATTTACAACAGAACAATTTAAACATTAACTTTACTGTATTAATTAGTCGTCAAGGTTGTGAACTATACGTATTCTTACCGGCCCTCGAGCTCGGCGAGTTCATCTTTGGGGTACGGTTCATCATGAAGTTTTCATTGTGATTTCCAACTGGACTATCCGGTGATAACGAGAAATCTGCTAGATCGGAACCCACGTACTGCTGAACCACTAGTACTGAAACCGTAGATGTAAAATCTGAAGATGCTAATAAGTCACCTATTGCTCCTAGCTCTGGGCATTCACTCCAGTCGGTCAAACCGGCAGTCAACGGTGACACTAGTCCTTGACCCCTTCCTACTATAAATAAATCATGTATGTTATCAACTGATCGTATAGCCGCTACCGTTTCCTCGCCGTTATTCACCACTATTTCTGTGTAACCAATCGAATCGTCTTGTGCAATCATTGTCCTAAACTGGTTTATAAACTCATCGTCCTCTTGCTTTTGTCTATCACTATCGGTCACCACTGTCAAAACCCTTGGGTCGTTTTCTATCTGGCCGGAACTACTCGTTGGTTCCTGGATGTCGCTACCGGAGACGAATCGCATGACGGTGAGAGTGCTCCCTGGATGGCTGGACATACGCCAAGCGAATGCTAGAGCTTCTCTGTCGTCTGGTCCACCAATGAAGACCACCGCGATATGGTGTGCGATCTGATTTCCGGCCATCCGGGTGTTGCCGCCGGCGCCGAAGCCTCGGTCCACCAGAATCCCGACTGAGCAAGGCGAGTTTGCTAAAACGTTTTGATTAATTGTACGAAAAGCAGGGTTTGTGGGTTCCATTCCGCCGTCCACCGTCTGTTGCTTGTGAAAAGGGAGGATAAGGAATGCTACTCGCTTGTCCTCTGCAACACTACAAATATCCTCGTGCATAGTGGAGTACGGAGAGATTGCTGTTAATGGTTGAATTGATACATATTCGGTGTGTTGCTCGAAGCTCTCGAAAGCATTAAGGATGTGGTCAGATTGGGCTTGTGTTCTGTTGGCTGCCGGCCGGCCGGACTTCCGACTGTTATGGACAATTAGCATAGCAGAAGCCCTGCCGGTGAGCTCGACGAGGTGGAGGACGTAGACGCAGAGTGGACTGTTCTTGGTTGGGTTGGCGGCCTCAAGAAGGTTGATGATGGTCGGCACATTTCTTGGTGTGTGGATGCAAACTAGGGTTCGGAGATCATTATCCGGTTTGGTTTTAAGGATTGTTCTACGTTTATAAGGCGCAAATCTTCTCGCCGGTTTGTAAATTATCGTGACGGCTGGAGTGATGATCGCCGTCATCACCAATGCGACGACCACCATAATTGCAAACGATTTGTCATCCAACACCTGCACATATTCATGTTTAAAAAATTCTGAAGAAAAAAACAGTTTTTTGACATTAAAAGCATTTCTAAATCCAAAAATTCGTCCATTATCTAATGCATTAATTGTTGGTTCTAGCATCAGTAAGATGTCCTATAATTTTTAATGAAAAAGCTATAATAGTTTTTGAATTAAATAAATTCTTTAATTTATGATTTAATAGTAAATCATATCTTTTAAAGATTTGCATTAAAATCCAAAGAGTCGTGACCACACCTAGTAGCCTCCCTACCCTATGCGTTACTTTCTATTTGTATAATATACATAATGGAAATAAAAGCTTAAACAAGAGAGATGGAAATTACCTTTTGATCTTTGCCAACATTAAGGACAATCATCTCAACAAGGCCTTTGCTGTTCATGAGCAATCCAAGTGCAACTCCGTCGTAGAATGGCATCTGGTAGAGTAGAGCAACGAGCAAAGTTCCGGCGATTTTTCCGGCACAGGCTAGTATAATCACAAGTGCCAAAATCCCCCATGTTGATGCACCATCAATCGCCCCAATCGACGTTTTAAGGCCACTAATCGCGAAGAAAAGTGGCAACAAAAGCCCGGATACGAAATCCTCCAATCTTTCAATGAGTGTAACCCCCAAAGGTCCATTCGGAATCACCAATCCAAAAATAAACGCACCAAACACCGAGTGGGTACCAATTGCATCTGTTATGAATCCTGAAATCATAACTCCAGTCAAGATCAAACAAATGTAGAACTCGCTAACACTTTCACCTTCTGGGGTCTTTTGTATGATCCAAAAAATCAATGGGCGGACTACAAAAATGCAGAACACAATAAACCCTGCACTCGATAGAACCACCCATAGAGTAGCCAAGTTAACAGTTTCGTTTTCGCCTAAAGCTATAGCCAATGCTAGAAGAATCCATGCACACATGTCGTTCACAAGGGCAGACGACATGGCGATCCGCCCAATCTCTGTGTTGAGTAACTTGAGCTCGGCGAGGAGTCGTGCAAGCACCGGGAACGCGGTGACGGAAAGGGCCACTCCGAGAAATAAAATAAAAGTGCCTTGTTTGACTACTTGTGTTCTTTGATGTAAGAGGAAGGAGAAGGAGATGCCGATAAGGAAAGGGAGGATCATTCCGGCGAATGCCATTATGACGGCTTTTCTGCCGGTTCGACGGATGACGGCAATGTCCATTTCTACTCCGACTAGGAAGAGGAAGTAGAGAAGGCCGACGTTTGCCATTGTTTCTAGGACCATAACGCTCCTTAATGGGAATACTGCATTGGCAAAGATCGAACTTCGTCCCATAACTGATGGACCTAATATTACTCCACCCTGTACATGTTTATAAACGCATGCAATTAGCACCAAAATATCCAAACATTGGAACATAAATTATTTTTTCATAGGAAAACCTCCATAAGGAAAAAGTCTTTCATTTAATATAAATATAAATACAATTCAATTAAAAGAAGAAAAATCTGAATTGACATATTATAATTCTTGTTGATGTTAGAATTTTCATTTGTCTTTTTGAAACTTCAGGGAAGAAATTAAATGAGACAAGAAGGAACCAATTAAGAACACTTACAAGGATCTCAGATATGACACGAGGTTGACGAAAGGGTTTCAAGATAAAAACGAGAATACGGGTGGTAATAACAACAAGAATTAATTGCAAAATGAAGAGAGGGAGCGAGTAATTCAAAGGATTATCTCCTTGCCATATCCCATGGGTCGTGATCATCAATGGCGCATAGCAAACGATGGTCTCTTGCGAAGCGTTTTGTGGCGGCATTTTTCTTTATCGATTGCTTCTCGATACACAATGACGTCTAGAGGCATGCATGCATGAATTCAAATTAATCCTTAATTTTTACGCTAATGTTTCATGCAATAACACTTGAAAGCGAAAGAGAAAGAGCAATAATTGAACAAAATATTTATATAAAAAATACAGGGTGTGAGGGGAGTTCCAAACTTTGCGGAAATTTATAAAATGAGAATGAGTGGATAGATTAGAAACTGAATCCCTTGGAATTAGAAAGTTGCTATTTCCGTGGGTTAATTTTACTTTTGGTTGTTTACCTAATAATTCGGTAGGTTTAAATCATTTCTAGATCGAATCTAATGCTTGAGAATAGAAAAAAACAAATAAATAACACAGGAGACAATTGTGACTTTTAAAACATAGCAAAATAGCAATAAATGGCCACATTACTTGTAAATATGTGTTTATCGATGGAATACAGACGCATCGGACAAAATTTAGTCTTTTATTTGGGAAAATTTAATCATATATATATATATATTTGTCAATTTACCATACAATACAATACACTCATTCATTTATATTAAATTCAAATCATTATACTATTTAATTTAAAAAAATCCAAATAACTTAAGATATATAACGAGATCAGCAAAACCATTTACCACACAACTTTTAAACAAAACCATGGCAATAATAAACTATAAGACGAAAAACCATTGTGAGAAAACCCTCACGGGCTAAACGAACATGCAATGCATCAAACAAGACTTAGGTGGTGTTTGGTTCGCTGGAATCCGGCGGAATCTGATGGAATTGGAATGGTCAAATTCCATTGACCGAATTTCATTCATGCGTTTGGTTCATTATTTGAGTTTTGATAAGGAATTCAAATTCCACATATGGTGGAATGTAAATTCCTTCAATTTTAGCAAGGAATTTCAATTCCTTCGTATCATCTTTGAAGAAAAAAATCATTATTTGCTTATATTTAATCAATTTTCATTTTATCCCACCATGACGATGGATGTCACTACCATCGCCGCCACTGTCACCACCACCGCCACTGCCTGTCTCCGCCACGTGGTAACCACTATTGTTGTCATCGTCACCTCGAACACTGCCATTACCATCGTTACCACTGTCCGCTTCACCAACACAACCACGGTCATCACCACCACATCTACCGCTGCCAACATCACTACCACTACCGTCTTCACCGCTACCTCCAACCTTGCCATCACCATCACCATCGTTACCATTATCTCCTTCACCCCCACCACCACCGTCATCACCACCCCGTCGCAACAACCACCGCCGCCGCCACCATTTCCACCGCCACTACCGCTGCCACCATTACTAATGTTGTCATTGTCGCCTCCAACACTGCCATTACATCGTTATCACTATCTCCTTCACCAACACAACCACAATTGTCACTACCCCATCCACCATCACTACCGCCACCACTGTCATCACCATCGTCGCCCCACCGCCATCGTTACCACCGTCGCCGCCACCACTGCTACCGCCATTACCGCCAACACTACCGTCTCCACCCCACCACTAGTATTATATCTAATGAACCAAACCTGCATATTCAAATTCCTTGGACAGATTCCATTCCAAATCCTGCCAACCAAACGCATGATCAAACATGATTAAATTCAATTCCAATTCCTTCAGATTCCAATTCCTTTAACAGATTCCAATTCCAACAGATTCCATTCTGTGAACCAAACGCCGCCTTAGGTCACAACAAATATATTTTGTTGCTTCTAGGGTTTGAACTAGTCACCGCTCTTCGTTGGTTATCACATGGTTGACGATCATTGTTGTCGTTTGCGGTTTTAAGCACATGTGCGATTTGTATTGTTTTCAGTTTGTTATAGGGTTCGTGACATTGGATCACTTGCTAGTTTGGGACCTTGAGATTAGTTCATGGTATTTGTTGTCATTTTTATTCCCAACATAAAGCGATTTCGTTTCAGAATTTTGTAAACTAAGTTCATATTTCTCTTTTTATGCGCCATGAAATTTATATTTAGCATGACTATTTCAAGATCCAGATCAACCACCATATCCACTTGGCGGGGAGTGCAGGGTTGAATTCCAGTTAAGGAGAGAATTGTGAACATGGGTATCGACACTTTGATACAGGGAGAATTCGAGAGTTAACGAAACTTTTAATCGATATTTGGAAAAGAAGAAAACGGGCTCGAAAGAAGCTCGTAAACCTGCATCGGAAACTGAAAAATAGTTTCTTGCGCAAATTGGGTCGTGTGCCAGGTCGCGGACGCATCCTAACAAGTCCCGAAAGGATTACGTTTATTTGTTTGTTTAATTATTTTATTTCTTAATTAGTTTAGGATATTTATTTAGCTTTAATTATTATTTATTTGTTTTCTAATTAGATTAGGATTATTATTAGTAGTTTCCTTTTCTTATAAGTTTCTTTTTCTTAGTTTCCTAGTTTATTTAGGTTATGTTTTTTCATCCTTATTTAAGGACCCTTTTAGCTTCATTGTTATTCATTCAATTTATCAATAAACTTTTTCTTGAGTGTTTTATCTATATTCTTGAGTTCTTTCGTTGTGAAGACTCGTTTTTCCTAGGGTTTGACGTCTGTCGACCTAACCGCACTTTTCCGCTGCATCAGTTGGTATCAGAGCAGGATTCGCCTATCTTTTCACTAACCATGGCAGATCAACAGCCCGCTACCAAAACAGATTTCGACAAGATGAATGCGGCCATTACCGCAGCTTTAGCCGATCTGACAGCGTTTGTTAACGAATGTTTTCCCAACCCCGACAACAACTACCGTCGAAGAAGGGACAGGCACGAGGAACCGATCAAAGTTCCGCGCGGCCACATCTACAAAAGTATGGATTCAGTATCTTTCCTAGGTAAACGATCGTCCGTTCGTAAAAGGCCTCCCAAAAAAGATGAAGTCTTCCCACATGACAATCTCTACAACCGTGTTATGGGTCCGATTTTACTTCTAAATAAACGACTTTCTATCCGTGAGAATACACCGGAAAAAGTCGTAATCTTGCCCGACAAAGTTGAAGATAAAGTCCTCCCCGTCGTCGTACAATCAAACGAAGAAATCCAAACCGATCCCAAAAAATCAACAACAGATTTTGGTTTCGTGATCAAAGAAACGAAAGATGAGTTAGTAGAAGACATCTGATCTCGTGAAAGAAACACCCGAAGGTGAACTGGTTGAGGACATTCCTGAACCAACGAAACCATTATCACAAGTCACGAATGAAGAACCTAAAGATGATGCTTCCATCATTCCAACGGCCAAGACTCCGGATCAAACTGAGGCAATTTCCGGTAAAGTTCTTGCAACTTTTTACCTTTTCGAGTTTGACAGAATTTCGCTCATATGGAAGCGATAACGACACCAAACTGTGAAACTTGAAGATCAGTCAACCTTTATAGATTTTGAAGCAAAAGTAATCGACCCGAATGTATTGAAGATCAGAATACTATATGATTCGGTTTTCTGTCAAGAATTAGATTGCTTTGTTTTTCAGGTGAACTCGAGGTCGAGTTCTTTTCAAGTGAGGGTGACTGATACAGGGAGAATTCGAGAGTTAACGAGAATTTTAATCGATATTTGGAAAAGAAGAAAACGGGCTCGAAAGAAGCTCATAAACCTGCATCGGAAACTGAAAAATAGTTTCTTGCGCAAATTGGGTCGTGTGCCAGGTCGCGGACGTATCCTAACAAGTCCCGAAAGGATTGCGTTTATTTGTTTGTTTAATTATTTTATTTCTTAATTAGTTTAGGATATTTATTTAGCTTTAATTATTATTTATTTATTTTCTAACTAGATTAGGATTACTATTAGTAGTTTCCTTTTCTTAGTTTCCTAGTTTATTTAGGTTATGTTTTTTCATCCTTATTTAAGGACCCTTTTAGCTTCATTGTTATTCATTCAATTTATCAATAAACTTTTTCTTGAGTGTTTTATCTATATTCTTGAGTTCTTTCGTTGTGAAGACTCGTTTTTCCTAGGGTTTGACGTCTGTCGACCTAACCGCACTTTTCCGCTGCATCACACTTAGACAATATTCTTTGTCCCATGCGTGAGAAGGAAAGTGAATCGGTTGACCATGTTCTTTTCTCTTGTGAAGTGGCGACGACAATTTTGGTTATAGTCCAAGGATGGTGGTAACATCCCTACTGTTCTTACCAGTCGTTAGGAGCGGCCTTGGAGGTTTTAGGCATATCACTTGTGTCTTCTTTACAACGAAATTTTCTTGAGGCAATTTTGTCCATGGTGTGTTATTCGATCTGGTGCTTCTGTAATAGGAAGACGTTTGAGAGAGCACCTCATAATAGGAGCGATATTGTTGACGGTATTATTATAATAAGTTTAGGTGGTTGGTAATGAGACATAAGAAGAGTGTTAAAAATGTGAATGTTTGGATAATTTCTCCCTTTAGCTGTATTGGGAGCTTGTGCCTCTTTCACTAGTCTTTGGCTAGCTTTTTAATGTTGCATTGTCGTTTAAAAAAGCCATCAACTAATATAAGATCCAAAACGTTTAAAGATTACAATTCATAGGCACCCATTTTTTATTTCATGGCCGTACACAAGAGATTCATTTTATTCTATTCAACCATATTTAATTTTAATAGACCTTTCGGTAGAATTTGAGTTCATATAAATCCATGAAGATAATTCTAACAAATTTTGATAATATTTTAATGGAAAATAGAAAAATAAATGCAAATTTGAGTATAAAAATAACATTTTTTTAATTAAATTAAAAAATCCATATGAATCCAAAATAGTATGAGGTGATCATGTGCATCAGAATTTTCTTCTCAATAAGCCAAGGATTAGTCACGGGTTAGAGTTTAGACATCTTGATTAATCAACGAATTAATAATTGATGGTAGTTTATTTGATTTAAGTTGCTAGCTAATATGAATTTAATTCATATTTAAAACCCAGTGTTATTTTAATGCTCCATGGCGGACGCCTTAATTAATGCATAATAAGTAGTTATGACCAAGTAATTTAGTTATAATTTGATCATTCTTTTGTAATTTTTGGCAAAGTTTATACCGGCCAACATTAACTTTTGCAATCTATTTATATGGTATGATAGAGAATATAATAATAGAGTTAAAATATGAAAACAGGAAATGATTAAATTAAATGCGATTTTATTGTATTATGGAAGAGTGAACGGAAGACCTACCCCTGATCTGATCAGGTCATGACCTACGTTGTATGAATCACATATCATTTATTCATTTATACGTGATTTTAATGTAAAATCATATATAATTCAACCGTTCTCTTGTTCTATTATTTGATTATTGTTCTTTTATGAACCTAACTTTATATGACATATCATACATATACAAGTCTTGTACAAACGTACAACTCTAATTTAAATATTTATAAATGCAAGAACCCCATATAGTGAAACGTTTTGTAAAGAATTATTTTCATTTTTTATTAAATTATATATGTATGAATTAAACATTGTATTATTTTGAAACCCAAATACATACATCCATGCTTCTTAGATTGTGTAGTGTACACTGTTTACAATGCATGACGAAGTCAAAGCCGTATAAAATGTGGAGAAGCATATGTGTATAGTATATATATAGACTTGTGATCATGTGAGACCATGTTGTTTTAATGAAATACGTAAGACCATATTTTTGCACTTAAAAATTTACAATGTTTTGTTGTGATCGCGCATGAGTATTCAGATTTTTTGTACCTTCACAAAGTTTTGTCGTAAAATCTAAATGTAAAAATATGGTCTTATATGTCTCACAAAAATAAGTTGGTCTCACACGTGAACCCAACCCAAAAAATATATAATAGCTTTTTAAAATATAAGCTCAATAATAATGCTTTTGATATGTGAAAATGGAATGGTGAAGACCAGGATCCATGTTCTCCTCTATGAATAGTAATTGGTGATGGGTTTCACATGTTGAGTTCTGCTCACTTTATATCGATCATTAACATTAGGCAAGTGTAGTTCAATCATTCAGTCACGGAATGTTTGTACAATGCCACAAAATGTTTTTTTTAACATACCTGACCCAACCTCAACAACCAAAAGTTTTATTCGTATCTTCATACGATACATTTTTTATATGGGGTTTTCCAAATTAATATGCCCTACTCTTACACCCTAATCTATTAAGATATGGTAACATAAAAAAAAATCAAAATAGGCCTTTACATCCGAATCTAATTGGTGGAAATGGTATAGACTAGGGTGTATATGGTAACACTCTTTCTATATAATAATTCATTATACGATAAACAAGCAAGAAATCAAACTAAATACCTTTGATTAAAAATCAAAACCGATCAAGAAATTAAGACTAGAGTTCAGTTAACATAAATGATTACTTATTGCCTACTGAATTATCAAATCCGTGTAAAGAACTTAATGGTAAACATTGAACCTGATCATGTTTATGTTGGAAGAATATTAATCAGATTTTTTAGAATCCTTGCTAAACAGGCATGTGAGACTTTTTGCCATTTTTTAATTGACTTTTGGTTGTTAGTAATATAAAAATTAAATAAAATCCAACGACCTCCAAACATCTATGATCAAGTTTTATCCATTTCATCCGGATTAAGCAAGAATCATACGGAAGAAAATTAAACAAACACTTGAAATTAAATTTTCATTCCAACAAATTAAAACGATTATTAAACCATCATTACAAAGAAATCAAAATGCTTTTTGTAAATCGAAAAACAAAACAGTAAACACTCTGGACAATAAAATTTAGAAAACAAATGCACACTGCATGTAGATTAATTACATGCGTGGTTGATGTTGATGATGGATTTAAGCACATTGGAAGTCCTTTGGAACTTTCTTGCTACAAACATTGAGAAGCAAACTGAGAGACAGTGGGACGTTGAGATTGATTCCCAGAATATTAGCCTTGATAGCAGTACAAAGACAAACGGCAGCCTCAAGATCAACAAGGCCTTCAATGAGGCTGCAGCATGGCTTAACTGGTGGGTTCCCAACCACAAGACCGAGTAAACTGCCAAGCACATTGGCGCACACACCTAATTTAAGGGCATCTCTCGGACAGCTTCCACCACCGGATGGCTTTGGTTTGGGGGTACTGGGGGTGGGGGTAGGACAGGTGTTGCAGCCGCTAGCAATGGCAAAGAAAAGAAGGTTGAGTGCCAAGAAGAGAGCTAGTGGAGTGTTGGTCTTTGAACCCATCTCTTCGTAATTAACAAAGATATTAATTGCAAGGAATATATGTGAAGGGAGGGATGAAATTAGAGTTAGGAGTTTTGGGGTTTATATAGGGCAAAATGGGTAATTAATTAGTATTCTGTCACTGATCAGTGATCACATGAACGTTCATCGTAATGGTTTAATTTATTTTTAAATGTTTTATATGGACTAGTTGTAACGCTCAGAAAAAAAAGATAGAGAGTAATGTATGTGCTCGTTGGGCCAAACAAATAGTATTAAAAAGGTTATGATCATCTGAATTAATAATTTATTTTGTAGAGTTTATTTTATAACTCTAGTTTTCCACCAACCCATATATATTATCATCATTCTAATTTAAAAGTGACTTCTATTCCTAAATAAATATGCAATGGATTGAAAATGTAGATGACATTATGTAGGATGAAATACCTAACCTAATAATAGAAGGAAATTTTGCTATTAATATCATGACTCTAGTGATTACCAACAAAATACATTACCTCTACAATATATCTTTTTCATACATTATGGGTACTAAATAATATTTTAATATTCTTTTTGAAAATGACAATGTAATAAAAGGCTAGCCAGATTGATGCTAGCAAGGAAAAAGAATAACGAAGTCCCCAAATAATAAAAAGAAGAAAATCTCCACACTAAAAAAATTTAAGCCCTCCTTATGTCTAATCACCAACCACCAAAATGTATTATCAATAATAAAATTTTAATATCTGATCAATTAATCTCAAATAATTTTTTATACATTAGAAAGATAATGGAATCGATCAAAGGTGTAAAAGAAGATATGATCTACCCACTACAAAACAAATGATTTTCACCAAAAAAAAAAATACCCAGAAAAATTTCTGTGGGTGATTACCACGGATCATCCAGGAAATACTAATAGTCCCGACGAAATCCGATGTTTTCAAGAAAATACCAACGGATTACCCAGGAATTTTCTGGGTAATTTATCACTGATTTAATTTACCCACCAATAATTTAGCAACAAACTTTTGTGAGGGTTTTGTGACGAATCACCTTTTAGCGACGGATTTCCCAGAGAAATGTCCATAGGTGAAAGCCTTCCATTTTAGTAGTGAGTACATGATCATTGATAGAAAAAATAACGAGATGCGTGATAACATGACTACATGAGCTAGCCTTAACATATAAAGAAGTATTACAAAAAAAATCATATTAGATATATATACGGATATATAAAAAAATTTCATAGAATGTGATGCACAATAGAAACAAAGAAATGAGATCCATTTGTGGTTAAATAGCAAGAATAGCCATTGGCCATGGCCATATAGTGGACCACTTTTCTATATCTACCTGAGATCCAATGGTGGTAATGTTCCGTAATTTTACAATGCTATGGTTATAAATCATAAGGTTTCTAAATTCAACTTGATATAGTCATTTATATATACCGGTATAACATTGTTGAAAATATAATCAAAAGTTTAGGAAACACTAATTTTGGTGGCCATGTAAAGCGTATTTTTTTTTGCTCGTGATGGTATATGAATGTTAGGAGGCACTAATTTTTCTTTTTTTCTCTAATTTTTGTGTGAATTTTTCAACTTTTCATGGTTTGAATTATTAGACAAACATCAATCACGATGTTGATTGAAATCGACGATTTATAGCAAAGATTTTGAAGATTTAAGATTAAAAAGAAGTCAAATTCTGGAAGATCATGATGGTATACAAGAAGACAAAGAACATGTCAAATTCATTATGTATTGTGGTTGTTGGAATTTCTTGAAATATAAGAATAGAAGAGAATATTTCTTAATTCATATTCATATTCTTGATGGAAATATCCAACTCATGCCAGCTAAACTGCATATGAGAACCCTGTCCCCAAACTGCATATGAGAACCATGTGCATATATCAAGAATTAAAATTTTCCTAAATAAATTTTAGAGGATCAAGTTGTCCTGGCCTGAAACACGTTATCAGCACGAACAAAGATCCATTAGCACGAGTTAACAAGTAAGATCAATTAACAAGTAAGATCAAGTTGTTATAACACGAGTTAATTAATTAGAGTGTTCACGGGCACCATTAGCACATCTTATATAAACTAGGGGCGCCACACAAATTTATAATATTGCTTTTAATTACTGTACACAGTTTTCTTATTATAAATCACACATCAATTTATTTGTCCTTTTGTTCATATGGTTTTTTATCTTGTGAAGCAAGTGGTCCTTCCTTATGAACCGGGTCCATTTGTTGTCTCTTTGTTTCCAAGTTGGCTAAAATTTGATTTTTTTTTTCCATTGGGAATGAAGAGCTAAATTGTAAGAATTTGTGTTCACTCACAAGTTGTACTTCTATAAAATAATATAATGTGTTCCCATTAATTGCTTCTATGGAGATTTATTCCTTAGTGCATGCATGGTCCACCATGTATCATTCGAATAGAGATTTTATAAAAGGTTGATAATTTATCGGTAAAATTTAGTATCTTTTAATTATCAATTATCGATGGCATCAGAAAAAATAAATAAAAATTTGATTTAAAAATAAAAAAGATTATTAATTGGCAACTGTATGAAATATTGGTAATACATGGACTAAAACTATAAGATTCTTTCCTCGTGCATCTCGTACACACCAGGACTAAAAAGATAAACTATCACCGACACTCCGACAGAAAGGATCGGATCGATTTTTAAATATCAATGGATATCGATCGAGAGGGTATCAAGAAATATATAAATGCATGCAAATTCTTATGACTGTTATCGACGAATTAACGATGCATGATTGTGAAAGTGATAACTGAAAACCTGTTATAGAATACTGATGGATCATCAACAGTTTTACACACAATAGTATTTCGTCTTACCGTCTATAAACTTTAACAGTTTTCATCTTTGATCTATTTTTTGAACCCGTCGATAAAGCCTAAAAATTCTGATGGATTATCGACGTTTTTCTAGTAGTAAATTAATTTTTTATTTTGTTTTTTTTAATGAAAGCCATTAATAATCCGTCTTAAAATGCTAAACGTTACCAATGAATTATTGACCACTTAAATTAGTTTATTTCATTTTGTTTGTGATGAAATTAAACTATCAATAGTCCATTGAAAAATGTTAAATATCACCAATGGATTATCGACTATCGTTTATTTTAAGTTAATATTGTAGTGAAAACCATCAATTTATTATCAAGAAATCATCAATGATTATTTTTTATTATATGATTTTCTAATGGAGAACAGCCGTCATAAAAGTTGGTTACAAAACCGTCGTAAAAGTTGGTAGTTAATTCAAACTAGTAACGGAATATCCAAGAATTCTCTGGATGATACATGAATATTCTCAAAAAACATCTAATTATGTCGAACTATTGGTATTTTCTGAATGATCCGTCGATAATAACCAACAGAAATTCTGGATAATTTTTGTAGGTAAAAGTCATTTGGTTTATAGTAAATGTACAAGTTTAAAAAATGTCATTTATAGTAAAGTGTTTGCCAAGAATTTAGTTATTTTTTTTATTAACCCATATAAGGGTCGGAAAATACCAAATAAAATGGTTACCGTCTCTTTTTACATCGAAAAAGTGGTGACGCATTTTAGATTATCTCCAACCTAACACTAAAACACAAAAAAAAAATATAGGGGAAAATTTTTGGCCTCTATATTTGGAGTTCAATAAAGTGGACCTCTAATTTTTTTATTAATATTTTATTTAACTTTTCTAATGTTATATATATATGTATATATGTTATCATTAAAAATGTTTTTAGTGTGTAGTTGAAAATGATTTTTTTAAATATTTAAGGCATCCATTATTTTTAATGTATTTTTTTAATGATTGGGTTAGAGATAGCCTTATGCAAATGAGTAAACATGATCCCTTCGTAAGTAAAAATAAATCGAAAATTAATTACTTGAACATTTTTTGGGATATATAGTTGCAGAATGTCATAATAAATATAATAAAATGTTTTTTTAAAAATAATTTGTTTCACTACATTTTCGATTATACTTAAATTAGAAAAATAAGATGGTTTCTATTTTAGTTTTAAAAATAAAGTTTTATTTTATATATATATATTTATATATATATATATATTCCAAATTAATTGTAGCCTCAATCAGTAACCACATCCATTAGATCATTGAATGGATGGTCTAGACGTATCCTTATTGTCATCATTTTTATAATTCTCGTTTGAACTTTATAATATATATTTATAGGGGTGGGCTAATGGCACCCCTAAGCCTTACTAATGGCACCCCTAAAGTTATACCAATCATTTTTATTTATTTTTTGGTTTTTTGTCATTTAGCTGTCCTATTTTTTCTATTTTTATTACTATTTAAATATTTACATTAAATATAAATTATTAATTTTGTTCTTATTACATTTAATTAATATAAACTATTTTTTTTCCTTCGTTCCCTTTATTAATTAATATAGATTATTAATTATTTTTTTTTCGTTTTTTTCTTTAACCGTGATAAAATTAATTTATATAAATGTATGTTTAATTAATAGGAATATATTTATATAAATATAAATTATATAAATATAAATTAATATAAGTATATAATTGTTACTAATTTTTTTAAATAACTATATAATTATAAAAATGAAACTTAAAAATTAAGATTAATATATAAATATAGTTTATAAGACACTAGAAGAATACTCGCACAATGCAGCGAGATCCATCTTAATTTTAATGTTTTATTTTATTTTTTGTCTCTATCGATGTTATAAATATGACTTTATTAGTTTTGAAAAAACAAAGATTTTATTTTTGTGTACTTTCTCGACCAATGTATTTATATTTATAAGGAAGGGAATAGATAAATAATATCAATTAAAATCAAAATAGTTTAGGAATAGATATGTATATAAAAGTATAGAAGATAATCAATAATTCAATATCAATTACTTAATTAGAAGATTAAACATATCTGGTGGGATTTAGTTAAAAAAGGAATGATTTTGACCCCGAAAATAAAGACGACCGTCTACAATTGTTTTTAAGTAATTAGCATTAAACAGCGGTACGTATGGCTTAAAATGTTGTTTTAAAAAGTTTTATAATATAGTATAGATAAGTAATTTATATTACATTTTTGTTTATTCTAAAATAACATTATTCGTAGTAGAATTAACACGTAAAAGTCGCCATAATTATAGAAACATTGGTGCATAAAGAGAAAAAAATGTTTGTATGCACTAGCGCACCCCGCACCCCATCTGGATGAAAGCTTTCATTGTGTTCTTCAGTTTTTTTTAGTGTTCTTACTTGAACCTCCTCTATTATATATATATGTATATATATATATATTTAAAACAATAATAAAAATAGATAACATATAATAAAATTTATATAATTAATAAAATTCGGAATATATATAGGAAATATAATTAAATAAAAATAGAAATCATTAATTAACTTTCTTTTTCTCTTTTTTTTTTCTTTTCAACAGTATTTTTTGTTTCTTATTTTATATTAAAATAATAAATATTAGAATCATAATAATAATAATAAATAAGTAATATATAATAAATTAATATGATAATAATATGAAAATTATAACATATATAAAACTAAAAATTATAAAACAAGATGTATTAATATATAATAATCATAATAATATATAAATTAATATGTATATGTACATATATAATTGTAATAATATATAAAATAAAATCTATATATATATTTATTATAAATATAAAATAACATTTTTAAATAAAACAAAATTAAAAAATATATATTGAAGTGATAGTTTGGAAGTGATTTGATGGAGGGTTCAATTCCCTAACAATCAACACCCCTATTAATGGGGTGCCATTAGCACTCCCCATATTTATATATTTCACACAATCTCTGACCCGTAGAGTAGGAATACTTTACTGCTATATACCTTTCACATGAGGTTTTATTAATTAAGCTTAATTAGTTTTAATTATGAGATATTGATGAATGCATGGTCAAATTAATGAATCCGTTGACCATGTTCGTTTCGCTTGTAAAGTGGCGATGGCAATTTCGGTTAAAATGCAAGGATGATGGCAGTATCCTTACGGTTCTTACCAGTCGTTAGGAGCGGCCTTCGAGGGTTTAGGCATATCACATGCGTCTTCTTTACAATAAAATTGTCTTGAGGCAATTTTGTTCATGGTGTGTTATTCGATCTGGTGCTTCCATAATAGGAAGGCGTTTGAGAGAACACCTCATAATAGGAACGATCTTTTTGACGGTATTATTGATAAGGTGGTTGGTGATGAGACATAAAAAGAGTGTTAATTAAAAATGTGATGTTTGGAGAATTTCTCTCTTTAGCTGTATTGGACCTTGTAATCCTTTCGCTAGTCTCTGGCTAGTTTTTTAATGTTGCATTGTAGTTTAAAAAAACCTAAGTCTTATCTCCAGCTGCAATATATCTAAGTGTTGTAATTTTCTTTTGAGACAAATGTTATTATTTCACTCACACTGCACGTTAAGGTTGAATAGTAACAAAAATACCTACATTGATCATGATCAATAAATTGAAATCAAATTTATTAGGTATCCAAACTTAATTTGGTCGACTTTACATATCCATATGATCATCTAATCATTGGGCACTATAGCAAAATCGGTTTTATAAGACGTATAAAAAATCTAAACGTCCTAATTAAATATTTTATAGAAGTTAAATTTATAGGGTCAAACTATAAAACGTCATATCTAAAAGTGTTACAATAGGTTTATGAAATACTTTTATATGTTTTAACAAGTTTTTCTGGGACATTTTTCTTGAAATAAATTGTCTGAATAACTATTTTGTAGCACTTTTTTTGAGAAATGTCCTATAATAACATATTTTTATAGAACATTTGTGTTTATAAGACAAATTTTCAATAGTGTCGTATAAATAGCTAATATCAGTTTATTTTAAAAGTGTTAAAAAAGTTGTAAAAATACCTAAAAGCATCCTATAAACCTATTGAAACACTTTTAGATATGATGTTATTTGATTTGGTCTTATAAACTTAAGTCACGTAATTATTTTATTATGACACATTGACACTGAGACATTTTAGACGTCCTATAAAACCAATTTGTTGTAGTGGGGTTACGTACCTTAAACCTTTTTTTGACATCATCATGATGTACAATGAAAAAAACTGAAAATGATAATCTCATGAATATGGTCGTCGTTTTGTTCTCACATGATCACTCAAAAAAATAGGTGTTTTGATTCAACTATATTCTAAGACTAGTCATTTCTATTATCTTTTGCTTTATAAGTTCTATTTTGTATCTTTCCATATTAGAAATCTGAATCTTTATAGTTAGGTCAAGAAAGAACCTTCTGATTTCGATCTAATACAACAATGCATGCATCACTATTAGTGATTCCAATTATTAAATTCTTTGTTCTTTTTCGTTTATCGAATAAAATTTCCTATTCTTACTTGTTACTGGACGACTAACCAATTCCTTAAAAAAAAAAAGATTCCAACAAAAACCGCAGTCTTATGGAAACTTCTTCCATCAAATGTTAGAATTGTGAAAATAGAATGAATTACAAAAATTGTCATTAGACTACCTTTCAACCCAGAGATTTATTTCTTTGAGAATCTTATGACACTTGTTTTTTATCATGACTTTTGTTCCTCAATCAACTCTCCATCACTTCATTACATCTTATTTTACCACCGTTGATTTAAAAGAAAATTAATGTGCAGCACTATTTTTTTAATGTGAAAGTTTAAATTTTGGCTCTGCGTCGTCAATCACTCCATAGCTAGGTTTTGTATGTAGTGGTTGTTTGGATTTAAGTGAGAAGGATAGATACGTTTAAACAGGGATGTCTATTAGTTTGTTAAATATAAGCTTTTAAATGAAGCCTTATTTTGAGGCCAAATTTAAATTGTGTTTCATCTTTATATAGCCTAACTAGTACTGAGCCTACCTCTACGAAGATCTATCTAATTTTTTTAAAATCAAAATTTAATTTTAGAATTTACCCAAAAAACCAAAAATGACTCTTCACTATTTCTTCTCACTTTGGAATTTTAAACATTATTATTATTATTATTATTATTATTATTATTATTATTATTATTATTATTATTATTATTATTTTAATTTGTAAAGTTTTAGTATGACATTTTTTTTACAACGACATTTTATTAAAACACTGGCAAGACGCTAGATGAGAATTATAAAACAGAAATAACAAGAGAGGGTCCTGAAGCCAACCAACCCAATTAATTTTGCAGCCTTTACTCCTATGATGCACCCACTTATACGAGTGTGTTACAATGTTATCCCAAAGAGCCGCCTTTTAAGGTTTGCTGGAACCGAAAAGAGCCCCGTTCCGAAACGACCATAAGTACTAGAGCGCCGTAAACGAAACCTCTTCCAAGAAATCAGTCACCCTTTTCCTCAACCCTAGGGACGCCACCCAGTTCTTCCAATCCTGAACGGAGTTAAGAGCCGGAATATCAAGATTCCACCACCTGTCTATATTCCTCCAGATGTCATTTGTCAGTTGACACTCGAAAAATAGATGATTCACCGATTAAACTTCTTCTTCATAAATCGAGCATAGAGAGGAGTTGACATCTATGTCTCTTGTAGCCAGATTGTCCCTAGTTGGTATCTTATTCAGATCCATCCGCCATATGAAAATATTAACCTTGATAGGAACCATCCTGTTCCAGAATATGGGTGACTGATTAACCTCCAAAATGTTGGAGTCGATCAAATTCCTAGCGGAAGCCACCGTATACTCTCATGACCCGTCCATCAACCATTTCCATCTTTCCCTCACATCAGTTAGAATCACCGTGTTGAGGATTATTTAAGGGATTCTATCTGAGTCGTCTCCACCCCACCTCTCAGAGGTCTACGCAGGTTAGAAATCCAATCTTTCGACCACGCTCGATCTTGGACTCTAGCCGATTTATCAAACTATTGGTAAAATATCTCCTCTCTCTCTCTCTCTCTCTCTATATATATATATATATATATATATAAGGGCCTTTTTGTGAGAACCCATAAAATTGTGATAACCTTGAGAACTTTAGCATCATGTGTTATTTCATTTATGTTTTCATCTAAGACTAGAATTTGAAATATTGAATAACATATTTTTTTTTCACAATGTATTTGCATCACATGCGCTCGTTTCACAATGTGGAACTTTTTGGAGTGTTTGTGAAACAAAAAATACACATAAAAAAGTTTCACATTGTGAAACGAGTACATGAACTAGTAGCAAGTTATCAAACCGAATATTTGTGTATCAAATTTGGTTTATTTTTTGTTACTTAATAAACACATTGTGAAACAAATATATGTTGATTAATACATTAAATAATATGCATAAATAGAAAAAAAATCATATGAAATAACACATGAATACATGATGCACAAGTTCTCAAAGTTATCAAAATTTGATGGGTCCTCATTTTATCTCAACATGAAAATGAAATTGTTTCATGAAATTCTCATTTTGATGAAACGTGTTTCATATATTCATGATTAATCAACCCCGATGCAATCTTTATAAATTTTTTTCATATATTATTGACTAATCAACCTTTATAATTAAGAAAAAAATTAAAAATAATTGGTTTTATGCAATTTGTACGGTTTATACGAATTAACATGGTTTGTAATATGATAGTATTTGAATATTAGATTAATTTGGGGGGGGGGGGGGGAAATTCCATTGATGCTCTCTTGAAGTTGAACAAATAGTTTGATCTAATTGAAACCAAAATCCTACTCTTTTGTTGATTACGAAATGTCTTTGTCCTGGTGGCAAGGGCTTCGTAGCCTTTGTTCTCTTAGGAATTCAAACGATACCAAAGGTGAGCAGGATGTGTGAATTTAATTATTTATTGAATTTGTCGTATATAAATATTATATATTTTAAAAATATATGCCTGATTCAAGTGAAGATAGAATGATGCTTAATAAAAGGCCTTTGATGCCTAATTATATCCATCTGTTAGCCAAAAACTTGAGTCTGGAAATCACCATTTGCATCTTGTAATTCATATATCACGGGTGGATAAGAGACTCACGTGACCGATCAACACATTTCTTAGAAGCAAGGTGCACCACATAAAATTATTTTCCTTGGTGCACAGAGTTTTCTTCTGACTCACATTAAACTCATTTTCTTTTTGTTTTTATATTATCCTTTTTGAATCTTGTGAGGCAAGTGGTTCAATTATATCTTCATGAACTGGGTCCATTTGTTCTCTCTTTGTTTTCGTGCAAGATGGCTAAAATGAATATTTTATTTTGGAAAGAAGAGAATAATTGTAGGAATTTGCAATAATTCACAAGTCGTGTTGTGTTACCTTCTTAACTTGCATTAATTTTCATGGATCCTCCCCAGAATTCGCGATGCAATTTTAATATTAATAAATAATAATCGTCAACAAGATCATGTTTGAAATTCAAAACAAAATATTTTTTGCTTATAGAAATAATATCAATTTAACCACAATTAGGACGGATATATAAATATATTCGACAATATGGAAATGTGAGGGAGAAAATATGGATTACGATTATTCTAAGCATGCTATATATATATATATATACACGTCACATATCATTATAATGTTGTCGTCAAAATAAGGTTCATGCATTTATTTCTTTCTTCGATCATAATCTAGTTTTAGTTGTTATGTACCAAATCTTTGTTAATGTTGTTTATAATCTTTTCTATACCGAAGCTTGATAATTTAACCAGCGGTTTATACAAAATTTGCATAGTCACAAATTAATATAATTTATATTAAAGAGATCAATGATAAATTTTGTATGTGCATGTATATTACAAACACAGTTTTTTTGTGACTTGATGATCCTAGTACCATGGTGTATAAGTGTGAGATAGTAGTACTCGAGTTACGGTGTATTCACAATAGTTTTAAGAAAAGTTCAACATAACACAAGTTATATCTTTATTTCTCCAACTTAACTGTTACAAATATATATAAAGCAGAATTTCATACAATAATCTGATGTATATTCATCAATAGAAAGGAAGTAATGCATGAGATGTGACCATATGAGCCTACAGAACTAAGCTCTTAGTAAAGAAAATCAAAAGTTTGATAAAAGAAATCAAGGGACATGGATCACGTATCCTGATTAACTTAGGCACATTTGAAGCCACTAGGGACTTTCTTGCCACAAGTGTTAAGAAGTAAGCTAAGAGAGACAGGCACATTAAGATTGATCCCTAAAACATTAGCTTTAATAGCAGTGCATAGGCAAACTGCAGCTTCAATGTCAGCAAGGCCTTGGATAAGGGTGCAACATGGCTTAGCCGACGAGGAACCTACTTGGACTCCAACTAATCCGCCTAGCAGATTAGCACACACCCCTAGTTTCAAAGTGTCTTTAGGGCAGGTAGGTTTACTTGGCTTTGGGTTTGGGTTTGGTTTTGGTTTTGGTGTCGGTTTAGGGGAGGGGCTGCCGCAAGTCCCACACCCACTCACCAAGGCAAAAAAGACAAGATTAAGTGCTAGAAAGAGAACTAGGGAAGCATTGCTCTTTGAAACCATCTTTAATTTATCAAGCAACGAACCTCCCTTAGGTATATGGGGCTTGAGGATTATGGGTGGATGTGAAGTAATGAGATTGATTGGTTTTTATAAGTGCAAAAAGTTTATGCATGGTCCATGTTTGGCTGGCATCAAGAGCCAAGAGGTACACATCAACATGCCAATGGTAATTGGCCATGTTATCTCTAATAATGGAGTACTACGTCTTATCTCTAGATATGAGAGATCTAATTTTTGTAATATTTCTTTTGAGACGAATGCTATATCATTATTATTTCAGTTGCACAGTAAAAAAAATACCTGCATTGATTCTATTTTATTTTTATGATTTGATATAGGATACCAGAGAAATCCCTGTAAATACTGCATACCTAATTCCATCCATAAATCGATTTGATTCCCTATGAGATAGAAACAACGCTTGTATTGATCATGATCAATAATTGAAATCGAAATTGTTAGGCATCGTAACTAAATTTGATCGACTTTACATATCCATGTGATCATCTAATCATTGAGCACTATAGAAAAACTTGTTTTATATAATGACTAAAATGTAGAAACATTCTAATAGAATTAATATTTTATACAACTTAATTAAAGTTTCTAAGGACCACACTATAAAATATCATATCTAAGATCGTTACAGTAGGTTTATGAGTTTTCTTTTAGTCTTTTTAACAAGTTTTTTGGCACATTATAAAGTGTCCTATTAGCTATTTTTATAAGACATTTTTGAGAAATGTCCGATAAATCCTTCTTTTTATAAGATACTTGTGTTTATAGGACATCTTTTCAAATAAAATCGTATAAAATAGTTAATATCACACTTTATTTTAAAAATGTCCATAAAAGTTGTTAAAACACGTAAAAAATTGTTCTATAAACCTATTGTAACACTTTTAGATATAACGTTTTTTTATTTGGTCTTAATTACAAGCTTAAGTCATATAAATTATTTTTTATTATGACGTTTAAACATTTCCGATGTCCTATAAAACCAATTTTGTTTTAGTGGGATTCATACGTTAAACCTTTTTTGGACATCATGATGGCGTGCAATGAAAAAAATTGAAAATGATAATCCCATGAGTATGGTTGTCGTCTTGTGGAAACTTCTTCCAATAATTATTAGAACCGGGAAAATAAGAAAGAATTATAAAAATTGTCCCTATACTTACTTTCAACCGACATATTTCGTTCTTGGAGAACCTTATGGCAGTTGTTTTTATCATGACTTTTGTTCCTCAATCGAACCCATCATTTCATTATATCTTATTTAACCACCGTTTATTTAAAAGCAAATGCGTATGCATAAATATTTTCAGAAAAATGTGGTAGTTGAAATTTTAGCTCGGCACCGTCAATTACACCGTAACTAGGGTTTTTATATATTAGTTGTATATACCTTTAAACACAGTTGTATCTCAGTTTATTAAATATTGGTTTTTAAACAAGACCCTTATTTTAGGTCCCAATTTTAATTGTACTTGAGCTCTTATTTATATAGCTTAACTAGTAATCTCACCTCAATCAAGATCGATCTAATGTGTTTTTAAAAATTAAAAGCAATTATTTAATTTTATAATTTGCTGATAAAAATTGTAAAATTTTAAATAAATAGTTATAAACTATTGTAAACATTATTATTATTCTAAATTGTAAAAGTTTAAATATGACATGAACTTTTATATTTTATTTATTAATCAATCCAGACATTGATAGTTTTAATAAATAGTTTTAATCTAGGATTAAATGGACTTCCAAGGTCAAAATAATATCTCAAGCTACCTCTATTGCACACACATAGTTTTCTTCTCGTTCATATGAGATGATAGAGACTCTTTTTGTTCATCTTATTGTTCCATCTATTTAAATCTTCTCTCAATTTTAGGAAAGAATTGAAGAGGTCAAATGAATTTGTATTTGTATACATATACAGTTAATTTTCTATTGAATCATATGTGTTCCCATTGCTTCTATCTGCTTAAATTCATCAAGTGGATCCAAGGCCTAGAATATCTTCAATAGATGTTGATTTGGTCCAAAGTTAGCAGAATCAGAGGAGCCGGTAGATTTATTTTTCAATAGTACCCATATTAATTAGTACGTCGTTTTATTTGAAGCCACTAGCTAATAATTGATGTTATTTTGTAGCGATTGCACATATAGTAGTTAGCATTCATGGTGGTAGGTATGGAAGTAATTATCTCTAGTCATTAGTGGATACAGAAGGAGATTAACAAAATAAGCTTAATTGATTTGTTGGTGTTCTCACCCAGATGCACCGAGATGAGATGTATCGAGATACATCGAATTAATCATCGTATGAAGCGCAATTCATGAAGTGGCATTGAGATTAAATGAGATCAAGAGTCCAGATTCATTCTTACGCTAGCAAACTCTCACATGATCCTACGTCTATAATAGAATGTACTTGAGGAGGATATATGTGTGCAAATGTGGAGTAATTGGACTGAAGTTTTGGGGGTGGGTTAAATGCACCCCAACCCATTAATTTTATTTCACACACATCAACATCAAAATTCATTTTTTACATTCTCAATGCTGAAAAGTACATAAATTTTAACACAAAAGGGTGATTTTGATTTTGATTTTTTAAATTTTTTTGGGCGTTGCTATTGGCATCTCTATGCACAGAATTTTTTATATTTTTGTAGTCTTGAAAATTAAAAAGTTGATCTTGATTTATATGTGTGTGAGGAGAAATTCAATTATTAAGGGTGTCATTAGCAACATATATGGGTGTCATTAGCCTTACATTTTTTATGGTCCAGCTTTAACTGGCATCAACACACACACATCAACATGCAAATGGCCATTAGCCATGTTACCTTATAACGGAGCACTCTATCTAGCTAAGCTACAAGAGATCCAAATACTGTATTGTTTCTTTCAAGACGATGAAATGCAGATTATATCATCATAAACGGAGATCGCCATTTCAACTGTCAACATTGGTTAATGGTATAATAGTCTATAGTCTAGCTAGGAACCATAAAACATATATTTTTTTTGTGATGGTAGTAGATGATTATTAGATTAATTTATAGTCTAGCTAGGAACCATAAAACATATATTGTGATGGTAGTAGATGATTATTAGATTAACTTGGGGGTAAAAATTTCCATTGATGTTCTTAAAGTTGATCTAAATGAAACCAAAATATTACTCTTTTGTTGATGCTAATATATTGTCCGATTCAAAAGAATGTGATGCTAACGAGGGTTAATATGTTGCCCAAATAAAGTTAATCAATAAAGGTCATATATATCGTAACCTTTTGATGCCTAATTAAATCCATCCATTTGCCAAAAACTTGAGTATGTAAATCAGCATTTGTATCTAGTAATTCGTATATCATGGGTAGATAAGATAAGGGTCTCACAAAACTAATCAGCACATTTCTTAGATGCTAGGTGCGTCACACATTTTTGTTCTTATATTATTATTTTTGAATCTTTCAATGACTATAAAATAAATGATTTCCACCCATGCATTAAAATTACCCAGGAAAATTTTAGTATATGTGACTAGCGACGGATCATCTAGAAAATATCAAATACTAATAGTTTCGGTAAAATCTGGTATTTTTAAGAAATACTAATGGATTACTCAAAAAAAATTTGGTCACTGATTTGATTTACTTACCAACTTTTGTAATGGTTATATGACGAACCACCCTTTAGCAATAGATTTTCTGATGAATATTCATAGGTAAAAACCTGCTATTTTAATAGTATTTGAGGCAAGTGGTTCAATTTCGTCTTCGTGAACTGGGTTCGTTTGTTATCTCTTTGTTTTCATGGTGCATGCAAGTCGGCTAAAATGGATATTTTATTTTGGAAAGTAGAGAATAATTGAAGGAATTTGCATTAATTCTAAAATCGTGCTACCTTTTTTACAACAATATCATGTGTTGTTCATTAATTAATGGTTTTATCATGTCAGATGCATCATGCATACTTCATTACTCCCCAGAATTCAAGATGCAATTTTAATATTAACAATCGTCAAAATGATCATGTTTGAAATTAAAAAAAAATAGTTTTTTTCTTATAGAGATCATATCAATTTAACTACAATAAGGATTATTCTAAGCATGCCCTATATCACATATCATTGTAAAACCCTCTTCAAAATGAGGTTCATGCATGCCCATTCATTTCTTACTTCATAATCTAGTTTTACTTGTTATGTACCAAATCCTTGTTCATGTTGTTTATAAGAGGTTGAATTTTGATCTTTTCTATACTCAAGCTTGAAAATTTAAGCATCGGTTTATACAAAACTTGTATAGTCACAAATTAATAGAACTTATATTAAAGAGAGAAATGATGAATTTACGTGCATCGGTGCATGTATATTACAAACACTTTTTTTATGAATTGGTGATCCTAGTACATGTCTTCTGGCACTCGTGGTGCATAAGTGTGAGATAGTAGCACTCGAGTTACGGTGTTGTTGCTCTACAAAGCATTCACAATAGTTTTAAGAAAAATGATCAACATAATACAAGCTATATTTTTATTTCTCCAACTTAACTGTTACAAAATATATATAAAGCAGAATTTCATACAATAATCTGATGTATATTCACCAATAGAAAGGAAGTATATAATGCATAAGGTGCGACCACATGAGCCTACAAAACTACGCTCTTAGTAAAGAAATCTGAAAATTTGATAAAAGAAATCAAAAGACATGTATCACATATCTTGATTAACTTAGGCACATTGAAAGCCACTTGGGACTTTCTTGCCACAAGCGTTAAGAAGCAAGCTGAGAGAGACAGGAACATTAAGATTGATCCCCAGAACATTAGCTCTAATAGCAGTGCATAGGCAAACCGCAGCTTCAGTGTCAGCAAGGCCTTGGATAAGGGTACAACATGGCGTAACTGGTGGGGAACCTACTTGGATTCCAAGTAATCCACCAAGCAAATTAGCACACACCCCTAGTTTCAAAGTGTCTATAGGGCACTTGGTAGGTTGATTTGGGTTTGGGTTTGGGTTGGGGTTTGGTGTCGGTGTCGGTGTTGGTTTAGGGGTTGGGCTACCGCAAGTCCCACACCCACTCACCAAGGCAAAAAAGAGAACATTAAGTGCTAGAAAGAGAACAAGAGAAGCATTGTTCTTTGAAACCATCTTTAATATATTAAGCTACGAAACTTCCTTAGGTATAAGGTGCTTGAGGATGATGGGTAGATGTGAAGTAATGAGATTGAAGGGTTTTTATAGGTAGCTGGAATCAAGAGGTACACATCAACATGCAAATGGCCGTAGGCCATAGATATAAATCTAATAAGGGAGTACTACGTCTTATTTCTAGCTACGAGAGATCTAATTGTTGTAATATTTATTTTGAGACGAATGCTATCACTATTATTTCACTGGTGCATCAAGATTGAATAGTAAAAATACGGGTGATTCTATAAAGACGCCATCTATTAATAATCATTATATAATTATTGTTTTTACTTTTATTATATTGGGTGATTCTATTGACTATTGAAACACACTCTATTATTAATTATTACATAATTATTTTTGGTTTTCTCTATTAATCATTATAACTTAATATTTTTGTTTTTAATTTTTGTTATTTGCAAGTAAAAACTATGCTAACATTAATATTTTTATTCTTTTTATTAAATAAATATTGTGTTATTACTAATCTATTTTATTTTTCTTAGTTTTTTAATTAATCTTATATTATTATTTTTTATTATTTGAAGCTTATCTTTTAATAGACAAATTTTGTTTCTTAGAGCATCTCCAACAGCTATTGTAAAATAGAAACATGGAGGATTTTAGCAATTTAATTGCTCCAACAGCTATGGTATATCAATGGCTAAAATAGAAAAATGGGAAAAAAAGAAGAAAAATCTCTAAATTTAGAAAATCTCTAAAAATATATAGAAGAGAGAGAAACAATATTTTAATTATATTCAACCAATCAAAATAATTGAAGTTAAGTATGTAGGAGAGAGAAATAATATTTTATTAAATGATGAAATATTTTATTAATATTGTTAATGATAAAGTTGCTAGGTTGAAAGGCCTGAAAGAAAACGTTGTTCTGGGGGGGATCATACCTGTTGGTAGTGGCTTCAAAAAACAATAGCTGTTGGAGTTGGATGCAAATTATTATAGAGATTTTAACTTTTAATATGCTATTTTAGAAAAAAATTACAATAGCTGTTGGAGATGCTCTTAGATTTCAAAAGTTTAAATAAATAAATTGCCATCAATTCAAATTTTCTTTTTCAAAAATGTTCAGGTCAACATAATATTTTAAATTTGACAATAAATATTTAATCATCTACAACAATATTATTGTACCTTTTGATTTTTATTTTTGTATATACTCTTTATTTAAAATTTAAAATTTAAAGTTTTTTGCTTTAATTTAACGTATTAATAATAATAAGAGGGCAAAATGCAAGAAATAACAATTCACTTTCATAAATTTTCTTATTATAACAATGTACATTCAGTTTTTCTTATTACAACAATGTACTTTCAAATAATTTTTTATTAAAGTATTGTAATTTGAAAAATCTACCCATTATAGAATTGAGTAACGTTTTCTTTTAAATTTTACCCACTATAGTAGGTTTCAATGCCACCTCATTGTCCATTTAGGTTGACCACATGTAATATATTGCTGATGTCCCATTTCTTATCATATCATTGTACTTTCAAATTAAAACATTAATTTTACATATTATCAATGTTCTAAAAAGCTCGTCGTACAGGCGCCATGGCGCGCAATGGCACCAAGGCTTGTGTCTTACGCCACGTTAATCCCGTGGCACGCCATGGCCTAATGCTTAATTTTTGTAATTTGATATTTGATTTTTCTTTACGTTTTTAATGTCGTATTTGGTAGTTTTTAATATATAACTTAATTTAACTTGCTCATTACTATTAACTCATTGAGTAACAATACAAAACATATGTTTTTTATATATAATATTGTATATGAAATTGATATTTGACGCCGTAAGTCACGCCTTGAAAACGCCATGGCTTCGTCGTGGCTCCTAAGGCTTGAGGCTTGGCCTCGCCGCCACGCCACGCCTCACACCATTTAGAACCTTGCATATTATTTAATAAATATACTAGATTAATTTAACGAAACTAAATTATTCATATATAACAATATTAATAAAATTTGTAGATCATAATTTATTTCCCTATATTCAAGAAAATGTTTAAAAATATATTTTTTAACTAAGAATTGTTACGTTTTTTACAAATAAAATATATTGAAAAAAATATATCGACTTAATCTTAAAAAAATCGAATTGAGATATCATTCAGTAAATGTATTAAATTAATTAGATTATTTAAAAAATATTCATTAAAATATAACAATGCTAAAAAGATTTATAAAACACATTTTATATCGTTAAATTAAAAAAAAATGTACAAATAAGTATTTTCTGAATTAAAAAAATTAAATAACAAGTGGTTTTCTTATAAATAAAATATTTATCTTGAACAAAAATATTATATTTGTTAAAAATGTTGCTCTAAAATATTTAATTTATACAATTTAATAAAAGTGTTTTTTTTTAAAGAGTGACGATGTAAGGAAATTACTATAAAATTTATGAAAATTAAGAAAAAAATATAAACCGGGTAAAGTGAGAAAACTTTAAAAAAAATTGCAAGATTTTTTTTATTAACTTCATGTAATCAAAATGACGTGTCATCCATGTCATCTCATTTAAGCAATGTAAGTAAAAAAGAAGTAGAGATTAACTTGTTTAAAAGGTAACAAGTTACCCATTTCTATTTTGGGTAAAAATTTTAAAGTACAATATCTTAATAAAAATAATTTAAAAGTACATTGCTCTTATAAGTAAAACTGAAAGTACAATATTATAATAAATAATTTTATAAATTAGGTTGCTATTTCATGCATTTAACCCATAATAATAATAGGTATGATATCATTAATAATTATAATATAAATAAAAAAGAAATAATATATTATAAACATATTAAGATCATAAAACTAAATAACATAAAAAATAATAAAAAGTAAAAACAATATATTGATATTATTTTCAGTTATTAAAATAAAAATAAATAAAACTGCTAAAAACAATTAATTCGTACGACTATTTTAATAAATATGAAAAAATAACAACCAGAATAAAAAAAATTATTTTATTTTAATAATATCATTATAATGTAAATTAAAAAATAAAAACCCATAATTATTAAAGCATGTCCAGTGGTGCAACCTTTAAAAATTTCACTTGCCATATTTTTGCATGCCACATCTCTGCCACATTAACAAAGCAAAAACTCCATAAAACCCTCCAATAAAGGTTATTACAAAAACCTCATTTTTCTTATTTTTAATTTATAACATTTTATTTTATTTTATTTATAGATTATTATATAAATTTAAATATATGTATATATTATTAAAAAAATATAATATAATTTATTAATTTTCATTTTTCACTTTTCTGTTTTATTTCTAATTTGTTAATTTATATATTTTGTTAACATATTTAAAAAAATAATTAAAATATAAACGTAATTTTATATTATAATTAAAATATAAACATAATTATAGTTAGAATGATATTATGACCCTCTTTTACACATATTTGATCCTAATTAAAATATAAACATAATTATATATTATAAACATATATAATCTAAATATAACAATAGAACGAGATAATAAAAAAAAACTTATATAAAAAATAAAAATATATATTTTATAATATTTAATTTATATATTTTTTGATCATATTTATCTATATGTTTTTTGATCATATTTATCTATATGTTTTATAATTTTATAAAAATAAAATAAAATGATCAATAAAACAATAAAAATAATAAATAATAAAAAAATGAATGTTTTGCAAAAATCCGGGTTTTTGTTCAAGCACCTGTCTGCCTATAGGAACTTGTGACTGAACAAGAACTTGTGTTCCACGATAAAAGTTTTTGTAAAAACCTCAACAAGAACCTGTTGTAATAGTTAAACCTTATAATATATACGGTGTTCTTATAGCAATACCCAAAAATATCCACATTAATTGATCTAGATCAATAATTGAAATGGAAATTGTTAAAGCATCCTGATTTAATTTGATCAACTTTACATATTCATATGATCATTTAATCATTGGGCACTATGAAATTGATTTATAAAATGCATAAAATGTCTAAATGTTCTAAGAGCATCTCCAACAACTTCTCTAAAATAGAGAACTACTTAAAATCTCTAAAATAAATTGCAATCAACTCCAACAGATTCTCTATTTTAGAAATTTTATCATTGAATATATCATTGATTATATTATTTAAATATTATATAATTTAATAAACTCAATACACTTTAAAATATTATACATACATATATATATATATATATAATGATATTAATTTTAACTCTCATTGGTGAAATAAATAAAAATACTCATTTCTCTCTCCTCTCTTTCGAGTTTTAGAGAAATCTCTATATTTGGAGATTTTCCCATTAATCTCTACACTACCAAAAAACTAGCCTTCAGTGACGAAAATCAGCGACGGATTAGCGACGGAATTCATTAATTTTTTTTTTTTTTTTTTAAAGTATTTTGTCGCTAATAAGCTATTTTAGAGAAATGTGATAGATAAGCTGTTGTACTAGTTTAAATAATAAAAAAAGTGATTTTCTCTATTTTAAAAAAACTATTGGATATGCTCTAATATAATATTTTATAGATTTAAGTGACCACACTATATCAAAACACCATACCTAAAATCGTTAAAATAGATTTATGTGACGTTTTTAGGCATTTAACTTGTTTTTTTTGGCACACTTTTAAAATAAAGTGTCTTATATATTAACTATTTTTACATGATATTTTTTTAGAAAAATATCCTATAATTAAATTCATCTTTAACTTTACAAGACACTTGTATTTATATGACATTTTTTTCAAATAGTATCATATAAAATAGTTAATACCACATTATATTTTTAAAAGTGTCCCAAAAAGTTGTTAAAACACTTAAAATCATCCTATAAACCTATTGTAACACTTTTAGATGTGACGTTTATTGATTTGGTGTTATAAATTTAAGTAAAATAAATTAATTTATCATATGACGCTTAGACATTTTGTACGTCATATAAAATCAACTTGGTTGTAGTGGGGTTTTGTAAGCTAAACCATTTTTGGACATCATGACCGTGTGCATTGAAAAAAAATGTAAACGATAATCTCATGAGTATGGCCGTCGTCTTATGGAAACTTCTTCCATTAAATATTGGAACCGGAAAAATAGAATGAATTACAAAAATTGTCTCTATGCTAACTTTCAACCGACATATTTAGTTCTTGGAGAATTTTATGACAGTTGTTTTGATGATGACTTTTGTTCCTCAATCGACTCTATCACTTATATCTTATTTAACCACCATTCGGTTTTTGAAAAACCAAACCGTTCGGTTTTCGGTTGTTCGGATTTCGGTTTTTTTTTTCGGTTCAGTTCGGTTTTAAAACCGAATGGTTTTCGGTTATTGATTTTCGGCTCGCTCGGTTCTAAAACCGAATGGTTTTCGGTTTG
This sequence comes from Silybum marianum, assembly GCA_036898165.1. Taxonomy (NCBI): domain Eukaryota; kingdom Viridiplantae; phylum Streptophyta; class Magnoliopsida; order Asterales; family Asteraceae; genus Silybum; species Silybum marianum. Next base: position 5,172,882 of record CM072537.1, on the reverse strand, counting down.
TTTTCGATTTTTGATTCTATAATTCTTCTCTATTTCCAACTTGTAATTTTTTTTTTGATTTGTTCAAAATCATGATTACGAAACATATAAATATATCATAATATCATATCTCATAATGCAAATCTGATGTTAAAAATCATGTTTACGAAAACACAAATATCATATATTATAATGCAAAATTACAAATTCCATGTTCAAAATCTTGTTTACAAAAATAGAATAATGTTTACAAAAATATAAAATATAATCTTATATCTTTTTTAGGTTAACTAATATATTAAATTAATTATAATATAATATATATAAATTAAAAATAATTACATTTATTTCGGTTCGGTTGGGTGCGGTGCGGTTCGGTTCGGTTTGGAAACCGAAACCGAACCGTTTGGTTTTTCAGTTTCGGTTTTTTCTCCGGTTTCGGTTTTTCGGTTTTTTCGGTTTTTTGCTCACCCCTACGTCAAAGAGCGTCGCTATATAACGGTAGGTAAATGTTTTAGGGAGGGTTTTGGAAGGGTACATTAATATTAACCTTTAGATACGCTTTTTTGGGTATTCGGTACATTTCCAAAGCTTCTCTAAAGGCCCGTCGATTTTATTCGATAAGCTTCTCTAAAAGTATGTATTTAGTGACGCTTTTCAAGCATTAGTGACAGTTTATAAATGTCACTAAAGGTACTTTTAGAGAAGATTTTGGAAAGCTTCTCTAAAAGTATAGGTTTTATTATAGTACTATAATGGGTGTCATTAGCCTTGCCTTTTTTATGGTCCAACTATAACCGGCATCAACACGTACACATCAACATGCAAATTAAATGGCCATTAGCCATGTTACCTTATAACGGAGCACTCTATCTAGCTAAGCTACAAGAGATCCAAATACTGTATTGTTTCTTTCAAGACGATGAAATGCAGATTATATCATCATAAACGGAGATGGCCATTTCAACTGTCACCATTGGTTAATGGTATAACAGTCTATAGTCTAGCTAGGAACCATAAAACATATTTTTTTTTGTGATGGTAGTAGATGATTATTAGATTAATTTGGGGGCAAAATTTCCATTGATGTTCTTAAAGTTGATCTAAATGAAACCAAAATATTACTCTTTTGTTGATGCTAATATATTGTCCGATTCAAAAGAATGTGATGCTAACGAGGGTTAATATGTTGCCCAAATAAAGTTAATCAATAAAGGTCATATATATCGTAACCTTTTGATGCCTAATTAAATCCATCCATTTGCCAAAAACTTGAGTATGTAAATCAGCATTTGTATCTAGTAATTCGTATATCATGGGTAGATAAGATAAGGGTCTCACAAGACTAATCAACACATTTCTTAGATTTTAGGTGCGTCACACATTTTTGTTCTTATATTATTCTTTTTGAATCTTTCAATGACTACAAAATAAATGATTTCCACCCATGCATTAAAATTACTATAGAAAATTTTAGTAGGCGTAACTAGTGACGGATCATTTAGAAAATATCAAATACTAATGGTTTCGGTAAAATCCGGTATTTTTAAGAAATACTAATAGATTACTCAAAAAATTTCTAGATAATATGTCACTGATTTGATTTACCCACCAACTTTTGTAATGTTTATATGACGAACCACCCTTTACCGACATATTTTCTGATGAATATTTGTAGGTAAAAACCTTCTATTTTAATAGTATTTGAGGCAAGTGGTTCAATTTCATCTTCGTGAACTGGGTTCGTTTGTTGTCTCTTTGTTTTCATGGTGCATGCAAGTCGGCTAAAATGGATATTTTATTTTGGAAAGAAGAGAATAATTGAAGGAATTTGCATTAATTCTAAAATCGTGCTACCTTTTTAACAACAATATCATGTGGTGTTCATTAATTAATGGTTTTATTATATCAGATGCATGATCATGCATGCTTCGTTACTCCCCAGAATTCGAGATGCAACTTTAATATTAACAATCGTCAAAACGATCATGTTTGAAACTAAAAAAAAATAGTTTTTTTCTTATAGAGATCATATCAATTTAACTACAATAAGGATTATTCTAAGCATGCCCTATATCACATATCATTGTAAAACCCTCTTCAAAATGAGGTTCATACATGCCCATTCATTTCTTGCTTCATAATCTAGTTTTAGTTGTTATGTACCAAATCCTTGTTCATGTTGTTTATAAGAGGTTGAATTTTGATCTTTTCTATACTCAAGCTTGAAAATTTAAGCATCGGTTTATACAAAACTTGTATAGTCACAAATTAATAGAACTTACATTAAAGAGAGAAATGATGAATTTACGTGCATCGGTGCATGTATATTACAAACACTTTTTTATGACTTGGTGATCCTAGTACATGTCTTCTGGCACTCGTGGTGCATAAGTGTGAGATAGTAGCACTCGAGTTACAGTGTTGTTGCTCTACAAAGCATTCACAATAGTCTTAAGAAAAATGATCAACATAACACAAGCTATATCTTTATTTCTCCAACTTAACTGTTACAAATATATATAAAGCAGAACTTCATACAATAATCTGATGTATATTCACCAATAGAAAGGAAGTATATAATGCATAAGGTGTGACCACATGAGCATACAGAACTAAGCTCTTAGTAAAGAAATATGAAAGTTTGATAAAAGATATCAAAAGACATGTATCACATATCTTGATTAACTTAGGCACATTGAAAGCCACTTGGGACTTTCTTGCCACAAGCGTTAAGAATCAAGCTGAGAGAGACAGGCACATTAAGATTGATCCCCAGAACATTAGCTCTAATAGCAGTGCATAGGCAAACCGCGGCTTCAGTGTCAGCCAGGCCTTGGATAAGGGTACAACATGGCGTAACTGGTGGGGAACCTACTTGGACTCCAAGTAATCCACCAAGCAAATTAGCACACACCCCTAGTTTCAAAGTGTCTGTAGGGCAGTTGGTAGGTTGATTTGGGGTTGGGGTTGGGGTTGGGGTTGGGGTTGGGTTTGGGTTTGGGTTTGGATTTGGATTTGGATTTGGGTTTGGGTTGGGGTTTGGTGTCGGTGTCGGTTTAGGGGTTGGGCTACCGCAAGTCCCACACCCACTCACCAAAGCAAAAAAGAGAACATTAAGTGCTAGAAAGAGAACTAGAGAAGCATTGCTCTTTGAAACCATCTTTAGTATATTAAGCTACGAAACTCCCTTAGGTATAAGGTGCTTGAGGATGATGGGTAGATGTGAAGTAATGAGATTGAAGGGTTTTTATAGGTGGCTGGAATCAAGAGGTACATATCAACATGCAAATGGTCGTAGGCCATAGATATAAATCTAATAAGGGAGTATTACATCTTATTTCTAGCTACGAGAGATTTAATTGTTGTAATATTTTTTTTGAGACGAATGCTATTATTATTATTTCACTGGTGCATCAAGATTGAATAGTAAAAATACGGGTGATTCTATAAAGACGCCATCTATTATTAATCAATATGTAATTATTCTCTATTAATCATTATAACTTAATCATTTTTGTTTGTTATTTTTGTTATTTGCAAGTAAAAATTATGCTAATACTAATATTTTTATTCTTTGTATTAAATAAATATTGTGTTATCATTAATCTATTTTCTTTTTCTTATTTTTTTAATTATTATTATATTAATATTTTTATTATTTGAAGCTTATCTTTTAATAGGAAAATTTTGTTACTTAGATTTCAAAAGTTTAAAAAAATAAATTGCCATCAATTCAAATTTTCTTTTTAAAAAATGTTCAGGTCAACATAAAATAAATATTTTAAATTTGACAATAAATATTTAATCATCTACAACAATATTATTGTAGCTTTTATTTTTATTTTTGTATATACATTTTATTTAAAATTTAAAATTTTTGCTTTAATTTAACATAATAATAATAATAATAATAATAATAATAACAGGAATGATATCATTAATAATTATAATATAAATAAAAAATAAATAATATATTATAAATATTAAGATCATAAAACTAAATAACATAAACAAATAATAAAAAGTAAAAGCAATATATTTTAAAAATAAATAAAACTACTAAAAACAGTTAAATCGTACAACTATTTTAATAAATATATAAAAATAACAACAAGAACAAAAAAATTATTTTATTTTAATAATATCATTATAATGAAAATTAAAAAATAAAAACCGATAATTATTAAAGCATCCACAGTAGTGGAACCTCTAAAAACCTCACTTGCCATATTTTTTCTTGCCATATCACTGCCACATTAACAAAACAAAAATCTCCATAAAACTCTTCAATAAAGGTTATTACAAAAACCTAACTTTTCTTATTTTTAATTTATAACATTTTATTTTATTTATAGATTATTATATAAATTTAAATATATATATATATATATTATTAAATTATTAAAAAATTTAAAATATAATTTATTAATTTTCACTTTTCTATTTTATTTTTAATTTGTTAATTTATATATTTCGTTTACATATTTAAAAATAATAATTAAAATATAAACATAATTTTATATTCTAACTCGAATATAAACATAATTATAGTTAGAATGATATTATGACCCTCTTTTGCACATATTTGACCCTGATTAAAATATAAACATAATTGTATATTATAAACATATATAATCTAAATATAATAATACAACGAGATAATAAAAAAAACTTGTATAAAAAATAAAAATATATATTCTATAATATTTAATTTGTATATTATTTTGATCATATTTATTTATATGTTTTATGATTTTTAAAAAATAAAATAAAATGATTAATAAAACAATATAAATAATAAAATAATAAATAAATAAAAAATGTTTTGCAAGAACCCAGGTTCTTGTTCAAGCACCTATGTGCCTATAAAAACTTGTGACTAGACAAGAACTTGTGTTCCATAGTGAAGGTTTTTGTAAAAATCTCAATAGAAAAACCTCCATTGTGGATGCTCTTATGATTAAAGTTAATGATTATAATTAAAGTATGTAGTCAAATTACGATTTCTAAAATTAGTTATATTTAAACCAGAGTAATAATTAAACCTTATAATATATAGGGGGTGTTCTTATAAGAGTACCCAAAAATATCCACATTAATTGATCTAGATCAATAATTGAAATGAAAATTGTTAAAGCATCCTAATTTAATTTGATCAACTTTACATATTTATATGATCATTTAATCATTGGGCACTATGAAATTGGTTTTATAAAACGCATAAAATATCTAAACGTTTTAAGAGCATCTCCAACAGCTTTTCTAAAAGAGAAAACTACTTAAAATCTATAAATAAATTGCAATCAACTCCAACAGATTCTCTATTTTTGAGATTTTAACATTGATTATATTATTTAAATATTCTATAATTTAATAAACTCAATACACTTTAAAATATTATACATATATATATAATGATATTAATTTAACTCTAATTGGTGGAATGAATAAAAAAACTCATTTCTCTCTCCTCTATTTCGAGTTTTAGAGAAATCTCTATATTTGGAGATTTTCCCATTAATCTCTACACTACTAGAAAACTAGTCTTCAGTGACGAAAATCAGCGACGGATAGATTAGCGACGAAATTCATTAATTTTCTTTTTTTATTTATTTTTTAAAGTAATCCGTTGTTAATCCGTTGCTAATCAGCTATTTTAGAGAATGTGATAAAGAAGTTGTTGTACTAGTTTAAAGAATAAAAAAATGATTTTCTCTATTTTAAAGAAGCTGTTGGAGATGATCTAATATAATATTTTATAGATTTAAGTTTATAAGGACCACAATATATACAAAACACCATATCTAAAATCGTTAAAATAGGTTTATGGGACGTTTTTAGGAATTTAACTTGTTTTTTTTTGGCACACTTTTAAAATAAAGTGTCTTATATATTAACTATTTTTACATGATATTTTTTAGAAATATCCTATAATTAAACTCATCTTTAACTTTACAAGACACTTGTATTTATATGACATTTTTTTCAAACAGTATCATATAAATATTTAATACGACATTTTATTTTTAAAAGTGTCCCAAAAAGTTGTTAAAACACTTAAAATCATCTTATAAACCTATTGTAACACTTTTAGATATGACGTATATTGATTTGGTGTTATAAATTAAAGTAAAATAAATTATTTTATCATGACGCTTAGACATTTTGGACGTCATATAAAATCAATTTGGTTGTAGTGGGGTTTTGTACGTTAAAACCATTTTTGGACATCATGACCGTGTGCATTGAAAAAAAATGTAAACGATAATCTCATGAGTATGGCCATCGTCTTATGGAAACTTCTTCCATTGAATATTGGAACCGGAAAAATAGAATGAATTACAAAAATTTTCTCTATGCTAACTTTCAACCGACATATTTAGTCCTTGGAGAATTTTATAACAGTTGTATTTATGATGACTTTTGTTCCTCAATCGACTCTATCACTTATATCTTATTTAACCACCGTTTATTTAAAAACAAATGTACATACGTATTTTTAGAAAACAAAGTGTGTGATTGTTGAAATCTTAGCGCTCGGGGCCGTCAATCACACTATAATTAGGCTTTGTATGTACTAGTTGTTTGGATTAGGTTTGAGAGATATATACCTTTAAACATAGCGGTCTCTTAGTTTGTTAAATATCGGTTTTTAAAAAAGGCCCTTATTTTAGGATCCAATTTTAATTGTGCTTGAGCTCTAATTTATATAGTCTAACCAGTAAACTCACCTCAAAGAAGATGGATCTAATATGGTTTTCAAAATCAAAAACAACTATTTAATTATAGAATTTGATAATAAAAACAAAATCACTCTTCGATATTTCTTCTCACTAATTTTAAATATTATTACTATTATTATTTTAATTTGTAAAATTTAATGTCACATGAATTTTTATATTTTATTTTATTTATTAATCAATTCAGACACTAATAGTTTTAATACAGGAGTAAATGGACTTCCAGAAAAATTGTAACGACCTTGTGCTTAAAACATATCTAAGCAGCAACTGGCTATCTAGGTCGTGCTTGCACTACCTCATATAAAGTCAAAATAATATCTCAAGCTACTTTTATCTGCACTCACATAGTTTTCTTCTTATTCATATGAGATGATAGAGATTGGTTTATTCATCTTTTTATTACATCTATTTAATTTGTCTCACTAATTTAGGAAGGAATTGAAGAGGTTAAAGGAATTGAAGAGGTTAATCAAGATCAATATGTGGGTGATTACCAATTTTTGTGACGGTTTTGTGACGGATCACCCTTTAGAGACGGATTTCCCAGAGATTGTCCGTTAAAGCCTTCCATTTTAGTAGTGATATTATTGTTGTAATATTTCGTTTGAGACAAATGCTAGATCACTATTATTTTTCACTGGGACATCGATCATGGTTGAATAGTAAAAAAAAATACCTACATCGATCATGATCAATAATTGAAATCGAAATTGTTAGGCATCCTGACTTAATTTTGTGAACTTTACATTTCCATGTGATCATCTAGAGCTAGTCATTGGGTTTCGTAGGTTAAACCTTTTTGCGGTCATCATGACGATGTATAAAAAAACGAAAATGATAATCTCATGAGTATGGTTGTTGTCTTTTGGAAACGTCTTCCACCAATTGCTGAACCAGGAAAATAGAATGAGTTACAAAAATTGTCACTATACTCGCTTTCAACCGACATATTTAGTTCTTTTGAGAATCTTATGCCAATTCATGACTTTTGTTCCTCAATCAACCCCGTCCCTTCATTACCTCTTATTTAACTATCGTTGTATTAAAATAAAATATTTTAAAAAATGTCAAAGTTGAAATTTTAGCTCGGCACCGTCAATCACACCATAGCTAGGTTTCGTATCTACTAGTTGTTTGGATTAGAGTGTAAGGGACATATACACTTATTAAAACATATCTAGCTAAGGCAGTTTTCTTCTTATTCATACGTGATGAGTGTGACTTGTTTTGTTCATCTTTTTGTATCTTGCGGAGCAAGTGGTCTCAAATATTACATACATTCAATTTGTAATTCGGGAAAGAATTGAAGAGGTCAAAGGAATTTGTATCCAAGTATATTTACAAGTTGAAATGTCTCATATGTGTCCCCATTGCTTCTATCGACTTCAATTCATCAAGTCGATCCAAGGCCTAAAAGATCTTCAATGGATGTTGATTTGGTCCAAAGTTAGCAGAATTGTAGGAGCCAGTAGCTTTATTTTCTTATAGTACCTATAATAACTAGTACGTAGCATTATTTGAAGCCACTAACTAATGATTGATGTTATCTTGTAACGATTTATATTTCATGACATTAGTATAAATTTGCATATCTCCAAACTCCCTGATCTATTTGTACACCAAACACATGTTGACAAATTTGTGTTTTTAATATTAAAAAGAGAAAATAACAGGATACTTTTTATTCATTTCACTGTATCAAGATCAAGATGCAAATTGAGAGCACTTAGAAAAGGAAACTAAAATTAAAAAAAAAAGTCTTATCCATATAGGAGTGATAGTGTGGGCAACATATATGTCTATTGTTCATATGGGATCTATATATAAAAAACTAACGGTTTAACTCTCCAAACCATAAACAGATCATAATGGCGGTTTAGAAATTTTCAAACTAAACGGTTTGGCAGCAAGTGACCAAACAGGTCAAACCGGACCATCAAAAGGCGACATGGTCTAACCGGTTTATGCGGTTTGGGCCTCTTACGGGCTTTAAACTGAAAAAGATGTTACATTTAGCGATATTCAGGGGCCGAGCCGTGACCGATTTTTCTAAAATAAATATATTTTTATATCTTTTATTAAATGTATTTCTAATTTTTTTTAGTGTATTTGATTGAATACCAACTAATAAACTATAATAAACGTATTTGGTTGAAAACCAATTATAAAACTTACTACAAGAAAAATTGACCTTCAGAGAAAGTTTAGTTTTGTATTTAAAAGTTTTAAAAGCTTCTCTAAAGCTTTTAGAGAAGCTTTTCAATTCCGTCAAAGTAGGGGTGAGCACGGTGCGGTTTGGTGCGGTTTTTGGCCAAAACCTAACCGAAAACCGAACCATTCGGTTTTTGAAAAACCAAACCGTTCGGTTTTCGGTTTTTCGGATTTCGGTTTTTTTTTTCGGTTCAGCTCGGTTTTAAAACCGAATGGTTTTCGGTTATTGGTTTTCTGCTCGGCTCGGTTTTAAAACCGAATGGTTTTCGGTTTGTTTTCGATTTTTGATTCTATAATTCTTCTCTATTTCCAACTTGTAATTTTTTTTTGATTTCTTCAAAATCATGATTACGAAACATATTAATATATCATAATATAATATGTCATAATGCAAATCTCATGTTAAAAATCATGTTTACGAAAACACAAATGTCATATATTATAATGCAAAATTACAAATCCCATGTACAAAATCTTGTTTATGAAAATAGAATAATGTTTACAAAAATATAAAATATAATCTTATATCTTTTTTAGGTTAACTAATATATTAAATTAATTATACTATAATATATATAAATTAAAAATAATTACATTTATTTCGGTTCGGTTGGGTGCGGTGCGGTTCGGTTCGGTTTGGAAACCGAAACCGAACCGTTTGGTTTTTCGGTTTCGGTTTTTCGGTTTTTTCGGTTTTTGCTCACCCCTACGTCAAAGAGCGTCGCTATATAACTGTAGGTAAATGTTTTAGGGAGGGTTTTGGAAGGGTACATTAATATTATCCTTTAGATACGCTTTTTTGGGTATTCGGTACATTTCCAAAGCTTCTCTAAAGGCCGGTCGATTTTATTCGATAAGCTTCTCTAAAAGCATGTATTTAGTGACGCTTTTCAAGCATTAGTGACAGTTTATAAATGTCACTAAAGGTACTTTCAGAAAGATTTTGGAAAACTTCTCTAAAAGTATAGGTTTTATTATAGTACTATAATGGGTGTCATTAGCCTTGCCTTTTTTATGGTCCAGCTATAACCGGCATCAACACGTACACATCAACATGCAAATTAAATGGCCATTAGCCATGTTACCTTATAACGGAGCACTCTATCTAGCTAAGCTACAAGAGATCCAAATACTGTATTGTTTCTTTCAAGACGATGAAATGCAGATTATATCATCATAAACGGAGATCGCCATTTCAACTGTCAACATTGGTTAATGGTATAACAGTGTATAGTCTAGCTAGGAACCATAAAACATATATTTTTTTGTGATGGTAGTAGATGATTATTAGATTAATTTGGGGGTAAAAATTTCCATTGATGTTCTTAAAGTTGATCTAAATGAAACCAAAATATTACTCTTTTGTTGATGCTAATATATTGTCCGCTTCAAAAGAATGTGATGCTAACGAGGGTTAATATGTTGCCCAAATAAAGTTAATCAATAAAGGTCATATATATTGTAACCTTTTGATGCCTAATTAAATCCATCCATTTGCCAAAAACTTGAGTATGTAAATCAACATTTGTATCTAGTAATTCGTATATCATGGGTAGATAAGATAAGGGTCTCACAAGACTAATCAACACATTTCTTAGATGTTAGGTGCGTCACACATTTTTGTTCTTATATTATTCTTTTTGAATCTTTCAATGACTACAAAATAAATGATTTCCACCCATGCATTAAAATTACTACAGAAAATTTTAGTAGGTGTAACTGGTGACGGATCATTTAGAAAATATCAAATACTAATGGTTTCGGTAAAATCCGGTATTTTTAAGAAATACTAATAGATTACTCAAAAAAATTCTAGATAATATGTCACTGATTTGATTTACCCACCAACTTTTGTAATGGTTATATGACGAACCACCCTTTACCGACAGATTTTCTGATGAATATTTGTAGGTAAAAACCTTCTATTTTAATAGTATTTGAGGCAAGTGGTTCAATTTGATCTTCGTGAATTGGGTTCGTTTGTTGTCTCTTTGTTTTCATGGTGCATGCAAGTCGGCTAAAATGGATATTTTATTTTGGAAAGAAGAGAATAATTGAAGGAATTTGCATTAATTCTAAAATCGTGCTACCTTTTCTACAACAATATCATGTGGTGTTCATTAAATAATGGTTTTATTATATCAGATGTATCATGCATGCTTCGTTACTCCCCAGAATTCGAGATACAATTTTAGTATTAACAATCGTCAAAATGATCATGTTTGGAATTAAAAAAAATAGTTTTTTTCTTATAGAGATCATATCAATTTAACTACAATAAGGATTATTCTAAGCATGCCCTATATAACATATCATTGTAAAACCCTCTTCAAAATGAGGTTCATGCATGCCCATTCATTTCTTGCTTCATAATCTAGTTTTAGTTGTTATGTACCAAATCCTTGTTCATGTTGTTTATAAGAGGTTGAATTTGATCTTTTCTATACTCAAGCTTGAAAATTTAAGCATCGGTTTATACAAAACTTGTATAGTCACAAATTAATAGAACTTATATTAAAGAGAGAAATGATGAATTTACGTGCATCGGTGCATGTATATTACAAACACTTTTTTATGACTTGGTGATCCTAGTACATGTCTTCTGGCACTCGTGCTGCATAAGTGTGAGATAGTAGCACTCGAGTTACAGTGTTGTTGCTCTACAATGCATTCACAATAGTCTTAAGAAAAATAATCAACATAACACAAGCTATATCTTTATTTCTCCAACTTAACTGTTACAAATATATATAAAGCAGAATTTCATACAATAATCTGATGTATATTCACCAATAGAAAATAGAAAGGAAGTATATAATGCATAGGGTGTGATCACATGAGCCTACAGAACTAAGCTCTTAGTAAAGAAATATGAAAGTTTGATAAAAGAAATCAAAAGACATGTATCACATATCTTGATTAACTTAGGCACATTGAAAGCCACTTGGGACTTTCTTGCCACAAGCGTTAAGAAGCAAGCTGAGAGAGACAGGCACATTAAGATTGATCCCCAGAACATTAGCTCTAATAGCAGTGCATAGGCAAACCGCGGCTTCAGTGTCAGCAAGGCCTTGGATAAGGGTACAACATGGCGTAACTGGTGGGGAACCTACTTGGACTCCAAGTAATACACCAAGCAAATTAGCACACACCCCTAGTTTCAAAGTGTCTGTAGGGCAGTTGGTAGGTTGATTTGGGGTTGGGGTTGGGGTTGGGTTTGGATTTGGATTTGGGTTTGGGTTTGGGTTTGGGTTGGGGTTTGGTGTCGGTGTCGGTTTAGGGGTTGGGCTACCGCAAGTCCCACACCCACTCACCAAGGCAAAAAAGAGAACATTAATTGCTAGAAAGAGAACTAGAGAAGCATTGCTCTTTGAAACCATCTTTAACATATTAAGCTATGAAACTCCCTTTAGGTATAAGGTGCTTGAGGATGATGGGTAGATGTGAAGTAATGAGATTGTAGGGTTTTTATAGGTGGTTGGAATCAAGAGGTACATATCAACATGCAAATGGCCGTAGGCCATAGATATAAATCTAATAAGGGAGTATTACATCTTACTTCTAGCTACGAGAGATCTAATTGTTGTAATATTTCTTTTGAGACGAATGCTATTATTATTATTTCACTGGTGCATCAAGATTGAACAGTAAAAATACGGGTGATTCTATAAAGACGCCATCTATTATTAATCAATATGTAATTATTGTTTTTGTTTTTGTTTTTATTTTTATTATATTGGATGATTCTATTGACAATTGAAACACACTCTATTATTAAGTATTACATAATTATTTTTGGTTTTCTCTATTAATCATTATAACTTAATCATTTTTGTTTTTTATTTTTGTTATTTGCAAGTAAAAACTATGCTAATATTAATATTTTTATACTTTTAATTAAATAAATATTGTGTTATCATTAATCTATTTTCTTTTTCTTATTTTTTTAATTATTATTATATTATTATTTTTATTATTTGAAGCTTATCTTTTAATAGGCAAATTTTGTTACTTAGATTTCAAAAGTTTAAAAAAATAAATTGCCATCAATTCAAATTTTCTTTTTAAAAAATGTTCAAGTCAACATAAAATAAATATTTTAAATTTGACAATAAATATTTAATCATCTACAACAATATTATTGTACCTTATGATTCTTATTTTTGTATATACACTTTATTTAAAATTTAAAATTTTTGCTTTAATTTAACATAATAATAATAATAATAATAACAGGAATGATATCATTAATAATTATAATATAAATAAAAAATAAATTAGGCTTTGTATGTACCAGTTGTTTGGATTAGGTTTGAGAGATATATATACCTTTAAACATAGCGGTTTCTTAGTTTGTTAAATATCGGTTTTTTAAAAAGGCCCTTATTTTAGGATCCAATTTTAATTGTGCTTGAGCTCTAATTTATATAGTCTAACCAGTAAACTCACCTCAAAGAAGATGGATCTACTTTGTTTTTCAAAATCAAAAACAACTATTTAATTATAGAATTTGTTGATAAAAACAAAATGACTTTTTGATATTTCTTCTCGTTAATTTTAATTATTATTATTATTATTATTTTAATTTGTAAAATTTTAATGTTACATGAATTTTTATATTTTATTTTATTTATTAATCAATTCAGACACTAATAGTTTTAATACAGGAGTAAATGGACTTCCAGAAAAATTGTAACGACCTTGTGCTTAAAACATATCTAAGCAACAACTGGCTATCTAGGTCGTGCTTGCACTACCTCATATAAAGTCAAAATAATATCTCAAGCTACTTTTATCTGCACTCACATAGTTTTCTTCTTATTCATATGAGATGATAGAGATTGGTTTATTCATCTTTTTATTACATCTATTTAATTTGTCTCACTAATTTAGGAAGGAATTGAAGAGGTTAAAGGAATTTGTGTGTGTATATACATATATATATATACAATAAATTTTCATGAAAATGCAAGACAATCATCAGCCAATCATTTTGTACATGAAATTTTTCATGTACAAAATCACATATGATTCACGTACAAAATTTTATATGATTAACCGCGACTTTCCCGCGACTTATCCCACGGAAAAAGCCGCGCGTATCATTTTTATGACAGTACAAAATCACATATGATTTTGTACATGAAAAAAAATTCATCTACAAAATGATTAGTTGAGGATTGTCCTCGCATTCTCGTAAATTGTTACCGTATTCGCATGAATCCGACCTATATATATAGGGCCAGGTTCAAGGTAAATGCCAAAAAACCCCGAAAAACACCATAAGAGCCCTTCATTTGGACGGTATGTACAAATGCATACTGTGAATTTGTAACATGCATTTATGCATATCCATTAATGCATACGTAATTATAGAAACATTGTTGCATAGAAAAAAACAATTTCAATCGATTGTATACATTTGTGCATACCGAGGGCTCCCAAGGTGTTAATTCAGATTTTCTTTTTAGTGTTTTCCATTGAACCTTTCCCTCTGTCTCTTTATCTCTCTCTCTCTCTCTCTCTCTCTCTCTCTATATATATATATATATATATATAAGTTGCACTTAATTTGCATTGAATCATATATGTGTTTCCATTGCTTCTTCTATGGGCTTAAGTTCATCATGTCGATCCAAGACCTAGAATGTCTTCAATGGAAGTTGATTTGGTCCAAAGTTAGCAGAATCATAGGAATCGGTAGCTTTATTTTTTTATAGTAACCATATTAATTAGTACTATACGTGGTATTATTTGAAGCTACTAGCTAACAATTGATATTATTTTGTAGCGACTATAGCACTTACGCTCTGTTCTCGAGTTTTTGAAGGAATGAAAAGAAAAAAAATTTGTTTATTTGTGTTCTTGAGAATGAAAGGATGTGAAGGAAAGATAAGGAAAGAAAATAAGAATGAAATGATGTGAAAGAAAGAGAAGGAAAGAAAGAAAATAAATTTTCATGTTATTAAGTGTAATTTTATAAATATTTTTAATTATTATAAATTTTGTTTATTTTGTTTTCTTCTCTTTCCTCCCACATTTGGGAGGAAAGTTTTGGGAGGAAAATTATCATGATTTTTCTTCTTTTTCCTTTCTTTCCCTCCTTAAAAAAACTTAAAAAACACAAGATTTTTCCCCCTATTTTCTTTCCCTTTCCCTTCCTTTCCTTCTTATAAAAATAACTCGAGAACAAATTCCTTTCCTTCTTATAAAAATAACTCGAGAACAAACCCTTAGCATTTATGTGGTTAGGTATGGAAATTATTATTTCTAATCTATTATGGAAATAAAAAGAGATTAACAAACTAAGCTTAATTAATTAGTTGTTGTTGTTACCCTAAGCAGCTATACATGTTTCATTCTTCTATTTCAGCTTTGATTAATTGGGACATATTTTATTGTGACTATGGCATTAGATACTACTACAAAATGGGTAAATACACATGCCTCGTTATTATGGAAAGCTTGTAACTATATTTCATTGCATTTCAATATATATATATATATATATATAGGGTTAGGTTCAAATGTGAACTCATTTTTGGTTGTGAACATGAGGACGAATCTCAGCCACACATCTTCGGTTATGGTGGACGCGATCACGGAGGATTGACGCGATTCATGGGAGGGTGGAGATTATTAAAGGAGGGGAACCAAGTCAAAGCCGCCTTTATTGACCGGATAAGTGGCTGAGATTCGTCCTCACGTTCACAACCAAAAATGAGTTCACATTTGAACTTTCCTCTATATATATATATATATGTTCAAATGATAACTTAATAAATTTAAATGAACAAAGCAATATCTTATGAACTATATATGATGTGGGTCTCATAAATTATAAAATCATATCTGATTCAATTGAGGGCTCCATCGAATCAGATATGATTTTATAATGTATGGGACCCACATCATATATGGTCCACAAAGTGTTTCTTTGTTCTTTTAAATAGGAGGTGTTTTTGTATAATCTCTCTCTATATATATATATATATACACATACACACACACTATCCCCAAACTCCAAGTTTCTCTTCCACCAACCATATGCCGAAAAATCCGCATTTTTTATATTAAAGACAGAAAATAACAGGCAAAAATGATAAATCGTAAGAATAAATTATTTATATGTAAATCATTAATAAAAATGAAAAAATTTATTTGAAAATACATACATGAACCTAAGTTTCCTTTGATTTACTTGTAACACTACTAGAAAATTGAGTATTTTTAACGGAAAATGTCGTTGAAAATTTTTCTATGAATTTTAAATGGATTATTGACAAAACATACATTTTCTACGAATTTTCAACGAATTTCCGTTGAAAATCTCTCACAAAATGCATTTTCAACCAAAAACTTTTTGACGAGACATTCCGTTGAAAAGATTTTGGTTGAAAATTCATATATGTTTGTGAGAGATTTTCAACGGAAATTCGTTGAAAAGTCGTAGAAAATTTTTGCTTTGTCAATAATCCTTTAAAATTCATAGAAAATTTTCAACGACATTTTCCGTTAAAAATTAATTTCCGTTGAAAATACTCAATTTTCTAGTAGTGTAATTCATATGGGAATCATTATTCTTACATTCTCTAATTCATCACAATAGTCGTTATTATTTGAATTTTCCCCTATAATCATATTATTTGGAAGTGACAAAAACACTAATTAAGGGGTTGTTTACCTAATGCTTACCGATAGGATCGAGTCAGCATTTTCATTTCACTTGTTGGGTAAGATTATAGGTCTTTGTTAACGATTTTACGGGTAAGATTCTCAATTGTTGTAATGTTCGATACGATAATGTAAAATGACATGATAAGTACTTACCGAGTAAGTGTTTAGTCAATGACCCCTAAGCCGTTATGATGCTCGACCAAAATTTCCACCTATTTTTATGGGAGAAATTTTATCAGAGCTATGTTTTCAAATTCAAGATTGAATATCCAAAATCATGAATGACGAAAATAGTTAATTAACACTATGTGATAATCCCAACAAAATGGTAACTTCTCTAGTGATCTGATTTGTTATCAAATACAATCAATATCAACACATATCATTTATCAACCGCACTGGCTAATCCCTAACTACGAAGCTATATCAATTTGATGGAAATAAGATTCATAAACTCATCCTTTCACAAAGGTGGGTTCAACTTAAGTCATATGATCCTAAACAACATTTATTCAGCTAAACAAATGGATAAAAAAATACAAAAATATACAGAACTAAATAGAAAACAACAAACACAAGAAAAAATAAACAAAACAAACAAACATTAAGTGGAAAGTTAACTAAGAAATGAATGAATATATAGTACCAATATAAAGACCACATAGGATAGATGATTACAAACATGGATCTTAAATATCACAAGCATTCCCATTGTTATTCAAACAAAAAAATTAACTTGAGAAGAAGAGAAGCAAGGGGGCTATTTGATCTGGCCTTCAATGCTCTAAAATCATCTCAAATTACGAATTTATACATACCAAAGCCAAAGGTGAAATAGTTAAGGACTAAAATCCCCAAGTTACCATACTCATGCACGATCGTGCTGCTTTTCGTCATGATGGTAATAATTACCTAGAGAAAGAAGAAGAGTATTCGTAATGTTCTTTGAATATTATATATATATATATATATACACGTCATGAAATAATGAATTTTGTGCATGTATAATACAAACGCGGTTTTTTTTTGTGACTTGATGATCCTAGAGTTTTTTTGAAACAACAATCGGATCCTTATTATGAGCCAACAAGAAGCTAGCAAACAATGTACGATAGTTAATTGTTACAAATAGTTGTAAGAAAAGTTCAACATAATACCAGCTATATTTTTATTTCTCCAACTTAATTGTTACAAATATATATAAAGCAGAATTTCAAACAATAACTTGATGTATATTCATCAATAGAAAGGAAGCATAAAATGCGTGAGATGTGACCACATGAGCCTACAGAACTAAGCTCTTAGTACAAAAAATCGAAAGTTTGATCAAAGAAATCAAAAGAAATGTATCACATATATCCTGATTAACTTAGGCACATTGAAAGCCACTTGGGACATTCTTGCCACAAGCGTTAAGAAGCAAGCTGAGAGAGACAGGCACATTAAGATTGATCCCCAGAACATTAGCTCTAATAGCAGTGCATAGGCAAACCGCAGCTTGAGTGTCAGCAAGGCCTTGGATAAGGGTGCAACATGGCGTAACCGGTGGGGAACCTACTTGGACTCCAAGTAATCCACCAAGCAAATCAGCACACACCCCTAGTTTCAAAGTGTCTGTAGGGCAGCTGGTAGGTTGATTTGGGATTGGGTTTGGGGTTGGGTTTGGGCTTGGGTTTGGATTTGGGTTTGGGGTTGGGTTTGGGTTTGGATTTGGGTTTGGGTTTGGTGTCGGTGTCGGTTTAGGGGTTGGGCTGCCGCAAGTCCCACACCCACTCACCAAGGCAAAAAAGAGGACATTAAGTGCTAGAAAGAGAGCTAGTGAAGCATTGCTCTTTGAAACCATCTTTAATAAATTAAGCTATACGAAACACCCTTAGGTATAAGGTGCCTATTGAGGATGATGGGTATATGTAAAGTAATGAGATTGAAGGGTTTTTATAGGTGCAAAAAGTTTATGCATGGTCCAAGTTTAGTTGGCTGGAATCAAGAGGTACACATCAACTTGCAAATGGTCGTAGGCCATAGATATAAATCTAATAATGGAATACTACATCTTATCTCTACCTACGAGAGATCTAATTGTTGTAATATTTCTTTTGAGACAATGTTATCATTATTATTTCACTGGTGCATCAAGATTAAACAGTAAAAATGCCTACATTAATTAATCTAGATCAATAATTGAAATGGAAATTGTTAAAGCATCCTAATTTCATTTTATCAAATTTACATATTCATATGCTCATTTAATCATTGGGCACTATAAGGAAATTGGTTTTATAAAATGCGTAAAATGTCTAAACGTTCTAATAGAATATTTTATAGATTTAAATTTATAAGGACTACACTATATATAAAACACCATTATCTAAAATCATTAAAATAGGTTTATGGGACGTTTGAAGGTGTTTAACAAGTTTTTTGACACACTTTAAAAATTAAGAGCTTTATATATTAGCTATTTTTAAAAGACATGTTTTAGAAATATCCTATAAACTCATTTTTAACTTTATAAGACATTTGTATTCATGGTCCATTTTTTCAAATAGTATCGTATAAAATAGTAATACACCACTTTATTTTAAAAGTGAAAAAAGTTGTTCAAACTCTTAAAAATGTCCTATAAACTTATTGTAACATTTTTAGATGTGACGTTTTTTTATTTTTTCTTATAAACTCAAGTCATATAAAAAAAATTATTATGAAGCTTATATATTTTGGACGTTTTATAAAATCAAACTTGTTGTAGTGGGGTGTTATAAGTTAAACCTTTTTTGGACATCATGATGATGTACATCGGAAAAAAATGAAAACGGCAATCTCATGAGTATGGTCGTCGTCTTGTGGAAACTTCTTCCATTAAATATTGGAACCGGGAAAATAGAATGAATTACAAAGATTGTGTCTATACTAACTTTCAATCGACGTATTTAGTCCTTGAAGAATTTTATGGCAGTTGTTTATATGATTCCATTATTTATATCTTATTGACCACCATTTATTTAAGAGCAAATGTGCATACATAATTTTAGAAAAAAGGTGATAGTTGAAATTTTAGCTCGGGCCATCAATAACAACATAGCTATATTTTATATGTACTAGTTGTTTGGATTAGGGTTTGAAAGATATATACCTTTAAACATAGTAGTTTCTTAGTTTCTTAGTTTGTTTAAATAGGGCCTTTATTTTGGGATCCAATTTTAATTGTGCTTGAGCTCTGATTTATTTAGTTTGTTTTTCAAAATCAAAAACAATTATTTGATTTAAGAACTTGTTGATAAAAACAAAATGACTTTTCATTTTTAAATATTATTATTATTTTAATTTGTAAAATTTTAATATGACATGGATTTTTATATTTTATTTAATTTATTAATCAATTCAGACATTGATAGTTTTTATACATAGTTTTAATATAGAAGTAAATCGACTTTCAAAAAAATTGTATCGACCTTGTGCTTAAAATATATCCAGCAGCACCCTAGGCACTCCATGCACTAACTCATATAAAATTATAAAGTCAAAATAATATCTCAATCTACATTTATTTGACATAGTTTTCTTCTTATTCATATGAGTTGAAAGAGACTAGTTTTTCATCTTTTTGTTACATCTATTTAATTTGTCTCTCTAATTTAGGAAAGAATTGAATAGGTTAAACGAATTTAATTGTATTATACTATATTATAAAGCATTTGGCAAAAACTCTTAAAAACGTATTATTATGCGGTTAGTACAATTGATTAAAGCATGATTACCTAAAATTCAAAAATGGTATTATTTTGGTTATTTTGGTTAATTTCCTTATTAAACCTATATTATAATTTAAAATAATATCTGAAATAAAGAAAGTTTACAAAAAATAAAATCTATTTTTTCAAAACTAATAAAATCGTATTATAAAATTGATAAAGACAAAAAAAAAATACAATATTAAAATTAAAATGGATCTCGCTGCATTGCACGAGTACCCTTCTAGTATATATATATATATATATATATAAAGGTTAATGCGAGAATCATAACAATTTAAGAAAATAAGAAAAACTTTTTTCATGTACAAAATCACATGTGTTTTTTAACTAACATCAAAAAATGATGCGACTTTTGCCGCAGAAAAGTCACGGCTAATCATATATGATTTTGTACGTGAATCATATATGATTTTGTATATGAAAAAGTTTTTCTTTTTTTTTCTTAAATTGTTATCGTTTTTGTATGAACCTACCTCTCTCTCTCTCTCTCTCTTTTATATATATATATATATATATATATAGGGTTGATTTCCGTTACAAACCACGTTAATTCGTACAAACTGTACAAACCGCATGTAACCAATATTTTTTTTTAAATATTTTCACTTTTTATTAATTATTAGGGTTGATTAGTCAATAATATATGAAAAAATTTCATCAAAAATACATGAATGTTGGTGAATCAAGAATACGTGAAACAAGATTCATCAAATTGAAAGTTTCATGAATTAATTCATTTTCATGTAGAAATAAAAATAATTTCATGAAAAAAAGAATTATATGAAACAAATTCATCATATTAAACACTTTCATGAAAAAAAAAAATTCAAAAAAACAATGAAACACGTTGTTTGTACGGTTTATACGAATTAACGTGGTTTATATTTAAAATCTCCCCTATATATATACATATATATTTAATTTGCTTTGAATCACTTATGTGTTCCCATTGCTTCTATGGGATTAAATTCATCAAGTCGATCTAGGCCTAGAATATCTTCGATGGAAGTTGATTTGGTCCAAAGTTGGTAGAATCGTAGGAGCCGGTAGCTTTATTTTTCTATGGTACCCATATTAATTAGGATGTGGTTTTTTTGAAGCTACTAGCGAACATTTGATGTTATTTCTCGTGATTGCACATATATCAACTAGTGTTAGGTCCGCGCGTTGCACGGTATAACGATAACTTTTTTATTAGAATATTAAATCGAGTTAAAATGAAGAGTAATTTCTCAGTTAACTATTAATGAAATACAATGTGAAAAATGAACATATTTTCATAACTCGTTAATTTGCATATATTCTTAAGCGTTTATTATTACGATGAATTTGTGATATATCAATAATAGGTTTGTATTATATTATTTAAAACTCAGATAATATGTCCCACAATCATATTACTATTATTGAAAATTATATAATTCAAATTAGTTGGTCAAGCCATGTCGCATTAAAAAATCAAGATATCAAACTATTATATTAATTATTTTCTAAAAATATAGGATTAATATCAACCGTATAATTTGTCACAAATGTAACAATCATCTTATAAGCATCCACAATCATTAATACCTATAAAAAAAAATTAGAAAATGAAAGGTTCCACATTTAATGAGTCATTAAAAATAAAAAATAAATCAAAACTCCTACAAAAAAGATAAATACCTATAATGAGTTCTCCTTGATTCTTTTTCCTCTATCTTCCTTTATATATATATATATATATATATATTGATGTTACCTTAAAACTATTATATGTTAAAATTAAAATAAAAGTATCAAATTATGTTCATTGTTGTCTAAATAAGTAATTAAAAATATATATTAAAAAATTGTTACCTTAAAATTATTATGTGTTAAAATAAAAATAAAAATATATATTAATTTTTTTTAATTATTATTGGTAGTTATGTAAATAAAAAAAATTAGAAAATGAAAAGTTCCACATTTAATGAGTCATTACAAATAAAAAATAAATCAAAACTCCTACAAAAAAAGATAAATACCTATAATGAGTTCTCATTGATTCTTTTTCCTCTATCTTCCTTTATATATATATATATATTGATTGGTAGTTATGTAAATAAAAAAAAATTAGAAAATGAAAGGTTCCACATTTAATGAGTCATTAAAAATAAAAAATAAATCAAAACTCCTACAAAAAAGATAAATACCTATAATGAGTTCTCCTTGATTCTTTTTCCTCTATCTTCCTTTATATATATATATATATATATATATATATATATATTTTGATGTTACCTTAAAACTATTATATGTTAAAATTAAAATAAAAGTATCAAATTATGTTCATTGTTGTCTAAATAAGTAATTAAAAATATATATTAAAAAATTGTTACCTTAAAATTATTATGTGTTAAAATAAAAATAAAAATATCAAATTATGTTATTTGTTGTCTAAATAAGATATTAAAAATATATATTAATTTTTTTTTAATTATTATTGGTAGTTATGTAAATAAAAAAAATTAGAAAATGAAAAGTTCCACATTTAATGAGTCATTACAAATAAAAAATAAATCAAAACTCCTACAAAAAAAGATAAATACCTATAATGAGTTCTCCTTGATTCTTTTTCCTCTATCTTCCTTTATATATATATATATATATATTGATTGTTAGCTTACTAATAAAACAAAAAAAGTTAAAATATATTTTACTAAAAATAATGATTTATAATCATTGTTACCTTAAAACTATTATATGTTAAAATTAAAATAAAAGTATCAAATTATGTTCATTGTTGTCTAAATAAGTAATTAAAAGTATATATTAAAAAATTGTTACCTTAAAATTATTATGTGTTAAAATAAAAATAAAAATATCAAATTATGTTATTTGTTGTCTAAATAAGATATTAAAAATATATATTAATTTTTTTTAATTATTATTGGTAGTTATGTAAATAAAAAAAATTAGAAAATGAAAGGTTCCACATTTAATGAGTCATTACAAATAAAAAATAAATCAAAACTCCTACAAAAAAAAAATACCTATAATGAGTTCTACTTGATTCTTTTTCCTTTATCTTCCTTTATATATATATATATATATATATTGATTGATTGATTAATTAGCATTCATGTGGGTAGGTATGTAAGTTATTATAGTCTATTGTGTAAACTGAAGGAGATTAACAAACCAAGCTTAATTAATGTGTTGTTGTTCTTACACTAAGTAGCTATAACGTGTAGGGCTGTAAACGAACCGAACGTTCATCGAACCGTTCGTGAACCGTTCGGCGGGAAGTTCGTTTATGTTCGTTTATTTAATAAACGAACGAACATGAACACATTTTTTTGTTCGTTTAGTTAAATGAACGAGCATGAACAATGGTCTCGTTCGTTCGTTTACGTTCGTTTATATTCGTTTAGGTTGCGTTTGGTACGGTGAACAAGATGGAACAGAACAGAACAGAACAAGTTTGTCCCATGTTTGGTGTGATAAAATGTTGGACTAAGTGGAACAAGTGTGTTCTATCCTACCCCTGTAACCAAGCGGGAACATGGTGTTCTATCCTACCCCCTGTAATCCGGGGAACAAGGATTTTATGACCATTTTACCCTCTAACCTAACATACACACACACACACACTCTCTCCTCTCTCTCTCTCCTCCCTCTCTCTCTCTCCTCTCTCTCCTCCCCTTCTCTCCTCCCTCTCTCCTCTCTCATCTCTCTCTCCTCTCTCATCTCTCTCTCCTCTCTATCTCTCTCATCTCTCTCTATCCTCTCTCTCTCTCTCTCGCTCTCCTCTCTCTCTCCTCTCTCCTCTCTCTCTCTCTCTCATCTCTCTCTCCTCTCTCTCTCTCTCTCATCTCTCTCTCCTCCCTCTCTCCTCCCTCTCTCTCTCTCTCTCATCTCTCTCTCCTCCCTCTCTCCTCCCTATCTCTCTCTCCTCCCTCTCTCTCTCTCCTCTCTCATCTCTCTCTCTCCTCACTCATCAGTCATCTCTCTCTCCTCTCTATCTCTCTCATCTTTCTTTATTCTCTCTCTCTCTCTCGCTCTCCTCTCTCTCTCTCTCTCCTCTCTCTCTCTCTAATCTCTCTCTATCCTCTATCCTCTCCCATCTCTCTCTCCTCTCTGTCTCTCTCTCATCTCTCTCTCCTCTATGTCTCTCTCTCATCTCTTTCCGTCCTCTCTCTCTCCTCGCTATCTCTCTCTCCTCTCTCTCGCGTCTCTCTCTCTCCTCTATCTCTCCTCTCTCTCTCTCCTATATCTCTCTCCTCTCTCTTTCTCTCTCCTATCTCTCCCCTTCTCTCTCCTCTCTCTCTATCTCTATATATATGTGTGTGGGGGGGGGGGTTATTTGGTTAAAAATACTAAACAACTCACTGGGGGTAAATTGGTCATTCTGTTCTGTTCTGTGATCTCCTGTTCCGTCATATCATGTTTTATCAAACGTGTAACAGCTGTTCTGTCCTGTTCCGTTCTGTTCTGTTCCGTTCTGTTCTGTCCTAACTGCGTACCAAACGCACCCTTACGTTTGTTTATATATATAAATATATTTATATATTATGACATTAATATGTAAAATCAGTAATTAAGTTAAATTTTTAGAATTTCTTTTTTATGGCTCGTAAGTTTACCTGGTTTTTTATTTTGTTATGTTACTTATTATGAACAAAATAATAAGTAATGGTGGTTTTATTCTATATTTGTGTTTGTTCATTTATGTTCATCTATGTTCGTTTACGTTCGTTTATCTTCATTCACGTTCATTAATGTTTGTTCGTTTATGTTCGTTTAATAACTTAGCAAACGAACAAGAACAAACAAATTTTCTTAATGAACACAAAAAAGTTTGTTCGTTTATCGTTCGTGTTCGTTCGTTTGTTCAGTTAGAACAAACGAACGAACACGAACACAAAAAATGTTGTTCGTTTACCGTTCGTGTTCGTTCGTTTGTTCGGTTAATTTAAATGAACGAACACGAACAAGCCTCCATTCGTGTTCGTTCGGTTCGTTTACAACCCTAATAACATGCATGCAGGGCCGGTCCTAAGGTTTGTGATGCCCTGGGCGAAGACGTTTATAAATGCCCCCTCAAAGAACTAATAAAATTTTAAGAGTTTTTAACAATGTTGAATCTGGTTAATAAACCTACATAAAATGTACACTGTGATAGTATAAAAAAAAACCTTGTTCAATAATTTGTAACAACAATATTGTCAATGAACCATTTTAAATAAATTTAAAAAAACTACTTAGCATCTAGTAGAACTTTACAAATGATCATGCTAAAACAACTCATTGTTGCTAGAGTAGTTTGGTGTAACCAAACTATTTATTTCTGGAAAAAAAAACTCTCAAACAAAAATTAAATAGAGTTATTTTGTACCAAGTTGATGATATCTCAAACAATGATACAATAATAAGTTTTTTTTAAATATTCTCATAAGATTGTGTAGAACAAAAACTCATACAAAATACTAATTTTATTCGGCTTTTACTTTTATTTTAAATAAAAATATATTTTTTCATTAAAACAAGAGGGAAAAAAAATCATTGATAAATTAGGAATTAAAGTATAAAAGTAAAATGTGAACAATTATAAATCAAGAATAGCTTTGGTTGAATGGTAAAATTGCCTAATTTTATAGAAAAGATTAAGGGTTCAAGTCTTGTTAGATGCAAATAAAATTGCCTAGTTTTTTATTAATAACAACTTGGGCTTTGATGCCCTTGGGCTCTTGCTGCCCTGGGCGACCGCCCACTTCGCCCGGCTCTTGGGCCGCCCCTGCATGCATGTTTCATTCTTCTAATTCAGCTTCAAAAAATCGTCCTCTCCCAACGCGATTATTTTTACCAAAATTCAGCTTCGAGTGTTCGAATGGGTATCAAGACGGCTTAAAAAGGGCTCCATCTCGTGGGAATGGTGGATCGAGAACCCTTCCTCTCCCACATTTAACTAGTTAATCCTCGTTGAAGACTTTCCTGGTCATTTTTATTTCGGGGGGCCTTTTCTTTCAGCTGCTTCTTTTTCTTGGATTGCTTTAGTTAATTTTTATTACGTGTACACTTCCTAATCTTTTTTTAATAATATTTTTTCTGCTGCATTTCAAATGCGACATGTTTTATTGTGACTATGGCATTGATACTACTACAAAATGGGTAAATATACGTGCCTTATTATTATGGAAGCTTACTCCTATTTCCAGCTTGTAACTATATTTCATTTCAATATATATATATATATATATATATATATATCTACTATCCCCAAACTCCAAGTTCCCTTTTTACCAACCATGTATTGACGAATCCGTATTTTTTATATTAAAGGGAGAAAATAACAGGTGAAAATGGTAAACCGTAAGAATAAGTTATTTATACGTGAATCATGAATTGGTAAACCCAAAAAAATTCATTTGAAAATACATATGTGAACCCAAGTTTCCTTTGATTTACTTGTGATTCATTATTCGTGCATTCTCTAATTTATCATATAATAGTCTTTATTATTTGGATCTTCCCCTATCATCATAATATTTCAAAGTAATAAAAGCACTATGGGGTTGGTTACCCAATGCTTACCGGTAGGAGTCATCAGTTTTATTTGACTTACCGGCGGGTAAGACTATATAGGTGTTCGTTATCGATTTTACCGTCTAAGATTATCAATTGGTGTCATGATCATCTGATCGATATGGTAACATGACCTGATAAGTACTTACCGAGTAAATGTTTAATCAATGGCCTCTAAGCCATTATGATTCTCAACCATGATTTCCACCTATTTTTATGGGAGAAATTTTATCAGATCCCTGCTTTCAAAATCGAGATTGAATATCCAAAATCATGAATGAAGAAAATAGTTAATTAATACTAACTGATCATCCCAATGAAACCATAATTTCCTCTAGTGAACTGATTTGTTATCAAATACAATCAGTATCAACACATATGACCATTCATCAACCACAATAGCTAATCGCTAATTACATGGCATTAATATTCTTAAACTCATCCTTCAGTACAAAGGGGTTCAACTTTAGCCAAACGATCCTAAACAACATTTAAACAGCTAAACAGAAGGATGAAAAAAATACAAAAATATAAAGAACTAAAACAACAAACACAAGAAAAAAAATAAACAAAGCAAAACAAACGTTAAGTGGAAAAATAACTAAGAAACGAAATGGATATATTAATACCAATATAGTTATATAGAGACCACATAGGATAGATATGATTGCAAACTTAGATCTTTAATATCACAAGCATTTCCAATGTAATTCAAACAAAGAAAAATAATATGAGAAGAACAGGAGCAAGGGGACCATATCTGACCTTCAATGCCCTAAAATCATCTCAAAATGGTGAATTTATGTATACCAAAGCCAAAGGTGAAATAGTTAAGGACTAAAATCCCCAAGCTACCGGACACATACAGGGTACGTCGTGCTGCTTTTTGTGACGATGTTAATAATTACATAAGAGAAAGAAGAGGAGTATTCGTAATGTTCTTTGAATATTATATATATATACACACATCATGAAATAATGAATTTTGTATGAGCATGTATATTACAAACACAGTTTTTTTTGTGACTTGGCGATCCTAGTAGATGTCTTCTGGCGGCCGTGATGCATAATTAAGTGTGAGACACCACGGCTGCCAGAAGACATCTATTAGGATCACCAAGTCACACAAAAAAAACTGTCACTCGAATTATGGTGTAGTTGTTCTACAAAGCATTCACAATAGTTTTGAGAAAAAATCAACATAACACAATATGTATCTTTATTTCTCCAACTTAACTGTTACAAATATAATTAAAGCAGAATTTCAAACAATAACCTGATGTATATTCATCAATAGAAAGGAAGTATATAATGCATGAGATGTGACCACATGAGCCTACAGAACTAAGCTCTTAGTACAGAAAATCGAAAGTTTGATAAAAGAAATCAAAAGACATGTATCACATATCCTGATTAACTTAGGCACATTGAAAGCCACTTGGAACATTCTTGCCACAAGCGTTAAGAAGCAAGCTGAGAGAGACAGGCACATTAAGATTGATCCCCAGAACATTAGCTCTAATAGCAGTGCATAGGCAAACCGCAGCTTCAGTGTCAGCAAGGCCTTGGATAAGAGTGCAACATGGTGTAACCGGTGGGGAACCTACTTGGACTCCAAGTAATCCACCAAGCAAATCAGCACACACCCCTAGTTTCAAAGTGTCTGTAGGGCAGCTGGTAGGTTGGTTTGGGGTTGGGGTTGGGTTTGGGTTTGGGTTTGGGTTTGGGTTTGGGTTGGGATTTGGTGTCGGTGTAGGTTTAGGGGCTGGGCTGCCGCAAGTCCCGCACCCACTCACCAAGGCAAAAAAGAGAACATTAAGTGCTAGAAAGAGAACTACTGAAGCATTGCTCTTTGAAACCATCTTTAAAAAATTAAGCTATACGAAACACCCTTAGGTATAAGGTGCGTATTGAGGATGATGGGTGGATATGTGAAGTAATGAGATTGAAGGGTTTTTATAGGTGCAAAAAAATTATGCATGGTTAATGGTCCAGGTTTAGTTGGCATCAAGAGGTATACATCAACATGCAAATGGCCATAAGCCATCTTATCTCTAATAATGAAGTACAACATCTTCTTTTTTTCGGTATATAATTATATTTATATACAGCAAAAGAACCAAATACACTCAAACACCTTCCTTACCTTTGGTGAGGTTTGAACCCCCGACATCTTAGAAAGCCAAAGGCCAAATACCACTGGACCATAGGCCCTTTGGTTGGAGTACTACATCTTACCTCTAGTTACAATACGAGAGATCCACTACAAAAAAATGATTTTCACCCAAAAAAAAACACTTGGGGAAATTTCCGTGGGTGATTACCACGGATCACCCATTAAATACTAATGGTAACAATAAAATCCGATGTTTTCAAGAAAATACCAACGGATTACCCAGGAATTTCCTGGGAAATATGTCACTGATTTGATTCACCCACCAACAATTTAACCAACTTTTGTGACGGTTTTGTGACGGATCACCTTTTAGCCACGGATTTCCCAAGGAAATGTCATTAGGTAAAAACCTTCCATTTTAGTAGTGATCTAATTGTTGTAATATTTATTTTGAGACAAATGCTAGATTACTATTATTTTTCACTGGGACATCGATGATGGTTGAACAGTAAAAAAAATACCTACATCAATGATCAATAATTGAAATCAAAATTGGACGTTAGGCATCCTGACTTAATTTGGTAGACTTTACATTTCCATGTGATCATCTAGTCATTGTGTTTCGTAAGTTAAACCTTTTTGCGGTCATCATGACGATGTATAATAAAAAACGAAAATGATAATCTCATGAGTATGGTTGTTGTCTTGTGGAAACATCTTCCACCAATTGTTGAACCAGGAAAATAGAATGAGTTACAAAAATTGTCACTATACTCGCTTTCAACCGACATATTTAGTTCTTTGAGAATCTTATGGCAATTCATGACTTTTGTTCCTCAATCAACCCCGTCACTTCATTACCTCTTATTTAACTATTGTTGAATTAAAATAAAATATTTTAAAAAATGTCAAAAGTTGAAATTTTAGCTCGGCACCGTCAATCACACCATAGCTAGGTTTCGTATCTACTAGTTGTTTGGATTAGAGTGTAAGGGACATATACGTTTGTTTATTAAAACATAGTTTTCTTCTTATTCATACGTGATGAGTGACTTTTTCTGTTCATCTTTTTATATCTTGTGGAGCAAGTGGTCTCAAATATTACATACATTCAATTTGTAATTCGGGAAAGAATTGAAGAGGTCAAAGGAATTTGTATCCAAGTATATTTACAAGTGGTCTCATATGTGTCCCCATTGCTTCTATCGACTTCAATTCATCAAGTCGATCCAAGGCCTAAAAGATCTTCAATGGATGTTGATTTGGTCCAAAGTTAGCAGAATTGTAGTAGTCAATAGCTTTATTTTCCTATAGTACCTATATTAACTAGTACGTAGTATTATTTGAAGCCAATAACGATTTATATTTCATTACATTAGTATAAATTTGCATATCCCCAAACTCGATGATCCATTTGTCAACCAAACACATGTTGACAAATTAGTTTTTTAATATTAAAAAGAGAAAATAACAGGATATTTTTTATTCATTTCACTGTATCAAGATCAAGATGCAAATTGAGATCACTGAGAAAAGGAAACTAAATTAAAAAAAAAAAAGTCTTATCCATGTAGGAATGATAGTGTGGGCAACATATATGTCAATTGTTCATATGGGATCTATATATATATAAAAAATAAGGCTGTTTGTGGTCCACTTTGGACGGTTTAACCCTCCAAACCATAAACAGGCTATAATGACGGTTTAGAAATTTTCAAACTAAATGGTTTGACAGCAAGTGACCAAACCAGTCAAACCGGACCATCAAAAGGCGGCATGGTTTGACCCGTTTAGGTGGTTTGGACCTCTTACGGGCTTTAAACCGAAAAAGACGTTACATTTAGCGATATTCAGGGGCCGGGCCGGGACCGGTTTTCTAAAATAAATATATTTTTATATCTTTTCTTAAATGTATTTCTAATTTTTTTAGTGTATTTGATTGAAAACCAATTAATAAACGTATTTTTTAAATGTATTTGGTTGAAAACCAATTATAAAACTATAATAAAACGTATTTTTAAAGTGTATTTGACTGACTCAATTACATACACTAAAGTATTATTAAAAATAAATAAAAAATATATTCTTTTAGCATAGGACCGGTTACAACCCAAGCCTAACTGGGCCACCCTTTTATGGCCGAGACTGATCATGGTGAATAGTGATTGGAACTGGGATCAGGACCGATTTGGGCCTAGTCCGTACCGTGACCGAAAATTTGCCATCTCTACTCGTGAGTCCTCGTAATAAGTTGTCTTTCATTATTTTCTCATATTTTCATACGTGTGTCAAATATTCTATTACTATTTTATTTAATATTTGCAATTTTCATAAAGGAAACAAATTATGATTATATGATGGAAGAGCTATTTCTGTTTCTGGGCCTGTGAAAACAATCTACTGGAAATCAAAAATAAACACCCACAAAAAAATGTATAAATTAGCGATTCGATTGAAGCACATATAATCAACTTCAAGTGACATAAATTTCTGTAAATAAATACCTGATAGGAATTAATTAGGATTGATTCTAAGATTGGGCCTAGTTCCATTGTTATTGTTAAATTTTTGGACTTGGATCTTAGAGCCCATGTAGCTATTTTGGTCATTTATTTCCAATCAAATAATGATATCGTAAAACTAGAAAATGGAAAGTAGAACATAAATAATACATTTCAACAATTGTTAAAGAATCAAAACCCAATTGCTAAAAAGTGGACGTGTGGGCTATCCACAAAGAATAAAGACAAGCCAATGAATCCAAATTCTAATAAACCAGAACTAAATTGTAAGATGTGTCCTCAAATTTGGAGGAAAAAAATAATAATATAAAGGGGAAATTGGGTAAGAAAGGAGGCAAAACAAGAGTTTATTTGTGTTTTTAAAAGAGAACAGGAAACAATTTTTTTATGTTCTCGAATCGAAGTGAAAATGTATGGAAATAAGTTATTTTTATAATTATATCACTTATACTTGTTTTTTTGGTTTTTCTTGTTTTTCTTGTTTTTCTCGTTTTTCCTTACAGAGTGTATCTTTATCATAAAAGATCTTATACTACTTCTGAATTTTATTTTCCTTGTTTTCTTTTCATATTTGAAAGGAAAGCTTTAAATTGAAACATAATGATTTTCCCCTCTACACCTGTTTCCTACCTCCAAAATAACTATAGTATAAATCAGAAAAAGATGAAGTTATGTTGCTTCATAGTCGAGCCCTAACAAGAATATATATATATATATATATATATATATATATATATATAGGAAGGTTCAAAGGAAAACTAGTAAAAAAAAAAAACTGAAGAACAACCAGGGAGGCTTCAATCTGGACGATATGCACTAATGCATACCGGTAATTTTTGTTCATATGCATCAATACATCTATCATTATAGATGCATTGATGAATATTCACTAATGCATGTTACAAATTACCGGTATGCATTAGCGCATACCGTCCAAATGGAAGTCTCCCAGGATGTACTTCGGTTTTCTCTTTTTTTAGCGTTTTCCCATGAACCTCCATCTCTCTCTCTCTCTCTCTATATATATATATATATATATATATAGGGAAGGGATCAAATGAGAACCATCCATTTTTAAAAGAACAAAGAAACAAATTGTGGACCACATATGATGTGGGTTCCACATAATATTAAATCATTTATGATTTAATATTAAATCATATTAAATCATAAATGATTTAATATTATGTGGGACCCACATTATATGTGGTCCCAAATGAGTTCCTTTGTTTCTTTAAATTGATAGTGTTCTCGTATGATCCCTCCTATATATATATATATATATATATATATATATATATGGGGGCGAGTTCAAATGAGAACTCAAATTTGGTTGTGAACGTGAGGACTGCGACACATGTCCCATTCAAAGAAATATTCAGACTGAATATAGTATATATTCAGTCTGAATAATTTATACTCAGACACGTGTCGCGCTCTCATTTGTCCTCACGTTCATAACCAAATTTGAGTTCGCATTTGAACTTTACTCTCTCTCTCTCTCTCTCTATATATATATATATATATATATATATAAAGAGAGAGAGAGAGGGGGGGTTTATGTGAGGACGATAACAATTTACGAGAATGCGAGGACAATCCTCAACCAATCTTTTTGTACATGAAAATTTTCATATGTGATTTTGTACAAAATCATAAATGATGTGGGCGACTTTCAATGCGACTTAAGTGGCCCCAAAAGTCGTCTGCTACAATTAGTGCAAAATCACATGTGATCTTGTACATGAAAAAAGTTCATCGCGTTCTCGTAAATTGTTACTGTCGTCGTATGAACCCGCCCCTATATATATATATATATATATAGAGAGAGAGAGAGAGAGAGAGGGGGGGGGAGGGAGGTTCTTCTACATCCCAGTTAAAAGTTACACCTCGTGCACCCCAATCAAAACCTCCACTATATAGTAAATTTCATAACATTCTCCATTTCATATCATTTAGGATCAAATGGAACAAGCTCGTTATGAAAAAAAATTGATAAAAAGTTGTGAAAATCAGAAAATATAATACGAAATTCACTGTAATATTTCATAACATTTCATATTTTCTGATTTTCACAACTTTTTATCCATTTTTTTCATAACGAGCTTGTTCCATTTGATCCTAAATGATGTGAAATGTATTATGAAATGGAGAATGTTATGAAATGGATCATGAAATGGACGGTTTTGATTGGGGTGCACGGGGTGTAACTTTTAACTGGGGTGTAGAAGAACCGGACTATATATATATATATATATATATATATATAGAGAGAGAGAGAGAGAGAGAGAAAGAAAGAGAGAGAGAGAGAGAGAGAGAGATTATGGCGAGGACGGTAACAATTTACGAGAATGCGAGGACAATTCTCAGTCAATCATTTTGTACATGAAATTTTTTATGTACAAAATCACATATGATTCATGTACAAAATCACATATAATTCACATACAAAATCATATATGATTAGCAAAACTTTTTCCGCGACAAAAGTCGCACGTGTCATTTTTGGTGCTAAAAGTATATACAATATGATGTGACGCCTCTAATATGTAATATACTAAATATATACAATATGATGTTCTATCAACCTCAATTAGTATTCCGTCCTAATAGACAATATGGGAAATTTATAACTTATAAAAATCAATGTCTATTTCTTTTGGCATATCAAAAAATTTATAGCTTTCTGAGTAATTTATCTTTTCCCGTAAACACATGAATTCCCTCATATAAATTGCCATGATAAAACCAAGAGACAAATAATTATACGCTTTAAATTAAGTGACATTCTGTAATTAATGGAATGATCAATGAGAGGTATAGTCCAAAGAAGAATTGCAAACCCCTGACATATTAGCCAAGAATGTTGATTATTGGATATATAGGTAAACAACCACATAAAAGAGATTTCAAATGAGAAACAAGAATTTGTTTTATGAGAAAATGAGGTTGGTTTGGGAATACACGCAAACCCTATTGCAATATGACACATCGAGTTTTTTGTACAGATATGGTTGTTTTAGAAATGTTTTGTAAAAATAAGATTATTTTAATTTTTTTTTTGTAGAAATAGGTAGTTTTTAAATAGGGTAGTTGGCATTATAACTATTTTAAATTCAATTCTTTTTAATATGATAATAAATTCCTTTTTTTTAGTTATTATATTATACTCTCATTATATATTTTGTATAAATTTAGTTATTGTAAATAGATAACTAAAACTAATTTATTATATTTTTATAAAAAATATCTCATCAATATTTTTGAAGATACCCCTTTATTTTTATTATATTTTATGTATAAGTTTAATTCTTATAAATATATAATTGATATCAATATTGAATATTATTTGCATTTGTATTATTTTTATTTTAATTGATGCATAAAATCAAATCAGCTAAAATGTCTAAAATATCTAAAATCAATTCATTTAAAAATGTTTAAAATTGTGTAAAATCAAATCAACTTAAAAAGTTCAAAATCGTGTAAAATCAAATCAATAAAAAAAAATTGTATAAATATTGTGTGTAATCAAATCAACATGATTTAGTTGTTAAAAATATGTAAAATCAATTAAGTTAAAATATCTAAAGGTGTGTAAAATCAAATAACATAAAAAATTAAAAACTTAAGATCAAACCAACATAAAAAGTTAAAAATTGTGTAAAATTAAATGAACAAAGAAAAATACAAATATATATATAACTTATACATAATTATGTATAAAAAATTTGTCGCATTATATTTAGTTTTCTTAGTTCTATATTATGTTTTTTAAAACATATATAAATGTATAAATTATAAAATTGAAAAAACAAAAAAAATGCTAAAATATAGTATATAATAAAATCAAATCAATAGCAAAAGTAAAATATTTTTGTATGATCAAACCAAAATAAATTGTTAAAAATTGGTGTATTTAATTTAGGTGAAAAAATATTTTTTTCTTTTTTTGTATAAAGTCAATTATTTGATGCTATAAATATAGTACTTATTATGCATCAATAGTACTTTTAGATTAAAACAGTCAATTGTATTATAAATATTTTAATTGAAAAATACTATAAATAATGTAATTGAAAATAAAAAGATGTATAAAAACCGTTTAATTAAAAAGAAAAATAACAAAAATTTAGATATATTAAAAAATACAACAAATATGCAATATAAAAATAAATAAAAGAAAATGATGTAATTGAAATTTGTTTAAAACGTTAAGGGGTTGAAGTTGTAAAAGTATTTAACCATTTGGATTGAAATTTGTTTAAAAAATTAAGGGGTTGAAGTTGTACGGATGTTTAACTTGGAAACACCCCTATTTCTATAAAACAAATTAAAACAACCTTATTTTTACAAAAAAAAAAACCCACGTCAGCACAATAGGGTGATAAAAAAATCAACAACATCCTAAGACGTTTTATTTCAAAAGAAACTATTATAACTTATAGCGAGAAATTGTTGTCTCTTTAAGTGATCATCAGTTTCTGTTGTTGACTGATTTTAGTATGATTGTGATTTACTTGAGATCGGATAGGTAATAAGGCAAACATAAATAAACAAGGAGATGTGGAATGGATATTTGTCGCTTTATCACTTTATATTGTCACAAGGCTACATGGGGAGGGGGGTCCAAGAGGTCTACCTAGAATTTTATATTTTGGAACTTGCTGGATGAATTCATAAGGTTAATTGGAAACCTTCTTGAATTACGTTTGGAACTCGGTAATAACGTAACCAATTATAATTCAGAAACCTTTAGACTCAGCTTGGAGCCTCTGAGTTTTGATCATTGCTTTTGATTATTTCTGAAGTGGAACAGTGAACAAGTAAAATTCAGAAGTTTTGGATTCATAGATTATGAGAATTATGCTCATAGCCTCTGATTCTTAGAGCTTTTGAAACTTTTGAGTCGGATCTCTTAACACTTTCTTTTGGGCGTGGTTCCTTCGACTCGAAACTTTTGAGTCAGTTGTAACTACCACTTGATCTTATTCGTTAACTGTTGTAATTATTATGCAATTACGTTTTAAATCATTTTAACCATCAATAACCTTCGATTTTTCATATAAATATGTAAATATGAATTCGGGTGTATATAAGGAACAACCTTTGAGATAAGATTTTATTTAAATTATCCCAATAAGAATTTTGTGATACCCAAGATTTGTAAAGGACAAATTACCATGCGCCATCCAAATGATTATCTAGTCTCTGTGCTATCTCCACCCCGGATATCTAACATTATTTAATTTAGTTTTAAAGAATAAATCAACATTTTATTCAAAAGAATATTAAGTCAAAACCCTTTAGCGTTGAGAATAAATTATAGGTTGATGAAAGTGGTTTTACCCCACCACTTATTTTCTATTGTGATGACGTATCATCGCAATTAGCCATTTCTTAATTTGCGGGAGTTTCACCATCAAAAACTCTAGTCTATAGCGACGACGTGTTGTTGCTATAGACTAGTGTTATTTTCATATATTAATGTGGCCTAAAGGACTTTTCAGCGGCCAACTAAAAGTCGTCATTATAACAATATAACCCCTTTTCTTTTGTTTATATGACATACTATAGTGAATTATAATCTCGAGATAGATTTGGAAAATATAAAAGTAGTCAAAGTTTGATGAATCATTCTAAATATCTGTGTTCTATCTCTTGTTAAAACTCAGTTTATTTTCGGGTATTTTGTTTGAGTTGAAATAAAGTTATGAAAAAACAAAATGTTGTGTCAAACAACATTTTTTTATTAACCTGGATATTCAACATGTTATACAAACCGAGTAAACTCAGTGCCGCAACAACTTTTACTTATGGTTGCACCAACATTTGAGGTAAACAAAAAACATGTCCAAATGTTGAGTTGACACTTGACATCCATGCATACTAGGAAATTAATAGGTTGGCTCGTCAATTCTAAGAAACCTAAAAACCTCTTCAGAAAATCAGTTATTCGTTAATATATTTCATAAATCAAAAGCAGACCGGCATGTTAGATCCGTTTTGATACAAATGTTTGATTAATTGTATAATATAATTTATTTAGGATGTAAACTTCAAGACTACAATCATATAACCCTTTTGTTTAGATGACAAAAAAATAATGTGTTGAAACTTAAATAAAGTTATGGGGTCCAATATATAAGGTTGAATTCTTACGATAAATAAATATCGTTTTTAAGGGTAAAAGTTGAAATGCAAAAAATATCTAGTCGATGTTGGTAGGAGTAGTGTTATTCAGTCGGTCTATTTAAGTTTCGGTTTAATTAGATTTTCAACATTTTTTAGACTAGTTAACAAGTGATCAACAGAAATAATGCTATGTTTAGTTTACTTCATGATATCATGTATTGATCATCTGTAACTAAATTTAGAGAATCATCAAGTAAATTATGAAACAATAAATTGAGTTCAACTAAATAAGAGTGTTATTTTTAATAAGTTTTTTTCAACAGCCTTATTTTTAGGTTTCGTGACCTAAAATATAATAGTCAAGGTCTATGTTTTACGCAATCATAAAATAATGAAAATATGTTTATTGTATTCATAAATAGGCTATGATCCCTCACGTTACATCTTTACCTCAATAGTATTGTGCTTGATGCATAAATTTTGCTCAAAAGTTACGGTTTTTGTGATTGTTTATAAAACGATGAAGTCTAATAATTCATAAGATGATCATATATGTATGTATATATATATATATATATAGAGAGAGAGAGAGAGAGAGAGTCGGGTTCAAATGAAAACACAAATTTGGTTGTGAACGTGAGGACAAATGAGAACGCGACATGTGTCATATTCAGACTGAATGATAAAAGAAATATTCAAACCGAATAAAACTGAATATATTGTTTATTCAGTCTTAATAATGCATTATTCACTATATTCAGTCTGAATATTTCTTTGATTATTTGGTCTGAATAATAAACATTTAGACACGTTCGCATTTGAACTTTTCTCTCTCTCTCTCTCTCTCTCTATATATATATATATATGGAGGTTCATAGGAGAACGGTAACAATTTACGAGAATGCGAGGACAATCCTCAGCCAATCATTTTTGTACATGAAAATTTTCTTTACAAAATCACATATGATTCATTTACAAAA
Source organism: Silybum marianum (assembly GCA_036898165.1). Lineage (NCBI taxonomy): Eukaryota > Viridiplantae > Streptophyta > Magnoliopsida > Asterales > Asteraceae > Silybum > Silybum marianum. The sequence continues at coordinate 5,134,215 of CM072537.1, read as the reverse complement.
TCATATGTGATTTATGTACAAAATCATAAATGATGCGGGCGACTTTCCATACCACATAAGTGGCCCCAAAACTCGTCCGCTACAATTAGTGAAAAATCACATGTGATCTTGTACATGAAAAAAACTTCCGGCATTCTTGTAAATTATTAATGTTCTCGTTATGAACCTGCGGTTATATATGTATTATAAATCTATGAAAACATGTTTGAAGATCGATGTGAAATTAATTTTGGTGGTGAAGGTTTAGATAAAGTGATGGATGATAAATTAAATGAAGGAGATGGGTCCAAGTCCATACCTACCAACAAGGTTTTAAATGACGAATAGCAAATTGGAGGCGATCGAGTTCGTATAACTTTGTCACAATATTACCCTCTTCTACTCTCAAGTCTCAACTAACGATGTATGACACTTCAAAAATAAAGACTATACCTTTTCATTTATTAAACAAAAAACAAAACCAAATAAAATAAAATATCCAACTTTCCATTCTTAAATAATAAAATTCATTTTAATCTATTATAAACTTAATTCACCACCATAAGCATTCATGGATGGACCTACCTTGGTGTCATAGCTGATACATCGTATTATTTCTCTGTTAAGAGATAAAATGTTTAGCTTTGTGAGTTAGGTGCAACCGTATTAATTTGTTGTGTGTCAACGTATGTATCCTGAAACTAAAATGAGAACAAGTTTTTTTATAGAGTTGATTTGCAAAACTTTTCTTTCATCCAAGATCCGAGTTCACATCTTGTTAGTGTCATTTTCTTAGTCAAATGGCGTCATCATTTGAAGAAAAAAAAATCCTACTATTTGTTTCTTATAGTCTATGGTGCCACCATTTGAAATTTTCCCCCAATATTTGTTTCTTATAATCAAATGGTGTCACCATTTGAAAAAAATTATGGATCAATCCCTGTTCATATTTTCTAATAGTGTCACACATACACACACACACAGAGAGAAGTTTCTTATAAGAACTTTCTACAACGTTGGTTGTTGTAAAAAGCTACATTTTTTGACAAACTTTTATATATTTTCAATCACTTTCACATACATGAATTGTTCAAGTTTCAGTTATAGGATGAAGATAAAAATAGGTAGATAAATGTTTTATTCTTGCGTTTCAAAAAATACATTTTTATTGAAACCAACCCTATAGAGAGAGAGAGAGAGAGAGAGAGAGAGAGAGAGAAACACTAATGTCATGTATGTATGATTGAATGAATGCAAATTGAGAACTTTATGATACAGAAGTTAATTATTGGATACAATTGAATGGGTTTTAAATGAAATATAGTATTGTAATTAATGTTAATTATATAAGTAGCAAAAAATAAACTAATTTATTGAAAAAGTAAGAAAAAGCAAACAATGGTGGCCACAAGAGGAAGGTAACCCTGACGAGATCCCGTGGTTAAGTCCTTTGTCATGTTAGTTGGAGTTAATAAAAGCAAGACTCCTCACACCTGCCTCCAATCTCTTCCATTTAATACACAACATTATTCATTTTCAATACCCACTGCCTACTTAATTAGCATTTCAAATTTTATATTCAAAACCAAACGCTACATATATATATATATATATATATGAGATTGATTATACGAGAACCACCCCTCTATAAAGGAACAAAGGGACTTATTGTGGACCACATATGATGTGGGTCTCACATAATATTAAATCATTTCTGATTTAATATTAAATCAGAAATGATTTAATATTATGTGAGACCCACATCATATGTGGTCCACAATGTGTCCCTTTGTTTTCTTAAAAATCAAAAATTCTCATTTGAACCTTCTTATATATATATATAGGGTGATATCCGTTGCAAACTATTCAATATTTGCAAACTCACCATTATCCAATAGAAATAAGTAATGTGGATAATATTTTATTAATCTTTTTAATAGTTTATTAATTCTTTGAGGGTATCATCGTCATTTTATAATTTAACCAATTTTAATTAATATTTAATAATTTTCTGCCATGAACACACTTTCCGACGACTTCGTCTTCTCCAGCGAGTTTTCCGACAAGTTTCGTCATTCATGAATACACTTTCGCCATTCGTGAGTACACTTTCAACATTCATGATATCCAATTGGTGCTTTATCATTGTGTTCACTACGAGTTTGAACAGTTTGCAAAAATCGATTAGTTTGCAACGGAAATTCTGCCTATATATATATGAACGGGTTCAAATGCAAACTCAAATTTGGTTGTGAAATGTGAGGACAAATGAGAACGTGACACGTGTCATATTCAAATTAAATAATCAAAGAAATATTCAGACTGAATATAATATTTATTAAGTCTGAATAATGTCAACCGATTAACATCGGACAACCAAACTGATCCGATTTTGCCAACCGAACTGATCTGATTAATATTGGACAACCGAACCGAACCGAACCGAACCGAACCGAACCGATCGATTGGATCGGTTCGGTTCCATCCATTGGATATTTTTGTTGGATATCCAATAGATAATCCAATGTGATTGGATCCATCCGGTGTGTTAATTTAATCCGTTTTTTAACAATAATATAAATTAATTAATCACTTTAATATGTGTTAAAACCAACACAAGATAAACTAGAGGTTCAAAAACGAACATAAAAAAAAATTATTTAAGCAAATTGAAGACAAACTAATTGGATGATAGTTGGATGGATAACTGCATGGTCATCAGATGATTAATTAGATGGTAATTGAATGTTGAAATTTTCAATCTGATCCGATCTAATAACAATTTGATGTCCAATTATAGTCGGTCGGTTCTAATTGAATCGGTTGATTTTCTTCACACTCCTAAATGTTATAATGGTTTAATATGGTTTTGAGAAAACGATTCAGTGTTTCATTTAATAGTTCTTTTTGATGTAATTTTTTAGTTCAGTCTTTTTTATTATAATTTAATTTATGTTTAGTAACGAATTATTTTATTTTTGGTTTAGTAATATTAATTTTTTTATAAAGATAATAATTAAATATTCTATTGAAATTCAATGATTATGATAATTATATTTTAGATATTTTTTATATTTAAAATGAGATGTTTACATATATTTGATCATGTTTATTGCAGTTAGTTACACGAATTCAGAAATGAAGCTTTAATAAATGTACTTTTGCACAATTTACTTGTAATATTGGATTTTAAGTAATATGCATCAATAAACAGTAATATATGCATAAAAATGGTTTATAAGAGGTTTTGTCAAATGTTTTATAATATAGTATATATATATATATATATTTAAAAACAAAACAAAAAAATTATTTGATTGGTTGAAAGTGGTCCGCACAGTTATATATAGGGGCGAGTTCAAATGAGAACTTAAATTTGGTTGTGAACGTGAGAACAAATGAGAGTGCGACAGACGTAATATTCAGACTGAGTAATCAAAGAAATATTCAGACTGAATATAATGTTTATTCAGACTGAATAACCTACATTCAGACATGTGTCGCGCTCTCATTTGTCCTCACGTTCACAACCAAATTTGAATTCGCATTTGAACTTTCCTCTCTCTCTCTCTCTCTATATATATATATATATATGTGTGTGTGTATATATATATATTCAAAGGAAAACTCCAAACAAAGAGAAAACTGAAGAATAACCTGAGAGCCTTTCATCTGGACGGTATATACTAATGCATACCGGTAATTTATAACATGCATTTGTGAATATTCATCAATGCATATGTAATCATAGAAGCATTGGTGAATAGAAACAAAAAACACTAATGAAGCGAAGGTCCCCCTTACTCCCTATTCTCTCTTAAAGCTTTATAAAGCTCTAAGAGAAAGGGTTGGTTACCCAGTTCTTTCTATTTATCCCTTATTCGGATAGAATCGGAGCTATTTATACCTGGTCTCGCTCACCAAAGCGTACTTCGTTTCCCGGGACGGGTGGCTTATATGCATTAGTGCATACCGTCCGGATGGAAGGCTCCCAAGGTATTCTTTAGTGTTTTTTTTGTGTTTTCCCTTGAACCTTCCTCATATATATATATATGTATAGAGAGAGAGAGAGATGTTCAAATGAAAACTTTGTAAATTTAAAGGAACACCTTGTGGACCACATATGATGTGGGTCCCACATAATATTAAATCATATATGGACCACATATGATGTGGGTCCTACATCATATGTGATCCACAAAATGTTCATTTGTTCCTTTAAATCATTGGTGTTCTTGTATGATCCATCCTATATATATATATTCACATGAAATGAAAAATACACATAAAAAATATTTACATAAGAAAACAAATACATGTAAAATTATCATATTATGAAACAAACAATTTGTGAAACAATATTTTAAATCATAGGTTTTGATCGAAAAAATTATGTGAAAAAATATTTATATATCGATTCTCATGAGTTGGTAACAAATTTGTGATGACTTTGATATTAAAAGTGATCAATAGTCCAAATTTTTTTTACGTTTCTCGCCTTAACTTATTCTTTAACGCTATCATTTACCTATATATGTAATTCTTAGGTCAAGTTTGACAAAGTTATTTTACTTTTTAAGTTTATTAAAAAAAATCTCATTTGATGATCCACAAAATTAGGGATGAGGTCGGTACCGGACCGGTACCTATACCGGTCCGTACCGAAATCGGGAGTGGAAAAAATTAATACCGAATACCGAACCGATAAGAGAAGTTCGGTACCGGTACCGGTTCAGTATCGGGATTTTCGCGACTAGAATCGTTTGGTACCATTTTTTGGGACGACTACCGTTTTTCACCGTTGACCATTAAACACAATAACAAAAACCAAAATCACTTAAGCGGAAACCGATTTTGGAGAATTGCAAGAACCGAAATATGAAGAATTGCAAGAAAAAATCGGTATTTGAGTGAAAAATACAAATAACCGAAAATTGTAATATATTTAGGTGGATTTTCTATAAAAATGGGAAGGGGTTTGTTACCAATTCAAATTAAAAAATGACTTTTTAAATTCCCCGGTTCGGTCGGGATTTATCGGGACTAGTACCGGATCCCGAAAGTGAAAAAACCCAATACCGAATCCCAAACCGGTAGTCATATTCGGTACTGGTACCGATACCAGTTCGGTTCGGGATTTCGATCCGTTGCAGTCATCCCTACACAAAATAATATTTTGAAAATATACTTCGCATTTTAATAAGTTTCAAAGGGATTTTTTCCGACAACTATTTTAATAATTCAACATAATCGTTTCCCTTCCGGTCTTTGATTTGCTAATAAAACGATTCTTACCTGACAATACTTCAATTATTCCTCGTAAGCTTAATCCTCAATAAACTAGAGTGAATTACTTGTTTGTTCATAAATATGTTACGATTACTGGTGGGTTTTGACGTGTCAAACTTTAAACCGTGTTTTAAATCATTTAAGATAACGTACGTTTGTTGAAAATAAAAGTTGTTTTTGTTTCATCAGTTTCCATGTCAAGTAGCAGAAGAAGGATCACATGTTGCATGAATAAAAAGGCCGGTTTTTATAATTCTAATTAAAAACAAAATAATTTCCATTAAACATTTAAAAATCACCCTAAATATCAAAAAAAAAGCACCAAAATTTTAACAAAATATTCCAATTTTAACATAAAAGGGGTGGTCTCTTAAACTTTTACCATATAGCTCAGTTGATAAAAGAATAATACAATTTTGATCAAATATATAACAAATTATGGGTACGATTTCAGGCCTTCTGCTAACCTTAATCGTTAAGTGATTTAAAAAATATTTTTTTACATTAATGTTATTTAAGACGTGTTTTATATTATTTTTTGTCCAAATACAAAAATACGGTTTGCCATACTTTTGGACGAATAGGCTATAAAAGAGAAGGTCGGTCTTGCTTTAGTTCTATTCTATATAGTCTTCTCTATTGGGCATTTGTACCGCCTCAACTACTATACAATTAACTCTTGCTATTTTATATATATACACATATTTATATATATATTTACCAAATATAGAAAATCATATGGCCCTCCCTGAATCGCAGTCACAAATGGACAAAACTTTGCCTGATGCTTGGGACTACAAGGGTAGTCCGGCACCACGTTCCACCACCGGCGGCTGGGCCAGTGCCGCCATGATTCTAGGTCCACCACCACCACCATCACCATCACCGGCGGCTCAATCACTTGTACCCACCCTTTCAAGTGATTGATGCAAGTCGCCTGAGATGTTTTTAAGTTAATTCCTTTTCTTTTTTCGTTAAAGATCACTATTACTGTTTTACTGATGTGGTAAGTTTTTCAGGGGTGGAGGCATGTGAAAGGCTAACGACGTTGGGTATCGCCGTTAACTTGGTGACATACTTAACTGGTACTATGCATTTGGGAAATGCTAACGCCGCTAACGACGTCACTAACTTCATGGGTACCTCTTTCATGCTATGTCTTCTCGGCGGTTTCGTCGCCGACACATTTCTCGGCCGGTATCTTACAATCGCCATTTTCACGGCCGTTCAAGCAACGGTCAGTAATTTTCTTTTACTCTTCCATTCAAAAAAAGGGTCAATATATTTATTTCTCATAAAGCTTACCTTTTTTTAACAGCAACGGTCAGTAATTAATCTTGGGTTATTTCTTTTTATGATTTTTGATTTAACTTTTTATAAGAATTAATTAATAGGGTGTGACAATCTTGGCGATTTCAACCGCCATTCCCAGCCTACAACCACCAAAATGCACCAAAACCGGCGGCTCCTGTATTCCGGCGACCGATCTCCAATTAGCCGTTCTGTACATGGCCCTTTACTTAACCGCCCTAGGAACCGGCGGGTTGAAATCTAGCGTATCTGGTTTCGGGTCGGATCAATTCGACGAATCAAACAAGGAAGAAAAGACCCAAATGACCGCTTTCTTTAACTGGTTTTTCTTCTTCATAAGTATCGGGTCACTGGCGGCGGTTACGTTTCTGGTTTATATCCAGGATAACCTTGGGCGGCGATGGGGATATGGGATCGTGGCTTGTTGTATCGGGTTAGGGTTGTTGATCTTCTTATCGGGTACCCGAAGGTATCGATTCAAGAAGTTGGTGGGAAGTCCGTTAACCCAAATAGCATCGGTTTTTGTTGGGGCGTGGAGGAAGAGGCATTTGGAGCTTCCTTCGGATCCTTCATTGTTGTTCACTGTTGATGATCTTCAAGGAACTGATGATACCAAGATTTTGAAGCAGAAGTTGCCTCACAGCAAGCAGTTTCGGTTAGTCATTCTATTTTTTTCTCTTAATGATGTGTTTTTTTTCTCTTAATGATGTGTTTGAAAAAAAATAAGATGTTTGAGAAACCATAAACTAGTTTATAATTATAATGTTTTAGGAGCTTTTTGTCATTCTTTTTAATTATAATCCTCATTAATATTAGTATTAATATTAATTATTAATTATTAATTTTTATTTTTTAATATGTTCTTTTTGATTATTTTATATGATAGTTTTGTCAAACATGATTTTTTTTATCAGTTAGCTTATCAGTTATCTGTTAACTTATCACTTAGTTTACCAAACATAACCATAATTAAAATTAATACTTGTTGAGTTGGATAATCCAACTTTTTATCCAAATAACAGTAATCTATTTTTTTTATTTTTTTTGAACAAATAAAAAAGTACTAAAAGGATATATATCACGAGCGCCTGAATCTCAACCCAGTCTGTCAACAAATAATCATGGATAACATACAACCAAAAACTTTTTGTAGATTTGTCTCTTTTTTATTTAAAGGTAAAATACAAAAAACTTGTCTTTAGTTTAACAAAAGGATTCTTTTTTAAATTCAAAAAACGTTTCAAAATTTTCTTTTTTTTTTACTGATTTTGACCGGTAATTGATGTATTTTGTAACACTTAGATCTATGTTAGTTTGGTTAGTTTTTCATTAAGTTTGTATGGATAAAGTGGTCCATGTAAACCAAAAAGCACATGTATAGCTTACTGAATAAGCTTTGAGTTCCATTAAGCTTGTTAAGTTGCTTACAAACAGACCTTTATTTAATGTTGGTATAAAATAGAAGGGCTAGGTTTACAGGAAAAAAAAACGAAAAACTAAGGAACACCCTGTTTATTTGGACGGTATGTGATATATATATGCAATTTTCCTGGTACGAACATGCCACATATGCATAAAAACCAAAAAACAGCTTCAATTACTTGTATTGTACATGTGCATATCATCCAGATAAATGGTTGCCAAAGTGTTCTATCGGCTTTTCATTTTTTTTCTTTTATAGTTCTCTCCCGAAACCTTCTCTAAAATAGAAACTCTTTTGTATTAAAAAATATAATTTTGATGATGGCAGTTTCCTTGACAAGGCAGCAATAAAGAAAAATGAAAAATCTGGTGAGATGGTGAAGATGAACAAATGGTATCTTTCAACTACAACCGATATAGAAGAAGTGAAAATGGTGATCACAATGTTACCAATTTGGGCCACCACTATCATGTTTTGGACAATTTATGCACAAATGACAACTTTCTCAGTCTCACAAGCCACCACCATGGACCGACACATCGGAAAATCTTTCCTCATTCCTCCTGCATCCCTAACCGTCTTCTTTGTCGGTAGCATCCTCTTAACCGTCCCCATTTACGACCGTATCATCGTACCAATCGCCAAAAGATTCCTTAAACACCCACAAGGTCTTAGCCCACTTCAACGAATCGGCATAGGTCTGGTCCTATCCACCTTAGCCATGGTTTCAGCCGCACTAACCGAGATCAAGAGGCTCCACATGGCTAAGTCTCGTGGTTTGGTTGACGACCCATCTAAGGTGGTCCCGCTTAGTGTCTTTTGGTTGGTCCCACAGTTTTTCTTTGTGGGGTCCGGGGAGGCGTTTACGTACATTGGTCAACTTGATTTCTTCTTGAGGGAATGTCCTAAAGGAATGAAGACAATGAGCACCGGATTGTTTTTAAGCACGTTGTCGTTAGGGTTCTTTTTTAGCTCGTTGTTGGTGACCATTGTGCATAAGGTGACCGGAGATAAGGATCCGTGGCTAGCCGATAACTTGAATAAGGGGAAGCTTTATAATTTCTATTGGTTGTTAACGGTTCTAAGTGTTTTGAACATGGGGTTGTATTTGATATGTGCGAAATGGTACGTTTATAGGGAGCATAGGCTCGCTGGTGAGGGTATCGAGTTGGAAGAAGAAGAGTCTGTTGCATGATCCGATATGATGCTTATTTATTTGACTAATTGCTAAGTATCTAAAGTTACTTCGGTTTGTATTATAATTTGTCATGGAAAAGAATTGAAAGACGATGACAAAAGAAAAAAATGGAGATGTAAAACTGCACCCGTTTTTTTTTTTGGTTAGGTTAAACAAGTGATGAAGAAATATATCAAGTTTTTATGTGTATATCTCTCGTTTTTTTATGAACTTTATGCAAGAAAGATTGAAGATTAAACCAGTAGCGGTTGAGGACCGGAGGGATGTGGAATATCCCATCTGACCCAGGGTTCGATTCCAGATGTACATAATAGTTATGGCTACTGAGTTTATGAAGGTTGATTTCTTACGGTCACAATTTATCAGGATTACTCTGGTCTGGGTATAAGAACGATACATCCTTCCAAAAAAGATTGAAGATTATATTGACAAAAACACACAACTATTTGCTCTGATTATTTTTCTGAATACATCCTTCTGAAGCAACTTCTTACAAAAATTACAGATATGAACAGTTTTCTGAGCAATGAACTCTCTTTTACCCTCTTTTATTTCTATCCAAAATAACTCAAAGATAGATCTAAATTAAGTAGCTAATTTGGTCAGCTAAGAGGGTAGGTTTCGCCATCGAAAAGATTGAAGCTTTTTCTTCTTTTTGACCAGTATCACACGATAATAATATGTGACAAAAGTTGGTAAGAATCTTGAAGAATTGGGTTACATTCGAAGTTTTTAGGGTTCTCCCAATAGATGATTTTGTCCCTGCATTCATAAAAGAAAAACTTTTTTAAGTTTCTTTTTATGCCACTTCTGATGGAATCTAGTACATTAGTTTTATTGCAGAATTGAAATCTAACGTGTTACCTGATAATTCAGGATCTGTTGATGGAATCATTAATTTCTTTGCTAAATTCACCAAATATATTCGGGCAATCATCCCATTTCCGTTCCTCACGTTTTTCCCAGTATCCACCTATATAACGAAAGGTACTGTCTTCACCGTCTTTTTGGAACCATCGTGGTTTCCATCCGTTTTCTTGTAATTTTCTCGACTGCAAAAGAAAATGGTAAATTTATCAACGAAATATATACAGTCAGCAAAGAATTGAAAAACACAGAAAGCAAGAGATAGAATAGAATAGATACCATTCTCTGCCTAGTCTCGAGACGTAGCTTTTCAGCATTTGCCATATCGTATTCTCCCTTCTCCAAATGCCGTTGGTCAGGCCTGAGTCTTGAATCCGTAGGTGGAAGCTTCTCCTTAACCCGTTATCAAACACCCCGAATCAGAAACAATGCAATTAAATGTAATAAATATAGCATCTTAAAATACAAACCAGTCAAAGGTTACAAACTCGTACAAACCAATAAAAAAATAATTTTTTAATGACTTTTTTTCATCAAATGCTATGATTTAAGATGTTATTTCACATATGTGTAAAAGTTTCACATGTATTTGTTTTCATAAGGTTAAATTTTCGCACATATCTGCTTCATAATGTAAAGGTTTCACATGTGTTTTGTTCACATGTAATTTTTTCACGAGGTGAAACAAACATATGTGTAATAATATCTTAAATCATAGCATTTGATTAAAAAAAATCATGAAAAAAGTTATTTTTATATTGGTTTGTACGAGTTTGTAACCTTTGATAGGTTTGTATTTTAAGATGTGTCTATATATATATATACACACAGTTTGAATGAAATGAGTCATCTGTACCTGTAATCCTGGAGTTAACTCGTTCAATGTAATGGCAAAATACGTAAGATTGTATCGAGTGAGATTCATGGGAGGCAAAGTCCTTTGCCACAATAGATTTGCATCGGTCATATCCTTTGGTTTCACATTAACGATTCCATTTATGTAATACATGCTCTCATCCCACTTCCCAAATACCGTTGCATGTTTCTTACCACTACCATCTTCGACAAACCCATGTACCTGTTCAATAATATCAAACCAATATCAGTAAACCAAACTAAACCAAACTGACACAGTAAATCCCACTTAAAAGTAGATATACGCAGACCTGACCTCTCTACAATTTATACTGATAAAGTAAAAATGTACTTTTTGTACTTTTTTTGTATATATATATATATGGTCAGAAGTTTAAACGTAAAGATACTTTTATCATTTTCCTTTTACCTGTCGGGGATTTCTTTCGAGAATAGACTGTTCTTTGAACTTGAGCTTGCATGAGTATTCTCGATTACCACGTATATGCATCATTCCATGATGATCACAATAAACTTTACCCAAAATAAGATTATAAATACTGGTTGTCACCTGACAGCAGAAAAAAACACACAAATATTATAGCTGCCACGAGACTAAAAAGAGATTCAGTAAGATCCACCGGAAAAAACACAAATGTTGATGTTTTATATATAGATAATATATATGTTAAATGTTTTATATATAGACCATTGGTTGCATTTTCGATACCTTGCTCCACTGGAAAATCTCGCCATCATCAAATTCTAAAGTAAGAACACCAACAGGGTCGAGTTGAATCGATCGCCCCCAAAATTTTGTTCTAATGTTGCTGTCCCCCCAGAATTTCCACCCTTTACCTTCGGAATGACATGCTATTAGGGTGGGATGGTGACTAACCTGTTTTAAAAAAATGGCATATAAACTTCAAATTTACAAGAATAAAGATCATAATTTAGTAAGTTACCACAAACATAGGCTAAAACCAACAAACCTTCTCGGAAAAGAAGCGAACTCCTTTCTCTGGATAGTCTGCTTCATAAGTTTCTCCTAGTAAAGGGTTAAACGGTTTACAATGTCGTCCCTCTGAAGAAGCGTAACCAGAAACCGCAAAAGCAGCAACATCTAAGATTCTTTCAAGACTGTTTCCCTAGGAGCAAAATCATGGAAACGACTTATAGCAAAGTTCTCTGATTTCAAAAGCAGTCATATGAAAGATGGTAAGAAAAGGGTGATTAAAATATGAGTTGTACCTCTTTTCCGTGGTGATAAGCGCGATCTAGAAGGTAAGAATACTCCAGGTCCTCAAAACACTTTTGTAAAGATGATATTGGTTCATTAAAATAAACAGGGAGACAGACTCGTGTGAGATCCTTTCCAACGTTATCTTTAATCAAAGACCATAAACTGACCCCTTTTTCTTTCTCAGCAGGATCCGGAAGCTTCTTTCTCCTTTCAAATTGAAGGTCTCCAGACTCGACAACAATGGGCTTCTTATCATCAATCATTTCATTTTCAGCCATAATAACATGAGGCTGGTTTTTTAATTCGGTATCTATAGACCCACAAGGAAAACAATCTTCCGTGTCAAAGAAGTAGGTTTCCTCATCTTCTGAACCCTCCTCAAGTTCTTGTTTCTCAACATCATCAGATGATTCGGTTGTACTCCATTCTAAATCATTTTAATCAAACAAGAAACCATCCAAAAGCAGATGTCATATCATACATACATGCTACATATATATATATATAAAACATTAACATATGAGAATAGTAATATACCACTATATTTTCCACGATGTAGATCTGAAAATTCCTGTTGTGTCAATTGATACTCTCCTTGAGGAGCTCCAGAGGCTTCAACTTCGATATTAGCAGCCTGATGTATGCAAAAGACTCTTGCTTTATAAGATATAACGATATTTATTTGGTTACATAACTCCTCAACCACATATTAACTACTTCATTAGGTAAACTGTACACATAACAACCAAAAGCAATTTATGATCGATGTAATTTATTATCAGGACTGACTGATTTTCCTGAAATAGGGTTTATGAGCTAATGGCAGTTCAGTTCCATTCCATCCAACTAAAGCTACAACCTAAATTAGTTTCACCAACAATTCCAATGGGTACAGAGTACAGTTATTAATGCCCAGGTGCAATTTATTTAAAGAACCCGATTCAACATGATGGATGTAGGATCGGGATATCACGGGCAGTGCTAAGTTTTTGAGCAAGATTTGGCAAGGTTGCAACTATTTAACTATTTGGTACTTGAAGCTTGGTCTTGAGCATTTCTATGTCAATTTAGACCAATTGGCCATATGGCATGCTTACTAAAATGTAATAATCGTACAATTAGGCTCTTGGTGAATTATTGAGAGCTAAAAAAGTAAGAAGATCACAATCTCACCCCAACCACATGGGTGGGCCTTCAATTTTTACAACTTTTTTTAAAAGTTACAGTTCTTGGTAACAATGCAGCAATCAAAGAATACATTTACTAATTAACTACTAAACATAAAGAAAATATACCTCCAACTGCCTCAAGGTATCGAGTAGATTTGAACGCTCTTCACAAAGAAGTTTAACTTGTCCTTGTATTTCGGAAAACTCCAAGAGCATGATCTGCTCACAGTCCTTGATTACTACCTCACTGATTCCTTCTTCGAGTAATCGCTTTTTTAATCTTTCAGTTGAGACAGATATATCAGTTTGTATAATAGAGGGTTTATCATTCAATAATCGTCTTGGAGTAAATAGATTTCTGGTTGAGGCCAAAGCTTCAATCCAAGCAACCCTTTCTTTCTTTGAACTAGTTCTCAAATGAAGTGTCTTTGTAGCAGTAAATATATAAAATCGCCTATCATCTGATCTGCTTTCTCGGAATGATGACACCTGTCCAAAATGTAAAACATTTCAAGATCATTCCAAAACAGATGCCCAGAAACCTTTTATTCCCTTAAACAACATTCAAGATAACTTCTTTTCTTCCACCATTTGCTTTCTTGTTTAAATGAACCTTAACTTTTAACAATAAGGAATTAAAACTGAACCATATAACCAAGAGAAATCAACAACCTAAAGGACCCTTATCCTCCTATACAAAATAGCTGTTATTCAAACAAAAGGCCAGGCCTTTTTTTAAATGGATTCTTAATCGATCTATATAATATGAAACCAAACAAAGTTACACCACCACTACAGTAAACTCGCAAATCCCAAAAGTCTTGAAGAATCAAGTTATTCAACCTGCACTTAATCAACTCATTTTCAGGTCTACAACAAATGGGTTCAAACCCAACCATCAAGAAAAAAGAAAAAAAAAGGGGATAAAGAAAGTGGGGGGGATTAAGGAAACAATAGGCAACCAGATCAAACGAAGATTTAGTCAAGATCGCTGTTCCAGCAGGAATATGCTAAAAGAATATGCTAGACCGCTCCAGCGATTGTTTTGATGAAAAAAAGCTCTGATCTTTTCAATTTCCATCCAAGAAATATCAGTTTAATAAAATTATAAGAAATTCAAGAAAGATATAAACAGAAACGGTGAAGGACAAAGCAATGAAAATGTTTATATATTACATTGTACTGTGTGTGTATATATATATATATATACTTTTATGTAAGCATGAATGAATGAATCGAAAGAAAGAGATGGGCAAAAACTCACCAAAGACAAGATCTAAAGGAACAGAGAGTTGTACAAGGACTGAAGCAGAAGTGAATTACGAACAAAATGGGTTTCAGCGACCACAAAATAAAGCCAGCCAGGCTGCTTGCTATGTGGCCCCTGTTGATGTGACCCACATAAAACAAACAAGTAATAATTATTTACTGAATTGCTATCAAGATATACAAAATTCAATAAATACTGGTGTGTATTTAGTCATAGAATGGTCAAAGGGGCCTGAGCTCGGATATCAAGGTAATTCATGGCGGCACGGAAAAGATGTGTAATCGGAGTCAACTTTTTGCCGTTAGAGGAAATTTTTCCGTCCCTGTACTCGACTACACTTTCTCAATCTTTTTAACCCCTTTTATATATATATATATATATATATATATATATATATATATATATATATATTACTTATGTTTTGATTTGCATATTTGATTTCATTACCTTGAGGTGAACGATTCCAACAGTTTTCTGATTCATGTGACGTCTACTGCTGCCACAGCTATCGAGGCGTTTGAGTCTTCCGGAAGATACGTCTCCGATGAACCTAACATCTTCGCCGGCGGCGAGTATTTCTGGTTGGAGGATCTTGGAGTAAGATAGTACGCCGTTGCGTAAAAGAAACCATCTTGATTTCCATCCTTTACCGTAATTTGTCCATTTGTATACAACTCCGGCGAAGGTTCTAGTGGCGGAGAAGGAGTGAGATCCGGCGGACGTCCATGGGAGGAGGGCATTGGCGTTAGAAATGAGGTCGGCGGCGGAAGATGACCTTGATAAGTACGTGGGTTGTGGCGAATGGTGGTCGCCGGCGATGGATGGATTGTCGAGCGATATGCAACACAATGGATGCATTTCTTTTACTCGCATTTTGAAGTCAAATTAGAAATTGAGCATGAGAATGAGAATGAGAATGGAGTAATTGGGTATGATTAAAATCATTATGGGTATGTGGTGGAATGAATACTTATAGTGGTCATCAATGGCAAAAGGGTAAATTCAGTGACTCCATGGATAGTATACAGAGTCTTGTAAAAGCTTCACGAGAACTTGAAGATGGAGTCCACGTTGATACTTGTTTTACCAAAAACATTTATATTTATTCAACTCTTTCTTTACTTTCAGTCAATTACACATACCTCCTTCATCATTTCTCAATCTTACACTTTTAACCCTCCGACCCTTTCTTTCAATTTCTAATTTCTATCCATACTTTCCAACCTTTTTTACCCGTTTACTATTGAAGCTCAACCCTGTAATTAAATTCAAATGCGACAAAATAGATGGGTTAAAACGATCAGTTAAACTGTTTATTTGAATAAAAATTCGTAAAAAACATAATAATACAAAATAAGAGTAAGTAAAGTTATTTAACATTTTGTTTATTTTATATTGGGTGATACAAATAAGAGAAGAAAGATCGTTTGGGGAACCGTATAATACAAAAAGGACGAACAATATTTTAGTGACAGCCACCCAATTAGAATAGCAGTGAAGTAGACAAACAATATCCACAACCAAATCTTGACCACCTTCTTAACTAAATTCAAACTAACAACTTTATATAATAACTAAGGTCTAAGATTTATAATATAATATGTATAAAATTATATGTTAAGTTATATATTTTATCTATAACTATGTGATTTATAATAAATTAATAAGTTGAAGGAAAGAAAAGAAAAAAAAAAAAAAAGTGGTTATGAAGGGTGTAATGATATTGTCCCAAAATTGGGCAAACAAAAGAAATCGAATCACATAAAACCCATTTTGTAACTTTGTTGAAAACGTGTTCACATTATATATTAGATTAAGGATGGTGCAAGTATTTAATTCCACTTTACAAAAATGGCCCCATTTTCTGATTGGTTCCAACCACAAGCAACAATCTTATCATCACATTAATTAATCAATAAAATTTACAACAAATCTCATTATATAGTAATACAACCATAAACGACTTTCACATAGAAAATTTATTATTAATGGGATTAAAAAAATAGAAATTTATGGTCAAGGTATACGCATTTAAATATTTATGGGTTTGATTTAAAAAATAAATATATATAAATATAATTTGTTAGAAAGAGGGATTAAGTTGAAAGTGATTGGTGGTGGGGAAGATGGATTAGACAAAAGACATGGTCATGTGATAAAAGAGTGAGTTTAGGCCTCAAAGGATGTGGGCATTGTGCCATTGTCTATCTATGTATCTATTGCCATTTGCCTCTTCCCCTCACCTTTTTCCATTGTCACATCATTTTTTTTTAACTTTTCTCTGTTCTAAACTAAACATCACAAATTTTGTATTTATAATCGATTAAGAGTTATGATTTGTTAATAATTTTTTACTATCAAGTGATTATAACACGTCGGTCTTCTTGGTAAAAATAATATATTAATTTCAACAACTAAAAACAATGGATTTTTTTTTTAAAATCTACCTTTTTCAAATAGTTGAACATGTAGTTACAAACAGAGAAATGTTGTTAATTTATGTATAAAATATTGGGATGAATTAGTGTTTTAATCATAGTTGGTGGATGAAATTTTCTAGTATGTTTATTGTCAAATTCCTAGTATCCTCTTCAACTGAAAAGAAAAAAAAAGGGTTAAATATAGAATTTTTATTTATAACTTTGTAATGGAAAAAGTTTCAACCTTTTCCCACCGCCAATCCAATACTCTGTGCCTCTGTCTAACTACAACCACATGATCTCTACCAATCTCAAATTAAATTCATAGCCCATAGGAGGACGACTCTAAATTCTTACAAAAAAATTAATATTATGTTATATATATATATATATATATAAAGTGAAACAACAGCTGGCAATGAACCATATTTTGCATGAGTACTGAACAGGAAAAAAAATCTCATTGGATAAAAATTCAAATTAAAAGGTGCAGAACAAGATATAAACACACCAAACCAACCCTTAATTGGCCCCTCCACCTTCATCTCAATGCTTTTGCACCTTATTTTCTAGATATCCCTTTTTGATTTTTATTATTGTTTGTATTTTCAAATAAAACCCAAGCAAAACAGAGTAAACAAACAGAAAAAACACATAATAATAACGAATTTGTTGTATATATACATATATATATATATATAGATAGTGTGTGTGTGTGTGTGTATGTAAAGAATTTGTTGTTGAAGAGTAACAAATGTAGGATGTATTATGAAATAAGTAAGAGCACTATTATACCACACTTGGAAGTGTTATTGTCATGTGATTTTGATCTGATTCGAACATGGAAGTTAGTCAAACAAATGATGAGCATTTGTTATGTTTCTTATCACAATCACCAACCTCTATCTCTCAATGTGAATCATGCATCAATAACTGAGTGGCTACGCATGTGCTTGCAATAGCAATTCTTTAAGTCAACAAACCTTTTCTTGATATGAAAGTTTTTATCTTTATATATCATTAGGGAAAGTTTTTATCTTTCACATATCATTAGGGAAAGTTTTTATCTTTATATATCATTAGAATCAATCAAGACATCCCTAATTAATTTACTTTCTACTTCATGCATGCCTGCCTGCCCTCCATACCAATAATAATGATGCTAATACTGTTTATATTTCACCTTTGCCAAAGTTATATATATATATATATATATGTCCCTTATCCCCCACACCAAATATTCTGGTGTCCTTATTTTTTGTTGGGTGGGTTAATTATAGAAAAAAATTGAAGTACCTGCAAGCACACGAAACTATTTCAGCAGTCGGCATAGCAGCTGGTGGCCTCACAAACGATGCTTGATAAGATGTATCGTATCGATATGAGCATTTGGGCCTTGCTATTCCCTACAAATATATAATGACAAGAAATATCAATTCTAGTTTTCGTGATTCAATTGAACCATATGTGATATCCACACACTTGTTTGTTGAAAAGATGAGAAGAAAAAAAAGACCTTTTTATTTGTTTTGCTTTGTTTTTAATGTCTGCAAATAAAATCTCATAATACCCTGTGTTTTTCTTTCCCTTTTTTCTTGGAAATATATATATATATATCTAAAAAGGAGTATACAAAAGAAACAAACATATATTTCACACAATATTGAAGCTCACAAAATATAGAAAGGAAACAAGCACCTGAGCTAACCTTTTCCTGCACATATTCGTATATATATAATGTCGTGGGTCCCAAGTGAGTCGATCTGTCTTCGTGTGTTCTCCATCAAACTTCTCTTGCTACAATTCCTGCACATATGTATATTTCAATGGTGTCAGTAAATTTCTCATCTTTGATCTTTCTATCCATTATATATCCATATCAATCATGATTGAACTGAGGGTAATCAAAAATCTACCTTCATATTATCAAAAATATTGGTCAAACTTTCCAATTGTGGTCCTGATTACTGCACAACCCAATAAAGAATATGACCCCACACCAAAAAAAAAGCAAAGTTTATTCAATATTAACTTGCTACGTACAAATAAGGACACTACGGGATATCTCCAAAATGTGATGTACTTCATGCAGGAGGAGAAGACTATTGCTATCTTATCTTATGGAGTACTTCTTGCTGAATACTTAAAAGAAAAAATAAATGTGTGTGTTTCTTGTTCTGATAAGTTTCAAACTAGCAACTTAAAATGCCAAATAATGAAGAATTATATAAAATTCTTCAAATAATGCAGTTCCGTGTCCTAATACAATGACAATAAAAGAAAAAGAAATTTTTAAAAACAGGTCGAAAAATGTCCAAAATTCGTGTACCACTAAGCATAGGTTCTACATAAAGAAACAAGACTACATTGTCAAGAAACAGCTAAATGTTTTCATCAATCAACAGTCAAACTGAATATTTGGGGACCATTAACAATTTTTACATAGATAAATTATATAATAAGGGGCTTATAAACTAAAGGCCACAAAGTTTCAAAATACTTTAAAAGTTAAAATGTCCTTTGGTAAACCTCTGGCAAGTTCTCATTAGTTTTTGTTCGGGACCATCCAAGTTGTTTTCTGCAAAAAACAACGTGCTAGCAATTAATTTCTCTCCAGTAAAAAAAAAGAAAAAGAAATTGAACTCAAGGACAAATGGAGATAGACAACATTTCCTATTAACATGGGACACCCTGTTTAAAGAAGCTTTTTATTTGTCGTGTTAACGTATGACACCCAGTTTGATGCAAGCTCTTTTGAAAGCTTAAAACTAAGATTCATTTAGCCCCCCACCCCTCAAGGGTATGATATAAGCACCCCACATGTCAACTCAAACTTGATGCAGAAAAAAAGGGTTTCACAGCTCAATTTGATAAAGCGTGTCTCCAAATTCAACGTCATAATCACAATAATGAACACAAACTGCATAAGATAACAAAGATATTTAAACAAGACTACATTAAGAGAATCATTTATACTGTATAGACTAAAGATAACAGCCAATCAATACAAACCAACACATCATCAAGATACTGTTTTTGACGGATTAAAGCAAATAACTTTACAACTGATATAGAAGAGTTCACTAAAAGAACGTGAAAGGAAGTCGGGTATGTCCCTATTAAGATGGCAAGTGAATGAAGTGATATGGAAGAATAATGCTGATGACCCACTTAAGAACTCGGTTATTGATAATAAATAAATAAATAAAGTCTCTGTCTCCCATTATCAGAACCATGATCAAGACTGTAGTGTTTGAAAAATTTAACCAAAATATTCATTGTTATGCAATTGTCTAGAAAATGAACCTGTCTATAATGCAAATAAAAGCTACTCTACCACTAGGTCCCCTAGTACAGAAAATTCAAAACTGGTTCTTTCAGCAGAAGTTAAATAATGGTAAGATGGACCAATTATTGAATTCTTCGCCATAGCATGTACTAGTACTGTATTCTAATCTCTTAAAGATACGTAGACTCTAAAGATGCTACTCAGTGCTATTTTTCCAGATATGAATCATGGCTTAATGGGCTTAATGGGCATGCAGCTAAAGCTCGTTTTGAAGGCAACATGGTTGTTTGGATAGCAAACCAAAAGTAGTTTTCACGTGTGTAAGTCATATTGTAGCTTGGAAGTGTTATACTTGGAAGCACAAATGGTCAACCAGATTACCATATTTAAAGTCTTATTCTATGTGATTGCCTACGAGTAGCCAATAGATCTCTAAAGATATTAAAAGGTAACTTATGTCTTATGATGTATTTGCTCAAACTTGTTTGGCCATTAGACTTTTTTCTTGGAGCCTGATCCATAGAGAAATGGATATAGACAAGAAAATATGCAAAAGTAACTTAACAAACATAGAACAGTATAACACTATCATCTATAAACATAGAACAGTACATAGCTGCAGACCCTCTATCGTTCAGCATCCAAATTTAAACACATAATTGAGACAAAGATGTCTGAGAGAAAACATGTCTTCTGATAAAATGTGATCCAAAGATATTAGTCACAGCCCGTGTTGCAAGTCAATAATATACAGCTGCAGAAAAGTTTAACATGATTACACTATTCACTAAATGACTAAAATCAGCATCATGGAAGCATCAAATCAATGTCGCATGGCATCCAACAAGTATTCAAGAAAACGTAGGCCTTGGAGCCCCAAACGCACATGACTACTGATCCTCGGTTTGAAAATTCTAAACATCACAAAGCGTGTGGCAAATGGCTATTGGTTATTTACGACCGACTATTAGCTTCTTTTCATGATGGATTTGTGACAAAAAAATATTGTTGTTATTAGTATGGTGATTTTCAATTCTAAATTACCTTAAGAACCTTTCTTTTCCTTGTAATGTTAGTAACTTCGAAATTTGATTAGTCTAATATTATATACCATTGTATCCCTTTTGAGTATTTTGCTACTCATGTTCTAAGAACTTGATGTCTTCTCTTCACTTCATTATAGGAAGTCCAAGAATCCATGCTTACATCCTTCATCCTTTTGATCAAAATAAGGGAACTTTCCTTAGTGAAACTTACCATGACATGAAACAAAACTTTTTTATCACGAAGATCATAAAAGGACATAATCATTTGGTCCATAACATGAAAAACTAGCTCGAGATGCATTTGCTATCAAGTGAAGCATACTTTGAAACAAAAATGCTATAAATTTAAATACATGCAACTGTGCTTGACAAGTATGTTCCTACTCAGGCATTCCATCAACATTTTCAGATCAAGTGCCCACCTTTAACATCAAGAATATCATCTCAATTACAGTAAGCTGGATCCTGCAGATTGTAATTCGCATTATGAACCATAAAACTGTAGTGATGATCAACATAACTTGGAGTTCTATTGTACAACCATAATGTTCATGGAATCACTCATCAATTCAAATCACAATTGTGCATTGCATATAACAGTCATTAGTGGACATAGAACACAAAACAATTCAAGAAAACTGCTACTATTTTGTGATTAATTTCTCATTACAAAATAATAGTAACATATAACAAAAGGGAAGACAATTATCTTTAAGAATATGGTTTCCTTGAGTCAGATGAGCCAAAAACTCAAAATTCATGAAGTGAAATATAAATAGAGCATTAGAAAAACAACTAAAGTCGGCACCAGCAACAACATCAAACACAAAAATGCGTCCGAGCAAAGGACTTGAAACAGAAATTGCGATTGTCCAATCCAATCAATAATAGAACAATCTTCAAACACTTGACCTTCTCAATTAAGTTCATCCAACGATGATCTTACCAGATTAGAATTCGATAGAAGGTGGAAAACCTTAAGATATAAAATCCGAGGAAGGTTAAAGCAGGCGGAAATGTAGCAAACCCTAAGGGCATGCTGATGCCGGCTGGCCGCTACTCCGGTAGGGAATTGAAGGGTCAGTTGTGGAAGGAAGAGAGTCAGATCAGGAGACGTCGGAGTTGATAGACGGCGGTGGCCGAGATTCACGATGGATCAACCGTGGGTTGGTAGAACAGTCGTAACAAGAGCGTAGTACGGAACACCATTTTTGGCGTCAAATCCTCTTGTTCAACCAAACACAATTTACTTGCTAAAAATTCTTTTTTTCATGTTAGTTAGTAATTGATACTATGTTGAAAAGAAAAAAATACTCTACTAAAAGTAACATCATTTTACTGTTTTCTTTTAAAGATAATTTACTATAATAACGAATGTTTTCAATACTGACTAACAAAAGAACACGAAAATGACCAAATGTAAAAGTTTACATGTGATTTTACAATAACAAAGTAACAGTCAAGATAAGGGTGTGTAAATGACATAATTGACCACCAAAATTGTACGAATCACATGAGTTTATATGTACAATTTTAGAATGAAATTATACAAAGTTCAAGTATTTTCTTATTCTGTTATTTATTTTTTTATATAAACCTAACTCTACTTGCCAATGATAATCGTTGGCTTTCTAGATGGTTTTTTTTAAATAGGATCAAAAATTGATTCTCAAACAGGTCGAGCCAATCGACGTTAGTTCTTGAAAGTTGGATTGTAATCGGGTCGGGTCGTCTCAGCCCAAAATTATAGGACCAATCTGTTACCCAAAGAGCCAGAGCCTATCTCATTGGGCCAGTCTCAAATCTGATATCGGGTCTAGCTAGCTTTATTTTTTTAAGTTTTTTTATCCAAAAAGTTTATATAAGTTATTATAATTACGATTTTCGGAATTAAACTTTAAATATTACATTTATTTGAAAAATCTTGTACTTGTATTACAATTTATAAAATCTAGAAAAATGGGTAACTTAAAAAAATTGGTCTTGAACCAGACCTTAAATTTTCAAAAAAGAATTTTTAACCAAATAGGAAAAGGTAGAATGGATGGTTGGCATTTTTTAAGCTGAACTGGTCCAAGTTTGACCCCTTTTTTTAAGTGGTGTAATTTAAATACATTCAGTAGTCTCGATATCTAAATATTATGCTAACTATACTTTTTTTTATTTCTTCGTCCCTTTCTCCATTAATCAATAAAATATTTGTTTTCAATATTAATAAAACTTTGAAAAATTATTAATTTGACATATAGATGTGTAACGATAGATCATTTAGAAACCATATTTATTTTGGGAATAGATTAAATATTTAATATAGTAGTTATAATGAATATTAGTTTTATCATAAATATCATTTACTTCTATTCTTTGTGAGATTAAATATTGATCATGAATGATTTGTAAAAATAAAGATGGTGCCTCCTCGTAATTTCTAAGGCTATGTTTGTCAAACTAGCTGATAAGCTAGCTTATGACTGATAAGCTAGTTTATGACTGATAAGCTAGCGTATGACTTATAAGGTAGCTGATGACTTATGAGCTAGCTGGTAGCTGATGAATAAGTTATGTTTGGCAAAAACTAGCTTATGAGCATGTGAAATGATAAAAAAAGGGCATGTTGAAAATAAATAAATAATATTAGTTAGGGGTATAATTGGAAAAAGTGTCAAAAAGCTTCTCATAAGCTACTTCAAGTAGCTTATTGATAAGCTAGCTTATAAGCTAACTTATGTGCATCCAAACGATTACTCAGAAAATAAGCTAGCTTATAAGCTAGCTTATTTTTACCAAACAATGCCTAAATATGCATGCTATGGGCTTTTGCTAACATAATTATCAATATGGGTTTTGGGCTTGGCTTGGGCTACTAAAAGTATAATTTGAAGTTGAAAAGGAGCCCAAAAGGCCGAATGGGGTTGCTTTGCTTGCACAATTGCACAAATGCTTCCTTAAGCTCTCTCCTCGTTAGAGAATCTTTAATGCGAGGTTCTTATAAGTAAAAAGTGTATTAACTTATAAGAAAACTATCATTGTAGAGAGGTTTTTATAAGAACCTAACAAGTCATAGATATCCCAACAAGAATCTTGGTTTTTACCATGATTTTTGTGAAAAATGTCATTTCACTTATTTTTTATTTATTTTTTTGACTTATTTAATTAGTAAGTTTTTTTTTGAACGGCAAGTTAGTAGTTAGTAGTTAGTGATTCGGACCCACAGTGACATCCATAAGGGTAGTATGCGGGACCCGAACCTTCACCTTAGAGGATAAACCCCCACTCCTCCACCATTTTTAGGAAAACCACCACTCCCGAGGCTTGAACCCGAGACCTTGTGGATGATGTAAAAACCCCGGTACCCTAGGCCAGAGATCCTTTGGTAAGTATAACTTATTTAATCAATGGGATCCATAAAAAGGATGTTCTTATAAGAACCTCCATTGTGGAATCCTTGATAAGTTGCTAATTTAAGGAGATGACATTAAGATGGCAAAAAAATGTACAAAATGAAGGTTCTTATTAGAACCTCCATTAGAGATGCTCTTAATCACCAAGAAACAAATTCTGTTTAAATCATATTATTTTTCATACTTATTTTGGAACATTTTTACTTAAAATTTACTAATACATTGATTTTAGGGACTTTTTGACTTTTCAAAATTTGGATCTATTAATTTAGTATTAATTAATGTCCAGATTTTCAGTAAAGCATTAATTAAAGCAAAATGGCGGGAATATATATTTTAGTTAATGTGATTTCTATTAATTTCCGACCCTTGTTTAACTGCATTTTTAACAAAACTGTTACAATTTCTTAAAATAAAAAAGTCAAAGTATTAATAAAAACAATACATTTGAAGATTCTGAATTTCATTCATAGGATTAAATCATCCAATTAATATGATAACACAATAAATTTTTGAGTTTTAAAACATAGTTTCTATGCTTTTAACGGCTAGTATATAATGGTATTTTGATACTTAATTTTAAATTCGGTAGTAATGATTCTTGACAAATGCATCTATAAATAAGAATTCACCGTCACTTTCTCGGTTTACTTTTCATCACTCTAATTAACTTGTTCCTCGTTACTTTCTCACTTTGAACTATTTTTTATAAATCAACGTTCTTTGCCTAGCAGTTACTTGGTTGATATGTATATGATTGACGAGGAGAATAATTTGATTGTATAAGTATGAGATTATTTACTAATAAAAGTTCAAGAGAGTTTTCAACGGCTTAATTATTAGTCACAACGTTGTCCAATGTGATATAACTGTGCGTCACCAAGCAACAAATTTATCCTGGCCACTTCACCATTGACACTATAATACAAAGCTTCAAACCCATCAGAATCATAATGTATGAATGAATTCACACGTAAATGAAAGTTTCTGATAATAAGAAGAAAGAGAACAAACAAAACACCTATAATATAGTCTTGTTGAGATTCCATTACACTCTTGTCTAATTTCTTTATTTAGTAACCATAGGTGTCTAGACTAGCACACTTCGATTAATCCCATGTGGCCTAAAGTTAACAATCATACAACCTTAATGACAACCTCAATGATCTTAAGAGGACTTGAACTGATTTCATGATGACAGAAACTGTCTACTACTGCTTATGCGGCTTGTTTGTTTTTAAAAGAGGTGCAATGTTTTCCTATTGAAAAGCAAACAAAAAAACGGATTTTGTCGGTGTTTGGGAGGAAGCAAAAACTATTGCTATAATTTTTACAGGGTTGCTTCAAATATGAAGAAATGGTTGAAATGATACATTCACTCTCACAATCTTTATTTTGGGAGAATACGTCTAATACTTGTAATTTAGCTTTATCTAAAAAATATTAAAATCTTACTTTCTAAAAAATTGATTAAATAAGTCAATCTTTTAAGAGAATGAATCCATAAATTTTGGAAAATTAAGTTTCTTTTAATTTATAAACCAAACAAATCAACAAATTTTGAGTGTTTGTTTTAATTTGTTAACCTAAAATCGATTTAATTTGCATTTTGCAAATGTATTCATACCTTACTATAAATATAAATGAAAGAAGGACAGATACGGTTTTTGTTTAATTATTTTTGGGGCAAGAGTTTTAAAAAAATAAAGGACAAAAAAGGTTTTAGTGAAAGCTAAAAATATAGTGACGAAATGATTATGCTTCACAGTTTTTTATGTGGCCTCTACAGTCTCTTTGACTGGTCTTTTTTTGAGTGACCTGTATAAACAAATATACTCATGTCTGCATGTATTTTTTACGTATTCGATTTTATATATACATGAGAAAAAAACACTAAAGATGGAATTTATCTGGCGACAAACCCAGAGAGATGATTGGGTGACACATGCTATCGTATTATTTTTCAGTTGTAAAGTAAAAGGAATTAGGTTTGTAAAAAGTACGACTGCTAATTTATTTTAGAGAGTACAATCGTTTTATATGGTGTCACCGTATAAAAAAATTCATGAACCGTGTCTCTGAATTTATCTAATGTTTGAATTAATATTTATTTCTTAAAGTTAGCAATCAATGTTGTCATTAATGAAATACTATATTATCCATCTATGATCTCATTTATATTTTAATAATATCATGTAGACAATAAAAAATAAAAATAACAACCTCTATTCTTGTTCAACATATGATTGTTTTAAGTGGTTGAATTAAAATAGTAAGGAAAGTGAAGTGGGCAAAGGATTTTTAGGTGATGTTTGTTTTTAAGAGGTGCTGAAGTTTGAAGTCTGATTTCATCTCTAATTTACAAGAGGTGATGCTAAAGTCTGAAATTTGAAATCTGAATCAGTATAACTGTTTGTTTTTATGCCTGAAGTCTGAAAGCTGAATCAATATGACTATTTCTTTTCATCTTGTGTGAAAGAAACCGGAGGTGTGGGAAGATAATAAGAGGGATTTAAGATGTTAGGTTACCACTTATTTATTTAGACCATATTAAGTGATAAGAGGCTCTGAAAATAATAGAAAAACAAACGGTCTGAATGATAAAACGTCTAAACGAATCAGACATAAGTGGTGATTAAGAGCTTAAAATGAAAAAACAAACAAGGTTTTAGTCTTTCTTGGTCAGATTTACATAGCAGCTGTGGACAGGGACGGACCTGTGTGGTGGCATACGGTGGCACGTGCCACCATATTATCTCTCCGTCGAAGGATAAAATTTTTGGGTTTATGAAGGGTGCAACCGTATCGTTGTAGAAGTGCTACCATATGCTATTAAGAAGTTCAAGGAAGGTGCAACCGTACTTCGTAATCAACCAAAAAACAAAAAAAAAACTCTTGAAATCAATAGAAAAAGCTGAAAAAACTAATGAAATCAACCGAAAAAGTCATTCGAAATCGATAAAAAAAACTTTAAAATTCCTCGAAATCAAGCAAAAAAACTTAAAAATTTCCTCGAACCGGTAGGATTAGGCTAAAAACACATCGAGCGATATTGAACCTTAGTAAAAACATGAAGACATGTCGATGAAACCGTGCGTTTGATAAATATTTTTTGTCTATATTATATGGTGTCACCATATGGAAAAAAATTTGGGTCCGTCCTTGGTTGTGGATTTGATGAACATCGCTTAGGTTTGTTGGGTTATTCTGTTGGGGCTTAATTGATTTTGATAGTTTAAGTTGTGTTGTTTGGTGTACATTCTGTTTTGTGGGTAAATGTCTCATGTAGAAGCTTGAACCTTTCTATTTTTTTCCCTCTAAATTAATATATGTTGCCTTTTGAAAATAATAACCGATCAAGTTGAATTAAAATAAGATAAAATCAACCATTTTCAAATGTTTCATGTTTATTTATTTTTTTATTTTTCTTAATAATGATTCATGTTTATTTTATGTACATGAGTATGTGTAAAAATGAATTGCAAATAATCAATGGTTTTTTAAGATAAACTCAATGAGCTAGTGAACATGAGACATAACTTGTCCCCTATCCAAATGCCATTCGTGACTTTCAAAAATCATGTTTTTGCACAAATTAAGAGAAAATGGAAAAATAATAAGAAAAAAAAAATAGGAATAAAAGGGCCATAAAAGGTAAAAAGTGAAAATATGGGGGGTCTAAATGGAGCACGCCAACAAACACTTAAATTTTGAATTTCACCCCAAGAGAACTCCAAGGGAGATTCAGATTCTGCAGGCGTGAAGAGGCAAAGCCTGGTGCTTTTGTCCACTCAAAACCCACCATCTTTTCATACATTGTCACTTTACACCCTCTCACTTCCCACTAACAGCATTACCTTATCCTTTCCATTTCCATTTTCAAAATAAAACATTAATTATACACATAGAATACGTATCTATATGCACATAATTGATAATTGACAAGTTGTGGGAAAGAACCATAAGAGTTGTGGCGTACTGGTTGAGATCATGGAAGATGTGGTGGAATATTTCATCTGTTCAATATTCAAATCTGGGTGTATACACACTACTAAACGGAAGACTTTTACCTACGAATTTTTTCCTGAGAAATATGTCGCTAAAGGGTGATTCGTTATAAAAATGTCACAAAAGTTGATGGTTAAATTGTTGGTGGATAATTCAAATAAGTGACATATTATCCAGGGTTTCTATAGGTGATCCATTGGTATTTTCGAGAAAAACATCGGATTCTACCGAAACATTGGTATTTTCTGGGTGATCCGTGGGTAATCACCCACGAAAATTTCCCCGGGTGATTTTTGTGCGTAAAAGTCATTTATTTTGTAGTGACAATAATTGTGGTCACTGAGTTTATCAGGGCTGATATATTGCAGTCATAATTTGCCGGGATTAGTCCATGCATAGTCTGGGATACCCTTCACAAATAAAAAAGTTGTAGGAAAAGATAAAATGTGTTGTATCTTGTTCTGATTTTTAATCAGTGTAAGATATTTTTTAAATATTTTATTTTGATACCATAAGTATGTAACTGAAGTGCGTTATACAAAATAAGAATTGAAACAAGGTATATTATAATGTCATGTATTTTTAAATGTAAACTATATACCTAAAATATCGTATTTAAAATATTAATTAACTTGAAAACTTGAAAATTATATATGTTATATAAAATAGAAATCAAATTAAAGTGTGTTATATTTTTCATCAAAGGAAACATGAAGGTTGGTTTTTGTGATGCATTCATTACATAATTTATACATGTGTGGGTCTTAATTAGTTCTTGAAAATAATGCCTTCATCAAGAGCATTGATAGGAGTTCCGAACTTCAATGTTGTGTCCTCCAAATGTAACTAAACTATGTATATAATATATATGGGTTAGGTTTAAATGTGAACTCAATTTTGGCTGTGAACGTGAGAACGAATCTCAGCCACACATCTTCGGTTATGGTGGACACGATCACGGAGGATTGACGCGATTCATGGGAGCGTGGAGATTATTAAAGGAGGGGAACCAGGTCAAAGCCGTCTTTATTGACCGGATAAGTGGCTGAGATTCGTCCTCACGTTCACAACCAAAAATGAGTTCACATTTGAACTCTAGATCTATATATATATATATATATAGATCGAGGTTTATGCGAGAACGGTAATAATTTACGAGAACGCGAGGACAATCCTCAGCCAATCATTTTTGTACATGAAAGTGTACAAAATCACATGTGATTCATGTACAAAATCATATGTAATTTTGTAGATAATCATAGATGATGTGGACGACTTTCCATGCGACTTAAGTGGCCCCAAAAGTCGTCCGCTATAGTTAGTGTAAAATCACATGTGATTTTATACATGAAAAAAATTTCATGTATAAAATGATTGGCTGAGGATTGTCCTCGCATTCTCGTAAATTGGTACCGTCCTCGAATGAACTCGCCTCTCTTTTTTCTCTCTATCTCTCTCTCTCTCTCTCTCTCTCTATATATATATATATATATCAAAATATTGACCTTTAGTATAGTTTATGTGCATTATTAATACCAAATATATAATAAACAAAAACCCATCACCCACTGTCTCTTAGGTTGAGTTTGAAACTGAGCATGCATGCCACTGATTTAAACAATTTCAAAACATGAATAAACATTATATTGATTTCCATTATCTTGTTTACATATGTACCGTTTTTGGTATTGTTAATTATTACTTTTTATTTATCACCTAAGCCCTATTTGAAAAAAAAATGTATAGAATTTTAATTTCGCTATTGCATTTCTATGTTTTGTATTATTTTTATAGGATCCATATATGCAAGATTCAAGCTTTGATTTTTGTATCTCATTATTCTCATACATATAAATATCTTTAAAACTAATGGAAGGAGTACAATTAAATATAGAGCTTAATTAAGCAATTCATCGTATAACTACATATAACTTACGTATAGGTAAATCTTTAAGAAATAAAAGGTACTTAAGAACATCAAATTTTGAATAAAAAGGGGTAACATTTTGCAAATTTATATAAATATTTTACAATAAAAAATGAAAAATTAGGTGTTATCTTATAAAAACCGGAACCAATAATGAGCAAGATTTCAAAACGTACTTCATGATGTGTGTGTGTGTGTGCTTAATGAAAGAAATTTAACTAGAAGGTTAGTTAATCGATCACGAGTCATGACCGATAACAAGTGTTAGGTATTACAAAAAGTCTAAACTAGATGACAATTTGAAATTCATAAAATATTACATAACTGGCCCTCAATTTATCACAAACATTGTAAATTATACCCCCTCTCTTATTGTTTTCTCTAATAGATTTTTTTATTATTTCTATAAACATTACATTCAACTGCAATAATTTATTTATTTTAAAATTTTTAATATAGATTATATTATTATCTAATCTTATCATCTCAATGCATTTAAAAAACTTCATATAAAATAATAACAATTCAACCTCATTGGTAAAATAAAATAAAATAATCATTTTTTCTCTTCCTACGTTAAGTTTTAAAGAATTCTCTAACATTAGGAATTTTTTTATGTTTTTTCTCTGTTTTATGTAACATTATATATAGAGCAACAAAAAAATAAAACAATCATTTTCTTTATTTTATAAAATTTTTGTTGGAGTCCTGAAAATGCTGACCATTAAGCCACCTATTCCCTTATAAAATCAAAGTACATGATTAAATTTTATTAGAAATTATGGATCGTCATTTTGGTTTATATCAAAAGTCTATAATTTTTTATGGCTCATAAATAGTTATGGTAAATTTAGATTTTACATATTTCTTGTAAATAAAATCAAATATTTATAGTTATAACAAAAAAAAGTTGTTTCACCCTCGTTATCATGTACGTTGTGACTTTGGTTTCATCATATATAATAATAAAGATTAGATGAATTACTATAAACCAATAATCTCGTTTGGTTTTAACTTTTAATTAATTACGAAACGAAGGGCTTCCTTGACCTTCTTTGAAAAGAAAAGGGATTGATTTGCAATAAGTAAAGATGGAAAGAAATAATTTTGTTTGCCAGCTTCCAATTCCATTCCTTATATTCTTCTATTCTCAAACTCCCATGTCAAGATTCCTTCTTCTTGATTCTTTCTGGTTAGGGTTTTCCATGCAATTTCAAATTCCAATTTTATTTATTTATTTATTTATTATTTTATTATATTATATACAAAATTTGATTTTTGAAAAAGAAAAAGGCAACAGTCCCCAACCTCATCACCCATCATATCTACACTTAATTACTAAATTGCCCAAACCTACTTCACAGAATCACAATGATTTCCTATTTTTCAATACACTTGATTTTTTATTTAAATGAGTTATAAATCCCACAAGATTTGAATATTTTTGAGTTTTTTTAATTGCTAAGTTTTCATTAAAGAATAAAATGTAAGATTAGGTCAACATTCATGAAGCATTTGTTAAAATGGTGCAATATTATGCTTTAAGGATAATCATAATTGTATACCAATTGTAAAAAAATGATAAAGATTGTTTCTCTTTTTATATGCCTACAGTTTTATGTATGTGCATGAAATATCATTCAATAATTATATTTTTTTTTTGTGAAATGGAATCAATAATATAATAAGATGGATGGACTAGTGTTGCAACTAACGTGAACATTATGCGGATTTGCATCATGGAATCTAGTTCAGAATTTTAGTACTCAATGTTCACTGAATGCTCTATGAGATCTGTGTCACCCTGGCTCATTTGGTTGTATCTACATGCAAGTTTAGAGCAAGCTTTGTTGTCTATTTCTAATATCTGGGTTTAGTTTTTATTTGTTACGTGTTATTTTTGTTTGTTTTGTTGTTGGTTTATTGGGATTTTTTCTGTATCTTGTAGGAATTTTTTGTTTTACTTTTATTGCATTTAATTTGTTCTCAATAAAGTTTTATTGTCTAAAAACATAATAAGTTTATTCTAAATTACAATAATTGACATACAAGTTGTTTTTTAAAACCTAGAAAGTATATTGTACAACATAAGTATAAATTTAATATTGTTGAGAAACAAATTATACAACAACTATTTGTGTATTTTTGCAAAATAAAAAATTGCTTTGTTGTTGATGATCTCCATCAATATCATGATGTTACACAATTGCTTGACCTTTGAAAACTAGTGTTTACCAAGAACATTGCTAGTTACTTTGTTTTTAAGGCACATCATTTAAAGATTTGTAGCATCTATTTGAAGTTAGTTACTAAAATAAACAACATTACAAGACTCGTATTTGATTGCCATCTAAGTACCAACCTCGATAACGACCTCACCCCATCATTCCTTCACTTCTAATTGACACCACTTTCGATCTTAAACAAATCATTAAACTATCCATCAACCATCTTATTAAATATCTAATTGGATCCTGTCATAATGATATACTTATAAGATACTAAAAAAACAAAGTAAATAAAATATGCTCATATGCCCTTTCTATTAGAAATATACATAGATAAGTTACGGAGTTAGTGTATAGGGGGAAGCTTAGATAAATACTTAATATATACCTCTTATTCATTTAAGAAAGTTATTTTTCTTGTTCATCCTAATTTGCCAAATAACTTTTTATAGGATGCCATTGATTTCTATTAAGTTATAATTAAGATTAATTTTCAAAATATATTTTTAACTGTTGATTAATTAAATAAGGTGGAAGGGTTAGATCTGTTTTTACGTTTTCATATTTTAAATATGTTTTAATCTTACATGTATCTTGACTAATCATATACCATTTATTAAAACAATAAATAATTTATGATGCTTATTTTGTTACGGTGTAAAAAATATAAATAAAAAGGATTGTTGTTTATACCTACCCTTTTTACTCTGTATATAGAGTACATGTAAACAAGTTATTGTGATTGATATTTTATTGGGTAAAAAAAGCCTTTGGTAGCATATGAGATTTTTGTTTAGTTTCCATTAACGGAAATAAAAATAGTGATGTTTATGATTGCTTGTAACTTGCCACACAGCTCATTTATGTTTGAGATAATTTTGACGACAATATTTAAAGAATAATTCTTTTAAGGAATTGAGGTTGAAGTTAATTATTTGGAAATGTTTAAGAAGTCACATGATGAAACTTGTATCTATATGCACACAAATAATACAAATATTATGAATCTTGTTTACATCATTTATTAATAAAAAGTTGTATATTCGGTTCTTTTTTCAAATTATAAAAGCATTTTCAACAAATTTCTTTAAAAAAAATCATATTCTCTAAGCTTGAAAAACGGAGATTTTAGATTAATCATTTTATTTTAATAAATTATGTAAAATGAAGAAAGTAAGATTATAACTTTGAAGAAGTTTATAGTAACAATTTATTTTAGTGAAAAAATAATTAATACTATCAATAAAGAATTATTGAAATTGTTAGATAACATAAACAATATTTTACTAAATGTATTAAAATATCTAAAACGAAGAAATGTATTAAAATATTTTGGATTGTTCAAAAAGTAAATAACCTACTAAATTTTCATCCCTCTCTTGTGAACTAGTAGTAGCATATGCAAAAGAAAGATTTTGGAGATTTTGACTAGTTTTTTGCTTTTACCATATTTTTTAAAAATAAAAAAATAGAAGAGAAATGATGGAATTTTCTAAATTTAAAAAATGATCCCTTTCAAAATTTTATTACTTGTGTTGGATATTTTAATAATAAAAAGCAGAAAAAGTATAAAAATGGATCAAAATATGATTTGAACGAAAATACCCACGACTCTAATGAATTTAATTAACAAAGTTAGTGATTAAGTCATGCTTTCAATCTTGTTGGATTACATTTTACACATGTTACATTATCATAAATTGTTTTTTTGAATATATGAATGGTTATATCACCGTTTTTTTTAAGATAAACATAATTAAATAGATTGTCTTAATGGACAATAGATAATAGTAGCCAGGATGGTTGAAAATGTGTAGTTGATATTATTAATTAATTAATTATCTTGAGTTTAAATAAATATTGTTATGTTAAATGCATTGATAAAACAGGGAAAAAAAGTATAGAAAGTCAAAACAAATGATAACCTGACCAAATATAAATATAATGGTATAATGGAAATGGAAATGGAGTCCTCCACCTCCACCTCCACTTGTATGAGGTTTGAAATATGGTGGAATCATCACTCTCCCAAACCTGACCACCATTAATTGCCCTTTTGGATCCTTCAATTTAATACTCATTAATGACTATTTTGTTTTCTCATCTTCACCTTCATCTCTTACCCACGTGCTCACGTAAATCCTCTTCTTTCTCAAGGCTATTTACGTCTTTTCACATCATCTTCCGATTTATTATGGGGCTACTCCGCTTCCATTCCATTCTTTCAGTTTCTTCCAACCTCCTCCACCCACAATTATATACAACAAGCTTCTTTTATTAATCTACAGAGAAAGATATATATATATATATAGATACATATACATATATATATATATATATACAGAGGTCATTAAAAGAGAAGAAAATTTGCTGTCGGCGGCCGGAGATGGCGGCAGGGTGGGTGAAGTCATTACAATGCAAAGCAAGAGCTGTAGACGTTGTCGAGTCTCACCACATTCATCTTCTTCCGGCGTCTTCAAGTTGTAGAAAGAGTTTTCAGAGTCTCAAAGACGTCGTTGAAACCACTAAACAAAAACCCACAAAGAAGAAACCATCGCAACCGCCGCCGGAGCTGCCGTCGTCCAGGAGAACCAAAAGCTCCGTTTCAAGAAAACCCGAAAACATTACCCGGGTACGGAGCAGTAACTCGTCGTTATCCAGTAGTAATTCCAGGCGACACTCACGTCCGTCGGATTCTTATTTTCCGGCGTTGACTGACCTGCCGGAGGGACATCCGTCGCGTAATGTGGTGGAGATTATATTTCACACGAGCTGGTCGCCCAAGGTTTTTTCGGGTCGGATAGAGATGGTTTTCAAGGTCCAGAATTTGGCCCGAACCGTGACCCGGTTCGAGGAGTACAGGGAGGTAGTGAAGTCTGGATCCGGGTCAAGTGATAATGGTGGGTCGGGTCTCGGAGAAGACCACGCACGGTGTGTTGCAGATGGGAATGAAGTGATGAGGTTCCAATGCCTTGGACCCACCGGCGGCGGTGCTTATGAGACCGCCGGTGGTGGTGGTGGTGGTGGTGGTGGTGCGTGGTCGTTTCAGTGGGGGAAAGGGGCGGCGCTCTGCACGTTTTCCGGCAGCGGAGTAGCACACGAGCGTGCCGGTGGCGGCAGGGGGCGTAAGGCGATGCTTGTTTGTCGAGTTATAGCGGGTCGTGTACACAAGCAGCTGGAATTTGACTCGGTTTATGATGGACGAGTTGGGTATGACTCAGTGAGTGGGGAAAATGGCGAGTTGCTTGTATTTGATTCCCGTGCGGTGTTGCCTTGTTTTCTTATTATCTATAAATTGTAAAAAAAGAAAATTGGTATTCTACGATTTTGTAGAAGTGACAACCAACCCCCTTCAACTTATTAAATTTTACATTTTTCTAAATTTCTTTTTACATTTCGACTTCTAAACCTCATTTATTGAAGTCACAATTCGTCCTACATGGATACAAAATAGGATTTGAAATTGTATACTACTAGTAACTTCTATTATAATTTTTAATTGGCCTCGAAGTTTTGGGACATTCTATTATTTTGGGCTTTAAGGTGTTACTATTGAGTTATTATATCTTGTTTACAATTTACATCCCACAAAATAAATTTTACTGGCATAACGTAATTGAGTATTCGTAAAAGTTATCCATATTCAAGCTGAAGTCTTATGTAGAATTAGGTCGATTTAAAAAAATAAAGATTGATATAATTATATCGATTTAAAAAATAAAGAACTCTATATATATTTTCTATGTCTAAGATACAATTTATTATATTCTATTTTGAATTTATGAGTAATAATTTTATGAAAATGAAGGTTGAATAACGTGAAGGGTCCATCTTGTTTTGATTCTTGAAACATAAATCCCAAAAATTGGACCCCTCAATGAGTTGGTACATTAAAATTATGTGAAATCTTTGGACATTTTTGCATGTTGGAGCAAAGTTTCATATGCAAAATTATTGTTAGTTTGGATCTTTTTGATGTTTTGTTTCTGACATGTTTTATAACTATATAAAATATATAATGAAGATACTTGCTCTATACCCATATATATGGCCATATTATTTTCTTATTAAAATTGGATGTTCTTAACCAAAAGATTATTTTGCTATCATTATTTGGTTTTTGTTATTAGTCACTTCTTAATACAAAATACGATTCATAAGTGATAATTATTGATTACATTATACAATTCGATAATTCTATAAAGTACTTTTTATTCTAGATACTACTAATCTTATGATCCAAACCTAATAATATATGCTAAATGACGAGCAACTTATCGTGCACGTTACTCTGTCGATGAGTGGGGACTTGCATTTCTATTATGGCAATGTGCGAATCATAATCTCTCTTTACATATATTTATATCAAACAGTAATTCGTCTAACGTACTTTCTTAGCCATGATTGTTTGGACCCGCTTAAACGTACCTTAACTAATCTCATAAGACTTTAAAACTAACAATGATCAGTAAACTTGTAAGATCTCACATTGGTTAGGGATGAGAATAAAAGTTGCCTTATAAGAGACTTAGATATCTCCTCTATCAAATGTGTTTTAAAACCGTGAGTTTAAGTGTGCGGACTAAGCGGACAATATTTGCTCCGGTTAGGGATGGAAATGGGGCGGGTATTGGACGGGTAATGCATCCCCCGTCCCCGACCCCCGTTTAACACCCCCGACTCTGCCCCGACTAATCCCCGACAGATCCGGGGGAAGGAATCCCCGACGGGTTCGGGGAACCCGTTGGGTACCCGTTTAGTAAAAAACGACGTATTTTAAATTAAAATTAAAAAAAAAATCGTTACTACATTAATCAACAATATTGAAAAAAATATATATTTGCTATTTAATAATAAATAAATACATATATACATGTTTATTTATTTATACACACACTATATACATATATTAAATAAGATCAAAAAATTAATCGGGTATATTAGGGGTGGGTAATGCCATCCCCGAACCCACCACGACCCCGTTTCGGGTATGAAAATAAGTCCCCACCCCGCCCCGTTAGGGTCGGGTACCCGTGGGTACCTGCCCCAACGGGTAAAATTTCCATCACTAGGTACGGTTGGCCTGAAATGTTCCAGATGGTACCAGAGCCGGGAACCAGACTGGTGTGCCAGCGAGGACGCTGGGTTCCCAAGGGGGGTGGATTGTAAGATCTCACATTGGTTGGGGAGGAGAACAATAATTGTCTTATAAGTGACTTCGATACCTTCTTTATCAGACGTGAGCTCAAGTGTGCGGGCAAAACGGACAATATCTGGTACGGACAAAACTTTCTAGTAGTTTTAGAAGACTCGAACTAGTGAACTAAAACCTAAAACATTTTAATGTTTGTATTTCAAACACCGATACAATACATTTAATTTTGGTTTTTGAAGTTTGATTTTAGTTTAAAGTTGTTAGAAATTATTAAAGCTTTTTATACGTGACATTATATATGCCATTTCGTACTCAATACAAGCTTGTAGATTTATGTATGTGTATATTTGATTGTTGTAAAATTATTTGTAATTCGGTTCCTAATGAATACTCTCAATGATTGGGTTCTTGTGAGAATGGATCTTCATCATATGATCAATACTAATTGAAGATCAACATTAATGAGATGTACCGAACCAATTCCAGCAAGAAGCACAATTTATGGGGTCCTTATATACTACGAAAAATCCGTTAAAGAAAATGTATTAAAAGATGTTAGTGCTATTGTTGCTATTATTATAGATGATAACACTATTTTAAAAAGATAACTGTAACATGAAACTTGGACGTAGTATTAACATTAATAAAGTGATTTAATTGAAGGCACAAAATACAACAAAGTTAAAGAACAAATTTACTAAAAAATAGCAAGACATTGGAATTTTAAGTTCTAAAGAAATTGAGTTTGAGTTGCTCTACTTTTAGAAATTTGGAACCAAATCTTGTGAGTTGTGTCTGAATTCTATTGGTTGATCGAAATTATTTTTGTGCAATTCTTTGGTCCATGTTTCATAAATTTTCTATACATCGATTGTTTGTCACGTAAATTTTTTAGCTTTTTTTTACCTTGTATATAGTACTATTTATTAATGTATATTACCTAAAATTTAAGATTACAATGAAATTATGTATAAGTACAATTTATTAAAGCTTTATTCTTGAATTCATGTAACTAATCAGTGGCGGAACCCCATAGGGGCCTTTGGGGGCCATAGCTTCCCCGCTTTTTTGACTTAAATACCATATAGTTCTGATAATTGATGCATAGAGCATGACAGTGCAAGTGGTTAAGGCTTGTGTTTATGTATAAGAGGTCCTATTATTGAATCCTATATATAGCATTTTTCAATTTTAGTTTTTCCTTCTACATTTTCTATTTTTTTTCATGCACTACATATCGTCATATTATGATATCAAACTATTAAATATCAAATACATATGAAAATTAGTTTTCTTCCACATTTTCTATTTTTTTTTTCATGCACTATATATATATTATTGATATTAAACTATTAATATCAAATACATATCAAAATTAGTTTTTAGAAAATAAAAAAAAACAATGTTTGAGTTATTATATACAGTGTCATATTAATAATTTAAAAGTTTGTTTTTATTAGTTAATAATAGTACCAAAATATAATAAATTTGTATTGCTATTTTTTGGTTAATAGTTTAAAGATTTTGAGTTTTAAAGACTATTTACTCAAATATTTACCTGGTAAATGTTTATGGTAAAATTTGACACTATTGTAAGATTTGTACTCTAGTAAAATGACATTATATGCAACAATTTACCCGGTAAACGCTAAACGAGTAAGGGTCATCATCTTTATTTACAAGATAAAACACTTGATCTTTACTATCGTTCTGACTGGGTAAGATTTTCGGTCCTTACCGTATACATCTGGTAACACAATATGACTTGCTAAACGTTTATTGGATAAGTGTTTGGTAAATGACTTCTTAGTCTTTATTAATAAATTTTTTCTAAATGTCAATATTATAACATAGAAAAAAGAAAAAAAAAGTTTCGTACATATCATTTAGATCTCTAAATTTTTGTAATATATATTTTTGGCCCCCGGGACTATAAGGGTCGTGTTCCGCCCCTGTAACTAACTACGGATAAAGATAATCAAATACGGAATAAATATTTCATTGTAAATATAAAAAATATAGAATATAATCAGTATAATCATTGAGTTTAAACAAAATACTTTATTGTTTTTTTATAAAAAAATATATTATTAAACTAAAAATATAATAAAAAAACCGAATTAAAAAATTACATAAAAAAGAGAGCTTTTAAATGAAACATTAGAAAATCTCTCTTTCAAAACCATTATAACATCAATAGAGATAAAAATAAAATAAAATAAAACACTAAAAATAATATGTATCTTATTGTAATGTACGAGTACCCTTCTAGTATCTAAAATATAAATGCAATTTTTAATCATGAAAATTTTCAATCAGGTTTTAGTTACGAATAAAAAATATAAAACAAAAGTAAACTAAGGGATGTTAGCCAGTGGGTCCAAAAACATAAGTGGTAACCGTAATGACTTAAATAGAATTATTTTAATTTAAGGGTAGGACTTATTAATCAATACTAACCATATCTATACTATATAATAAAATATTTAACAAAAACTATTAAAAACTATCTTTTATGCATCAATTACAGTTTATTGATATATAATTGCATATTACTTAAAATTTAAAATTACAAGTAAATTATGCCTAAGTACAACATATTAAAAGTTTATTTTGAGTTTTTGTAACTAACTGCAGATAAATATAATCAAATACAAGATAAACATCTCATTTTATAATTAGAATTATCATTAAATTTTAACATAATATTTATTATTATCTTTATAAAAAATTATATTATTTACCGAAAATAATTTACTTTGTAATTAAAAATTAAATATAAAAAAATTGAATTAAAAAAATTACACAAAAAACGAAAACTTATAAATACATAATTTGATACTAATATCGATATTTTTTTCTAAGTTTTTATAGGATCTTCAATTTTATATTTTATTCAAATATAAAAGCATTATTGTTTTCTTAAAACCATAAAAAACCATATTATAACATTGACGAAAACAAAGAATAAAATAAAATATTAAAATCGAAATCTATTTCGTTGTGCGACTAGATTTTTAATTAACCAAAATTGCAATGTAATAGTAAAAATAAAAATTGAATTTAAATACATATGAAAATAAATTGGATGAAAAAACGAATTAGTTAAAGAGGGAGGGGTAACGTGGCAGACATGACGATTAGAAATTAATCATGCATACTAATCATACATTCTTGCTAATTATTATTATTATATATTAAATCAAGATTTGATCAATGATCACTACTTAACTATCAAAAATATTAAAATCGTTCATATGAAGGGGAGAAAATTTCAAACAAAAAAAATGTACGATTGAATTTTTCAATGAAAAATGACTGTTTTGGAACCCCTTTGACCCGAATGTTGTATTTAAATTGGGGTTGTTCAAGAAAAAATGTCTCAAAATTTTAAATTAAAGTCTATTAAAATATAAGATTTCAAGAAACAATACTTATTTAAATATAATTATATAATAATTCATGAATTGAATTCATGTTGCAATAATCTCACATGGATTTGATCTATTACTTTCTCAAAAGAAATGTAGTTATAAAAATCATTGTGTAAATGAAAACTGAACACTTACTTTTTGATCGTATATGACACTAAAACATGAATCAGAGAGAATTAATTTCATCGTAAATTTTGGATGGTCTCACCTAATATGGGTCGATTTGGGTCCAATACTTTTCCGACTCAACAACGTCGGTATGTAAATTTAGATCCAACTGGGTTTCGGTTTGATTTGGGTTGGGGTTATTGGACTATTTTTTCATGTTGGGTTGGATAGTTGGTTTATCGGGGTTTTTTGTGTATACATACCATCTGGAGGAGGATCTGCATGGTGGGACACACACAGATCTATCTTTTACTCTAATTTTTTTTTCTTTATGTAAATCCGAACCTGTGAAAATATATAAGTAATAAAAACTTGTCAAAATGTAGGATCTATCGGTCTAGCAATAGACGATGAAAGTCACTTGGTCATGCAATGGCTCAAACAAGGTTGTGGCGTTTTTCAATTTCGAAATGATAATGATTTATTTGTCTATTCAACAAATCTAACTTATTTATTTAAGATATTTGGATGGATGGAAATTCATGTGGACGGGATCCATTTAAAAATTTTAACATATAAAAAGAATGTTATATTTTGGGTTCGAATAACATTGCAATCGACTAAAATTGAGATAATAATTTTGAATCGTACATAGAACAATTTCTTAAAGTAATATTTTAATCATTTGTACAACATTAAGTATCACAAAATTCACTTTGAGATAATCCAAATTCTTACTCTAGATTTTGGGTAAACACCGTGAGTAAACACATATTTTGTTGTGTTTTTGGTATTTTTAAAATTGAGATTAAAACTACTTATACAGGAAGATAGTTATTTAAAAATAGGAACAGTTACCGAATAATAGTCAATGAATAAGAACAAAATGATTGCACCAAATCAGACTTGAAACGAATTATAAACTAATGTGGACACATACCTCTTAACCCATACTGTAAAGCTTAACTAGAAACACTATCGATCTTTTGTAAACCACAACCACACAAAAGTGATTGACGACAATAAAATCAAACAAAATGGAAGCCGTTGATTTAGTTATTACAAAACTACAACACACGCATAAATCACCAAATACCGACTAAATGAAAGGTGCTTCGTGATATCGATTTGGTGATTTCTGCGAGTATCAAAAGTCAAAGAACATAACCAAAAAGAAGCTGCCTGCATTTTACCCATGAAAACAACACTTTTCCATCCTAACATTCAATTTTCCTACCACAAAAAGTCCAATTTTTTTTTATCATCAAATACTTACCACTTAAAACGATCTTCCGATATATCCATATCGTGAATATTATCCCCCCCCCCCTCCCTCTAATGTACAGTTTTCCCATAATCGAACATGAACCATATCATCATGACCCTGCCTCAAATTGCGACTCCACAAGTACGTACAACGGTTTCCCCTGCAATCTTAATCGCTCACGGCCCTACAAAATATAAAAATATAAAAAAACGGTTTTGAACCCAAATAAGAATCTTAAATTAAGATTATCTTTTACCTTTAAGTCCGGTACTTCAATTACACAAGCACATTCAACAACTACAGCACCAGCACGCTCTGAGAAACAAATCGGTTGTGTTTCAGTATAACGAACAAGAAAACGGTTATTAATTGAAGTTGTTAATAATAGATGAAATAAATACGTAAAATATAAACAAAAATTTTACATATTTATTTTTAT
The DNA here is from genome assembly GCA_036898165.1 of Silybum marianum. NCBI lineage: Eukaryota > Viridiplantae > Streptophyta > Magnoliopsida > Asterales > Asteraceae > Silybum > Silybum marianum. Next base: position 5,090,889 of record CM072537.1, on the reverse strand, counting down.
CTATTAACAGAAGTTGTAAAGTAAAAACGTACCAAGCAAGTTCATTGCAGCACAAAGGGTGCCACCCGTAGCCACCAAATCATCAACCACAAGAGCTCGCTCTCCAGGTTCGACTGCACCCACGTGCATTTCAAGGCAATCCGTTCCATACTCCAAAACGTACTTTTCTGATATCACTTCGCCTGTGGTTATCAATATTTAATACCCCAATTGTTTTACAAGAATAAAAAGGGGAAACGGACAAAAAAAATGAAGAAAAAAAATATGGATTGAAAGAAAGATGAGATGTACCAGGTAACTTTTTCGGTTTCCTTAATGGGACAAACTTTGCTCCTATAGCTAGAGCAATTGCAGGACCAAACATAAAACCCCGAGCCTCGATACCTGAAAATATAGAACCATTCATCTATAAGATTATATTTGTTTGTTCTCGAGTTCTTTTAAGAGGGAAAGGAAAGGAAAATAATGTTGGTTTTCCTCCCAAATGGGGAGGAAAGAGAAGGAAAGAATTTATAATGATTAAAAATATTTATGAAATTATACATCCATCGATCAATTACAATCTGTTATAGAATAAATAAAGATGTTGGATAGGAACACAAGATTTTTGTTGTGGCGAGTGAAAATGAGGGATGTTTTAATTCAAACGGATTTGCATTTAGTATTGTTGAAATTAGCGCAACTTTTGATGATAAAACATCTTCCAAACAAGTTGCGGTTGAAGCAACGATTGTTTAATCATATGCTTAATGAAGGTGGTTCTGTGACCGATCATATATCTAAGTTAAAAGGAGATTATTTGTAACTTAAGATAAGATGGATGTAAATTATGATGAGGAAGATTTGGGTTCGTTTCCATTATATGGCATTTTAAGCATGTATACTTATTCACAATACTTAAACTCTAACTTGGATATCCCCATTATTTAAGGTGAATTTCTTGTCATCCTCCCTGGAATTCTTATCTATATTTTATAGATACTAGAAAGATATGTTATTATTAGGACTACAATTTGGCATGGAAATCTAGCAGAAAAAACAGAATTTCACTAGCCAAAAAGACAGAAACTTTACTTGGCTACAGACAGGAAACATCTTAATTCTTAAACCAAATAAACAAGAGTTAGCATACTCCACTATCAACACAAATATCACATTAAAGTTGTATAAATCAAAAACCATTCAAATATAATAATAATAATAAAAAAACATTAGTACACGGTGCAAAATCTAGACGTTTTGCAATGCAATCAAGGTTATGAAATCTGTTTAAATTTCAAATGGAACCATAACATAAACCATATGAATCTCTAATTTCTCCTTTCTGTAAAAACCAGGGATCCAAACTTTTCATGTTACAAAGTATAGGGTAGCGGAATGCCAATGTTATATAACTAAACAAGTTACAAGAAAAAAGAATTTATTTTGTTACAATGCTGAGCAATCTCTTAAGAAAAGGCACACAAAAATAAATACCCACTTGATTACATTAGACTCTCCACCTTCTACAAATGATCTAGCCCAACCCAACAATATTTGATTATTAGAAAATGACAGATGAATACAATCATTAACCATAAAGAAAGTGTAAGTGTGTGGGGTAAGGTGATGAAGATAAAACAAAAAAGATATGTATATACACATTGAAAAGTTACAAGAATTAAGGCTCAAATTCAAAAGGCAACTCATTCAAACAGTAATATATCTTATAAAATCCACATTGCAATGAAATGAAACCAAACCAAACCCCAATTAAAAAGGGTATGTCTCCTTCTTGAGAAATCCATAATTACTACGAGAGGGTCCCGGCAACTTTCCCCCAACAACAACAACTGCCATCATCCCACCCCAAATTTGGATCTCGAAAGAGATAGCACATGCTTTAGTAAGTAAAGGCCACTTTTAGCCGCTCATACTCATTCATAGCTAGTGATCGCTGACCCCTCCATCCCCCCATTTCCCACTATCTATCAACCACTACTAGTTAATAATAAATACTCAGCTTCACTCCAAATAAAAGCAAGTTCATATGAAGTCAATTCAAGAGTGTTGTAGCTCAGAAAGATTGACAACATCACCCACAAACATGTCTAACAGCAGAAAGGATACATTTTTAACGAAAATTTTGATCTATTTCCTATGAAAATAATCAAGACTCAACCACAAGACTTGTGGCGTACTGGTTTAAGGCTTGTGGGGGATGAGGCTAGATAACCCATCTACCCCAGGTTCGAATCCAGGCGCAAACAACTTGTGGTCACTGGGGAATTATCTCAGGGCTGCATGCTTTAGCAGTCTTAAAATTGCCAGGGATTAGTCTAGACAAATGCCTAGGATACCCTTTCCAAGTAATCAAGACTCGAGCTTCTAACACATAAGCATTGGCACCATTTGGACATCACTTTCAGCAATGTCGGATAAGATTCCAATGATTGATAGATATACCAAAAATAAAGCCATTGAAACAGTACTACTACCACATAACCATAATGGTATCCTGTCTTTTAATTTTCTTCTTCTAAAAATCGGAACATTTGATCAAACATGTGGTATACGAATAATTCTACTGTAGTCTTTATAATGATAGCAACTACATGAATATTTAATGACCAAAATAAAGAAAATCAAGCATTTACAAGGATGACAATGGGCAAAATAGTCAACAAAGTTTGAAAATTTGCAAAAGGGAAAAGGGAAATATTGCAATTTTCTGGTGACATAATAAGATACTATAAAGTTAATGAAATTTCATGGGGCAAGGGAGTATTACTTTAACTTGTAAAACTCAAAATTGGACCCTATATCTCAAAAAGTAATTGGGGGAAAGGTGACATTTAATGAGTATTTAGCCAAATTGAGATTAACTTTGATAAACCTTACAGAATTTAAACAAAAAAATACCTGCAACTACAGAAATGTTCTTTTGTTTGTAACGCTCAACGAACAAATCAATGGTGTCCTTGAAGGCCTTTGGATCGAGCAACAATGTAGTGATGTCTAGAAACAGTATCCCTGTTATTCACACAATCTATTCACCATCATTATTCATCAATGCAAGCGAGAATATGTATATAATTTTCACTCCTATATATATATATATATACACACACTGATAGTGCGTCAATTTCTTACGGAAAAAAGGGGGATGTGAGTGTACCTGGTTTGGGGAAGTCGGAGACGACGCGGAGGGTGGACTTGATGCCGTCAATACGATCGGCGCAACCGTCGTTTTCGCCGGCGGACATCCTTCAGACGGAAATAGCGTGTTTGTGTGTGGGTGAATTAGCAGTTGAAGAAAATTAAATGACAGAGTTATCATGGAGGGGGAAATTGGGAGGGAAACTTGGTGTATTTATAGGAGGGATTCTTACTTTACTACCTAAGGGGGGTAAGTTGTCTCTTTCCAAAAGAAAGAGGGATATTCTGAAACATTTAATACATTAAATGATAAAATGGCAAAAAAGCCCTTGCACTTCTATAAATGACTTTTCATTTCACTTAAGCTTTCACAAGTTGAAAGTCATTTCAAGCTATTGCATACATAAATGTATATAATGATCTTTGAGGCAGGTTCAAATACGAATTCAAATTCGGTTGTAAAAAGTGAGGACAAAAAAGAGCGCGACACTCAGACTGAATGCTATGTTATTCACTCTGAGTGTTCTGGTTTTTAGACTGAATGTTGTATTGTTCACTCTGAATGTTGTGTTCTTCACTTCGAATGTTGAATGTGTGTTATTCATACTGAATAATGAATGAACTTCACTTTCCTTATTCAGACTGAATGTCTTTCGTTATTCAGACTGAATGACAGAATGAGACAGGCGTCGCGCTCTTTTTTGTCCTAATGTTCGCAACCAAATTTAAGTTCACATTTAAACTTTCTCTAACGATCTATATGTCAAAAATATAAATTAAAATGTCAATTACATTTTACAAACTACTTATTTCATTTTCTTTCCAGATTTTTTTTATATCTAATAAAATAGTTATTGTTATATAATAATATTTTCTAAGTATAATCTAAAATATATATCTTATGAGCGTATTCTTGCATATTGCTTTTCAACTATAAGGCAAAGGATTCACGTAATTATAAAAGAAAATTTTAAAATCCTTTATCATTTACGTACCATTTTTCAATCACAATCAATCAAAATTCAATGAAAGGATCCTTTTGAAATTAACGTTAACCGGCCAATATTTCCTTTCTATCTTATTTTCTATGACTTTAAATGCCCCTTCACAATGTATCATAAAACTAACCCTTGTGACCTTGATTTTATGTATTTCTTTTTCAACTACCATAGGTCATGGGTAAGTCTTGACGACTCCAAAACTTTCATTTTCCATTATTCTCATATTTTTAAAATTTTGATGAAAAGTAGTAATTTTTATTGGTATATGAAATAAAATCTTTTAATACAATCCGTCACATTCACATTGATTATTTTGTATATCTAATAATTCACTAGTATGCATAGATTTTAAAGAAAAAACTATATGCTTACACCATACGATTGCTTATTTATTTTACATAAATTTCAAACACGTGTTATGAAAATTTATATAATAATCAATAACTCTTTGTAGATAGTTGAATTAATGCTTCTAAAAAATTAGAGAGGGGTAGGAAGAATGGAAAATAGAGTTTTTAATACAAGTGATAGAATGCTAAAAACAAAAGTAATTGTAGTTTGTGTTGTTTTATGTTAATAGCATCCCATTTTTCTTCTATAAAATCTACCTTTAAGATTCCCAAGGGCTAAAATGCATTGACTAAATGCTAAATTCTTCTTTTTCTCTGCTTTTTGTTTTTTCTTTGTTAAAAAACATATAATTAGGATTACGAAACTTGATATTTGGTCGATAATTGCATATATATATATATATATATATATCCAACTCCAAGTAGTTGTTTTAACATTTTTTTTACTATTTCCAAAGGATAGTAAATAAAGTTACAGAATAATAATGAAGAAAAAAAAACACTCATCTCTATCTTTCTCTCTCTCTCTCTATATATACTCTCTCTATATATATATATAGAGAGAGAGAAGAGTTCAATTAGAAACTAGGTGAAGAGTGAAAACTCTGCAAACTAATCCAGACCGTTGATGATTAAGATCCATGGTCTTGATGTAAGCGGTGGCAGTTTCATAATATATCGGAAATGAGAGGAGACGATGGGAAAACGTAAAAAATAAACTGAAGAACACCCGGGAGCCTTCCATCTGGACGATATGCACTAATGCATATTGGTAATTTGTAACTGCATATGTAATGATAGAAGCATTGGTGCATAGAAACAAAAAACGCTTGTATGCATTAGTGCATACCGTCAGGATGGAGGGCTCCCAGGGTGTTCTTCATATTTATTTATTTTAGTGTTTTCCCTTGAACTCCCCCCCCCCATTCTCTCTCTCTCTCTCTCTATATATATATATATATTCTCGAATTGTTATTATACATAATATATTTTATATATTAATTATATTTATATTTTATACTTTTAGCAAGTTATATATGTGAATTATGATAGATAGTAAAACTGAAACTTTACCTCAAAAGTAAGAATTTTGACATTAAAGAAAAAAAGGTAATTTTATAAAGAGGTTGCTAATTACGGTTCAAAGATTAGATGCCCGTCTCTATCTTCATTATCATTTGTTGCTTTCGTATCTCCATATAAATATTTTGTGGGCTAACTCACACATTCCCTTTTGGCATTTTTTTTTCATCAAATTCAATATTCATGCAAGAAAAATATCTTTCAATTAAATAAATGATAATGAATGCTACAAAGGATCTATGCCTAACTTCTTGCTCTTAAACTTACAACCGGTGGTGACAATTAAATCAACTAGAATATATGATTTTGACTTTATGTATGGCCAAAGATTAGCTACGAGTTATTGGGAGAATTTTATACTTACATTATTGAAAAACATATGTGTTAGACTTTTTGTAGTTTTATAACGATTCATCTAACATCATGAATTAAATTGAATCTTGATACAAGTTATATGTACGAATTAGGTATACTGCTTTTAACTATTTAGTTATGATGTTTTATTTTATTTATTTGAATCCTTAAGGTTTAAGGTCATTTACCAAACACTTATCTGGTAAGCGATTATAGAAGGTCATTGCCAATGATTTTAGTGTCATCAACATATGATGTGGTTATGATTTACTTGAGATCAATTGAGGTGATGACATAAACATAAATGATTTACTTGAGATCAATTGAGGTGATCAATTGAGGTTATGATTTACTTGAGATCAAGTGGGTTCAAGGGGGTCGCTCCCCCTTGCAGGGTTCTAGGGGAAACACCCCTAGTGGGTTTCAAGGGGCAGAGTCCCTTGGCGGTGGTCCTAGTTTTTGAAATTTATGAAGAGTCGAAGTTGGTGAAAATTTCACTAAGGTGACGTTTGTTTTTTAAGAGGTGTTGAAGTCTAAAGTCTGATTTCAGTTCTGAAATGGTTATAAAACATCTAAATGAATCAGACATAAATGATGATTAAGAGCTTAAAATGAAAAAACAAACAAGGCCTAAATATAGGTATGTGTAAATTCTAATCAAAGTAAAAAAGTTACCTTGAAAATGGTTAAGTCTGAAGTCTGGACTATCAGACTTAAAGTTTGAGTGTCCAGACTTAGAAAAATTGACTAAGTTCTTAACTCTAGACCATAGGGTCAAAGATCTAGACTTTGCGTCCAGACTTGTGGTTTGCAAAAATTGACTAAATACATAACTCTAGACTGGAGAGTCAGACTTTGTGCCTTTGCAAGTTTTAAGTCTGGTAAAGCGATTCATTATGACGCTTATACATTGTTGGCGTCTTATAAATTCAATTTGTTGTAGTATGACGTCCTTCATTATTGGAATAGAAATATATGTTACAATATTTTAAAAATCTGTTAAGATGGTGCATCTAATGAATGTCCTTTGGGTGATCTATTTTCAATATGAAATATTAGTTCAAAAGATAACATGTGACACTGGTCCATGCCAACTCATAAGTTTTAAATTGATTTAAAAGTTGTTATGTTAGTCTTGGTTTGAGTTTAGAAATTTTTCGTGCTCGCACTAAGAGTACTAGAACATATGAACCATCATTTGCATTTTTTGCTTATGTTAAAGGTCAGTCTATTGCTTTGATAGTTTGGATCTTCATGTGTATTCATAGTCTTTTTTTTTTGTTAACCGTGAATGTCCATACTGGTTCGTACACATCTTGATTAAACCCAGCAGCGTGAAAAACAAGCAATAAAATATGTCATAAACAAGGTGGGGGAGAGGGATCTTTAAGTTGAAGATTACCTTTAGATTTTGTTTCACCAAATAAGTCTAAGTAAACACCTTTTTTGTATATGAATCTTCAAAGTGATTCTCATATATCTTGAATGGTGTAATTAAATATATCTACTAATAAAATCACATGTTTTTTCAAAAAAAACATAATACATACATTGGAATCGAAAAGTCTGAATAAATTGCACATGATACAAATAAAAGCAAGATCTCATGTGTAACCTAGAAACACACATCAACTTTTTTTAGTGTGATTTTGAGCTTTTTATGTATTTGACTTTTCAAATATCTTTTTTTTAGATCATGCAATCTCTTACTAGTATAATTATTTATTTTCATAAATTACAGCAATTGTTGTTACATGTAACTTAATTAGCAAAGGTGTATCACTACTAAACACATATTTAAACTCTCACGATAGAATAATAAAATATTATGTGAATAATAATGTTTTAAAACCAACATAGCTCTATGTAACTTATACATTTTACTTTACTATTTTTATATGATTTCAATGAATTAACAATTATCTCTAAAAAATCATGATGTATCCCTCATGCATCCCCTTTGGTCATTGCCCATCTTCACAAGTGATGCTTCAAATGATTTCTTGCACAATAAACGCTTTTAAGTAAGTTAATAAATGCTTAAATTGATTGATAATTTTCTTTTTAAAAAAAAATTAATGGAGTGCCATATGTAGAAAAAAAAACAAAACGGACCCAATTTGATAAATTTGGTACGTAGAAAATACATAAAGATACAAGGATATTTACAATATCTTGGGTTGGGTCCTACCATACCCCATAATTTATTGTTGCTTGAAAAAAGTAAAAAAGTCCCATTATTATAAAATTGAGATTATTTATTAGTTTTAAAAAAGCAATAGTTGAAAAATAAACTGTATTGATTGTGACATTATAATTATACAAAAATCTGTTTGATATAAAAATACCGATATTTAATTAAGTATTCTAATAAAATCACAATTTAGAAACAAACTTCTCCCGTCCCCTTACTCTATATTATTATTTTTAAATAATCCATTTGTTATATATAAAAACAATTTTATAAAAAATAAAAAATAATTTATATATAGTTGATAAATAATACTCAATTGACAAAGGAGCGTATATTTGTCTCTGACGTATAACTCAGTTGATTAATGAGCGTGATGATTTTGTTCAAATACAAGATAAAGCGACGTGATAATTTCTCGGTGAGTGAGCCAAAAAATACTCCTTATGGCGGTGTCTTTTAGAGACTAGTTTTATATGGACATATTGGAATTGACGATAATCAACTTTTCCAAACATAAACTAATATTTATTAGAATAATTATTATAATAGATTTTACAAATATATCATACCAACACCAACAACCAATATCAAATTAATTATAACAACTTTACATCAAAAGAGAAATAAGTTTACTATAAATCATACGAACAAATAAACAAATAACAATGTTCAAATGTAGGTTGATAATTAGGACATTTTTTTCATTTTATGATAGATTTGATGCATACAACATGTTTAACATCTACGAGTTTATTAGTATGACGACCATCCACCTCCTCTGAATTGACAATAATTTTTAATAGTTAATCTTTTTTTTTCTAAGAATTTTTTCACAAAATTTTCAATTTTTTTGTTATGATAAATATACTTTAAAAATTTAATGAAAATAAAAGAAATGTCATTTATTCTATCTTAAAGCAAATTATGAAAAATAATTGGAAAAAAAACAAATGCATATTTTGGAAACATACATACACACAAACAAGCATTTCCAATTAAAGGATGGTGTTATATTGTAACATTCTATGCAACCATCTTACAAATGGTCCATTTGGGAACTCAATGTTCTTTTTTTAGAAAGGGTATCATAGACATTTGTCTAGATTAATCTCTGTCAATTTTAAGATTGTTAAAACATGCAATCCTGAGATAATTCCCCAGTGGCTACAAGTTGTTTGAGCCTAGATTCGAACCTGGAGTAGATGAGTTACTAGCCTCAACTCAACGTTCTTGCTGACACATCAATCCGGTTCTTAGATTCGATACCGTTTCTAACATCCCAGACAACGATAGTAGATATATTGTCTGTTTTGTCAACACCTAGACTCATGATTTTTAAAACGAACTGATATAAGAGGTATCAAATCTCTTATAAGGCAACATTAGTTACCTTCATGACTGATGTAGGATCTTACATATATGCACCCAATTTTATGTTTGACAAAATCAAATCATACATTTAGAATGTAAAAATTAAGTTTTTATGTCTATACATGTAAGGAGGAAATTAATAGTTAGGAATACATTTAAAATTATTTAGAGATGCATTCTCCCTTTACTAAAAGATATTTGTGTATAATATTATGTCCCCGTGGAAGGACCAATGGTGTGTGCCAATCACTTTAAGCCACGTTTGAAGTGACTATTTATTAATTGATGAAAGTTTTTATATGATTTGATTTTATTAAAGAACATCATAGTTAATGACAAATAGATCTCTAAGTCAAAATATCTAATCCTAAGGTTAGATTCCAAAAGTATCCTATGCCCAAACAAAAACGTTATATATGTATATATTCCAACTAATATAATTGAATTGGATAGAAGTTCGTTTTTTTAATATCTTAGGAAAACCTTTCTAACTTTGTTTTCTTCTTGTTTTTTATGGCCTTAATTAACTATGTTGCCTCTTGGTTGATAATCTCGAAGACACCCCCTTTAACCTTTCTTAGTAAAAAAAATTAGATTGGTGATATTTTTAAATTAATGATGTTTTATTTTATGATCATGGGTTTGAATAAGCGGTTAAATGATAATATGGTGAAAATCACTGGTAACCAACAACATAAAGCTTATAAATAATTTACAAATCCATTTTTCTATCATTATGAGACAAGTTGTCACAACGATATCGATGGTTTTACGGGTTCGAAGACGAACAAGTGGCAACTAGGATTTTATTAAGTTATTACGATGGTTTTTATCTCATTTTGTATTTTTATTAAGTTATCATGATGGTTTTTATCTCAATTGAATGTAATTTTCTAATCTATACTATTTTGATGTGTTTCAAATCGAGAGTTTATAGACCACTTTTATCGTTGATTTCAAGATTTTGCTTTTAAAGTTGGAAACTTGAAATCAAGGCTTTTAGTGTAGACGGTAGAGTCTATACTTTATATATCTAAATGGGCCAGGAAGTTTCAGACTAATACTAAAGCCCATATATTACCAACCTATATATTGTAATCGGTAGAGGTGACTAAAATCCGGTCTCAGACCGGACTGGATCTATTGTAACTGTCCTGGTCCAGACCAAATTGATCCAAACTTTTTTTTTCTTCCAAAAATCAATTTAAACATAAAAAAAAATCTTGTTTGAAGATTTTATTTAATATCTTATTGAAATAAGTCAATGAGATACACTTTAAATCTCTGTTTAATTGAAAATTTCACACAAAATTGTTTTTAAAGGGTTTCATTACTAAGAGTTTTGAAATTTAGTATTGAAACACTTACAAATTTCAAAAAACTTTGAAAATGTCTTTTTTTATTTAATCGGGCCTATATATAATTTATCCCGATCTTGTAACCGGTCTCCGGCTGGGCCTTGAATTTTCATAAAAATTGTAACGTTGCCCTGGACAGTCGTCCATAACCGGTCTTTATCAGTCCCGAGCTAAGCCAGACCCATTTGACCATCTTTAATATTCAATAATTGTTCAATATGTTATCTACATAACTACATTGAATCAACCAACTATTATTGATCTTTAGTCATGCAAATCTTTTGTAAAAGATAACCTTGTTCGATCCAATTATGTATAAAATGTGATGTTAGATTCAAATTCTATAAACTATTGATGTACTTACCTCTACAATATTCTATAATTAACTACATTAACAGAGACTAGATGTTCAAGACATGTTAATGTTTATAATTAGATGTTTGAAGTAATCATAAGATTTGACAATCTATTTGACATATATAGATTTATAAACACCCATAATTTTCAAGGGCAACCATTTGTTGCAAAGATTTTGAAGAAAGAGATCTTTAACCAATCTCTTTTCGGAGGTAATATCACTATAAAACAAATGACTTTTACCTATTAAAATTTCCGTCAGTGATCACCCATGCATCACCCAAAAAATACCAATGATTCGGTAAAATCCGATATTTTTCGAGAACATACCAACGGATCACCCGGAGAATCCCTGGGTAATCTGTCATTGATTTGAATTACCCACCAACTTTTTGTGACGATTTTGTGAGAAATCACTATTTAACGACAAATTTCTTAGGAAAAAATCCGTAGACAAAAGTATTTCGTTTGATTGTGTATCTAAATAGATTGAAAAATCACTTAGATTTTAACACTATTGCTTTTGTGTTTTGATATAATAAGTTTATATTAGTTATTTAGATTGAAAAATAGTTTAATACGATATCTCAAATTTCTTAATATAATAATGTCAATGCATCAACATGGTCAATTCTGGAGTAAAAAAACAAAAACAAAAGGTCCCCATCTTATGGACATTAACTAATGTTTGCTATTTGTAGCAAAAAAAATATTAATTAATGTAACCACATCTCAAAGTAACATCAAATTAAAGAGACTACTAAATATAAGCAACATCGCCGGACAGATCCAACCGACCACCACCGTCGCCGGAGCTGCATTGTGACGGACCAGTTTGATTCCAGACTTCTTAACCTTTTCCCCCGTGTTCTCATCCACCTCCACATCAACTCCGACCACCATCGTTCGCTTCCATTGCGCAATAGACTTGAACTTAATCCTACCCACCAAATCCACCCGTATCACCACCACTCTCCCGCCGTCCGGCTGCACCATCATTCCGCCGGTGAACACCTTATCACGGACGTGCTTTTCCTTGTAATGTCCTTGGTGAAACCCACGTAAGGGGTACACACCTAAGGGGACACTAACGTTGGTAGTTTTGTTTGGGAAATATGAAAAAGTGAGATTCATTGGACGATAGTAAAGTCCCACCACATTCGTGTTGTAAATCTTTAGATCAAAGTAGATGGTGGTGTAGTTGGTTGTGGTGGTGGCGGTGGCGGTGATGGCAGCGGCAACGGTGGTGTTGCTGGTGGCAGTCTTGTTAAGGGTAGAAACATAGAATTCTTCGATGGAGATTGTGGGATTTTTTCGATGCAGGCTTTGTATGAACAATATAAGCAACACCGAAAATAGTGTGATATAAACCATGATCTTAAGACTTTCAAAACATACCCCTTGGGCCATTTGTTTTTCTTCTTCTCAAGAGGATGGAAATCGGAAACTGTTTTTATTTTCTGATAGATGTAGTTAATCATCATGCTTAATTGGAAGTTTAATATGAATTAATGTTGTGGCTGTTTTTCAAATATAATAAGATGAGGGACTTTCTGGGAATAAGAAAAGCAAAGTGACCATGTGGAAATATTATGTTCTCTTATTGTTGATCAATGATATCGTGAAATCACATTCCACATGTGGTATATTCAGCCTATGTGGTCAAGCAATGCGATCTATTAGCCATTAGGCACAGTCTGGGCCAAAAGGACGGGTCGCATAGGGAAGGGTCTCTACGGATGGATTTTAAGTCACACAGTTCATAAATTACTTAAAATTATCCTTATGATCATTCTATATTACAATTAGCCTCACCCACTTATGGTCTTTATATGTGTTTTCTTGTTACTATTTTCAAATTTTAATTGTATTGCATATTCAACAAACAAAAAAACTTTTAACTACTAATTAATAAATTTCATTATATATATGCACTTGAAAGTTCCATTAATGAATGAGTATTAGTACTTTAATTAATAGTTTTGACCTAAACTAGGTCAACTTCAAATGTGTAGCCAGCTCATCTCCAGGTAGCCTTTGGGATATCTCAACATGTAACAAGTATATAATGGAATAAAAATTACAAATGTATAGATTCGGATCTTGAAATTATATAGGGAGATGTATTCAGACATGTGTCCTCCGTTATTTTATACTCATATACTCTTATATATGTTTTTGCTACAAAATGCATGCGAGGGACAATATAAAAAAACAGATGATTTGGGCATACTGAAGGAAGGCAACCAGAAATTTCTTTAAAAACCAAAATGTACGTACCACATATATAAAAACCAGAATGTTCTTTTGAATACATATATAAAAACCAAAATGTGATGTAAAATAACAAATGAAGATTGACTAGCTATATAGATGTTATAAAATATATATATACACACCGATAGATTTGAAGAATTGGTTGAAAGTTACAATTATGAATTCAATCTTCTTGTAGATATTAATTTGCACAATATTATTCATATAATCGCCAACATGGTGGCCATAGAAAGAACTAATAACCCTGTTTGCATTCCAGAACTACCAACCCGATGAACCACGCCTGCAGACTCAAAGAGCTTAATGCCTTTGTTTGAATCTTTCTCACCTGTTTGACCAACCCTAACGTTAGCCACTACATTCACCGAATCCTTGCTACGGTACGCGGGTGACGTAAACCCTACTTTGGTGAACACTTCCACCTTAAAAACCGACGAGCTAACCGTCCTGTTAAACGGTGCTATGCCACGAGTAGCCACCGTCTCTCTCACGTGCTTGCTTTTTCGATTATGTTGATAAAACTTTGGCACAGTGAATTCAGCTACAACAAAAGTCAACTTGATATTAGGGATGTAAGAAAAGGTAATCCGAACTGGATCGTAGTAAGCTCCCATGGCTTTATTCTTGTTATGGAGCTTCATATCGAAGAAAATGGTCTGATTGACGGTGGTTGTGGTGGAGGAAATGTCTGTTAGGTTTAAGGAGGAGACGTAAAAGTCATTGATGGTGAATGAAGGATCAGATGGGTTGGTGTAATACACGCATACAACGATCACGGCGGTTATGATGGAGGCTAATGATATTAATATGCACCAGACTCGACCGCAATTTGTCATATTAACACCAAACGATTTGCAGACAGATTATAGTGCAAATGAAAGTGTAAGGAATTAAAGGAAAGAACAGTGATATTGGTTTTTATACGGTGGTGGGTTGTTACTTATATAGAAGATATCTGCGACTTTGTTTTGTTATTTATATTTTGTTTGCGACTTTAAGGAATTTTACTTATTTATTTTATATAAAAATATAACAATTTGGTGGAAATTTCCAGATTACTACATATATATCAGATGAAAAATAAAAATATAATTGTCTCTCTCATGTTGGACCTGGTAAACGTACACGTCTTCTGCTTCCAAGAGATTAAACAAATTACCAGTGAACTGAAGTCTTCATGTCGCTTTTAATTTAAATTCCGATAGTAAATACTATTATCATGGGTTCCTTAATATTACCAGAAATTTCTTCTACAATATTTTATTTCAACCTCTTAAATTTGCCGACCCAATTTTGTTCTAAAGTAACAACTACCCAACAACTCGTACCCACGGGTTTGACTTTCTTCACCTATATATACATATATATATATATATTGATGGAGTGATCAACTTCATATTTCTTCCTTTTCTCGTCTATATGGCACGCAGTTGCAACTACGGCCTTGTTATACTTTGGTTATGTCTAGCGTCTTTTTTTTTGGGTCTGATTGTTTTGATGCCTGTTCTGGTGGCTTTATTCGCATCACCATCTAGTCCCTCCTTTTCGATCAATCTTTTTGATGATCAAATCTTGAACATGACAAAAACAGATGCGAACATGGCTATCCACTTTGATCTCAAGCTAAAAAACGAGAACTCAGCAATAGGTCTTCATTATCCCGATCAAATCAACATCACGTTTTCTTACTTCCCAAATGTATCCATGATTGTTCATTTAGCAGACTACAAGTTGGATAGTTTTTATCAGGGTAATGGAAAGGGTAGGCTCGTAAGAGATGTGGTGGAAACAAGCAGCTTTCCCACAGTGTTGGAAGGCACAGAGTTAATAGCTTTTCGAGTGGATTTGGTGGGTTCGTATAGGTATAAAAAGGTTGGAACCAAGAGGCATAAGGTGGAGTTGGGATGTGTTGTGGCTGTAAATGTTAGCGATAACACAAAAATGCAAAGGGGGTTTATTCGATTGGTTGAGCCAGGTCTTGATTCCAAGCTGAAGAAGAAACCTCCACCTGATTATGCTGGTTATCGCTGAACCGTGTTCAAGTCAGGTGGTGCATCAATTAATTCAGAAGTTGGCATTTCCTTTATTTTCATGTACATGTAAACTATATAACGATAGCCTTGATCTCTCATGATGTAATTTTCCTAAAAGCATAATGTTGTAAATAGAGTTGTTTGATAATTTGAAGATTCAAAACCTTAATAATATTAAACTCAACTTTTTATTTGTCTGTTTTATATATATGTATATATGATATCTGAATGGACATTTCTTTATAGATATCTTCAACTTTGGCTTGTTGTTTATGTTTGACTTTAAGGAGTTTTTATTTATTTATTTTATATTTAAATAAATCAATTTCGTGAAAATTTCCATATTACACTCATGCTACATGCATGCATCAGAAAGGATTTACTTGTGTTTTGATTTAGAAATAATTGTACCAATTGTTGAGGACAGATGCGGAACACAATAGGGACCTAGGGGGGTCATGCTCCCTGCGTTTTATTCCTTAAATAATAGATATTAAAAATATTATCAATGAATTGCGTTTTTCTCAGGTGGTTATGTGTATATGACCCCTGTATATGTGGTCATATGTTCTATTCTCTTGTCATACAGTTTTTTTATAATGAATTGAGCTTATCAATGAAAATATTTTGTTGGGTTTGGCCCCCTTAATTAAAAGGTTTGTGTTCCGTCCCTAGTTGAGGTAAAATCATCCCCAACAGTTATGCTAAAATTTTCTAAAATAACATATTAAAAGTCAAAATCTCTACAAAATTTGCATCCAACTTCAATAGCTACTATATTTTAACAACTTTATCATAATTATATTATTAAAATATTCAATATATTTAATATCTTAACGAATTTTTTAAAACTTTCAAACAATTGGTAGAAACTATTAAAATAATCATTTCTATCTCCATTTAGAGATTATCTAAATTTAAAGATTTTTCTCTTATTTCTTCCAATTTTTCTATTTTAGCATAAGGGATATCATAGTTGTTAATGTCATTTTCCCTATAAAAAATGTCGTGTTACAAAAAAAAATCCTCACATATAGAAGAAAGTAAAAACTAACATAAAATCAAAACTTAGAGTCTCATGTTTGACCTAGCTAGATCGAGATATCCTCTGTTTCGCCCACGAAAGATTAATTGAATCATCAAAATTTGGAGCGTGAAGTGCAAAGTAATAATATATCGAATAGTTATCGTTAAAAGAGAGAAAAATAAAGTTTTTGGAGTTTTTTTTATACAAACTTTCTTAAAATTATCTTTAAAACGATGAAAGTAAGAAAAAGAAATGCAATTAATGTTATAAATTAAGAGATTTAGAGAAAAATCTATTTTATATATTATTGCCCAGGCATCACATGGCTCCAAGCCTCCAACTAACCAATCAAATATATACATTTAAAAAAAGACATATATATATATATGATTTTTATTATATATGTAAATATTTAAATAATATAATTAATATTTAAATAATATAATTAATATTAAATAATAACAAAGGAAAGAAACGATGAAATTACATGTAATTTCTTTTTTTTTTAAGATTTAACTTCTATTTTTATTTTGATGTAACTATTAATAATTGTTGAAGACTAAAAACTAAAGAGAGGTGACCCATTGATCAAGCATAAAATGATCAGTCTTGAATTTCCAAGAAACATCAATGAAGTCTCCCTGTCGCTTTTAATTATTTCCGGAAAATAAAACGTCGTTATCATGATATATATGGGTTTTTAAAATTATTAGGCGGAAATACCAGAAATTTCTTCATCACTTTCAACCTCTTTCAATTCACCGACCCGAATATTTTCTAAAATAACAAGTAACCCACCAACTTGTATCAGGTGTTTGACTTTCTTCACTTATATATGTGTGTGTATATATATATATATATGTCGATTGATCAACTCCATATAATCCTATATACTCTCTTTTGGTTTGGGAAATTAAGGTAAAAGATGAGATCCCTTTAAAATTTCTTCCTCTTTCTATATGGCACGAAGTTGCGATAATGGCTTTATTATTTGGTGCTTAGTCTCGTTTTGTTTTGGTTTGGGCGTCATTGTTTTGATGGTCATGTTATCTCTGTTCTCATCACCTTCTAGTCCCTCGTTTTCAATCAATCTATTTGATAATCAAGCCATCAACATGACCAGCTTCACTGCTATCCGCTTCGATCTCAAGCTAAAAAACAAAAACTCAGCAGTTGGTCTTCATTACCCAGATCAACTCAACATCACATTTTCTTATTTCCCAAATGTATCCATGATTGTTAGCTTAGCAGACTACAAGTTGGATGGTTTTCATCAGGGGAATGGAAAAGGTAGACTCGTAAGAGACATGGTGGAAACAAGTAGCTTCCCCAGAGTTTTGGATGGAACAGATCTTATAGCTTTCCGAGTGGATTTGGTGGCTTCTTATAAGTATAAATTGGCTGGAAGCAAGAGGCATAAGGTGGTGTTGGGATGTGTTGTGGCTGTAAATGTTAGCGATAGCACAAAAATGAAAAGGGGGTTTATTCGATTGGTAGAGCCAGGTCTTGATTCCAAGCTGATGAAAGAAGTACCAAAATATGATGGTTATTAATATTCATATATAGGTGAACTTAACCGTGGTGCATTTGAATTCTCTATATGTAATTTAATTTCCTAATTAAAAGAATAACATTAGTAAATAATAATGTTCTTAGATAGTTTAATTGAAGATTCAGAATGTTAAAAAACAACTAACTCATTGTGTTTTGTTATCATCTCTTTTCTTTTTTTATACAAAAAAAGGTGTGGTTTTGACATGAAGATCATCAACAAGTAAACTTGGTGAATCATTAATACTTCTGCATCTTCTTCGGAACAATTTTTGTATTCATTTTTACATCGTCTAGTTTGTATGTCCGTTCTGAATTTTCAAATTACAAATATTAGATGCAAAATTGAATATCAACATATTTAATCGATTCCTTAGTGAAAAATATTTTACTTTTAAGCTTTTATTAATCTAACAACAAGTATACTTATTAAATGACGTAGAAATAAAACAACAATTATATTCACCTAAGGGAAGAAACGAAAATACACATATGAGAGTCAACTTATATCTATCGACTAATTTATCTTGAATAATACCAAAATTTCAAATAAGACACGTTGCAAATAATCTAGGTTAAAAATGTAATAAATTATTAATAAAAGAAATAATACCAAAATTGATTGTTGATCTGAAAGTACAGAAGAATAAAATAATCCACTATAATAAAATTGGGTTTATAGAACGTCACCAATAAATAAACATCTTAATAGACCACTTAATAGGACACAAATTATATGACCAAAAATTAAAGTGTCATATAGAAAGACGTTGTAATAAGTTTATAAGACGCTTCTAGGCGTCGTAACAAACTTTTTAGGACACTTTAAAAAAACGTCGCATTAGTTAGTTTATAAGACGTTTTTGAGAAAAGTGTCCTATAAACACAAGTGTCCTATAAAAAGATGGGTTTATACGACTGTTTAAGCCAAAAAATGGTTTAATGAAATCAACTTGAGGTCAATGTGGAGCTTATCCGACTAAAGATAGAATCAAACGACAAACACAATAAAGACGTAAATAAACGAAAGGACAAAGGTATTTGGTGACGCGGAAAAACCCTTAGTCGAGGGAAATGGAATAAAAAAACTCACACACCCTTCTCACTTTTGATGAAGTTTGAATCCCCGACCTCCCAGAAGGTCAGAGGCTCACATATCGCTAGGCCAAAGGCCCTTTGGTTTAAGTCAAAAAGTTAGTGAAAGTGTAATAGCCGTAACTAGTTTGCATAGATGATCAATGCTTGTCTTATATTCTTTTTCACAATCTAATTGTATGAGCTTGTCATATATAACAAGCCATTTATATATGTTCTAACCCACTTCTCATGTTGCAACTGTATCATGACATTGCAAGAAAAGTGATCTTTAGCGACAACATGTTTCAGTAGTCGTTGCTACAATTAGTTGTTTATAATCATGGATCTGAGGGTCAAGTTGATATGTTTAAATTAATTATCTTTCAGATAAATAAAATCTGGTAGTTAACATTGATCCAAAACTTCTTTCATTCGGTTTACTAAAGACATTTAAGTTAAGTTCTTGACGTGTTGAATATAACAATGATCTTAAAATACTTCTTTTTTCGTTTCCTAAGAGCATCTCCAACGGATATGCTAAAAATTTTCTATAATAGAGTAAAAAAAGTCAAAATCTTTATAAAAATTTATATCCATCTCCAACAGCTACTCTATTTTAGCAATTTTACCATTAATTATATTAATAAAATATTCAATACATCTAATAAAATAATATTTTTTTCTTCTACACATTTTTATCTCAATACTCTAATTGGTTGATATAATTAAATTATTATTTTCTATCTATTCTAAAAAGTTTTAGAGATTTCTCTAAATTTAGAGAATTTTACAATTTCTCTATCTTTTTTCTATTTTAGCATATAGGATAGAATAGCTGTTAGAGCAACTAAAATGCTAAAATTACACTTTTTTTCATTTTAGTATAGCTGTTGGAGATGCTCTAAGTAATATGAAATAAAGAGGAATTTAAGCAAAACTTCTTTAAAATCAAGTGAGGGACTTTTAACGTTAATCAGATATAAATGTCATGGTTTGTTATTAATGGTGTATTT
Organism: Silybum marianum; assembly: GCA_036898165.1. Classification (NCBI taxonomy): domain Eukaryota; kingdom Viridiplantae; phylum Streptophyta; class Magnoliopsida; order Asterales; family Asteraceae; genus Silybum; species Silybum marianum. The sequence continues at coordinate 5,070,705 of CM072537.1, read as the reverse complement.
TGATTAATATTTTATTGTATTTTAAATAATTTAAACGTAATTAATTTTTAAATAAATTGAATAGAAAAATCATTCAATTGATTATAACTTAAACTTCAAATTAATATTAAATATAATCTATATTACAATATAGATAATGGGGAGGGATCAAATTAGAACCACCACTCCTTAAAGGAACAAAAAAATAAATTGTGAACCACATATGTGGGTCACACGTAATATTAATTAATCATTTATGATTTAATATTATATTATATTAAACCATAAATGATTTAATATTATGTGGGACCCACATCATATGTGATCCAGAAGTGTCCCTTTGTTCCTTTAAAAATGCAAAGTTCTCATTTCAACCTTCTTTTATAGATAATATGTAATAACCAAGAGGCGATGGATCATGAGAAAAATAGTTAAGATAAAAAGCGTAGGAAAAGAAGTGTAAGAATAAATCTGAAACATTGATCACTTTTAATCTTTTGTCCACATACATGAATTGCCACTTTAGAAGAAAAATGATCTGGTGTATCTCATTTTAATGTGTATCCAATAGTGAAAATCTATTCTTACGTCTCTTACGTAACTTCTCTAGCTTTTCACCGAAGTCCAACCCATAACTAATAACCTTTAAACATTTAACAATAGGTAATTACGAAAATAATTTTCATAAATAGCATTAGATTAGATTTGGTGCATCATCATTTTTTATAAAGAAATAATGTTCCCTTTAAAATGATTTGGTGGAAAAAATTGATGTTTGTTTGCTAAATTTGGTAACCCAAAAAAAGTTGTATGAAGACAAAATTTATGGTTTTTCGTCCTCTTTTAATTAATTCTATCATATATACTAGATTCTTTTAAAAGAAAATTATTATTATAACCATTTTAGAAAATTGTATATCTAAAATAACCAAAATCTCTTTCAATTTATCAAAATAATCAAAATTTTCAATAAAAAATTTAGTATGATACTAAATGCTTTTTAGATTTTGTATGGATTAATTACCTACATGCATACATACGAAATTGATTTTTGGAAATTATACGAAATCAGCAAGTGTGTGTATCAAAACATAACGAAATCAATGTTGGTGTGTGTGTGTGTTAATTTTCAATGTGTATCAAAACATCGAAATAATTTCCATACACACACTTGCTGGTGTGTGTGTGCTAATTTTAAAAAATAATGATGGATACGAAATCAATGTTTATCTTCCATTGCTGGTGTGTGTATGGAAATAATATTTTTTAATGATTTCGTATCACATGGAAATTAACATATTTTTAAAAAACAATTTCCAAAAACATAATTTCGTATGTTTTGATTTCGTATACACACACCTGCTGATTTCGTATAATTTTCAAAAATCAATTTCATATGTATATGTGTTGGTAATTAATCCATATAAAATTTAAAAGACATTTAGTATCATACTAAATATTTTATTGAAAATTTTAGTTATTTTGATAAGTTAAGAAAGATTTTGGTTATTTTTAATATACAATTTTCTGAAATGGTTATAATAATAATTTTTCCATCTTTTAAACTGCAATTTTATTTTATTTGACTGGATCAAAGATTCTTGGGACCGTTGACTAATTTTAAATTAAGTAGCTCCTTGTTGCAAGCGAAAATCATTGGGTTTGGTAAGGGGGTTTTACAACGAACAGATCAGAAAAAGTAGGGGGTTTACTTTCTTTATTTCTATTCTTGAAAACTATTTATTTTCTTGGTGAAGAAGGAATTGCATTATATATTTGTATATTCACAACTAGAGTTAAAAAAATATGATAAGAATGATACATAATTTTCTTTTATAAGATCAAGGTATATATGGTAAGATAGTTGACTAATTTAAATTAAGTAGTAATTAGGAATATATTTTGTGAAGTCGTAAGGAGACTTGATGTCGTGCACATATAAGTTTCCAAGACATGATCATGTTAAATATCAGCGCGTTGAAATTTCGTATGTAAAACGAATTTTATTATAGTCAATGTTAAACAAAAACATATATTATATTAAAAGAATATAGTACAAGAATTTCACCTAAAAATCAAGAAAATAATCAACCGTTGAAGACAAATTATCATTCTTTCAAATAAGTTTTATGTCTCAAATCCAAAGTGCCTCCAATATTTAGAAAAATATTTACAATGTAGACGAAATTTGAAAAGAAATATTTTAAATAATTTCCTCATATAATAGTATAGGCTTTGATAATACTTTTGATTCCATGACTACATGCAGTAGTTGCATAACAATAAAAAATTATTTGGCGCAAACCTTTTACTATGTCCACGGTCCACCCGATCACGCGACATATTGTCTCATGGCCTCCCACTCGTGGAGAATGCTTCCAACAAGGACTCTCTTTGGGTTAAATGATCCACTCATATAGGATTAAATCTATAAAGAGCGTAATTTTTGGGATATCCCGATCCGTAGTGATGTTGGTTGGGGTTGGAGGAAGATCCTGGGCATGCGGATAAGATAAGAGACTTTGTGGTCTCCCAGGTTAGCAATGGCTTTGCCTGATTTGATAATTGGCACCCAGCTGGGCCCTTGTGCCGACTTATTACCCCTCACAATATCTTTAATGCGAATCTTTCCCTTGATGCTCGGGTCAAGGATATCTTTGCTAGTGGTTGTTGGACCTGTCCCCAAATGCGGGATAGTCCCAATCCTGTTCTCCGTGTTTCCACCCCTCCGGTTCTTTCCCCTTCCATCCCTGACAAATTCAATTGGAGGAAAAGAAATGGTCGTCTCACTTCTTTCTCGGGTCATGAGGTATGGCTTTCTATTCGTCCTAATGAGCCGGAAATCGATTGGCATCACATGGTCTGGTTCTCGCAAAACATTCTCAAACATGCTTTCGTTCTTTAGGTTGCTATGAAACAACGGCTTCGGTTTTGGGAAGCCTTTCCTAATCTGTCTTGTGGGTTTTGTCATAACGGGCCTGATTCTCATTAGCACCTTTTCTTTGAGTGTTCGTTCCCCAATCAGGTTTGGAATGAGATTAAGCCCAAGTTGAACCTTCCTGTTGTCCCGGACAACTGGGATGATATCATCATAGTTTTCCAGCAAGCCACCAAAGGCAAGACCATCTGGTCTATTATTCGTAGATTAGTGCCTGGTGGAACCGTCTATCACCTCTGGTATCAATCGCATCTTCAAGATAAGAGAAGATCGTATGATATGGTTATCAAGACCATCTCTGATGATGTCCGGTCTAGGCTCCTTAGCCTGAATCTTAAGCCTTGTTTGAATGTTGTTCGGGCCATGCTTGTCTGGAACCTCCCCTAGGGTTTGTTCCTTCTCTTCCCTCTCCTCTTCTCCCTTCTTTTTTTCCGCGTGTTTGTTTCTTGGTTTTGTTAAAAAAAAACTCTTAAAAATCGAAAAATCCTTGATTTTCAAAAAAATTGTATCTTTTATGAATAATTTTTTTCTTGATTGGAGGGGTCATCCCCCTCTATATCAAAAAATATTGTCTCATGTTATTCAAGTCGTACATCAAACATCATGTCATACGGGTTTCACTTTGTGAGCTACAATAATCTAGAAAAACATTTTCTGATCACAAGGCTGTGTTCTTGCATCTTTTAGGGGTTGTTTGACAGTTGCTGATTGGTTTGGTGCCTAATGATTAAGTGATTAGAATGATTAAGAAGCCCTTTGATATAAGACAAAATGAAATATAATTGTTTGATAATTATTCATGATGCAATAAGGGATCTTAAATGGTTAAGGGAGATCCATGATACAAAAAGATTCAGAGAGTTTTGAAACCATTAAGAGTCAGACCTATTTTTTGCCAAATAGGATACATCTCTTAGCGATTCAAATGATGCCTCATCATAAATTTGTTAAGAGATAAATAAACACCCCCTTACAGTAAAACATTAACACGTATTCACATTATAGTCTTTCATGAATATATTTGAATAATAACATAGACCTTTAAAATACATATATAGAAACATTTGTAATGCACTTGGCTTGCATGCCTTTTTTTGGAAATGTGTCCTAGACTAGGCAAGTTGTGATTGCAAAAAGTCATGATAAACCTCAATAACAACAACTCTTGTGTATACGTATTAGAATCGGACTTGATCAGATGTGATATTCCACCACATACCTCGGGGCCTCATCGCACCACAACCCTTGTGAAAACATATTGAATCATATTTGATTCACTTTTTACATAATTATGTCTGCTTTGTACAACTTCAAGCCGTTCATCTAATCTTTGCTAAATAGCTCAATTAGGCTATTGTAGTCTAATAGTTAAAAATTTGTTTAAAGTACGGTCAATGATTTGTTATTGACTTGCTCCACAAATTAGTTATTACATGAGGAAATCTCATCGTATCTCGATCAAATGAAAACACGACGAATCATATATGATTCACATCAATTTCAAAGAATTCTATTAAATCAGTTTATTGACGCTATATACACAATCTAACATCATATGCTTAACCTGCTAAGAATCACTTAAGAAGTATTAAAAACACAACTAATCCAATTACCAAAAAAACAATTTATCACTTCCCAAAATTTACGTTTTAGAAGTTTACATGTTTAGTCTTATAGTATTGCTACATGACTATCAAATAGTTTCTAACTTTAAATTATTTACTCATTTTGATACATATTTACCTAAAATAAATACCTGATTCAACTAACTATATGTATCTTGTTAATCCATCTTGTCGGCCCAAGAATGAGAAAACAAGGGCCAATAATTAATATTATATATAATTATTTATATTATGGCTATGTTTGGCAAACTAGCTGAAGACTTATAAGCTAGCTGGTAGCTGATAAGCTAGCTGATGAACCAATTATGTTTGGCAAAAACTAGCTGATAACCATTTAAATGACTAAAAATGACATCTTAAAAAAATAATAATTAATATTAATGAGGGTATAATCGGAAAAGATGACAAAAAGCTCCTCATAAGCTACTCAAAGTAGCTTATCAATAAGTTAGCTTATAAGTCAGCTTATGTGCATCCAAACATGTACACTGAAAATAAGCTAGCTTATAAGCTAACTTATAAGCTAGCTTATTTTTGCCAAACAATGCCTATTAAGTATTATCTACATTTTAAGTACCTTAATAACTAATAGGGGTATTAATAAAATGAAAAGAGCCAAGTCAGCTCTGATCAACAAGTCCTAAAATACATTTTAAATATCTTCATTAATCATTCCTTGATTAACATAAAAATAAAAAGCTTTTTTATGATGTCATAAGATTTTGTAATTCAGTCAATTTTTTGAATACGACATTTATACAAATAACTGAATTTAAATAGAATTTTTCTTCGTTGTCATCTTTACATATATCCCTAGCCATGGAGGAATAATTAATCAACTTCTAGGAAATCCGAGTGGAGTGTTGTGTAACAGTTGGTGTATTTTTAAGGATATAATATTATATACGGTAAATACTTTTACCTACTTTTTATTTTTGATAAGACATAGAACTTTGAATTCATCAAATGTTTGTTTTGCATGGTTGGTATCAATAATACACAAGATACTTTCACCAACGAACATCATCCACAACTTATATATGTCGGTGATTTTCGATGGAACACTAATAATTTACTGATGACAACACAAACTTTCACATGGTTTTGCCTATACTAATCAAATTGAACGGTTATCCGTCGGTAAGTAGAATTCTTCAAACGACTATTAGAAATTTTCAACTCTTATTCGATTAGTTCAGCCAGGTCTTGATTCCAAGTTGAAGAAGAAACCACCACCTGATTATGCTGGTGCTTATCGTTGAACCGTGCTCAAATGGTGCATTAGTTAATCCAGAAGTTGGCACTTCCTTTATTTTCATGTACATGTAAACTATATAACGCGCGATATTGGTGATCTCTCGTGATGTAATTTTCCTACAAGAATATATAACGTTTGTAAATGTTGTTTGACAATTTGAAGATTCAAAATCTTATGAATAAATTCAACTTTTTATTTGTTCTATTTGTTCATTTATGTTCGTTTACATTCATTCGTTTATGTTCGTTTATATATATAAATATATTTATATATTATGACATTAATATGTAAAATCATCAATCAAATTAAATTTTTAGAATTTCTTTTTTATGGCTCCTAAGTTTACCCGATTTTTCATTTTGATATGTTACTTTTTAGGAACAAAATGATAAGTAATGGTGGTTTTATTCTATATTGTGTTCGTTCGTTTATGTTCATCTATGTTCTTTTACGTTCGTTTATCTTCATTCACGTTCGTTCGTTTACGTTCGTTTATCTTCATTCACGTTCGCTCATTTACGTTCGTTTATGTTTGTTCGTTTACGTTCGTTTAACAGCTTAACAAACGAACATGAACAAACAAATTTTCTTAATGAACACAAAAAATTTGTTCGTTACCGTTCGTGTTTGTTCGTTTGTTCGGTTAAGTTAAATGAACAAGCACGAACAAGGCTCCGTTCGTGTTCGTTAGGTTCGTTTACAGCCCTACTCACATATAGATGAAAATAAAAATTAACATAAAATCAAAGCTTAGAGTCTCATATGAGATTAATTACATTGTTCGACCTCGTAAGAATAATAAGGTGTATTCATTTGTAAATAATAAAAAAATTGTAAATTATGTAAACCAATATTTATAAAAATGATTATAGTTTATTTATTATTATTTTGAATATTTAAAAATATGATCAGAGTTTATTAATTATGATTAACGTTTTATATTAAAAAATAATCGATGTATTTGAAATCAGATATTTATTAAACTCGATAGACGGTTAAGATCGATTATGTTGTATACAATTTTTTAATGGTTTACAAAATAGTGTAACTTTAAGAATAATATCTCATGTACTTGTCTTTAAAATGGATAAAAATAAAGTTATGGGAGTTCTTTTTTTTTAAATTATCTTTAAAATGATAAAAGTAAAAGCAACAAAGACAGTCCAATGTTATAAATTAAGAGGTTTATAAAAAAGTTTCATTTTTATTGTTGCCCGGGCATCACCTCCAGTCCAACTATAACAGATGAAATACATGAAAAGAAATAGAAAGAGAAATGATCTTTGTTATATCATTGAATATTTAAATATATAAGTAATATTAAAATCATCAAAAGAAAGAAATGTTGAAAATTAGATGTAATTTCCTTTTTCTTGGATTTAACTTTTATTTTTATTTTACAGCAACTAATTAAGAATATATAATTGTTAGAGACGCTAAAAAGTAAACAAAGAGCGAGAGGTGACCCATTGAACAAGCATAAAATGATCAGTCTTGAATTTCTCAGAAACATCAATGAAGTCATCTCACACATTGCTTTTAATTATTTCCGATAATAAAATGTTTTTTTTTGGAACCGGCGATAATAAAATGTTGTTGTTATCATATTAGGAGGAAATACTATTAATTTCTTCTTCATCAATTTCAACCTCTTCTAATTCACCGACCCGAATATTTCCTAAAATAACAAGTAACCCACCAAGTCGTATCAGGTGTTTGACTTTCTTCACACACGCACAGACATATATGTTATATATATATATATATATATTTATTTATCGATTGATCAACTCCATATAATTCTATATATTCTCCTTTGGTTTGAGAAAGGAATAAAAAGATCAGATCCCTTAATTTAAAATTTCTTCCTTTTTCTATATGCATGGCACGAAGTTGCGACTATGGTTTTGTTATTTGGTTGGTATTCGTGTTATGTTTTGGGTTGGGTTTCTTTGTTTTGATGCCAGTCATGTTATCTCTCTACTCGTCACCTTCAAGTCCCTCCTTTTCAATCAGTCTATTTGATAATCAAGCCATCAACATGACAACTCCAACCAGCTTCACTGCTATCCATTTTGATCTCAAGCTAAAAAACAAGAACTCAGCAATTGGTCTTCATTACCCAGATCAAATCAACATCACATTTTCTTACTTCCCAAATGTATCCATGATTGTTAGTTTAGCAGACTACAAGTTGGATGCTTTTTATCAAGGTAATGGAAAGGGTAGGCTTGTAAGTGATGTGGTGGAAACAAGCAGCTTACCCAGAGTTTTGGAAGGAACAGATTTGATAGCTTTTCGAGTGGATTTGGTGGGTTCGTATAAGTATAAATTGGCTGGAAGCAAGAGGAAGAAGGTGGTGTTGGGATGTGTTGTGGGTGTAAATATTACCAATGGCACAAAAATGCAAATGGGGTTTATTCGATTGGTACAACCAGGTCTTGATTCCATGTTGCAGGAAGTAGACGAGTATGATGATTATTAACCATGGATGATCGATAATGATCAACTTAATCGAACAGGTGATGCATTTGAATTCATTTTTCATGTACATGTAAGTAAAGATATCCCAAAGATGTCTCTATATATATGTAATTTGAGAGAAACAAAGTACGGTTGGTGATTCGTGTTTTGTACATGTAACTAATTAAAGATATCCCAAGATCTTTCTATATGTTAAAAGACAACTAACTCATTGTGTTTAGTCATCATCTTATTTTTATCATTATAAAAGAATTGCGTTTTTGACATTATAAGAGAAACAAGTACGTTGGTAAATCGTGAATACTTCTATATCTTCTTCAAAACAATTCTTGTAATCATTTTGACATCGTCTAGTTTTAATATTTGTCCGGAATCTTCAAATTACAAATATCATATGCAAAAGTTGAATATCTATACTATATTATAAAGCATTTGGCTTAAAGTTCTTAAAAACAACTTTTTATGCTTTTAGTACTACTTATTAATGCTTAATTACTTAAAATTTATGTTTACAACTAAATAATGCCCTAAGTACAACTGTAAAAACTTTAACGGATAACTCTCAAATCTCAACCATATACCTAAAATTAAAGTAACAACATGCAAATCAAAATTCAAATATCTCCTAAAATCTCTCAAACCCTAATCCATGCATAAGAGTCTTGTGGAGGTGTGTTTTTGAAGAAGTAAAATTTTATCAATTCTATATCATCATTATTTTATCAATTCTATATCATCATTATTTTTCTTAAGCTTATGTTTATTTATTGTTCTTCATTTTAGAGTGTGCTTTATCAATTCTATATCATTTTTCTTACGTTTATTTGCTTTATTTTTCTTGATTTTAGAGGCCACACTCAAAACGTTGGTGAATGTGAAAGGAGGCACTGTAATTTTATACAAGGGAAAAGAAAACGTGCAGGTATGTATAGTTAACTTTGGTATGTTTTTGTTTACAGAGTTGTAATTTGCAGAGAGTTATACTTGCAAGTCATTTAAAGACATTGGAGGCTATTCTACAAGAGTGTAAGTTTTTGTTTACAACACTCCATATGATGTTATCAGTTGATTTTTTTTAACGAACGTTTGCTTTATATTCTCTGTTTACAAGAATTTTTTACATCCCGCTGCATTGCGCGGACACCCATCTAGTCAACATTAATCTATTCCTTAGGGAAAAATATTTTACTTTTGAGCTTTTACCAACCAACAACAACTATACTTATTAAATGACGTAGAAATAAAACAACAATTATATTCGCCTATGGGAAGATACGAAAATGCACATATTAGAGTCAACTTAGATTTATTGAGTAATTTAATACAAGAAATTCATATATGATACGTTGCAAATAATCTAGATTAAAAATGTAATAAATTATTGAGAAAAAAATAATACCGAAATTGATTGTTAAAGAGAGAATAAAAAAACTCCAAGGCTGCCTAAGACAGCCTTACAAAGAGTAAGTCTACCCCCAAAAGAAAGAATTTTACTTTTCCAACTCGAGAGCTTGCTTTGGAATTTCTCAATAAGGGGCGTCCAACTAGCACTCTTTGACATGTTTGCTCCGACCGGGATACCTAATTAACTGAAGGGAAGATTTCCTTCCTTACAACCCATAACTCTAGCCATGTATAGGCCACCTCCAGAGAAGATACACCAATGCCTGACACCTTACTTTTGTCCAAGTTAACCTTAAGACCCGAAGCTAGATGAAAGCACCTCAAGATTCTTATAAGGTTTATATGGCGTTCGATTTAGACCACTCCCCGAGAAATAAAGTGAATCGTGCGCATATTGAAGATTGGCGATGCAAGGACCGTTATTTGGTAGCCTCACACCCCTAAAAAGGCCTTTGCCCAAGGCTTCCTTCAAAGCGATAATCAACCCTTTCGTTGCGATAATAAAGAGGAATTTAAGGAAACCTTCTTTCAAAGTCGAATGGGGGACTTTTAACTTTAATTAGATATATTGTCAAGGTTTATCATTAAAAAACAAATGACGTTCACCAATAAAAATCATCTAGAGAAATTTATATGGGTGATTACCGACGGATCATCCAGAAAATACTATTGTGACCAGTAAAATCTAATGTTTTAAGGTAAAATACCATGGATTACCCAAGAATTTGACGGATAACTGTCACTGATTTAATTTACTCACCAACTTTTGTGACGGTTTTGTGATGAATCACCCTTTTAACGACGGATTTCCCAGAGAAATGTTCGTAGTAAATTAAAGACTTTCATTTTAATTTTCTTTTGAACAACAAGAAACAAATTTATTAGAGTAGAACCTAGCAAAACGCTATCTAACAAAGCATTCGAAAAACTTAAAAGAGGGTTATAACACCAAAATTCCCACGTAATGTATTTTCCCATCTTAACTTTATTTTACCCACAGAAAGGGAAAACAAATTAAATATTAATTATTCATAACTTTACGAATAGACTGACACTACTAGAAATTTCAGTATTTTCAACGGAAATTAATTTTCAACGGAAAATGTCGTTGAAAATTTTCTACGAATTTTAGAGGGTTATTGACAGAAAATAAATTTTCTACGAATTTTCAACGAATTTTCGTTGAAAATCTCTCACAAACATATATGCATTTTCAACCAAAAAAAAATCAACGGAATGTCTCGTCAAAAAGTTTTTGGTTGAAAATGCATTTTGTGAGAGATTTTCAACGGAAATTTGTTGAAAATTCGTAGAAAATTTATGTTTTGTTAATAATACCTTTAAAATTCATAGAAAATTTACTAACGACATTTTTCATTGAAAATAATCAATTTTCTAGTAGTGTGAAGCTTTGCTGTAAAATACTTTTTCATTCTAACTCCTGCCATTTTAATAGTGTATTATTAATGGTGTATTTTGATTATATATATATATAATTGTATTTTAAATCATTTAAAGGTAAATATTTTTAAAATAAATTAAATAGAAAATCATTCAATTGATTCTAACTTAATCAATATAAATATAATCTATAGTATAACATAGATAATACGTAATAACTAATAACCTTTAAAATTTTAACAACGTGTAATTACGAAAATAATTTTAAAAAATAGTGTTAGATTAAATTTGGTGCATTAATGTGCCCTTTAAAAGGATTTGGTGGGGAAAAAATGATGTTTGTTTGCTAAATTAATTTGGTAAACCAAAGAAGTTGTATGGAGCAATGTTTTAAAATCTGGGTTGATTCGATCGGTCGAAACGGGTGAACCGAGACCCGGGAAAGAGACCGAATGAACTATGACTGGATTTTTGGCTATTTGTGACACGACCGGATTTTACAAAAAACCGATTGAACCAGTGGTTGAATCGGTTTTCATGAAAAAGTTTATTTTGATTGAGGAAAAACTTATGGTTATATGTGTTTTTTAATAAATTTGGATTGATGTATAACTTGTTCTTATGTTATTTTTAATGTTTGAACTTGTGAACATCAAATTTTTGGTTTTATATATATATATATATATATATGTATGCAGAAAAATGAAAAATACAAGTAAATTCTTGAAACCGAGTTGATTCGGTTGACCATGACCCGGTCACCATACCGCTTCAATTCAAAAACCGGGTTTTAAAACATTGGTATGGAGGCCAAATTTATGGTTTTTCGTCCTCTTTTAACTAATTCATCATATATATATATATATAGAGGGAAGTTCAAATACAAACTCATATTTATGTATAAACTATACAAACTGGTCCGAATCAATATAAAAATAATTTTTTTCATGATTTTTTTTTCATCAAATGCTATGATTTAAGATATTATTACACATATGTTTGTTTCATAATGTAAAAGTTTCACATGTATTTGTTTTCATAAGTTGAAAATTTCTCATATATTTTTTTATGAAAAAGTTACATATGTTTTTGTTTCATAATGTAAAACTTTCACATGTAATTTTTTTCACAAGGTGAAACAAACAAATGTGCAATAATATCTTAAACCATAACACTTGATAAAAGAATCATGAAATTTTTTATTATCTATATTGATTTGAACCAGTTTGTGTAGTTTGTACATAAATATGAGTTTGTATTTGATCATCCCTCTATATATATATATATATATATATATATATATATATATATATATATATATATATATATATATATACACACTAAGCTAGCTTAGATTCTTTTAAACTGCAATTTTTTATTTTATTTGACTGGATCAAAGATTCTTGGGAGCGCTGACTAATTTTAAATTAAGTAGCTCCTTGTTGCAAGCGAAAGTCATTGGGTTCGGTAAGGGGTTTATAACGTACAGATCAGAAAGTAGGGGGTTTACTTTCTTTGTTTTTATTCTTGAAAATTATTTATTTTCTTGGTGAAGAAGGAATTGCATTATATATTTATATATTCACAACTAGAGTTAAAAAAGGATTAGAATGATATAATCTTCTTTTACAACATCAAAGTATATATGGTAAGATAGTTGACTAATTTAAATTAAATAATTGGTAATATAGTTTATGAAGTCGTAAGGAGACTTGATGTCGTGCATACATGGGTTTCCAAAACACGTTCATGTTAAATATCAACGGGTTGAAATTTCGTTTGTGAAACGAATTTTATTATAGTCAACGTCAATGTTAAGCAAAAACATTTATTTTATTAAAAGAATTAAATAGTACAGGAATTTCATATAAGAATAAAGAAAAAAAAATCATTTCAAGACAAATTATCATTCTTTTAGCTAGGTGTACCGTGTACATATAGTCGGTGAGATTTGATAAAGTGTCATATCTCAAATTCAAAGTGCCTCCAATATTTAAAAATATCTACAATGTAGACGGAATTTAAAAAGAAATATGTTCAATAATTTCCTCATATGTATAATAATTAATATATGTTTTGATAACACTTTTGATTTCGTGACTACATGCGATAGTTGCATAACAATAAATATCATTTGGCACAAAGCTTTTACTATGTCCACTTGATCACAAGACATATTGTCTCATCTTATTCAAGTCATACATCAAATATCATGTCATACAGGTTTTACTTTGTGAGCTACAATAATCTATAAGACTTTGTTCTTGCATCTTTTAATTAATGTAAAACATTAACACATGTTCACAGTAAGCCTTTCATAAATATATTTAAATAATAATTGAGACCTTTAAAATACATAGAAACATTTGCAATGCAACCGGCTCACATATTTTTATTGAAAGGGTGTCCTAGCTGAAACGGTGACTACAAAGGGTGACTTCAGTAAAATACATGATTTTTACTGAAAGGATGACTACAAAAGGTCAGTTATGATAAACTCAATGACCATTGGAATCGAGTCTAAGCAGACGAGATATTCCACCATATACCATGGTACCTCAACCACTATACCACAACCCTTGTGATAACATGCCGAATCATATTTGATTCACTTCTTACATAACTATATCCTCTTTCTACAAGTTCAAGCCATTCACCTAATTTTTGCTAAATAGTTTAATCAGGCTATTTTAGTTTACTAAAAATTGGTATAAATTAAGCACGGTCAATGATTTGTTATTGACTTGCTCCACAAATGAATTAATTACATGAAGAAATCGCCTCATCGATCAAGTGAAAACATGACGAATCATATTTCATTCACATCATTTTCAAAGAATTCTATTTAAATCAATTTATTGCCGTTATAACTTATATATACAATCAAACTATCATATGACTTAACTTGTCAAGCATCACTTGAGAAGTATGAGAAGCACAACTAATCTGGTTACCAAAAAAAAACAATTTATCACTTCCCAAATTTAACTTTTTTAATAATAGCCCAACTGAAACTTAATTTCAGAAGTTTACATGTTTAACCTTACATTATTGCTACATGACTATCAAATAATTTTTAACTTTAAACTATTTACTGAATTTGATACATATCTACCTAAATACCTAATTCAACTAACTATATATATTTTCTTAAATCTTAATCCATATTCTCGGCCCAAGAGTAAGAAAATAAAGGCCCAATAATTAATTATATTTATATATAAATATTAAATACATTTTAAGTACCTTAATAAGGGTACCAATAAAATGAAAAGAGCCAAGGCAGCTCTGATCAACAAGTCTTAAAATACATTTTAAATACCTTCATTCCTTGATCAACAAGTCTTAAAATGAAAAATACTTTAGCCTTTTTATGATGTCATAAGATTTTGTAATTCAATCAACTATTTGAATACGACATTTATACAAATAATTGAATTGAATTTAAATAAAAAATTTCTTCGTTGACATCTTTACTTTATATCCCTAGTCATGGAGGAAATATTAATCAAACTTCTAGGAAACCAGAGTGGAATGTTGTTGTGGGCAAAAGTGGTTGGTGTATTTTTAAGTATATAATATTATATACCGTAAATTTTTTTTACCTACTTTTATTTTTGGTAAGACGTGAACTTAATTTGAATTCATAATAAGTTTATTCATGTATTGTTAAGCCAATAATCCATTTGTATGGTTGGTGTCAATAATACATAATATAATTTCACCTACGAACATTATCGACACCTTATATATATGCGACCAAAACCGCAGAACATATGATAATGATGTTCTTACGTTCTTATAAAATGAAGGTGTTTTCGGTGATTTCCGATGAAACACTAATGGTCTACATATAACAACACAGAATTTTCATATGGTTTTGCCTATAATTATCAAATCCGATGGTCATCCGTCAGTAAGTAGAATTCATTGAATGGCTATTTGAAATTTTCAACTTTTTTTTCTAGAAAAATGAAAAATTAAATTTAAAAATCCCAAACTTTTATACAATTCCCTAAAATCCGTCTCTGAATATTGTTTCCAAATTGTTGTTTTGTTGAAGCATTCCATCAAAAACCTGTCATTCAATGTTGCCTTCGTAAATCCGTCTCTAAACATGAATTTAATGTTATATTCATTCTTGAAAATTATTTTTTAAGGATTTGACTTTTGGTTTTATTTAATTTGACTTCTATTTTTTTAAAGAATATTGCAATTTCATTTGATTGATTTGACTATGTCAAATTTATATATATTCTTTTTAGGAGAGTTGGCTGATTTAAATTAAGCACCATGCATGCATCTTGCAAGCAAAAGTCATCAATTTCTTATTTTGGTTTCTTCATGGAAAAAGAAGATTTTTTGCTTAGGAATTTAAACAAGTAGATTAAAGAGTTGACTAATTTAATTATTTATTCTTTTATAAATTCTTGAAAATTATTGATTTTAGGGCTAGCTTTCGGTTTTTAAAATTTTATTTGACCTAATCAAACCATATATAGAGAGTTGACTGATTATTTAAATTAAGTAATTTGCAAGCTAGGACTTGAGTGATCTCGTGTATACTCCCGTCTCTATCACATCACATGCTCATCGGTGGCGTAAGTTGAATTTCAGCTGGTTCAAGTTTCATACACCGTCGTGTTAAAAGAATATTTTGAAGTCAATGGTAAACAAAATAACTTATATATATCTTTATCCCCATTAATTATAATTTAAGATACCACAAAGATTTCCGAGAGATTTCTACTGAAAAATCAAGAAAGAAATCAAAACAAGATGGCGTAGTTCTCTCAGCTATGTATGCATGTACATAAAAAGGTCAAGGTTTGTAATTGATCATAATTAACTAGCGGAGATAATTTAATTAAATTGTTTGATTATTGAATATTGATTATATATATTAGCATATATGTATAGGTGGAGGTTCAAATGAGAACGCCTCCATTTTACGAGAACGCGAGAACACCCTTATCACATGTGATAATACACAAGAGGGGACTTGATGGTGTGCGGATGACGTGCCTTGCTACTTAGGTCGTACCAAAGATCGTTTGCATCTATGATTTAATATCACATATGATGGTTTTGATTGATTATAGTATCACATCAAAGACAACCTTATCACATGTGATAATATATGTGATGGAGCTTAGTGGTGTAACAACGACTTGGTCGGTAACCTAGATCACGCCAAAAATCATCCGCATCTCTGATTTAGTATCACATGTGTATTATATGTGATGGAATAATAGTATCACATATGAGTTTCTATAGTAAAAGAGTGTTCTCACGTTCTCGCAAAATGAATGTGTTCTCGTTTGAAAAGAAAAGCTTTAGTTGGTGGATATAATACGAATATTAGTTTAAAAAAGAGAGATGAGGTTGCATTAAATTAGCATAATAAGTACCTGAATTTTTCCGTCAACTATTGGATTGCTTTTAATATTACGATTAGAAGCTGTACGCGTACGAATCTACACAAGTAGTAGTGTTAAAATATATTATATTCTAATTAATAGTAATCAATTTTGATTATAAAGGAGCAACACCATTGCATTGAGAGATCTATATTGATCACCATAGGCAAAAGAAATTAATTAAACACCTTTAATTTGTGTTTCCCACCCAAATGGCCGACGATAGTTTCTCCATAGAGAGTGACAACTCATGGTGTAACCTTATTTTGGTCATTATCGTCTTCTTCATCTTCTTTTCGATATATAAAACCCGTGAGCTCCCGAGTATCCACGTCGAAGAGTTTTACGTTCCCACCTTTAACTCCAGTGCCGATTTCACAACAACCAACAACACCATCTATATCAACCTCAAACTCAAAAATAGGAATCCAGTAACTGGCCTATATTATGATGATCCTCTCTATATCAACATATCTTTCGTCCCCAAGGACCAAACAGAAAGCATCTCGTTAGCTGAATTCGGGCTACATGGATTCTACCAAGGTAATGGAAAGGCTAAACACATCAAAGGCTTGCTTATGACTCGTGGGTTGCCACCGGTGGGTTCAAACGGGACTAATAATGAGACTCGAGTGGCACCACCAGCAGGGGTTTTCAGAGTTGATTTCTTTGGCAAAGTGAGGTATAAGTTAGTTGGGTACCACCAGAGACATCCCATGTTGTTGGCAGCTAATGTGGAGGTCGATGATAAAACTGGTGTAAAAGTTGGAAACAAAGCTATTAGAATGGTGAAATCCGGTGCCAGCGATCTCAGACAAGCGATGGTTTTACCCGGGTTTATTTTGTTTGGCATGCTACTTATTTAATTAAGCGTGACACTTTTTATTTTTGTTGGAATGGTTAATTTTTCCATGTTTATTAACGTTAAATCTTTAATTTGCACTTGGATTTTATTTGCAACTCTTAATTAGTATATGTGGTTCAAAGTTGATCTTTTGTTTGTGATACGCAATGTAAGGCTATCAAACTCTTGGATATATAAAGAGTTCCACATAAGGTTTCCATCAAACTTTTGTAATTAACATGAAACGCGTCAACTAAACAAGGTGACCAATTAATTAAAGCTTCAACACAATACTTCACCAAAAATGCATAGGACAAATCATGGATATGATCATAAGAAACGCGGATCGAATCACACTTGGCGAACGAATATCAATCAACACAATAAGCAATAAACAAGTAAAACACAAAAGTAAATGGAACACAGGATATTTACATGCAAACCGCAAAACCGAAGAAAAACACACGGATGCATGGAGGAGACTATTATTAATCAGAAATCCACTATATCAACTTGTACATGATCTGGAAAAGAAAAACAACAAATAGGGTATGGAATGTATGTGGGTGAAGCGATGAAGATCTATAGAGTATATAATGTGCACAAATTAGGACTTAAGAGTAAGCGTTTACCAAGCCACATTATTTTACCATATGATTATGGCAATGACCAATGACCTTACCCGGTAAGAACAAGGCAAGGACCAAGAGTCTTACCCGGTAAGTGATCAGAGCGATGACTCTTACAACGGTTAGCGCTTATATTGCTGCATACAATATCCTTATTGTGGACTAAAATCTTACCCGGTAAGTAAGTGAGATTTGAGATCAGTTTCAATTTTTGTGCTTTAATCCATTATTCTTTGTTAAACTAAAACGAACAACTTAAAATTTTCTTCCCTGCAATAGTTCAAATGAATTATTAGTTCATCTATTAGTTAAATTTTTGCAATCTTCTAACCTTAATCTCGTTTCCATGCACTTTAATTGGAAGAAAAAGGATCGATGTCAGTTATTATCCTTTTCTAGATACTATAGTTGTAGCGAGATGTTTAATTTATTAGTCGATAATTCAATGTTTCAAACAAGAACTAAGGTCCCAAATCTAAACAACTACTGTAAAGCTAACAATTAATAATGAGGAATGCAAATAGGATCTCGAACGTGTGTTCAACTAATTAATATCAAATTTGTAGAGGTAGTTGTTCCCTTTTTTTTAAATGTAAGCTTATGAAGTAAATAACTTTTATAGCTTTTACCAGCTCTTCGGAGTTGTGAGTTGTGAAGTTCCTGGCTTTTTCTCAACTGTAGATTCTGCAGCTTTCTATACGGAAAAAGTCTTGCTGACCTTTTCTTCACAAAATATATAATTGAAACTACAATTTGATTAAATAATTCCCACCAAATGATATATATGCCAAACGACGAGCATGTGCCACTGAATTTTGGTATACTCCAATTACTTCTGCCAACTACGTGAAATTTGTCAACTCTAGCAAGACTAACTAATTTAAACTGCCATATATTATAATATCTAAAACTTTTGTTTGACTTTATGATGAATTTCGCTGCAACATCTTTACTCCATCCATCATATATATATGCTTTTGTATATATCATGTTTTAATTAAAAATAATTAAACTCAATATTATCTAAAGAAATTACTTATAATTAAAAACATCCACTTGAAAGAGGATTAACACGGCTTTGATCCATATATGTAGTACCATAATTATATATCTTCTGTGTCTTCTTCCACTTCGTTTTCTTCCTTTACGTTCTTATAAACAGTTTAGTTTTCTCTATATATCCATGGCGCAAGCTGATGATATTGGAAATGCATGTTGTAACGTGGTTTTTGAGGAGTGCTGTCCCAAGCTACCTCCAAAACTTCAACTCTTCCTTACTTGTATGGTAACTCCTCTATTAATTGTTCTAGTCGTCATGCTTGTTCTATATGTCAACCCTAAAAACCCTGAATTTTCAGTCGAGAAATTCTACGTTTCCGCTTTTAATAAAACATCCAGTAATGTTACAACCAACACCATATCGTTTGATATTAAGCTCCGCAACCAAAACAAAGCGATCGGTCTTTACTATGATGATCCTGTCAACCTTACTTTCTCATTTATCCCAAGAGAAACCAATAACCAAATCATATGGAAATACTCAGTGCCAAAGTTTTACCAAGGAAACGCTCAATCTAGAAGACTCAGAGATGTAATCCAGCCACTTGGGATAGCACCCGAGATTTCGGTTTTTAACCAGACGGTTGTGGCTGAACATGCAAGTGTTTTGCCATCTGGGGTGATGACGACTGGGCTTGAGCCATTGCTGTATTTCAAAGTTGATTTTGTGACTAAAGTGAGGTTCAAATTGATCGGAAAGCACCATGCAAAAGAACTGGTGGTTAGTGCT
The DNA here is from genome assembly GCA_036898165.1 of Silybum marianum. NCBI lineage: Eukaryota > Viridiplantae > Streptophyta > Magnoliopsida > Asterales > Asteraceae > Silybum > Silybum marianum. The sequence goes on along the minus strand of CM072537.1, from coordinate 5,050,934 downwards.
AAAGTGCCTATAGGTGCAAACACAGGTGAGAAATATGCCAAGAGAGGGATTCAGGCGAGTGGGGCGTTTGGGATTGGTCAGGGTGGCGCTCAAGTGGCTGTCATGGTGGTGCTAACTGCCATTAACTTCATTATTATGTGATTGGGGTGTGCTCTCTGCTTCAAGAAAATTTGTGGACCATTTAATTTTTTTTTGCTCAAGCGTTATTGTTTACATTTTAATTTCTAAACCGAAGAAGTTGGAACAATATAGTCTACTTTGTCAAAGTGATTGAGTTTTTCTTGTAAATATATCATGATATTCATTACAAAACAAATTGCTTTTACCCATAAAAATCACCGACGTAGATCATCCAGAAAATACCAATTTTTCAGTAGAATTCGATGATTTTCGAGAAAATGTACCCAGATCACCCAAAATACTTGGGTAACCTATCATTGATTTGAATTACCCATCAACTATTATGACGATTTTGTGACGAATGTAAAGTTCATAGTTCATACCGTATACATAGTTAAAATGTTCCACATAACTTATTAATTAAGTTTAAAGATGCATAGTAAACTTTTAATTTAACTTTAAAAAACAAATCTAAAATAAATAAATAAGAGCTCCAAAACGAATATAAGAACGATATCAAAATAATTATTTTTTAGTTAATATAAACATAATTTATAATTATTTATAAAAATTAAAACCATCAATACCTAAAGTAAAAAACGAAAAAGAAAATACATTAATGTAACGATATATAAAAAATTAATAAATTAAAAAAATTGCAATATAATAATATATGAAAATACAATCAAGCCTATACGGACTCAAATCGGGCCAAACAAGCGTTGCCCAATTAAATAATACTAACTGGTCTCTATTATAACCGGTACTAAAACTCAAAAACATGTATACCAAAATTATTGAATTTGCCATTATGTGCAAGTGTAGCCAAAGGTCTTACTGCAATCATAAGACATAGAAGCTGATTTTGAGCACGTGTAATCGCTTTTGTAGGAAAACCATAAGTTGTTTCAAATAAAAAATCTCAAGCATCCCCTAAAACAACTTGTTTATGACGTCCTGTAATCGCTTGTAACATGACTAACCATATGATCAGATCTTGTGTTAAAGAAAATATTTATTAAATCTAATCAATAAATCATCAGATGCTCAACAAATTGGCTATACAAGGAAATTTCAACACAACATATAACGTTTCTTGGGGAGCCTAATTAACCAAATATTAATTATTTGTAATTACGTCATATATATAAATCCCCGAATATATATTACAAGCAACTACGTCAAGAGATACTTGCACTTGCACACATAATATTTGGAAGCGAAGCATTTTACATCACAAAGATAAAAATGCAACACTTACAAATTTAATAGGCAATTAATAACAGTCAGATACGAAAAGTTAACAAACAACTAACACAGTTAAAAAAGCGGTGAACGTTGAGGAACACATTTTCGGCCATGCATTTTTCTGATTATGCCAGTGCTTGAAGTAGTTGATCTCTTCTGATTCGAGCCCTGCACAGCCTCCATGCATCCATAATTTGTTTCATGATCACCAGCCATAGCAATCGTTGAGTTTTCTTCAACCGAGCTTTCAGTGGATACAAGACATTCAGCAACAGAACCAGATGCAGGTGAGCTCCTTTCAAGTTCCTTCGAACTATAGGCGTATACCCTTTGACCACCTTCGGATTCGGTCAAATTATTCAACTGTTATCAACAGAGATGAAATTGTGAGCCAACTCTCCAACTCAAAAAGACTCGCATGTTTTTTTTACAGACATGCTAGTCGCCATTAATACCTGAAATGCCACCCAAAGGTGATGTGCGGCTTGTGAAAAGTGGACGAAAGAGATATATATGCATATAAGATAAGTTTTGAAAAGCTAGTTACCGGTAATCAGATAAATTGTGAAAAGCTAGTTACGGGTGATCAAACGCACCAAAATTTTATCAACTTCGCAATGCTATTTTTTCTTTAGGCAAGAGGGTGGGTCTTCCCCTCCAAAGCCATCACACTCGTCTCAAGGCTTTGTGGGATGAATCTAATTCTTCAAGGTCTCCATGATCAGAACACAACTCTTCGTAGTCGGAGTCTTGTTAATTGAACCATTTCCATTAGTTCAACACATTTTTAACTTGGTCAAACAAGAGGAAGAATAAGGGCAGATCACTACTAAAATGTAAGGTTTCACCCCCTGGGAAATCCGTCGCTAAAGGGTGATTCGTGATCATAAAACCATCACAAAAGTTGGTGAGTAAATCAATTCAATGAGAGATTACCCAAGAAATTCCTGGGTAATCCGTTGGTATTTTCTTGAAAACATTGAATTTTACCAGAACCATTAGTATTCCTGGGTGATCCGTGGTAATCACCCACAGAATTTTCACCAGATGATTTTTTGTGGGGAAAGTCATTTTTCTTGTAGTGGATTAATGGAAATCAAAACCTTCAAATTGATGCGAGTTACTCTTCATGTTAGGAGATCAAATTCTAACTATCAACGACCCCACAACAAGTGTCCTAGGCCCATTTGCGATCATATATATATTGCAACAAACACGGACATACTTTAGCGACTTGTTATCAGATCCATGCATGGTGTTCCTACAAAGAATCCAACCAACAACCCACATAACCGTGATAATGTTGTTGCTAATGTTGCTGATCCATTTCAAGTTCCCCAAAACCAGCAACAAATTCTCAACAACTGTCAGCAACCGCCAAAAGAAACCAGACATGACACCGTCTATTAACACATGGCAGGTATATTTCAAGTTTATCATCATATTTATCATCTTGGATTGTTGATAGTGGTGCTACACACCATGTCAATTGTTCAATTAAATCATCTTAAATCATATGTCCCTGCTATCCATCCCATCTCTCCCATCTCTGTAACCCTTCCTGATCCTAATTAACGAGTCTTGTGCTTTAGTTAAGCATATAGGTGAGGTTGCTTTTTACCCACCTCAATTCTTACTAATGTCTATCATATATCTCAATCTCATCTCCATTAGTGAACTCACTAAGAGCAACTCCAATCTTGGCACCAAAAAAAAACACCAAATATGGTGGCTTTGTGCATAAAGGTTTTAATTTTCTCAATCTCTAGCCTAGGGTTTTCCTCCATCTGTGAGGTGTGGACTACTGAAACACTCTCCTCTCTCCTCCATATTTATTGTTCGAGACCGAGTGATCTAAACATAAATCTAGTCTTGCATAAATATCTAAACACATTTTATAATTAGTTTTTCACATTATGGCATATTATTGAGGATTAGGATCGTGTGAGAAGGAGAGTTAAGGTGAGAAGCATAAGAAGAGATCTGAAGCCTTGATCACTTTTAATCTCTTACCCACCCATGAATTGCGACCCACCCATGAATTGCGATTTAGAAGGGTGTTGATCCGGTGCACCTCATGTCAGTGCATCTCATCCTAACGTACATCCAAAGGTGGAGATCCGTTCTTAAGCTTCTCACCTTAACTCTACTTCTCACCGGAACACAACCCATATTATTGATGTAATATATATATATGTATATATATATATATGAGTATGTGGATTTTAACACAAACCTTGCAAAGCATTGAGCAATACACTGAGGATGCCTTGATGTTCTGATTGCACACCAAACATGTACAGCGAGAACCTCTAATTGGAAAAGTCACCCGTTGCCTTGGGCGCAATAATACGACTTTCTCACTGTTTGTTGTATATGACTGTAACAAAACAAAAAAGACAGCAATGATTGTAAGTTCATTTATTTTATAGCAATATCAGAACGGGGCGGACTATGGTTGACAGGCATTGAAATTGACTCAAATGCCATCCAGAAGTTTATGATGCTTATATAAAAGAAAGATCTTTCAAGTTTTAACTATTAACCATAAATCCATGAAAAAACCCTCAAGGAAAACACTTAAACCAGACCCAAGAAACATTTCCAAAATCCCACTCTCTCTCAATGAAATTTCTACAAGAAACTAATTAGACATCCAAGGTTGAAGAAAAGATCTCTATCAGTAGTGGAACTGTAGCACCAAAATGACAAGAATACAATCGAACTTTCAGCCAGCTGATCGCATAAGCACAGGAGCAACTCTCGGACATAATTTAATAAATGGCTTCTGAATGTAGGTCACTCATCATGTCGCATATAAGTAAAGTTTGTACAGGGAGAGATTGAATGGGGCTTCGCATATAACTTAACAAACGTTTAACCAGAGTACTAAAATGAGTAAGATCTGATTTAATTCGTTTTTCAAATTTCAATTCATTTCTTTTTTAGTATAATTCAACAAGTCGCTTCACTCTAATAGTTTCACTAACCAAAAAAGGATACGAACAATCCATCCCATGCCCTTTGAAAAAATTAGCCTCTCTTATCAAATTTAAGATTCAAATTAAGGGACATATATTTAGCATTTGTTCAAAAAATAATTTAACCCCAAAATAAATCAGATATTTTTTTTTTTGGAAACTGCAATTCATTAAAAGAAATCAGATATTTATTTCTAACAAAAGATTTACATAATCAATTACGGACCATTAAATACGAGCAATCACTATATATAACAAAATCCAGAAGCAAATTAATGCTTGTGGATTTTATGCAATTAACTCTGATTTTATGCAATCCATACTTGAAATTTTAATTTTGAGTCACTGTAATCAAACTTTATGTAATTTATTCACTCTTTTGTATTAAAAGTTAGGTTTTTTCATTTGAATAGAGAGTTAATAATGGTGAGAAGAACTTTTTTTCATTCATTTTATGTTTGATTTATTTCAATCAGAACTCTCAAACTGCAAGAAACAACCTACACGAACCAGTAAATCACCAGGTTGGTTTAATTACAGAAAACGAGTCGATCAACACCGTAACGAAAATAATTAAAGATAAGAAGAGGAAGAGTACTTGATAAGAATTGAAATGCAAATTGTTAGCTAGGGTTACTCGATAAATATAACTTACTTGAATAAGAGAGCAATCGAATATCTTCTGTGCATCTCTCAAGCGTAAAACATCATTGTACATATACCTCCTTATCTAAAATCAACAACAGATACAGAAAAGTACAATAGAGAGCATAACCCAAACTAAAAAAAATTATCAAAATAAAAAAACTAACTTGTAAAATCCTATGAGACTTGTGATGGGGGACGCAATGGATGCACAAACCAAAACAGCAATCCATACAGAAGCTATTCTCTTCATTCTTTTTATCTTCTTCATGTACCAAACATGAATTGAAAAACTTTTCATCTAGAAGAGCTCTCAACTGCAATTAAAGAAGAAACACAAAAAGGAAATCATTATATTATATATGAAGAAAGTTGATGATAGATAGATACGCAAAAGGAAAAAAAAAGTTGAGAGAGAAATCACCATTGTCGTGTTGGAGTTGGACCCCATTCTTTAAGTTATCGGCATAAACATTCTTTGGATCGGAGAATATCTTTATTTAGAAAACTTGAAGAAAGAATATTAAAGCAGCAAGTACAAGTACAACCACAGCTAGTCATAATGACCAGGAAGATATGCATGACATCACCAGTATCCACTGATAGTTTTAGCTACTCAATAATTTATTGCTTTTCTGGAACCGAACTACTCAACTTTTATATGAACTACGGAATTACTCGAACTTGTTCTTAATTTGATGACTTAAAATGTGGTGATGATAAAAAAAATACTAAATGGAGGTTTTCTAAACATCACACCCATTGAAAGAAATTTTTTTAAGATAAATTGTAGGACGCTACCCATTTCTAACCCGTTTTATAGGAATTTATATATTGTTGGTATTAAAATATAAAACTTATTATCTAAAGGTGTTATAATAAATCCATAAAATGTTTTTTTTGCATCTTAACAAGTTTTTTATAACATTTTTATATAAAATTTTAAATTATCAATTTTATAAGATACTTTTGAGAAAACTAGTTGTGTTTCTTGAGACACTTCTAAAAAACTTAAAAACATCTTATACACTTATTACAACACTTAATTTATTTGATCCTATAAACTAAGGGGTTGGTTCTGACAAGGGAATGAAAATAAAAATGACAGGGAATGAAAATGAGAATGAATTTTCATTCCCCTCAATTTAATCAGGAATGAAAGTTTAGGGTTATAGGGGAATTAACTCATTATATTATATATAATCTAACAGTTTCTTTTATTATCATTTCCCATTAATTCCTGCTTAATACCTCCAACCAAACACACCCTAAGTCTTCTAAAGTAGTCTATTTGGATGCTCAAAAAAATGATGTTCTAAACCCGATTTTGTTGTAGTTTATGACCTTTTGAGTAAGATGTATTTTAATCTTTTTACTCGTTACAAAAAAAACAACTAATATACATATTCATGTATAACGATGTGCCCCCGCCCCACCCTCTCGTTTCATCACGTCCCTGCCAACAAGAGACCAACACCGCCACTACTCAGTCGTAAGTATTCACATCCTTTAAGAAAACATATTGTGAGAGATTCATATATTTGTTTTTACTTATAATATTTCTTAAGGATCTCCTTAACGATTTCTTTTGTGTAACCCACATCATACATGACGAAATCATTGTTCAAACCCCATCTTGGTATTTAGCACTAGCGGTGGAAGGTGGAAACCCAAAAACAAACTAATTGATTCGCTTAATGTTTTTTAACGTCCTTAAGCACATTGATTAAAGTAAGAGATGAAATGAAATGCAACTCAAATGTTCATTTTGCTAATATTTGGGTACAAGAGATGATTCAAAACTTTCTCTACTACCTACAAATTAAGGAATACTTACAAAAGACATGATAAATTCTAAAATTTTAAATATAACTACCTACAAATGTTGTTTAGTGAGAAAATTAACCTTTTTTTAAATAATTGCAAGAAATAGAAATCATTTATATTAAACGTTTAAGACAGTGAATTAATAACTTATTAAATTTATTGGATATTTTAGAAAAATAAATTAATGTTGTAATGAGAAGTTGTTAGAGTGAAATGAAAACTTGTTTTAAAGATTTTGATTTTTTATTCTTAAATTTGGAAAACTTAGGCATGTTACATGACCGCCATAGAACCATTGTGATTTGGTGTTGTATTGTTGTGATAGAAACAGAATTTCAAAACAACAATTGTGTTTTTGGGTTTAGGGTTTTGAAGGTTGATAACGTATTTGTATTAGTATATATATATATATATACTACATCGACTAATCTTTAATCTTTTAGTTGTATCACAATAAATACAAGAAGTCTAGAAAACTTCAACAGTTGATTTTATACGCTTCCTTGACTTACTAAAATTCCCTTAACTGATATTTTTTTCGGACGACATTTTAACACATTCACACATCCCAGGGGTATCCGGATCCAAACAGGCACCGACTAATCCCCTGCGTCCATGATCCAGCCCTATGGACTGACCCCTTAAACTCGTCCCTGAACCGGCCCAAAAGCTGGATACCTCGGAATTGCCAACCGCGAGGTTCGAACCCTCGCTAATCAGGAATACCATCTACTGGTGACTTAAGATGTTACCTAATACCCGCTAGGCCAGACAACCTTTGGTCTTAACCGATATTGGTGTTCGAAAATTGATTGCACAACTAAATAACATATAGTATGGGGAAATTTAAATCTCATTTCAACCTACTTGCTCAGTTTGCCACCACATTTTCTCACAGGTTGGATTAAGTTTGAGATTTTTTATTTTACGTAAAATTAATAAATTTTTGTTACATTTGTAATAATATATTTCAGTACAAAAGAAAGAGTAGCTTGGGGTAATATTTTTCTTTAAAAGTTAAGCTAAAGTCTTCACCAATCATTTATGTAGTGTAAAACAAAATTTTGGAAGAATCAGCCGCAAAAGATCTTGGGAAAGTATGGTGTGGATCTTGATTTGATGTCCCGGCCGCTAACCACACTCAATGCATCTACTTTCATACTACAATTAGTATGACCTTTTTGTTTATTGGTTTATATTAAAAAATCATGTGAAATTATAGAGTAATTTAGTGTTTTTTTGTTTATTCACTTTATTGCTTTATATTAAAATCATGTGAAACTTTAGAGTAAAAATCGTCTCCAATCATAATGGTTTATTAAAAATTAATAATTTCGTCTTTTGGTTTAGAAATTAAAATTTTAGTCCCTATACTTTGTAATATATTGTTACTTTTGTCCAAGGTTTAATTCCTACCTTTAAAATACAAGGAATTAAACAGTGAAGATTTTATTATAAAACAAATTATTTTTATCCATAAGAGTCATTCAGAAAAATTTCCGTTGGTTCGATAATACTGATGGTTCGATAAAATTTGATGTTTTTCAAGAAAATATCAACGGATTACCTAGAGAATCATTGGCTAACATGTTACTGATTTGAATTATCCACCAACAATTTATCCACCAACTTTTGTGATGATTTAATAAGAAATCACTTTTTAACCACAGATTTTACAGGGAAATATCCGTGAGTAAAAGTCTTTCGTTTATTAGTGTTTGTAAACAATAGGAGATCGAAACAACAATAAACTGTAAAATCACAAAAACAAAAATAACACTAAATTATGAATCATATTGATGAAAATAGTAATTTTTAAACCATAGGAACAAAACTCGTAATTATCAACAAACCATGAGCACATAAAACATATAATTATATACCGGAAAAGGATAAAGTGAAAATTAGTAGGCAAAAATAGTTTCAAGTTTGAAACTGAACAAAATAGTCAAACTCTTAAAACTTCATTTTTAGCCATTTCTTTTAAGGGGATCATTATTTTGGTTAGAGTTTATTTAAATGTCTTATGCATTTATGTAAAACCTATTTTCAGATTAAGAGAAGATAAAAAATATTTATGCAGATTTGTGTAAGGATCATATTTGCATAAAGAATTTGCATAAGGATTCGTATCTCCACAAATAAATGACTTTACTCACAAAAATCATCCAAGGAAATTTTCACTCTGGATGATTTGTCATTGATTTAATTTTACTGTCAAAAAATTACCCACCAAGTTTTGTGACGAATCACTCTTTTAGCGACAGATTTCTCTGAGAAATGCCCATAGGTAAAAAAAATTCCTTTAGTAATGTATTTTCATAAAGATTGTTTTTGATAGTCTAGAAATAGGCTTTACATAAATGATGAGTTAAATACTTAAATGTGCAATGTATTTGTGTAGTTGTAGTTAAAATAGAAATATGGTTTGTTGAGATTCAAGTTCATGTTTTTGATTGGGTCCGAGAAAATTACGGAAGTAACCATCCCCTATGGTTTCTGGATTGCCAATCTAAACCTTTTGTCTTCCTACTTGTAACTTTTATGGTGTCTGAAGTCAGGTCTACATTTTTTTGCGGTCCTTGCTTGTCGCCTCCTATTTATAGTTTATGTTTTTAGTAGTTTTTGTTTTTAGGTGGTTTTTCCCTTTTGTGACCCTCTTGATACTGCATATCACGGCTGTGGTTTTTCCCCTTTGTGATCCTCTTGTTTTCATAGTTATTTTTGGAGTAAATTACATTTTTGGTCCCTTTGGTTGCCACCTACTATCAAGAGTAGTCCTTATTTCAAACTAATTTCAATTTTGGTCATTATGGATGCTACTTGGTTTCAATTGTGGTCATTGTGGTTGCCATTTGGTTTCAATTTTGGTCCCTTTGACTAACTCTGTTAAAAAGTCTATTAAGTCAAGAGGCATTTTCGTCTTTTTATTATTTTTTAAGTTTTAATAAATAGTAAATAAATATCATTCGTTTTTTTTAATAAAAAGTAAATCGTTTCACATGCTCAGAAGTCAGAACCCTAATCCCTCAATTCCTCGAGAAGGCAAACACCCATATGACTATTCCCTCAAGAAGGCAAGCGTCGATCCAGATTCAAGCCACCTTCTCCGACGATAGCCTCTTTCTCCGACGATCTCCTCCAACGCTGGCCATTGATCTCTCTCTCTCTCTCTCTCTCTCTCTCTCTATTACCTCCTATCCCACTTATTCGCTAACCGCCGGCCACCATGTGTTCTTCCTAACATAAAGCATCAACGAAATGCATATCCATATCCCTCCCCTTCTTTGTCTCTTTCTCCATTGAATCTGTGATACATCTTTATTGGTTGCAGTGTTTTGTGAAGATTTCAAGTGTTTTTTGAGTTATGGGTTGTTGTCATTCATCTCCGTTTAAGCGCCAATTTTGGTTTGGGTTTTGATTTAGTATAAGTATATATAATCTTTTATTCCTATATACATAGTGAGCAACTCTAACGTCCAATGCCTCCGTTTAAGCGCCGATTTCGGATACTCCGGCAATGTCCTTCGCTGTCGGGCGCTAGTTTCTCTCTCTCCCTCTCTCTCTCTCTCTCTCGCCCTCTTCTTCACTGTGATCCCATCTCAGTTTTCACCGGCAACAGGGGGCAGTTGGGTTTCGATAGCAGAATTTTCATTTCAAATTGCATTATTTATATATGTGGTTGGTTATAACCATCTGGAAAGTGGTATGTGGACTCATCAGAGTTATGTGTTTCGACGTACTCCAGGCACTACCCACCTAGGATACGAGTCGTGAGACCAACTTCTTGTTGGACAATAGAGATGGATTTAGTGTTGAAAATTTATGAGTTTGGATTAGTCACTATTTTAAAGCTCAAAACTTTATATAAAACAGAAACAAAGTTTTATATATAAAGGTGGAAACTTTATTAAAATTGATGAACCAAGATAGAGTCTTTTGTTATATTATAAGTCCAATGAATTATAAGGAATTCCCGAAACCAAATTGTTATGTACCCACTATTTAAACCTATCCTTCGCGATAGATTTAATTGAAAGAAAGGAGGAGAAGCAGATCGTTCACTCAGTGAACTATATTTAAATACAAGATAAAAATATTAAAGATGCTAACTTTTTGATTAATTCGGAGAAGAAGAAAGAAACTGCACGGTTTGTAGAAAACCTGTCCTTTAAGGTTTTATACGACACCTTATTTGCTGTGAGTATGACAGCCGCAAAGCCCCAGGATTCGATGCAGGAACACGGTTTGTAAACAACAGCAGTGAATGCAAACCGAAGCAAGATTGATGCAGAAATGGCTGGAATGCAGTTGCAGAAAACGATGGTAGTAAGAGCAGAAAAACCGAGAGAGAGAAGTAGGCAGTTTGCTGTTGTTTTCAGTGTGTGGAATGGGGAGGGTTTACACCAGTATTTATACTGGTTAAACCCTAACTGCCTTGCTTCATCCCCAAGAATTGCAGAGTCAGTTAAGACTCAGTCTCAAGCATATCCCCACGTTTTTAATAAATTAAAATTAAAAGATTTATTAAGTTTGAAAATATTAGTAACAAACTTAGCTGAAAAACTGAGTCAAAGCATTTATTAAAAACGTGGGATTTATCTGTTGTTTCTCTCTCTCTCGAAAATTTCTATAAAAAGAGCTCGGGGCGAGGCTACGATGCGGCGTGCGTCTCCTTGCGTCCACGGTCTCAGCCACGCACGCGCGCGTGTGCGTTGGACCTACCATCCACAACCTCCACTATGAGCCCATCAACTAGTTCAAGGCCAATGGAGGGTTAAGCCTTATAAGACACTCTAACTTTCATCTCCCTTCCTATGTGGGATGGATGAAAATTTTCAACCTTCAACCTTTCATTTCCAACATTTAGACCCATCAATTACTTGGGTTTCCTTTAAATTTCTTGGTTGTGAGGAAAGAAAAGAGATCAGATGGAGATCGAGATGGAACACTTGTTCCAATCCGGTTCACTGTTCCGAAAGTTTGCACAGATCTTCAACCATTGTCGCAAATTCTCCTGGGTTTTCGATCGGGTTTTCGATCGATTTCACAGATCTCCAAAAGTCCATGGGTTTTCGATTGCTTTTGGATGATTTTTGATTGATTGCTTCTGGTTGGTTTGGGTTTTGATTTAGTTTTTGAGTTGAGTTTTGATATAGGATCTAATTTCAATTTTGATTTAAACTTATATTTTAGGTTTGATTTTAGCTATTTGATTTGGGTTTGAGGTTTCTTTCAATCTGCCAGCTGGGGAAGATGATCAAAAGGTAGAGTTAGCTGGAGAAGATGACCGGAGGGGGACTGTTGGTCGGAGAACATCCATCAATCTCGGAGACACAAACGACATGATTATGCAAGATTGCAAGAGGTGAGAGGTAATCGTCGGGAAGATGAAGGAGGAGGGGTTGTTTGTCGGAGCTCTGTCAGAGAGGAGAATGGTAGGGACCGCCAGAATACATAAATGTATACATGTAATAATAATACTAACAATAATAATATTTATTTATTTTCTGTATTTAAATTTTTAATTAAAAATTATAAAAAACATAACAGGAGCAAAATTCCCTTAAGTTAACACCCTTTTTGACGGAAGTTAGATGGATAGGCTAAAATTGAAACCAAATGATAACCATAATGACTAAGATCAAAACCAAGTGACAACTACATTAACCAAAATTATAATTAGTTTAAAATAAGGACTACTTTTGATAGTAAGTAACAACCACACGCAACAAAAATATAATTTACTCTTATTTTTGTTTCAATAAATTAATGTTTCTCAAGAAAATAGAAATTTGGTTAAAATAACTTTAAAGTGAATTTGTTTAAAAAGACCGCCTATTTTGATCCACCTCATAGGCTAGCGGCTAGCCTATACGTGTCATACTTAGATGAAACTCATGATTGCATCTCCAATCATAGAATAGCCTAGGTGTGTCATACTAGAGTTTGACGTTTTTTGGCTTTAAATTTACATCAATATTTTCTTTTAAAGAGGAGTGAATTATATTGGTGGTCCTGAGGTTTCTTCATATTTTAGATTTGGTTCCTAAAACAAATTATTTATAATGGTGGTTCCTAGCCTTTTGTTTTCGTTACATTCATGGTCCTCCAAGTTAACACTGTTAACTAGTACGTTGTCGTTGTGTTGGTTCATATGCCCCTCAAGTGAGGGGTACATCAGTCGATTTATCCATTATTTTCCCACCTTGGCTTCCATTCACACTTCATCTTCCCTGATCAATAACCCTAATTTGTGACATGAACTCGTATTCAAATAGATTTACACATAAATTTATGAACATCAAAGCTTACATCAGGAAAAGGCTGATGTAAAATCTAAAAAATGATTAAAGAGACAGAAACTATACATAGAAATCTGATAAACCAATAAATACATACATATATCAGAGATTTAAAAAACCTCAAAAATCAGATGTTATACAAATTCATCATCAAAACATAAAATCAAATCTTTAAATTAAAAAATCAAAACCTACTTAGATGTATATGCAAACAACATATATATGTGACTTCTTTGACTAAAGAAGTTAAAAACCTATCTTGAATCTTGATGACCTCCTCCTCATGAATCTTGAATCAAAACCTAGTATGCAAACATAGAAAATTACTAGTTGTTGATTTCAAAAACCAAAATAGAAAATCAATCCACCGTCTTACCTCTCCATTTGTAAATATAGAAGTAAAATCTAACGAACATTATAAAAACCCTAAAAATATAAAACTCAAATATGATTGGTGGTGATTGTTCAACACAAATCTTTTTAAAGACATATGTATATACTAGCGTTTCCAACATCTTTTTAAAATAAAGAAAATAAGGATTTTAAATAACATTTTACTTTAATAAATTCTACAGAACTTTCTCTAAAAACGAGAAAATAGAAAAGATTATATAAAAGTCTTTAAATTTAAAGAAAATCCTCAAAAATAATTATCATGAAAGAGAAACATTTTTATTATAATCCACGAATAGATATGATATATTGATATATAATAAGTTAATGTAATCTCCAAAATAAAAATGTTGTTAAAATTAAATACGTTATTTAATTTTTATTTATTCGTTATCTTAAAAAATTATAAGCAAAATTGTTGAAGATGCCAACAATGTATAATCAAGAAAATTAATTATGGTCAATCTTTAAAATAAGTTTAATATTACAAGTAATTATATTTTAATATTTTGAAATAATGAAAATAAAATATGGGAGAATCTAATGGCACATCTATGTATTACTAATTACACTTTATCCAGGAATTCTCCTAACATACATCGACATTATTACCAGCTTTTATATTATCAATGCTATATAAATATATAATTTTTTGTGTATAGAAATACCAAAACATTGCCATAAAATATATAATATTTGTTAATGTCATTGTTGTTAGGGAATTTAATTATTTTGGACATTTTCTAAAATTTGTTTACCTAAATGACCAATTTATTTTTGGTTTTACCAAAATGACCAAAATCTCTACGAAATACATATCGATACACACCTCAGATCGAGTGGACCTCAAAAACACCCAAAACGACGTCGTTTTGGCCAAAAGTGCTCCGCCAAATACCAAATACCTCCGTCACATGGCGGAGTGGCCCAAAACGACGTCGTTTTGGGCCGGTTTTCGCGTATCCCTTGACCGTATACCATTTCATCCGCCACGCCGTATAAATACCTCCGGCACATGGCGGAGGGGACCCAAAACGACGTCGTTTTGGGCCCTTTTTTTGCCTGGAAACCCTACAACAATTTTGGACCCTTTTTCCTCCAAGAAACCCATTACAATATAAATATAAATTATTTATAACACGTGTAATGCATTTTTATGCAAAGATTGTAAATAGTTTAATAAAGACTTGTGTAAATAATTATAGTTTTAGTAACCGTTTCTTAAAAAATTATTTAGAAATAATAGAAATTTTAATTGTTGTATACTATATGTGATTTTATCGTTTGTATGTTTGTATTATGTTATAGGGTTGTTGTAAATTGCTAATGGAAAATGGAAATAAATTTATACAAAAATAATGTTTATTACGTTTAGCCTAACGGAAAAAGGGTCCAAAACGACGTCGTTTTGGGTTTCCAGGCAGAAAAAGGGTCCAAAATTGTTGTAGGGTTTCCAGGCAAAAAAGGGACCCAAAACGACGTCGTTTTGGGTCCCCTCCACCATGTGGCGGATGTATTTATACGGCGTGGCGTAGGAAATGGTATACGGTCAAGGGATACGCGAAAAACGGCCCAAAACGACGTCGTTTTGGGACCCTCCGCCATGTGGCGGAGGTATTCGGTATTTGGCGGAGCACTTTTGGCCAAAACGACATCGTTTTGGTGTTTTTGAGGTCCACTCGATATGAGGCGTGTATCGATATGTATTTCGTAGAGATTTTGGTCATTTTGATAAAACCAAAAAGAAATTGGTCATTTTGGTAAACACATTTTCTAAAATGACTAAAATAATTAAATTCCCTTGTTGTTATTATGTTATTTTAGTTTGACAAGACTTGTAGTTGTTTTTAAAAACAATTATTGTTAAAGTAAAATTTGTAACGACTTTTAAATTTTCTAGTGAAATTTCTGTTAATGGACGTAACTTTAACAAGTCAAAATTTTATGAAATTTGATTTGAAAACGGGACCTAAATAACTCTGTTAAAATTGTCGGTTGATCCAGGGTTTTTCCTCCTTTTTTGCACTTTATTTTGTTTTTCCTTAATTTAGTAAAAACCATCAAACCGTAGGGGGTCAACTGAAAATTTTGTAAAAACCACCTCTCCTTTTTCCGGCAATACTCTCTTTTCACATATCTTTTCCGGCATAAACCCTCTCCCTCTCTCTCTCTCTCCCTCTCTCTCTCTCTCACCCCTTTTTTCGGCGATACACCGATCTTTTCCGTCTTTTCTGGTCTCCCTCCCTCCACCACTTAACCGCCACGTCTCCATCATGCTTTGAACCCCCCAACCCTCTTTGTGAGGTTTGCTTCTTTTGTTGATAAAAACTTTGGTCGGCGATGGGGATTTTTTCCCTAGGATTCAAATATCCAGAGCTTTTGTATTTCAATTGAAATAGCCAATTTCTGTAATTTTCAAAGACTTATAATTTTGGTGTCAGGGATCATCAAAGATGGTTTATTGGAAGACCCAATTAACCAACAAAAAAGGTATCTTGGAATGAGAACTAAATATAAATACACAGAGACATATATAGGTTTGCTTTCTTTCTTGCTCTTGTTGGGTTTTATTTTAATATGATTTTGTTTTGGAATCATCAATTTGGGGGTGTTTGGATTAGCTTATAAAAACAACTTATCGACTTATTTCCATGTGACATCGGTAATAAGTCGTTTTGAGTGTTTGGAAAAAAAACTTATCCGATGTCAAACCGATAATAATGTCGTTTTATAAGAAGTTAAATTTTTTATAAGGACTTTTCCAAGAAGTCAAAAGTAGTAAGTTAATAAGCTAATTCAAACACCCCCGAAGTTTGGATCTAAGGTGTGGGTGTTGATTTTGATTTTAAGGGTTAGGTTTGATTTTGTTTTTGATTTTGGTGTTTAGAGTTGGGTTTGGTTTTGCGTTTAATTTTGATGTTGGTGTTTGGATTAGGGTTTGATGATCGGAGGAGGGTGGGGACCGGGGAGTAGAGTGTAAATTTTACAGAATTGGTCCCTGTAGTCTGATGGTTTTTTATAAGAATGAACAAAAAACGATAAAATTTTGAAAAGAAGAAGGAAAAACATGTTCAGACGGTTTTACCCTTGGTTCTAACGGATATTTTTAATGACGTTAGTGATCAGGTCTCATTCTCAAAGAGCAATTGAAATCTCATTCTCAAAGAGCAATTGAAATTAAGAGACGAAATATTGACTTATTAAAGTTCATATCTCATTTTCAAAGAAAATCAATATAAACGGTATATTTGAAAAGTAAATACTTATATTTAAAATTGATACCGAAGACAGGAAAGAAATGTGTAAAAATAAATACTATGTAGCATCCATGGCCAAGAATATGAATTTCATTCTTCTCAAAATATGTCTAAAATTGTTTTTCTTCAATTTTACCTTATCACCTAAATATTTTTCTAAATACTCATTGGGCTACAAGCCCATTAAAATTTTACATGAATTTGAAGTCCAACTACGAATTGGAGGCCCATCTCTCAAGACGGTAGTTGCTCCTCTGCTTTTCGGCAAGGTTTAAAATGGCGTAAGGCGTGGCGTGACGGTAAGGTCAAGCCTCAAACCTTAGAAGACACGACGAGGAGGCGACGTTTTTCTAGACGTGACTTATGACGACAAATATTTGTATCATATAAATTATTATACATGTAAACATATATTTTCTACTGTTATCCAATGAGTCAATGAATTTAAATGATTTAAATTAAGTTATACATTTAAAACTACAAATAAAAAATCAAAAAGAGTAAGAAAAATCAAATATTGCGTTACAAAAACCGTGCATTAAGTCATGGCGTGCCACAGGCACAACATGGGGTGAGACACAAGCCTTAAGCCACGGCGCGCCACATCGGCTGTTGCGGCGAGCTTTTTTGAACACTGCTTTTAGGTCGATAAATTTGATCAAATCGGTTTATTTTTTTTGGCAAGAATCCAAACATAGAATATCTAATTCGAAACATATAACCCAAATTGATTCGAGTTTCCATCGTTTTTCTTTGATCTATTTCTATTAAATCAATGGCCTTAGAAACATTTTACGAATTAGATTTTATTACCAAACTATTTAAAAGCATCATAAACTGATTCAGAAAAAAGTTATTGGAAGTTTAATCGGATAATTTACCTCAAATTAGTTTATTATTTTTCCCGATTTGCATTGAAACCCTAGCTTCTTCTCCGATTCTATCTCTCTCTCTCTCTCTCTCACTCATTTCAAGGTGCATTTTTCGTGAACTAATCAAGTCACAACATAAAATTTCACAATTTAAGTTGATTGTTCATTTTTTACGATCTTCTTCTGTTCCTTCTAGTTTTATATTATTATTTTTTTTGAGTTTTAAATTGGGTGGTTATTTCGAAAATCCAATTCTTGCAACTTGTTTTATCAAACAAAATATTTTTGTAAAACAAAGTATTCGATAGATCAATTTTGTTATAAAAATCTATTACTATTTTGGACGTAGGCCATTTGATTGGGTGATTTGGGTCAACATAACACTAAAGTCAATTTTAATGATCATGGCTAGCTTTTTTTTAAATCTCTAATTTAGTTAGTCATAGCTAACTTAGAAAAAAAAATTAAATAGTGTTTCCATTAATTCTATAGGTTTTTCTTGTTTTTAACGTGTTCTTATATGATATTTTATATTTTTATCAAACATATCGATTTTTTTTTATCAATTATGATTATTTTATTTTCTAATAATCAGTTTTTGAGACTATTGTTGATATTTTTTGTTATCATCTAATATATCAGCAAATAAATAGTTATTAACATCTTTGTCAAATATAACATAACTCATTAATTATCAACCAAAAATCATACTCGACTTACAAACACCTAGCCTCATTTATTGCCCTCTTTTATTAATTTTTTGTATAGATTATCGTCATGATATGACATTTGTAACTAGTGACAAATGAAAATAGTGTGAGATAATTGAAGTTTGATCTCTTGCAAATGTAAAGTTTGAATTATGACATCAAATCTCATTTATTGCTCTATTTTACTAGTTTTCTATTTTGAATTATCTTTTAGTTAGTGATAAATGAATAACCACCAAGTAGTAGCATGCTAGTTTTTTTTTTTCTAATGGCCTAACTTTTTTAAACACACTTAGGTGACGTTTGTTTTTAAGAGGTGCTAAAGTTTAAAGTCTGATTTTAGTTTTGATATAGTTATGAAACGTTTAAACGAATCAGACATAAGTGATGATTAAAAGCTTAAAATGAAAAAACAAACAAGGCCTTAGTTTTTTTCTTAAAGAAAATTAATTAAAATAGCTAATTGTGACGGACGAAGTTACCTCGTGGTCATATTCTTCTAGAAATTATCAATATAGCCATAGGTTTGCGGACCAAACTAAAATACAAAAAAGTATACACTTTCTATCCTAAAATTTAACATTTTTCACCTAGGTTCTTAAAAAATTTACGTTTTTCACCCAAGTACATAAAAATATTTATATATTTGCCTAGGTCGGCAAAAAAATAAAATAAAATAAAATTGCAGACATATGACTATTAGACCTTGAAGAGAAGTGGCTAATAGTTCAATCCAACCTTAGAAATGACTTATTTTATTTATTTTCTCATTTTTTTTATCAATAAATATTTGATAAAATAATGTTAGACTTCTATAGATAATTTATGTAGTGGATTGAGATAACGTGCAAGACAACTTTTGTGAGACTTATAAGGCAAATTGAGAGCTTTTACATGATTTTTGTTTTATCTTATTGAACATATATACATGCTAAGATAGACTTTTACAAATAAAAACATTAAACTTTTACCGACAAACTACGAATCTTCACCCAACCATATATTTATATGAAACAACCCAAACATTCACATAAAAAGCATAGCAAAAATTAATAGGAAAAACATATGAAGCACTCATGATATAAAAAGCATAGCAAATATTAATAGGAAAAACATATGAATTATCAAGTGTTCCGACTATTCACTCACCCTATGTCTTATGGTCTCATTAAAACCCAATTTTTATGTAATGTGTTGAATGACCCAAGTGTTCTTTATAAAAAACTAATAGACTAAAATTTATAAGAGGTAACACTCTTAACTATAGATTGAAATATTATCCTTTTTAATTTACATAAAATACAATTAATAAGAAACAGAAAACATTACATCCAAAAATCCTACATATTATAAAATGAAAAGATGGCATTTGAATAGCAAATGAAATTCTAATAAATGTTTAATTGATGGAACACTATAATGTCTTATTTAAAAGATAACGACTTTAAAATCAATTTCATTGTGTTTTTTTTAAAGAATGTTCTCTCGAACGATCTTAAAAATGAAATTACACAATTAAGGTACTTATGGATTGCTAATATGGAATATTGTGACAACTCAAAAGATGGTTAAAAACATTTTAACTGATATAATTAAATGAAAAGAAAGACGGGTCTAATTAGATGTTGCAACGCTAGTTAAAGGTTGTCTAGCCTAGCGGGTGGGAGGTGGCATCCTAAGTCGTCAGTGGATGGTATCCCTGGTTGGCGAGGGTTCTCGAACCCTGCGACTGGCAATTATGAGGTATCCAGCTCTAGCTTAGGCCGGTCCATTGGGCTGGATGAGGGACGAGTTCATGGGTCAGTCCATAGGGCTGGTTCATATGGGAGTGAGGGATTAGTCGGTGCCCGAATGGATCCGGATACCCCCAGGATGTGTGTGTGTGTTTGCTGTCCAAAAGATAAATAAATTAATCTGTACCATATCTCATCTCATATATTATGTATGATGTTTATTTATCATTAGGTTATATTAAGGTGGCATGGCCAACCTTAGCTTATTTCAGAGCTTGGGACAGCTCCAAATTAATGTTAATTAATAAACAATGTACTAATTAGTTTCTCATAATTATTTTTCATTCATCAATCAAACCTAGCTAAGAAGATTAAAACCTTAGCTTAAAAGGCCAATCTTTATTGCTATGTAGATTGCAAGAAAACTTAATATTTTAGCACAAATTATGAAGACTTCAGTATCTGTAGATACAAATGGATCTGTTTTTTATTCTCCTAATATACCTTCCAAAAGGGTTCGTTTTTGCTGCACTTCTCTAGGGGCCAGGTTTGCTTCCATTTGTTAAGTTTTTGTTTGTTTTTTTTCTCTTTCTTTTTTTGTTCAGAATACTTTAAGGTATGTTTGATTATTCCCGTGTAGATTACGAGCTTCATTTTTATCATTCTTGATCTCGTAACTTATGTCTGACTTTGTTTGATGGTGATTAAATATGTATCTTCTCCCTAAATTTAATTTATAGTGGCATGCATGGCTAATTTTATTACAAAAATTGTTCAAGTCTACACGTATATTAGTTATAAGCTTGTACTAGAATAATAGAATTTACAACGCTCTCGTTTCCAAAAAAACATGCTTTGACCTGTTAAGTAATTATATGATTATGAAAATACCAACGGATCACTCAGAGAATCCCTGGGTAATCTATCACTAATTTGAATTATCCACCAACAATTTACTCACCAACTTATGGTTTTATGAGAAATCACTCTTTAACGACATATTTCCCAGGAAAATCCGTAGGCAAAAGTCTTTTGTTTAATAGTGAACTAATCTTTACACAATTGTTATTGGAGAGGTAATTTTTAATGAATTTAAATTCCCTTTTTGCCAAACAAAGAAAAGATTATTATTATGCTTAGTGGTACTTATATAACTGAAAAACAAGTTTTAGTTTATATATTTTTTTTGGAAAAAGAAATTTTATTTTATATTTGTGTGCATGATACAATTGTCATTTAGTAACATATATCATCAAGAAAGCATTTTTCTCATAGCTGGCTTTTCCTTAATTCTAGAATTTAAAAGAAACTCCTCCCCACTAAAAGTAATCCTTCACCACTCCAAAAAAACAGCGAACACATACATCTTCATCATTATAAACAAAATATTAATTAACGTTAGTCTAGGTATACTGTGTATATAGTTATTTATATTTTTCTTACAAGGGCATAAAAGGACGTTTGATACACACTAAACACTTTCCTTTTATATATATATATATATATATATATCTGTATCATTAAATATTGCAATATATATATATATATATATATATTGCTCCCTAAATATTGCAATTTATGTGGAAATTAAGAATTCATGCGCATGATTTGCAAATTTTAAGTTTTGTATGTCTCACTATATGTTGGAAACCAGGTTTATTAGCAAGGGTTGCAAACTAGTTGGATGTGGATCAGCTTTACCAAATTTGCAGGTTTCTAATGATGATCTTGCTAAGATTATTGATACTAATGATGAATGGATATTTAGTCGAACCGGAATTCATAATCGACGAATTCTTTCAGGTTATTTTTTTCTTATTAATGGATATTATTCATGTTTCCACCATTTCATAAAACGTTTCAACCTAACGTCTTATGCATGACACAATTTACCGGTATAAGATAGTAAAACAATGAAACTCATGATCCTACTCAAATATTAATTATTCTATATGAAAATTTGGTTAATCTGACCAAAGTAAATACAGGTAAGGAAAGCATGACAAATCTAGCTGTAGAAGCATCTAAAAAAGCCCTTCAGATGGCAGAGATTGAACCTGATGATGTGGATCTAATCTTGTTCTGTTCATCGACCCCAGAAGACCTACTTGGTGGCGCTCCCATGGTAGTTAATTATTTTTTGATTTCATATATCAAGAAATATTTACAATGGGATAGTTAATCAGTGCAACATGACCTCCCCTTATGTTACATATATTTAATGGCTTAAAACTCTTTCTTGGTTGAGGTTATTTACAATTGTTTCGATGTTTTTATATAACAGGTTCAAGAAAAGCTGGGATGTAAAAGAAATCAGCCAGCATTTGACATTAAAGCTGCCTGCAGTGGATTCGTATTAGGCCTAGTCTCCGCTTCTTGTTATATTCGAGGTAAAAAAAATATTGTTGAAATTAATAACTTTGATTTTCGATACTTATCATGAACGTGTTGAACCTGCCATTATAGGAGGTGGTTTCAAAAACGTTCTAGTGATTGGAGCCGATTGTTTATCCCGCCATGTTGATTGGACGGATAAAAGGACTTGCATTCTCTTTGGTGATGGTGCTGGTGCTATCTTGGTCCAGGTTAATTTGTGTGTTAACATCCGAAGCTCATGTATTTAGTAAACAATTATTTTCTTTACGAAATAAAGATCGCTCTTTACAGGCCTGTGATAGTGAGGATGATGGTTTATTTGGGTTTGACTTGCATACCGATGGGAATGGCAACAGGTTACGCCTCACCCGACCCCACCACCAATTTATATTGGAAATGTTGAATAAAATTTCACAGGTTCCGTCCCCTTTTTCCGAAAAGAATATATATATATATATATATATGGGAGGGATCATATAATGATACAAGAACACCTCTCTTTAAAGAAATAAAGGAACACTTTGTGGACCACATATGATGTGGGTGTCACACATTAGAAAATCATATTTGAACCTCCCTCTCTCTCTCTGTATATATATATATATATATATATTGGAAATGTCGCCGAGCTTTGAACTTTATTGATTGTTTTCCTTTCCATTCCATAGGCACTTGAATTCAGGTATAATTCAAAATGAAACAAATCTTGGTGATGGTTCAGTCATGGGGTTTCCATCTATTTCACATATTCAGATGAATGGACAAGAGGTTTTTCGCTTTGCTGTTAAGGCTGTGCCACAGACCATTGAGGCTTCATTAGCAAAGGTTGGTCTTAAGCTATCAGACATGGACTGGCTACTAATCCATCAGGTATAAATTTGAGTGGAAAATTGACACCCATGAATTCATTCAACCTTTTATAATGGGTATTGATGTTTGCAGGCTAACCAGAGAATCATTGATAGAATAACAACAGAACTTGAATTTCCAAAGGATAAAGTGATATCTAATTTGGAAAATTATGGTAACACGGCTGGTGCTTCCATTCCACTGGCATTAGACGAAGCCGTCCGAAGTGGGCGAGTGAAGAAAGGTCAAACCATCATGATTGCTGGCTATGGTGCTGGTCTTACATGGGCTTCAACCATTATGAGATGGGGTTAAAAGGTTTTAACCGATGCTTTATGTAAAAAGAAAACAAGAAATAAAAGGAAAAAGAAATGTAATATTTAAGGCCCCCAAAAAGCTACACCTTGTTGCATAATTATCTATAAATTTCTTGCTTCAATTGAGTTCTCCATCGAGATTTTTTTATATGTAGCTTTTATACAAGGAAAATGTTTTCTACGCTTACTATAGTATCAAATATGATGTAGGGAGAATTCAAGAGTTAATAAGGTTTTTCAGTGATCGTTAGAAAAGAAGAAAACGAGCTCGGGAGAACCTTGTAAATCTGCATCGGAAACTGAAAAACAGTTATTTAAACGACTTCTTCATCAGTTCTTCTTCAACTTGGGTCGCGTGCCTAGTCGAGCATGAGTTTTGAACAGTCCTGAAAGGATTGCCTTTATTTGTTTACTTGATTATTTTATTTCTTAATTACTTTAAGCAATAAAGTGCTTACTGTGAAATCCAACACTATCATTACTTATCGAGTAAGATTTTAGTCTACAAAAACGACATTGTATACAATAATTTACCGATAATTAAGCGCTTACCGTGGTAAGAGTCGTCACATTCACTTACCGGGTAAGACGTTTGGTCCTTGCCTCGCTCTTACCAAGTAAGATTCTTGGTCCTTAACATATATATTCGTCCGGTAATGTAATGTGAACTGGTAAGCACTCACCCGGGTAAGTTTGGTAAATGCACCCCTAAATCTCTTGTATTTTCTATGGTTTACTTCATGTTCTTGATTTACAAACTGAGATACATGTTAGTTACGAAGTATATATTTGAGTAAATAATATTTAAATGAATGGCTATTTATGCCGGGATTGTTGACGGACACACTTGTTCCTGACATTTTATAGGTCTTAGACAAAATTTGAAAATGGGTCCTCGATAAATGCTAAAAAAAGCTTAATATATTTTTTTAAATCAGAAAAGACATTGAATTCTAAATACACTAATAACTTATATAAAATTGTTGTTCCAAGTATTCCTAGATACAAAATCAATCAATAATTATTTCTAAAATAATATTATCTACCATATCATTTTTACACAGACTTTTAAATCTGTTCCACAGCCAAACATATTCTATGGTATGCCTTTAGTATATATATTGTCATCATTTTGGGTCACAATGCTGATCATTGAGAGTACCATTCTATGTAAATCAACTATAAATCAGTTGTGTTTTCATGTCATATTATATTAATGCTTTTATCATCATTTTAAACTTTTTAGGATTAAAACAAAAAATTTAGAAACCATCAATCTTAGAATTTTCAAAAGCTCATTTTGGTTATAGTTTGAGATCTTATTCTTAGTTTAGAGGTACGAGAATACTTTAATTTCATGCACTCAATATTAGGTAATAATGTATGAAAAAACAAGGATAATGTTGAAATCTTAAATATATATATATAAGTTGGATAGTCTCATATGAATATTTTTCAAAAGGTAGAACTTTTTTTAGTTGATAACAAGAAATCTACTATATTCTAATACAAAATAGAATTCATGTGGAAGGTAGAACTTTTTTTTAGTTGATAACACGAAAACATGTTGGTCTCAACTCATTTTTCATTGTGAACGTAAAGACATAGGAGAGAGTGACGCGTGCCCCATTCAGTATGAACAACGAATGAGATTCAATATGTATAACTTTTTTTGGAAACGGCGGAGGTATATTAAGGCCACTGCTTCAAGAGAAGCAAAGCAGGGAAAAACCAAATCATTCAATATGTATAACGAAGGTGAAGTTAATACAGTATTTATAATGAATTTTACAACATTTAATATGAATAATACATCATTCAATTTGAATAACACATGATCATTATTTATTCAGGATGAATAACTTTGGGCGCAGGGGACACATGTCGAATTCTCATTTGTTATCGCGATTTACATGTATAATGAAAAATGAGTTTTCATGTTTGAACCCTCCCCTATATATATGTGTATATATATATATATATGTTGGTTTATTTAGAAACTTTATGAAAGATACACTACAACAATATTGATTTTATAGGACGCCTAAAATGAAAAAACGTCCTAAAAGAATACTTTATAGGACACTAATTTATAGGACCAAACCAAAAAGTGTTCTATCTAAAAGCGTTACAATAAGTTTATATGACGGTTTTAGGTGTCTTAACAAAATTTTTTACGACGCTTTAAAATAAAGTATATATTAGCTATTTTATAGGACACTTTTGAAAAGTGTTCTATAAAATATGGGTTTAAAGGACACTTTCAAAAGTGTCATATAAAATATGGGTTTATAGAAAAGTGTCCTATAAAATAATTAATAGGACACTTTGTTTTAAAAACGTCGTAAAAATTTGTTAAGACGCCTAAAACCGTCATAAACTTTTGTGACGCACGCTTTTAGATAGGACGCTTTTTGGTTTGGTCCTATAAATTAGTGTCCTATAACGTAATCTTTTAGGACGCTTTTTCATTTTAGGCGTCCTATAAAATCACTTTTGTTGTAGTGATAAAAACTTATAAAATTTGACAAATCAATATAAAAAATAATTTTTTTAATGATTTTTTTCTTAATAAAATGTTATGATTTATTACTTGTTTCACCTTATGAAAAAATTACATGTGAAACTTTTACATTATATATAAATCCCTCTTAGGCAACAAATGTATATGAAACTTTTCATAAAAAAAAATATGAGAAACTTTCAACTTATGAAAAACAAATACACGTGAAACTTTTACATTATGAAACAAACATATGTGCAATAATATCTTAAATCATGACATTTGATGAAAAAAAGTTATTTTTTATATTGATTTGACAAAGTTTCTAAGTTTCTACCATTTGTAAAATTTATAAATGAACCAGCCTATATATATACAAAATGATTGACTCAATAATTATCCTTGCATTCTCGTTTTGTCGCATGAACCCGCCTATATATATATATATATATATATATATATATATATATATATATATATATAGAGAGAGAGAGAGAGAGAGAGAGAGAGAGAGATAACGTGTTTTATTTACAAACCTTACAATTCCAACAAATTTTATCGATTATAGCCATCTATTTTAAATAGTTTCTATTTTCCTTTCTTATTTAATTAAATTTGTAAAGGGTAGTTATGACATTTATTTAATTTAATTTATATCCTTAATTTATTATCTACCGATTTTACAGGGATTTTATTTTGATTTGATTTTAGTTTTTTTAATTAAAATAAAATAATTAATTATATTTTGTATCAAAATAAAATACTTAATACGAAAATTATTTTTGTATAATTAAAGATATAATTAGATTAATTAAAAATAAATAAATGTCGTAACTAGGGATATTAAATTAATTAAAAATACAAATATACTAAAATATTACATATATTTTTTATTTTATTTTATTTTGATGAAGACGGTGATACAATAATCAAAAATACAAAATCAAATCAAAATCCCTATAAAATTAATGACATAATTAAATTAATTAAAAAAAACAAATCAAATAAATGTCGTAACTATCCTTTACAGATTTAATTAAATAAAAAAAAGGAAAACTGAGATCTAATTAATATGGATGACTATAATCGGTTTGTAAAATTTGTTGAAATCGTAAGGTTTGCAAATGAAACACGTCCTATATATATACAAGGTGAAACAAACATATGTGTATAATATTTTAAATCATAACATTTGATGAAAAAAAATCATGAAAAAATTTATTTTTTATATTGATTTATACAAGTTTGTATAGTTTGAAACTTTTGACTGATTTGTATTTGAAGATGCCTATATATATATATATAATTTTTTAAAATATAACTTGAGATCATGTGAGACAGACTGTTTTCGTTAGACCACCTAAATAACATTAAACGTTCACAACAAAACTTAGTAAAGGTAAACGTTCACAAATATTTTTTGCTTTAAAGGTTTAGAGTTCTTTTACCTTCATAATAATTTGTTGTGAATGTTCAGTGTTATTTTATGATCTTATTGGTCACATAAAAACGGCATGATCTTACATCAACCCAATACTTTAAAATATAAGGGTTTTAAAATCACCTTCAATTTGTTTTTGAGAAAAATGTTCTCCGATCAAACTTAAGGATGTTATATAAAACAAAGATATTTGTGGATTGCAAATGTAAAATGACGTAATAAATTAAAAGAATAGTTAAAATGTCTATTTTTTAGCGTTTTAATTAATATAAATGAAAAGAAAGAAAGATGTTAAATTGTGAAGGGTATCCTAAGCTATGCCTGGACTAATTCCAACAAATTATGACTGCAATACATTATTCCTGATAAACTTAATGGCCATAATTGTTATGGCGTATTATTAGTTAATGCGTATAAATGGACCACATGTGTATGGTGTTCCTTTGCCGTTCTATCATAGAGGTAGGTAGCATGGTAACATGTAGCGTCTTCAATTATGTTTCAAACATGAAACACCTTCTAAGATTGATAAAAACCCTCGCCTTTGTGTATTTGTTTTTCATAATTTTTTTAGCCACCAATCAAACCTAATTAATAAGATTCAAAGTTTATTTTAAAAAAGTAATCTTTCATTGCCGATGGCAAAGGCATTTGATATTTTAGCACCAACAATGAAGATTTCGTTATCTCTAGGTACAAATCAATCCAATTTTTATTCCCCGAATGTAGTTTCTAAAAGGATCTGTTGTAGCAACACTTCTCGAACGACCAGGTTAGCATCCATTTCTTAAGTTTTTGTTAGATTTATTTCTTTTCTTGGCATATTTTATGAGTGTGTTCAAAAAATCATCATTGGCATATTTTATCGCAAGAATCCGTTGTCTTTTAAGTTCCAGTGGCATTTAGCATGGATTTATTAGAAGAATAATTAACCTTTAAGTAACATAAAAAAATTAAACACAACAAATATAAGAAGATTTCTTCTAAAACAAAGAATATATCTTTTAACACAAGAATGTCAGGTTATCCATTTAAATAACCCATTTACTAAAAAACAAATATTTCGTTTCAATTTCTTTCCTAGGCTGGGGAACACTAAAAACATTTAGGCCTGTTTGTTTTTTCATTTTAATTTTTCATTTTAAGATTTTAATCATGAATTATGTCTGATTCGTTTCGTAACTATTTCATAATTAAAATCAGACTTTAAACTTCAGCACCTTTTAAAAAACAAACGCCACCTAAATCTATACGAGAGTATTTAGGAAGATTATGATAATGTTTAGTTGTAGTCACCAAATATAGACATACAATACAAGTTTTAGATTGTATTCATATACATGGTACAATTGTTGTTTAGTGATATACATGTATATATAGGGAATAATCAAATAAAAATCACAAAAATGTTACAAACTCGTGAAAACCGATATAAAAATAATTTTTTACATGATTTTTTTAATTATCAAAACGTATAATTTAAGGTAGTGTTTCAACAAAAAGGTTCATACGAGAACACATTTAAAGAAACAAAAGAACCTCCTTCGACCCACATATTTTGTAAAAACAAATTATATTATATAGGATGACATTGAAGTAATTAATGGATGCTGAAATATACTTTCCACCAAGGTAAATTGTTTTAGGAGTAAAATTGGCAGAGCTCAATAGCAATAATATACTATTCTAATATATATTATTACTTTATAATATATTATTAATATACAAATTTTGTAAAAAATCCGTTGATAATATATTAGAATCAACGGCGGACCTGTAGTGTATCCCATGGTGGCACGGGTCACTATATTATCTCTCCGATGAAGGGTAAAAAATTTATGTTTGTGAAAGGTGCAACCGTATCGTTTTGCAGTGTGCCACCATATATATTTTAAAACTACAATATTGATACAAGTTTTCCTTGACAGAGTTGGTTTGCAAGACTTATCCTACACTCAAGACCCAAGTTCAAATATTGCTAGTGTAATGTAATTTTCTTAGGTTTTTGCTTTTAGTTTCAAATTTATTATATTTCTAAAAAAATGCACAATAAAAGACTTGAACCCAAGGCCTCCCGTATGAAAATCAATGAACCAACCAATAGATAAATTATGATGTTTTAAAAAATATCTCGACATTTTTTTCTTATAGTTAAACGGTGCAACCAGAATATTATTATATTATAATTATATCATATATGGTTTTATATTTACCTTTGTACAAAATCACATGTGAATTTACATTAATATTTTTACAAAATAATATATTATACTGAAATCATATGTGATTTTGTTGACATATTTGGAATTGTAATCATGTGTGAATATCATTTGTGTAAAATCATATATGATTTTACATTTAAGATATTATTACACATATGTTTGTTTCATTAAAAGTTTCATATGTATTTGTTTTCATAAATTGAAAGTTTCTTATATATTTTTTTATGAAAAAGTTTCACATATGTTTGTTTCATAATGTAAAAGTTTCACATGTAATTTTTTCACAAGGTGAAACAAACATATATGCAAATAATGCAATAATATTTTAAATCATAGCATTTGATGAAAAAAAATAATGATTTTTTTTATTTTTATATTGATTTGAACCAGTTTGTACCCTTCAACTGGTTGTATTTGAACCAACCTCCTCTCTCTCTCTATATATATATATATGTATATATATATATACAAGAGAGAGAGAGGGGAAGGTTGGAAACACTAAAAAAAGAGAAAACTGAAGTCTTCCATCCGAACGGTATGCACTAATGCATACAATCGTTTTTTTATTTATCAATGCTTCTATAATTACATATACATTAATGCATACCGTCTGGACGATGGAGGGCTTCTAGGTGTTTCTTCAGTTTTTTTTTTGACGTTTTTCCTTAAACCTGACCCTATATATGTGTATCTTCAAATATTGGAGTTTCATGGAAATTAAAGAGCCATTAACACACATGATTTGCTTGTATTTTCAACATTTATGGAAAGCAGGTTTATTAACAAGGGTTGCAAACTAGTTGGGTGTGGATCAGCTTTACCAAAGTTGGAGGTTTCAAATAATGATCTTGCTAAGGCTATTGACACTAGTGATGAATGGATATCTAGTCGAACTGGAATTCGTAATAGACGAGTTTTTTCAGGTCATTTTTTTCTTCTAAATGGACATTGTTATTATATATTTTCATTTGTTTGTCTTTACAAAAGAAGCCGTTTGATTTTCAATACTAAAGCCAAGAGATACATCCTTCAAACTCCAGAGTCAAACGTTGACATTTTTTTTGGATAGAGCCATAGAGGAATCATGTTGTCACTTAAATCATTTTCCTTATTAGATGAGGTAATTAGGACATATATCATTTAAGAAGACTACACTGTAATTTTAATGTAGCACTACAACAAAATTGGGTTTATAGAACACCACCAATAAAAAAGCTTTCTAATAAACCACCTACACAAATTACATGACCAAAAAATAAAGCGTTCTAATAAACCACCTACATAAATTATAGAACCAAAAAATAAAGCGTTATATCTAAAGGCGTTGTAGTATGTTTATAAGACGTTTTTGGACGTCGTAACAAATTTATTAAAACACTTTTATATATAAAAAAAAGGGTCATGTCAAGTGTCCTATAAAAGATGAGTTTTTATAGGACATTTTATCAAAAGTATCCTATAAACGGGCTAATGAGACCTTTTTTTATTAAAAATGTTTTAATAAGCTTGTTACGACGTTTAAAAGTGTCATATTAACTTATTACAACGTGTTTTTATATGATACTTTATTTTTTGGTCCTAATAATATGTGTCCTATAAAGTGGTCTATTAAGGTATTTTTTTATTGGTGATGTCCTATAAATCCAATTTTATTATAGTGCATCCAATGAACTTGGTATAAAATTTTGATAGAAAATAACTAAATCATACGATTAAAATGTCATTAATTGAAGTCTTTGCAACCTTCTAAACTAAAAGTGGTTTACATTAAAAACAAAATTAAATAAAACTAAAACTTCTTAAAGATTTGGGGGGGGGGAGATGTGGGATATAGTTGATTTATGACCCCGTTGAGATGGAATTCGTGCCCAATGGTTGGGCCAAAAGACCCATTTGGCAATTTGGTTCATGCCATTGAGGCCTTTGTGGATTGGTCAAAACCCATAGCTTTTCAAAACTTAGCCTAGTCTTCAATTTAACCCTTTGTCAGCCCATTTTTCCATCTCTATTCCGTATGTTCAGAAAAGTGGCTTAATTCTAGTTTAGGATTGTGGGACAATGAACAACCAAACTCACTTTCTTACTAGCTCAAATATCCTTTGATAAACATATGTATAATTGTTATAAATATATACATAACTACATACATTTAATATACAAAGTGTTGGTATTTAATCTGTTAAAATAAACTACAGGCAATGAAAGCTTGACAGATTTAGCGGTAGAAGCAGCTAATAAAGCTCTTGAGATGGCGAATGTTAAGGCCGATGATGTGGATTTAATATTGTTTTGTTCGTCGACCCCAGAAGACCTATTTGGTGGTGCTCCCATGGTAGTTAAAATTTTTATGATTTCATATATCAAGAGTATTTTAAATTTCCAATCACATAAACAATCTCTTACATCAAGGATATACATATCTAATAAATTAGATTCTTTCTTGATTAAGATTTTTTTTACAACAGTTTTGATGTTTCCCTTTATCAGATCCAAAAAACACTTGGATGTACAAGAAATCCGCCAGCATATGACATACGAGCTGCTTGTAGTGGATTGCTATTAGGCCTAGTCTCAGCTTCCTGTCATATTCGGGGTTAAAAGATTGTTTCCTTTACCTATATAATGACTTTTGAAGTAATATTGATTTTCATGAACACGTTGAACCTGTCCTTGTAGGAGGTGGTTTTAAGAATGTTCTTGTGATTGGAGCTGATTGTATATCTCGTTATGTTGATTGGATGGATAAGAGGACGTGCATTCTCTTTGGTGATGCTGCTGGTGCTATCTTGGTCCAGGTTAATTAATTTGCGTGTTAGATGGAGCTCATTAATTTAGTAAACAATTGATTGATTTTACGAAATAATCATCACTTTTTGCAGGCATGTGATAGTGAGGAGGATGGTGTATTTGGTTTTGACTTGCATACTGATGGGAACGGCAACAGGTTACGCCCCAACACCACCCTTTTAATAGATATTGGAAATGTCACCAAGCTATGAACGTTATATATTGATCGCTTTCCTTTTCTATCCATAGGCACTTGAATGCTGGTATAAAGCAAAATGAAACAAGTTGTGATAATGGTTCGGTCATGGGATTTCCCACTACACAACCATCAATTTCATATATTCAAATGAATGGACCAGAGGTTTTTCGCTTTGCTAGTAAGGTTGTGCCACAGACTATTGAGGTTTCATTAGCAAAGGCCGGACTTAAGCTGTCAGATATGGACTGGCTACTCATACATCAGGTATAATATATATTGTTTTAATTAATTTGTATAGAACCCCCCTCCCCCCAAATGAATTCATGCAATTAAATTTTGTGAGCTTCTTACGGGATGTAATTTTTGCAGGCTAACCAGAGGATCATTGACCGTGTAGCAGCAGAACTAGAATTCCCGAAGGATAAAGTCATATATAATTTGGAAAACTATGGTAACACAAGTGCTGCTTCCATTCCATTGGCATTAGACGAAGTCGTTCGAAGTGGGCAAGTGAAGCAAGGTCAAATCATCATGACTGTTGGCTTCGGCGCTGGTCTTACATGGGTTTCAGCCATTATGAGATGGGGTTAAAAGTTTTAATTAGTGCAAAAAGAGAAGAAGAAAAAAGGAATGGTCTTTTACCGTTATTTTTGTCTCGCTATTAATAATTATAAAATAAAGACAAACAAAGAGTGAAATAAAAATAAGGAAAGAAGTGGAGTAGTTGGTAATTTGGTGATGGATGTTTATTGAATTATATGGCACACAAATAAAAAGAAGAGGCACACTAAGACTTGCTCTTGTTGCAAACAAGCATCTAGATTATAAATTATATATTAGTAATAATATTATTGTTTAGATATGTGGGGTCCTAGGATATTCCAATTCCATGTGACAAGGGAAATGAACAATTCGATTTGACGACAGAGATTGATTGGTGTCTCTTTGTTGAATGGAATTATTATCGTTATATTAGTGTATATATGTATTTAATGGACAACTTTTAATACACACATATATATAATATATATATAGAGGGAGGTTCAAATATATATATATATATATATGTATATATATAGAAGTTTAAATGAGAACAATATCTATTTAAAATAATACGAGAATTAACAATATTATATAGCATGACTTTTGGCTACGGCTTCAGGTCTGCGTGACTTTTCGAACGTCAATTTAAATCATATATGATTTTATTGGTTCTTGTGTTTCTTTAAATATATAGCATTCTCATATTATCCTTCTTGTATGTGTGAGAGAAAGGGGCATTCTTCTAAGAACTCGTTAATTTGTGAGAATCATGAGTTCCGATTTAAATCATGGAAAAAGTCTAAAAAAAACCCAACGAACTATCAGATTTTGAATGATTAAGTCCTTAAGCTATTATCTTGATTTATAAAACACTTAAACTTTCTAAAACCGGTTAAATACATCTTTGTAACCTGTAAACGCATGTTAATATGATAAAAATTTGGGAAAAGTCTACAAAACGCAACAAACTATATATGATTTTGAATGATTAAGTCTCTGATTCTTTTTAACAAATAAATCCCTAATTTTTTTTAACAGATAAATCCTTAATATTTTTCTTTCTAAATCTTTTTACCAAATAAATTTTTGAACTTTTTTAACAAATAAATCTCAATTTAAAAAAACAAAACAAAATCATGAACAGAAAATGTATACAATTTCTCTCACTGATAATAAAGTACAATGAACCAATTAAATAAAAAAAACCTCACTACAAGAAAAGTGATTTTATAGGACGCCTAAAATGAAAAAGCGTCCTGAAAGAATATTTTATAGGACACAAGTTTATAGGACAAAATCATAAAACGTCATATCTAAAAGCGTTACAATAACTTTATAGGATGACTTTAGGCGTTTCAACAAGTTTTTACGATGCTTTTAAAATAAAATGTCCTATAAACTATTTTATACGACACTTTTGAAAAGTGTTCTATAAACCCATATTTTATAGGATACTTTTGAAAGTGTCATATAAACTCATTTTATAGGACACTTTTCAAAAATGTCCTATAAAAATAGTTAATATGACACTTTATTTTAAAACGTCGTAAAAAAAACTTGTTAAGACGCCTAAAACCGTCCTATAAACTTATTGTAACGCTTTTAGATAAGACACTTTTTGGTTTGGTCCTATAAATTAGTGTCCTATAAAGTGTTTTTTAGGACACTTTTTCATTTTAGAGGTCCTATAAAATCATTTTTATTGTAGTGTCTGTATCATTTCCGGTACTAATTCAAAGCATAAAAATGTTATTCTTAAAATACAAATTAATTAGTTCATTAAACTAAAAATTTTATGTATAAATATTTTTGTATTTATCCATTTATGTTTTAGACAAAAGTTTTGTATAGTTCAAAATTAGTAATGGAAGTGTTATACTTTTTCTATGTTTAATTGATTTATTGTACTTTGCTGTCGATAAGAAAAATTGTATAAATTTTTTGTTCAAAATTAAGTTCATGCTTTTGTTTGTTTTTCAAAAAAAGTTTGGGATTTATTTGTAAAAAAGTTTAGAGATTTATTTATTTAATTGGTTTATTGTACTTTGTTGTCGGTGATAGAAATTGTATACATTTATTTTTTCATGACTTTGTTAAAAATGTTCCAGATTTATTTGTTCAAAATTAAGTTCATGATTCTGTTTCTTTAAAAAAAGTTTAGTATTTATTTGTTCAAAAGAGTTCAACAATTTATTAAGTTCATGAATTTGTTAAAAAATGTTGGAGATTTATTTGTTCAAAATTAAGTTCATGATTTTGTTTCTTCAAAAAAGTTTGAGATTTGTTTGTTCAAAAGAGTTCAACAATTTATTTGAAAAAAAAAGATTTAAGGAAATAATTTGGAGATTTATTTGTTAAAAAAAACCAGGGACTCAATCATAAAAAATCAGGTAGTTTATTGGATTTTTGTAAACTTTTTCCAAAATTTTATCATATTAACCTGTTTTTACAAATTATAAGGATGTATTTAACCGGTTTTAAACTCATTCGCTAGCTTGAGCCGTTGAGTGAGCTTTAAAATGCTCCCTCACATTGGTGTCCTTAAAGACAGGTTCTGTGTGGGACCGGTTGGGGTTGCCGTTAATCAACTTTTTATTGCCCAAATTTAACTGGTTTTAAAAAATTTAAGAATTTTATCAATTAAAAAAATAGTTTAAGAACTTAATCATTCGACTTCTGACAATTAGTTAAAAAAATAAATCATATATAAATTACAAACATCTTTCCTCTCTCCCTTATCCTATTTCATGATTTTTCTCCCATATCTTCTCTCTTTTCTCCCGTCTTTTTCTCTCATCTATTTATTGCATGCACGCACGCACAAAATTGAATATGAATTAAAGTTAGAATACATAGTGAACATTTTTAAAAAAATACTTTTATATATATTTTGTGAACACATTCTAAATCTACAAGATATGGTATTATTTATAAACATATTGTGAACACAAACCAAAACACAATATGAACCTTGTGTTGTGAACACCTCATTAAAAAATTATTAAGGTTGTTTAAATCGTGTTCAAAATGTGTTCACTTTATGTGCATGATTTGTATGTTAATATAGAGCCAGAAGATACACGTAGACAACATAGAATCATTTATATGTTGTCTAAGGCCACACTTAGACAACATACACCCATACTTTGATTAAGAGGAAACTTAGGCAACATATAATAAGTCTTAGTTGTCTTAGCGTATCTTAAGCAACATACGCAATTAGTATTTTTGTCTAAAACAACATTTGGTGTAGTGATATGTGAATTAAATGGGTTTACATATGAACTTTTTTGCCGTCTATTTGTAAAAATTACGAAATACTCTTCTATCTTTCAAATACCATCCGATGTTTTACGGTCAAAACTACAAATAAATGATTAAGATCACTTTTTTAGTTTGTAAATATGTACCACTTTTCAAAAATGAACAATCAACTATTAAGTTCGTCTGTTGCTTATAAAAAGCAATAATTAAAGAAACACGAAACAATAATAATTTAATAAATGAGATGGCATTCATGAGCTGAACATGAAATTGCATGTGCTTCTTCCTGCTCACCTCCCTGGCCTTGGATATATTGTTGTGCAGCACATTGAGAATAAAATAAAATAACCATCCTTACTGCTGTTGCGATTATGAATATAATGAAAATTTAGAGATTATATTCATCTAATCTACATTTATTTCAATTATATGTATATATATATGATACAATGGGACTAATACGAAACAAGATCATTTTTCGTATTTAAATTGTATTTTATATGTGTACTCTTATCTTCTTTTTCTTATATTCACTTAATTTTAATTACCTCTTTTCATCGTTTTGTTAGTCTACATTAAAAATACAAGTTATATTATGTACACATAGGAACTTTTTGATCAAAACCAAGAACAAGAACGCATAAATATTTGATTATATATATGGAACGTTTTCATAAATATATATTGCATGCCCACCACAATGAGGTGCATATCGAACTTATTCCAATTCAGAGTGATGGTTAAAAGGTCTTCATGTCTCACCACAAGGAATACAACTATCATTAACATAAAAATCCATTGAAAATCCGTCAAAACCAAATCGACAAACTACCGAAGACATTTTCCAACGACATTAACCATTCGTAATACAATAAACCACAATACTATTCGAGTATTTGAACAAATAAAGCATGTATGTGAAATATCGACAAGTAAAATATAATATTTATATGCCGCTAATTAAATTCATACACATTTTCTCGCTTTTGTTGAAACTTGAACCCCTGACTTCCAGCAAGGTGGTGGGGTTACAGGCACCGTTGGATCAATGGTCCTTTGTTAGATCTACAGGAACTTACCAACGACATTCCAAATGGTTGAATTTCTGACAGATAGCCGAGATCGTTTCTGTCACAATTTGGTATCCAATTATTTATAATTGGACCACTAATTGAATTACGACAACTTGCCGGAGGTAATACCCCAATTTCTAGTAGTGTAGATCTTGTTTTCGTGTTATTGTCCATACATACACATACATGTGTGTGTGTATATATATATATACAGGGGATGGATCATACGAGAACACCCATGATTTAAAGGAACAAAAGAACACTTTATAGACCACATATGATGTGAGTCCCACATAATATTAAATCATATCTGATTCAATGGACCCCATTAGATTAGATATGATTTAATATTATGTGGGACCTACATCATATGTGGTCCACAAGTTGTTCCTTTAAATTGACAAAGTTCTCATTTGAACATCTCCTTATATATACATATATCACTACAAAACAAATGACTTTTATCCATAAAAATTCCCAGAGAAGTTTCCGTTAGTGATTACTCACAGATCACCTATAAAATTCCAATGGTTCAGTAAAATTTGATGTTTTTCAAGAAAACAGCAATGGATTACCCAGAGAATCCTTGGATCATTTGTCATTGATTTGAATTACTCACCACCAATTTACCCACCAACTTTTGTGACGGTTTTGTGAGGAATCATCTTTTAGTGACGGGTTTCCCAAGGAAAAGTCCGTAAGCAAAAGTCTTTCGTTTAGTAGTATATATGTACCCACTATATCATAAATCATTTTAAATTTTGTTTAAAAAAAATTAGGGGTCATTTCGAAAATTTTTAGGGGTCATTTGCAGAATAATTTGTGATTGAAAGAATTTCGAATCTTTCGTTTGTTTGATTTGTAGGATCTAAAATCAAATTGAATTTCATTCTTTACAGATAATTTATAAAAACAAATTATAAATAATTGAATTATCTTGTGTTAACTAGTTATTATAAAACAAATATTTTTAACTTATTTTAAAAATATATTACAAAGAAATCATTTAAAACCCAGAGAAACTATTCGAATGAGATTTCTAACCTTCCTTCTTTTCAAAAGTAGAATTGGATTGAAATCCAATTTCAAAACCCATCAAATCCTGTAAATCAAATGAGCACTCAAAATTCTTTATTTTTTAAGAATACAATTATCAAAACATTAAGATGAAATTAATAATGCATCTAAAACGTCTCCATCAAATTATCAAAACCGAGATTTTGAACAAGTTTTTATCACAACTAATATTCTAAAAAGCTTGCCGCACAACCGTCATGATGCGTCATGACACCAAGGCTCGTTAAGCCTGTGGCACACCATAGCCTAATGCACAATTTTTGTAATTCGATATTTGATTTTTCTTTACGTTTTTAATGTCGTATCTACTACTTTTTAATATATAACTTAATTTAACTTGCTTATTACTATTAACCTATTGAGTAACAATGCAAAACATATGTTTTTATATATAAGATTGTATATGAATTTAAAATTTGACGTTGTAAGTCACGCCTTGAAAACGTCATGGCTTCGCCATGACTTCTAAGGCTTGAGGCTTGGGCTAGCCGCCACGCCACGTCTCACGCCATTTGATTCCTTGATCACAACACATCCATCCTGGACATTTCTCTAAAACGTAGAAAGTAGGACAGAAAGTGTGAAAATTCTTCAAATTTATAGAATTTTTAAAAAATGATTAAATATGAAAAATATTTTTTATTTTACTTTCACTAATAAGAAAAAATAAATAATAAAAAACTATTACACCTGAGTGTAACTTTTAATAATATAATTAATATCAAAATTATATTTTATTTCATGAATTTTATAAATTTAATATTTTAATAATATAATTAATATTTGATCTATAAAATAAGGAACTATTGAAATTAAATGTATTTTTAAAAAAAATTAAAATTAAAAATTTCTATTTTATACGACTAACATATATAAATACAAAGTTTTGTTTGAGATATGAATAAACCTTATAATTCGTTAGTCATATGCAACTGATTTATTACTCGGTGGAGTAAGTTTCATCTTCGGAGTTCAAATTTAATTTTCACAATTCGAATATATTACATTTCTTTTGAAATATATGTATATTTTTTGAGATATTTGTTTAAAAAGAGGATTTTAGGATGTGTCTAAACTAATCCTTTAATTATGATTGTAAAAAATCGGTTTTGATGAATTATTGGTCATAACTATTATGTAAATATTGTAGTTAATTACAAATGAAAAATATTTATATGGCTTAGTTCTCTACAAACTAAAAACTAATTATTATTATTATTATTATTGTTGTTGTTGTTGTTGTTATCATTATTATTGTTAGTATTATTAATTATTATGTAATTGAAGATAATGGGTGGTTTTTTGATCAATGGAAGGAAATACGTGCAAGATAACAATAGAGGTTAGTGCAAGTCTCAAGTTCACATGTGTGCATGCACATGAATTGTCCCCGCCAGTCCACATGATTTATGTTGGTTTTTAGTTGAGGTTGCAACCTTTTTTATTATTCAATTATTATTATTATTAATTTATTATTATATTAAAATAATTAATGTTAAACAAAAGGAACATTCATCTAACAAATTAATTGCTAAATTTATGTTGTTACCAGATGGTTGACGTCTAAAACTAGACGGGAATATAATTTTTTGCACTTTGATTATGATATAAAAATGAAGCAACAACAACAATAATAATAATAATAATAATACCATGCTATATTTGTATGTTTTCAGAATATGAATTATGTGTGTAATGCCCAACAGTCACATGATCGGTCATCATGCTGCCATTTTTATTTTATTAATGGCCAAAATACAATGCATGCTCTATGAAAAGACAAAAAATATAAAACCATAAAGAAAGAAAGAAAGAAAGAAAAAATATGATACGAATACCAATATATACGATTAAGATTATCAATAATATTGATAAAAAATAAACTGACACTATAATATATATATATATAGGTGGATATTCAAACGAGAACACCTCCATTTTACGAGAACGCGAGAACACTCTTATCACATGTGATAATATACGTGCAGAAACCTGGTGACGTGCGGACGACAGTCCTACAACTTAGGTTGCGTCAAAGATCGGCTGCCTCTATGATTTAGTATCACATGTGATGGTCTTGATGGATTATAATATCACATTAAGAATTCGCTTATCACATGTGATAATACAAGTGAAGGGGCTTAATGGTGTAAAGGCGACATGGCCCGCAACCTAGATCGCGTCAAAAGTGGTCCACATCTTTGATTTAGTATCATAGGTGTATCATATGTGATAAAATAATAGTATCACATTGATTCTCTATAGTAAGATGATGTTCTCACGTTCTCGCAAAATGAAGGTGTTCTCGTTTGAATCTTTCCTTATATATAAATATATATATATATATATATATCATATGTGGTCCACAAGTTGTTCCTTTATTCTTTTAAATTTACAAAATTCTTATTTGAACCTTTCTATATATATATACGTAAATGATTCATTATAGTTATTAATTTAATATTAAAGCATAAAAACACATGGTTTCATAAAATTGGTCACATCATATTGGTGTAATGTAAAAATGTCAATAGTTTTATAAATGGATCGCCGCTCCCGTATTTTTTTGTTGAGTGAATTGTGTATTAGGTTGTTGTGGTGTAATAGTTTTTTTTAATTAAGGTCTTTATAATATTTTTTTTTACGGATTTGATTTTTATGATATTTAATTTGTTTTGACAATAGTTCATCTGATTAACGTTTTCGTTAACTTTGTTACATCAAATTTTATTTTTGTTTTTTATTTATTCTTTTATCTTTTTCCTATTAAAAATAAACACAATATTTTTATAAACATAAATACACACACATATAAATATATAATAATATCAAATAAATAAATAAAGATATTATTTTTTGATTTGATTTTTTTAAAATTAAATAATCAATTATATTAAATACGATTTAATTTTATTGTTTTAATATTTTTACCTATTTCAATATGAATTCTGGTTGAATTTATATAAGATTTGTTTGATTTTAAGTTATAAAGATGAGAGTAAGTATGAATCTTTCATTTGATTAAAACATGAAAAAGTTGATTTTGAGTTTTGGAATGAAAAGTAATATAAAAACTGAAAACCCTAATTTTAGGATGATAAAATTAGAGTTCATTTTTTAGTGGTTTTTAATGACTTTGATGTTAAAATGTTTGTTTATTGCAATAATAGAAAAAGAACAATAAAATTAAATTTTTTTAACATAATTATTTTTTTGATTTAAACAAATCAATTATAAAATCATATCTTATTTTAGTATTGCTCTAAATAAAATATGATATGATTTTATAATTTGATTTGTTTAATTTAATTTTTTTTTGCATTAAAACAATAAAACCTGTTTAATATAATTAACTCTTTGAAAAATTTAATATAATTGATGTAATTAATATAATTAAATTATATTTAACATTATTAATTTTTTAAAACAATATAAGTAAATCGTATTTAATATAGTTAGTTTAAAAAAAAGACAAACGAATAGGTAAAAGACAAAAACACCTCCTAATTTAACAGAGTTAAGGAGGCGTTAGTTAAAGAAACCATGACTATTAGAAGTTGAATACGACAAGAATCAAATCCACATTAAAATATGCTATAGGGACCTTAGTAACAAAATCCACAATTCACTCTTTTTTATTTTAAATATAAATTGAAGTGATTAGTTTTTGAAATTTATAATTAAATAAATGATAAAAATAAATGAAATATAATAATGGAAGTAAAATACGTTAAATTCATATATATATATATATATATAGATTAATGCGATGACGTTAATAATTTACAAAAATACGAGAACAATTCTCAGCCAATCATTTGTACATGAAATTTTTTTCATGTACACAATCATATGTGATTTTGTACAAAATCATATATGATATGACAACTTTCCAAGCGACTTAAGTGGTCCCAAAAGTCGCCCGCTACCCGTTAGTGCAAAATCACATATGATTTTGTATAAAGAAAAAAGTTTCTCGTATTCTGCTAAATAGCTAACGTTTTCGTATGAATCTGCCTCTCTCTGTCTCTCTCTATATATATGTAATTAATACAGTAAATAAATGCACATTAGTTATAAAAATTATAAGCTCCAAAACATTTCAAGAAAAATAATGATGATAACTAAAAATACGGTATATAGCTAATACTTGACCACACAATTTTCAATTGAACTAAACTAGGTCGAGAGCCTCATATCCAAATAAATAAACAATAAAATGCTTGTAATACGAAAAGGCAAACTAGAATCCTAATGTAAACTATGAACCAAGCAATAAAGTCACTACTAGAAAACTGAGTATTTTCAACGGAAAATGTCGTTGAAAATTTTCTATGAATTTTAAAGGGATTATTGACAAAACATAAATTTTTAACGAATTTTCAACGAATTCCCGTTGAAAATCTCTCGCAAAATGCATTTTCAACCAAAAAAATTTTGACGAGACATTTCGTTGAAATTTTTTTGGTTGAAAATGCATATATATTTGTGAGAGATTTTCAACGGAAATTCGTAGAAAATTTTCAACGACATTTTCCGTTGAAAATTAATTTCCGTTGAAAATACTCAATTTTCTAGTAGTGAGTGGCGAACTTGTCAATGGTGTGTAGCTCAGTTGGTAAAGGATGAAGGTAGTGTTTGTCCAAAAGCGAATGATCCTGGATTTGAGCCCGAAGCGCCCCCATAGCCACAACCGCTGAGTGAGTTAGGTATGCCGCTCACATTATGGAATTGACAGCCGATTGTGGGTCAGTTGGGGTTACTGGTATCAACTTTTTTGT
This sequence comes from Silybum marianum, assembly GCA_036898165.1. Lineage (NCBI taxonomy): Eukaryota > Viridiplantae > Streptophyta > Magnoliopsida > Asterales > Asteraceae > Silybum > Silybum marianum. Next base: position 5,007,411 of record CM072537.1, on the reverse strand, counting down.
CCAAAACAAAGTGGCGAACTTAATGATGCAAGTATAGCAAAGAGAGATACAGAACATCATATTTACGTGAAAACCTAAACTGCGAAAACCAATTGGCGTAGAAGACCATGAAGTCTACTATACTTTAAAGCTATATGCAATGCCTGAAAATGAAGAAATCAATGGAGAGAATATAAAATTACGACCTCTTAGCCTATCTTAGATTGAGAGTATTTTGTATAGACAATATGGAGAGAACTGCTAAGAAATGAAAATAAAAATACATAAAACCCGTTGAAAACATGCCTATACGACCTTGAATACGACTCGATGTTGCATATATATCCTGAATCGTCCCGTGCCACAACCCTGCATCTCACATCGTAAATACCTCTTGTGATATATTCTGAGAGATATGCAACCTCAAATGGGCATACCCTCACATACTACCCTACAACATGTAGGTAGAAGTATCTGATGTTGGATCAGACTGATTTTAGGGTTATATCATGGTTTTTTAATTGATCGGTTAATGACCAGTTGTATGTTCAAAATTTAAGACCAACATGGCCTTTCACCTATAGCCAGTCTTTAGGCAAGCTTCTAAACCTATTGTTACCGGTCCAAAATCAATTAACATGTCATTTATGCATATTTAATTTGAATCCACAATATACGTACAATAACTAAAATAAAAATGAAAAAGGAAATTGTTGGAGAAGAAAAGGTGGGAACCACATCAACCGCCTCATGATGCACTTTTTGAATAAGAAACACTTATTCCATAATGACGCCACATCAACAATAAAACACAATAACCCTATTAGGAGGTTTTCCATCATGATGCGATTCTTAGAAAGAAATAATCAAATAATATTGTGGCCAGTCATCGTTCATCGTTGTAGTTATGTTTACTATTTACATGCCAATTTCTAGAAAATACGATAATTATGTTTACTATTGATCCAAGATTAACCTCTTAAATTTGGCTAGATTAGACGATGACACATCAATGTCTGGAAAATAAGAAAATTATTCAAAGCTTTTGTTTGATCTTAATTTGGATAGAGTGCTTATGCTTATTATTGACCAAAGATTATCCTCTTAAATTTTATTATTACAATACCTTGTCCAAGATGGATTGTTCATATATTCCACATATTACATAATTTTATTACTTTCAATTTTGGTGTTTGATTGAATCCAATAATCATCATCAATATAAGACAATAAAGTAGTCTAAAAATATCACAAAAAATACGAGGATCAAGAACAGAAGATGGGATGCAATTACACATTGCATTTGTTGTCCATTCAAAAAATTAACTAGATCAAATTTGTACACATTCAACGTTTTGTTTAATATAAAATCTAGCACAATTATTTACTTATTATAATACAAGAAATACATGCGTCGACCATAACATGATAAGCAATACTATTAAGATAATAATTAAAGTCTATTTTCACATGAAAAGATATTAACGTTGTGTTTTCGAATTTGAGAAGAAAAATAAAAGAAAAGAAAATAAAATGATGGAATAAAACGTGGGAGAAAAGAAAAGAAAAGATTTTTTTTTTCATTTGTGTTTTCGAAAGGGAAGGAAAATGAAGGAAAGAGAAAAAATTCCGTGTTTTTGAACAAATAAAAAAAGAAAGGAAAGATATCATTTTCACATATATACTTGTTAAAATATGTCATTTATAATGAAATTTTAGGTAATTTTATATTTTTTAAAATATTTTAATTTGTTCCCTTTCCCTTCCTTTCCTTACAAATTTGGAAGAAAAAGTTTGGGAGAAAACTTATAATTATTTTCTTTCGTTTTCTTTCATTCTTCTTCTAAAAAAGTTTTGAGAATACAGATTATTTTTACCCCCCTCACTTTTCTTTTCTTTTTTCTTTGTAAAAAAGATTTCGAGAACACAGCTAGCATACGTATGATACTTTTACTTAATTATAGTTAACTATGAAGATTTGTTTGAATCTCTAAAATAACAAACATTTTTTTTGATATATTTATTTAAAACTTGACATGAATAATAAACTTATAAATATAAATATTGCAATTTTCAGTAATTAAATTATTAAACCTAAATAATGCAATTTTAAATTCAATCATACATGTGATAGTTCCTTATTTTAATGTCCACGTATACACATCCTCCATTATTACTATAATTTATTTATAGACAAAAAGCTTCACCCACCTATTCAATTATTCTTATTTCTTAATCCATATTTCATATATTCCACGTCATATTGATTTTTTTTATTTTGAGCAGGCAAACATACACTAATTTCTTCTAAAATTTATTGAAAAATTGTTTGATTATAGTTATAAGTTAAGAGTGTTATCAACGTAACATATATTTTTTATAATTTTTTTAAATAGAAAATCAAAAGATAATATTTAAAAAGTTCAATATTAATAAACTATTTAATAGATTTGATATTCTAAATAAAATTTCGAATAAACTTTACATGAAACAAAAATAAAACTTTATTGATTGAAAACAATAAAAAAAACACTTTATTGTTTCTTTATTATTAAAACATTATCCAAATTTAGAGTTTTTTATTTTTTATTTTAGATTATTGTTAAATAAAAGAATTTTCTAAAAGATATTTTTTTTCTATTTTAAAGGATATGTAAAGATACTCACTACATGAATTATTTTTTCAATAAACTTCAAAAGATATTCAATAGCTAACCTCTATTATACTAACCAACATCTTTTACTATGTATCCATTGGAACTTGCCTTGAGACCTTGTCTTACATGGATGATAAGTTAGATTGGTGAGCCTTGATAATTAAACTCAAACCTTTTTAGTTTGGTGTTAAGTGAATGAAAACAAGTTATGTTATGTGTGTTTGATGGTGGATTATGAAATTATACATAAAATAATAAATGCCAAACACCAGCCTTGACCCTTGGGTCTTAGATCTAATAAGAAATTTGCTTTATGTTATGGAATATGGATCATATGTATAAGAATCTGATTTTTGGGCATAACAAAAGTTTCACTAGCTAGGTTCAGGTACAATTTTGAATAAAGTAATTATTGTATCTTTTAGGAGTGTGTTTACGATATACTGATGAATTTATTTATGCCTCAATCTCATCTCAATTTCAACAAAATCTGAAATTCTAGTAAAGATTACAGGTTTCCATTGGTTGTTTATATGTACACATTCCATAATTAATAGAATTTTTTATTTTTGTAAATATATGTGAATATATATACACACACACACACATAGGGGTAAGTTAATAGGAGAACACTAACTATTTACGAGAATACGAGAAACTTTTTTCTTGTACAAAATCACATGTGATTTTGCACTAACTGGAACGGGCGAGGGGCGACTTAAGTCATATGAGAAAAATCGTCTGAATCATGTATGATTTTGTACATAAATAATCTTTCTAGTAAAAAGTTAACATTCTCGTTTGAATCTTTCTCTATATATACATATTTTAGGTTGATGATTGACTACTTTTAACAATATGATAAAGAATTTTTATGAAATATGACCATAATGAATTTAGTCGATAAAAAATTAATACAATATTATTTTCTTAAAATATCTCTAATAGAAAAATAAGAAAGATACAGTAATAAAGTTCTGTAAATTTAAAAGAATTTTATACGAATAGTTGTAGAAGAGATAAATCTTTGGAAAATCCTTGAAGTTATTTTTTGAGATTATGAACTTTATTACATTTTGGAGAATCTCTTGTTACCTATTGCACATGAACACGTGGATCCAACAATTTCCACCTCAGCACCGATAATTTTCAAAGCACCTTTCTCTCTCTTACTCATCGAATTTCCCCCTATAAATAGCGTAGCCAGCCAACTTTATCTTCCAATCCACGTTCTTCCCTCTTAAACATCCCCCCTTTCACAACAATGACTTCTTCTTCAGATCCTGAAAACCCACTCGCCGCCGCCTACGCCCCATTGCCCGACGGTGAACAACCTGCCGGAAATAATCCCACCGTTCGCCGCCCAACAAAGGCACCGCTCTTTCTGGTGTCTGCCTTCTTGGTTCTTCTCTTTGTAGTGGCCTTGATCGCCGGAAACGGACCTGCAGTACATCGCAAAGACTTGAACACCGAGGTGTCGCCGGCGTCGTCTACTGTCACCACACCGGAAAATGTAACGCCGTTGTCACGTGGGGTGGAGAACGGTGTGTCGGAGAAATCGTTTCATCCGTTGTTAGGTGCCGACGATAATTCATATCCATGGAGCTCCAACATGTTGGATTGGCAAAGAACTGCTTTTCATTTTCAACCCAAGAAAAACTGGATGAATGGTAATTTAATTTTATTCAACTACATTTTCTTACACACATACAAAAAAACAAAAAATCTGTTATTTTAGAATTAAATTCACATGATTAATATCGCCATTCGCTGGCAATAATGGTTTTTTTTTTCTTCTTTGAAAAGTAAATATTGGGAATGGTGATATTGTTTAATTATAAAGTCTAATAATTTGTTGTTTTTATGTTGATTTGGGTTGGCATTGCTGGTGATGGCTGTTGCAGATCCTAATGGTAAGTCCAACTTTTATTTGTTTTGATGAATATTCAAACATTTATAGCTGAGTCTTTTAAGACAATTATAATAATATTCTAGTAGTATAATAGATTCAGTTTTAAACTGTTATTTGGTTTGGCCCACACACGTTTTCACCATTCATTGTTCATCCTTCCTGCCCAATATACAAGCTCACATCACCAATCTATTTTATAGTATTATTCTTTTTGATACAAGAAGTTCTTTTATGTGCAATTAGAAATCTTCAGTTACTTCTCAACTGTATCAGTCACATATTCTTAACCAATATCATAGAGCCTCTAGGTTTAAACACTCAGAGCAATCTATATCTGTCTAGCCCATTTAGAATCATATATATAGATTTGCGTATTTTTCTCAATATATGTCAGAACTTTCTTTTCTCGGTAACTGTTCTTTTCTTGTAGAGAATAGTTCAATATCAAATGATCAAGTTAGGTAAACTATAAATCTATAATTCTAATAATATTGTGACTTTTCTCAGCCAGTAATTATTTAATTATATATGACTATTAATTTCCAGACCTTCAATTTTATTTTTAAATAAATAACTGAAAAGGGAGAAAGAGATGGCCCTTTTAGTTAATTAAAGTATTGTTTTTTATAAGTACCCATACCTTAAAAAGAGCATTGGCCGAGCTGGAGTGGCGGTGTTATTTAGACCTCACCGTCCAACCATACTATATATATATTATTAAAGGAGATGTTCATAAAAAAACAAAAATATCTATATATTACATTTTCTGTGCAAATTGATCTTTAATTTGCTAAATGAAAGTTATTTAATTGGTATTAAATTACAATTTGTAAATAGTATATCTTCCTAAGTTATGGACAAATACATATGCATTTGGTATTTGTAAGATATTAAACAAGACATTATTTTTTGGAATGTTTAAATGTTTTAATTTGACATAAATAATTTAGTAATTTGTTTATTTTTTTTATTTTTATTTAACTTGTTTTGATAAGATAAAAAATAAATTTTCTTCCAATCCGTCATTTCCTATCCTATCCTAATATAATCTCGTGTTAAATATGAGAAAAACTTTTGTTTTGTTAAAACGATGAATTTTTTTAATCATTTGTTTGACAATATTGTCATAAAAATACAATTTTCAGGTCCAGTTTTCTACAATGGATGGTACCACTTGTTTTACCAATATCACCCAGATGCTCCTGTGTGGGGTAAAATTGTGTGGGGTCACGCCGTCTCCAAGGACCTGATCAACTGGCGCCACCTCCCCATCGCCATGGAAACCGACCAATGGTACGATGAGCAAGGTGTCTGGACCGGTTCAGCCACCATCCTTCCCGACGGTCAACTCGTCGTTCTTTACACCGGATCCACCAACGAATCCGTCCAGGTCCAAAACCTAGCATATCCCGCCGACCCATCCGACCCGCTCCTAATCAAATGGGTCAAATACCCAGGAAACCCGGTGCTAGTCCCACCACCCGGTATCGACAACAAAGACTTTCGTGACCCTACAACCGCATGGAAAACCCCTGAGGGAAAATGGCGGATCACAATCGGGTCAAAGATCAACAAAACGGGTATTTCGCTGGTTTACGACACTCAAGATTTCAAAACTTTTGAGCTCTTAGACGGGTTGCTCCATGCTGTCCCGGGTACGGGTATGTGGGAATGTGTGGACTTTTACCCGGTTTCAAAACAGAACGAAAACGGTCTAGATACGTCTGTAGATGGGCCCGGGGTGAAACACGTGGTGAAAGCCAGCATGGATGATGACCGAAATGACTATTATGCCATTGGTACTTATGATGCCCATAAGGGAAAATGGACCCCGGATAATCCAAAATTAGATGTCGGTATTGGGTTGCGATACGATTACGGAATATATTACGCCTCTAAAACGTTTTTCGACCAAAACAAACAAAGAAGAGTTTTGTGGAGTTGGATCAAGGAGACTGACACCGAAGCCTCTGACATCAATAAGGGTTGGGCTTCTCTCATGGTAAGTTTCAAATTATATAATTTCATTTCATATTTAAGAGAAATGATTAAACTCTAGCTGATGTGAGATTCTAACAGTGTCCCTGTAACGTTGGTAATGCAGGGGGTTCCTAGAACGGTCGTGTTGGATAAGAAAACTCAAAGCAATATAATTCAATGGCCGGTCGAAGAGATCAATAGATTGAGAACAAACGTGACGGTTTTCAAGGATGTTGTAGTTGAAGCCGGCTCAATTGTGCCACTCAACCTGCCTGCCGCGTCTCAGGTACTTTACTTGCTATATATATATATATGAATTGTAACTTCTTACGGCAAATAACTTAAAATCATGATGAAAGTTATTAGTAGCCCATGGCTTGAGGCTTATAAGGAGCTCACAAATCTCATTTTCTTTTCAGTATTTTTGGTTAGATATCATATATGTAGGTATTGATTATAAATGGGGTTCTTACTTACAGTTGGATATTGTGGCTGAGTTTGAAATCGATGAAAAGATTGTTAATCGATTGAATGGAGATGATGTTGGATACGATTGTGTGAAAAACGGCGGAGCTGCAGAAAGAGGTGCATTAGGGCCGTTTGGGTTTTCCGTGCTTGCGACCGACGAGCTCAAGGAACACACCCCTGTCTATTTCTACGTTGCCAAAGGCGTCGATGGAAATCTTCAAACTTTCTTTTGTGCCGATCAATCAAGGTCAAATCTTGTTCTATTACTTCAATTAACGGATTAATCAAAATGACCCACTTTTTGTTCGCAAAGTTCACTTTTATTTATCATATATGGATAAAACTTACATATGTTTTTATCTCTATTTTTGATAGGTCGTCCACCGCGAATGATGTAGACAAGTCGATTTATGGAAACATAGTCCCGGTGCTTAAAGGTGAGAAATTATCGATGAGAATTTTGGTGGATCATTCGATCGTTGAAAGTTTTGCACAAGAAGGACGAACATGTATTACTTCGCGTGTTTATCCAACAAAAACAATCAACAACAATGCTCGATTGTTCTTGTTCAACAATGCTACCGCAACGAAAGTTACTGCCTCCGTTAACGTGTGGCAAATGAAATCTGCACACATTTGATCATTTTTTATTGATTAATTGCTAGATTGTATTCTTGTATTTAAGAGTGGGGAAAAATTGAGTCCCCCTATTTTTCAAAAAAATATTTATTATTCCGATCAATTATTTTTATACATGTAAGTCAAGAACTTGAGAGAAAGGAGTCGTTGTGTAAATTTCATCCAGTAAATTAAATCATAATTTATCATTTAAGTCATTTGCTTAAAGTGTTTTAAAAGCAACACTTACAGGATATTATTTTATTACATCAAGATATATAATGATGCTTATCCGTTAATCGTTACAATTTAGTATTCAACTCATCTTAAAAACAAGCAACTTATCTGTTAAAAAACGAATATATGTGGGTTGTGTAATTAAGGTCTTTAGATGAATGGATAAGAGATTTGAGTTTGGTTACACAAAGCTAAGCCTAAAGAACACGGCAAAGGAAAAGGGTCGCCTCCTTTATTCATATTCTACTTGAACAAATCATGTGGTTTGGAAGCCATTGCATGTGAATCAAAACTGTTTTTTATTTTAAAAAACAGTTAAATTAATAATTGAACAAAAAAGTTTTAGTTTCTATGCTTACTATTATACTATAAAAAACAGTTAAATTAATAATTGAACAAAAAAGTTTTAGTTTCTATGCTTACTATTATAGTATATACCAATAGCATGACTTATCGTTTCAGTCTCCCAAGTCTCGATATATGCCCAAATATGTTTTATTTATTCTAAGTTACTATTTTTTATTTTCAAAAATTTATAGTATTTATATCTCTTAAAAATAACAACTTGAAAACAAAAGAGTATTCTTTTTATTGAACACACGACTCAAAAGTTATGTCCATCATGTAGATTTTGTAAAACTATATAATCATTTTAAAAAATATCTCGTTTTAAGTTATATGTATACATGATGTGTATGTGTGTTGGTTGATAATCGTGATTGGATCTATGTATATATTGTTGTAGATACGTGTATATGTGTAATGTGTTATATTACTATATGAATATGTATATGTGAATGCAGGGACGGAACACGACAATTGTAGTCCCGAGGGCCGAAATATAATCTCATAAACATTCAGAGATCCAAATAATACATACTAGAATGGACTTAATACAGTACCAAGAAAAAAAATTCTCCAATACCGATGTACCAACCATTTATTATTGGTATGTAAAATCTTATACCGTATATCAACCAACTGCATGTAATACAAAAAAAATTTGGTTGGTATTGGTTTTGTACGAACTTTAAGTTTACGTGCATAAAAATGTGTCCTTATGTTCAAAGTTCTACCAACCAATTGTAATTGGTAGCGATTAAGTGGGTACCTATTTAATTGGTATAATTGATACACATGTTGGTTGGTTTAGGTTGATACAAAATCACAAAACTCCCAATACATGCATATAATTGATACACATGTATATATTTTTTCTACGATCTACTATAAAATTTTAGAAAAAAGATTGGTTAATATAAGACTAAAACTCGTAACTTTCAAACCGTAAACCGGAAAATAGTAATATAAACTTGTTATATTTTAAAATTAATAAAAAGAAAACCTTTAGATTAGCAACTTAAACATTATTTATTTTTATATACAATGATATTAATAAATCAACATGTAGTAGAAGGGAAAAAAAAACTAAAGCTGAGGGATTCGAAAACATGACCTCAAGTACAAAGGCTAGGAATGATAACCAATTTTGAGCTATACTTCATATGTGTTGAAAAAGTTCATATACTCAAAAAGCGGGGTGGCCATGGACCCTACAGGCCCCTATTATGTTCCGCCCATATGTGAATGTATAGATAATGAGTGTGTTGTACCGGAAAATTTGAATAAAATGGATGGTAGCTTTTAGTTTTAGTTATTTTTTTGATAAAAAATTCAGAATTTGCTTCGTCGGATTTTTTTTATTTTTTTAAATTTACGTCGCTCATGTTGGCCCTCGCTAATTCGTCGCTCATGTTGGCCCTCGCTAATCCTTCGCTCATGTTGGCTCTCGCTAATCCGTCGTTAAGGTTGGCCTTGGCTAATCCGTCGCTAATGTTGGACCCCGCTAATCCGCTAATCAGGGCCCTCGCTAATTAGAGACCTCTCTAATTTGTCGCTAATCTGGGCTCTCGTTGATCCTTTGTTAATCCGTCACTGATAGCATTACCCGCAGAATAGACGGATCCTACCTTTAGTGACAGGTTAGCGACGGATCCTACCTCAGTTTTGTGGTGAAGTCAAAATAAAGCATATATCATCAGAAAAAGTTTTATACACTAAAATACCAAATATAAATATAGAACACGCCAAAAATAAATAAATAAATATTAGGAGTGTTTATTTATTTTTAAATAGGTTGAAATGTTGAGCTAGATTAAATGATAAAGATTTGAATCAGAAATGTCCAGAGAGATTGAAATGAAAAGAAAAGTCAAGAACGAGGGATTAAATGTGTAATCAAATAATACAAGAGCATATATTGCCAACTTTGCAAGACTAGTTAATTAAAAAATCGGGAAAAAAAACGTTCAAACGCATGGTAGAAGAATCATGAAATGAAATTTAGCATCCTCTCTTGGGAGTTTTCATTCGACGAATGTACTCATAAATTTACTTCTCAGTTAAGGCTTGAATCCCTTTGATAATTTGGGAAATCATCAAGAACCAACGGAGAAATTGGCCGGAGGTGAAAAGCTAGGGTTCCAAATAGTTTTAGAATAGATAACAACAAACCAAATTTTCGGTTCTTCATTTCTGCACTGGTGTATAACATTGCTTGGGATTTTAGTAACAAAAATTAGTTCAAGCAATGGTTCTAAGGTCACCATTTTAATAAAAATGTTGAAGATGGTGTAGTCAACAATAATATGAACAAAACATTAAATTTCAGTTTGATGGGTTGAATTAATAGTAATTTATTAGGCCTAGTGATATGATTAATTGTTATTGTTTATTAAATGCCACCAAAACATGTTTATTTGGTTAAATTCCACCCAATTTGTCACCCGGAGTAAAAACATCGGAGGAGGAGGAGTGCAGCTGAGAGCTTGAGACCCACGAGACCAGGATTACCTACATAACTAGGGGCTCGGGATGGGGACAGGTAACATGGTCCCCGTCACCTGCTAATATATTAAATTTGTTATATATTTATCATTAAATATTTTATTTATAAATATTTAGAAAGATTATTTTCACATTTTTTTCTTCTATACATTATTTTATTTAAAATTGTTTTAGTTTTTTAGATAAAAAATAATAAGCAAGAATTATTTGATCAAATGATTACATATGATGTTATGTTATAATTTTGTTAACATATAAATATTTGATGTTTTAATGTTATGTTTTAAAAATATGTGAGTTTTAAACATGAGTTATTAAAAATTGAGTATGATTTTTTAACACATTTTGATTTAAAATATCTCATACAAACATAAAAACAAAATCCTTATTTCCTGTTGGGGATATCTTTTCTCCGTTGAGGACAAGGAGACAAGGATGGGGACGAAGATTGGAGACAAGGTCAGAGGGGGAATGGTTTCTACTACAAGTGAAACCATCATTACCGACGGAGAAAGCCCGTTGGAAATTTGTGGGTAAAGGCCATCGGAAAATTGCTCGTAAGTAAAGGTATACTGATGGGCTTTTCTGACGGAGAGTATTACCGACGGATTTCCGACGGACACCTTTACCGACGTATTTTGACGATAATGCTCGTTTTTCTAGTAGTGTTCCCCACCTCATTCCTATGGTTGACTACTTTATCTTTATTTTTGTCATTGTTTTATTTTTGGGTTGTCACTTATCATTTAGGTAGCATTTGTTTTTTAAAAGATGTTGAAGTCTGAAGTCTTATTTCACTTCTAATTAATAAAAAGAGATGTTGAATGCTGAAATCTAAATCAATAAGACTGTTTGTTTTTGTAAAATTATAAATGTCTGAATTTGTTTAAATTCTAATTTACCCGTTAAAAAAATTATAGTGTTAAATTTATGGATAAATTTATACAGTTTCACATATTTAGTCATCATTACTAACAATTAGCATTCATTTAAACAAAAATATATCGTTGATAATATTTAACACATTCAAATCCTATTAAAATACATTAATTGAGATAGGTGAGGATCAATTTGGTAAAGATCAGTTGAGAGAAATGATCGATTAAGCTTAATCAATTGAGAAACGTCGTTGCTAAAAAAGTTGGAGAATAATAAGAGGCAAATAAGATGTTGGTTTATTTTTTAATAGATAAGAGAACAATAACACATAAGTGTCTCTAAAAAGTTGAAAATAATAAACAGTCTGAATGTTTCTATCTCTTAACGAATCAAACACAAGAGACTATTAATAGCTCTTTTTTTAAAATCAAAACAAAAAAGGCCTTAGTACACTGTTGGGCCGACACTAATAGGCCTCTGGTGCGTAATGGGCCGATTGTGTAAAATCTATGGTTCAGCTTAAATAACTCTTGATTTAAGCTAAAATCATGTTATGATCTTAAAGCGATTTATAGTCCATATTGCAAGACTTTTAAAATATATAATATGTTGTATTTGATGAAGGAACGATTTGGCATATGATTTTTTTAACAAACATAATAAAAATTGTAAAATTACATTACTTGTTGATCATCCATAACAATGGCTTTAAAGCCTAATATTGAACATAAAATTTGATATTAAGGACAATTTATTAAACACTTACTCCCTCTGAATCTTATCGGTTAATGTTGTTGAAATATTGTTGCACATGTTCTCCTACTATAAATGCAACTACAATTTAACCCGAGCACTTTCCAAACAAAAATTTCAAACTACTTGCGAAATGAAAAGATCTCAAATGGGTTCAAATTAATCGATCCTTAGCTTCTTTAACTTGTAAACAATGTTTTTGAATATCCAAAAGTGACATGATGATGAGACCATATAATGGTGGACATGTTGGGATAGATATAGGCAAATTAAAATTGGATAGAATAGGGATGCTTTTTTAAGTCATCTTTTGCAGGAATTTACTTTGTGGTGGGGGAGGAGAGGAGCTTTAGGAAATTACTTGACTGATGATAAAAAAAGTTGCTTATTCATGTAAAAGGATTAGAAGGTTTAAATTAGAACAGTAAATAAATAAGAGAATATGAAAACAAATAAATTACGTGCAAAATCACATGTAATTTTACACTACCGGTCAATGTAAATGTGTGGGGGTGACGTGGCTTGTGACCTCGGATCTGTCGTTAAAGGGAAATTCCTTACAAAACTGTCATAAAAGTTGGTGGGTAAATTGATGGTGGATAATTCAAATCAGTGACAAATTACCCAGGGTTTCTCTGGATAATCAGGTGAAATTTTCTCGAAAAACATCGAATTTTATCGAATCATTGGTATTTTCTGAGTGATCCCTGCTTAATCATCCACGAAAATTTCTATGAATGACTTTTTTTAGGTAAAATTCATTTGTTTTGTAGTATGAATGATATTATAATTTTAGTGAATAAAATAACTTAGTTGATTCTCTCAACTCATCTCTAAGTAAATTAATTGATTGATATTCATCATACTAAATGTACTTGATATATAATCATATTCTATGAATCATCTTATTCTTCCCAGAATATAAATGTACATACAACAGTACAATTTGTCACTGTTGTCTTTTTTTTGCATTCATACAAAATGGTTAATATGAAATAAATCAACAAGATTTCAATTACGTTTATACTATATAGTGACGGAATCAATATTTTTTAAATGGATACACCCGTTAAGGTGAGTCCACAAATTCGTTGTTTAACATGCATGGAAAGTAAATGCGCTTTGACTAGAGAATACTTGATTGTGTCCATTTGTAAAATAAAATACATTTTTTTAAATGGAATCAATTTTGATCTTTAAAGTAAATATGTGTTGTTTTTTAAAACGAGATAAAAGTAACGATTTTGAAGATGATTTTGGCATTGAAAAGGAAAATAAATCACGGAAAAAGTAATAAAATCAAAATGGGAGAAAAATATTTACTTGAAATAAATTTTGAACCGGCCTATAACCTCTCGCATACAAAGTGTTAATTCAACCATCCAACCCATGTTTAATTTATTTTATAAGTTTGGTTTCAAAGTAATTAAGAACACAATTCAAAATCAAATGGTGCATCTTTTCGGACGCCAATTTTTTTTCTTTTGAATTAATCGAGTGAGTGGGTGCACGTGCCACCATATTATCTCTTTGTCGAAATGTTAAAATCTTTACGTATATGAAATGTGCAAATTAAACGTATCGTTTTAGGAGGTGCCACCGTATTATATTCAAAACTTCAAGAAAATGCAACCGTATTTTGTAATCAACCAAAAAAAACATTTGAAATCAACCAAAAAAGTCTCTCGAAATCGATAAAAAAACTTAAAAATCTTTTGAAATCAAGCAAAAAAAACTTTATAAATCTCTCGAAACGAGGTAATTAAGGTAAAAACACATCGAGTGATATTGAACGTCAGTAAAAACATGAAGACACGTCGATAAACCGTGTTTTTTGTGATTATTTTTTGTCTATATTATATGGTGCCACCATATAAAAAAAATTTAGGTCCATCCATGTGCACGTCCGCTCCCTCTTTAGTTGCAAATTAAATATAACCTCTTCTAGCTATTGACAAGTTTCGTAATTGATGTTGAAAATAGTTTTTTAATTGTCTGCTAGGCCATGTCCAGACTAATTCCGACAAATTGTGATTATAAATAATCATCCCTAATAAATTCAATGGTTATTATTTTTGTGGATGCGTGAAATAGAACCCATGACAAATGTGATATTACCATATTCTGTGGCCTCAACCACTATCTAACAACTCTTATAATTGATATTTGAAAAAGTTTGCCGGAGGAGAAGAGATAAAAGATTCTCAGTTTCAAAGACCTTTCCATTGATAAGTTGCCAAGTTGGGCATGAAATTTGAAGGTACAATTAAGGTAGACAAGCTCCTTTAAAGCTATTTAATTAAGTAGGTAGATATTTGAGTAATATATTATCCAGCAGACAAATAGAGAGAGATAGCTATATATGCTAGTAAGGAGAGACGCCCACATTTGCAGAAGCAGCAAATAAACCATCTTTCATGAAGCCACGGTCTGTGTGATAATCCTACATGCATTCAAACTCTCATCATCATTCCTAACACAACAAATTAATATACATATATATATATATGTGTGTGTGTGTGTGTGTGTGAGAGAGAGAGAGAGAGAGAGAGAGAGAGAGAGAGAAATGCATAATTAATATTCAATGAGAGTATTGTCATCTATCATGTTAATTATCATTTTGTTTATTAGTTTTTTATTTAATAGCCATGACCATGCATGTAAATAATGAAATGAAGGAGTTATCCAAGAGGTATATGAACAGTGTACCTGTTGGCGCATGCTGCTCTTGTTCGCAGCATTCGTCTGATCAGCCATCAGACCAAAGTGAATGTGTGGAAAGTGGGCCCACTGTTGGATAAAAACCAAATACATACATACATGCATCACATTATAACACAATTAATTACAATCAAAGAAAGTACTAGTTATTCTAAGAAGAATCTTGATTTCAAATCTTATAGACTGAATCTAACATCTCTCTCTCTCTCACACACACATATACATATATATATATATATATGCCACTGGGGATGCCTAATGGAACTACAACATAGAAATCCTAGTTTTAGTTACTAAAAGAAGCATTAACATATATAAACATAAATTAATAATTAAGGCATAATTAAAGTTGTGTCTTTTTATGATATAATGGTAAAAATCCTAAAAGTAATAAAGAGAAAGACATTACATTCTTAGCAGCAGCACTGAAGGCTTCTCTATGACTGATGTCAGGATTCCCAGCTTTGATCCTTTGAATCTCTTCCCTGCATTTTGACTAATTGATTAACTTCGTATTAATTAATTAGCTTCTTCTTTTTTATAATTAATTAATTAATTAAGCATTATTAATTAATCTTGCATGCATAGAATTGAACAATGTTTAAATATTTATAATTAACAAAAAGGATCGGAGAAGAAGATGAAAGCTGACTGACTTGATGAATCGATTGTAGGCGGAGGGGACTCTCTGTCTCTTCTCTGGAGCTGACATCATAAAAAAACAAAACCATCAAATTTCACTTTCTACTGTGTTTTCTCCTTCCTTCAATCCCCTATTTCTTTGTCTTTTGACTCATTAATTTCATCTAACAATAATAATTTCTTTTTGAAAATTTAAGGAATATCTCTAATGTCACTTCACACATCCTTTCCTATTTTTTCTACTTATGTACATTCTCTACCTCATTTACTTTCTATAATAACTATACATATATATAATCTTCCACACAAAAATAATTTTTAATAGAATATTATACATTAAACAATTTTAGTTTTAAACTGTACTTGTTAAACAAAATTATATTTACTTATCTGTATCTATATATATATATATATATATATATATGTTTGGTTATTAATTAGGGCTTTGGGGAAGAACTGAATGGGAAGCAAAAGAAACTGAGTAATTAAAGAAGGAGAGAGAGAGAGAGAAAGAGGGATCACAAAAGTGGCTTTTGATTTTTAACATGAGGAGCTGGGCATGGAAATATGTGAAAAGGAAAGCTTTCATTGTTGCCTTTAAACATCAGTAATTCATCAAACATTTATTAGACCAGCTCATTTAAAATTAACTTTTACATAAAGAAATTCCAAACAAACAAGAAATTAATTCCTTTAACCATAAGATTTACTTTTGTATAAATGCTACTGTATCACAATTTTTCTCAAGAGTACGTATAACTTCTTGAAAATGTAGTATCTTTTTAATTAATTTTGTACGGTTGAAGGTTTTCATTTAATAAAAAGAAATATACAAGTTGATTATTTAGAAAAATACTGGTTTTCTTATTACATATATAGGAACTACGCCTATATTAATTTATTTCTACTTCATTTGCGGTGGCACCATTCTCTCGATCCCTCTTTTTCTTATGAAGAGAATGCTATAGAACATTTATAACAAAATGAAGGTGAAGAAACTTATAGAAACATACTTAAGAACATAGTGACTTTAAGCCAAGTGATCATGTTTGATTCTAAAATTATAACATATTGATAGTTTTTTTATTTCAGAATTTCAAAAACTTTTTTAGTTTTTCAAACTTCCAAGGTTTTAATTTTTATAGTTAATTATGGTTAACAATCTCGTATATTGTTTGAATCAACATGTTTTTTACCACTTTTAATGTTGAAAATGACTTACTTGAAATTCCAAAGTCATATTTGAACATTTCTGAATGGAAAATCATTGACGGTATATTGTCTAAAACTTTGAGAGGAAGTCATTCATGTTTTTTAGTCGGTGATCAAAGGGGTTTTGGTAAAGAGTTCATAAACCAAAATGAAACAAATTAATTAAAAGGCCGGAAATATAATGATGTGATCAAACGAAGAAATGTAGAAAATATGTAATATATATATTATATTAATTGACAAGAAAATGAAGAATTTGACTTACGTCTATTAGTGACAGGGGGCTTTGGAAGCTCTCTAAATCCTCCACGGGCAGTCAAGGAAAAATCATTTGCGTAATTTTGATTGATGAGAAAGTTGGATCCCCCATTTGGAATTTGATCATCCTTCAAAAAGATTAAAATATTAGATTTCTTGTATACATATATATATATATATATATATCTAACGTAGTAACAAAATAAAATATTTTTGTAGATATAATACAAATTAATTACCAGCAGAGTATGATGAGTAGAAGGAGAGAAGAAATTAGTGTGACCAAAATGAAATTGATTGACTGGTGGTGGCAGCATCAACCCAGGCATGTTCAATGGCAAGAGGTTGGTGCAGTGACCACACCGGACTGTCACCGTCTTGAACAAGCTGGTGCAAGGAACACTCACCTATATATACATATTTATATTAAAAAAATCAGTAAATAGAAATGAAACCCTAATATTAAGAATATATAAGATAAAGAAAGATAATAAAAAGAGAGCTACGGCGAGGACGGTGTCGCAGTGGGTACAGTGGACATAGCAGATCTGATCGGAGCATGAAGGAGGAGGAAGGTGGTGGAAGAGTTGTGGTACGGTGGTGGTGGTGGTGGAGGATGAGGAGATGGACATGTTTTTATGTGGGTGGTATGATTGATTGATTGATTGATTTGAGTTGAGTTAAGATGATTGATTGAAATGAATTGGATTGAATTGAATTGACAGATTAACAACCACCTTGGATCTGCTTTTGGGGGCTTATGAGTTAAGTTGAACAAGAAAGGGGGAGCAGATGAGAGGTAAAAGAAGGGGTGTGGGGGTGCAGTAGAGAGAGAGAGAGAAATAGGAAGCCACAAGGGCCAAATTGCCCTTTTCTTCTCGGGTGCTTAATGCTAATAATTAATGGGTCGGGTATGTATCCATGCATGCGTTGCATGTTATATACATCAAAAAATATATATATATATATATATATAGGATCGTTGCAAACTATTCAATATATATAATGGATATATTTCATGGCTTCTCCTCTAAAATACACTAGTTATACTCATCCTCAAGTAATTTTAAGAGCAATCGATATTATTCACCTTGTATATATGTATTATCTATTTAGAAACCTTTTGGGTTAACTTAACTGGCAACAAGTCTTGCATAAATCATTTGAGAATCTCTTTAAAGATTATAGTTCGAGTCCTACAAAGCAGTTGAGGATTTTCTTAACTGTTCAAGGCCTCTGGATTAGTTGAGGTTAACAAAAACGATCTATTTAGAAACGTTTTTTTACAGCAAAAGGCAAATTTTTATTGAACAAACTAGCGAGCTGCTAGAGGATTACAGTTGCAAAAGAGGTTACCAAGGATCTAATCTAGTCTTCACCACAGAGATTTCTACTTAACTTGGAACGAATTCTAATTCAATCGAAGGCAAATAACTGAATTAAATTAGCTATTTCCTTTCAATTTTTCATCCTACCTTCGATTCCACATGACCCAGAAATATGCCATGGTGATCACCTTTGCAACCTCCTTAGAATACTTCGGACCAGATCTATTATGGGTTGCTGCCCCAGATATCCTACACCGTGTCCGTGACATTGAGCCACTCGTTCCACCATTGCTTAATGCATGCACACACCTCCCAACTGTAGAGCAAGTCGTAAAAAGACGATTCACATTCTCCGGATACGACACACAACAGGGACAGAAATCCACTTCGATGTGAACGCCTCGCTTGGACAAGTTATCCTTGGTCTCTAATATATCCCTGAGCACCCTCTATTTAGAAACGTTACAGGTGAATTTTACTGAAATATGCATGGTTTAATTTGGTGTATTCTACATATATATATATATATAGAGAGAGAGAGAGGGAGGGAGGTTCAAATGAGAACTTTGTAAATTTAAAGGAACAAATGAACACCTTGTGGACCACATATGATGTGGGTCTCACGCATTAGAAAATCATATCTGATTCAATGGTGGACCTCATTGAATCAGATATGATTTTTTAATGTGTGAGACCCACATCATATATATTCCACAATGTGTTCATTTTTTCCTTTAAATAAGGGGTATTCTATATCTCCCTCATATATATATATATATATACACACACACACATATATATAGACGCATGATCACTTTTAATCTCACACTCATCCATGACTTGTGCTCCTTACGAGAATTATTCCAGTGCATCTTACTGTCGATCTTCAATTAAGATTGATTCAAGGGTCCAGATTCCTTCTTACGCCTCTCACCAGAATCCAACTCTATACATATACACACACACACACATATATATGTGTGTGTGTGTGTGTGGGTGGGTAAGTTCAAATGAGAACGCTAACATTTTAAGAAAAAAAAGAAAAAGGTCGTTCATGTATGATTTTGTACAAAATCATACATGAGCAGGGCGACTAAATTAAGTCGTATGGGAAAAGTCGTCTGCTTCTAGTTAATGCAAAATCACTTATGATTTTGTATATGAGCGACATTTTTCTTGTTTTCTTAAATAGTTAGCGTTCTCGTCTGAAACTTTTTAATAAGGTGAAACAAAAATATGTGAAATAACATTTTAAATCAAAATCACTTATGATTTTGTATATGAGCGATATTTTTCTTGTTTTCTTAAAAAGTTAGTGTTTTCGTCTAAAACTTTTTAATAAGGTGAAACAAAAATATATGATATAACATTTTAAATCATAGCATTTGAAAAAAAAAACTCATAAAAAAGTATTTTTATATTAGTTTGTACGAGTTTGTAACTTTCGAAAAGCGTGCATTTGAAGGAGCCTTTTATATACATATATATATATATATGTATGTGTTTGTGTGTGTGTGTGTGTTTAACCGCTAATTAACATCTTGAATAGAAATGGATTAATTTCGGTGAGTTCCTTGAGATTAATCATCGAGAAAGCATTCTTGGGGGTCAATGAAAAAGAGACGGTATTAAACTCTATGACTCCCCCTAGACTCAAACATCTTTATGTGGGGGGTTATGCTTGATAGAATCTCAACCCGAGATATCTTATTGAAGAGGAAGATAGATATTGATTTAGTGTTTCGTATGTGGTCAGATAACGAGACCTAATGGTATTCGATGTTCGACTACGAAGTAGCTTCGTTGGTCTGGTGGTTTTTCCCCTTTCATGCTTACAAGACAACGGAGGAGGACATGAACGAATGTATCATATCTACAAACCAACAAGGAACTGTTAAGACAGCTTTGGAAGCAATGTTTTTCATTGGATGCTATATATTATGGTGTTTTAGAAATAAATGTATTTTTGATAGTCTTCCCCTCATAAGGATTCCATAATGGATCAAATTGTGGAAAAGTCTTATAGTTGAGTTTTGGGCAGATGCAAGAGGAGCATAAGAGATATGTTATTGTGGAGGTTTCATCCTATTGGCTATTTCAGGTAGTTGTATTGTTTTGTTTTGCTAACTGCTTGCTAGCTTTTAGTGATATGTTGGTTGTTGAAAAGAAAAAGGGTGAAACTTTCATTACTTGGGAGGTTGGTTAAGTTTTGAAGTGTTTGGAAAACTATTATATATAAATTTACAATTATCCTTTTCTTTCTGTAGGGTCTTCTTCAATTCAAGTTAGAAGAATTAGTCAATAATATATTATACATATTGTAATCGTAAGGCATTAAATATGATTTATAGATTAAGAATGTACATATGTATACAATTCAAATGCTGATTAATTGTGGTTGCATAGTAGTGTGCATCATGTCATCTACTATATATATATAAATATATAAATATATAAATATATAGGTAGAAGTTCAGGCCTCGTGAACCCTTCTCATCACATTATGTTTCCAATTGTATAGTACAACAAATTGGCTTCATGTCTTTATCATCCCCACCCACAAGTCCATCGAGGTTGTATAGTATACT
Organism: Silybum marianum; assembly: GCA_036898165.1. Classification (NCBI taxonomy): domain Eukaryota; kingdom Viridiplantae; phylum Streptophyta; class Magnoliopsida; order Asterales; family Asteraceae; genus Silybum; species Silybum marianum. The sequence continues at coordinate 4,986,332 of CM072537.1, read as the reverse complement.
AGCTAGCAAAGTCCCCCCCCCCCCCCCCACACACACACACCCACACTTAGGTTTAGTGAACATATCAAGTAACAACTTAATATCCCTTCTAGCTTAGCTACCTAGCTAGGAATATGGTAATTGGTTGTACAAAGTACAGTAGAATCTTTTCATGAACAAATTAAATGGCTTATCAATATGCAACATCAAAATGGAATGAACCTTGACTTCCCTTTGTTCATAGAGTCGGCCAATTGCACTAATACTACCGCTCATGGATCTATATTGATCGAAAGCTTGGCATCTTTGTTTACTACAATAAATTAAAGAGGTATGCCAAATAAAAATAGCGTGTCGGAATGATGTAATATATATATATATATATATAGGGAGAGAGAGAGAAGGAGGTTTAAATAAGAACTTTGTAAATGTAAAAAAACAAAGAAACACTGTGTGTACCACATATGATGTGAGTCCCCCAAATTAAAAAATCATTTCTTGTTGTCTATCTCGTTTTTCTACCCTACAACCGAAAAAATCACGCTAGCTTCTGGATTCCATTTCCAAATTTCAATATATAAGTTCCTGCTTTCAATGTTTTTTTTACCTTTTCAATGTGCATTTTATATATATTTTATATAAATGACCAAAAGTCCTAATGTTTTACTTATTTTACATTTTTATTTAGAGTGTCAACCAATTTTTACAAAACGTGACGATGCTATTAGCTAACAGTTAGTTTTTCAAACTATTTTATGAAATGTATAATAAAAGACAAATCTTACATTCTTGTGGTTTCCCAATATTTAGAAGAGCATTTATAAATCATGAAACCTTTCACTCGTAGCTAGTTCCATGGCGATGCAAGTTTTCCGATTTAGCAGCTGCTCGTTTTGTAAGGAAAGGACTGTGATATCCAACATACTATACGACATATGTGTACTTGGATACATGTGTGTATATATGCATACAAATATCAGATATCTAATAAGAGAGAGAGATTATATGGGAAAGGGACGTTTGCATGGGATCATATATCTTTACTCTCATTAGTCATCTGTTGCTTTCTATGAATTTATTACTTGTGAATTAATCAAGAACCACTTTCCTAAATAAAAAAAATTATTATGAAAAATGAATTTGAACTTTACTTCAATTCAATTTTTATACACATTTCTATAGATTATTCGTGAAACGGTGAAACTTTATTCTTTTACTCGATTCTAATTTAATATATTGTACCCCGAATTATTATTTTCACTAGGATAATTTTGATCGTTTTTAACATTAAGTATTAAACACCTACAAACCGATTTTCTGACCAAAAGCTCACTCCATCCAACAAAATCAACAACAGTTTTTTTTAAAGATTTTCAGTGATGAATCTCATATCTACTCAATTATTTCTTATGGATGGTAGTAAAGTGAACTCCTTTAGAAATAATTAAATATTTTATTACATTTCTTGAATAAACTTTTTATAGATTTTGCAACTTTGTGCCCTCCCGGACATTAAGCCCACTGTTTACTCCCGTCTTCTTAGGGTCTTCTCTCACTCATCTGATGGTAGCACCATCATTATTTTTCTATCTCTCTCTCACTCTCTCATAATTACCTTATGTGTTGCATATTTTACTATTTAAAAAAATATTTATTAAAGTATGTTTTTGATCATACACCCTTTTTATAATTTGCTGTTACAACTAAAAGTCAAATTTACATTAGTTTGTAAAGAATTTGTTTTGACTGGATTATTGAAAAACTGAATAATAACAGAATGAGTATTTATAAACCATAATCCATGAAATTAAGAAAGAATAAGTAAGAAAAAGAATTAATAAAAAATAATCAACTTGAAGTATCCGTGATGACAATACTAATTTAATATTAACTAAAAATATCACAATTTACATTAAACATTCTAAAAATATCCCAATTTATATTAAACATCCTAAAAATATCACAATTTACATAAAACATTCTAAAAATATCCCAATTTATATTAAACATTCTAAAAATATCACAATTTACATAAAACATTCTAAAAATGAAGGGATGGAATGTAAAATTTTGTAAATAATTGTGTTCCTCAGAAGAGAAGACATGAACAAAAAAAGGTGTACCTTTAAATGACATGACCATTCAAACTCTCACCTCTTACACAGGCAGAGAGAAGATCCAAGCTCAGTATAAACATTTGCAGTTGACAGTCTACTATATGAATGAATTATGAATGCAAGCCAGTAGAAACAGTCTACTAAATAACCCACTTTTTACCACCTTAAATTTTGTCCAATCTTTTAACATTCACGGGATGTTTTTTTTATTTATTTATTTTATTAAACATGTCTTTTTTTAATTAACTTGTATATTCAATGCGTTACGTAAGCCGACTAATTCCAATACGACCATCCGTTTTGAGGGTAGCTTGGAGTCATCGCATTTGAGCATCCGTGATCACAAGTAAATTTTTATCTCTCTTTAGATTCAAACATCTGACCTCCAGGTACTTTTATCTTTGGAGCTCAATCTTAAAACCAATCAGGCACCATCCTTATGGTTATTAAACATGTCTTTGAAGACTAAACTCATGTATATGATATAATATCATAATATTCCTGTTGGATATTTATATTTTTCGCAATGTGAATGATTGAAAACTCTTTTTGGTTTAATCATGTTTAGTGCAGGAATGGAACTGACCTACGGGATTTTTATGGTGGCACTTGCATGCCATCATTTCGTTCGTCTATCGTAATATAAAAAAATTTGATTCGTAAAAAGTGTTACCGTAAAAATTTTGTGTGTCACTCTATATATTTTAAAATTATAATGAAAACATAAGTTTTCTTTTGTAAATTGGTCTGCAAAACTTTTCTTCCATAGAAGAATTAAGTTTGAATCCTGTTAGTTCATTTTCTTAGTTTTTAGCTTTTAGTTTTATAGAGGATGGTTCAAATGCAACTTATCCTATTTGTACAACCAATACAACTTAATCAATTGATCAGATATTTATAGAAATTATAAAGGTTTATTTATTATATTTGGATATTTATGGAAGATGATTAGAGTTATTAATTATGATTAATGTTTTATATTAGAAAACAATCAAAATATTATGAAACCATATATTTAATAAATTAAATGGACGGTTAAGATTGAGTTGTGATGGTTGTACAACTAAGAAATGTTGTATAATAAACTACCTCTAATTTTATATTTATTATGTTTCTAAAAAAATTCAATAAAAAACTTTAACACATGATGTAGATATGTAAAACAATGAACCAACCGATAGACCAATGATGTTTTTATAAAAAATATTATTATATTTGTTTTTTATAGTCAAATTGTGTCACTCCTTAAAAATATTTTTTGGTTTACACCACTAGCATAAATACATCTATAACAAATTCCTTAAAATTTCTCAAAAAAAAGGGAATAAAAATCTCCAAAAAAATACTACATTCATTTTCAAGAGAATCCTCATTTTATATAATTCCAACATTGATTATAATATTAATTTTCAAAAGTTTTTTTTATTGATTCTCTCACTTGGTAATCATTTTTGTATTGTTTTCCATATTTGGAGAAAAAACTAATTATTTTAATTACGTATATAATATTTATAATATTTATATATGGCAAATGCAAAAAATAACTTGCACGCCTTCCTCATCACCTTTCGTAAGGTTTAAACCTCTGATCTTCTAGGAGGACAAAAGCTACGATACCGGTAACCTAAAAACCTTTGATAACACCTCTTTCTTTTACTTTCTTTATTTTAGAGATAGTAATAAAAAAATTGTTACAATAAAATATTGGCTTAATTTTCATTTTCTCCATTTTAAAAAAAGCTATTAGATAACAAACTCAAAGCTCGTATCTTATGAACTTAATTCAAAAGTAATGTTTTTTTTGTGACGGGTATTTCAGGCAAAGCCCAGACTAATCCTGACAAGGTTTTTGACTGTAATATATCAGCACTGATAAACTCAGTGACTACAATTGTTGAGAGCGCCTGGATTCGAACCCTAGGTGACTGGGATATTCCTCATCCCTTAAATATTCGACCAGTAGACCACGACCCTTAGTGGTTAATTCAAAATTAGTGTTACGAATAAAAGAATTCCTCAATCCTTAAATTTCTATTTTCTTGGTACCGGTGACCGGTGTTACTAGTTTAGTTAGGTCCACATATATAGTTACACGCATTTCTAGGGTTTCTCTTTCTTCTTTTATGTATAATACCTAAAGCTTTGGCTCAAGCTTGTAATTCCCAAAATTACCTGTTTTATTCAACTTTCTTGAAATTTAAGCTCCTCATTTCTTTTACCGTGCCTTTCGTAATTTATGTATTTGGCCAAATTATCAATCTGAGTCACAAGAACCATACTCAACATTAACAACCTTCGTATATACCATATATAAGTTGCAGGTATCTTCACTTTGGGTGTATGCAAATCTAAATAAATAAATGATAAAAAACATATATAGTATAGAAAAAACATCAAAGTTAGATCGACTTCTATTTATATTTATATTTATATTTATATTTATATTTATATTTATATTTATATTTATATTTATATAGACGAGTTAAATGAAATGAGAACAACAAAAATATTGAGAACTGTGAGGAATAATCTAAGCCTTAATTTGAGTTTTGATATTATGTTTAAATGAATGCTATTTTTAATTAAAAAGATGCATAATCGTTATTTTGATAAAAAGATTCGGTGGATGAAAGTATGAAACACACAGATTCATTCATAAGATGAAACATACAAATTCACCAGATAAAAAACAAACTTACTCACCATGTGAAATACATATTCGCCATGTTGTTTCACCTCATGAAATAAGACACAATTTTTATAAATATGTTTCACCTCAATCTTGAAATCGATCTAAGTGAATGCTAAAAAATTTAATGGCGGATTTGTTGTGCGGCGTAATTGGCAAGAATCAATGAGTTATCAGGGTTCGATTCGATCATTTTCTGATAATACAAATCTGTACCATCACACTCCAATAATAATTCCCATTACCACCACAACCACCGTATATCGAATCGCCTCTGCCGCTACCATCCACCATAGCTTGTACTCTACATCCCTCATCACCATCCAACCCAGAACTCGAAAATAACATCTCGTGGATTCTTTACCTTTGGGACTGTAATTACCACTAGCTAGGCTTTGTTAGTTTATTTTGTTAGTTCTTCCTTCACTGTTAACTAATCGATGGTAATTTTATTTCTACTGATTGGTTCAGCTGCGCTCCTTACTTGATTCACTCATTAATGAATAATTGATGTTCTTTTTATTACTCCAATGTGTAGATTTATATTCACAAGCAAATAAAATTATATTTATTGGTAAAAAAAATGCATTGTTGCTTAAAGGTATAGAGTGCAGTCATTGATGATGCTTCACATGCCTGTGGGTGTGGGGTACATATTTACTGTGTAAATCCTATACAATATTAATTGTTGTTGCTGTTGAATGAAAAAAAGTTGAAGTTAAGTGTTGGGGCTTTATAGACCATAAACATTGTAGATTCAAAAACTTAAAGAACACACAGTAGATGGTTAGGTGAGGTGATCTAGACAAAGACAAGCATGCATGCATGGATGGATAGAAAGTCAAATTTTCCATAAGAGACATTATTAATGGATGCTCCCAAAGTACATTCCTAATATTTCCTTTTATTTTGATGTGAAGTAACATGTGTTTTCTCTTTTCTTTTTTTCAAAGATTATTTGGAAAAATCTATTTATTATATATTTTCTGACCATTTAGTCATAAACAAACAAATTAAAGGGTTGTACTTTCCTTCCAACCCCAGGACAAAAACCATACATATAATAACAAGAAGATAAGGATATGTGGGGCTTCTCATCACTAGGAATCGTATGGATTACTTTTTCTTTTTTCAATTTTGAAAACTATATATATATATATATATAAATTAATTAAAGACCAAGGAAGTTAGAGTTGACTGCAATTAAACTAGTGCATGCTGAGTAGAATTATATATGTCTTTCATTCTGAAGCTAAGTGTGGGTTCAATTTAGGGTTCTTGATATATAAGAAGAAGTCAAAGCTGATTATAAACTTAATTACATGCACCTGATTAACTACTGTAATTGAATTGAAGTTTGGAAAAGGGGGTTAAAAGCCAATGGATAGAATCTCTGGAAATATATAAATTCCAAAACTAGTTTAATTAATTAACAGAAATCTGACAAAGAAATAAGCATTGGCTAAATTTAGACCATCTTCTTGTAGGTTAGATCCCAGACACTGATCCCTACACCATCAACCATTGCCAAGACCTGTTTTTAAATTAATTAAAAGTCAACATAATTTTATTTGTATTTCTTTTGTCTTTATACGTTTTCTATTTTTGTTTTAATTTCGTTCAAATTTGAATGGTATACAATATTTTTCTTGTAACTATAGATTTGATAGAACTAAAACACTTACTTTTTTGATCCAATACGTTACCAAGTCATTATCATTAGCAAATAAAATTCATCAAATTGCAACATATTCCAACAGTCCAAGGTACCTGTCTTGAACAATTCTTTTCTCGGTTTGTTATTCGCTTTGGTGCTTTCGTAATAGGTCGGTGTTCGATAGTAAGTCTCCTAATAGGGGTGATCTTTTTGATAGTGTTGTCGACATATAACTCGTTTAGACGGTTGGTGTTGACTGTTGAGTAACAAAAACTATGTCAAAAAGACTACTGTTTGGAGAGTCTCTCCCCTTAGTTGTTTCGAGGTTTTAATTTGTATTCTCATTTTTCGCTAGCTCTTGGCTAGCATCCTAATACATTGCCGTTTTGAAAATAAAAATAAAAATTGAACGAATGAATTCAAAATGGACCTTGCCAAACGGTAATTCTAAAACCATTATATAATTTATTAGAAAGATAAAAAAATAAACAAAACTAATGTTTTTTTAGATAGAGAAAATGATATAGTTTATTAAGGGCATCAACCTAATATTCATCGAGTGCGGGTGAGTTTAAAACTGATAGATCGAGACTCTCTTCTTACGCTTCTTAATTTAACTATTATTCTCACACGATTCTTTATCTATATACAATATACATCCACGAACCATCTCTCTCTCCCTCCCTCTCTCTCTCTCTCTCTCTCTCTCTCTCTCTCTCTCTTTGAAGCATCCTAAAGAACAATCACCCCAATGAAGCTCGGTAGAGTTCCCGATGGCTACCTTTGCCTACACATATACCCGCCACCTCTCTTTTCGGGTCACCAGGTGACCAACGCCTCTCCTGTAAGATCTCACATTGGTTGAGGAAGGGAACATATATTGTCTTATAAAGAACTTGATACATTCTCTATCGGACGCGTTTTAAAATCGCGAATTCAAGTGTATGGACAAAACAGAAAATATCTGATAATATTGGACTGGGATACCCCCTTCCTCTCTTCTACTTCCCCTAAACCAATCTGAACCATCAAACACCATTCTTCCTTTTTTTTTCCTTTTTTTCTCCACTTCTTTTCATGAATCGACCACCATCACGACTCCCTCTTCGTTCGGAAAGGCATCTCATTTCTCGAACTAAGTTGATTTGGATCTAGATTAGTGATTTTTATTTATATAAGTTGTTGATCTTGATTTTCATTTGGGTTTGATTTTGCTTTTTGAGGTTTGTATCATTAATATATTAAAAATCTAGAGGCCGCTATAGTTTTTTATATATGTAAGGGACAAAAACCATTGAAAAAGCAAAAACACAGGGACCAAAAATTAAATTTAGTCTATAATATGGATATTAATTTATATAAATTTTAGAAGAAATAAAGAGGGAAATAGGTAGGTTAGGATTAAACCGGGCGGGCAGTGCAGCACTAAAATTTATTGAATGTAGTACAAAGCATAGGGAGGGGGTTAGGACTTAGGACAAAAAATAAAGGACAAAACTTGGAAGATAGCTTCAAATTCTACTTTTATTTATTTATAAATATCTATATTTTTATTCAAAACCAAAACCCACATATAACCTAATAAGTTTGTATTTGTAATTTTGTATATTAAGAAAATTGTATGGAGGCCTTGGAGGGGATACTTGTTTGAGAAATTGAGATGAATAGTGAGTTTAGTTAAGCCCAAATGCAGCCCATGAAAACATTTAAAGGGCATAACGAAAGACCCATAGCCCATCAAGCTCCTCACGTGCTTCTCACACATCTCTCTCTCTCTCTCTCTCTCTCTCTCTCTCTCTCTCTCTCTCTCTCTCTCCTCTCTCTCTCTCTCTCACACACACACACACAAAAATATGGATGTTCAGGTTGAACACATGTCGACAAGTTTTCACTAGTGGGTTTTATACATACGCTCAATTTTTTTGTGTAAGTAAAAAAATTATAGTACGAAAGATGCACCCGTTAAACTTTAAAGAGTGTTTCTAGATATTAGCAAATACAAGAAAGGTAAACCAAAAAACTGAAAATTTCTCTCAAATCAACCCAAAAACCGAAAATGTCTCTCGAAATCAACGAAAAATAAAAGTCTCTCAAAATCAACCAATAAACAGAAAATGTCTCAAAATCAACCAAAAAACTAAAAATCTTTTGAAATCAATCAAAAAACTTAAAAATCTTTTGAAATCATTGAAAAAAACACTTAATAGAACCCCTTGAAACAGTGGAATTCAACTATAACACATGAGACGACTTTATCGGCCTTTGATCCAACTTAAAAATGTACCCATTTGATAAAAATCTTGGGTCCACCAAATTGTTCGTATTTCTTTCATGTCATCAACTAATTAGGCTTGGTTACATGATCCTTATTGGATGATATCATTTTGTTATTTAATATTTGGCTGTATATATAGTTGTTTAATAAAAAGTTACCATATATATAAAAATCATTTTATGACATTAAGAGAGTCAACAATGTTGGATTTTTACTTTAAAGTTTTTCATAAATATCTATTCATTTAATATGAGCATCAATTTAATAACTGAGAAACCTTAATACTTTTCCATTATAGTAATAAAATAAAAGATGTCTTAATAAAAATTGACAGTATTTTGAAAACTTTTTCGCAGTTATTTTAGTTGGACAAAACCTCCCAAAGACCGAAGCATGTTACAGGGCCGGTCTGCCTCTTTGTCTATCTGAATCATACCAAATCCACCTTTCTCTAAACACAAGCAACACCAATGGGAGACAAATACCTGCCATGTTTTCACCCTTCACTTTTTAGATTTGCCAAAACACCCCCTTTATTTATTTATTTAATTACATGTCCCCCTTTCATCTAATTCTTTAGTTTATTACTTTAAATTTAAATTCCAATCATATTATATTATATTATATTATATTATATTATCACAAGATTTCATATAAGTCATGAGTTTGAATAATACATGTATATTTTGGTCAATAAATTAAATATAATATTTTCTGACTATATATAATAAATATCATAAATATTTAATGATGAATTACAAATAGATCTCTTGGGAAATTAAATAATAATGGATTGTCGCATAACTTTATAACAATAAATCTATCGAGAGACTAAATTACTATGTTTATAACTTAATTTGAAAGTACATCATATGTCGATTTCTAAGATGTTTCGTTTACCTGTGCATCAAACTATCAATACATGTGTGTATATATATATATATATATATATCAATACATGTGTGTATATATATATATATATCAATACATGTGTGTATATATATATATATCAATACATGTGTATATATATATATGAAATTTAAATGAGAACTCAAATTTGATTGCAAACATGAGGACAAAAGAGATCGCGACCCATGTCTCATTCAGTCTGAATAATGAACCGCATTCGGTATGAATAAGGAAGGTGAAGTTTATTCATTATTCAGTATGCATAACATGCATTTGGAGTGAATAATACAACATCCAGTCTGAATATATTCAAACTGAACGAGACACGTGTCGCGCTCTCATTTGTTCTCACGTTCACAACCAAATTTGAGTTCTCATTTGAACATGTCCCTATATATATGTATGTATATATATATACCCTAAACCCTATATATATTGGCGGGTTCAAATGAGAACTCAAATTTGGCTGTGAATGTGATGACAAAGGAGAGCGCGACACATGTTATATTCAGACTGAATAATCAAAGAAATATTCAGACTGAATATAGTATTTATTCAGTCTGAATAATGTTTATTATACATATATAGAGAGAGAGAAAGAGAAAGAGAAAAGAAAGTTTAAATGCAAACTCAAATTTGGTTGTTAACGTGAGGACAAATGAGAACGCGACACGTGTCTAAATGTAAATTATTCAGAATGAATAGTTAAAAAAATATTCAGACTGAATAATCAAAGAAATATTCAGACTGAGTATAGTATTTATTTAGTCTGAATAATGTTTATTCAATATGAAAAAACATTATTCAAACCGAATAAATACTATACTCAGTCTGAATATTTATTTAATTATTCATTCTAAATAATTTACATTTAGACACGTGTCGCGTTTTCATTTGTCCTCACGTTAACAACCAAATTTGAGTTTGCACTTAAACTTTCCTCTCTTTCTCTCTCTCTCTATGTGTTATAAAGTTTGATAGTACAAGTTTAAATATTTATAATAGAAGTGAAGTGAATGATGGGATTATAATTAAGTGGTAGTGCATCCGGAAATGAAGATCCTTGTATGGTGGAATGAAGGCACCTATTGTCGTCTTGCTCTCTGTATCACTTGCCAAGCTTTTTACATGACAATATTGTTGTCTTCCCACGCAATTGTTTTTTATTTTATTTTCTAAATTTTATGGTGAAGCATCTTTTCTATAATTATTTTTAATAATCTAATGATTAATCACTTAATCTTCTCAAGCTTGAATTGACAATTCATCCTACAACTATCTTGTATCAGTTATCTCTTTGCATATTCTATAATTACAACTCTTTTACCGTTACGATACGTATTTCTTTACACTTTGTTTCTACATTATTTTATAAATCAACGTTGCAATCATAGTTCAATATTTATTATTAGGGTTGTTATCTTATCATTTTACTATTAATCTAAACATCTTTAAGATATTAGAGTTTGTTGAATATTAAACAAACAACAAATCTAAACTTCAAACGTAACACCTAATTACATATATAAATATAATTGTAAAGTGGTGATAGTATTCGACGCTATGATATGAGCGACATACAATTAAACACGTTTCTATTATAAATAAACAAACCTAGTCGTAGGAAAAATAAACACATTGAAATCATTTTGGATTTTTCAAACCCGAATCTCCTTCGATATTGCTTAAATTTCGGTTTCTTACTTTTTAAAGGAATAATCCTTTTTTGCTTTATAGAAAAGATTAAATTCCTAACTTAAATGTTCTTTTTCCATGATTTCTTCTACCTCTAATACTTTAGTTCATAAAATCTATACGACAAAATCATTACAATTTTTAAATCAAAAATAACATATATCATGCAATTAAAATTAGAATATCTTCAACACCTATGTAATTTCTAATTTTTTTTGAAGATATGAAAACAACTTACCTCCAATAGCCAAGTTAAACCTCTCAATTTTCTTCTTTTTTTGTCTAAGTAGATAATAAAATATAAAAGTATAAAATGTATGTTTGAAAAGTCAATGGACGGCTTCTAATCTTTTGTGGTCCTAGGCTTCTTTTTTTAAAAGCTATTTAGATCGTTTATTGGAATTTCTTTCAATTTGCATTTTATGCTTTATATAAATGTTTTTCACATTTTTTTAACGATACTAACTAAAGGGTTGTTTATTAAAATTTACTCGGATAAGCGTTTATCAAGTCACATTAATTTACCAGAAGAATGAGGTAAATGACCAAAATCTTACCCATTAAAAACGAGACAAGAACCAAAAGTCTTACCTGGTAAGTAAGTGCAAAGAATTTTACCATTGTAAGCGTTTATTGGATAAATTATTGCATATAATGCCGCTTTTGGACTAAAATCTTAGTCGGTAAGTAATGATAGTGTTCAGTTTTACTGATAAAAACTTACCGAGTAAGTGTTTCATAAACGTCCCCTAAATGTTTTAACATGCCTAACCTAACTTGTACAGTTTGGAATGATTTGATATTTTTTAGATAATAGCCGATGTTTTGGTACCCCAAAGTCTTGGGTTCCATTGGAAAGAGGGTGCTCTAAATGAACTCTTACCAATTGTATATTCACACAAATCAACTTCAAACCTTTTCCCTATGTTAGACCCTAAGAAAATCTACCCAACATGAAAAATAACTATTTATTCCTAATATGCCTTCCAAAAACAGTATTTGACCTTAATGGAAGTTCATGAACAAAAAAGTATATTCTTATTCACTATTTTTAATGGTTAGTGCAAGTGCTTGTAGGGCGGTAGCCTAGGCATTGTAAATATATAGGTAATGTTGTTGAGTTGAGGGGTCGTGACTTGGTGATGCCAAACCCACAATAAGGTACCCGTCTTTGGCATCACAACTATTGTCGCAACATTTAGACTATACAAGAACAAAATTAATAGATCCCTGAAGTTTTTGGTACAAGTTTTGCGACCTAGCCAATACGAGGCATGCCTTAGCCTACCAAATCTTGAATAACCTTGTGAAGATGATGGAAGACATGGACAACCCTAGTTGTGCGAGGCAATGTTGTGTCTGGAAGGTAGCATGCAGGATTTCAACATAATTGAACTTAGGGTTTCATTTAATATGGTCAAGACTTTTGTGCATTTACTCCTCAACATTTAATACGGAAGAGATGAAATATAGAGAGTTTTTAGGCTTACATTTTGTCAGTATGAAGAATTTGAAGCTTGTAATCACTAATCAGTTTTTGTATACTCTTTTCGGTATTAATATATGAAAGTATATGTTTACGAAATAGAAAATCAAGAGAAAAATAATTCTTTTGTTGGAAGAAATGAAGTGTTAGTATTACACATTTAATGATGATACTTAATATTTAAATCTGATAATAACTATATCATAATAATGACATAACTCGTGTTTGTTTCATAATGTGAAAGTTAACCAACTTTTTTTTCACAAGTAATTTTTTCATAATATGAACACAATCTTACGTGGAATAATATTTTAAATTATAACATTTGATGGAAAAAATCATATTTTTTTATTTTTACATATGTTTGTACGAGTTTGTAACATTCGAGGAGTTTGTATTTGAAGAAGCCTCTATACACACACACACATTATATATAGATATATATATAGATTTCGGATCACGTGAGACCACCATGTTTCCGTGAGACCCGTGAGACCACCCTTTTACACTTGAAACTTAACAGCAAAAATACTATGAAGGTAAAAAAATATGAATCTTTAAAGTATTTTTGCTATGAAAATAACCTACATAGTATTTTTGCTGTGAAGGTAACCTTCACAGTGTTTTTGCTCTGGAAACAGGCTGGTCTCACGTGAACCCATCATTTTTTTTTTACCTTCACAATGTTTTTGCTGTGAAGTTTCAAGTGTAAAAGAGTGGTCTCACGTGATCCCAACCTTTTATATATATATATATATATATATATATATATATATATAGGTCAATTCAAATACAAACCGTGCAAATGTTGCATACTTTACAAACTACTCATAACCGTCACTACAGATTATCAAATCAATATACATCAACGATGTACGTTAAATTGATTCCAAAATTTCTCTCAACCTTATCTGCAACTAATTTGATAACCGTCTAAGTTTTTCTAAAAACACAAAATCAAGGGCTGATATTTGTTTGAAAGGTGTACAACATTTAAATGTTTTGTATTATATATACTATTTTTTGTCATTTTACTTTCTTATAAGATAGTTTGTTAAACATGATTTTTTTCATTAGCTAACTTATCAGTCATTCGCTAGCTTATCAGTCATCAACTACCTTATCAGTTACTCACTTAGTTTGCCAAACATAACATTTATCTCTAGTTATGACCTTTTATGTGTTAAATATTTCAGGGCCATAATACACCAAACATAAAATTGACAGAGTTATTGAAATTAACAGCGAAAGAATTTAACATAATTATTGTTGTCCAATTATTGATTCTAATAAAAAAGTTGATGTGATTATTAACATTTTTATTTGTGTATGATAACGTAGAGAATGAGCTACTAGAAGAAAGGTACAAGAAGTACAAACGTAAGTAGGGACCAGATTGGAAAAACATGATGTAGACATAAAAGAATAACGTCAAAACCCAACCAATCTCACAAAAAAATCGACTACCTTGTTGCATTTCTCTTGTTTTTATCCTTTGATTTTTTTTATCAAGATTCCTCACTCCATCCCTTCAAAATTAATATAATAATTGATTCCATAAAACAAATTTTAATTAAATCTAAAAATCTATATCATCAGCTAACAACAATTTTTGTAACGTCTCATATTAAGCGTCGTACTAGATATGTTCGTTTTGTTCACACATCTGAACTGATGGGCTGTTTGACAATTGCTAAATGATTTGATGCAGAATGATTAAGAAACTTTTATGATATAGTATAAAATAAAATATAATTGTTTGGTAATTATTCAAAATGAAATTAGAGGTCTGAATGGTTAAGTAAAATACAAAATACAAAAAGATTGAGATGATTTTGGAATCGATAAGAGAGAAACTTATTTTTTTGTCAAACAAGATTCACCTATTAATAATTTAGAGACTGTATCTTAAAAGAACTGTTAAGAGGTAAACAAACACCCTTCACTGTTTTACAAACGTGTTTGATAGAGAAAATGTGTCGAGTTTCTTATAAGGTAACACTTGTTCTTCTCCACAACTAACATAAGATCTTACATTAGTCATCGACTATTTTCTTAGATTTTTTTTTGTTTTGAACCATCTCATTCCTCCAAGAATAAATGATAACGATTTTATGAATTATTAATTGTGGGGGAAAAAGAAACGAAAAGAAGAAAATAGTTTGACCACATAAAAAAAATGAGAAATTGGTAGGAAGCATCCTTGGGGGTTACACACAGATACGTGCAAAGCTTTGACTTTCCCATTTTCTATTTATTAATTATTCCCCTTTCCGTTTTAATTATTTCCGTGCTTCCAAATCTCACCGGACCATCTTCCGACCACTCCCCACTTTCCCTCCCCATATTCCCATAAAACAATTTCCATATAAATATACACACACTTCCATCTATTTATCTTCAAATCAAAACATCGATCATCAATCATCAATTCACCATGAACAAAATCAGAGGTTTTAGAATCAGACACAAGCTCGTAAAGGTCATTAAATGGGGACTTCATCGGAGACAAATTCATTCCGATTATCAACGATTAAAGCTAAACCCTCCAACTTACACATCCAAAGCCATATCAAAACTCTGTGGATTCGCTCGTTCTTTGAAGAAAAACATATGCTGCCGGAAAACCAATTCCAGTTACATTCGACTCGGGGAGGAAGAACAACAGAATCCGATTCCGAAAGGGCATTTGGCGGTCTACGTCGGCGAGAAAGAAGACGCTGCACATAGGGTTTTGGTGCCGGTGATTTACTTCAATCATCCATTATTTGGGGATTTATTGAGAGAAGCAGAAAAGGTTTATGGGTTTAATCATCACGGCGGAATCCATGTACCTTGCCGGATATCTGAATTCGAGAACGTTCAAACCAAGATTAACGCCACCGGTGGTTGTGGCGGATCCGACGGATTCCGTTCTCGCCGGAGCTGGCGGCTTACTTTGTGATCGGAGGCGGTGATGATGATTTGTGGGTTTGCTAAATTCGACTGTTTTTTTTTCTTTTTCTTTTTTTAGATTTTCTTTTTTCCCCAGTTGTAAATAAAATCTGGATTTTCTATTTTAAGAATTCTACAGAATAATACCTTACAGTATCAAATTAAATATATAATATTATATTTTCTTAGATTTTATTCATTGTTAGCATCATCGAATTTATTTTGAAAATAAGTTTCATTTTTTTAATGAATGTAAAGATGTTTTTAAATTAGCCAACACTAATATGCATTTATTCCAGACAAATTGAAACTCAAACTATTATCTTAATTTTTAAGGGAAATAACTGTACTTTTACATACAAGATATATGAACATTAAATGTTTAACGTCTTAATTAAAAAAATTGTTCTCAACTTGCCAATTATATAAATATGGTTTATATCCAAACACTACATCATTAAATGTATATTAAAGAGTCCAAAACTGAATCCTCAAATAGGTAACAAACTGATCTAATTAAAAAATGGAGTGAATTATGGTGGTCATGTGGTTTGCTCAAATTTTGGGACTTGTTCATAAAACAAGCTATTTATATTAGTGATCTTTAATTTTTAATTTTTCTAACAACCATGGTTCCTCAATTTAACAATTTAGGAGTCGTTTAACAAATGGTTACCCGGATAAACGTTTATCAAGTCATATTATCTTATCGGACGATAATTACTTAAATACGTTCGTATTGCCGGAAAGACAAAAGGGTCAACAGGTCAGGTTTTACTACAATAACTTGAAATGTGGCTGGACAATATTTTTTTAATATCGCAAGGACCAAGAATCTTACCTACTAAGAACGATAAGAGTAAAGGCAATGACCGAGAGTTTTACCCGGTAGGTGAGAAGGACGACTCTTACTATGGTTAGCTCTTATCAGGTAAATTGCTGCATACGATACCATTTTGGTAGACTAAAACCTTACTTATTAATTAAGTGTATAGTGTTGAATTTTGTTAGTAAGCACTTACCCGGGCAAGTTTTGGTAAACGGCCCCTTAGTTTTTTTTTGATTAACCTGGATATCCAACCCGCTATGCGAGTCGACTAATCCCAGGGTGACTACCCGCTTCGCAAATAACCCGGAGTCACCGCATTTGAACCTCCGTGGCCATAAGGGGATTTTTTTTAACCCTCACTGGATTTGAACCTGAGACTTTTGATCTTTAGAGCCCAAACTCAAACCATTGAAGCACCACCATTAGTTATCAACCATTATAAGGGTTAATCGACCTCTATACAAAATATTGGGAGCAAAAGTGTAATATGTTCTAAAATTGATTGTGATTCACGTTTTTTTAATTATTTATCAAAAAATATATTTATAATAAATTAAATATCTTAAATTAAAGTGAACACTAAATAAAAAAATTATATTTATTTAAAAACTATTAAATTCATAAAAAAATCTCAAATTTAAAAAAATAAAGAAAATGGAAATAAATTCACATATCTTTTAAATTGAGAATTAAAATATACAAATAAAATATTGAAAATTAATTTCGATTAACATTAGATTATTAATATATTGTTTTAGGAACCAAATCTATATTTTTGAGCAAACCGTTAGTATAATTCACTCTTAAAAAATGTTTGTATATATGTTTAATGACTTCTTGATTTATTATGTTTTTTTAATTAATATAAGTATTTAATAAATTTACCACATAAGATTTTGTCGCAAATGACCCCGAGAACCTAGGCCTACTAATGTTTTTGGGTCTCATAGGTTACCGATTTCTGAGTCATTTCTTGAACATCCTTCAAAACTATTTAAAATTAGTTAACGTGTATACAAATTGAATTGAACACCATTAATTAGTTAAAAAAATACATGTACTTAATCAGTTTAATAAAATACATAAAGTCGTAACATGATTTTGATCATCAATTAATCATGCCTATTGTTAGGTTAAAAGGGGAAAGATAGAATTTGAGTAGGCTAAAATTTCCTTAATAATTCATTACCTTTTTTAAAAGATTAATAATTATCGGTTACTAATTAAAAAGTTGAAATCTAATACAATATCATGATAAAAGAACTCCTATATGCCACCTTCAAAAAGATAACTTCCAACTTTTTAATCATTAAAATAGAGCTCAAAACTATCACTAGAAAACAAAAATTACTCGTCAAAGATATAGTGAATTTGTCGAAAATGGACACAACAAATGGAAAAACTTGGCTGATAAATATTACCAATAAGTTTTGTTGGCGGGTTTTCCGGCGACGTCTTAGACCGTCACTAATTCGCTACTAAAGTGATGTTTTATTTTAAGAAACCGATAGTTATGAATTTTGAAGTTTTAATATAAGTTAATAGACTTAAATCCCCATTTTCATATTGTTTTATACCTAAAATAAGTTTACTTGGGTCCCTTATCATGTGTATTGTTTAATAGAAGTGAAAAGACTTATAACCAAAGAAAGTAGTCCAAAAGAAGTTCCTGTGACCTATTGGGCGACATACGTCACGTAAAAAATGCCCCCAAGTCTCTGTAAAGCATAGTTTCGCAAATGATTGTAAGGTGGAGCGTAATTTCTTAACTTTTAGAGAGGTCAGGCATATTTCTACACATGATGATCGTGCTATTTTTTTCAAAAAAGGGAGACACCAGACATACTTTTAAAATAGAAAAAAAATGAGAAGCATACGTTTCCAAAAACGTGTTATTTAGTGAGGGAGTCGGTTTTTAAGAGTTTTTAGAGGATTTTAAGGGTAGAAAAACAACCATTCCAAGGGTTGATTTCTAGGAACGAATTGGCAAGAGCAAATGATCGATTGAATGCAATTTTCATCAATTTTCTTTCACTTTTGGTAATTTCTATCCCGTTTTAAGTTGTAATCTCAAATTAGCCACGAGTGACGAAGTTTTTCCATTCCAACAATGGGTTTTTTAGATTATGTTGCATTTGCGATTTCGTTGTAATCTTGTGGAACAAGTTTATTTACGTCAATTTCGTTTGAATCGTTAATTAACTTGATCAATTAATATTCTTATGAATGTTTGTTATTTGAATCCCTAAGATCCGTAATTGTCTAGCGATTTTGATAAAGTGACGAAAGAAATCGTTTAGTCTCAATAAGGTTTTCAATTCAATTTCTTGAATTCTTACAATCAAAACTCTAATAAGCTGAACTTGTGTGCTTATTGCTTTGAATTGCTGATATTTCTAAACTCGTTAATGCAAATCGCACATGAAAATTTGAAAACTTGTTCAAATTCACATTTAAGGTTAAGAGTCGATTAAAGACCTTATTTTAATCAATATTTATCTTGGGATCATGCTTTAAAGAGTAGTGACGAATTATTCTAAAGTTACAAATTGGAACAACTTTACCAACAACTTCGAAAATTGACATGGACTGATTATCTTGAAGTTTATAAAATCTATATTTACAATTATTTGATTCAAAGTAAAGATAACTATAGAGATTTTAAACCAACATCGGCCTTTATATTTATACAATCTTATATGTTTTGTTTGTAACACAATCAATCAAGCACTATATCCTTTCTTTAATGGACTCCACTGACCAACTTCATCATACCCACTACAAACAGCTACAGAAGCTTCTTCCATGGCTGCCCCACTCACCTTATTGTTACAAATGTTAGCAAATGCTCGCATATGTTTCATCCCATATTGTGTCAATGCCCCACAATGTGTCTCGTACACTCGAACCTAATTAAATAGTTGACATCAAATTAAAACACCAACTATTAAATTAATTACTCCAATGATTGCCAAATTAAGATAGATTCGATCCATGTATAATTAATTAATTAATTAGTTACCATAGATTTAAGGCAACCCCAGTCATCAACTAATGGGTTCCCTTGAGCTCGAAGAGAACCAAGAACCAAACGACCGTTTCCTGACCCAAATAATCGCTCCCCAATCGCGTCAATGCTAGTATCCAAATGTGATCTATGGCTCTTTATGTCACTCATCTGCTTCAGCATATCCCTTTTTTCTTGCGATCCTTCCATCATTTTCTCGTACTAACAAACATATGTGCAATAATATCTTAAATCATAGCATTTGATGGAAAAAAAATGAAAAAAATTATTTTTTATATTGATTTGTCAGAGTTTATAAGTTTCTACCTTTCGTAAAGTTTCTAAATGAACCAACACACACACACACACACATATATATATATATAGGGAAGGGGTCATACAAAAACACTCCTTATTTAAAGGAACAAATGAACACTTTGTGGACCACATATGTTGTGGGTCCCACACATTATAAAATCATATCTGATTCAATGGTGGACCCCAAGGTGTTCTTTGTTTCTTTAAATTTACAAATTTCTCATTTGAACCTCCTTCTTTCTTTCTCTCTCTCTCTATATATATATATATGACATTGGTACAAAGTAAGTTTCCAATACTAAATTAAGATTCAATATAACTAAATATATACACGATATAATTACCTTCCGTTGAAAAAACACGAGATCTGCGTCTCTTTGATTAACGACACCCATTGGAACGTTATTGTCGTGGTTAATAAACGTGGAGACTTTAGAAGCACCAAAACCTTGATAAAGAGAAATGCTTTCGGATCTAATGTCCTTGGTACCATACTCCATTACATGAGATCCTTCGGAGCTATTGTGATTATAAGTCCTCAACTTTACCTAATTAAATTAAAATCATTTTCATAATTCTCAAAGTTAATTAAAAAATAATCAACCTCTTGATAATTAATTAATGCTTAATTACTAACCTTCTTATATTGTTGCTCCAATGTTTCTCCGTTAGCGTCTTGTTGGTCACTAATTAATTAATTAAGAGCACATGACAATAATTTAATTAATTAATTAGAAATTAAGGACGATCGATGGAATATATAGTAATTAATTAACAACGTACATAAATATACCTATCTTCCATCCAAGCAACACTATAGAGATCGCCTAAGCAAGTATCGTATTCGGGTGGAGGAGGAGGGTCCATACCCGGACAATAAGTTCCCCAACTGTTTTCGTCTGCATTTGATGCTGTTGTTACATAAATGTTCATTTTTTCGTTCAACAAACCTTCGAAGATGCTTCCACTCTCACAGGATTCCACATATATAACCTACATATATATATATATAGCAAGTAACATTTGATTTCGATTATTAATTAATTTGCTGGCTTCAAATTAATTAAGGATGGTTATATATTAATTAAGGTAAGTACCATTTCTTTGTAAGTGCCAGCAGCGTGCTTCTTTTCCAAAACCTCAACGAAGTCCTTGGCATAAACATTTGGAGAGGTTGGCATTCCTATGATAAAATTAATATTTATTCTACTATATATATATATATCTATAAAACAAATTAAAAATGAAAAGAAACATATATATATATATAGGCCCTTAAAGTGTTAACTCAATTATTTGTGTTAACCGTGTTAACCCATCGTTCACTGGTGAACATCATGCTCGTTCACTGGTGAACACGATGCTCGTACTAACGAATGGTGTTCACCATTGAACGAGCATGCATGTATGGAACCATTCGTTCACTGTTGAATGGTGTTTCACCAGTGAACGAGCATGGTGTTCACCAGTGAACGATGGGTTAACACGGTTAACACAAATTATTGGGTTAACACTTGAAGGAGCCTCTGTTTATATTACAAATTAAAAATGAAAAGAAACATATATATATATACCGAGTGTTCCTGGGCCGCCATGATCAGAATAATATATGAAGATCCTATCGTTTGGTTTGCTATTAACGACCTTGCCACTTCCGCCTTTCACTGATCTTTTCTCACCAAGAATCACGCCATACAGATTGCTGCTTGTCACGCTCTCCCCAGTGTAATCCTTCAAATAATATATATATATATATATATATTTATAACTTAATTAATCACGTATATTACCAGCTATCTCAATTGTCCCTGTATGGAACCCGTCTTTAAGGATATTTTTTTGGCTCACTCAACGGTTGAAATAAACAGTAGCCTCAGATAGAACCGAAACTTATTTTATATTTAGGCAAAATCACCTCATCATTATTTTCTATATTTTTACAAATCTATTTGTGATGCTCTAAAGATTATAAACACTAAAGGGTGTGCCTATTGGTTTGAGCTTGAGCTTCAACCGACAAAAGTGTCTGTAGGTCTCAGGTTCGAATCCAAGGAGGAATGCGGTGACTCCGGACTGTCCGCAAACTAGGTGGTCGCCCTAAGTTAGTTGGCTCGTATAGCGGGTTAGATATCCAGGTTAATAAAAAAATTATAAACAATACAAAACAAACGACAATCACCGACGGACGAATTCGTCACTAAAGGTGGATTCATCGGTAATAGTTCGTTGAAAAAACCACCGTTTGAAATGGTATTACTGATGGATTTTACCAACTGATTACAAACGGATAGTATTTCCGACGGACACAATTACCAATGGTAATCCGTCAGAAATTGTATCCGCTAGTGATCTGGTGGTGATTACCTATAGATTTTTGCCATCGATAATATCTGTTGATGATAGTCCTTTTTCTTGTAGTATTATAAATCCATCTTTATTTGTAATTATACCAAGGAATTCAATTTATTTTTTTCTAATTTGTAATTTTAAACTATTTTCCTAACCAACAACTGGATGTTATAACTGTAACTTGCATTCTATATCATTTCGTATTTGTCTGCAATAAAACAACATATCAATCAACCAATCATAAAGAGATACAATCATAAAAAGTTAAAAAGAAAATTTGACAAAATTTTGTATATATGTTTGTAGTCTTTTAAATTTACGGGCAAGAACGATTGTGACTACAAAATGATTGAAGGGTGGTGGCTGGTGGGTACGATCGATCATATCCTTAATTAGGTCTCAATCCTTTTTGACTACCTCAATCTGCAATTATTATTTAAATTAAAAGAAAACTAATATACTTTATATAAATCACAAAATAAATATACATATACATATTTATATTTAATTTAATTGTTTTTAAATTAAGTATTAATTTTTAAAAGTAAGTATACAAATTTTACTTTTTATTCTTGATTATGAATCGAAGAAGTTTATTACTTAAACATAAATTTATCATGTTATTAATTAAAAATATAATAATAAATTATATATATAAGTTATAAGTTATATGATACGAACCAGTGGGTTCGGGACGTGGGTTACCTGAAGACTTAGTCTAGGAAGTAGTCATGGGGATGTTCCTCATTTTTAGTACCCTCAATTGCATGCATGTTTCCCTTAATTTATGATTAGTGGTAGCATTATTTTAGGACTAATAGTAGTTGCACGTTTAGTTTTGAGTACTATATATTGTAGCTTGTTTTCATTGGAAAAAATATATGAGAAAATTGTCCCAAAGTCTTCTTTCTTCTCTCGTTATTTCTTTGGAGATCACCCATCTCGAATCGGGTTTCTATCATTGGTGCTCTCGTTGAGAGCCATGCCTCCCAAACGTGATCCACCCTCTCTCGAGGAATCCATGGCTGCCATCGCGGACAGCCTCTCCAAGCTACTTTCCGGCCAAAATGAACTGACCAAACTCATCGCTAACCAACCTGCTTCCATTACCAAACTCGACCACCTCACCACTTCCTTATCTGCTGCCGTGACCAAACTCGAAAAACGCCCCACCGACGGGTTCGAAAACCCTCCTCCTCCTCCTCCACCAAAAGAAAATACCGCCTCGCCTAAGTCACCCAAGATTCTACTACCCATCTTTGAGGGTTCTGCACCTTTGGATTGGTTATTCCAAGCCGACCAGTACTTTCAATTTTACAAAATTCCCCCCGACCAACACATTTCAATTTTTGCGTTTCATCTCAAAGGTGACGCCCTCAGTTGGTACAAATACCTTCACAATAACCATTTACTCACTGATTGGCCAGCCTTTACTCGAGCTTTGGAGCTCCGATTTGGTCCGTCATCCTTCGAAAATCATCAAGCCACCTTATTCAAGCTTCGCCAAACTGGTTCGGTTTCCCACTATCAGACTGAATTCGAACATGTTAGCAATTGTGTCATTGGTCTTTCTCCGGAAGCACTTCTCAATTGCTTTGTTTCCGGCCTTCGTATCGACATCCAACAAGAGTTATCCCTCCACAACCCCTCCTCCATTCACCAGGCCTACGGATTATCCAAATTAATCGAAGATAAATTAGCCGCCAATTCCCCACACAACTCGAGTGACTCTCATCTCACCCCGTTATTGCCATCCCCGTCTCCACCACTGTCTCATCGACCACCCCGACGATCCTCCCCACACCACCGCAACCACCTACCGCTCTTCCTCTTCGTCGATTGACACCGGAAGAAGTTCGTGCACGTCGTTCCCAAGGCCTCTGCTTTCGTTGCTCTGAAAAATATCATCCGGGACACCGTTGTAATCCGCCTCAGTTCTTACTTCTTGAGTCCACGGAGGAGATTCCAACTTCCATTCCCTTCGCACCGGACCCCGGTCTTTCGGTTAACGGCCTTGAGGGCAAGGCCCATTTTTGAGAGGCGGGCATTGATACGAACCAGTGGGTTCGAGACGTGGGTTACCTGAAGACTTAGTCTAGGAAGTAGTCATGGGGATGTTCCTCATTTTTAGTACCCTCAATTGCATGGATGTTTCCCTTAATTTATGATTAGTGGTAGCATTATTTTAGGACTAATAGTAGTTGCACGTTTAGTTTTGAGTACTATATATTGTAGCTTGTTTTCATTGGAAAAATAATATGAGAAAATTGTCCCAAAGTCTTCTTTCTTCTCTCGTTATTTCTTTGGAGATCACCCATCTCGAATCGGGTTTCTATCATTATCTACGAGAACATTTGTTCTCAACCAGAAGGCAGAGGATGATGTGAGAAGAGATATAAATCGTTGATCACTTTATCATGTCACAAGAAATTGTATTTTAGAAAGGATTTACTACAATACATTTTATTATATCTTATTAATGTTAACATTTAGTTAGAACTAATTTAAAAATGAAGATCTTATTTTAAAATGTCTCGTTAAAACTAGCTTTCAGGATATATATTGAAATATATATGCAACTTGGGCAAGGACACGTGGCTTTCATATGACGTAATGAAGCTCACCACCAATAAACTGGTAATAATTTCAGTTTGATAATATTTTACGTTACTTTTAACGATTATCAAAACTTAATAAATGAAAAAACTATTTATTTCTCACTAAAATACATGACCAACTTTCTAGTCTATTCATTACGATAAAAAAAAATTCTTTAAAGATGTATATTTTAATCCACAAAAACATATGATCAATATGAGCAATACAATATTTTATTAGCTTTTAATGTCATTTTCGAAGTTGTCATGTATAATATAATTTTATTAAAAGGTTAAAGATTGGACATCTCTCTCTCTCTCTCTCTCTCTCTCTCTCTCTCTCTCTCTCTCTCTCTCTCTCTCTCTTAGTTATAGATCGAAAATTTTGATTATTTGTCAACTTATTAACAAATAATATAAATATCTTAATAACTCAAATAAATATCATTACCATGATTTAATGATTGAACTTAGCATCTTAAAATTTCTTAATAACAATGAGTAGTTCTTATAAATATAAATAAATATCAACAAATCAACAACTTTTAAGATATAATGATATAATAAACATTGATTGAAATAATTAACGTCATATTATTTATCTTAAAATAAAAAGACCACCAACTTTTCATATTACCTAATGAAAAGTGGCATCCATTAGGATGTCTCTTCAACATTGATTCATAAAACTCGAAAATAAGGTTTAAAATGGATGAGATGTATACATATTTGGTCTCTATTCTAATATAATTAAAAGCATCTACAACGGAGGTTCTTTTTCAGGTTTTTGTTTATGTTTTATAAAAACTTTCATTGTGGGACACAAGTTGTTGTGCAGTGACAGGTTCCTATAGGCACCTAAGTGTTTGACAAGAACCCGGATTCTTGCAAACATTCCTTTTTTATTTTGTATTATTTTATTATTTTAATCATTTTCTTATTTATTTTATAAATTAAAAATAAGGAAGATAAAGTTTTTGTAAGAACCTCTGTTGTAGAGTTTTATGAATGTTTTTGTTTTGTTGAAGTGTCAATCATATGACGAACTTAAGTCTTATTTCTATATACTATCCATTTATGCATGTAAGAGTGTTAGCATATGGCAATATATGACTCATAAAATTATAAATACCTAATGTCGTTGCCTTAAACTATGAATAAAATAATAAGATAACAACAATAATAGTATATAAAAATAAAATTATACCTTCGGTACACCAGCGTAGACATCATGGCCTTTAGGATGGTTGATTATTACCCCAGGCTTGGGGTTACTTTCATGATGTGCAATATCGTCATACATGAAAACTACAATGTTCTCATCCTTCAATCCTCCCCTTTTTAGTACTTGATATGCATGGCAAACGTCTGCCTAATTAACATAACATGAAAGTAAAATAAAACATATGGTTTATAAAAGGGAATTACAATTGACATCTAGAAGAGGTATTCACCTGGTGCCTATAATTATAGTACCCATTTGAGCCAGCAACAAGAACCGCCCATGTTGTGCTATCGTCTTCTACATCTTGTGCCACCTTAAGCGAACATGACCCATTTAATTGACACGATGACCTGCCACCTTCCAAGGATGGTACGATCAAGATCAATAGCAAAAGGCTGAGATTGAGAGCCAAATGCCAAGACACCATTGAGAATTGAGAAATAATAGAGAGAGATTGAGAAAAGATGATGGGGAACACTTGTGCTTTATATTGTTGATGTGGATGAAAACTGATAAGTCTAAGTTATCATAAACTTATATCTTATTTAGTAATTTATTAAAAACACGTTAACATATAAAAACAAAAGGTTTACCTTTATTTATAATTCGTTTTTCTGATGCTTCTAAAAAAAACTAAGTAATGCATAGCAACAATTGAAGATGAGAAAGAGAGTGGCTTTGAAAATGGCGATTGAGGGTGATTCCAAACAAGAATTGTCATCACTAATTGAGAAGGTGATTGCTCCACAATTATATTGCTTCCCAATATGCCATGATTGCTCCACACTATTTTACCTTTTTTCTATTTCATAATTAGTGGGAGGTTTCCAACTTTTTAAATATAAAAAAATCGTTTACATGATTTATTTTTCTTAGATATATTACTAATTTTGATATATCTTCTTTTTTGGACCGTAAAAAATAATTTTATTGAAAGAAACTAGACAGAAGCTAGAGAAATACAAGAGGAAACAACGTCTAAGGGATTACAACACCAGTTCTCCCAATTGAAGGATTTACCAACTTTGGATCTACATATAATCCAATCATACGTAAGAAATTGAATATCACCGTAGATCTCCTTTTCTTTTTTCATGCTACCTCTAGACACCTTGTTGTTCCTTTGCATCCATAGAGTCCAGAAGTAACCCATTTAACTAATTTTGATATATCTCTTTTATGTTCTGTTATTAATATTTTTTATGATTATAGTATTCGGCATTTAACTAAGTTTACAGAATTCATATTTTTTACCACCCACTTTGTATCTAACAAAGATTCATTTACGTTTTTCATATTTATATATCCATGGTTTTTTTTGGTTTTTTTTTCAAGATTCCTTTATATCATAAGTCTAAGATATTTATAATATGTGATTGAAAATATACTATTATCATCAATTATGAAATATTATAATTTGCATGAAAATACAAGAAATGTGGGCTATTGAATTAGGTCATGTTTACATCTGATTGCATATATACTCCACAAGTTGAAAAAGATGGGAAAGGAACTGGACATCACCCAATTCTGTGGAATCCATCCATAATGA
Source organism: Silybum marianum (assembly GCA_036898165.1). NCBI lineage: Eukaryota > Viridiplantae > Streptophyta > Magnoliopsida > Asterales > Asteraceae > Silybum > Silybum marianum. The sequence continues at coordinate 4,958,714 of CM072537.1, read as the reverse complement.
TAATGGCAAAAGAGATTCCATTTTATATTTAAAGAAAACGACAATCATTAACATAAAAAAAGTCTTATAAGGATGTGCAATCTTCCACTATTTACAATAATTCTTACCACTATTTATGGTTTAAAGTAAAAGTCTGATTTTGTAACCTTAAATTTATAATTAAGATGAAAGTTATTTGTAATTCATGAAATCAGTTTTATATATAAGAAATTTAGAAATCTCTTGAACTCACAAATCTTATTTTACATCTACGAGATGAATTGTCACGATCCAACTTTAGTTCTTTTGTCCTCGTTAAGCAATTCTACATCAACTTAAAATCATAGTGAAAATTATCAAAATTCCTACATGTGTTGAGATTTATAACTAAGAAGCTCACAAATCATATAAATGTTTTTTATTTTATTTTATATTAAATAACAATAAATTATTTGTGAAACAAACACCGTGAAAGTGAATATAAATAGAGTAAATTCTTGGTTTGACCGTTTGACCCCTGACCTTTGTTGTTTGTTACATAATTGGTTTCTAATTTTCACTTATTTTGCATTTGTCTTTGACATTTGTAAAATTGTTTGGTTCTCATTCCTTTACACCAACAGTGACTAACTTTTTTTTTTCCTTAATACAGTCAAGTGAAGGTATTTTGGTCTTTTGTCTATTTCATTCATTTTGCCTATTCCATTCATTTTATCTTAAGAATTAAATAAAAATATAAAAAGAAAAAGAAAAAGGACAAATATAACCCCCAACAAACCACCTCCTTTTCTCTCGTTCCACTTTCCGTCATGGAACCGCTCCCATATCAAATCAACAACCATCATCATCAACCTAAACACATATATACGACAAGAAAATGAAACCTAGGATGAAATACACATCGTCTCTCGATCCCAATACTATCTGATGGATTTATAGGGGTGCATCATCTCGTGTACATTGGTGGTGGTTTTTTTGGTAATTGAACTGGTGGATATATATGTTGTCGGAGATGGAGATGGTAGGTGTAGTTCGAATTGTCGGTAAATTCGAGGAGAGACGGAGGAGGGGTGGTTGTGTCCTTTTTCTTTTACTTTACTTCTTATAATATAATGTAATTTTTAATAGAAAATTAATGAAATGATGAAAATATTGTTTTTACCGAGGACGAAAAGTGAAGAAATTTTTAGACCTCCTAAATAAATATAGAATAAATAAAGATTAGGAACGAGTTTCTTTATAAATAACAAATATGAGGGCCAAATCCAAACTTTACTCACACAACAATAATGGTGGTGCCTTAATGGTTTGAGTTTGAGCTCCAAAGGTCAACAGTACCAGGAAGTCCCAGGTTCAAATTCAGGGAGGGGTAAAAAAATCCCCTTGTGGCCACGAAAGTTCAAATAGGTGACTCCTAGCTACCTACGAAGCAAGTAGTCGTTCTGGAATTAATCGGCTCGCATAACAGGTTGGATATTCAGGTTAATAAAAAAAAACATGATCACCTTATTTGTTCTAAATAAACAATTTACCTTTGTTTGTCCCTTAAAAAAAGGATCTTCTTTGAATTATAGGTATAACCGTCCAAAGACAAACTAACAAATATAATTTTTTATCTCATGGCGTTTTGTGAACACACTTATTCTGTTTCATCTAACAAAACGTCATGATCAACACACTTTTAAACAGTTATATAAGTTTTTTTTAATCTATTGGCTAACAAAATAATGGACCTTCAATTGATTGCCGATAAAAAAACACCCAATTTCAACTACTTCTATCAATTTAAGTTTTTTACTTTTTCTTTTTTCACTTTCACGCATTTTCATGAGTTTTTTTACATACCTTCAACCACTTCATATGATATGTATGATTATGAATTTGTGTAAATTTCAAGAAAAATAGGTTAACAAAAATAGTTGAAGATAAATAAATTAAATAATTTTCTTTTTACCACTTTTATATGTATGAATTTGTTAAAATTTTGATAAAAATAGATTAATAAAAGTAGTAAGTAAATTAAATAATTTTTTTATGCTCTCGTTATAGCACTTATTCTGACATGATAAGTCTTTTATTTATATATTGTGATGGTAAGATTAGACTATGACTATATTTGTAAACTATAATGACTTATAAAATTTATTGATAAAATGATGAACAAATTATGTTTGGCAAAAACTAGCTGATAACCATTTAAATGACTAAGGCTATGTTTGGCAAACTAGCTGATAAGCTAGCTTATGACTGATAAGTTGGCGTATGACTTATAAGGTAGTCGATGACTTATAAGCTAGCTGGTAGCTGATAAGCTAGCTGATGAATAAGTTATGTTTGGCAAAAACTAGCTTATGAGCATGTGAAATGACCAAAAAGGGCATGTTGAAAATAAATAAATAATATTAGTTAGGGATATAATTGGAAAAAGTGTCAAAAATCTCCTCATAAGCTACTCCAAGTAGCTTATCGATAAGCTAGTTTATAAACTGATTATAAGCTAACTTATGTGCATCCAAACGATTACTTAGAAAATAAGCTAGCTTATAAGTCAGCTTATAAGCTAGCTTGTTTTTGCCAAACAATGCCTAAAAATGACATCTTAAAAAAAATAATTAATATTAATGAGGGTATAATCAGAAAAGATGGCAAAAAACTTCTTATAAGCTACTCAAAGTAGCTTATCAATAAACTAGCTTATAAGTCAGCTTATGTGCATCTAAACATGTACACTGAAAACAAGCTAGCTTATAAGCTAGCTTATAAGCTAGCTTATTTTTGCCAGACAATGCCTATATATATGTATATCAGTTCTTTGAATAAGAAAAATATTTTATATTTCTTTATTTAATAAAATGCTACATGTTGTCTTTTTTTTTTTTTTGTTACGGTGGATTTCTAGCCAACTTAGCTTACGTGTACTAGCTAATCCTCTAGACGATCATAAATAACCTGAAGTCATCGCAGATGAACCTCGATGTTGTCTTTTATTATTGTATAACAAAACGTTCCAATAGGTGATATAATATAAACCAAATATCACATAAAACATTAATATACTTTTTAAAGTGATTTTTTATTTTTTATTAAAATTACTATTAATCAAATTAAATATTAGCTATGAAGAAACACTTCGGGGGAAAATGACACTATTAATTAAATTAATATATCGAATATTCAGTCCTTGAATCCAATAAAATAAATAAAGGGTTGTTTGATTGGTTTTCAATTAAGTCGTATAAATTAATTTATTTGTATAAATTGAAAAAAAAAATCAGCGGAAATAATGTTTCTCTAATTGAAAGGACGAGTTTGAAACAAATTTGGCTTTTTGTGCATAAATTTTTTAGAAATTTACTGAATAAATCATTTTCTATATATTACTAATTAGAAAATCACTAATTGAGTAATGGTATTTTATATTTCCCATGAATCATTTTCAAGGTAGGCCCTATATGTGTTTATCTTGTATGTTTGGCAACACATGCATTAATAATAGAGTATTTTATAAAATAAGATAAAATAATATTCATATAAACTTGGAGATAAGATGGTATTTTAATTAGGCCACTATCCATCCTATTGCTTAATTTACATCTTGAACTTGAAGCAACAATTATTAGTGTACATTCATCATCTTCATTGTCTCTTCTCTATTTTGGTATTTTTCAAAACACAAATTCCTCAAATGGGACCCACTTTATAATTGGATACGATCAATGGTCCAGATCATCTTTTCGTTCCACCATCGTACGTAGTGTAAAAGTTATACGATCGTGAAAGATGTCAAAATATCAACTTGTTATGTAATTAACACAATATATATTTTAAAACTGCAATAATAACACGTACAACGCCCAAGTTCATATATATATTTATGTCCGTATTGATATACTTTAATACTTATTACAAATTGATAAGGATTTAAATCTGAAAGTTGCAATATAGAGTCACAATTCTTTAAGAAATGGACAGCTTGTCAACACCAGACTCTTTTAACGGTTTCGTAAAATATTAATAAATAACCACCTTAACTAAAACACAACTTTAATGTTACAACTTGGAGGATATTCACATTGCTTACCTTATTCTAAAGGACAATACGTAAAAGCAGACTAATAATTAAACACCACGAGGTCCTAGTGATAACATTAAGACGAGAATATTCATACGTAGTATTAATTAATCAAGTATCAAATGCTATAAGCCCCAGTGGTTACATATGACAAGATGTTCTTACCACCACACGTAGCCATACACGCTTCCTCGATTACCTCCTTCCCGACTAACTCGTTACAAATGTTTGCAAACGCTCGCATGTGCTTCATGCCGTACTGAGTTAACGATCCACAATGTTTCTCAAACAACCGAGCCTACAACCCAACCAATCTCCCATCATTTTAGTTACTAAAATTATATATATCTCATATAATATAGTTAACCACAAATTAATCTATGTAAGCCAAACACACATACCGTAGATTTAAGGCATTCCCAATCATCCACAAGTGGTAGCCCACGGCCTCTACTCGAATGGAGGATCGAACGACCTTTTTCTGGTCCAAATAGAAGCATCCCAATTGTGTCAACGCTGCTATCTAAATGTGCCCTATGTGCCAACATCTCCGTTATTTTCTTCCCAACTTCAGTTCTATTGGATTCTGATGACTTCTTATACTGCACCATGTGAGAATATGTGGAACTCCATTAGATTATTTTTTTTTTCTAAAACGATTCAAACATATATCACGGAAAAACATGCCAATATTATGATCCAGAATTCTACCTTACTTTGTATCTTGGAAATATATATAACAAAATCACAAATTAATACTTACTTTATGCCACAAGAATACAAGATCAGCATCTCTTTGATTTACACCAGCCATCTTCTTATGGAAGTCGATACGGTTATCCGGGAGGTTTGCTGTTTCCGGATTAAATCCTTGATACAAATAGACCTTCTCAGGTTTAATGTCTTTGCTACCATATTCCATCACATGTGAACCCGAATTGTAGGTATCGTAATTTGATGTCCTCAATCTCACCTGTACACAGAAAATGTGCCAACTTAACAACAATCTTGAAAACCACATATCAAACAGCTAAAATAATATATATATATATATATATAGAAAATATATATCCGACAATTGCGTATATGAGTTGAAGGTTTAATGTTCAACCTTGTTGAATTGTTGCTCAAGTGATTCTTTCTTCAGGTTGTGTGTCTCACTGGTGAAAATAATACGCAAAAACTTCAATTAGGACTCCCATGAAAATCTTAGTAAACAAATATTAAAGAATTAGTGCGTACCTATCTTCCATCCAAGCAACGCTATAAAGATCTCCCAAGCAAGTCATATACTCGGGTGGAGGAGATGGTTCCATCCCTGGACAATACGTTCCATAACTACTCTCATCAGCATTTGATGCTGTTGTAACATATATGTTCAGATCATCCGGCATCATCCCTTCAAACATGCTTCCACTTTCGCATGCTTCTATATATAAAACCTACATTATATAACTATTAATTATGAACATATATATTTAAGCATATATATATATATATATAGGGGCGAATTCAAATGAGAACTCAAATTTGGTTGTGAACGTTAGAACAAATGAGAGCACGATAGGTCATATTCAGACCAGATAATCAAAAAAATATTTAGTCTGAATAATGCTTATTTAGACCGAATACTATATTCAGTCTGAATATTTCTTTGATTATTCAGTCTGAATATTTCTTTGATTTTTCAGTCTGAATAATCTACATCCAGCCACGTGTCGCACTCTCATTAGGCCTCACATTCACAACCAAATTTGAGTTTGCATTTGAACTTCCCACCCCCCCCTCTCTCTCTCTCTATATATATATATATATACACATTACCATTTCTTTGTATGTGCCCATCGCGTGCTTCTTTTTCAAGACCTCAATCAAGTCGTTGGCTGCAAGATAAGGCTGGTTCGGCATCCCTATAATCAAAAGTAGACTATATTAAATGCATCATGCATATAGTATATAATTCTTAGCTGTACATATTCTCGAATGAAATTCTTCAATAATTTTTACCAAGCACGCCGGGGCCGCCGTGATCTGAGTAGTAAAGAAAGATGCGATCATTTGGTTTGCTATCGACAACCTTCCCACTTCCACCTTTCACAGAATTTTTGTCACCAAGAAGAACGGCAAACAAATTATCTACAGTAACATCCTCCCCAGTGTAGTCCTATAAAAATAACTTCCATAGATTACAGCCAAAAGACACATTTAACTGATGGATATATATATATATATATATATATGTTCACTTAGCAATTAAGTGAGTATTGCAATGAGAATTGATGTACCTTTGGGACACCAGCATAGACGTCATCGCCTTTTGGGTTATTGATAATGATCCCAGGCCTTGGATTCATTTCACTTGTTGCGATATCGTCATACATGAACACAACTATGTTTTCATCTTTCAAACCTCCTCTTTTAAGCAGTTGATAAGCATGACAAACGTCTGCCTGTCGTACAAAAAAGATAAAGATAGATATGCTTTCGATGACACAAACCAACAAAAATAAAATGGCACACCCCCCCCCCCCCTCTTCTTTTTTCCCCTAGAGGAAACTCGCAACCGAATCGATTTATACCTAATGCAATAAAGATTATATATGATGCAATATGACCGTTAAACCAAAGGGCCTTTGGCCTGGCGCCTAGCGGTATGTGAGAGTTTAACTTCCCAGGGTTCAAACCTCACCTTGAGGGTGCGGGAGTTTATTTGTTACTTTGCGGTATATAAGTGTTGTACCTCAAAAAAACTAACCATTAAACCAAGAAAAAAAGTTCATTTTTACAAATTAATGGTATCAATTCTACAACTCTAATCTCTTAAGATGTTATGGATCGATTTTCAAATCAGTTAAGCTAAGAATTGAAGACTTCAAAATCGTCTCCCAAAGATGTGAGATTCATCACAAATTTTGTTACATTGTAATTAAGAAGTCCATTTTTACTCCATTAAAACGTTACGATAAGGTAAAGCGATCGGTAAGCGTTTACCACTTATCTTACTAACCCGTTTTAATAGATTAAAAATCGACTTCTTAATCATAATGAAACATGCTTTTAATTTTTCGTTTAATTTACTTTATCATCATTTTACTTCATTAAACCCTTCTCATTTAACTAACTTATAGGATTGAATCAATTAGACTTCTGATAGCAAGCTTCAGATTGGCTATTAACTTAACGTGAAATTACTTCAATATTTGCGTCGGTGTGTGTGTTTTTTGATCCTATTAAACTCAAGTAGTCAACCAATGAACCAAATAAACCCCAAATCCAACCCAATTAAACAAAAAGCATAATATATATATATATATATATATATATGCAAGTTAATTAAGGCAACCGGAAGCAGACCTGATGGCGGTAATTCGCGTATCCTTTGGAACCGGCCACAAGAACCGCCCATCTGGTCGACCCATCGGCTTCTGCTTCATCTTGTTCCACATCCACATCCACAGGTGACCTGATCAATGGCTCCCACCCCAAATACCTTTTTTGCTCACCAAAACCACCTCCTTTTACAACCAATACAAGAACCAACAAACATATAACCACAGACCCAACCATCCAACTACCCATCTCCACCAATTGCACTTCTATACTCACCAATTAATACACTTTTTTCAAAAGCATCTAAATATATTATATATATACACACATATATGTATATATATAATCTATAAAGTAGAGGAGGTGGGGTGACTGGTGAGATATATGGCATGCAAATGAAGAAGCTAACATCTGTCAAGAATGTGGGTCCTCAAAGTAGAGCTGTGTGCCAGGTGGGAATAATAAGATTTCAAATCCTTCACATATAAAATTTATTTTCATTTACCGATGTAATGGGATATATGTATATATTCAAAGAAATTTAAGACTAGTTTCGATGCAAACAGAGGCCCAATCAGAATTTTGTTTCAGCCGTTTCCTCTTAATGTAATGGGCTTGCACTAAATGCTAACAGGCCCATTTTACCTCAACTCTTAAGCTTTATTGAGCATAACTTAAATTTATCAAAACATTTTATGTTAAAAATTCAATATTATTACTTATATTATCTGACGATGTTTAGTCCATAAAAACAACATTATATACAATTTATCTGGTAATCATTAGCTATCAGGGTAGGACTTTCGATTTTTTTATTATTTTTATCGAGTTAGATTTTTTGTACTTACTATGTCATCCAATAAGGTAATGTGACTTAACTAGTTTTATTCTAAATGTCATCTGATTATGAACTTTGTAAATGTGTGTAATACTATATCTGGTTATATTATATATACAAGTCCATTTCCGAAGGATGAGAAACTATTTATCCTAAAGTAAAAAAAAGGTGTCTACTATTTCTAAGGATTTAAAAAAAAAAGGGATATACACAAAATATATACTATAATAATCAATAATTATATCAATTCCTATTAAAACCTTCTATAACTTATTTTCTATTTTTTAGGTAAAGGATCGGTGGTATTATGAGTAGGGTTCAGATACATAAATACTACAATTGGGGTTTCAATTGATGACAATAATGATCAATATGACATCATCAATCTTGATTTTTATAACTTCAAGGATTTTAGATATGTATCAAATTTATGTATTGTTTTAGCTCATAATCAATCATAGAAAACAATCGTAAAGACATACAAGATCTTAGATGTTTTCCTTTATTTAATTTCAAGATCTACATAATTTAAATAATTCATACAACATTGATATCATGCCAGTTCATATTTTATTACCTCTTTACTATTTAAAAGGAAACATATTCTTATATATATATATATATATATAGGTGTCTCCGGTAGTTGGAAGAATCTTTGTTTCTGTCCCCCATGCAATGATGCAATTTTATTGTAAACATAACAAAGTTTGAAACTTAAAGATTGTGAAATCATTATGCAATTGCAATTATCAAAGAAGGACGATACAGAGTTGAGAATGAAAAATATCGACTCTCTTGAATGAGAATATTGATCAACTGTTTCTAAATTAGACTTATTTTTACAAACTTAGTTAAATAAAAGGGATGATAATATCAACAGAGACACAAATCCTATCATCTACATATATATATATATATAGGAATGTTCAAATGAGAACTTTATATTTTTAAAGGAACAAAGAGACACTTGTAGATCACATATGATGTGGGTCTCACATAATATTAAATCATTTATGATTAATATAATTTAATATTAAATCATAAATGATTTAATATTATGTGGGATCCACATCATATGTGGTCCATAATTTATTTCTTTGTTTCTTTAAAAAAGGGTGATTCTAATTTGATCCCTCCCTATATATATATATATATATATATATATATATAATACACAGATGTTGTCACTAGAGGAGATTTACCTCATGACTATTGGCACTTTGGCAGTGTTCAAAAAAGCACGTCATGGTATAAGAAGTGTTTATGTCATTACGATAAGACGCATAGTGTTTGTATAAGACGTGACACATGCCATGACGTCTTAATGCGTCGGTGTTTTTTACAAGACATGATTTTTTTCAATTTTCAAATTTTTTCAATTTAATTTTTTTAACTTTTATGTTTTAAGCTTTCAACTTTAAATTTTATATTTTTATAAACTTAGTTAAGTATATCATTCACAGTTTTGGATTCATACATCACAGACTCGCTTAAAACAATATTAAAAAACTCTTGAAACATTTTTAACATTCTATTTTGAACATATGAAACATTTTGAAACATTTTTAACATACAAAAGGTTAACAAAAAGTACTTGCTTTATAATACATACAATACAAAATTACAAACCATCTTTGTGACACAAAGAAGTAAAAAAAATTACTTTTATGGAAACAGACTAATCTATGTAGTATTTTACACAAGTTGGCGTTTTTACGGCATCGTTTTTTTTTCCCGTAAAGACTTATGGCTTATGGATACCTTTTCTATGCCTTACAGCAAACCTGTTTAGCAAAGCAAGTGCATTACTAGTAACTTGTGAAACATAAACCATCCTTTTAGTGATATCATCCTTCACATGTCCTTTAATAGAATCATCTGCTAATCCCCTTGCACACATGTTTTGATTAGTAAGAGCAGAAGCTACCCACGTTTCAACGTTACTCATGTGCCACTCGAAAGCTTGACCCTTGAACCGACCCATCTGACCCAGCTCCTGAACCGATTGGGTTAGACTCGACACGCTGTTGGTCATGGTGCTGATACAGTCTCTAACGGCTTGGTACTCTCTGGGTTTTAGTCCAGAGGTTCGGGCTAGTTTGGAAACAAAAGTGGCTGCTGCCTTGGTGTCTTTCAGGCTGACTGAAACAGCCGCTTTGGCGAGCTGGTGGTCGCTCCCTCTGATAGAGGTGGCGTAAAGTGAGAGACAGTGGACACAGAGAGCTGGGTGTCGGGTGGTTTTGCAGGAGGTTCTGATGAATTCAGTGGCGGTGGGATTCGTGGCACAATTGACGGTGGTGCACCCGAGGGTGACTACAAGAATTAGTAAGTAAATGGAAAATCCGATTTTTTCCATATCTATAAAGAAAGTTTTTTGGAAGCTTTGTGGTGAAAGGAGAAAAGGGTTTGTGATTTATGGAGGAAAGATTATGAGAGATAGAAGTGATGAAGTTAATAAGAGGGGTAGGGGGGTTTATATAGTGGCTTTTCAGAGGATTTCATGCCACCTATTTGAGTTATTTCCTAGGACAGCGTTGACCAGTTCTGGGCGAGAGGAAAACTAGATAAGACTTGGGGGCTGTTCGGTTGGTTTTTTATTAAGCAGTGCATGGATAAAGCTGTATGTGTGATTAATCCGTCTGTATAGATTGAGAAGGTTTTTATTTGGGAGAGTTTTTTCATATATGGAATTATGGAATGATCATATTTTTTAATTGGGAAGGGCAAGTTTGGAAAAAACTCAGCTTTCTACATAAAGTCCCCCCTAGAAGTTTACCGGATAAGCTACTTTCTATATCATTAAGCCACTACCAAATTAATAGTCATGTATAGTTGACCTAATAAGATGCGAGTCCCATTAAACTCATTAAGTTACTAACAAATAAACTCTTAAATGTGTTTGGTCCACAAAACATAATAGTACACTTTGTTGTCCCACATTTGGTGCAACATAGTGAGTGGGACAATAGGTAAGAATCAGGGAGACAGAACAACATTGGTGGATTACTAAATTACTCATAACAAATTAAAATCCTAAAACCTTCAGGATTCTTTGACACATCTACCTCACTTTAGTCCGTCCTGCCTCGTCCCATTTTGCAGCTAGTAAAAATTTGAAATAATAACAAGGCAAAGAGACAAACCATTTCCTAAAAAATGTTCCAATTTTCATAATAAAAACTAAAAATTGTCACAATATTCATGAGATTCAAAAACAATATGCAATCACATGGTTTCCTTTAATGTTTCATATCTTTAAAATCTATTAATTCTTGGCTTGGGATATGTATCAACTATCAAAGTTGCCTACACACAGTAAAGAGTTTGACTTTCTAATCAACCCTAAGCCAAGTCAAACCTTCAATTAATTTTCTAATTACCATGTGATAATTGACATGAGCATGAGGGTGCTACCTAGAAGAACCTCCTAAGCAAAATAAAAGCCTAAAACAGTAAAGAAAAAAGAAACACCAAGTGTGAGGTGCCAACTGTGCATGAGATAAATGTTGAATAACAGTCAAAGATTTACATTCAATTATAATTAATATATAGTTGCTTAAATAGCTGGTTTATAGGCAATTGTGCAGAGTCTAAACTTAAATAATAGAGGTACACGTTTGTCTGTATTAAATACTAAATAGAAGACTAAATATCTAACAAACATAAGAGACAAAAAGATAGTTTTCATAACATTTAAGTGGGTTATATATAAAACTCCCAAGTCCAAGCTTCGTTCATCGTAAACTAAGACAAAACAGTTAAAAGTCGTCCACTTTTCTTTGGCTGTCTTAAATAACCTCTCTAACTAGTTGAAATAACAATAACATATATATATAAGCCAAGATTCTAGAGTGACTAAGCTTCAACTATTTTATACATTTTTCTTCGTTTTATTGAGTCATATAAAATCATATATAAAGGGACCCACAGCCACAAGTTATTGATATAGGGTAGGGATTAGGGAATCAATGCTATTGCTAAGAAATATTTGATTATATTATGCTAAATTTAAATAAGTTAATCACATTTCTCCAGTGATCAGGTCATGCAGATGGGTGACACAATGATATATGAATCAATAATTTATAACAACCACATGCTGCTTCCTGAATTTAAGGGAGAATAATGTCCAAGTTGATTTCCTAGGTTGCTACAATATCACGTAAGAACAAGATAAGAACAACTATATATGAAACAAGATTGGGACTAAAATTAAGAAAGGCTTTTGGACAAGATATCTATGTGCTTCTATATATAATTATTATTACTCCGCCATGAAATATACACAAAACAATTTTCCTTTTGGGATGCTTCAATCAATGACTACCTGTTTCTCCGTTATTCGGTCAGCTATACATGACTGTTTGGTAGTTGTTTTATGGTATAGAAAGTGACTTATTCAGTAAGCTTCTAGAAGGGAGCTTTATGCAGAAAGCCAAGTTTTTTTTTTCAAACCTGCCCCTTTCAATTAAAAAGCACGCTCCTTCCGTGTACGAAAAACCCTCCCAAAAAAACCTTCACAATCTATACGGACAGATTAATCCACATAGAGAGCTTTATCCATTAAGGACTTAATGGAAAACCAACCAAACAGCCCCTTAATTAGCTAGCGTACATATTAACAGATTGATGGCTAACTTAATTTTCAATCTAGAATTGAAAATGAACATGTGCACTCTTGTAATCCTTCAGCTATTTTTACTATTAGATGTTTTCCACCCGTAGATTGTGATCGAGCACAGAAAGAGTGTTGATTTAATTGCAACAGCTTTCTTTCTTATCAGTGTTGTAAAAATCGGCGATCGGCCTAGGCAGCCGAGTACTCGGTAATCGGCCTGATACCAAGGCGATTTGTCACTAATCGGCAATTTTACTCGGTCTTCGGCCTACTCGGCAAGTAATCAGCCTAGGCGGTCCAAGCTAGTCAAACCCGGTCAACTTTAAAATTTAGGTTTTAGTAGAAAACAATCGGTCAAACCAACACTTGATTGAAGAAGAAGCGATTGAATCAAAATCTGGACATATGGTTCGATTGAATCAAAATCTAGACTGATTTTGCCATTTTGGTTTGGTAATTTGGTTATCTGTTTTACAATTTCTCAATTATGTTGGTGTTTTTAAACATATATTTGGGTGCTATGAGCAATTATCTTTATATTTGGTTATTTATGATTTATGAACGTGCTATATATATATATATATAATTTTAAAATTTATATATAAAAAATTCCAATCCGAGTACTCGCTACAAGGGGGTCGGCCGCCCGACTACCCCCTAGCGAGTTTTACAACCTTGTTTCTTATTATCTATTTTATGGTGGATTCCAAGTCTATCCGTCTAGTAAATTCTACTGAATTCATGAATTATGCAAAACCGAAGGGTTCTATTCCTCATAGCCAGAACTCATCACCTAAAACTTGTGTTTCACAGGTGCCAGAAATCCCATTTCTCTCGATCGGTGACTAAGAGAACAGAAGGTTGTGCATCATCAGAACTGATAAAGATATTAGAAGGTAAAGTTGTTATTTTACCACATCAATTACAGTACCATATGAATGATCAAACAACGGCTTTATGCAACTCGTCCAATGAAATTAACGAACATATCATAAGAGTGTAACTATTGGTGCTTAATGGATTACAAATCATTACAGAACTTTAGGTCTCTCCTAAATTCAATAGAAAGACTGGAATGATTTCAGTTCTAGTAGCAACATGGACTATGTTCAAGTTTACATTAGAAATCAAATAAGAAGTACTTAAATTTAACTGCGTGTTTAAATACAATATATTAGTAGTTTATATATTGTAGCACCACTCAAAACCAATTCTCAATATATAGACAAAAAATATCGCATATTTTCTACCTCAATACTAGACAGTAAAATACTTGCGCACAGCCCCACGAATCTTTTCCATGTATTCTGCCGCTTGTGTCTGCATGATGGAAAAAGACATCAAAATGACATCTAATTTGCAAGTGAAAGTTAAAAGTTCATTTTTTATTATGTATTTTAACTAATTCTACTTCAGAATATCTACTTCTTTTTTACTAGCATCACTTACCTGGTTACCCTTGTAAGCACTTGCTATGTTTTCATCAAGAAGTGCCAATAGGGGTCTATTAATCTCATTCTTTTCCACCATGTCCAGTAACTGTGTAAATAAAATAATATCATTTTAGTTTCGTAAAAAAAGGTAATTATTTAAGAGAAAGTTATATGTAGTAGAGTCACGTACGGTTGCTTTCACATCCTTTGATGTAAAAATTTTGGTTAGGTTCTCTCTTGCCTTCACTATGTTTGCTTGCAATTTATCATAGGCTTCTGCAAAAGATAAAAGGAAGATATTTTAAGAGTTTACAAATAAAGTATCTAGATGAATTTAAAAAATATCATTATATATATATATAGCCAATAACCTGTTCCTTCAACAAGAGCCTTTTGTAATGCTTCTAATTCAATCACTCTGTCTTCCATATCCTACAAGGATCATTGGTCATTACATCAAAATTAGAATTCATTAGTCTGGGGTTCATTTAATTTAAGCGTATATAGTAGAAAGCAAACCTGAGTCTTTGACACAGCAAACCGCAGCTGCCCTAGTTCAAACTTCAAGTGATTGAAAAATTCATCATTCAACCTGAAAATATCTATGTTAATAACTTAATATGGCTTTTGAGGGTGACATTACACTAAATTCAAGATATTCAACCATGAACCTTGTTGAAAACATATGATCATGTGAAACATACAACAACGTCAAAACTGATATGCAAGTTAAATATGTTTACAGATAAGATGATTATATTACTACCATTGGTAACAAACAAATGATGTCAATAGGAAAATGCCGTTAAACATTATGTAACAAGGTTCAAAACAATTCTAATAACAAAGTTCTGTTTTAATTCCAAAGGGGAAGTGTATCTCCCTTATTGAAACTAAAGGAGTTCTCTTGGTGTTAAGGCATGCAGTACCTTATATAATGTAGCACCAATAAGAGGCCAACCAAAACAAAAACTAAAACAAGTTGTCAACATATATATATATATATACTCACACTCGTATACATTTGACATACAAGCATAACAACATGTAAAATGAAATAACTTACATAGGCCTCGTTCTTGCAATCTCGAGTTCAAGTTCCTGAGCTTCGGTATCAAGAAAATACTCGATTAACTCTGCAGGACTACTGGGAGGTTGCCGAGACTATATAACATATTAAAACCAACAGTAAAAACAAACATAAGTATCAACCAATATTCAAATTATTCAATTTCTAAACACAAAGTCTCAATTTGATCATTTGTAGTGAAAAACACCTATTTACATCTTTCTAGCCAATATGAAAACATATAACATGGGAGCCATTAGATGTTACAGATCTCATTAGCATAAGTTTTACACGGATTTTATTGCACACACTTTAAACTGTTAGGATCATAGATCATGCAAGTCATCAATTGAAGAAAATGAAGAATCAAAGACACATGTTGAAGCGATTTTCAACAATTTGATTTCATTTATAGAAGTTGTTTCACATATGACCATATAAATTGAACTTGTGCTTTAGAATACGAGTTTCAATCCTATCATGTAGTCAAGTTTTCTTACATCAAATGTACAATTAGGAAAGACAAATGATGCAATTTCAGAAAATACATAATTGAATTCACCTCACGCAAAGCTCGGCGACGCTCCTTTTCCTCTTGGACTTGACGTTGGAATTCTTCGCGGGCATCGGCGTCTTTCTCGAGGCGTCTATTGAACTCACGTCTGGCTAAGTGGCCTGTGCTCGGTGGCCCTAATATCCCTTCCGGATCCTTCCTTCGCACAATCAGATAAGAAATGTAAGAATGAAAAGTAATTTAAGTGGTAAGTAAGCCAAAAAAGCAAGTGTATACCCATCCTATGCATCGAATTTTGGTTCTGAAGTTGCGGGAAGTTCTGCAACGATTGATAGTTACGGTAGTGAACGCCGCCGTGGCGGTGGTGGTGGAGGCGGAGGCGGAGACGGTAGCGATACTGAAAGCGAGAGTACCGGCCATAACGTCGGTTGTGGTGGTGACCGCTGGTTGGAAGTTTATCCGTTCGAATTGGCGCACAAAACGTTATCGTCTTATCACGGTAATTGAACTCTGATAATGGGCTGACATCTGACTGGTACAGTGGTACTGACAGACAGAAGACGTCTTAACACAAAAATATCACTTAATGGGCCTGTGGATTTTGCTTAAAACAGATTATTGAAAGTTATATAAATAAGATGGACCAGTCCAAACCCATTTATGATTGGGCTACTTATGGCGTAGGTTAGATTTTCCTATGTGTGGAAAATGTACTTACGAACAATATATCTATCAATATTATATTATAAACTAAATTGATCTGATTCTAACCGTCGATTGTTAGGGTTTTTACATATCGTATATGTTAAACGACTCTTTAAGTTTTTCCATATGCAAATGGCGCTGCCTTCCTCACCCTTTTTTGTCTTTAAAGGCCAAATCAATTCAGATCTATAGACCATACAACCTTTCTTATCAAATTTTCATTTCACAGAGCCTGAGTTTGCTTCGGCTCCTTACAAAAATACAACCAGCCTTATTATCATAGATGATCAGAACAAACCCCTATTTCAACTTTATGTTTCACAATAAAGGAATTATAGAGTCTAAACAACCTTTTTTATATTATCGGCTCCAAAACATCTACATCGTCAAAGAAGATACAACTTTCCTCAGCCATCTTCATTCTGGTCATGGCAAAACCACATGGGGAGTCTTCATGGAGATAAAAATTGTGCATCGGTCTCTTTTGAGATATGAAAGCATACCGTCAATGTTCATAACATTTCATAAAATAGAGGTTTTGTCCCAAAAGGTAAACTTGCAAAACACATTTATTTATAATGTTTTTCTATATATGTAGATACAAATTGATATGAAATTGAAGGATATGTTTTAAATAAGGGCAAAAATGAGTTTCGATTTTGTTTGGGTTTCCCAAATTGCTTGATTGATATTTCATTTACGAGTATACTGCAATTTTGGTTCTTGTAGTTTACACAAAACTACAAAAAAAATATCCTTAAATTTCAGTAAGTACATAAATTAACACTTTACTGACAAGGTTTTTGTTGATATCAGATTGATAGGCTGGAATAGGTTGTGCTCTAGTCCACTTCAAACAAGTGATGTCTATTGCATTGAGCCTCATATATGTGGACACGTATGCCACATAGATTGGGCTCTTCATTCTTACGTGGTTGGGACTATAGGAGGAACAATTGGTCTAGATGTAGAGTATTACTGCAGACGTTGTGATGCAAGGACTAATATGATTCCACATGTCAAGAATCTTCTCCAGAACTGTGAATCTACTCCCGCAAATTCCCGAAAACCTTCTTCAAAATGGAGATTTTGGAGATTTTTACTCCACAAAAATCTCCAAATATTTTTTCCAAAAGGAGAATGTTAAAACCATGAAATTGTCCAAATTTAGATAACTCTCCATAAATGATTAGTTATGAAATAGAATGTTTTTTATTCTTGTAATATCCAAAATAGAGAAGTTGTTGAAAATAAATATAAATTTTGTTTACAAATTTTAACTTTTGATTCTTTATTTTAAAGAATTTATTGGAATTCTTCTTATGCATGTGTAAATGTATTGTATTAAATGAAAGATTATAAACTTCATTTTTGTTCCTTGTGGTTTGACAAAATGGAAAAAAGCAATAGAAAAGAACTAAGATGTTCTCAAACTTAATTAAGGCTACTTTTGACATATTAGTTGATAAGCTAGTTGGTAACTGATAATTATGTTTGGCAAAACTAACTTATAACAATGTAAAAGAACCAAAAAACATAATGAAAATCAATCAGTTATAATATTTTAAAATATTATTAAAAACAAAGTTTTAATAATATAATATATTAATTAATTAATACAAACAAGATGGTAAAAAATTAAAAAATACAAAATATTAATTAAAACAATTTCAAATAGATTATTATATATATTAAAAACAAATCTTTGATAATATAATATAATCTAAGATGGTAGAAAAATTCAAATATATAATATATTGATTAAAATAATTTTAAATAGATTATTACATATAATACAAATATTTGGATTTGTTAAAACAAATTTTAGGAAAAAAAATCTATTATTTATGATTTTAAATGATCATTACATATAATATAAATAAATAAAAAGTGGTCAACTTTACATATCCAAATTAATCAATAATATTTATAATATATATTTAATAAAATATTTTATTAAAATTATTTAACACAATTTTATTATTTATGAAACAAAATAAGTGTAAAATTAATTTTTATGTTGCATAAATATTTTCATAATTGTTATATTTATTTTTTTACAACTAAATATATTGAACAATAATATGAAAATAATTAATATGATTAACAATTATTGTAAATTATTAATAAATAATATTAATATATGATTTATAACTAAAATTAATAATAACTAATTTTCAATTTATATTAATTGATATTTATTAGTATTTGTTTATAATTAATGCTAATAAGTACTAATTAATACTAATGGATTAAAATTGAAAAAATTGACGCTAAACTTCTAAAACGCTACTTCAGGTAGTGTTTCAATAAACTAGCTTATGCACATCCAAACGTCTATCCTGAAAATAAGCTAGCTTATATGTATCCAAAGTTTAAACGTATACCTTTAAAATAAGTTAGTTTATTTTTACCAAACAATACCTAAGTTAACAAAATGATGCTAGGAAATAAGCTCTATCCTCATGAAGGTTAATCTTCAAAAAGAAATTGTATAATTGTTTGTTGTGACAAATAAAATAATGATATTGGGAGTATTTAGTTGTTTGATTTTGTTTTAATTCTTCTATGCACTTTAATACAATTGCATAATGCACATAAAGTTGAGGAACACCATAGAAAAATATGATAAATTTCATGGAGAGAGAGAACGAAAAATTGGAACAACAGAGGCAACATCGATGAGTTGAGACAAATGTGAATTCCTTTCACTCATATATATTCATTATGCCTGTTTTCTTTTCGTTTCTATTCTTAATACCTTCTCATGATATTGTTAGGTTACATATGAAAAAGCCTAAGGTGGCGTTTGTTTTTTAAAGCGGTGCTGAAGTCTGAAGTCTGAAAATATAAAAAAACCAAACAATTTGAATGTGAAAACTTCTGATCGAATCAGACATAAAGGATAATTAAGAGCTGAAAAGAAAAAAACAAACAAGACAAAAAAACGAACATTTTTCAAGTGAAAGATTAGGTGGGTTCCATGGAGGTGGCACGTCTAGAAGCTTCCCGAGAGGTGGAATGCCCAGAAGAAGAGAGAAAAAGGGAGATGTTTTTCATGTTTAAAAGAAAAAAACAAAGATAATATAAAAAAAAATTCAAATTTGAAAGAAGAGAGAAATATATAGTAATATATCACTATATCTGTTAGACATGCTTATAG
Source organism: Silybum marianum (assembly GCA_036898165.1). Classification (NCBI taxonomy): domain Eukaryota; kingdom Viridiplantae; phylum Streptophyta; class Magnoliopsida; order Asterales; family Asteraceae; genus Silybum; species Silybum marianum. Next base: position 4,938,993 of record CM072537.1, on the reverse strand, counting down.
ATCATGATTCATGATTTGTTTGGTTTTGTGTGTTTAATGTAACTCATGATTTGTTAAAAGCATCTACAATGGCTTGCAATCAACAATCTATAAATTTTAATGTTTTCATACAATATTAGATAAATACATCACAACCTTTTAACAAAATAAGAATTTTAATAAACCTTTGTTGCCTTGTTGGCACAAAATTTCTTATAAATTTGTATATACCATTTCACCGTCATACTTGTTATAAATCAAAATTTTTACTATTTAAATATTAATTTTTATTTCAACATTGCAAGTAATAAAAAACAAGATAAATATATGTTTTTTTCGTTTATAAATAGTTTATGAATATAACTTATGGATAATTATACATGTTATTTAAAATCGAACTTATTTAATATAAACTAAATTTAATAAAATATAACTTATAACTATCAGTTTATACTTTTTTATATTTATTGTAATTTATGTATATAATATATAAACATAAAAAACCTACAAAAACTCATTCTACTTTTAAGGACCTTATCTTATAAGAGCATCCGCAATGCATAACCCTTCTAAAGGCTTTTTACTTTTGCCACATCAGCTTTTCACTAACACTTTTTTAACAAAAACCTATTTTGCAAATCTTCTCCAATGCAAAAAAACCTTTTCAAAAACTTTTTCATCAATTACATTATAATCTACCCTCATCTATTTAAAATGTTTTACAAAAGCCCCTCGTTTAATTTGCCATTTTAAAGTTCACTTCGTATTTCTTGAAAACAAAATTTACTTAACATTAAAAAAATGAGTTTGTTAAAAAAAATGAAAGACGATTAACATATTATATGATCTTTAGATCTTTTTTAGGTATTTGATATTGGTGTCATTTTGATTGTTTTGACGAGAGTTTTTTAATAATGTATTTTGTTATAAAATATATTTAGTTTTATTATAAATATTTAATAAGTTAGATTAATTAATTAAAATATGATAAAGATATAAAATAAAAATATGATTAAGGAGGGGGGGAAATGAAAATTTTCTTACAAAAAGTCTTTAACAGAAAAGGTTGAAGTTTTATAACCTTTTCAATAAAAAACCTTTTACTCCAATTCATCAAAAACCTTTTAAAAGCTTTTTTAAATTCTAATAACCTATTAATGAGTTATGCATTGGACATGCTCTAAGACCTCAAATCAAACTTCTCGTATGATACTTACTAAAAAGTAGTAATTATGGATGATTTATATTGTGTCTTGTAAACGAAATACAATTATAATTAAATAGTAGAGGCAGGGGCGAAGACAAAACTTTCATGAGGGAGGCATAAGATAAAATATAAATTGCAAAATAATGATATTATATTCATAATATTCAGACCTTTACAAAATCAACAATGACCTCGTCGAGTTTTCTTTTTTTGAAACCTATCTATGATATCTTTATTATCAACCTTGGTAAAAACGTCATTTTCATTATCAATCTTGGGAGGTAAATATGACTGGATTCTAATTTTGACGACGTGTGGTTAGGTTAAAAATCAGATTTTGGGAGGTAAATATGATATTACAATTAATTGGTTAGCGCCTTTGTGGGTTTTAGACTTTTAGGAGGTTCAATTAGAAAATAAGATTGAATGGGTCCAAATTAAATAATAATTTATATTAAAATGCATTGGATAAGATTAGAACTCAGAACCACCTCCCTACATGTAAGGCACACTAGCCAGTTGATGCAAAAGACTATTTGTGTATTAAATTAAATGATATTGTAGAATAATTTATTAAATTATATCTACATTAATAGTTTTTTTTGATTTTAGGGGATGCCCATGCCCCCTCTGGCTCTATGTTGGCTCCACCCCTGATAGAAACCATCAAAAAGTAAGTATAATTTAAAATGCTTTTAACTTACAATGAAACAGTATAGACCATTAAAAAGTATGTACAACATGAAATACTTATATTAAAAATGATCTCAAATTAAATAATAACATTAGTGAAAGAAGTTTAGGAGTGGTTGAACAGAAAATTTTGATTTTGTTCACCAAATTAGAGTTAATTTCAAGATTCCCACTAACCATAATTTTGAAAATTTGGTAACCATTAACTCCTTCAAGGTGCATGTTTTCTTCACCAAACTCCCCATTTTCATGACGGACTTGATGCTAACCTTTCTTCTAAAACATTAATTTTATATCTATATCTATATCGAGCTCAATTATTTCTTAACCATATAATTAATGTTAACTCTATAAACTAGCTTAAAGCAATCAAATGTCGAATCCTTTTCATGTTGCATCACACGCCTTAGTTAATGAGTATGAGTAATGTATACTTTATAAAAAGATATCTTTTTTCTAATTGGCAGCTATATAATCATTTACATATTTTTAGGGAATATAAATATGGCGGTTACTAAGGATAATTATAGCAATAATTTGAGTTTTTTTATGTTCATAGTGAATCATCAAGGCATATAGTTCTTCTTCATATATGAACGTTATAAACAGGGTCATATCTATCATACATTTAAGGTTTGTTCACATCTGAAACTGTTTCTATATGAAGCTTTTTACATAGGTTTATTTGTAAACCTCTTACAAAGGTGTTCATTTTTATGAACAAACAATGTCCCAAAATGACCACGTTTCCTAAACCAACTTCTTTTATAACTTTACAAAAATACCCTTTGTTCACTTATGATTCCTAAAATGAACGCACATTTCATTAACAAATATTACAACATTGCCACTCATTCAATCTAATATCTTGATTGAAATTTTTAATAAATGATATTGGTTAACAAAGTTTTCACTAACTGTGTTGGTTAACAAATGTAGAGGTCTCTATCTAATATACATATATATAGAGAGAGAAAATTCAAATGTGAACTTAAATTTGGTTGCGAACATGAGAACAAAAAAGAGCGCGACACGTGTCACACACCACAATAGAAATGATTTTCACCCACAAAAATCATCCAAAGAATTTTCCGTTTGTGATTACGCACGGATCACCCAAGAAATACTAACGGTTCCTGAAAAATCCGATGTTTTCAAGAAAATACCAACGGATTACCCAAGAATTCCCTGGGTAATCTGTCACTGATTTAATTACTCATCAACAATTTAGACACAAACTTTTGTGATAGTTTTGTGACGAATCACCCTTTAGCGACAGATTACTCAAAAAAATGTTTGTAGCTAAAAACCTTCCATTTTAGTAGTGACATTTAGTCTGAAAAATGAAGGGCATTCGGTATGAATAACAAAAATGAAGTTCATTTATTATTCAGTATGGATAACACGCATTCAGAGTGAATAACACAACATTCAGTCTAAATATATCCAGACTAAATGAGACACGTGACGCGTTTTTTTTGTACTCATGTTCACAACCAAATTTGAGTTCCATTTGAACCCACCACTATATATATATATGTGTGTGTGTGTGTGTGTAGAGAGAGAGAGAGAGAGAGAAATGATTGTGTGAGAATAGAAGTTAAAGTGAGAAGCATAATAAAGGATTTAGACTCTTGATTACTTTTAATCTGACCCTCATCCCATGAATTACGTTTGATAGAGAATTGGTCTAGTGCATCTCACACGTGTTGGTCTTCAATTAGAATTGATCTAAGATGGAGATTCCTTCTTACATTTCTCAATATAACTTTCATTCTCCCGTAACACAATACTCTCTCTCTCTCTCTCTCTCTATATATATATATATATATATATATATATATATATATAATAATGCATCTATAGTCGGAATGTAAATGAACTAGTTCCTGTCCAATTAATTAATCCAAGAGGGAAAATTAGAGTCAAACACGTAATCTTCTTCATATGGGACTAGTAATTTGGAAGCAAATTCTAACAAACAAGTGAAATACCAAAGGGATAACCATCAAACTTTAACTCCATCGTTTATTAATTAATTAACAACATGAGGTTGGATTCCAACTTCGACCTATGATGTGTTGAAGGAGATCTATATAATCTGATCGATTGCATAAATCCCGTGGTAGCAGGAAACCGTGGAAAATATACAGAAAAGACAGTTTTTTCTATTATGTTAGTATTTTCTATTTAATTCATATTAGATTAGTCTTAGTTAATGATCCCGGCTTAGTGAGTCCTTTCTTCCGTGATGAACTGTTGGCGCTAGTCCTACATTTTGTCCCTGTGGACCGAGGAGAAAGGGGGGCTCAGCGGGAAGAGGATTGTACCGTGAGAGAACCAAGCAGGTCAACCTTTCAAATATATATACAACATGGATTCTGGCAATGCAATGTAGTGGTACTCTCATGACGATCCAAATATCATCCATAAACCTTCATATAAAATTAAAATTAAATAGTTGATGTTATTCATGCCATTTCGTTAAGAGTCTTTTAACATTGCATGATGTTTAATTTGAAACTCCTAAAACTCGGATCAATTAAGAAGTTAGGTATACGAGTGGTAGATTAATTGTATTATATGAATGAGTGATATTAATTATGGTCTTTGAAAGATAATATTGTGATTAGTTGTCCTAATATTTTTATTCTTGAAATGACATGAAACCTAATGTTTAACCATATGGTTGTCTATCATAAATGGTAGCAAGTCGATTAAACTAACTAGTCCTAATTTGGCATTATAGTCCATTCAAAGATTCAATAGTTACTCTATAAAATCAAATGTGAGGTGACAATAAAACCGTTTGATTTCTCACTATCTATAATATTAGTCTTTTTAAATACAACATCTAAAACCAAAAGCAACATTACCATTGAACCCTATTCAATATTGATATTATTTAACATTAAAAAATGTTAAATGCACAAAATAACAAAATACTTTTATAAATTTTTATTATAACATAGTATTTTTATTTTTCTTTATTATAACAAATTTTTTTCAAATAATTTATAATCAAAGCGTTGTATTTTGAAAAATATACACATTATAACAACGTGTTACCTTTTGATTTGAAATAATATGACATGACATAAGTTATTAGGTTTTTATGTCATGTCATTGTCCACGTATAACATATTGTTAACTTGATATTTTTTATTACAACATTGTATTTTTCGAAAAAAAAACTTTAAATATTATTGAATTATTAAATTATTTAAAATTTAAAATATTTATTAATATAAGAATATTAAAAAACTTGTAGATCACAATTTATCCAACTAACATTTAAAAAATGTTTAAAAAGTGTATTTTGTAACAAGGAAAATAAAAGTTATTACGTTTATTAAATGAAATATTATTTTGAAAGTATATCACATTTGTTTTTATAAAAAAATGACTTGACATACTTTTTTAATAGATATATTAAATTATTCATTAATATTTAGAAGATTTGTAAGATACATTTTATGTCACTACATTTTAAAGAAATGTAAAAAATATGTATTTTTATTAAGGAAAATAATTAATAAGCACTACATTTATTATAAAAAAATATTTATTTTGAAAAAAATTTATCAGATATGTTGAAATATATATTACTATAAATTTTCAATTTAAATATAATTTGATAGGACTGAAAACTTTTCGATCGGAAGTACTTTTTAAAGAGAGTATAAAAAACGTAATCCAGGTGGACATGACTAAAGATAAAAATCGAATGTCCCAAATTTTCATGTTTTATTCATTTCCATCAACCTTACGAATACATTATCCGAAAGAGATTGTGAACTTGAATAAAATAAATACAAAATATATTAAAGAAATTATCAGTCTTCATTTCACCGGTTGAATAGGGATGAGATGTGTGATTTTCAGATAACATATTTTTATCCAATGAATAATAGGTAGGGAAAGTGGTATTTTTTTGTGTAACGTAGTTAGAATGATGTGTATCATCCACATCACCTCACTTAAGTCATATAAACAATGAAAAATGTGGCTAATCGGTTTAAAAGATAACAAGCTACACATTGGTATAATCGATAATTTTTTTAAAGTACATTGTGTTGATTAAAAAAAATTAAAACGCATTGTTGTAATAGAAAAAAATGAAAGTCCAATACTATCATTTTTTTTCAATAAAAATATTATTAGGAATCCTTAAAAACCAACAAGATTTATATATAAATATCAAAGATTTGGCTCATATATCGCTTTTAGGACAACTTATATATCATGAAATGATATATATGGTTGGCTTTTGATCCTCATCGTCTTCACAAGTGGGTGGTGTGAGTGAGACACTATGATAATACAAACTATTAAACAATAAATAAGTGATTAAAAACAAATTAATCATATATATTAATACAAAGGTATTTGTTCGTACTCAAACAAGCATACAATAATATTTTCTTGAAACTAAACTTGCATCCTTTCTTAATATGCTTGTTATGTATTGATATATACACCAATTTGACTAAAGTTTTGATGAATTTTGATATATGGTTTAAGATTTTAAATTAATACGATAAGAGTTAATTAAGGAAAATTAATTATTTAACCATTTTAGAAATTAAAATTACTAAAATGACCATTTTTTCTCCATTTTTATCAAAATGATCAAAATACAATCGAAATACTCATCGAAATACATCTCAAATCGATTAGGTTTGCTAAACCATCAAAACGACGTCGTTTTGGGTAGAATCCTCCGCTAAACCGTTCAAATCCTCCGGTTATAATTTACCAATTTCTTATTTACATTTTACATTTTCTACCATTTAGAGCTAGTTAACAAATTACTTTAGGTATTTTACTTTTAATTTTTCGTTTCACACCCTTATCACATTAACACACATACTCATATATTAATTAAAATACGTCTAAAAAATACGTTTTTATTTTAACAAGTTACACCATTATAATCGTCTCGACAATACCTTCGAAATGAGCCCAATATTGAATATTTTTCGATTTAATTATATACTTTTAAAGCCAACTATCTTCTTGATCGGTGAATATAAATATTTTTCACAAAATTCGTAATATTAATTAAAATATAATGTTATTATTTTTTGTAAGTTGATCGTCTTTTCCGGCTATTAAAATATTATATTGAAGCTGAAAATTTTACTCATGAAAGGTCTTGGAGAAGGAGAGCACAAATTCACTATAAATTATAGAAATGACAAGAACACAAAAGTAGTACAAATTCACTATAATTTATATCTTATTTCTTTATATATCCATAATATTATACTTTGTCGTTAAAAAATAATAGCATTATATTTTAATTAACATTCCGAACTTTATGAAAAATATTCATATTCACCGATCAAGAGGATAATTGGCTTTAAAAGTATATAATTAAATCAAACATATTCAATATTGAGCTCATTTCGAAGGTATTGTTGAGATGATTATAATGATGTAACTTGTTAAAATAAAAACGTATTTTTTAGACGTATTTTAATTGATGTACGAGTATGTGTGTTAATGTGATAAGGGTGTAAAACTAAAAAATAAAAAATAAAGTACCTAAAGTAATTTATTAACTAAATCTAATGGTAGAAAATGTAAAATGTAAATAAGAAATTGACAAATTATAACCTCCGCGGAGGATTTGAACGGGTTGGCGGAGGATTCTACCTAAAACGACGTCGTTTTGGTGGTTTAGCAAACCTAATCGATCTTAGATGTATTTCGGTGGGTATTTCGATTGTATTTTGGTCATTTTGGTAAAAGTGGAGAGAAAATGATCATTATAGTAATTTTGATTTCTAAAATGGTCAAAATAATTAATTTTCCGTTAATTAATGCTCCTTAAAATCTTGTGAGATGAATATGTCAATATGTTAAAGAAGTGAAAATGATATCATTTAAACAATCATCTTTCTAAAGATAATGCATATAATTGTAGAATAGGATCATGTGAGAATAAGAATTAAGGTGGAAAGCGTAAGAACTGATCTGGATCATTTGGTTGCATTGTTACAACGAACCAGGTTCTTAATGTAACCAGAGGTCGTTATTTATTTATGGACTAAACTTATTAAAACCTGCAACCACAAAACTGAATTCATAAAAAAAATGCAACTACAAGGATGTAACTTGTTAAAAAACGATCACAACAATTTACGTTCAATTGGATTTTTAAAAAAAGAAGAAGAACCGTTAAAAACACTTAACCATATAGACGAAACATGTAATTTACTCTATTTTTTAACAGTGGTAACGGATACCCTAACTATAATGATTGATTTAACATCTTGACACCCCTAACCTCCTAAGAAGCCAAAATCCCTTTGAACAATTTTTACTATTATTAGATATGATAACCCATGATAATTTTGTTTAATTTGATATAAACTTATAATATTTTAATGATCATATGTTCGAATGTAATAGAATATCGGTAAAGACACTTTATCTATCAAACACATATGCCAACTAGATAGGACTTTTGTGTACTTGAAAATTTTAGTTTTAGTCTCAAAGAGGATTAGGGTTCTTTGTGATCTTTTTTATAACCAAGTATTTGACTTGTTGACAATTTTAATTCTTTTGTTCACACAAATATATTTATGGGAGTAGAATAAGGTTGAAACCCTGTAAAGACCCCTGCATTAGATATAAAAATAGGATCACTAAAAATATCCGAATGAATATCGAGAAAAGAACAACCATTGATATATGTTTTGATAAGGAAGATGATGAATAGTGACAATAGATGCTTTGATAGGATCATTAAAAATATCCGAATCGGTCCAATCCGTCGGATGCATAGTACTGCATACCCATGTCTAAACATGCATTATAGCCGATCATGGAAACATATTTCCAGTTACAATCTAATATATTAGAGGATGCCGTAAATAAAAAACAAAGAACATATACCCATGAGGCCATGACTAAAACGCTTATTAAATTAGTCATATTGTTCAAATATTTTTATGTGTAAAACTTAACTGATGGTTAGTCATATAATAATTTAAATTTTTTATGTGGAATATGTAGATGATTCAACGTAAACATAGTGAAGTACCATTTTCTGAATTTATTTACATAAAATATGAAGATGGAAAAATAACCTTTGAGAGTTAGCTCAACCGTTTTTAAGAAAAATTCTTAAAGGTTATTAGTTCTACAAATGTCTAAAAGTTTTTCTTCCCCTTATAATTAATAGAGTTAAATTCAAATTTGGTCCCTGTGGTTTACAAATTATAACGGATAAGGTCCCTGAATGATTTTTATAACGAATAACGTCCCTGTGGTTTCCATTTTATAACACGTAAAGTCCCTCAATCTAATTTTTCCGTTAAATATAACATTTTTAACATAATTTCTTTATTTTTCCATTTTTCAAACCATATGGACCAAATCTGTAATTTACTCTAAACTATATACATATATTTATATTTTATGTATTGTATAAGTATATTTGCATTTCATTAATTATATAAATTACATATTTTGTTAATTGTATAATTTTCTTATTTTATAAATTATACTACATATTTATAGGCACCTTATAATATTACTAAAAAATATTTATACTTTATATATTTATGATATATTATATTTATCTTTTATAAAATTTATTTTCTATTTATATTTGTATATAAAATATAAATAATTTTATAAAATGTATCGAATATTCGGTTTTTGTTAAAAACACTAAATCAGTTCATCATACAAATTATATACATATATGGAAGATTCAAATAAATAAAATAAATACAAATATAAAAAATATAAAATATAAATACAAATACAAAGCAAATTCTATAAAATATAAATATAATATAAGATGTTGGTTCATTTACAAGCTGGATGAAGAGTACAAACTCGTACAAGGCAATGTAAAAATAATTTTTTTTCATCATATGCTATGATTTAAGATGTTATTACACATATGTTTGTTTCATAATGTAAACTTTCACATGTATTTATTTTCATAAGTTAAAAGTTTATCATATATTTGTTTCATAATGTAAAAGTTTTACATGCATTTTTCACATATAACTTTTTCATAAGGTGAAACAAACATATGTATAATAACATCTTAAATCATAGCATTTGATGGAAAAAAATAATGAAAAAAATTATTTTTGTATTGGTTTGTGAGTTTGTATCCTTTATCCAGTTTGTAAATGAACTGAGATCTATAATATAATATAATCTTAAATATACAAAAGATTACTAATCTATAGATATAAATATATACAGTAAATATAATATAAAAATTAAATTCAAACACGTACAACATCGATGTCATCAAGATGATTCTCCAGAAAATGTACCGCCTAATCTTCGTTATCATCTCTATTCACTTCATATATATATATATCTATGAATTATTAATTATTTGTATATTTAAAATTATATTACATCTATATTTTATAAAAAAATTATATTTATATTTTATATTTTTATATATTTTGTGTATTTAAATATTTAATGCATGCAATTTGTATATTGACATGATTTAATGTTTATAGCATAAATTGTATCTTTCATATATTTTATTAAATTATTAATATTTTATAAAATATAAATATAATATATTATATGAATATACAAAATATAAATAATTTATAAAATATAAATGTAATATAGTTTATAAAATATGAAAATTATATAATTAATAAAATATGTAATTTATATAATTAATGAAATAAAAATATAATTATACAATACATAAAATATAAATATATGTATATAGTTTAGAGTAAATTACAGATTTGGTCCATGTGGTTTGAAAAATGAAAAATAAAGAAAATATGTTAAAAATGTTATATTTAACAGAAAAGTTAGATGAAGGGACCTTATGTGTTATAAGATGAAAACCACAAGGACGTTATTCGTTAAAAAAATCATTGAGGGACCTTATCCGTTATAATTTGTAAACCACAGGGACCAAATTTGAATTTAACTCTAATTAATAACATCGTGGCTACTTTTTAAAATAAATAAAGAAATAGGAAAATCAACGTAGTAATGACGAAAGCAGTGAGGTTATGCTAAGTAAGAGAGAGAAGACTTCTAGAGTAAACTTTAAGAGAATTGCAATTGAACCCCTCTATTTACATATTATTTCTCAATTAGATCTTCAATTTGTATCAAGGGCTTACTGTTGCAATTTGCACTACATAATTACATAGTTATACCTTATAAATTTTAAATAGATTTATAATTTATTTAAGTTTATTTTGATATTTTTTAATTTATTGTGACATGTTTTGTACGAAACATCATGTTTTATTATTAGTGATTTATTTTAATTATATTAAAAAATGGTAAAATTGACTGTAAATTTTCTAATGTCATTTTTTTGTTACTTCAAATGATTTATTAGCTAGGTTTTAATTTTTCATCAAACATAATTGATTTATCAACTAGCTATTCAACTATCAATTAGCTTATCAGCTTACACTAGCTTATTTAGTTATTAAGAGCATCTCCAACAGCTATTGTAAAATAGAAAAATGTAGGATTTTAGCAATTTAAGTGCTCCAACAGCTATGGTATATCAATTGCTAATATAGAAAAATGGAAAAAAGAGAAGAAAAATCTCTAAATTTAGAGAATCTCTAAAATATATAGAAGAGAGAGAAACAATATTTTAATTATATTCAACCAATCAAAATAATTGAAGTTAAGTGTGTAGAAGAGAGAAATAATATTTTATTAAATGATGGAATATTTTATTAATATTGTTAATGATAAAGTTGCTAAAATAGAGTAGTTGTTGGAGTTGGATGCAAATTATTATAGAGATTTTGACTTTTAATATGCTATTTTAGAAAAAATTTACAATAACTGTTGGAGATGCTCTAACTAGCTTGTGAAACATGGTCTAAATAATAATCAAATTTATAAATAGTTTTGTTTCTAAACTAATTTTTTTTATCATATCTTGTCCTTCATCTTTCATATTAAGTTTAAAGTTGGCGCCTAATTGATAGTAAATTATCATAATATCCTTGTTTTGAAATATTTGTGAATCTCTCGTGACATTATCTAGAGGTTTTTATATATAATATATATAATTTTAAAAGAGATTATAATTAAATCTTTTATTTTTTATAAGTATAAATCCATTTTTTTCTAGAAAGGGTAATATAGGAACGAAGGTGGCTCAAAAGAGCTCCTATAAGTTGACAATATTTATGAAAATTGTTATTTAATTATATTAACCTTGATTTAAATATAAAAAATGGAATTGTTTTTTACTACCTTTATTATTATTTTATACTTATTTCAGTCTTGAAAAGAGTACTTAAGTTTGCAAACCTCTTTTTTTATGAATATCTAAACAATTCTCTTAAAATCATATATAATCAAACAATGCTAGTACTGACTTTGGAAGTAATTTTGAAAAATAGATAACAATTCATTATATATTTCAGCTTTTTATATAATGATTATCAATTGCATGCATGCTTATCTTTTCTTATGTATAATCATATCAATTTATATTAATTTAATCAAACTGTAATAATTTTAATATTTCATTATTGTGATAGGGATGGGTTCAAATGAGAACTCAAATTTGATTGTAAACATGAGGGCAAATGAAAGTGCGACACGTGTCTCATTCAAAGAAATATTCAGACTGAATATAGTATTTAAAGAAATATTCAGACTGAATAAATACTGATCAGTCTGAATAATGTTTATTCAGTCTGAATATTTCTTTGTATATTAAGTCTGACTAATCTATATCCAGACACGTGTCGCGCTCTCATTTGTCACGTTCACAGCCAAATTTGAGTTCGGATTTAAACTTTCCTCTATTGTGATAAATCTAAAAAAGTTGGAGGAAAGTTCAAATGAGAACTCAAATTTGGTTGTGAACATGAGGACATATGAGGATGTGACTCGTGTCTGAATGTAAATTATTCAGACTGAATAATCAAAGAAATATTCAGAGTGAATAAAACTGAATCAGTCTGAATAAATACTATATTCTGTTTTATTCAATCTGGATTTTTCTTTGCTTATTCAGTTTAAATATGACACGTGTCACACTCTTTTGAACTCGCACCTAGCATATCAATTTATATAATCACTCTATTTTTTTTGGTGGCAGGAAGATTCCATAATTGTTTCTAAAAATAAAAGCCGTTGATTTTAAAAAACGTAATATAAGAAAAAAAACAAATATTTTATGTTGTAGTAATATATATATATATATAGATATAGATATCATGTATGTAACCCCGGTCTTCATCTTTTTTCAATTCAATTCCTTTTCACATCAACTTTTTACCACCCGAACCGGGTTGCGGCGGTTCACCCGTATCTTTCATTTATCAACAGTGGGACCAGTCTCTCTCTCTCTGTATGTATATATATATATATAATTGTTGGTTGGTGTGGTAGTAACTAGTAAGGTTGGTTAAGTCATAAGTGAGGTTATAGACTGGTGGTGGTGGTGATGGGAAGACAACCGTGTTGCGACAAACTAAGAGTGAAGAAAGGGTCGTGGACGGCGGAAGAAGACAAGAAACTGATGAGGTTTATCCTTACCAACGGCCCATGTTGTTGGCGAGCCCTCCCTAAGTTGGCCGGTCTCCGCCGTTGTGGCAAAAGTTGCCGCCTCCGGTGGACCAACTACCTCCGACCGGACTTAAAACGCGGCCTTCTCACTCAACCGGAGGAGCAACTTGTTATTGACCTCCATGCCCGTCTCGGTAATCGGTATATATACATCTTCTTTAAACATTAATTAATTCTCAGAATCCAAACCTGATCATCTAAAACTTATATCTTGAATTAAATTCTCAAAAAAAGGTTTATATATAAGATCATATTATTCCCCATTTGGTGATATCTTAGGTATCATGATTTATAATTTTTTTTACCAATTATAGATTATTATATACGAGAAGAAACTATAACGTACCCACAAGATGGTGGTGCTTTTCAAAAGACCTATGAATTTTTTATTAATTTGAATATCTAATTCGATATGTGAGCCGACTAATCCTAAGATATCAACCGTTTTACGGACATGATAATTTTTATCGTTATTAATTTATATATTTTGATATTTCAGTTGATAGTAATAAATAAAAACCCTTCTTGAACAAAAAAACCACAGGGTCTATAGCCTATAGGAGATTTTTAACAAATACAAATAATTTTCAAATTCGATGTTATATAATAAGGTAAAAATCCCAATTATTATCAACGAGAGTGAAAAAAGGAATAGCACTCACTCATATATTATTTATGGGTCTTTTAGAAAAATGTATGCCAAAAGTTAACTACGTGTACAGGGCGGAACACAATAGGGGCTTAGGGGAGCCATGGTCCCTGCGTTTTATCCCTTAAATACTAGATATTAGAAATATTATCAATAAATTGCGCTTAAATCAGATGATTATGTGTATATGGCCGTTGTATACGTAATACAGTGCTCTATTCTCCGTCATGTTTTTTTTTATAATGAATTGAGCTTATCAATGAAGATGTTTTGTTGAGTTCGGCCCCCTTAATTAGAAGGTTTGTGTTCCGCCCCTGAACGTGTAAACTAATTTTATGATAATTTAAATGCTTCAAACTATACATATATAACTTGTACATATTTATATGATTTATATATTAAATGAATTCGCAGTGAGTTAAAAGTCGTGATATACACATTTAAAATGCTTCTCACCAAATATCTGGAGACCTTTCTTTTTCTTCTTAATTAAAAGCATGATCGTTGTCGGGCGTTGGATATATATAGAAGAATTTCACAACAATTTATAAAAATGTCATTATTTTGATATAGATCTTTTATAGTATACATTCATGCAATACTATACTGCAGGTAATATATATATATATATGTTTGAAAAGCGATTACATTAGCTTTATAATTATATGCATATGGAATGGAAGTAACGAAATGCAATTAATTAATAGGTGGTCAAAGATCGCATCACACTTACCGGGCCGAACTGATAACGAGATCAAAAATCACTGGAATACACACATCAAGAAAAAGCTTATAAAAATGGGAGTCGATCCTGTGACTCATCAGCCTCTTCCAAATGAAACTATTCAGACATCATCTCCATCTGAAATTAGCAACAGTTGTAGTTCACAGCTTACTAATGAAAGCACAAATAAATCTGGAATCTTAAAGGAGACCTCACAAATATCTGAAAATGAAAATACTAATTCTTCTTCTTCATCTGAAAAGCCTTTATTTGAAAGCCTTTGTGATGATGAAAACTTGCTAAGTTATCTTTTAGGCGACAATAATATTGAACCCGATCCTCTGGTTGATCACGGGTCGAACCATCATTGTAAGGAGATGTTTGCATCATGGGATGAGTGTGCAACATGGCTAATGGATTGTCAAGATTTTGGAGTTGAAGATTTTCTTAACGAAATTCAGATGAGCAACTTCTCAAATGCATCAGTCAACCAAACCGATCTATGAAGAATTATATAATTACATATATGAATCTTATTAGACGCCAATGAAGTTAAAGTCATTTCATGGACTCGATAGATCTCTAATAATTGTAGATAAGGGTATATACATACATATATATATATATATATATATTGAATGCAATTAATACTGGAGTACTGTTGACATTCACAACAAGTTGAAAGAGAAGTAATGGTTTATGATCAGTATATCATAACTTAAATCTATATAAAGTTGGGTTCCAGTGAGAATGGAATTCACAGTGAAAGAAGCGGATCTATGTATATTGGTTTAGATTTTAGAATAATGATATGGTACTCCGTCATTTTAAGAAGAGTGTGGACAAAGCAACCCAAAAGTCATAAAATAGATCATTTATCTTTAAATAATTTTCTATTTTGTAAATACTTACTTGTTTTAGGTTATGCTCAATTATTCATAAGGTATTAATTTACTGTTTTAATTGTTCATATCGTTTGAATATGTCACTATGACAAATTTTAGTTTATAGTTCATCAAAAACGTTCAAAAGAGTTGACATATAAAACAATTCTGAAAAGTATCAAATAAAAGAGCTAACATGACAATTTTTTCAAAAGGGTCCTAAAGATCTTGACAATACTCTCAAAAGCATAGTATAAACTTATTACAACACTTGACAATACAGTATCTAAAACACAAAAGTATGGTTTTATAAATTGACCAACTGTTTAATCTGCCATAAACACTGTTGTTGCTTTCTTGTATGGTTTTGATTCAATGAGATTGTTTGTTGGTTTTTTGTGTATATAAATTTGTTTGCGTAAACTAATTTGTGTGTATAAAATGTGAAAGTCTTTGTCTAAAAAGTTTTTTGGTGGATTAGAGAGAAAACACTTGTTTTTACCTATAGCTATTTTTAGAAGTTTACTAAATAAATCTACTTTTATATCATTAAGTCACTATTCATCATCGAACAATCTTGTACAATTAATTGAATAAGTTGTGAGTAACTAATTATTAAAACAAATTATTATCGTTAATTAAATCTAACACTCGTTAATAAATTAAAAATCAATTTAAAAAAAACTAAATATTGGTCTCGGCACAATTGTTGTATAAAATAATTTATATTTCTATATTGTAAACGAGATTTTAAATACAAAGTCAATGCTACAAAGAGAATATTTATGAAAATGACAATGTTCATAATTTATATATTTATGTAAGATAATTATCGTCTATTATTTATGATCGATATTTTACATCAAAAACAATATTTTTTTTTACAAAATTCCATACTTATTAAACTGATTGGTTTGTAACGATATGTTAATTTGTAAGATAATTATGTTAACATCCCTATCTTATAAGATGTTTGTGAGTAATTGGAGTATGGTGTAGAAAATAAATAAATTGTGTATGGATAGAGTCGTGGAGATATGATAGCAACCCCTAATTCATATAATAAACGACCTATGAAAAACAAATACACGTGAAATTTTTACATTATGAAACAAACATATGTACAATAATATTTTAAATCATAACATTTGATGAAAAAAAATTATAAAAAAAATTATTTTTCATATTGATTTGACAAAGTTTCTATAGTTTCTACCCTTCGTCTAGTTTCTAAATTACCTAATATCTATATATATATATATATATATATATATATATATATATCGACAAATTATATGGATAAATTAATTTATCAAACATAAATCGTATATATCTTTGTATTTTTGTTCTCTAGAATCTGAGGGATAAGATGCCTTTGTTGCCGATTAAAGACCAACGATGGCTTTCCATTTTCGTTGAAATTTATTAGAAGGGGTTAATTTATCTACAATTCCCCTTAATAATTAATATTTCTTCCATCTTAATTCCGATCCAACTTCTCCGCCACTAATCGCAGTCATGTTGAAACCACTCGCCGCTGGCGTATCAGACGCCTGTTCACGGTGGTTTGGATTTGGAATCGGAGAGTTACCAACCACCATTCTTGTCATCGCTACTGTGCTTTCTATATTCTGGCTTGTATGGATACTGACGTCAAAGGATTCCCACAGGCCGCCACTGCCGCCCGGTCCACCATCTCTGCCACTCGTCGGAAACCTCCTGTCTCTTGATCCGGAGCTCCATTCCTACTTCGCAACCCTCGCCAAAACCTACGGTCCGATTACAAGGCTCTGGCTCGGTAAAAAATTGGGTATCTTGATCACCTCTCCGGCCTTGGCTCGTGAAGTGCTCAAACTCAACGACACCACTTTCGCCAACCGAGACGTTCCGGTTGCCGGCGTGGAAGCTACATATGGTGGAAACGACATCGTCTGGTCGCCGTACGGTGATCAATGGCGGATGTTGAGAAAGATTTGTGTTCGTGAAATGCTTTGTAACAAAACTTTGGATTCTGTTTACTCTCTCCGCCGGAGAGAGATCCGGAACACCGTGAACTACCTGTACAACCACGCCGGATCGCCGGTGAACATAGGGGAACATATGTTTTTGACCGTGTTTAATGTGATTACCGGCATGATGTGGGGCGGCACCGTGAAGGCGGAGGATAGAGGAAGTTTAGGAGCAGAGTTCCGGCAAGCCATCGACGAGATGACCGGATTATTGGGGATGCCTAATTTGTCGGATTTTTATCCGGATTTGGCCCGATTTGATCTGCAAGGAATCAAAAAGAAGATGAGTGTGTTGGCAAAGAAATTCGATGGGATCTTTGAGACGATGATTGATCAAAGGAAGAAGATGGGTAGTGATGAAAACAAAGACTTTTTACAGTTCTTGTTGCAGCTTCAAGATGGTGGAGATTCCAAAACACCTTTCAACCTCACGCACCTCAAATCCTTGCTCATGGTATATCCACTTTATACTACATCAAAAAAAAAATATATATATATATATATATACATATAGAGAGAGAAAAAAAATTAGGTTCATACACGAATGAAACCTATTCACGAAAATACGAGAATGGTCGTTAAAGCACAAAATTATATATGATTTTAGATTAAATTACCAATGATTCCGGACGACTTTTTCCATGCCACTTAAGTGGCACCAAAAGTCACCCACCCTATTAGTCGTAAATCATATATGATTTTGTATTGTTATCTTATTTTCTTAAATATATATCATTCTCGTATAAACCTGCCACTATGTATATATATATGTACTGGAAAACTGTAAAAAAAATGAATACTTCCAAATGATTTTCAGTTTTTCATTTTTTGGAAATTTTCTTCTTAACCTCCCTCTTGTAAATGCAGGATATGGTGGTTGGAGGGACGGATACCACTTCAAATGCAATCGAATTTGCGATGGCCGAGTTAATGAACCAACCGCAAATCCTAAAAAAGGCGCAAGAAGAACTAGAGACGGTGGTCGGAAAACACAACATAGTCGAAGAATCCCACATCAACGAACTACCCTATCTATACGCGATCATGAAAGAATCTCTTCGGTTGCATCCAACACTTCCACTATTGGTCCCACATTGCCCAAGCGATTCATGTACAATTGGTGGGTATTCGGTCCCAAAAGGATCTCGGGTGTTCGTAAATGCATGGGCAATCCATAGAGACCCCGAGATATGGGAAAATCCATTGGAGTTTATTCCCGAAAGGTTTATTGATAACAAGTGGGATTATAGTGGGAATGACTTCAATTATTTCCCATTTGGTTCAGGGAGGAGGATATGCGCAGGGACTGCAATGGCGGAACGAATGTTTATGTTTTTGTTTGCATCCCTTATTCATTCTTTCGATTGGAAATTGGGTGATGGAGACAAGCTTGATATGTCTGAAAAGTTTGGGATCGTGTTGAAGAAGAAAGTGGCTCTCGTTGCAATTCCGACACCAAGATTACCAAGTGCAACGATGTACGATTAAAATAAGTTTTAGTCCACGGATACGGGATACAACTTGCGAGTGATGTATGAAATATTTGATGTATAATATCTCGTATCATTCTATAAAACTAGACGCAATAAAATGTAATTTTGCGTTTGAAAACTTTTGAGTTATGGAGGCTAAGGTTGATATATGATTTGTGTTTTGCTTTTATTTTCTTAAGACAATTTATCAACGTTGACCGTATAAGAGTCACCGGATTAAATTATTAGATAAAATTTTATGTATAATTATGTGCGGATGTTGTATATATTGGATTCTTATAATAAAATGTAATCTGACCACTCTTATTCGATAAGATGCATTTATGTATAAATGGACCGGCATCATTTTGTTTTAAAATTATATATCATTTTGTATAAATGGACCTACTCCCGCTTATCATAGAAAATTGAGTAGACTACAATTTTCGTCCATGTGGTTTGATATTTATAAAAATATGTATCTGTGATTTAAAAATTGATTTTTTCGTCCTTATATTTTATTTCGCCTTTTGTCCCTTCAATCTGACAGAGTTAAAAAATCTGTTAAAATGAAAGTAACATGGTCTTTTTACTTTCATTTAATATTTAATTACATAATAAGAAAACTTATAAAAAGTTGAAAGTAAAAAAAAAACCTAACCTACCATAAACCTCCACGGCCCCACCTCCAAAAACCCATCTTCTAACCATTGTCTACACCATTTTTTTTCCTCCACTTTTACCAGGACCAACCACCCCTGGCTACAATCTTCCAAAACTTTCATAGATTTTAATTTTTCACTAAGATTTAGTAAGTTCATAACACAAATAAGTGAAATTGATAAAAAAAATAAGTTAGTTACTGTTATTATAAAAATATATTTATTATTTTTATTTCTTATAAGTATTTTATTTTTAGTGTAATTGTTTGAATGACCACAAGTTAACTTATAAAATATCTTATTGATAAGTTAATAAAAGAAAGGTTTTGATAAACTACCTTATAAGTCATAAGGTACCTTATTAACTACTTTTACGAAAATAAAGCCTTCATAAAAGGCAGGATAAAAAAAAGGCTTAAATGTCCACTTGTGATCCACATGTGAGGAGACTTAACTGGCCTCTACTAATGGTCATTGTGATTAGAGACAAGATAAGTAAAATTTCAAATCATTATAGCTGTCAATATAATAAAAAAAATCAAACAGAAGTAATTCGTAACTTTTGATGTACCACAAAGACCAAATGTATAGTTTACTCAAGGAAAAATGGAACATTAACATCAAAGAAGTTTTTCATGGAACAACAATTTCATTCTATTTTTCCGTACTTCTTTGCACAAGAGCTCGAGAAAGTATTACACATGTAATTGATAAAATAACAGTTTATTTACTTGTAAAGGTTTTTGTCTGATAACCTTTGGGAAGGGATGGCTATGAGCGGTGTTCTTTTCTTTAGGACGATGCCAAATTTATCAGAAAGCTCATGTTTTTTGTTGGTTGGCAAAGACCAGTCAAATGAGTGTAACAACGAAGCCAAAAGATACACTAACATTTTCTCTCCCAAACGTACTCCAGGACACTTTCTTCTTCCCGATCCAAACGGGATATAGTTGATATTATATCCGTTGTAATCATATTTGGATGTTGCATCAGGATTTATGAACCTGCCAGGAGTGAATTCCAAAGGATTGTCCCAATATTCAGGATTCCTATGTATGGACCAAACATTCACATATACGTTGGAACCCTTTGGTATTGTGTATCCACCTACCTTGCAAGATTGACTTGGACATCGCGTGATCAGAAGAGGAAGAGGAGGGTGTAATCGAAATGTTTCCTTAATCGCTGCATCTAGGTAATATAATTTTGGGATGTGAGATTCTTCAACGATGTTGTTAAGGCCTACGACTTCTTCTAATTCATCTTGTACCTTTTTCATTATCTCTGGATTTTGTAAAAGCTCAGACATTATCCATTCTGCCATGGTAGAAGTTGTGTCTGTTCCTCCGGTTATAATTTCCTATTTCAATTAATAGATATGATGACACATTCAAGGCATATAAAAAGTTAGACTTGTAATTCTCTATCAAACTAAATATTGAACATGCTATTGGGTTAAAAAGAGATATGGGCGTGGGATTACGTGAGAAATGAAGTTAAGGTGAGAAGCTTAATAAGAGATCTTGACCCTTGATCATTTTTAATCTAAAATCCACATATGAAATTGCATTTGATTCGGGAATTGATCCGGTGCATCTCGGTGTATCTCAGCCTCTGTACATTTTATCATAATATGTATCCAAAGGTAGAGATCTTTTCTTACGTTTCTCGTCTTAACTCTCTTTCTCACCGGAACCCAACCCTCCTAACTAAAATGTGAATAAAAAATCAATACTGAAAAAATAATGTATTATATAAGCTTTGTGGTTTCTTTTAACTTCCAAAAATGTATCATAATTGCTAAAATATCAAACATAACACCATATTTTTAAAACCTCTAAAGTTTCTTCTTTCTAAATCGTAGTTTTCTAACTTAAATTAAAAAATTAGTTGGATTGCATCTTGGATAGTCATTTTGTCTCCAGGTCGGCTTTCAACATAAAACACTAAAATAGAGTGGAAGTTTTTTCTTAAAATATATATATAATAATAAAAAAAAAGCCTTATAGTTTACATAATAAAGCCTTATAATAGAGGTTCTTTTAAGAATTCATTATTCAACTTTTTCTTATTATATAGCAGTGTTAATTAAGTCGACAAAACAAAAACTTTCATAGAGCTCTAAAATTATATTTTTTTTAATTATTTAATTACTATATAAAAACTAAACTTATAATAGCAAATTCTAATAATGATTAATAATTTACATTTTTTCATCTTAATTTTAAATTTAACTTTTAATGTTATGTTTCACGATCTTGATTTCCTAATGTCTTTCATTTTTTGTGATTTACTAATCGTAATCTTTAGTTTCTACTACAGTTCTTTTTATTAAACGTGTATATATATATATATATATATTATTACATATGTTTGCAAAAATTTCAAAATTTTAATATTATTAAAAAAAATGTTAAACATATTGCACTGGGAAACTCTTTTTTCAATTTAACATGGTTGTAAGTATATGGACTCGACTAATGAATAGGTAGGGTCATTCTATATGGACACCCCTCTAAATGCTATCTAGACACCTCCCTAATTAATTATTACGTAATCATGTTTTCATTTTTATCCACTAACCATTGCAACTTAATCTTTCTTATTTTTTTTTTATGTTTTTTAATAGTTAAGAATTTTGTTAATATTAATATTAGTATTTTTAATACCTTTATTTTTCTAAATAAATATTATGTTTTTTAATACCTTTTATAACGGTTATAACATCAAATATATAAAAACAATAGTATAGAAATCACATTATAAAATATAAATATTAGTTTACTATAAAAATATCAAAATCAATTAAATGTAATAACATAAACATAATAATAATAATAAAACTATAGGATATAATCTTAAAAAACTGGACAATATATTATACTTTAATATTAACTTCAATTTTTAGTTATCAAAATAAAAATAAGACAAAACCAATTAAATAAACTTAAATTATAAAACTGACGAAATCAAATAAAAATTAAAAATATCAGTAGAATAAACATATAAAAGTATATAAATTTAATAATATTAATATAATAATAATAATAATAATAATAATAAAGTAAAACAACACTAATTATTGTTGTGATCAAAATTTAATGATTGTAATTAATATAGATACATTAATATCATTTACAATTTTCAAAACTAGTTAAAATTACGTTAAAGTGTAATAAATTGTCCTATAAATTATAGAGGGGTGTCTCTATAGTAACATCCTTTTTTAAATAATAAGAGATAAAGGGCTAAAAGATGGATTTAAAGATTAAGAAAATGGATATTTTAATTAATTTATAAAAAAAAGGGGGATAGTGAATCTATTATCTACATACCGTGAAAAGGCCTTTTATTTGATCGAAAGTAAAGGATGATTCTGTATTTTGTTCTTTAAGCTCCAATAATATCTGCAAGAAATCTTTTCTTCCTTGTTGCTCTCCTCCTCCTGCTTCTTCTTCTTCTTCTTTACTCGCCATTCTCTCATTAATCATCCTGTCGAATATCCCTTCCAACACCATCTTTTGCTTCTTCATTTCTCGAACCACCCCCTGTAAATCCAATCTCGCCACCACCGGAAAAAAGTCCGACACGTTCGCCGTTGCCAGAAGCTCCACTATCTTCGAAATCACTTCCCGGAATTCCACTCCAAGATCATTACTTTTTTCATCATCAACCAAACTTTTCCCCCACATCATGCTCGTTACGACGTTCAGTGACGCCGAGAACGTTATCCCTCCGATATCCACCTCCGTTCCTAATCTTTCATAAACATGGTTGATGATTTTCCTCACTGCACCTCGCCGGAAAGTGTGAGAAGCTTCTAGATTCTTGCTGCTGAGAACTTCATAGACGAACACTTTACGCATGTTTCGCCAGTGGGAGTTGTTATCGGACCAGATAATACTTTGGCCACCGTATGTGATGGCTATGCCGGTCGCCGGTGGGTCTCGATTAGCAAAAAGATCGTCTTGTTCACGGAGTACGACTTTAGCCAGGTCTGAAGAGCTGACGACGATGTGGGTCTTACTTCCGAGCTTGAGCTTGAAAATAGGGCCATAACGTTGAGCCATTTTGGTGAATTCATGGTGCAGGTTTACATCTAGAAATGGAAGGTAACCCACCACCGGCAACCCACGAGGTCCCGGCGGCAACGTAGCCTTCCCGGATTTGTACCATGAAACAACGACGATGATGATTGAAACAGTGAGTAATGCGAGAATAATTTCTTCTTTTTTAGTGGTAAATTCCGACCACCATGCCCACATGGTATTTGAGAGCATTTTGCTAAGGTGAATATAAGTTAAATGTGAAAAAGGATGAATCTGTAGTTTCCTTTAAAACAATAATAGATCGATAGTACTGTGTATGGATATGGGTTATCTGGTTTTCTGCACCTCGCTGTTTAGATATGGAACCACACATATATCCATATATAATTTTAAAAAATAAATTATTAGACATAAAAATGTTAAATAATATAATCTTACTGGTAATATATAATATAATCCACAAACAGTCATGGTCTTTATCTCTTTGTCGTGTGATTGGAATGAAAAACTGAAAAAAAAAATCGAGTGGGTCTCAGTTTTCAATCTTCTTTTGCTAAATTAATCATTTCAAAACTAAAAGTAACTTATTTTTGTTTCAAATTAAACTATACACGTTCTTTTTTTTAGGGTGAGCACGGTGCGGTTCGGTGCGGTTTTTGGCTAAAACCGAACCGAAAACCGAACCATTCGGTTTTTGAAAAACCAAACCGTTCGGTTTTCGGTTTTTCGGTTTTCGGTTTTCGGTTTTTTTCCCCGGTTCGGTTTTTTTCGGTTCGGTTCGGTTTTAAAAACGAATGGTTTTCGGTTTTTGGTTTTCGGTTCGGTTTTCGGTTTTCGGTTTTTGGTTCTATAATTATTCTCTATTTTCAACTTGTAAATTATTTTAATATGTTCAAAATCATGTTAATCATATATCATAATGCAAATCTCATGTTAAAAATCATGTTTACGAAAACACAAATATCATATATTATAATGCAAAATTACAAACTCAATGTTCAAAATCATGTTTACGAAAATAGAATAATGTTTACGAAAATATAAAATAAAATCTTATATCATTTTTAGGTTAATTAATATATAAAATTAATTATAATTATATATATATATATATAAATTAAAAATAAAAAAATAAAAAATTTACATTTATTTCGGTTCGGTGCGGTGCGGTTCGGTTTTTAGCTTTCGGTGCGGTCCGGTTTTTTCGGTGCGGTTTGGAAACCGAAACCGAACCGTTTGGTTTTTCGGTTTTCGATTCGGTTCGGTTTTTTCGGTTTTTACCCCGGTTTCGGTTTTTTCGGTTTCGATTTTTCGGTTTTTTTTCGGTTTTTTCGGTTTCGGTTCGGTTTTTGCTCACCCCTACTTTTTTCATATCTAATGGCCGAAATGATAAAGCGATATTCACCAACCAAAGCCATCCACAGGGGTCGGAAATAGTTGGTAAGGAATGGGGGAAAGGACACACTAAAAGAAAGAAAAGAAAAAAATTCAAGGTATAAAATACTTTTTTTTTTATCTAAAACAAGTTAGAAAAATTGTATAAAAAAATAGAGGTGGAAATACTTTTTTCTAGATCTAAAAGATATTCAATTTAATTGTTTATAAATAATTTATTTAATGATAAATATTTAATATACGGGAAAGGGTTGAGACGGGGATGACGTTACACTACCCGTCCCCATGCCCAATCTTTATTTATTTCGATTTTTTTTTTAATTAAAGTTTGTCATTTAGTTTGGGTTTATTAGCCTCGCAAACTCAATGATCATCATCTACTAAATGCCGGACATTTAATTTGGGTTTTTTCCCTTTGCAAACTTAATGATCATCATCTATATATATCCACCTTTTTTCTGACAACTCATGAAATTATAAAAAGCTTGAAAATGGGTATATCATGTGTTATTTTACGTGATTTTTCTTTCATCTATGACTTGGATTTAGTGTATTGATTAACATATATTTGTTTCATAATGTAAACAATCTTTATGTGTCTGTAAAACAAAAAATACAACTAAAAAGTTTCACATTGTGAAACAAATACATACGAAACAACACATTGTGAAACAAATATATGTTAATCAATACATTAAATCTAAATCATAGATGGAAAAATATCACATGAAATAGCATATTATACACTAGTTCTCGAAATTATCACATTTTATTAGGTTCTCAAATGATTAAGACCCTATATATATATATATATATAATTAAATATATGCACACATACATGACACCAACCACATAGAGCATGGCCTTTATCTAGAAAAACAAAGAATCAACATCAGAAAAAAAAAATAGCACAAATATTCCCCATTTGGAACATCCACCAAGAAAGAAAAAACAATGAATTTAAGAATATCAATAACAAATTATAACAATCCTATATTTAATTATTAGTGTTTAGATGATAATATGGACTTCTTCAATCACAAGACACATAACTTCATTGATCTCACCATTGTGATTGAATCCTTTGAATGTTTTGTGTGTAAACCCCTTTCATGTGATTTACCCACAAATTGTTTCTAAGATTGACAAAATTTGGTACTACCTTATTAGTGTATTGTACGTTGAACAAGGAAAGCCGTATGCAGGGTTCATTTGCCAACCATTCTCTTGATCTTCTAAAGGTCTCTACAAAGCCATTTAACAAGATAACAGGATCGACACATATGATTATCCCTACAGAAGAATAACAACACAGTATGAGGTGATGGTGGTTCCATAAAAGAACAATAAAAGATAGTGGAGTTGCACCTATCGTCGTCTATGAAGGTGCAAGTGCGATCCAACATGTAAATTTTAAAATGTGAAGCTGAAATTAATCTAAAATTTCGTTAAACGATAACTTCAAAAAATATAATATAAATAATTTAAGAAAAATGTAATGTACTCCCAAAATAAAAAGAAAACAAAATACAAGCCTTCATCAGGTCATAACTCTATGCTTACACGTCTCTCTCCATCACTTGTTTGTTTTTATCTCCAATTCTCACTCATTTCGTATCCTCTTATTGCATGCCCCAATAATCATGCAAACGTGTAGCGACCTTACAATCAGCTCCAACTCATTCAATATTATAAACTACAAAGGGAATATAAGCAAAATGTAAAACTTATTATAACAATCAATATTACATAGAGTTTTTGTTAAACCTCATTTCTTTTGAGTTATTTAAAAAAACCTTATATCTCATATTTGAATATTTAAATTTGGCGTGAAGTGACAATTTACAAATCTTTCTTATATATTTCAAATTAAATATTTGATATTTATTTATGTAAATTTATAACAATTATTAATGTTAAAAAAATATATATCTAACTTGAAAAGGGGTTTTATGAAAATTATCGTTGTATATGTTTCTCTATGATTTCTTATAAGATCATCTCTAACAAATTTTCTAAAATTTCTTTAAAATGGAGAATCAAAAGACAAAATCTTCAAAAAAAATTACATTCATCCCTAACAAATTTCCTATTTTAGAGAATCCAACATTGATTATAATATTAAAATATTGTATCATTTATTAAAATATTAATTCTCTCTTTAAGTATTTATTTTTTTAAGTTTCCTACTGGACATCTCATTTGATAATCATTTTTAGAGTGAACTTCATATTTGGAGAAAAAATAACTCTTTTCTACTTTCTTCATTTTAAAGACGATTATGAAAAAACTATTAAAGCAAAATGCTTGCTCAAAATCCTTATTTTTTCTATTTTTTTCATTTTAAAAAAGTTGTTGAAGATGTTCTAAAACTTTTAGCTCATCCATGTTAATAATGAATAATAAAATTAAAATTATTGCGAACTTAATATTGAGGAGGGGAAAAATGGTAGTGGATTTGTTAATATCTAAAACTAAAAAACAATAACTCCTTATTTTCGTTTTACAAAATAATATTGTCTAAAAGTTGGCAAAAATTAAAATAAATTAAATAATATTAAAAAAGCATACTTTTTTTTTATATCTATATCATTATATCTTTTCATCTGTCTTTTAATCTCATGTTAAGTATTGTGAATTTGTTGTAACAATATACATGTGATATCTCACATGATTAGATAACAATATTGCGATCATTGATACCATTATATGCGGTTATTTATACACATACACAACATTGGTTAAATGATTTTTTTCCAAAAAAATTTATTCGTTATTAATACATAAAGCAAAGATTATTTCTAATTTGAAATGAGTCAGTTATATACTTTAGTATCTTGTTGACCTAATGATCATTTACGTAACCATATGTCGATGCATTTCCCATAATCATAATGATATATTTTAAAAATATGGCAAACATGCGATCTCATATCATATCAGTCAAACAAAGGGAGACGATGATCAAATACAAGTCGATTCCCTCTTACAAGTTAGCTACACAAATTGTTGGGTCACCGATGATTTGGTGATGAACCACCTTCCTTTGTATGAATGAACTTTTACAGGTTCTTTTGAAGGTCTGAAATATGCTTCAAGTATTGAAGAGTCAAAGACTATTCAATCAAGGGTTGTACATCAAAAAGTGGAATTTTGGATGTATCAACCAACTTCAATATTCAGATCATTTTGCCAAGTCAAGATTGGGTCACCAATATAGTGGGTCACCGATGGTACACTCAAAAGTCATCAAAAGTACTAAGGACATCAAATAAGATGAGGTCATCAAGTTTGATGTCATGGTCACCGACACTATAATCTTGGTCACCGAAATTGCAGGTATATTTTCTAAGGCTGTGATATCAAGTCACAAGTTCAAGGGTGTACACTTTTGGCATTTAGTGAAAGATGAAGTTTATCAAGCAAAGTGTACACTTATCAATTCCAGCCTTACAAGGTATCCACCGATGTGATACATAGTGTGATGTATCACTTAGCAATTTCAAAGAGATAAGTTCTTGACTCACATCAATTGCAAGACACGTGAGCCGGCAGTTAACTTGGGCATCAAGCCTTAAATAAAGACATTCTCTTTTATTCTTATAAAAGGAATATTTGTCTTTTAGCTAAAAGGTTTGATGGGACTTCACAGAGCATGAAGAAAAGAAGATAAAGTTATCTGACATTACGTGCTACAATGAATGGTTCATCCATTATTCTAGTACAAAGGAAGTGGTCTCTTCCTTTGTCCAGCAGATAATCTTCCAGCTAATGAAACTCGATGTTGTCCACTTGCATCCCATGCATGGGCACTATAAAAGGAGATGAAGTCCTTCCCAGAAATCTCACGCTTTCAACAAATCTTCAGAGTGATTATTTGTGTGACTGTGGCAAAGCTGTGTGCTATAACAGTATTGTTTTAACTTCCTTAGTGTATAAGTTAATTACTGTTATCTGTGTGTTTAGTTTGATAGAATAGTGTGTCTGTTCTTTTCCACATCAAACTATCTGTGTGTAAATTTTTAATATTTATATTAAAAAATTTAAAAAGAGTATATTCTGTGTGTTTTATATTCAACCCCCCTTCGACAAAACCCTCTCTTAGTTAGCCATCTCTCCTTGGGGACTAACACAAATGATTGGTGATTTTTGATAGTTGTAGAAAGCAAGAACTTAACAAAAGAGACACACAACGTAAAGTGAAAGCAATAAATGATGGAAAGTAAAATAATTAACTAACTATCTATGATTCAATTTTCTTAATTAGATTTAGGTGTCGTTTGTTTTTTAAGAGGTGCTAAAATCTGAAGTCTAATTTCAGTTATGTAATGTTATAAAATGTCTAAACGAATCCGAAATAAGTAGTGATTAAGAGCTTAAAACGAAAAAAAAAAAAAAAACAAAGCCTTAGAGCAGCTAAATACATGAAACCAGTGGCGGATGTATGTAAGGTGGTGGTGGATCATGGGTGGGTGAGGGGATGGGACCCATTAGAATTTTTTTATTAAGGGTTTAAAACAAGATTTTTATTACCATCCCTCCACTAAATATTTATAAGTGACCCCACAATCTTAAAAAATAACCCAGAAAAAGTTTCTTAAAGTAAATAAAAAACCAAAAAATTCTTTTAAAATCAATCATAAAAACCGAAATCTTAGAAATCAACAAAAACACTAAAAAAATCCTTTAAAACCAATAAAAAAGACTTAAAAATCTCCGAAAACAGTGTAATTAGACTAAAAACATGTCGCACAACTTTACGAATTTATTATGGTTCGCTGAGACCAACCCATTCGAAAGCTCCATCAAAATTTCAGGAGCCTCGCGTGAAAATGTGATTACTAAACTACTTATAACAAAGCCACACAAGAAATAATAGTTATTTGGGCTTGGTAAAAGAACTTGGAATTCTAACAGCACAAATTCACCCAAGTTTCTAAACTTATCCCAATGGATTATGGAATCAACAATAATCTTAAAACCGTTTCGAATTAGCGGTTGAGTTTTCTTACGTTTTAGATAGAGAAAAAGTTGAGTTTGCCGATTGTAAACCAAAAATGAAGAGCTACACTTATTTATTTATTTATCTATGAGGAGAGAGATTCATTTGGGAAATGATAAGTATTTGAAAAGTAAAGAAATGATCCTAATCCTTCATACAGTCAATAATTAAGGCATTGACCGATCAAAATATACGACTTTGACCGGTCAAAATTTGCGGTTATGCGAAAAAATAGAGGGATGATTTAGTAGTTCTTACGAATAGACGGCATTCATATGTGAACCTGTGTGATTCACATATTAACTATTTGTGCATATACGAATATTTGAGATTCACATATGAACTATTTAACAAATTCACATGTGAACTCTTATAATGAGTTAAATAGTTCATATGTGAATCACACGGGTTCATTTGTGAATCACACGGGTTCATTTGTGAATCACACGGGTTCATTTGTGAATCACACGGGTTCATATATAGATCAATTAAATATTTCATATGTGAATCACAATGGTTCATATATGCACAGATGGTTCATACGTGAATCACAGAGGTTCACATATGAATGTCATCCATAGCAATTTGTAAAAATTATAAAACTATCCCTCTATCTTCCGCTTACCATTCGACCTAATTATACGGTGTTTCACAGTTAAAGACGTAAATGCTGGTGGCACATTAACATACTAGGTCTTCACAACGTTGCGAGCTGGAACAATTGGATGGAGTCGTTAAGATTGACGAAACGGGAAGCAGAATGCCTAGAAACTGTCTTGTACACAACTCTATGGTCGATATGGAATTTTCGGAATGAGAAGCTTTTTGGAGTAATGAAACCTAAAAAGGCGCTGTTATGGGATAGTCAGTTACACGTTCGTTCATATGGACACAATATAGAAGTAGAAAGGGGAATATTAATTGGGTAAGGTTGTTACAAAACTCCCTACAAGCTATTTCTGTAATGTATCTGGTTTCTAGCGTCTTGTTAGTTCTAATAAATTTACTGTCGTTCAAAAAAAAAATAGTTAAACAATAAAACCAACTGAAAAAAATACTCTTTATCTTTTTCTGCATCTTTTGGTTATCGCTTCATAAAACCGTCTGCCTACAACGCCACAAGTATTGCCGACTGTGCTAAAAAAAGTTTAACACAAGACAAACAATACTATGATCTCGCAAAAACACTCGTGTTTGCAGGATTTGTACACATAATCTTTATATTCATGATGAATAAATAAAATCTAGACTTTACATGGATTGCCCTGATCATCAAATAAACTTGTCGTTTATTCTTAGACTTTAAAAAGAGCGATTTCGAAACAAATTTGTACTTATACTTAATAGTTTGGAACCTGTCTGATGTAGTGCGATGTAAAAAAATATAATAAACTTATAACGGAAAATTAATATGGTTACTCGTTTAAAATGTGAAGAACTAAAAATTTATATTTAAACATAAATGGATAAATATGCTAAATTAGTATTAAAAGCATGTGTCTCTAGAGAGAAAATACACTATGTTTTATTATAATTATAAAAACTATTTTGTTAAACAAACCCCAATTATACCAACTCTTTCAAAAGATATAAATTACATTTCTACATTCTACGAGACGAGAATAAAAGGATAAAAAACCAATTCTCTTATTAACTCACGTGGAACTTGTTTTTAGTAAAAAATTCTTGCAAAATCATAACTCATAATTTAGTGGTGATTTATATATCCATATTCTTTAAAGACTTTAACTTAACATTTTACCCTTCATAACAAGATAACGAGAAGAAAAAAATCAAATACTTAAAAGCATTTGAATATCGCTATGAAACCAAAGCTCTTTGCTCAGTTTATAGGCATGAATCTCATTTCATCTATTGTTGTTTCACCCGTGAGATATGTTTTCAACAAAAAAAATTCTAAATAAAACATAAGTTCATTACATTAATAACTTTGTAGCAACTGGTTAATTAATAGATCAACGGATGATGCATTTTTTAAATTTAAAAGTATCTAAATGTTTTCTAAGACAATATGGATTTGTAAAGTCTAATCGGTCGACAAACTTTTTTATTATAATTTTTTTTTAATACCACACTCACTTAAACCTAATTATAATTAATAATTTTAATATCAAACTCATTTAAACCTAAATATAATTAATAGTTTTTATGCAACGAACATATTTTTCGGTAGTATTCATAAATAAATGATATTTTCTTCGTAGTAGTTATTAACACATTTATTTTGGTACACTTACACCAAGAAAAAGGATAACGATCGAAATCACAAATTTTATTTCTCGTGAAATTATGTCAATAATATATTTATATAGGGTTATTCAAAAAAAAAATATATATATATATATATAGAGGAAAGTTCAGATGTGAACTCATTTTTTGTTGTGAACGTGAGGACGAATCTCAGCCACTTATCCGGTCAATAAAGCGCGAACTTTGACGCAGTTTCCTCCTTTAATAATCTCCACCCTCCCATGAATTGCGTCAATCCTCCGTGATCGCGTCCACCATAACCGAAGATGTGTGGTTGAGATTCGTCCTCACGTTCACAACCAAAAATAAATTCACATTTGAACCTAACCCTATATATATATATATATAGATAGATAGGGACGTATATTTAATTAGTTATATATTTCAGTGGTGGACGTTGGAAAATGGGTCGTCGCATTGATATGGGATCTTGCGAAGATATGATTGGGATTAAAATAATTGATGAGAGATCCATATGATGGATGACATGATGGACGGCTATCTAGGCTATATTGAGGGGGTGTTTAGATGAGCTTATTGACTTATAACTTATTAAGAATGTTTACGAAGAATTTATAAGTTAAAATTTTTGACTTCTTAAAAATGACTTATTTTCGATTTGGCACCGAATAAGTTGTTTTATCTGAACATTCAAAACTCCTTATTACCGGTGTCACACCAGAATAAGTCAATAAGTTGTTTCGATAAGCTCAAACAAACACCCCTGAAATGAGTGGTTGATTTTCTGTTATTTTTTATATTTAATTATGATGAATTAAGTCAATTATAATATTATTAATTTTAGAGTGAATACTTGTAATAGGTATAAACTTTAAATTTAATCCTTAAAATAAATTATTTATATTTATAATCTTTAATTTTTCAATCAGAACATTTAGGAGTGTTCATGAGTTAAAAACATTTGAACATCCCAAATTCTCAATCCAATATCGACGGTTTGAAAAAATTTCAATCCAACTAAACCCAAACAAAAAGGTAACCCAATCCAACCCGTTTGGGTTGGTCGGGTTGTGTTTAAACACAGTAAGACTAACATTGAAACATAAAAAACAATGTAAGTTGTGCTTTGAAATACAATCAATCATCCAAAAGAATATTCGAGTTCATCAGATAATTATATATTCCATTAATGTCCTTCTATGAGTTACATTACTCATTGTTGCCAATTGTTTTCGGTAACTTATACATATTAAAGAGAAATACAAATAGTTATAGAGAATCAACTAAACTTTCATTTTTTGTGAAAAAAAAAAACTAAAACTTTCATCAGGTTATTGGGTTGGTCGGGTTACTTTAGGTCTAACCCAATATCAACCCAATAGATTCGGTTTGCTCTAATTCTGTATCGATTATATCTCAAGTTATATCGAGTTGATTTTTTTCGGGGTGTGTTGATTGGGTTGGTCGGTTTTTTTAGCACCCCTAATAACATTCATGGTTCCTAAAATTAATACCGTCGGTTAGCAACCGTTAAAATTGACAAATCAGTCTTTAGACAGACTACAACCAAAAGTGAAATTCAATCTAAAATTATTTGTGATCCACAATTTTTAAATTATTTATCTATTAAATATTAATAATATTTTAAATACGTAGGAGGATAAATAATTTTTTTTGTTATAAAAAAGTAATTCTGTTTGAAAACTGTGAATTTGGTACAACAATTAAATTGATTTAACAATCTAAATATTTTTATGTTAACCATATTTAAAATATTTTTAATAAACAAATTTAGAAAAAAATGTAAATCACCATTAATTTTAACGTGAATTACATTTAATCTCTATAGTTTGCTAAAAAAACTTATTTATTTATCTGACGGAGGATGTTATCTAGGGACTTTGAATGTTATGAAATTGAAAAGTTAGACCCCATTAATATAGATAGTTTAGTTTAAGAACCAAATATAAAATTTGATCAAACCACACGAACCATCACCGACATTCAATCTTAATTTTATAATAAACAGTCAATATAGCATTAAACATAGCAATTAGATAGCAATATTACTAAAAAAATAGTTTTGGCATTTTCCGGATCCTCAACACATATCGTGATATGTCACACATGGTACCACTTTTAAAACCATCTCTAACCCAACTATTAAAAATCACCAAAACACTAAAAAGATCGACCTGTTAATTCTTATAAGGTGGTTTGATTGCTATTGGGTAATGACATGGCTTTTGCTTTTCAAAAATAAAATAAAATTAAGCACTAAAAAAATCAATTCCATCACAAATTAAAAAAATAAAATAAAAACCTATTTATATTTAGTTACGGTGAGA
Source organism: Silybum marianum (assembly GCA_036898165.1). Lineage (NCBI taxonomy): Eukaryota > Viridiplantae > Streptophyta > Magnoliopsida > Asterales > Asteraceae > Silybum > Silybum marianum. The sequence goes on along the minus strand of CM072537.1, from coordinate 4,904,111 downwards.
AAGATAAAAACAGACCTCCACTCTAAGATAAATTCTAGAGTAAACTCTAATTGTGAGAAAAATAAAAACAGATCTCCACTCTAAGATAAGTTCTAGAGTAAACTCCAATTTTGGTCCCCGTGGTTTAGTGAAATCTAAGTGAGAATTAAACTTTGATAAGTCTAGAAATCATCTTCGTGGTTCTCATTTTGCTCTGAAAATGATCCCTCATCATTAACTCCGTTAATTTTCCCAGTTACTAATGGGAGCATTTTTGTCCATTTAGATTTCCACCTATTTTTTAATCAGGCTCATCAAAGTCGACGATAAACCCATCTCCTGTTTTCTCATGTTAGACATCGATCAAAAATTCTTGAGGTTTCTTCCTTTATTTGATCGATAAATCCAATTCTCATCACCATTGATGGATTTTTTTATTATCAGATTCTCATAATCATTCTTTCCCTCATTCAATCAGAAAACGCAGACCAATTCTACAAAAGGGAAGTTATCTTCATTGTGTGCTTCTGATTTAGGGACCATCAGATCCACTAACGATGATAGCAACATCGGTGATTCTAGTTCTGTAACCAATTCTTTGATTCTAGTTCTCTAACCAATTCTGCAAGTATTTTTCAAACAACTAACTTTTGAGGTTGAAGAGACTAATTTCTTACTTCAAATTCAATATGAATTCTTTAATTGTTTTCAGAATTTCTTACTTGATAAAATGTAGCTAGTTAAATAGATTTTTTCTGTATAAAAAGTTCATCGTATTCTAAAAATAAGAAAGGGACTTTAGTATTTGGATGGAATTGAAGATAAGATCAAACCCTAATTTCTATGCTGGTTATATATATAGACGACTAATGAAGCTTTAATAGTTGAATGCCATGGTGGCTAGTTTTAAATGGGTGTTTTAGAAGGGGGGGTGTTGCCAGATTTTCTTCCATCTATGAAGGCATGTTTCTTCATAGAAACAAACCAAGCCACGTGTCAGCTAATGATGAAAACAAGAAACAAGCGTTACACAGGGTGTTACCTTTTGCACCATAATATATATCATATTTATCAATAAAATTAAGGTGTTCATGTCTATTTTGACTTTGTTTGAATGTTACCATACACATTAACAGAGGAAATGAACATAACTACATCAATATCCAAACTACTCTGAAACACCAATGTGTGTGTATACACATTGATGGGCCGGATTAAAAAATAGGGGGAAATTTAAGTGTATAAAAATGCCCTTTTTATTAAATGAAAAAATTAACAAAGTTAGTGATGAATGACTAATTTTAGAGCAAAATGAGAACCACAAAGACATTACTTATTATTTATTAGTATAATATATATTTACGGATTATAACATTTGTTATTAAAAAAGTAAATAATATATATTATTTTAATGCGGAATCTATAAATTTGGTATTTTTTGATGTTAAGATTGAAGATGATCTATTCTAGTCCAACCATTCTACTTCTATCTGTGTCTAAATTCATATTATAAATTTGGTTTCAAGCTACACTTTTTTATCTCTCTTAAAAATCAAATGATCGACAACTCACCTAAAGATAAAGGTGTGGTTTGAAAACAAAATCCCACTACAAATATACAAAAACAAAAACAAATACTTTTTCTACATTTTTCTCTTTAAATACAACCACATATGTTTCAATCTAATTTTCTTTTAAATACAACAGACACTTTATATTATGCAACTACCTTCCTTTCTCAGATTAAACAGTAATTCACAAAATGATAGTATCATATAGCATCTCGTCATGGTGGCCGGAAGTTACAAGCAACAAATACGACCTCACTCTCGTATTACTCATTTTATCAGTCATCACATTGATCGTTTCATGGTACAAATCCGCCGGAAAAGCTACGTTTCCATTGCCGCCGGGACCTCGTGGGTTGCCGGTGGTGGGTTACCTTCCATTTCTAGGTGTAAACCTGCACCATGAATTCACCGAAATGGCTCAACGTTATGGCCCCATTTTCATGCTCAAGCTCGGAAGTAAGACCCACATCGTCGTCAGCTCTTCAGAACTGGCTGAAGTTGTGGCCCGTGAGCAGGACGACATTTTTGCCAACCGAGACCCTCCGGCGGCCGCCCTAGAAATGTCCCTCGGTGGCCAAGATATTGTCTGGTCCAACAACAACTCGCACTGGCGAAACATGCGTAAAGTGTTCGTATACCAAGTCATCAACAGCAAGAATCTGGAAAGTTCTCACAGTTTCCGGCGAATTGAAGTAAGAAAAACTGTAAAACGTGTGTATGAAACAATGGGGACGGAGGTGGATTTCGGACAAATAATGTTCTTGGCGTCACTGAACGTCGTAACGAGCTTGTTGTGGGGGAAAAGTTTGGTTGACGATAATGATGTCGGAATGGAGTTACGGGAAGTGATTTCGAAGATAGTGGAGCTTCTGGGAACGGCGAACGTGTCGGACTTTTTTCCGGTGGTGGCGAGATTGGATTTACAGGGGGTGGTAAGAGAAATGAAGCGGCAAAGGATGGTGGTGGAAGCGATTTTAGACAGGAAGATTAATGAGAGAATGGCGAGTAAAGTAGAAGAAACAGTAGAGCAAAAGGGAAGAAAAGATTTCTTGCAGATCTTACTTGAGCTTAAAGAAGAAAAGACTGCATCCTCCTTCAATATCACCCAAATTAAAGCTCTTTTCATGGTATGTAAAGAGGGAAGAAGAGATTTCTAATTTGAAATTGATTGATTATATATTATAAATTTTGGATTTGTTAAATCATCTTAAATGTCAGTTAAAAATAAATTTGGTCAATTTTAAAGTATCCTAATTAAATATTATTTTAAAAATATATATAATTAACAATTATATTAAATATGTTATTTAAATTATTTAACAAATTAAGTTTTAATAAGTATACTTTAATGTAATTTATATAAACATTTTTTATAGTTATTGTATTTTTTTTAACTAAATGTATTTAAAAAAATAATTTAAAAATAATTTAAAAAATAATTAATATGACTAGTAATTATTGTGAATATTTACTAATTAAATTGATGTATAATGTAGAATTAAAATTCATTCATATTTATTTGTAATTACTATTTATTAATAATTAAGTTCTATTAACAAATAAAGTTTATTAATAATTAATATTTATTAATAATTAATAGTAATAGATAATAACTAATATTAATATTAATAAATGTTTTAATCGATAAAAATAAGTTCTAAAAACATTACTTCTAAAAGTAATGTTTCAATAAGTTAGCGTATAAACTAGCTTATTGGCATATAAACGTGTATCTAGAAAATAAACTAACTTATTTTTGTCAAACAATGTTAAATAAGTTGACTTGTAAGACCATCTTCAACAGATTTTCTATAAAATCGAGAATCAAAATTTAAAATCTCTAAAAAAATATTACATTATACCCCCAACAACTTCTCTATTTTAGAGATTACGTCATTCATTATATTATTAAAATATTATATATTTCTAATAAAATATTATGTGTCTCACTTAAACATTTAACTTCAATATTTCTTATTGGTGGAAGATAATAAAATAATGTTTATCTCTCAAGTTAATCATTTTTAAGGATATCTCCAAATTTGGAGATTTTTTTTTACCCTCTCTCCTACTTTCTCTATTTTGAAAAATGTTTTAGATATGTTGTTGGAGCAAAAAAATGCTCAAAATACCTATTTTTTTCTATTTTAAAAAATCTGTTAAAAGTACTCTAAACTATCTTATGTTTGCTAAACAATGTTTAACTAAACTTCAAATTTCGTCATAACTATTTTCGTCCCATATTTTTAAGTATTGGTTTTCTAGTTACTACAGTTTCATTTCATTTCTTCTTTCATTCGTGAGATCAAAGTTAAAAACTACTAAGTTAGGGAGCAATATGATCTTCTTACCTTCTTTTTTTCATTTTTATTAAATATTTATACAAGTTATTAAAGCTTTTAGTACAAATTATTTTAATAATTACTCTTATTTCAAAAAAAAATTTGATGAGGATTGCAAGCCTAACTTTCAATATCCATTTGATGCATTAACCCCCCTATTTTAATGAAATAGGACACCATACTTGGATCAACGGATACAACATCTACCATGGTAGAATGGATAATGGTAGAGCTTTTGCGACATCCAAAGGTAATGAAAAAAGTACAAGATGAATTAGAAGAAGTCGTAGGCCTAAGCAACATCGTTGAAGAATCTCACATGCCAAAGTTATATTATCTAGATGCGGTGGTTAAAGAAACATTTCGACTTCACCCTCCACTTCCTTTCTTGGTATTGCGGTGTCCAAACCAAGCTTGTAAGGTAGGTGGATACACAGTCCCAAAGGGTTCCAATGTATTTTTGAATGTTTGGGCCATACATAGGAATCCTGAATATTGGGACAAACCCTTAGAATTCACTCCTGAAAGGTTCATAAATCCTAATGGAACGACCAAATTTGATTACAACGGATACAATTTCAAATACTTCCCATTTGGATCTGGGAGAAGAAAGTGTCCTGGAATACGCTTGGGAGAGAAAATGCTGGTGTATCTTTTGGCTTCGTTGTTGCATTCATTTGATTGGACTTTGCCAATGGACAAAGAGCTGGAGCTCTCCGAAAAATTTGGTATTGTCCTAAAGAAAAGGAAACCACTAATAGCTATCCCTTCCCAAAGGTTACTAGATAAAAACCTCTACATGTAATATAATTTGTTTCTGCATCAATAGTATTTGTAATAATTCCTTAATGTTAATGGTACTTAAATAATTGTTGATACAATTTTAAGATGGGGTGGACTAAATGCACCTTATGATGCAGGGGAGATTGCCTAATATTTATCTAATATTTATTTTTCTAATTAGATTGGTTTCTTGGTTTCTTATATGTATTTTTCTAATTAGATTGGTTTCCCATATTTATTTTAAAAGTTATCGTAATCGTTTCCTAGATTAGGATTATCGTAATAGTTTCCTAGTTAAGTTATGTTTCCTAGATTAGGATTATCTTAATAGTTTCCTAGTTAAGATAACTCTTATTAGACCTATAAATAATTGATATGTTTAGATTATCAGGGACCTGAAATTTTGATATTAAAGTTAATTTAAGTTTCCCTAACGGGTTTCTTACTATGTTCTTGATTCGTTCGTAAAGTTCGGCCATTTCAGTCGATCTGTCATCATTTGGTATCAGAGCGAAGGTTGGTACACAATTGGCCGGACGTGGAAGACCCAGTGGAACTGGCCATCATAGAGGCGTCGGTCGAGGCAACGATGCAGTTGATCCGCGAGACCCACGTGACCTCGAAATCGAACGCCTTCAACAACGAATTAGAGACCTCGAGTTTGAACAGGAGATGCGTGTGGAGGAAACCGAATCTGATCCTAGCGTCTGGGACGAAGTTGAGGAGGAAGAGGATAATTCTTTCGCCTATCACCATCGGATCCTCGAGTTTCAACAGGAGATGCGTGCGGAGGAAACCGAATCTGATCCTAGCGTCTGGGACGAAGGTGAGGAGGAAGAGGATAATCCTTTCGCCAATCACCATCGGGGTTTTTTCGGTGCAAACCGTGATGTAGGGGTGAGCTCGGTACCGGACCGGTACCAAAACCGGGTAGTACCGAAACCGAAATTGTCAAAATCCAATACCAAATACCGAACCGATTAGTGAAATTCGGTACCGGTTCGGTACCGGGATTTTCGGGATTAGAACCGTTTGGTACCATTTTTTTGAACGACTAAGGTTTTTCACCATTGACCATCAAACGCAATAACAAAAACCAAATCACTTAACCAAACCGGTACCGAAATCCTGAACCGAACCGGTCCCGTACCAAACCGGTATCGAAATCGAAAGTACCGAAAACCGAAAGTCATAAATCCCAATACCGAATCCCGAACCGGTAGTGAAATTCGGTACCGGTACCAATACCGGTTTCGGTATGGGACCGTTCGGCTCGGGATTTCGGTCTGTTCCGCTCATCCCTACCGTGATGAACCTTTACGTAATATTAGGATGAAAATCGAGCTCCCGGGACATTATAATGTTTCGGCCACCGTTGCTGACTTATCTCCGTACTTTGGAAACGACGAAGCCGAGCATGACTCGAGGACGAGTCCTTTTCAAGAGAGGGAGGAATCTACTAATTTCCTTCCCGAGAGTTAGATAGCCGATTGTAGTAGAAGCTCTAAGGCCGCTATTCCAGACAAAGAATAGAGTAAGGCCTTTACCGATCCCGAGTTAATGAGTTAAGGAGTTTTTTTCTTACATACATCAAGTTCAATATATATTTTTTTGAAAGACATGTATTTTATAAAAGAAAACTAGCAAGAGTATAGAAAGACAAATACGTGTAAGAAATAACAAGAAGCTAGAAAAACAAATAACATCAATTTCAATATTTACTTTCTACATTTTCAATAATATTATTTGATTTAATTGTAACTTAAAAATATAGATTGTTTTGAAAATAATTAAGAAGAGAACACATGTCGTGGTCCTTTTCAACATCAATGAAACTTGGGTTGTATGCATACAGGTTGGATTGGTCGGTTTATGACATTTATAAACCAAACCCAATCACGAACGATGGTTTGAAAAATATAAAACATATAAGTTAAAATTGATAGAAAAAATATAAAATAATTATTGTAAAATGATTTTTTAATTATCTCATTATATAATTGACTTTGCCCGACTTGGTGGACATATTTGGCCGGTCAAGATTATGAGTGATCTGTATTACACTTTGTTATTTAATGTTACTTTTTATGAAAATTAATAACTTTTTTTGTAATTTTACACTTTTTTTAATTGTAGAATACAATTATGTTTATGATTTAATTGTTTTTCAAATATGTTAACAATTTATATATATATACATATTATTTTGTGAACCAAGTCGTTATTATTAACTTTGTTAACTAATCTAAGTCTTTCATTTTTGTAATCAACGGTTGCGATTATATAGAGCTTATAATTTGATAAAAAAATAAAATAAATTTAATTGTATTAAATGAAGGGCAATATAAAAAATGGCTCAAGTTATGATAAGTGCTTTATTTTATACACTTTATATATCAAAATACCTTCAATTTGTGGTTTTCTAAACTAAATGACATCCTTAAATACAATTTTGTGATTGGTTTTATTTTATTTATAAGAAAAGAAAGAAAAAGGAAAAGGTGGTTTATTTTGATTTTGGTGGTTCACGTGGCAACAATTAGCATAAAGAATTAAAAAGAAAAGACACATCTAATATTTGGTGTTGTGGTTTCTCGAAGCAGTAGCACCAAAAAGAAATATATTGGAACAAAGCACAAAGGCCCAGTTCATGGCTGCTGTCTTACGATCAAACTCACGTCGTTGCTTTCACCAACCGAAACTCACGCCCCAACTAGCGTCGAGCACTGTTCGATGCTTAGAATGTTCACGCTGGTTTAGTTCATTTTACACTCTTATAATTAATTACTTAATTTTTTTTATGTTATTTCTTTTTTTATTTTTTTATTTTATACATTACCATATTAACCTAAATAATCGTATATGAATCAGAAGACAATTAAAAAATAAATTTCTATTTTTACAAATTATACCATTATAACTGTGTGTCGTCAATACCTTTAAAATAAGCTCAATATTGAATTTTTTCGATTTAATCATATTATTATATAAATGAATACGTATCAAGTTATTTTAAAAGCTTTTACATTTCATACCTTATAGTTATTTATTTAATTTTTTTTCTTTTACTTTTTCATTTTACACCTTATCTATATTATAATTAGTTTTTAAAATTTATTTATATCCCTTATAATTTTATTTTCATTTTACATCCTTATCGTATTAAAATAAATAATTAAATTATATTTATAAAAATATGTTTTTCTAATTATATTAGTCAAGGAAACTTTAAAGTCAGCTTAAAATTATGCCAACAAACTATTTAATTATTTTTGTAAATAGTCATCGAAATTATGCCATTGAAAAAGTCAAAAAAGTCGAAATTAAAGTCATTTAAATTATGTTGCAAATAGTCATCTAAAAAGTTATATTTCAATGACACCAACAATCTTAAAATTATTTTTCTAAAGAGTCATCGAAATTATGCCAAAAACTAATCTTATTGCTTACTCTTGGTTGGTGTCATCGAAATGGAAGCAAGAGTCATCGAAAAAGCTTGGGTGTCATCGAAATCGCTTACTCTTCGGAGTGATTTCGATGATTTTGGAGTTAATGTACATAGTAAGCGATTTCAACGTATTTTGCTATGTATTTCGCATACTTTTTGGCTATTTTGGTAAATTTGAAAAGATAATGACTATTTGGGTAACAACTTTTCACAAAATGACTATTATAATTAAATTCCCTTTTTTTTTTTTTTTTTTTTTGCAAATTATATCATTATAATCGTCTTGTCAATATCTTCGAAATGAGCCTTAATATTAAATATTTTTAGACTTAATCATATTATCAAATAACATAAATACGTAATATATTATTTTTAAAACTTACATTTTATACATTATAGTTATTTAAGTAACTTCTATATCTTTCTTTTTTCATTTACACATTACCATATTAAAATACAAATCGTATATTAACTCAAATATATTTCTTTTTTTATAAATTATATTATTATGATCATCTCGTCAATACCTTCTTTAATACTGAATATTTTTAAATTTAATAATACTATAAAATTGTTTTTCTGTGAGTTTGAAGTAAATCTTGAGTCGCTCCTTGCAAACTCCAATTTATAAGCGTATGGAAGAGATCACTGGAGATGGAACCAAGACTCTGATGGAATTTTCTCGGTTAATAAGATGTACAACTTTATTCGTTATAGGTTCCATCCGCTTCCCCTTTCTCTGGCCTGCTGCAAGTGGTCTCCTCTTGTCCTGATTAAGGTCAATATCTTCGTTTGTTGCTTATTTCTTAACGCTCTTCCTTCAAGTGTTAACTTGGCTCGAAGAAACGTTGTCATTCAAAACTCCAATTGTTTTTTTTGTAATTCTGCCGTGGATGAGGTTGATCACTGCCTCTTCAATTGCTCGAAAGTCGACAGCCTTTGGAGAAAAATCTGGAATTGGATGGGGATCCCCGGGGAACGTATGAAGTCTGCTAAAGACTTTCAGACCAAATCCTTTTTCTCTTCTGGTTCGGTAAGGCAGGTTAAAGGTTTTGAGGCTATATGTATGGTTGCACTTTCGAGTATCTGGAATTGGCGCAATCGTATCATTCATTGTGAATATTTATTGCTCCGGGTAGACGTGTTGGATGAGGACCTCTTTCCTGGGATTCAACGCCAATCTCCTCTTTGGGTGTTTAATAGAGGAAAAGTCGGCTCTTGCGGTTGGTCTAATTGGCTTTCTTGCCCCCTTGAGTGCTTCGGCTCTTAATCTGTACTCCGCTTCCTCTTTTTCCTTTGTAACCGTGGTCTCTCTTTTGGAGCCTGTTGTTTGTTCTTAATAAAAGCGTTGCCTTGCCTTTTTAAATTTTTTTTTAGTTTTAAAAGAACATTTAACTTTAAGCTTCATTGATTTTATAAATAAAATCGTATTTTAATTAAAAAGATTGAAACTTATAAGAAACATAAACTTAATATCTTTGATTTACGAAAAAGTTTGATATCCCGATGTACTACGCAAATAGACATACATACTAGTTTTAATAATACAAAAACAAAACCACATGGAACAAATTTATAGTGTACTCAATTTTTTTTTTAATTTTATCTTTATTTCCTATTTTTCATACAACCGATGGCTTTATATTTGCAACGATTTTCCTTTCTCAAATTAATTTTAATCCACAAAATGGTATGTGACAATGACAGGAAGAATATGTGCAACACAGTCGTGGGGCTCTAGTAACTTTCCAAGAGGAGCACAACTCTTATGGACCTTCTCTAAATTTTCTTTAAAATAGAGAATGTAAAGTTAAAATCTCTAAAATTATTATCTTCTAACTCCAACAACTTCTTTATTTTAGAGAATCCATTTAAGAATTATATTATTAAAATATTCTATAAATTTATTATTTCAAAAATCTCTAATATTATAAAGATTGTTATTGATGGGAAATAATTAAAATAATATTTATCTCATTCATTTAAAGATATAGAGAAATCTCTATATTTAGAGATTTTTCAAAAATCTCTATTTTAAATAATGATATAGAAATGTTGTTGGAAGAGTTTAGAGAAGAAAAATATATTTTTTTTCTATTTTAAAGAATCTGTTGGAGATACTCTTATGTGAAAAAACAAAACTAAACATTTGACTGAACTACAAATTCGGTCCGTTGTTGTTTGTGGAAAATGATAATTTTTGTTTTTATAGTTTTAAAATTACAAAATTATCATTATTGATTATAATAAGATTTAAATTTTGTTCCTCTCCAATGGTTGGTTAAAACTTTCGTGACTTTTTATCAATATGATGAATTGCTAGAAATTTTTAACTACTTTTTAGAAAATGAGATGGAAAAAAGCTATTTTCAATAATCACGTGAACCAGATTTATAGTTTACTCTAAAAAATTCTTTTAATTTTATCTTCTTTTCTATTTTTCTAACAATCTATTGCTTAATATTAGCAACTACCTTCCTTTCCCAAATTAATTTTAATCTACAAAATGGTATCAAAGAGCATGTGGTCATGGTGGTCGGAAGTTACCATCAACAAAAACGACCTCACTCTCGTAATACTCACTATTTCCGTCATCATATTGGTTGTTTCGTGGTACAAATCCGCCGGAAAGGCCACGTTTCCTATGCCGCCGGGACCTCGTGGGTTGCCGGTGGTGGGTTACCTTCCATTTCTAGATGTAAACCTGCACCATGAATTCACCAAAATGGCTCAACGTTATGGTCCCATTTTCAAGCTCAAGCTCGGAAGCAAGACCCACGTCGTCATCAGCTCGTCAGAACTGGCTGAAGTTGTGGCCCGTGAGAAAGACGACATTTTTGCTAACCGAGACCCTCCGGCGGTCGCTATAGACATCTCACACGGTGGCCAAGATATTCTCTGGTCCAACAACAACTCTCACTTGCGAAACATGCGTAAAGTGTTGGTGTTTCAAGTCATCAGTAGTAAGAATCTGGAAGCTTCTCAAAGTTTCCGGCGAGATGAAGTGAGGAAAACCGTAAAGCGTGTGTATGAAACAATGGGGACGGAGGTGGACATCGGAGGTATAACGTTCTTGTCGTCACTGAACGTCATAACGAGCTTGTTGTGGGGGAAAAGTTTGGTTGCCGGAGAAAGAAGTAATGATATCGGAGTGGAGTTCCGGCAAGTTCTTTCAAAGATAGTAGAGCTTTTGGGAACGGCGAACGTGTCGGACTTTTTTCCGGTGGTGGCGAGATTGGATTTACAGGGGGTGGTAAGAGAAATGAAGCGGCTAAAGATGGTGGTGGAAGGGATTTTCGACAGAATCATTAATGAAAGAATGGTGAGTAAAGTGGAAGAAACAGTAGAGCAAATGGGAAGAAGAGATTTCTTGCAGATTTTACTTGATCTTAAAGAAGAAAAAACTGCATCCTCCTTCAATATCACCCAAATTAAAGCCCTTTTCATGGTATCTACTTTATCCTATTTATATTTTAAACCAATAGTATTTTCAATATATTTGTTTGATGAGAATTGTAAGTATAACTTTTAAAATCCATTTAATCACCTTATTTTAATGAAACAGGATATTATACTTGGAGGAACAGATACGACATCTACAATGATAGAATGGATAATGGCAGAGCTTTTACAATATCCAAACATAATGAAACAGGTACAAGATGAATTAGAACAAGTCGTAGGCCTAAACAACATTGTCGAAGAATCTCACATCCCAAAATTATATCACCTAGATGTTGTGATTAAAGAAGCATTTCGATTACACCCTCCACTTCCGCTTTTGGTCACACGTTCTCCAAGTCAATCTTGTGAGGTAGGTGGATACACAGTTCCAAAGGGTTCCCATGTATATTTGAATGTTTGGGCCATGCATAGGAATCCTGATTATTGGAATAATCCCTTGGAATTTACTCCAGAAAGGTTCATGAATCTTGATGGAGCACCCAAATTTGATTACAACGGATACAATTTCAAATACTTTCCATTTGGATCTGGAAGAAGAAAATGTCCTGGAATTCGGTTGGGAGAGAAAATGTTGGTGTATCTTTTGGCTTCGTTGTTGCATTCGTTTAATTGGACATTGCCAAATGACAAAGAGTTTGAGCTCTCAGATAAATTTGGTATTGTCCTAAAGAAAAGAAAACCGCTGATAGCTATCCCTTCCCAAAGGTTACTAGATAAAAACCTCTACATGTAATATAATTTGTTTCTGTATCAATAGTATTTGTAATAATTCCTTAATGTTAATGGTACAATAAATAATTGTTGATACAATTTTAAGATGGGGTGGACTAAATGCATCTTATGATGCAGGGGAAATTGCCTAATATTTATCTAATATTTATTTTTCTAATTAGATTGGTTTCCTATATTTATTTTAAAGGTTATCATAATCGTTTTCTAGATTAGGATTATCGTAATCGTTTCGTACATGTGATATAATTTGTTTCTCATCAATTGTATGTATAATAATTTCTCGTTGTACTTTTGTGTAATGTAATGTATTAATAAACGTATATAATACTTCTATATAAATAAATAAAAAATACGAAGACCTTTGTCGATCGAAGGCCCTGTATAACAATACCATCAACACATCCTAGAGTCAGCCTTAATGGTACATTAAATGATTGTTGATACAATTTAAAGATTGAGACAAAATGCACTATTGTCCATTAATTTATTTCTTAAATACATCAACTTCAATATTTATTTTTTATTTTTAATATGATCCGATCATGTGAAAGGTACATTATTGGCATCGATCGCCAATGATTTTGAGAAGAAATCCTATGAGGGCGTTTGGTTCGCAGAATGGAATTGGATGAAATGGAATCTGTCAAAGGAATTTGACTTTGAAAGATTTGGAATTGGAATGTTGTCAGGTTTGACCAGCTGTTTGGTTGACAGAATTGGAATAAAATCTGTTGAAAGAATTGGAATCTGTCTGTTTGGTTCACAGAATGTAGCTTCGGAATTGGAATGAAATTCCAGTAAATGACTAAAATACTCTTTTATTAAATTTAACTTTTAAATTAAAATTAGTTTAATAAAATAATTATTAATTACTTCAATTTTTTTAACACTAAAAATAAGTTGAGCTTTTTTACAGCTAAAAACTGCATAAAACACTTAAAAACTACATAAAACAGCCAAAAACTACAGAAACTGCTAAAACAGCAAAAATCATAATTTTTTTACAGTAAAAATAGCTAAAAACTGCAGAAAAAAACAAAAAACTACAGCAAGACAACATCTGTTAGGCAAAACATATTTTAGTTGTTGCAGGAGACGATTTTAGTTGTTGCAGGAGACGATGGAGAACCTAATTGCTAGGGGTGAGAAAAAACCGAACCGAAACTGAAAAAAAACCGAGAAACCAAAAAGCCGAGAGCCCAAAACCGAAAACTAAAAAAACCCCCCGAAATACAGAACCGAAATCCAAAACACGAAAATTGGAAAAAAAAAAACCCCGAATAAAATGAACCGAACCGAAATCGAAAAATCGAAAACTGAAAAAAAACCCCGAAAAAATCGAACCGAAAATCTAAGTGAAGAGGTGCCCGGCTTCTTTTTTTAGAGATTAGGGTTATAGTTCTTTTTTATGATGAGGGTATTTTAGGCATTAATAAAAGAACCAATTCAATTCCAATGAAATCTCATGGGTAAGGTAAGGAATCTCAAGTTGCCCCATTTTGTAATTCTTAGGAATTTACCAAATTCCAATTCTTGAAAATAATGAACCAAACAAGGGAATTGGAATCTGGTCAAAGAAATTCAGATTCCAATTCCACCGGATTCCATTCCATTCCGGCAAACCAAACGCCCCCTAAGGGTAGAACACATTTGTTTTTTCAACATTTGGGTTAGTGAATAGCAACTTGACCTTTCAGGAAATCAAAGAACTAAAGATAGAGGTGTGTAGTCGAAAACAAAATCCCACTGCGTACATAGCATTTTCAAGAGAATTTCTAAAATTTCTCTAAAATAGAGTATTAAAATCTAAAATCTTTAAAAATATTTACATTCATATTTAATAAATTCACCATTTTGGAGAATTTATCATTAATTATAATATTAAAATATTATTTTTTTCTCTAAATATTTATTTTCAAGAATTTCTATTGGTTGTTTCACATTATAATCATTTTTGGAGTAATCTCCATATTTGGAGAAAAACTCACTCTCTCTCTCTCTCCTACTTTTTCCATTTTGGAGATAGTTTTGGGAAATCTCTTGGAGCAAATTTTTGGTTTAAAATCTTCATTTTTCTCATTTTTGGAAAGCTCTTGGAGATGCTTTTATATACACGTACAAAACTAGATACTTAAGTAAACTAAACTCCAAATTTGATTCATGTGGTTTGTGAAAATAATAATTTTTACCCATATAATTTTAAATTTGTTTAATAATTTCGTTAAATAATAGATATTTTTTATCTTTTTATTGATATATTGGCTGTTTTTTAAACGGTTTTATAATTTTTGGTCGTGTTGTTTGTGATTAGATTAAAAAAACAAAAAATATTAAAAACTTAATAAAATTGTCAATTTTTAAAAAAAATTATTAACGGCCATTAAAATGAAAGAGTCTAAATACAAACCTTTTCGTTAACTACGATAATTATATTTTTCAAAACTGTAGGTGTAAATCTCATTTTCAGAAACCAGAGGGACCAAATTTATAGCATATTCAAAATATATTATTATTATTATTTTCTATTTTTCTTTTAAATAAAACAATTTATTTCCTTATATTAGCAACTACCTTCCTATCTCAGATTTATAGTTAATTCACAGAATGATATCAAAGAGCATGTGGGTTGCCGGTGGTGGTGTACCTTCCCTTTCAAGGTGTAAACCTGCACCATGAATTCACCGAAATGACTCAAATATTATTATGGCCCCATTTTCAAGCTCAAGCTAGGAATTAATCATTAATGATTTGTATATTTGTGAAATATATTGTCATAATTCATCTCTCATGATTAAATATTTTATATTATAAAACAATTGAGATATTAATTGAATCAAACATTTATTAGAGATTTAGAGTTGATGAATGATTGAAACTAGTTTGTATGATTTGTACTAGAGGTGAGCATCGGAACTGGGTATCCGTTTTTGGAACCGGAACCGCTTCGGAACTGCCGGTTCCGGAACCGGAACCGATGTGATTGGTTCCGGTTCCGGTTCTGATTTTTTTGGAACCGTTACCCGCTGGGTACCCGCTACCCGCCACTTTTTTAAATAAAAAATATTTTATATATTTATAAATAATAAATAAAAACTTAAACTTTATAGTTTGTTTATGAAATAATTAATTTTTATCGAATTAGTTTTAACCAGTTGTTTTATTTATAACTTTAAATCGATATTTTATAGTTTATAATTATATTTTTATAGTATGCAATATAAAAAAATTTAAAAAAAAAGTTGAAACCGGGTACCCGGTACCGGAACCGGTCCCATTGGTTCCGGTTCCGGTTCCAAATTTCCAGGAACCGTCAGTTCTAGTTCCGGTTCCGGTTCCACGGAAAATGGTCGGGTACCCGGTTATGCTCACCCCTAATTTGTACTGATGATTTTGAGTTTGTAAAATAAATGCCTTATACATATAGCTTAATCATTTGAGAACCTCTATGAGATATATCATAAGCAGTCGTTTAAGATAATCAATATTTTTAGTTATCGAGATATTCATTGTCATTTTTTAAATAAAATTTAATGTACTTTGTAGAAAAGTTCTACACGTATCTTTTTTCTCTCTCTCCTATCTACTTATTAACGTGAACACAGTAAAAACATACTTAATGTTTTACTAGACTGGTCAAATTGTGTTCACAAATGATGTTCAGATTTCGTTTATGTTCGCAACATATTGCATGGACTTTCCATCTTCCCACTTCCCCGTTTACCGGCCCCACCAACCACAACCATTGATCCACCCTTGTCCTATGACTATGTTTGACAAACCAACTAGTTTATGACAAATAAGTTAGCTTATTACTGATAAGGTAGCTGATGACTTATAAGGTAGCTGATGACTGATAAGCTAGCTGATGAACAAGTCACGTTTGGCAAAAACTAACTGATGAAAATGTAAAATGACCAAAATGGACTTCTTGAAATATTAATCAATTATAATATAATAAAAATATATATTTAATAAATAATATATATTAATTCAAACAAGATATTTAAAAAATATATAATATAGTTATTTAAATAAATTAAATTGATTATCATATATATTATAAATTTTGGATTTGTTAAAATAAAGTTTAGATTTTTTTTACATTAGTTTATACTTTTAAATAACCACTACATATAATATATAAATAACTAGTCATTGTAATTAATTAGTAATTTTAAAAAAATTACAAGTAATAATTAATTAACATTAGTGAATAATTTAAAATTAAAAAGAATTAATAATTAAAATAATTAATAAAAATAAAAATAATATTAATTAATAATTAAATTAATTAATAAAAATAATATTAGTTCATAATTACAATTAAAATTAATCAATTAATAAAATTCAAAATAATATTAATTAATAATTAATTTATATTAATCAGGGGTATAATCGGAAAAAAAAGACAATAAGCTCAATAAGTTACTTCCAACTAGCTTATCAATAAGTTAGCTTATAAGTCATAAGCTAGTTTACCAAACATGTATCCTGAAAATAAGCTAGCTTATACGCTAACTTATAAGCTAGCTTATTTTTGTCAAACAATACCTATATATGAATTTGGACGACAACCATCGTCTCTTCCTCAATTTCCATCACTACAACAAAATTATGTTTATAAAACGTTAAAATTATCTAAGTGTCCTGATCGAACAGTTTATAAGACAAAAGTTTACAGAAAAATGTCATATCTAAGAATGTTGCAATAAGTTTATAATACGATTTTAAACGTATTAACAAGTTTTTTAAGATACCTTTTAAGTAAAACGTCGTATTAACTATTATATAGAACATTTTAATAAGTGTTATATATACACATTTTTTTATAGAACATTTATTATAAAACACTTTTTCAAATAATTATAACAACTCCTCTCCATCATCTCAAAAATACGAGCTCACAAGTCAAAAACCCATAGAGACCATAAGCTTCAATATCGAAATACATCCAACTTTCTTTAGCAACGGTTGGTGTCCCCCCCCCCCCTACCAGATCATCTGCGCTCACACCAAAAAAAACTTATTTCAAATGGTGTTGACCATAACCGGAGTTAGTGAGTAATAAAAGGGGTAGGGTCGCCTCTAAAGGAAAGGGTCAGAGTGGTGGCTAAAGGAGGGGAAGGTTTTGGGAAGAAGATAGGCTTGTATAACGGCCATTTTGTTATTAGCTTAATAACACTTGACACTTATTTGGTATGTAAATACATGAATATTTGGTTGTGGCTTGATGATATAGGAAGTTGCTTATTCAATAAGCTTTAAAAGGAGCTTTATAATAGAAAGTCAAGTTTTTTTCAAACATGTTCATTCCGATTAAAAAACATGTTACTTTCATCGATAACTTTTTTTATAATTTATACACGGACAGTTTTACACATACAGGAGTTAATTAAAAAAATCAATCAAACAACCCGGCCCGAGCATCCAGCAATCCACACAGGGTGTGCAGTACACTTGGAAAACAAATATTTGTGTCATATATATATGCGTGACAATTGCAACAATTGGAAGACCAGTTGCAAGTCCCCTCTCCTTTTCTTTCCTTTTTAAATAGATACAAGTCATTTTGTTGGTAATTAAATTGTTTAAATAGATTAATTTTTAAATAAAACAATATATTCTATGAATAAATCGATGTAAAATTATTTATTTTAATTAAATTAACCAACCATGTTAAAAAAAATGCTCTACGTATGTATATATAATATTTTTTGAATAAAATATAAATACATTATAGGTAAATTAACTAAACAATGAATTTTGAAACTAATGTTTATATTTCAATTAATATTAAATTAAAATAAATGATTACATCTCATTATTTATCAACTAAAAATAATTATAACGTATATTATAATTTATATTAATGGTTTGTAGGGAAGAGTTCAAATGAGAATCATCCCTCCTTAAGAGAACACAGAAACAAATTGTGGACCACATATGATGTGGGTCACACATAATATTAAATCACAAAATTGATTTAATATTAAATAATAAATAATTTAATATTATAATGTTGGATATTACCATATTGGCTGTGAAAATTGTGCAGACCTGGTCTTGGAGAAAAACCCACGTGTCCTTTATTCTTGCTTTGTTTTGTTAGGTTTTATCTTTGTTTAATAACCCACTTAGCTGTATACGTGAAAGTGGGCTTTTATTTCGCTTTTCTGTTTTGATTGTATGGCTATATAAGCCTTTTGCTTTGCTTTCAATAATGGTGTGGATTCACATTATATGTTTGCTCTCTTTAATACCTGTCAATTGGTATCAGAGCGAGGTTGAAAGAGAGTCTAGAACAACATATTTGAGTGACCCAACAGCAAGTCAAGATGAGCGACGACAAAACCCTTACCAAGATTCCAACCTTTGATGGTCATTATGACCACTGGAGCGAGCTGATGGAGAACTTGTTGAGAGCCAAAGGACTTTGGAGTTTGATTGCTGATGGATTTCAGGAACCACCACCGGGCATAGAGTTATCTGCGCCTCAGAAAAAGCTGGTTGAAGAGAAGAGAATGCTCGATCATCAGGTAAAGCATTACCTGTTTCAAGCAATTGATCGTACTGTGTTTGAACAGATTTTGGATCGACGGACAGCAAAGATCGTGTGGGATTCGATGAAGCGTAAATTTGGTGGCAGTGAGAATGTGAAAAGGTCTCTACTAAATACGCTCAGGAGAGAATTCGAAGTACTTGTGATGAAAGGCAATGAATCCATCTCAGAGTACTTCGCTAGGGTGATGGCTGTATCGAACAAAATGAGGAGCAATGGGGAGGAAATGCCAGATTCCAAGATTGTACAAAAAATCTTGCGAACCCTGACCGAGAAATTTACGTATGTGGTTGTATCGATCGAAGAATCGAAAGATACAACCAAGATGTCCGTTGATGAGCTCCAAAGCTCTTTGATGGTCCATGAGCAGAAATTTCGAAGGGGGTATGAAGAAGGTGAGGATCATGCTTTGAAGGTAGAGGAAAAGTCGGGTTCCAGGGGCAGGGGCCGATTTTATCCTAGAGGCAGGGGTCGAGGAAGGGGAAGAGTATCATTCAACAAAGCAGAAGTGGAGTGCTATAAGTGTCACAATCTTGGGCATTTCCAATACGAATGTCCGACATGGAACCAA
The DNA here is from genome assembly GCA_036898165.1 of Silybum marianum. Lineage (NCBI taxonomy): Eukaryota > Viridiplantae > Streptophyta > Magnoliopsida > Asterales > Asteraceae > Silybum > Silybum marianum. The sequence goes on along the minus strand of CM072537.1, from coordinate 4,884,661 downwards.
GAGGCGCATTATGCGGAACTCGAGCAAGAAGATGAAGTCTTGTTGATGGCATATGTAGAAGAGCATGGTTTAAGGAGAAAGGATGTTTGGTTCGTGGATTCGGGGTGTTCTAACCACATGTGTAGTGACGAAGGTATGTTTTCAAGTTTAGACACAACCTTTTCTCATACAGTTAAACTTGGAAATGATATCAGATTGAATGTAGAAGGAAAAGGGGCTGTCAAGTTGTGGTTGGGTGGTGTATGTTATGTTTTGAGTGACGTATACTATGTATCTGCTCTTAAAAACAATTTGTTGAGTGTGGGACAGTTTCAGGAAAAAGGAGTGTCTGTGTTATTTAAGGAAGGAGTGTGCACCATGTATCACAAGACTAAAGGCAAAATGGCAGCTTCTGTTATGAGTGCTAACAAATTGTTTGCCATCTTTTCTGAGTCTTACGAGGGAGCAAACGCAGACCATTGCCTTCAGGCTAATGTTTCAGATGAATCGGAGCTTTGGCATCATCGATATGGACACCTCAGCTACAAAGGCCTGAGGATTTTGAACCAGAAAAACATGGTACTTGGCTTACCTAACATTAAAGCAACCAAGGTAACATGTACATCTTGCCTAAAGGGGAAACAACACCGACAACCATTTCCAAAGCACAACAGTTGGCGAGCAACTGAGAAGCTACAACTCATTCACTCAGATCTCTGTGGGCCAATAACGCCTGCCTCAAATAGTCAAAAAAGGTACTTACTTACTTTTATTGATGATTTCACACGGAAAACTTGGACCTTCTTTTTGCAGCAGAAATCAGAGACTTTCCATCAGTTCAAATTGTTCAAAGTGGCGGTAGAAAATGAACAAGGCTTATCTATCAAATGTTTGAGAACAGATAGAGGAGGAGAATACATGTCTGACGAATTCAAAAGTTTTTGCCAAGAGCATGGGATTAAGAGGCAATTGACTACCCCTTTCACTCCACAGCAGAATGGAGTGGCGGAACGGAAGAACCGAACCATCATGAATCTGGTACGGTCCATGTTGATAGAGAAGAAAGTCCCAAAGACATTACAGCCGTAGGTACATCCAATGGGTGAATCATGTTCTAAATCACTCTCCAACTATGGCGGTCCAAGACAAAACTCCACAAGAAGCATGGAGCGGAGTGAAACCTTCAGTCGATTACTTTCGGGTGTTCGGTTGTGTTGGACATGTTCATATCCCAGACGTCAAGAGAACCAAGCTAGATGACAAGAGTTTAAGTTGTGTCTTGCTTGGCATCGGTCCCGAGTCCAAAGGTTACAAGATGTACGACCCCGTTACGAAAAAGATCATATTCAGCCGAGATGTGTTCTTTGAAGAAAGTCAACATTGGGATTGGGATGCTGACTACATAGAAGATCAGCAAATGGATTTGGAATGGCCAGATCATCTAGATCTTGATGAAATTGTTGATGTTGAGCGGCGAGAAGTGATGCAGAAGAGATATTACCTGTCGGTGCCACATCCTCGATTGCAGAAGAGATATTGCCTACCGGTGACACATCCCCGGTTGCTGTTGAAGAAATTCCAACAGGAAGAGAGGGTAGAGCTCATCACCACCCTGCATGGTTATCAGATTATGTCTCCGGAGAGGGGTTATCGGAGGAAGAAGAAGTTGATTTTGTCAACATGGCGCTCATAACATCATCAGACCCGGTCACTTTTGAGGAGGCAGCTCAGAATCCAATTTGGAGGAAAGCCATGGATGAAGAAATGAAAGCAATTAAAAAAAATGGTACGTGGCAGCTAGTAGACTTACCTGTTGGGGTCAAGAAGATAGGCGTGAAATGGATATACAAAACAAAGCTTAACGAGTTAGGCAAGATAGACAAACACAAAGCGAGGTTGGTGGTGAAAGGCTACTCTCAACAACACGGCATCGACTTTACTGAAGTATTTGCACCCGTAGCTAGAATGGATACCGTTCGAATGATCATTGCTCTAGCAGCAAACAAGGGGTGGGGTCTTTATCAACTTGACGTTAAATCAGCCTTTCTTCATGGAGAACTTGAAGAAAGTGTATTTGTCGAGCAACCTAAAGGCTACGAGAAGAAGGGAGCGAGAACATAAAGTCTATAAGCTTCGAAGGCTCTTTATGGGCTAAAACAAGCACCTAGAGCTTGGTTTAGTCGTATAGAGTTACTTCTTGAAGGAAGGATTTGAAAGCGATCCCCCAATGAACATACCATGTTCATTAAGAAGAAACGGGGAGTTTATTAGTAGTCGGCATTTACGTTGACGATCTATTGTATACTAGCAATGACAAGGATATGTTGATTGAATTCAAACTCTCTATGAAGAAGGAGTTTGACATGGTGACTTAGGAAGGATGCGTTTTTTTCTTGGGATAGAAGTGTTTCAAGCTGAGATGGGATCTTCATCGGTCAACAAAAATATGCCTACGAGATTACGGAGCGATTTGGGATGAGCGGTCATAATGCGTGAACAATCCAATCGTTCCGGGCGAGAAGATTGGAAGAGATGAAGAAGGTGTGAACCGATTGATTCAACATTGTTCGAGCGAGATGGTGGGTAGTTTAATGTACCTCACTACCACTCGTCCCGATCCGATGTTTGTGGTGAGTCTCATTAGTCGTTTCATGTCTAGACCAACTCGGTTACACTATCTTGTAGCAAAACGTGTTTTCGAGATATTTGAAGGGCACGGCCGAACTTGGAATTTTCTACAAGCGTGGAGCACAAAATGATATGGTGGGTTACAACGACGGCGACTATGCAGGAGACATATACGATAGCAAAAGTACTTCAGGCTATGTATTTATGATGAGCGGAGGAGCTGTGGCCTGGTCCTCAAAAAAGCAACCCATTGTGACGCTGTCAACTACTGAAGCTGAGTTTGTGGCAGCTGCATCATGTGCTTGTCAAGCTATCTGGATGAAGAGAGTGTTATATGAAGTTGGTTTCGATCAAATTGAACCAGTCAAGCTGATGTGTGATAATACATCCACAATAAAACTTTCCAAGAATCCAGTCCTTCATGGTCGTTCAAAACACATCAGGGTCAGGTATCATTTTCTAAGAGATCTTACTAGAGAAGGTGAAGTAGAATTGGTGTTCTGTGGCTCAAAAGACCAACTTGCTGATCTGATGACGAAACCATTGAAATTGGAGGCTTTTCAGAAGCTAAGGGATGAAATGGGAATGTCTGCAGCTCCTGTGATTGAACTTACTAATGTAGAAGCATAAGTTCAAGAGAGGGAATGTTGGATATTACCATATTGGCTGTGAAAATTGTGCAGACCTGGTCTTGGAGAAAAACCCACGTGTCCTTTATTCTTGCTTTGTTTTGTTAGGTTTTATCTTTGTTTAATAACCCACTTAGATGTATACGTGAAAGTGGGCTTTTATTTCGCTTTTCTGTTTTGATTGTATGGCTATATAAGCCTTTTGCTTTGCTTTCAATAATGGTGTGGATTCACATTATATGTTTGCTCTCTTTAATACCTGTCAGTGGGACTTACATCATATGTGATGTTTTCGTTTCAACTTTCCTTATGGTTTGTATATACTATATATAATATAAATAGTACCTATAAAATATGTTTTCTCTTTCAGATTTTTAAGAAAAAGGAAATAAAGAAAAAACCTAAATGACCAAAATATCCCTCTATCTTAACATAAAAAAACAAATTACCGACTTTAACTTAAAAAACGAAGAAAGAAACATAACAAAAAAGTCAAGAACGAAAGTTGTCATAATTAATACAGAACGTGGTCAATTACGTTAGATGGCCTTGAATGATTGGGAACCAAAAATAAAATGCAAAGGAAATCCAACTAAAGGTTTTTATTCGTGTTGGGGCAACGATAGGAAGATAAATGTTTTAAGTTTTTGATGTTTTTTTTAAAAGTATATATTTATATACGGCAAATGTAACAAATAAATTCATTCATCCTCGTTATATTTGATGAGATTTGGACCCTGATTTCCTAGGAGGGCAAAGATTACAACACTAAAAAAAATAACTTTCACCTACAAAAAAACATTCAGGGAAATTTACATGGGTAATTACCACGGATCACCTAGGAAATACTAATGGTTCCGACGAAATCCGACGTTTTCAACAAAATACCAACGGATTGCCCATGAATTTCCTAGGTAATTTGTCACTGATTTGATTTACCCACCAACAATTCAGACACCAACTTTTGTGACGGTTTTATGACGGATCATCCTTTAGCGACGGATTTCCCAAAGAATTGTCCTTAGATGAAAGCCATGGACGGATCTACAGCCCAAGGGTAGGGGGCACGGGCCCCCAACAAACCACCAAGAAGCCCCAAAGAGAACATGATTTTTAGCTTAAAAAATATGTTTTTACCTAAAATTACTAATAGGCCCCCAACAATAAAAAAGACAAGGTCCCAAATTTAATTTTTACTATATCATTTACAACTTTTTAAGTCTTAACCCATGGAAAGTAGTATTATTTATTTTTATTTTATTTGGTTTTAGTTGAACCGTAATAGTTATATATATATATATATATATATAGCAGTATACGTGTGTAGGTCTCAGTTTATCCAAAATAGTAAAAAAATCAATAGAAAAACCAAAAAGGTTATATTAATAGCTTAAACTGAATCGTTTAAGCTGAAAATCGAATAACCCAAAATCGTATGGTTTGTATGAGTTATTCGGTTTCAATTGTTTTTTGACATCCTGACTCCTTAAATGTGCCCCCAACAACAAATTTTTCTGGATCCGCCACTAGTGAAAGCCCTCCATTTTAGTAGTTAGATCAAAAGTTATTTGGTAAGTTTTTGATGGTTTAGCAACTATGATAAAAGCAATCACATAGGTAATGATAATTAATACTATTTCAATAATTATTTTTATTCACATTTTTATAAGATAAATTTTAACCTGACAACATTTTATCTATTTGATAAAAATTGTAAGTCTTTCTACATCCATTTAATATATTAATCCCCATACTTTATTGAAACATGATACCATACTTGGAGCAACAAACACAACATCTACGACGGCCAAAGGTAATGAAACATGTATAAGATGAATTATAAAAAGTTGTAGGCCTAAACAACATCGTCGAAGAATCTTACATCCCAAAACTATATCACCTAGATGCAGTAGTTAAAGAAACATTTTGATTACACCCTCCACTTCCTTTCTTGCTATTGTGGTCTCCAAGTCAATCTTGTGGGATAGGTGGATACATAGTCCCAAAGGGTTCCAACATACATTTGAATATTTGGGCCATACAAAGAAATCCTGAATATTGGTATAATCCATTGGAATTCACTTCCGAAAGGTTCATCATAACATGTCATCCGCTGAGTCTCATTCGTAGAATATTTTTCTCGTTCTCAATGGTTCAATCAATTTCTTAAGCAACTAATTCTTCTTCATTGAATTCGCAGATCCTGTTTAATGATGATCATCTTAATCCTTATTTTTTGCACTATTTAGATAATCCATGTACGGTGTTTGTTTCACAACCATTAACAAGGGATAACTATGCATCATGGCGCATATCAATGCATATTGCTCCGACTGTCGAGAATTAAAGTACATTTATTAAAGGCTGTATTTAAAAACCTAACGAATCCAATTCAGTTTTGCTAAACTCATGGCTACGCAACAATAATGCTATTATTTCATAGATCCTCAAGTATGTGTCAAAAGGAGATAGCTAATAGGGTAATGTTCTCTTAATCAACTTTAGAAATTTAGAACAGTTTTGAAGAATTATTTTGGTCTTCTATCTATATATTTCACTCATAATAAAATATAATCCTTTATGTCATGTTAAATATGGAATTTGTTTTAAAATAAAAACTAAAAAGAATGAATAATTTCACGATTTAGAATCTAAGATAAGACCGTACACCAAACTTGTCCGTTTGCTTTGGCATGGGACACATAAATGGTACCATTTTGTTTTTTTTCAACAACAATCCATTGACACGTGGATGGTTTGCGTTGGTGAATAGCAACTTGACCTTCCTTTATATCTCAATGGGTTGGGAACTTGGGATTAGTCAAAGATACATATAAACTGACACAAACATTCATTATTAACAAAAAAAAAAAAACGAAAAATAAATGGGTGATTTGAAAACAATATCCAACTATGTATTAATGTATATACAAAATAAAAAAATAGATATTTTTCTTAACTTTTATTTTATTCTTTTAGAGTATTTTCAACAACTATTTTAGTGCTCCAACAACTATGATATTCCTTATGTAAAATAAAAAAATGGAAGGAAATAGGTGAAAAATCTCTAAATTTAGAGAATATAAAAAGAGAAATTATTATTTTAATAGGTTCCTGATATTTGTTCGAAAGTTTGTTTAAAAAATTTATCTTAAATAAATGAAAAGAGAAATTATTATTTTATTTTTCTTAGTTTTTATCTTAAATAGATACATTTTAGTCCATTTTTCTTATAAATAGAACAAAGTATTGCTTTATATTTTGCAAATACCTTCCTTTCTCAGCTTGATTCTAATTCACAAAATGATATCAAATAGCAGCATCTGGTCATGGTGGTCGGAAGTTACCTGCAACAATTACGACCTCAGTCTCGCATTACTCATTTTTTTAGTCATCACATTGGCCGTTTCATGGTACAAATCCGCCGGAAAGCCCACGTTTCCATTGCCGCCGGGACCTCGTGGGTTGCCGGTGGTGGGTTATCTTCCATTTCTAGGTATAAACCTGCACCATGAGTTCACCGAAATGGCTCAACTTTATGGCCCCATTTTCATGCTCAAGCTCGGAAGTAAAACCCATATCGTCGTCAGCTCTTTAGAACTGGCTGAAGTTGTGGCCCGTGAGAAAGACGACATTTTTGCTAACCGAGACCCTCCGGCGGCCGCCATAGACCTCTCACACGGTGGCCAAAATATTGTCTGGTCCGACAACAACTCGTACTGGCGAAACATGCGGAAAGTTTTGGTGCATGAAGTCCTGAGCAAAAAGAATCTAGAAGCTTCTCACAGTTTCCGGCGAGATGAAGTGAGGAAAACGGTAAAGCGTGTGTATGAAACAATGGGGACGGAGGTGGAATTATAATAATTAAAAAAAAATCATACATAATTAAAAATCATAATAAATAAAATTATAATAATTAAAAAAAAGTAATTAAAAGTTACTGAAATTAAAAGTAGCATTAATAAGAAAATATAAAAATTATAAATAAATTAACAATAACAAATATAAAATAAAATAAAATAACCATCAAATACTATTATCTTATATTCTTATAAATATATTTTGTTGATTTAACCATTAAATATTACCATTTAATACAAAAAAAAACCTAAATTTAAAAAAGGAAGAAAAAAAAAATGGGACCCACAAATTAAAGACGTGACCCGGTTCATGTATATGGATTATGGATCTTTCATGTCAAAGTGGAAATGACCTTTTCATACCCAATGTTATAGAAAGGGGGGCTAATGACACTCCAAAGGTGTGTTTATGGCACTCCTAAAGGTGGTGAATGTCATTCTCACACAAATGCATTAAATTCCGTACACACTTATAAAATGCATTAAATTTCGTGTTCACCCTATATTAAGGGTGCCATTAGCACTCCTCTATAGAAAAATAGGAACCGGTCCTTATGGGGGTGATAGAGGTGTTAAAAACCTCACCATTGCGGATGCTCTTAATTATATACACGAACAAAACTAGATATTTAAGTAAACTAAACTCCAAATTTGATTTATGTGGTTTGTGAAAAATAATAATTTTTGTCCATATAATTTTAAAATTGTTTAATAATTTCGTTAAATAATAGACATTTTTGTCTTTTTATTGATATATTGTCTGTTTTTTAAACAAAATTGATTTTATGATTTTTGATCTCTGTTGTTTGTAATTAGATAAAAAAAAACAAAAAATTAAAAAATACAACGAAATTGTAATTTTTTAACAAAATTATTAATGGCCATTAGAATGAAAGATTCCAAATACAAACGTTTTCGTTAACTACGATAGTTATCTTGTAATTTCGAAACTGTAGGTATGTAAATGTCATTTTCAGAAACCAGAGGGACCAAATTTATAGCATATTAAAAAAAATTCTTTTAAATAAAACAATTTATTTCCTTATATTAGCAACTACCTTCCTATCTCAGATTTATAGTTAATTCACAAAATGATATCAAAGAGCATGGTGGTCGGAAGTTAGCAGCAACAAATACGACCTCACTTCCGTAATCTTCATTTTCCGGGGAAAATTATCGACGGATTATTCTGACGAATACAGAAAAAGTTAACTTTGTTTGACTTCCGTCAGAACGATTATAGATAAAAAATAAATTTTTATTCCAGTAACCTTTCCGACGGATAGTTAACATTTAATTGATTAAATTTAATTACATTATGTTTCCGGAGGATTACCGGCGGTGAAAACATAAATATATATTTTATTTTATTTTTATTTTAGAAGGAAATTTACGTTTCCATTGAATCTCCGGATTTCCGGCAGCCACCTGAATTCGCTGGTGGATTTCTTTTTTAATTTTTTTTAAATAAAATTCAGGAAAAAGGTTAAAAAAAGAAATTCATGTTTCCGACGGATTTTTGGTGGCCGTCGGAAAAATCTTAATCTGATTAATAAAATCTGTAATTTAATTAAGGTTTTTTAAAAAAAATTCAAAAATGGGAGCGGCGGATTACCGGGGGACCAAATCCGCCGGAAACCAAATTTCCGACGAACATTTTTTCGACGACATAAATGTTTTTTTCTAGTAGTAATGAATTCACCGAAATGACTCGAATGTTATGGCCCATTTTCAAGCTCAAGCTAGGAAGTAATTATTAATGATTTGTATATTTATGAAATATATTGTCATAATTCATTTATTATGATCAAATATTTTATATTAGAAAATAATTGAGACACTAATTGAATCAAACATTTATTAGAGTAGATATTGAAATTGGTTTGTCTGATTTGTACTAATGATTTTGAGTTTGTAAAATAAATGCCTTATATATAGCTTAATTATTTGAGAACTTCAAAATATATAAGATCTATCATAAGCAATAGTTTAAGATAATCAATATTTTTAGTTATATAGATAATTAAATAAATAATTATTGTTATTTATTAAATAACATTTAATGTACTTTCTAGAAAAATTGCATACTTATCTTTTTTTTTTCTCTCTCCTATCTACTTATTAACGTGAACACAATGAAAACAAACTTATTAATTGTTTTACTAGATTGGTCAAAATGTGTTCACAAATGATGTTTAGATTTAGTTTATGTTCGCGACGTATTGCATAAACTTTGAGTCCATGTTCCTGCTTCCCCGTTTACCGGGCCAACCAATCACCACCATTGCTCTACCCTTGTCCTATATGTGAACTCGGACGACAACCATCATCCCTTCCTCAATTCCCATCACTACAACAAAATTATGTTTATAAAAGGCTAAAATTATCGAAGTATCCTAATCGAACGGTTTATAAGACAAAAATTTATAAAAAAACGTCATATTTAAGAATGTTGCAATAAGTTTATAATACGATTTTAAAACGTATTAACAAGTTTTTTAAGATTCCCTTTAAATAAATTGTTGTATTAATTATTTTATAGAACACTTTTAACAAGTGTTATATATATCCAATTTTCTTTAGCAATGGTTCGTGTCCCCCCCCCCCCCACCAAGTCATCTGAGCTGACACCAAAAAAATCTATTTCAAATGGCGTTGACCAAAACCAGAGTTAGTGCGTAATAAAAGGGGGAGGGTCACCTCCAAAGGAAAGGGTCAGAGTGGTGGCTAAGGGAGGGGAAGGTTTTGGGAAGAAGACAGGGTTATATAAGGGCCATTTTGTTATAAGCTTAATAAGACTCGACGATTATTTGCTCAGTAAATACTAAATACATGAATATTTGGTTGTGACTTAATGATATAGAAAGAATGAAAGTCGTCATAATCAATAAAACACAGGACGAAAATAGTCGTTAACTTAGATGGCCTAGAATGATTGGGAACCAAAAATAAAATGCAAATGCTATCCAACTAAGGTTTTGATTCGTATTCGGGCAACTAAGATAGGAAAATAAATGTTCAAGTTTTTGATGTTCTTTTCTGAAGTACATAATATTTATATATGACAAATAAACTCACATACCCTCCTTATCTTTGATAAAATTTGAACCCTTGACCTCCTATGATGGTAAAGACTACGATACCACTAGGCCAAAAACCTTTTGGTAAGTTTTTGATGGTATAGCAGCTAGATAAAAGCAAATTTTTGCTCACATTTTTTATAAGATAAATTTTAACCAGACAACATTTTATCTGTTTGATGAGAATTGTAAGTCTTTCTACATCTTAATGTATTAATCCCCCTACTTTATTGAAACAGGATACCATACTTGGAGCAACAAACACAACATCTATAATGGTACAATGGATAGTGGAAGAGCTTTTACGACGGACAAAGGTAATGAAACATGTATAAGATGAATTAGAAAAAGTCGTAGGCCTAAAAAACATCGTTGAAGAATCTTACATCCCAAAACTATATCACCTAGATGGCAGTTGTTAAAGAAACATTTTGATTACACCCTCCACTTCCTTTCTTGCTATTGTGGTCTTCAAGTCAATCTTGTGGGATAGGTGGATACACAATTCTAAAGGGTTCCAACGTACATTTGAATATTTGGTCATACAAAGAAATCCTGAGTATTGGTACAATCCATTGGAATGCACTTCCGAAAGGTTCATCAGGACATGCTATCCGCTGAGTCTCGTTCGTAGATTTTTTTTTTCTCGTACTCAATGGTTCAATCAATTTTTTAAGCAACTAATTCTTCTTCATCGAGTTCGCAGATCCCGTTTATTGATGATCATCTTAATCCTTATTTTTTGCACTATTTAGATAATCCATGTACGATGTTTGTTTCACAACCATTAACAAAGGATAACTATGCATCATGGCGCAGATCAATGCATATTGGCCCGACTGTCGAGAATTAAAGTAGATTTATTGAAGGCTTTATTTAAAAACCTAACGAATCCAATTCGATTTTGCTAAACTCATGACTACGCAACAATAATGTTGTTATTTCATAGATACCTAGTAGCGTAATGTTCTCTTAATCAACTTTAGAAACTTAGAACCATTTTGAAGAATTATTTTGGTCTTGTATCTATATATTTCACTCATAATCATTTATGTCATGTTAAATATTGAATTTGTTTTAAAGTAAAAAGAATGGATAATTTTACGAATAAGAATCTAAGATAAGACCATACACCAAACTTGTCCGTTTGCTTTGGCATGGAGACACATTGATGGTACCATTTTGTTTTTTTCATCAAATCCATTGACACGTGGATGGTCTGCGTTGGTGAATAGCAACTTGACCTTCCTTTATATCTCAATGGGTTGGGAACTTGGGATTAGTCGAACACGACATTTGATGAAAAAACGTTAACAATTTACGAGAACATGAGGACAATCTTCAAGACAATCTTCAGTTAATTATATTTTTATATAAATTTTTTTATGTATCAAATCATAAATGATTCAGACGACTTTCCATGCAACTTAAATGGCCTCAAGAGTCGTCCGCTACAATTAATACAAAATTACATGTGATCTTATATATAAAAAAAGCTTCTCGCATTCCCTAGTCAAAGCTACATATAAACCTACTTAAACATTCATTATTATAAAAATACGAAAAATAAATGGGTGATTTGAAAACAAGATCCAACTATGTATTAATGTATATATAAAATACAGAAATAGATATTTTTCTTAGTTTTTATTTTATTCTTCTTAGTTTTTATCTTAAATAGATAAATTTTAGTCCATTTTTCTTATAAATAGAACAAAATATTGCTTTATATTTTGCCACTATCTTCCTTTCTCAGCTTGATTCTAATGCACAAAATGATATCAAATAGCAGCATCTGGTCATGGTGGTCGGAAGTTACCAGCAACAATTACGACCTCACTCTCGCATTAGTCATTTTTTCAGCCATCACATTGGCCGTTTCATGGTACAAATTCGCCGGAAAGGCCACGTTTCCATTGCCGCCGGGACCTCGTGGGTTGCCGGTGGTGGGTTACCTTCCATTTCTAGGTGTAAACCTGCACCATGAGTTCACCGAAATGGCTCAACGTTATGGTCCCATTTTCATGCTCAAGCTCGGAAGTAAGACCCATATCGTCGTCAGCTCTTCAGAACTGGCTGAAGTTGTGGCCCGTGAGAAAGACGGCATTTTTGCTAACCGAGACCCTCCGGCGGCCGCCATAGACCTCTCACACGGTGGCCAAAATATTGTCTGGTCCGACAACAACTCGTACTGGCGAAACATGCGGAAAGTTTTGGTGCATGAAGTCCTGAGCAAAAAGAATCTAGAAGCTTCTCACAGTTTCCGGCGAGATGAAGTGAGGAAAACGGTAAAGCGTGTGTATGAAACAATGGGGACGGAGGTGGATTTCGGACAGATAATGTTCTTGTCGTCACTAAACATCGTAACGAGCTTGTTGTGGGGAAAAAGTTTGGTTGCCGGAGAAAAAAGTAATGATATCGGAGTGGAGTTCCGGCAAGTGCTTTCGAAGATAGTGGAGCTATTGGGAACGGCGAACGTGTCGGACTTTTTTCCGGTGGTGGCGAGATTGGATTTACAGGGGGTGGTTCGAGAAATGAAGAAGCAAAAGATGGTGGTGGAAGGGATTTTTGACAAGATTATTAATGAAAGAATGGCGAGAAAAGTGGAAGAGACAGAAGAGCAAGAAGGAAGAAAAGATTTCTTGCAGATCTTATTGGAGCTTAAAGAAGAAAACAGTGCATCATCATTCAATATTATCCAAATTAAAGCCCTTTTCATGGTATGTATTATTTTAGGGAATTTAATTATTTTGACCCAATTTTAAAATGTGTTTATCAATTTGATCAAAAAAAAATTTGTTGACCAAAAATACACCGATATACATATCGATACACACAACAGTTCGAGTAGAAGTGAAAAACACCCAAACGACGTCGTTTTGGCCAAATTTCCTCCGCCAAATACGTAATACCTCTGCCACACCGTAGGAATACCTCCGCCACGTGGCGGAGGGGCCCCAAAACGACGTCGTTTTGGGCCTTTTTTTTGTTTTTGTTGCCTGAAAACCCTAAATTTTCCAACCCTAAAATCTTTAAGTGGAGGAGGTACATATACGGTCCCATAATACAGCAAAAACGGGCCAAAACGACGTCGTTTTGGCGCCCTTGTGGCGGAGGTATTTATACGGCGTGGCGGAGGTATTCGTATACAGTCGAAGAATAAGGCAAAAACCATAGAAAACGACGGTGTTTTGGGTCCCTCCGCCATGTGGCAGAGGTATTACGTATTTGGTGGAGGCTTTTGGGCCAAAACGACGTCGTTTTGGTCGTTTTTGACTTCCACTCGATCAGATGTGTTAATCGGTATGTATTTCGAAGGTATTTTGGTCATTTTAGTAAACTAGAAAAGATTTTGGTCAAATTAGTAAACGTATTTTAGGATTTGGTCAAAATAATTAAATTACCATTATTTTATGGGTTTATCCTTACATATTTTAACAAAAAAAAGATAGGTAAAAAGTTGATAAAATAATTGATTTTTTTTTGGAATGAATATCTTTTTAATAAATACATTATTTTACTTTTAAAATTGATATTTTTATTATTTTAATCTAAAAATAAGCTAAATTGATATTTTTATTATTTAACTTAATCGAGGGTGACAGAGAGTAGACACATGGTGGAACTTGCGAGAGGTTTGGAAACAATAAATTAATTTATGTTTTCTTTCTACTTTTAAAACCTTTTTGTCGATTTTAAGTAGTTTTTCTTAGGTTAAAAACCCTTTATTTTGTTGTATGTTGAAGGACAAAGGAAATATGTTCTTGTGTTCATAATTAAGGTAGCCTATTATACCAAGAGTTAAATCTCTTTTGATAGTCTCTGAGTCATGTACGGACAACTATGATTAGGAGCAAAAATGTCAAGTTTTTGACAATTTAACAACCATAATAAAAGCAACTAAGGGCGCGTTAGGTTCGCGGGATTTGGATGGATTTGGTGGGATTTGGATTTAAAATGCAATCCATTCCGGTGTTTGGTTTGTCTAATGGTGGAACAGATACATCATCTACAGGATATTATACTTGGTGGAACAGATACATCATCTACAATGTTAGAATGGATAATGGCAGAGCTTTTACGACATCCAAATGTAATGAAAAAGGTACAAGATGAATTAGAAGAAGTCGTAGGGCTAACCAACGTTGTCGAAGAATCTCACATCCCAAAACTATCTTACTTAGACGCAGTGATTAAGGAAACATTTCGATTACACCCTCCACTTCCTTTCTTGATATTACGGTCTCCAAATCAGTCTTGTACGGTAGGTGGATACACAGTTCCAAAGGGTTCCAACGTATATTTGAATGTTTGGGCTGTTCATAGGAATCCTGAATATTGGGACAGTCCCTTGGAATTCACTCCTCAAAGATTCATAAATCCTGATGGAACAATCAAATTTAATTTCAACGGACAAAATTTCAAATACTTCCCATTTGGATCAGGGAGAAGAGGGTGTCCTGCAATGCGCTTGAGAGATAAATTGTTGGCATATCCTTTGGCCTCGTTGTTACATTCATTTTATTGGACTCTGCCAAAAGACCAAGAGCTTGAACTTGATGATAAATTTGGTATTGTCCTAAAGAAAAGTAAACCGCTAATGGTTATCCCTTCCCAGAGGTTACCTGATAAAAACCTCTACACGTAATGGAAGTTGTTGGTGCATCAATTGCATACATAATCATCTCTTTAGCTGGTATGCAAAAAGGAAGTACGGAAATTTAAGTACCAATAATGTTAATGTCTTCTCGATGTAAATACTATTATTTTCTTTTTGAGTGATTAATAATTCCGTCAATTTAATCATTATAAAATATTTGTGAACTTGATTTTGATTGGGAAGATTTATCCAATTTAATTTTATCGTCTATTATTTTAGCCAGATACTTTACTAGACATAGAATCGTTTGGGAAATAAAAAGTTAATGCGAGAAGCGTAAGAAGAGATTTAGACCCTTGATCACTTTTAATCTCATACTCAACCATCAATTGTGCTTTAAAAGGGAGTTGATCCGGTTCATTACGGTGCACCTCATCTCGGTGCATCTCATCCTAATGTGCATCGAAGGGTGAAGATCTTTTCTTACGCTTCTCACGTTAACTCTCCTCTCATCCCAATTCAACCCTACTTTACTATAATAAAGTATAATTGTTCAATTTATCAATTATATATCACATTAAATATTGTATTTATTCCAAAATACAAAGAAACCATTTAGGGGGTGTTTGGATGAGCTTATTAACTTATAACTTATTACTTATTGACTTTCCTGAAAAATGCTTATCAAAATTTGATAAGTTAAAATTTTGAACTTTCTAAAAGTTGACTTATTACCGGTTTGGCACCGGATAAGTTGTTTTATCCAAACACTCAAAATGACTTATTACCGGTATCATATCAAAATAAGTCAATAAGCTATTTTTATAAGCTAAAACAAACACCCCTTTCGAATTGTAAAAGATAAAACTTTACAACAAAATTGTCATGTTTATTTTGGTACGGGAGAAATGTTTTAGATATAATAGTGACATATAATTTTAAGTCTTGCAAATAATAGACTTTATCTTGTCA
Organism: Silybum marianum; assembly: GCA_036898165.1. Lineage (NCBI taxonomy): Eukaryota > Viridiplantae > Streptophyta > Magnoliopsida > Asterales > Asteraceae > Silybum > Silybum marianum. The sequence continues at coordinate 4,868,913 of CM072537.1, read as the reverse complement.
TGTTTATTTTATTTATTTATTATATGATGGAAATGGGCATGATTCACGACTGATCGTTGATTACTAATTAACAATTAAAATTAATTTACTATAGAGGATTAAAATTCATTTATCGATTTTTCATTAAATGTGTACAGAAAGATTCAATTTAAATCAATGAAATGACTGACAATAATCGGATATTTAATTATAAATAAATCAGATAAAATTTAAAGTTTCAACATTTAGATTGAATCCATCGATTTTTGAATAGTAGTTTAGAATCCAATAAATTAACCAATTCAATCCAATGGTCATCCAATTATCATTCAATTAATAACTATATATTATTATTATTATTAATATTTTACTATATTGCTTTTTTGTTGCTGTTTATACATAGTGGCTTTTAATAAATTAATAAAATATATAATTAACTGCTTGAAATGATTGATTAATTGGTTGAAAATTGTATCCAATCTGATCCAATGAACAACCAATAGTAATATACAATAGATACTATCGATCCGATCCAATAATACATTAGATTGAATTGAATCATATGTCCAATAATAATTAGATTGGATCTAATGACGAAATCCAACATCGATGATTAGATTGGACCCACCTATTCCATTGAATTTCAACCGATATATGAACATCTCTAACTTCCACCAATGAAATCCAATATTCCATGCATCGATTTCATAAGCCTTAATTATGATTCTATTTTAATTCACATGACATCAAATCTATCTTATTTAAGGTAAAATATGTATCATTTGGTGCATCCATATGTGATATGTTTTGAATCAATGGACTCATTTTTTTTTATTAATGGAGCATCCACAATGTCACATTATGAATGCTCCTAGACATGGGTTACTGATTACTTGAAGAACAAAGTTTACTCCATAATTTTAAAACAATATGCTTATTTCTTTATCGTCTACAAGAAACAAGATCATGTGTATATTATATGAATAATCGTTGATGACAAATTATAGAAAGAATGTTGACATTGCACGCCCTCTAATTAAGATACATGTAAGAGGATATTGATAACAAAAAAATAAATTAAATACATGAATAAGTTAACGTAGCCACCATTTACCGTAATCATCGTCCATCAAACTTTGAACATAAGAGAAACCAAAAGAGAGCAGTTCATGGCCAAGCTCGCAAACCAATCGAGGCCCTGCTAGACACCCCCGACACAAAGGGCATGTCGTGTGCTTGTATTCCACGCAATGGTCCAAGCATTTTTTGTGAAACACATGGTTGCATCTCAACATTGTCGTTTCTTCATCTTCTTTGAGAATTGATAAACACACAACATATTCTATTGGCTCCAACTTAGGTCTTGAATTCTGATGAAATGATCTGGACTTAAGCTTGAATTGCAGTTTGTTAGATGGTCGAAGAATGGGAGGTGGATCCTGAAACCCTAATCCCATTTTTGATAGATAACCAATGAACCACCGTAATATTATGAACATTTTATTTTGAGAGAGGTAGATAAGGATTTGGTTGTAATGGTGATTATGTTTGTGATGAATATATAATTATACAAGGGAGGGTGACAAGTGTCTATTTTGTAATGTGAGGGGGAAAACATAAACATAAGATAATGGGAGAAACGTTATTTCTGAATGTATTATTATATTGGTCTCATTATTATAGAATAACTAATATGAGACACTATTATATTTTATTAATATCACTAAATAAAAAACGAGTTGTCGAGTAGAGATATGCAAGGTTCATGTGTTTTTGTCAAAAAAAAACACATAAACTAAAATCATAAAAATCGATTTTGATTGGTTAGAAGATAAAAGAAAATCGATAAAAGAAAGAAAATGCCTCTCGTTTAACTGTCATTTGAAAAAGAGGCCAGATATGAACATTTATGTAAATCACGTCAGTCATCTTGTAATTTCAAAAGTAAAAGAATAAAAAGTATTATTTTTAACAAACCACATATACTAAATTTGTATTTTACTTTAAACTTAAATTAACCTAGTCGATTGCTCCACACTTATAAAGTCTAAATTCAGATATTAGCAAAATGTTTGTAGTCCAGGAATTTTGGTGACTGGGGTCGACTTTTATACAAGTAAAATTATTTATCGGCTTTTACCTTATCCTTCAACCAATTACCGATTTAAAACCGAATTGATTATTCAAAATAAGATCAATCTAATCAATTTTCTTAAGCTTCAAACAAGTAGAGCTAAATTATGGTCATATTTTCCTTTTTTGAAATCGTTAAAACAAGTTACGTTTCGGTAAACTTTTTTAGAAAACCAAAATTTCAAAAAGATATAAAAAATAAAAAAAATATATAACTAATAATAAATAAATTAAAAACAATGCAAAAAAATTGCCTAGGAGAGTAGAGATGGTAGTGACAGACAAACAAAACACACACACACACACACATATATATATAGTGAGAGCGGAGACGGGAAACAAATATTATATATAGAGAAAGGTTCAAATGAGAACTTTGTATTTTTAAAGAAACAAATGGACACTTGTGGATCACATATGATGTGGGTTCCACATAATATTAAATCATTTATGATTTAGTATGATTTAAAATTAAATCATAAATGATTTAATATTATGTGGGACCCACATCATATGTGGTCCACAATTTGTTCCTTTGTTCCTTTAAGAAGGGGTGATTCTCATTTGATCTCTCCCCTACATATATATATATATATATATATATATAGATAGATTGAGAAAAAAAGTTCAAATACGATCTCAAATTTGGTTCCGAACATGAGGACAAAGAAGATCACGACATGTGTTCATTCAGTTTGAATAATAAAGGGTATTCGGTATTAATAACGAAGTTAAAGTTCATACATTATTCAGTATGAATAACATCCATTCAGAGTGAATAAAACAACATTTAGTCTGAATATATTCAGACTGAATAGAACACGTGTCGCACTCTTCTTTGTCCTCACGTTAACAACAAAATTTGAGTTCGCATTTAAACCCTTGGGTTCAAAGGAAAACGTCAATTTTTTTTGAAGAAACACTCTGCATCTGGATGGTATGTACGAATTCAAACTGATAATTTGTAACATGCATTTCACTACTAAACAAATGACCTATTCCGACGGATTTTCTGTCGGAAAATTTTCTGATGGATCTCCGACGGATTCTAGAAAAATCAACAAAAGTTAACACCCGCAAAATTCTGTCGGAAATATGTCGGAACTGTATTGACTAAATCACTTAACTCAACAAATTAGTAATTAATTAAACTAATTAATAATAAATTAAACTAATTAATAATTAATTGAACCCTTTTCAAGAAATTTAAAAAATATAAAAAAAATTCGTCGGAAATCCGACGAATTTCCGAAAGACTATATTTATAATTTAAAAAATAAATAAAAACCAAATATAAATAAATTACGTCGGAAATCTGTCAAAAATTACCAATGCTGTTATAATTATAGAATCATTGGTGGATAAAAAAAACGCTTGTATGCATTAGCGCATACCGTCCGGATTGAAGGATCCTAGGGTGTTCTTCAGTTTTCTCTATTATCAGTTTTCACGTTCACAACTAAATTTGAGTTCTCATTTAAACTCGCCCCTATATATATATAATGATCTCAGAATAAATAAAATATAATATTATTGTATAGTTTGATTTGTTTAAAAATTAATTATATTAAATACGATTTAATTTTATATTTTATTGTAATGGTGGAAGATTACAGGATTTTAGTGTAATTAAAATATTAAATTCAGGCAAATCAGATTATAGAACGATATCATATTTTATATAGAAAGAATAAAATAAGATATGATACTATGATTTGATTTACTTAAATTAAAAAAAAACAATCATGATAAAGACGATTTATATTTATTGTAATTTCTCTATCATTGCAAATCACTCACAAATGAACTCCAATTTTATCATTCTAAACTAGGGTTTCTAGTTTTCATATTGTTTTTCATTCAAAAACTCGAAATCCACTATTTAGTCATTTAGATTTTAACCAAAGGAAAGATTCATGCATATACTCTCATCTTTGTAACTTAAAATTGAACAAATCTCTAAATAAATTTCAACCAGGTTTTCATACCCCAAATATACAAATATATTAAAACAATAAAATTAAATCGTATTTAATATAATTTATTTTTTAATTTAAACAAATCAATATAATAAAATAAAATAATATCTTATTTTATTTATTTGAATTGTCGGGTTTGTACTTGAAACCTCCCCTATATATATATATATATTGTCTATGTACTTTTTTTTTTACCTTTTTATAGAAAAAAGACAAAATAATAGGTCAAAGACTAAAATGATATTTGGTTTAACAAAGTTAACGAAGACGTTAGTCAAAGAGACCAATAACAAAACAAATTGAATATTACAATAACCAAATCCACAATAAAATACTATAGGGACCCTACTAAAAATGTTATCAAATCACATTAACCAAATTCACAATTCAATAAAATTTATAATATATAAAACTTGTGTTTTAATTTTACTGATAAATTTTGTATGAAATATATGATTTTAGGACAACAGATATTTATCAGTAGTTTATGTTTTTAAGTTTACAATTTTTCTTTGAGAAGGATTTAGAATGATCCAAATTATAATTGTTTTTCAAACATTCATTAGTATAAACACACCTCCAAACGCCTCGATCTAAAGTTTCCCTTTTCTCAAAATTTTCTATATTTTTATTTGATTCAACGTGAAAAGAAATCTTAATTAGGAAAACTAGTCGACTCAATAGTCTTCCATTGTAGTAAATACATGACTAATATATGATTAGAACAACAATTAGAGATCGATTAAGCAACACAAGTGAATGATTTTTACATCATCAGGTCTCGGGTTCGAGCCTTGGAGTGGTGGTTTTTCTAAAAATGATGGAGGAGTCGGGGTTTATCCCCTAAGGTGAAGGTTCGGGTCCCCCATACTGTCCATATGGATGTCACTGTGGGTCTGAATCACTAACTTCTAACTAATAACTTGCCGCTAAAAAAAAGTGAATGATTTTTACGCATCTATATTTTTAGCAAAAACGTAAAGCATTGGACGATAGCGACCTCCACACTGACACAAACCCTCTAACACGGTGCATTTAATTATCTACCTAGCTATGCACATGAATACTAAACCAAAATTGTTCTGTACTCTTATACCAAATTTCCACTTTGGTCGTAATGCATGTGACCTACAAGTTTTAATTAATAAGAGACGATCTTGGTTGTATTTCATGTCACCATTTTGTTTTTTAAGATCCGTAAAACCGTGTTTGATCGATATATATTTTTTTGTTTTTTAATTAGATTTCACGTCATATATAGTTCATACTTAGTTTTTATTCTATGGGATTATAACCTTCCAACAGTAATTCAAATAAATCCGTAAATGATCACCTTTGTCCATTTCAAAAAGTATATGGTTTTAAAACTTATTTAAATCAACGAAAACAATTAGATATGTTTCGTGTAATGCATAACTTTCTCAATAATTAACTTGATGCAACTATAACAAATCAATATTTTGAACAAGAAAAGGTTTTCTGGTTTTTCATGCATTCATATATAGTTGTGTCCCTATCACCTTTGGTTTTGAGTTTGACACCATAGGTCGCCAAATAAATGCTCCTAACCTTCCACAAATCTTGAAAATCCTACAAATAATATATATAGAGGAAAGTTCAAATGCAAACTCAAATTTGGTTGTGAATGTGAGAACAAATGAGAGCGTGACACGTGTCAAAATAACCAATATTCAGACTGAATATACAAAGGAATATTCAGACTGAATATTCCTTTGTATATTCAGACTGAATATATACTATAATATTTCTTTGAATAAGACACGTGTCGCACTCTCATTTGTCTTCACGTTCACAACCAAATTTGAGTTCTCATTTGAACCCGCCCCTATATATATATATATTCAGGTTTATACGAGAATGATACATATTTAAGAAAATAAGAGAATCGTCAAATACAAACCATGTAAATGTTGCACACCTTACAAACCAATCTCGGCCCTTGATTTTGTGTATTTTGAAATTTTTAGGCGGCTATTAAATTAGTCAGAGCCGTTCTTTAGGGTGTTCTATGTGTGTCGTTGCACAGGGCCCCCGATCGTTGAGGGCCTCGGATTTTTGTTTTTTTTTATATTTATAATAGAATATAAGATGGGTAAGCCAATGTATAAACAAGTATCTATTTGGCTCAGTTGGTTAGCGCTTCCCTTTGTCATACGCACTCCCCAGGTTCGGATCTCCTTATCCTACTTTTTAATTTCCATTATAATTTTTAGAATAAACTACTATTTTAGTCCCTGTTATAATTTTTAGAATAAACTACTATTTTAGTCCCTGTGGTTTGATCTGTATAACGATTTTTGTCTCTGTGGTTTAAAAACTACTTTTTTCATCCTCATGATTTGCATTTCATTACCTTTTTAGTTTCTCACACCAATTGTATTAAATTTAAAATCAAGGGTATATGTCTTTTTCTATTTTGTTTAATTTTCTAACTAAAAATTATTCAGCAATTGATTCAAAAATGATAACAATATATTACATTTTAGTATTTAATATTATCTTATTATACTTTATATTTTATATACATATACATACACTTTTGTATAAAGAATGTTTAAAATATGTTAAAAATTAAGAGGTACAACTTATTATGATTTTATAATTTTTAAGATAATTTAATCATATAATTTTTTTGATGATTCCTTTATTCTAACATTAGAAATTTATTTATTCAGTGTTTTATTGTTGTTTCTGTTACTTAGGTTCTTCTACTTTCAAGATACAAATTTTAGTCATAAACAAAGATATACACTATTCCTTATTTATTTTATTTTTCAACGATTTTTTATTAACTTTATTTGATTATTTGATGAACTTTAAAAGTCTTCATCATCGTTATTGATTATTTTTTTATTTTTCTTAATCTTATTAGTGAGTGTGTCTCAAGATAGATTAAATGTTTTGCATTTGATATTTATCAAAAATGAGTTTCTAGCAAATCTTGATTATGAAAGTATGTATAGATGACTTTACTTCTAAAATCGTTAGAAGATTTATGTTTAGAATATAATAGTGTTTATAGCTTATTTTCTTTTGGAAAAATGTACATAGTAGTGTCAATTTACAATGAAGAATGAATATCTTTTTATGTTCACTATTAATAAACTATTTGTGTTAAATATTGTAAATCATACTTATTATGTGATTACTTTTCATTTTCTTACTAATTAAATTTTTATTGTTACCAGCAGATTAATCATATAAGATTTATGATCATCAATTTAACGATCTATATATCATTTTGATTTTTATTCGAATCTTGTTTGTGATAATTTGTACTTCCACATATATTTTAATATAAAAAAATCTATTTTTGAAATTGATAAATACATAATAAAACCGGGAAAATAGGATAATATTTAGGCTTTTGCACAGGGCCTCCAAAATGTCAGAAACGGCCCTGAAATTAGTTGCAAATAAGTTTTAGAGAAAATTTCGGAAACAATTTAATTCACATCGTTGACATTGATTTGATAATCTGTACGAACAATTGATTTTGGTTTGTAAGATGTGCAACATTTATATGATGTGTGTTTGAAGTGATCTCTCTCTCTCTCTCTATATATATATATGTGTGTGTGTGTGTGTGTGTAGCAGAAGTGCAAAACCAAGTTATTTTTGTGGGATTGATAATAAGTCGGGCATGGAAAAACGGTTGTGGAGATGAGTATCGTGAGGGTTCAATAAAAAAAACATGTGATACGGAACTACGGAGCGTCGATACATATGAGTGTGGTGAGCATTGTCGACGAGAGAGTCAAAAGGAGGCGTCAATGAGGTCATTAGGTCAAGTATGTGGGAAAAAAATTATTTATATTGTTTCAAATGAGAAAGGGAAAAAGATTGATCAAAACGTGAGAAAAGATCTCAATCCTGAAATAAGATGATCCATCATTAAAATGGTGGTTAGAACAATCTTTTTTTAAATATTTTGTAAACTTAGTTAATTATAATGAATGGACACTACAACAAAATTGATTTTATAAGATGTTTAAAATGTAGAATCATTCTAAAATTAAATATATCATAGGATTTTACTTTATAAAACCAGATATAAAAATGTCTTATCTAAAAGTGTTTCAATATGTTTATAAGACGTTCTAACAAAAGATTTAGAACGCTTTTAAAATAAAGTGTCGTATTAATTAACTATTTTATACAACGCTATTTGAAAAGGTGTTTATAAACACATATGTTTTAGAAAAGAAGATGGATTTATATGACATTTCTCAAAAGTGTCCTATAAAATTTGCTAATAAGACACGTTATTTTAGAACGTCCTAAATATCTTGTTAAAACGTTTATAAACGTTTTACAAACCTATTGTAATGATTTTAGATATGATGTTTATAATGGGAAGTACGCATTCAAGCAATATATTATAGTTTTAGAAGAAAACAAACTCTATATATAGAAAGATGGTTTATTATTAATTTACGTAAATTTCACATGTTTGTTGCATATATTATGCTAACAAAATAAAATCAAATATGTTTAATCTTGTTATTCAATACTTTCTGGTAAAAGAAAGAAAAATAAAAAGAGAAAAAATGTCAAAGCATACAGCTTGGAGAGCATAAAACATTAATTACATGTCTATAATTTTTTGAACAAAAGATTGCTTAATCTAATTAAATCTCAACTGTCTCGTTGAATCGGCGTACATCTTGATGCCTATATATATTTGTGATTTTGTTAGGGTTCTTCACACACTTGCAAAATCATTAATTAATTAAGCAAGATATATATACAATGGTTTCAAAGCTTTTTCTTTTTGGATTTCTTGGCTTTTTAATTTGCACCATTAATATTGTTGGTGGTAGAAAGCTTTTTGAAGAAGAAGGAAAAACACTTATTGGACATGGTGGAGGCATTGGCGGAGGAGCAGGATTTGGTGGTGGAATAGGAGGCGGTTCCGGTGGTGGTTTAGGAGGCGGTTCCGGTGGTGGAACAGGAGGAGGTGGTGGTTTTGGTGGGGGAGCAGGCGGAGGAAGTGGTATTGGTAAAGGTGGTGGAATAGGCGGTGGTTCAGGTGGTGGGGGTGGAGTAGGTGGTGGAATAGGAGGTGGTTCGGGTGGTGGGATTGGAGTAGGCGGTGGCATCGGTAAGGGTGGTGGAATAGGAGGTGGTTCTGGTGGTGGAGGTGGAGTAGGCGGTGGTGCGAGCAGTGGTGCTGGAGGTGGAGTAGGCGGTGGCGCTGGCGGTGGTGCTGGAGGTGGAGAAGGCGCTGGCGCAGGAGGTGGTGCAGGAGGTGGAGTAGGCGGTGGTGCGGGCGGTGGTGCAGGAGGTGGAGTGGGTGGTGGTGCTGGAGGTGGAGTAGGCGGTGGCACGGGAGGCGGTGTAGGTGGTGGTGCGGGTGGTGGTGTTGGAGGTGGAGGTGGAGTAGGTGGTGGTGCGGGCAGTGGGGTAGGAGGCGGCTCTGGAGGTGGAGAAGGTGGTGGAATTGGTGGTGGAGGTGGACTAGGTGGTGGTGTGGGTGGTGGAGTAGGAGGCGGTTCTGGAAGTGGAGAAGGAGGTGGAGGTGACATCGATAATGGAGGTGGTGGTGGGGGTGGTGGTGGAGGTGGAGGTAGAGGTAGTGGTGGGGGCATTGGAATTGGTAAAGGTGGTGGGTTTTGATGAGGAGGAGGAGGATGGCATTGAAGCATGAGCAATAACTATGAAAAATAAGTGGGAAGATATATCTCCTTCCAATTAAGACATGCATGTGTTCGTGGAGTACGTTGTTGTATTTTTTTAGTTAAGATGCATGTATGTTTTCTATCTCCAATTTCCATATAAAATAAAAATATATCACATGATGAAATTATTAAGCCATGCCCTCTTCTTTAATTACCAAACACTCAACTCCCTCATAAAATTCTCTACACAAAAGTGGATCATGATCCATTTTCCAATTGTAGTTGTGGGTCAAGATTTGTTTAACGAACACGTCTGAAATAAAACGTGTATAAATGCTTTAAAGCTTAAAGTCCAAAAAGGGCCCCCTTCCCTTCAATGTGAAGACACATATTTACCGTTGGTTTCAAAACCCACAAACATATGTACCGTACGTGGCTACATTCATGTAATTATGGATATAGGTCTCTTCTTCATTTAAGATAACATTTAAATCTATACTAATTTTTTTAATTTACCAGTCTAAGAAGACATATATTTGGAGCAAGATTTTGAATTTTCATGTCAACAAGTTAAATATTTTGAACTAGATTCCATCCCATTAGGTTTATTTGATTGTCATTTGAGTTTAGTTCCAACTTTTGTACTCTCAATTTAGGAGTATTCGAGTGACTTCCGATTGAAATAACTTTCTAAGTCATTACAATATTTTTTTCTTCAAAAGAGTGTAATTTGGTTCCATTTTGGTAACATTTTTAGTAGGATTTTTTTTAAAATAACTAAAGAAAACATAGCGTTGAAGAAATTATTTCGAAAACACTAAAAACATATGTTAAAAGTGTTTTTTATTAAGTCATGATTTTCACTCGATCTTAATAATTTTAAGCTAAATGAGCTATTTGTTTTAATGTAATCATGACCAGACGAGGAAATATATAAAGTAAATTATGATATAGGACACATTATTATAAAATCGGGTTTATAGTACGTCAAAACTGATCAAATATTATGATACATTATTTTGTAGAACTTAAGTTTATAAGATCAAATAATAAAACATCATATCTAAAAGGGCTACAACATGATCATAGATGTTTTTGTGCATTTTAACAAGTTTTTGTATATATATATTTAAAATAAAGTATTGTATTAGCCTATTAAGGGGTGTTTACTAATTACCTGGGTAAGTACTTACCGGCAAAATTCGACACTAACCCGTTAAGATTTCGGTTTACCCAAATGATATCGTATGCAACAATTTATCCGGAAAGCGCTAACCGTGGTAAGAGGCGTTATTCTCGCTTACCGGGTAAGACTCTGGGTCGTTGTCTTTGCTCTTACCGGGTAAGATTCTTGGTTCTCGTCGTATTCATCCGGTAAGGTAATATGATTTGATAAACGTCCCTTTAGTTATTTTATAAAATGGTTTTAAAAGTTGTCTGTGTAAAAACAAGTGTCTTCTAATAAGATGTATCTATAGGACATTTTATGTTGAAAAATGTTTTAAAATTTTGTTAAGACGTCCAAAAACAACTTATAAATTAATTGCAACACATTTAGATATAAAGTTTTATTGTTTGTTTCTATAAACTTAAGCTATATGATTACATGACAATGTAATATAACACTCATTTTTTGTGTTCTATGATTTAATGTTGTTGCAATGTATGTTTGTTGTTTGTAAACTCTAAATGATGCAACTTATTATCAGTCAATGCCCCAGGTTAAGAGCCTTTGACTCAAATTCTAGCGCAAAATTAAATGAACGGACCAAGCCAAGTGGTTACGGCCCAAAAATATCGGGTTTTGAATGAGGTTTTGACCCTATTATTTACGCAAAAGTTGATTACTATTAATAATATCAATCGGTCACACATGTAATGGCCTTCAAGTATATTAAGATGAAGGGATATTTTTTAACACACTGAACGGTGGAGGCTACCAAGGTTCAGGATTGAACCTAAAACATTGCATTTGGGCAAAATCGTCTCATCCATTTGCCAGCTAAGTTATGTAAAATAGATTATTATAACAAGTTAATCTATTCATAATATCCATTAAAAATTTCTTAAATTAAAAACCATTAATAGCTCGCATTCTCAACTAAATTTGTGGCTTTTTAACCGTGTTGGCCTACGGTGCAGACAACAAATTAATAGAGAACTTTATAAACAAATAAAACCATATAATAAATATCAAAGAATCATTTTATTATGTTAGTGTCTTTTTAGCCGTGTTGGCTCATGATACAAACAACATATTAATAGAAAACTTTAACACAAATAAAAACATACAATAAATATCAGTCTCATTGATAACTTTAATCGATAGTTATTTAGCAATTTATTTGTTTACTATTTTGTTTGTTCTTGACTTGTCTATGTAATGAAATAAATTGGAGAAGGTTTACATGCATATATATGAAAAATTGGGTAAGGACTTTTCCTTGACTCTTTGTGCCAACCTTTGTATTAAGGTCATGTTTTTTTTTTTTACAGCAAACAAAAATTTTATATAATCCAGCCTCGAACATCAGTAAGCCGTTGTACGTGATCCTATCTACCGAACTCGAAAACAACGAAGTATCCACGGGAACCGCAACTAATCAAAGAGCACTACAACGACTTTGAACCTAATCGAAAAACTGATTAGAATCTAACTTTAGCCTTGAGGATTCTCTAGCCACTCCTGCCATCCAATTTTAATATCTCCTTCCCTTGCCGAAATCCATTCAAACGTCTTGATTTGTAATTCAAACAACTGCTCCGATAAGCTTTTATTTGACTTAGTATTAAGGTCATGTTTAATAAGAGACTAACTTTTTTTTCTTATTACAAGTGCGTTATTTAAATGGAAAAAAATAATACCTTATTAAAACGTTTTGTTAAGCATTTCAATAAGTTCAAGAAGCTTTTTTTCCCAATTACCCCTAATATTTTACTTAATATTAATTAAAATATATCTATTTAACTTTTATTTTATTTTATTTTATCTTATTACTCATTATTTAATTATTAATTTATAAATATTATTATTATTATTAATCATATTTAGTTTATTATTTTTAACATTTAATTGTTAGTTATTACTAGCCATATTTTAATTAGCTCTATTACATATTGTTAATCAATTTTGAATTATTTTTAGTTTTATTAATTATTATTACTACTTATTTTTAGTTATTTAATATATTTAGCTTTATTACATATTTTTAGTTACTTGATATATTTAGTCAGAAAAAATCAAATAAAATGGTTGCTAAAATTTTCCAAGTCTTATAAAAGATTAAAATTATATTTTTTTGGCTTTAAAAATAACAAAAAATATATAAATGATTTAAAAACATATTTAATTAGCTGTGAAATAAAAATAAATCTTCTTTTTGTTTTAATTATATCTAATAACCTTAAGAGTTGAGTAACTTTTTATGATATCATTTTACTTGATTTTACAATTATCACCTAGTTTATCAACTAACAAGTAGCTTTCAATAATTATCTAGCATATCAACCCAACAATTATTTTTTTAATTAGTTTACTAAACATACTATAAATAATAACATTTTATCATCATCCATATAATTATTTATACCTAGTATAATCTTGTATATATAATCTAAATATTTTCTACTAATAATATCACTGAGATACACAAAAATCATATACCCATATGCATAATATTACCATATTTTTCTTTGTCCTTGCGAATTTTATAAGCTTATTTTTTTATATACATTTTCACATTTTATTATAGATTTTAGAATTCACAAAATATCTTGGTTTAAGGATTTGGCATTGATATGACATTAATATGACCCCTTAACGATAAGTTTCTATTATATAAAGTAAATGAACCAAATGATAATGTTTTCAGTTGGATAGGTAACATCCCTCGAGGGTGTGGGATGAAAGCCACACTATCAGGGTTCGATTCCTGCGGCTGACATTTTTGAGATATCCAGGCTTTGGGCCTGGGTCTTAGGGGCCAGGTTCGAGCCCGGTACGGGAGGATCCAGTATATGGGATCCACTTCCCTGCTGGTCGGGTTCAGCCTTTGGTTGGACCCGGTCACAGCGGATTACTTGGTTGGCCCGTAATAAAGACCCGATATCGCTGGAGCGTGTATTTGTTTAGATGTCGTTCAAAAAAAAAAGTAAATGAACCAAATGATAATGTTTTTTTATTACTAAAACTATCATTACAAATTTACAATCCTCTAAAAGCGTTGTATTCGAATTTAAAATTCTTTTGCCAGACGAATTTGTTAAGACGGTGTACCTAATATTAAATTCATCTAACAAATAAATCATCACTTTTTGACGTAAACGTATCATAATTGTCATAAATAGTTAATCTAAAAATATATTGGTCATAAGTGTATCAATTAAGAGTAAATTGCTTTTTTTATCCTTTAGTTTGTTAAAAATTGCTGATTTTGTCTATATGGTTTTGAGATTTTGATTTTTATTGCTATGGTAATGCAATTTATTTCTATTTTTGTCCTTAAGCTAAAAACACTTATATTAAGTATGAATAACTAAAATAGAAATAAATTACAGAGACGAAACAATCAATAAATTATAAATCATAAGAATGGAAATGGTAATGAATTATAAACCATAGGGTTGAAAATCACTTCAAAACCATAAATATGAAAAGCGTAATTTCAAAACTAAAAAGATGAAAATATAAATTTTCAACAAACAAGAGAGACTAAAAATGTATTTTACTCTTCAATAAAACTAGTTAATTGTCATTAAAGACCATTTATTAGAAAAATATATGTAGTTCTATATCTTTTCCAAACTGGTTTTGGACTTAGGTGGTGTTTGTTTTTTTAAGAGGTGTTGTAGTCTGAAATTTGAAAATAAAATAAAAACAAACAATTTAAATGTGAGAATGTCTTCAGACATAAGAAGTAATTAAGAGCTAAAAGAGAAAAAACAAACAAGACCTTATTGTAATTATATAAATAATAATCAACTTTTCATTAAAAAAACAACATTTTTTATATTTTCATTCTTGTTGCCTTATCGTAACTTTTTGATACGAATGATAGAGTTAAAACTAAACCAATTAATATTTGACAATCTTGATGATCAATACCGATAGCCATAAATAACTTTGTATCAAAAGGTTACACATAGCGAATATTTTCTTTCATTATATTTTGTCTTTTACATATAAACAAAGTTATTTATTCCTTAATAAATGTTTTAAATAAATAACTTTTAAATGATTTAAAAACATATTTAAAAACATACCTATAAACCAAATAATATTGACAATCTTTGATGATCAATACGAATAGTGATAAATATTATTCAGATTGAATAACACTACATTCAGTCTGAATATTTTTCTTCATTATTCAGTCTGAATATAATACATGTCGCGCTTTTATTGTCCTGATGTTCATAACTAAATTTGAATTCTCATTTAAACTCGTCCCTAGACGTTATTTTATATCGTTACAAATATTTTAAATGATTAACAAATAATCAAAAAATCTATTTAAATATACATTAAATCAAATATGGCGTGTTTGGTATAAAACAAGCTTTGATACTTACAATTTTTTGTCTTAAGAAACAATGTAAACTAGGCAAAAGTAAAAAAATAGAATAAAAATCAATCACTAAAATATAATTGTTTTTGAAAAACTAAATTAAACTTATTAAATAACAAAACAATTTTAACAAGAAGAATAGGTGCATAACCGAACAAGAGAACAGAAAAGGCAGAACAACGAAACCAAACAACACTAGAACAACTATAATAGGAAGAAAAAAACGACTAGACAACTACAAGTGTGGTGCCTCAATGGTTTAAGTTTTGCCTCCAAAGGTCGAAAATACCTGGAGGTCCCAAGTTCGAATCCAAGGAATAACAAAAATCCTCTTGTGGCCACGGAGGTTCAAATGCGGTGACTCCGGACAACCTGCGAAGCAGGTGGTGGCTCTGGGATTAGTCGGCTCGCATAACGAATTGGATATCCAAGTTAATTAAAAAAACGACTAGAACCAACCCAACTAGAAGAAGCAAACAAAGTTCAGAGACCACATCCACAAATGCAAAACATATTACTTTAGTTGATTGAAATGATAACATTTCAACCGATAATAAGGCTCCATTTTGTTAGTCATTAGTATGAGTCTTGAAAAGCTATTGGGAATTTCTTGATTGTTCTTCAAAAACCTGTAAAATTAGTTGAATTACATATAAGGTGATTCAGATAACTCTGGTTAAAAGAAATTATCCATGTGTTATTATATATCAAATGTTTATATCTGACAAATCAAAATTCTTTACAAAAACAACTACAACCTCTTAAATTAAAAGAAAATCACATAAAAATGGAATCAACTTTGTACCATTTCTTATTAAATATTATTAATATGTCACGAGATATCAAAATAACCAAATACTTGATTAACTGGTAAACCAAACCCTTAAATATATATAATATTTTTTATTCAAATCTTGAAATGACAATTTAAAAAATTAATTCTTAAAATAAAAATAAAGTGAAAGTTGTTTATATTTTAATCCAATTTTGTCTTAAATTAAGGTTGAAAGTAAATAATTTTATATGTTGACTATATTTATATTCCAAAAATAAGTATGGACTTTTTATGTAACTAAATCAATAAAAAGTAGCAACAGAAATAAAATAAAAAGAATTCTTTTTAATTTTTTTAATTCTTGTCCTTTTAACTGGGTATCTTTCTCCCCTACATCGCCGTCTGTAAACAAGAGTGGTTTAAGAGACGTATGCACAAAGAATTGGAATTCATTCATCCTTCAAATTCAATCCAGACGGAGATCGGAGTTTTCATCGTTCAAACTCCAAACCCTTCTCAAAAAACCCTAATTTAAGTCCCTCAAAAAACCCTAATTTCAATCCCTGAAAACCCCCCTCTTTGGATCAACCACAATTACTTCCTTTCTGGGCTTACATTTTCCGACAAAAATGACCTCTTTGAAACCCATTCTTTCTCACATCGACAACATCCCGTCGACTCCCGGAAAATTCAAGCCGGAAAAATCATCTATGTACTTCCTCCATCACCGTTTCCGTCTCCACACCACCGTTCCCAGGCTAACCCTCTGGTCCCTTGTTTTTCTCGGCTTAATCATGATGTTCTTCTTGTTATCGCCTCCGTCCCCCGCCGCCCCTCGCCGCGGCCTCCGTACCACCGCCGCCTACGCTGGATCGGGTTGGGAGAATCGGGTCAAGGCGTCTGCTAAAGTTCGTTCACGAAATGGTCACACAGTTCTCGTCACCGGCGCTGTCGGTTTCGTCGGTGCACACGCGTCGGTCGCTCTCAAACGCCGCGGAGATGGAGTGGTTGGACTCGATAATTTCAATTCCTACTACGACGTCACTCTGAAGAAATCACGAAAATCACAACTCCTCGACCGCGCCGGAGTGTTCGTCGTCGACGGCGACATCAACGACGCCGTTCTCCTCCGGAAGCTCTTCGGTCTAGTCCACTTCACTCACGTCCTCCACCTTGCCGCCCAAGCCGGCGTCAGGTATGCAATGGTAAACCCTAATTCCTACATTAAATCCAACGTAGATGGCTTCGTGAACCTTCTAGAAGTTTCGAAATCAACAAACCCACAGCCAGCGATCGTCTGGGCATCTTCTAGTTCCGTTTACGGCCTGAATTCGAAGGTTCCATTTTCGGAAAAGGATCGAACTGATCAACCAGCCAGCCTGTATGCCGCCACAAAAAAAGCCGGCGAAGAGATTGCTCATACTTATAACCATATCTATGGTCTTTCCATAACTGGATTACGTTTCTTTACTGTTTATGGACCATGGGGTAGACCAGATATGGCTTATTTCTTTTTCACTAAAGATATCTTGAAAAGAAGACCCATTTCGATATTCGAAGGACCTGATCATGCTACTGTTGCAAGGGATTTCACTTACATTGATGATATTGTGAAGGGTTGTTTATCAGCTCTAGATACAGCCAAGAAAAGTACTGGAAGTGGAGGGAAGAAGAAGGGTGAAGCACAGTTTAGGATCATTAATTTGGGGAATACGTCTCCGGTTTCAGTGAATAAGCTCGTTAGCTTATTGGAAAAGCTGTTGAAGGTGAAAGCTAAAAAGAAGGTTGTTTTGATGCCAAGAAATGGAGACGTGCCATTCACGCATGCCAACATTAGTTTGGCTCGTAAGGAGCTTGGTTACAGGCCAACTACGGATTTGGAAACGGGATTGAAGAAATTTGTGAAATGGTATCTTGATTACTATGGTGCAAAGAAGAAGAGCGCTTGGTGAAAAAGATGATGATCAAGAAATCTTGGAAAAAAGAAAGAAGAGGTTATTGCTCAATTTTAATCTTCCATTATGATAAATGCTGGTTCTTTCAATGATTGTGCATTCTTTTTTAGGCTCTGTGTTAGAATTTTTCTAACACTTATAGTGGAAGAATTTAGATTGATTTATGTGTTCTTTAGATAAGGTGATTGTACAGTCTGTTGACTTAGTTCCATTCAGATTTGTACTAATTTTGGTGGCTTTTCCTTGTTTCCTATCCACTTTTAGCTTTTAGAAATAACCTAGTTTTCAAGATTTATAATTTCTGGCTTTTATGCTAGCAATCATGCTAATAAGCAGCTATATGTGCTGGTTGGATGTTGTTTTACTTTGCTGAAGCTGAACATAATAGTAAAAGACCATTTCTTTCAAGCTCATACAGAGAAAAGGTAAATGAGTCTGAATGCCTGCCTTATTCTCAATTAGATTCTGTACTTGAATAAAGGCATAAAAAACACAACACTTGTATTCAACAATGAATGTCTTATTACTGCATCTTTGATATGGCTTTTTGGACAAGTGTTAATGTCTTATTACTGCATCAGGAATTCAGAAAAGAATGCTTAGTTCCTGTGAAGTTTGAATTTATACATCAGTCATATTTGTGTTGGATAAATGTTTTATGAAGGGTCTTTCTAGTAAATGTTAAGCCCAAGCCCATTAACAGGATATGTTCTAGAATTGCTAGTTAGCCTATTTTTATAATTTTCCTTTGTTAATTCAATCATTATCACTTAGATATGTCCCATGTTTACTTGTGTGTTTTCTGATTCATGACAGCCTGCTTATGTGTAATTCAATTAATCTCATGGGGGCCATGAAGACTCAATGGCTCTGTAGAGACTCGAACTAGCGACCTATCAGTTTATTTTGCTATGCACAACATTCTCAATCTTGTATATATCTTTTTGTTGAATACTCGATTTAGGCCAATTCTAAATGGTTAGCCCATATGTGTGTTCTTTTTCTTTTTTATTCAAGTCTTCAATTCGCTTTGCATACTTTTATAAAATAGTCTTACATATGAAAGAAGTTGGAACTTTTTATTTGTAATGTATCGAACCCAAAAACAAGATAATAATCTAATAACTTTTAAATAAACTTAAAAACATTAACTTCATCAATACCTAACAACTAACCTTTTGCCATAATTTACTTTCAATCCTGAATCGGTTTTGGACAAATTGACTCGGTTGTTGATACCCACTTTATCCAAGAAACTATGACACGTGGTTGTTGTTTGTATTGCTCTAACAAGTGTTTTTTTTTGAGAAGTCTTATTCATGCTTTTGGACAACCTCATCCTATTTATTTTATTCTTAACTCATTAAAATTAGATTTGCGAACTTATATGCCTTAAGTTGTGAGTTAACAATAATTTCCACTCATCATGGTTTTAAGTTGAATTAAAAGTTATTGTGTCAGCTTGTTGCTTCGGGCCAATAATTTCATCCCATCATGGTTTTAAGTTGGATTAAAAATTATTGTGTCAGCCTTATCCGACATGATGACTCATTTAGGGGGGATGTTTGTAACATCTTAGTTGAATCACACATCACCGACAATAAAGAAGAAGATTGTGCTAACCAACAAGGATGTTAGGAGTTTGTAACAACTAATCACATATGAATAGAAAATAGTCTCGTTATGGATTACCAATAACTTCTAATATGGTTTTAAATTATATCAAAATACATATGTCTGTGTTGTTTTGGAAATTATTGGTATTTGACAACTTTAGGTGAAAGGGTATTAAAAAAAGTAAGTTGATTTTCAAAAAATGAGGAACTTTCAAAGTTTTGAAAAAGGTGGAGTTCAATCTCATCTACAAAAGAAAAAGATGGCTTTGTCAATCATAATTATATGCGTTATTTCGCAACCAAATTCAACTCCTCCGAACCCCAATACCAATTTTTCATTAATAAGTTATTTATGAATTTGTTTTTAATTTTTAGATTATAAGTAATCAATACTTTAAATTACAATTAAAATCATTAAATTTTTTATATTAATTAAATTGTATGTTTAATCATTCCTCCACTATTACCATTTCTCTTAGATGATGGAAGTGTATCTAATTTATGATGATTGCCATTTACTTTATACATTCCTCCACTATCTTCGTTTGTTTTATTAGCAACAATATTACAATTTTTTTTTCAAACAACGGCATTTTATTAAAACACTATCAAGACGTTAGACGATAATTACAAAATAGTGATAACAAAGGAGGGATCTTGGAGCCATCCAACCCAATGGATATTACATCTGCTACTCCTATATTGCATCCAGTTATATGAGTGCGATACAATGCTATCCCATATTGCCATCTTTCTAGGTTTGGTAGCTCCGAATATGATCCCATTACGAAAGGACCATATTGACCAAAGCGCCGTAAACATTACCGCTTCCAGGCAATCGAACACCTCTTTCCTCAGTCTTATAGATGCCATCCAACTCTTCCATTCGTGAACAGAGGTAAGACCAGAAATATCTATGTTCCACCACCTGCCTATGTTCCTCCATATATCTTTCGCCATTTGACACTCGAAGAAGAGATAATTCACCGATTCAATTCCTACTTCACAAAATCGGGCATATATATGAATGAACATCTATGTCCCTTTTGATCATATTATCCCTAGTTGGAATCTTGTTCAAACCCAATCTCCACAAAAACACGTTAACCTTGATGGGTACCAACCTATTCCACGACGTAGGGGTCTGATCCACCTCCAAAGTTTTGGAATCGATCAGATTCCAAGCTGACGCCACCGTAAACTCACCCGACCCGTCCAAAATTGAATCGACCATATATATGTTATATTTTTCATTCAGTTTTAATTGAATTTATAAAATAATAAAAAGAATAAAATACATTTCCAATTCTTTTCACTCTACATCTACAAGGTAAATGGTTGGTGGCTTTTGGACCACTGAGTTCATTATGTCAAATAAAGTTTGGTCATCAACCTTTTCTATTTCAAATTTGAATACATACATATATTTGAATTGTATGTATTATAAAATCATTAGATTGTTGGTTGCCTTTAATAATTTAAATTAAGAAATTATTACTTTTATGATGATGAGATCTTACCTTTTTTCTTAGCAAACAAAAAATTCGAGTTTTCTTTTCTTCCAAACCCACATATATTAATAGGGTATGGCTTAAAATTATTCATAAAATAATATTGAAAGAGTTTGAGGTGTAAGAGTGTTGCAAATTTCATATTTTTTCCAAGTTAAATATGAAAAAAGAAAAGATAAATAGAGATCGTAGCACAAAGGCCACCATAAAAGATTTGTATGGGCTGATAATTCTATTAAAATTCGACAATCCATATTAATTAAAAAAATTAAAAAAATGGTCATCACGAACGTAAAGATTCAAGGATCGAGACATGAATGATCATTGAAATGAAGATACAAATATTTGATGTTTCAACTTTATTATGATATTGATGTCGATTTTATTTTTAATAAATTTAGAATATTGTTTTTATTTACGATGTAAGAATTTAATGTGAAATGATATTTTTGTGTTATATGGGAAGATATTGGAGTTAGGGTCTTTATATGAGCCCTCCCTATCAAGCATCAACTACTAGCAGTGGATTCAAACTTCAGCCTAACCATCCATTTAACTCATCTATCGTCACCATGATTCATAAATCATGATAGTTAGTGGATGAATACTTCAAGATTTTTAGAGTATTTAATTAATATCACATAATTTGAACAAAACCACAAGTACAAAAGATGTAATTTACTCTATTTCTTATATCTTATTATGACAACCAGTTCAACATCAATAGAAATTAAAATTTATGAATTCATTATAAACCTCAAATTATCAATAAATTTCAGCATTATTAATTATTTGTTCTTTTTTGTTTATCAAATAAAAGTTCCTATTATTGAATTGGTTTATTGCTTTGAGTTTTGGAGTGTTATAAATGGTAATAGAATAGCTGGAAAAACCTCATCAAATACGATGAGCTCCTGAAAGGAAATCCTACATCATTGATGAATAAAAAGGACGTTTGGTAGGCTTAGTAAGAGAGTTTTGATGATTGGTTTCACAAGGATAAGAGTGAGATTTTTAAGCTTCTTACAAATCCTACGTCGTGGACCACCAATAAGTTCTAACTTAATTTTTAAGTTTGATTTTGGGTCATTCAATCGGACGACGAATTCTTACGTGGAAAAAGGAAATAAAAGATCATTACCAAACGCTTATCAAAAGCCACCACTCTCGTCTTATTGGATAAGATTCTCAACATCAAAACAATATGCAATAATCTTAACGAGGTAAGAGTTATCACTCTCATTTACCGGGTAATTTTGTTGATCCTTACCATATCTCTTATCGGATTGTCGATTATTGTTATGGTCATCTAGTAAGATAAGTGATATAATAAGAGCTTACTCGATTAACGTTGGTAAATGTCATCTTAGAAGTTACCAAGCTTGTTTATTGTTTTGAGTATTAAAACATTACATTTACTCAGGGGCAGATCTAGTGTAACCCACGGTGGCACGGGACACCGTATTATTTCTTCGACGAAGGGTAAAAAAAATTTGGTTTCTGAAAGGTGCAACCGTATCGTTTTGCAGTGTGGCACCATATATATATCTTAAAACTATAATATGGACACAAGTTCTCCTTGGTAGAGTTAGTTTGCAAGACATTTCCTACACCCAAGACCTAAGTTCGAATTTTGCTTGTGACATTTTCTTAACTTTTTGCTTTTAATGTTATTATGTTATGTTTCTAAAAAACTGTATACTAAAAGACTTGAACCCAAGACCTCACGCATGAAAATAAATGAACCAACCAATAGACCAATTATAATATTGTAAAAAATTTCTTGACATTTTTTTGTTATAGTTAAACGGTGCAATCGTTTGAAAAAAAATTATGGATCCGTCCCTGCATTTACCTGTTTTCTTTATTCCTTCCCTTTGTGGACTGACTTTGACAAGTTACCAAAAAACATATTATTGTTGCTATACAGCTTCTTTTGACTTGTCATGGAAATATAATCTGGGAACATGATGTCTTTATGTATAGAGAGCATAGACAAGTTCAAATGAGAACATCTTTGTTTTATGAAAATACGAACATTTTTTACTTCTTAATTATTTAGCTAGTAATTATAATTTAATGAAAAAATATAAATAATTAAGGATAATAATGGGATTTTGTATTAATTTATCTGTAATACTGGTGATTTCATTATCACTAAAATCACATACAAAAGATATATTCATCGATCGTAATGTATCATAACATTATCACATTATTGTTACAGCAAAATCACATAATGATAACAATTTAAAGCGATGATTGCAGACATGAGCTAGCCGTCAGGTGATCATCACTCGCTTTGATTATCACAACATGATAATATTATTATCAATGCAAAAATCACAACAAAATCACACCAATATCATAGTAAAAGCACACCCATATCATAGTAAAATCACATCTTTGGTTTATCAAAGGATTATCATACCATAAAAAACAATTTCAATTACTTGTATGTGTATATATATATATATATATATAGGGGATTCAGGAGAAAACACTATAAAAAAAACTGAATAACACCCTGAGAGGCCGCCATCTGGATGGTATTTTTTTTCTATGCATTAGTGCATATGCATATAAACGATTGGAGCTTCTTTTTTCTATGCATCAATGCATAAATATGCATTAGTGCATATGCACAAATGCATGTTACCAGATGACAGCCTCCCAAGGTGTTTTTCAATTTTCTCTTTTTTTAACGTTTTCTCCTGAACCTCTCTCTCTCTCTCTCTCTCTCTATATATATATATATATATATATATATATATGATGATAGGGGCGAGTTCAAATGAGAACTCAAATTTGGTTGTGAACGTGAGGACAAATGAAAACGCGACACGTGTCATATTCAAACTGAATAATCTACATTCAGATACGTGTCGTGCTCTCATTTGTCATCACGTTTACAACCAAATTTGAGTTCGTATTTGAACTTTCTTCTAATGATGATATATAGGCTATGTTTGGCAAACTAGCTGATAAGCTAGCGTATGACTTATAAGGTAGCTGATGACTTATAAGCTAGCTGGTAGCTGATAAGCTAGCTGGTAGCTGATAAGCTAGCTGATGAATAAGTTATGTTTGGCAAAAACTAGCTTATGAGCATGTGAAATGACCAAAAAGGACATATTGAAAGTAAATAAATAATATTAGTTAAGGGTATAATTGGAAAAAGTGTCAAAAAGCTCCTCATAAGCTACTCCAAGTAGCTTATCGATAAGCTAGCTTATAAGCTGACTTATAAGCTAGCTTATGTGCATCCAAACGATTACTCAGAAAATAAGCTAGCTTATAAGTCAGCTTATAAGCTAGCTTATTTTTGCCAAACAATGCCAAAATGTTTATTCAGACTGAATAAATACTATATTCAGTTTGAATATTTTTTTAATTATCCAGTTTGAATATGAAAACAATGCCAAAATGTTTATTCAGACTGAATAAATACTATATTCAGTTTGAATATTTTTTTAATTATCCAGTCTGAATATGAAAACAATGCCAAAATGTTTATTCAGACTGAATATATACTATATTCAGTTTGAATATTTTTTTAATTATCCGTCTGAATATGACACTTGTCGCACTTTCATTTGTCCTTACGTTCACAACTAAATTTGAGTTTTCATTTATTTGTTTTCTTTTAAACCTAAAAATAAAATAAAAAATGATACAAGATGAAAACAGTTGTCCTTCTAGAAGTAGGCCTAGTCAAAAATGAATTAAATAATGAAGTCGTATGTTAGATCAAAGAGACAATAGTCATAGTCTAAATTTGGCCTAATTTCTTTTAAAATGTGTCATTATTTTACACCACCAAAACTAAATAAAACTCGTGAAACCCTTTAAATATATTATTTGTCTAGTCTTGCTTGATTTTTCATAAACATCCAACAAACCACCTCCAAAAACTTATAATATTTTATTCATGTAACAGTAAAAAAATTTAAACTCAACTTATTTTATTCCCCTGATGGCATACCATTTTCGAATATAAAATTATAGCCTACAAAAAGATTCTTCAGCGTTTGGCATTGTCCTAATCAGAGGCATTCTTTCACATGAATCCTAAAAGAGATATTAAAATTTTAATTATTAATTATTAATTTCCATTGTTTTTGCATTTTATAATAATTGCTACAATTTAATAATATATATGAGTTATATTTTATCATTAAAAACCAAGCTACAAATCTTGAAACATATTTTTTTTTTGAAATTATTGGTGGCAAAAACACACTTTGGGTGCTGATAATTTATTATAATTGAATTTTAAATATTGTGCATAACTTAAAATTTGGGGGTAAAAGATTGATGATCCCCTGTTGCGAGTACATTAAAACCAAAAATATGTTAACATAAAAAGAATACAAAAAGTGAGAGAAAATAAAGAAGAAAATATTTATGGGGCCAAAAAGAAAACTACAATATTAATACGAAGACAAATCACTTTTACCTTTTTACTTTTTATCTTTATAAATCAAACAACTGGAAAGCTCTATACAACCCACCAACTTTCAACTTCACATAATTTCTGCTTTGACATTTTATTTTTTTCCTCTTGACACGTTATATATACACAAAAAGTTGGCTTTCATAGAGAATGAAAGACATGATAAAAAGAAAAAAATGAATTTCCACTGTTAAATCAATTTTAATTGAACATCAATACTAATAAGATTAGGGTTGTTAGGACCAACCTTTTGTACAAAATGAATACTAATAAGACATATCAGATCAATTCCATTAAAAACGCAATTCATGGGACGAGGGTAAAACTAAAATTGATCAAATTAAGGTTCATATCATTTCTTACGATTTTTAACTTAACTCTTATTTTGGTAAAGTGATTATATGTGAACTTTAAATTTCTTCTTTTTGGTAAAGTGATTGTTTTCTCGTTTGATTATGCCTATAATAATAATAATAATTATTATTATTATTATTCTTTTTTTATTGTCAATGGTTTGATACTTTGGTTATGGTTGATTCTTGGTTGGATGATGCAACCGATGTTATGTGTTAGTGTGTATTTTGAAGTCAATAAACATGAAAGTTGGAGATAAAAAAAACTTGATCACCAAAATGCAATCTTTGGTTTTTTTCTTTTAGAAAAACAAAAAGTACAATTTTGTAATTTAAAAATCTACAAACGTAGGGTATTTTGTATTTTTTTTTATCACATGGTAATTTATTAACTAAATGAGGATATAATAATCAATATAGGTCGATGACTCCACCAAGCCCTACTAGAGACTTTGGGTGACCTTCTAAATTATTATTATTATTTATTATATACTCTTTTAAAAAAACCATGAAAATATAGTAACTTTGACAACTTTTCACATGTTATTTCATATAATTTTTTTTTATTTAAACATAATATTTAATGTACTGATTAACATATTTTTGTCTCAAAGTTATCATAATGTCATGAGTTCTCAAATCATTAAGCACATAGGATTAGGTTTTGAGAAGAACCTCTTTACCTATGCCATCAATTACTTTCCCATCTTTGTCTTCTCGTCGTAGTCAATTTGATAATAGCTGAGAAGTTGAGTCACCCTTCTTTTTTTTTCAGAAAAAGAATCGAATAAAGAAAGAGATAGTCTATATCCTGTATCGATCATAGGATCTCTCATTTTGCACAATTCCCGCATCAAAATGGCCCTATATTCGCATCGACTTGAGGTGAGAAAAAAAATTATGGCGAGAAACATAAATACTAATTGAATGTCAAAACTAATGAGGTGCATCAGATCAATTTCATTCTAAAGCGGCAATTCATGGGTGAACATGCGATTAAAAGTGATCAAGGGTTTAGATCTCTTCTCAAGTTAACTTTTCTTCTCACACGATCCCAAACATAGACTTAGAATCTTGTGAGACTAGGATTTTTTTTCGTGAGACCATAATTTAACATTTAAAACTTCACAGCAAAATATTGTGAAGGTAAAAAAGATATGAAAGTTCACAACAAAAACATTGTGAAAGCTACCTTCATATTATTCTGTTATGAAATTTCAAGTGTAAAAAAAAGGTCTCACGGACCTTTAGAAAACAAGTTTACTATAGGTGCTTGTTTTGCATTTGAAAATATAAAAAGAAAGAAGATACACTTCAAATAAGAAAATAATAAAATCATAATAAATGTTTGAAGGCCAAAATATAAATTTTTATAAGAATTAGTGTTGTTATTTGGATATATAATTTTTGATGAATTTAACGTATTGAAATTTATAAAAATATATGATGTTGATTTATGTAAGAAAATTGATAGGAAAAAATTAAAAAAATAATATTTAAAATCATCCCAAAAACAAACATTTGAATTGGTAGGAGTCATAGGTGTAGGATTAGGTTTTGGATTCGAATAACAAATTATTGAAGAATGAATGTCTAAATTGTGAGTGACGTGTCAGAGTAAATTAAATCTCCCCAAAATAATTTTTTCTAATATTTTATTTAAATTAAACCATAAAACTATCTTTTAACCCTCAACTTTAAAAAAATAATCTGAACTGAGATTTTAAAAAATTCTATAAACCCCAAATATTGGATTTATGTATGATTTTAATTTATTTAAAAATTATTGAATCATATATAATATATTATGAGGGAATGAAAATATTTGAGAAGTAAATAATTGATCATAGCTCTTCATCTAATTATTTACGGTTTTGATCGTGAAATATCGGATAATTCCTTGCATGGTATGTGAAATATAGAAGGTAGTTTCGTAACTTTTATATATAGACATCAAAAGGATTTATATATGAACTTATGTGATTCACACATGAACTATATGTTAACCCGTTAATTAGTTCACATGTGAACTATTCAACCGATTCATATATGAATCAGTTAATTAATTCATATGTAAATCAGTTGAAATAGTTCATATGTTAATTACACAAGTTCACATATAGATTAGACATATAGTTCATATGTGAATTGCATAGGTTCATATATGAACCCGTTTGCCCTTTATTTGTGAAAGTTATGAAACTACTCTATCTATTTTTTCCATAGTCAATCTTTGACTAGTCAAAACCGTAATCTTTAACCTGACAAATCCGATCTAAACCGTATAAATGACTAAAAATCATTTTTTTACTTTTCAAATATTTACTCCTTCCCAAAATAATCTTAGGCTATATTATGATGTTACATATACCAACCTCCCAACTCCACGTATACTACATTTATTGTGCTCACATTCTTTGGCCTCGGAATAATTGGTAACAACTTTATCCATTTACCATCATCATATAAGAGAAGGATCATGTGATAATAAAATGTTAAGATGATAAGTGTATATTAAGAAAGAATTTGGATCTTTAATCAATTTTAATCCAAAACAATTTATGAATTACACTTTATAAAAGAATTGATCTATTATATCACATTCATGTTAATCTAGTGATTTTCTTTAATTAAGATTGATTCAAAGATAAAAATCATTTTTTATTTTCTTCATCATAACTTTCATTTAATAAAAACTCCAATATAAATAAAATTGATTACCAAATTTTATTAATTTTGTCGTGTTAATAGATAATTTATTTTATTCTTAATTGAAAAATATACCATACCTAAATACACTCTCATATATCATTAAATATACATCTATCTATTGATTCACTCCTCCCATATTTTAACATCAAAACTTTTTCATTTTTCCTTTTAATAGTTATTTAATGATTTGATATAAATCATCCTACATATGTAAAAATGTGTTACTATTTACATCCTAGTCTATATCATGTCATTCAATTAGATTAAAGTATATGTATCTATTTTATCTTTTTTTATATGTTATCATTTAGTAACAGACTATGGTGTAAAAGTAAAAAACTGTGTAAAAATAACTTTTTTTTAAAAGTCAAAGCGGTGTAACGGTTAATGATTGACCAGTGACGAGAGCGCATCTTCCCATTACATGCATTCTATCTATCTGTCCATCACTTCAAAGTCTCCCCCTTCACACTGCTACTGCTCTCCCACTGCTCCTTTTTCTGCCAAATTCAACAACCCCAATTTCCAAAAATATGCTTTCTTTCATCTTCTTCCTTCTAATCCTCCCAATTTCATCTTATGGGAATGCTGAATTAACTGTTCTTATGGATATCAAAGCTTCTTTAGATCCAGAAAACAAACACCTATCCTCCTGGACGGAAACAGCCGATCCCTGCGGTGGTTCTTTCATCGGCGTCGCCTGTAACCAGTATCTCAAAGTGGCTAACATCTCATTACAAGGCAAAGGTCTCACCGGAAAAGTTCCACCGGCAATCTCCGGCCTAAAATGTTTATCTGGTTTATACCTTCATTACAATTTCTTAACCGGAGAAATCCCAAAAGAGATTTCCACCCTCACTGAGTTGTCGGAATTGTATCTTAACGTCAATAATCTCACCGGCGAAATACCTCAAGAAATCGGAAACATGGCTAATCTTGAAGGTCAGCATATATATATATATATATATATATATTATAATTTCTTTAATTTTGAATTCAACTTTCTTTCCTTTCAAGATTTAGAATTAAGATTTGGCCCAAATTCAAACTTTTTTATTAATTATTTCGAATTGCATTCATTCAATTTGGTTCTTGATTTGCAGTTATCGAGTTGTGTTGTAACCAGTTGAATGGAAGCATACCCTCAGAGCTTGGGACCTTAAAGAAACTTAACGTTTTGGCACTGCAACACAACCGGTTAACCGGTCAAATCCCACGAACCCTTGGCGGTTTAGTTACATTAAAGCGGCTCGATCTTAGCTACAACCAGCTCGATGGTCCAATCCCCATAACCATGGCTAAACTATCAGGATTGGAGTTTTTCGATATCCAGAATAACACCCTTTCAGGATTCGTTCCAACCGGTAAGTAATTAATTTATGGGGTTGTTATTCCTACACCCTTCCCTTCCGCACACAATTCATTTTTTATCTACCTCTACGGCTCTACCTCACTCACATACCATTCACTTTCTACCCCCCTCTACTCACTCACATACACTCACTCTATAAGAGGGGGTATGAATATAATTCCCCTTAATTAAACTACCAATATTCTCACCATTTTCGTTTTACATCTTTTCGAGTAATTAATTTTACATTTTCGGCTTAAAATCTTGTAGGTTTGAAGCGATTAAACAACGGGTTTAGTTTCAAGAACAATCGCGATCTATGTGGTGCTACGGCATTCGGTTCGTTAAGACCATGTACCGAGCTCGATGTAGCCATGATCAACCAACTCGAACCATTAACACCCACACCAAACACCACCATATCGGCAAACATACCCCAATCGGCTAACATTTTACCTCATTGTCAACCACCCCACTGCACCAACTCATCGAACCTCCGACGAGTTGGCATCATAGCCGGCATAGTTGCAGTCATCGCAGCTTTAACCATAACCTCATTCATCACAATATTCATCCACCGAAGGCGAAAACAGAAAATCTGGAGCAAATCCGAGACCCCCGAACATAGATTTAGCATGCAAGAATCCGCCAAAAAAAGCGGTGATTACGGTTGTGCATGGGATCCAACACAAAAATCACCCAAAAATTGCGGGTTTTGCATCGAATCACAATCGATTGAGTCACAATCGCTACAAAGCTTCAACTTGGAGGAAATCGAGTCAGCCACTCGGTACTTTTCCGATGCTAATTTGTTAGGGAGGAGTAAGTTTTCGGCCGTTTACAAAGGGGTATTAAGGGATAGATCGATTGTGGCTATAAAAAGCGTTAGTGTGACGAGCTGCAAAGCCGATGAAGCCGAGTTTACTAAAGGGCTAAGCATGTTAACCTCTTTAAAACATGAAAACTTGGCTCGGCTTAGAGGGTTTTGTTGTTCAAAAGGAAGAGGTGAATGCTTTTTAGTGTATGATTTTGCATCAAAAGGGAATTTATCAGAATATCTTGATGTTGAAGATGGAAGAACCAGCCATATTCTTGATTGGTCTAAAAGGGTTACAATCATCAATGGCATTGCCAAAGGTTAGTTAAATTTTATATAACTATTTTGCTTCAATATCTGTATGTGTGTGTATATATATATATATAAATTTTTTTTTTGAGAACCTGTGAATCAACTATCAGTATTTATTCTCAGGTATCGCGTATCTACACAGAAGTGATACGGAAAAATCTGGTATGGTTCACCGTAATATATCGATGGAAAAGATACTAATCGACCAACAGTATAACCCGTTGATCACAGATGCCGGCCTTCTAAAGCTCCTAGCCGATGATATCGTCTTTTCGGCTCTCAAGGTCAGTGCGGCTTTAGGCTACATGGCTCCCGAGTATATAACCACCGGAAAATTCACAGAAAAGAGCGATGTTTATGCTTTTGGGGTCGTGGTTCTTCAGATTCTATCGGGTAAAAGTAATATCACGGGCTCGATACGATCAGCTGCTGCAGATGGAAGGTTTGATGAATTTATTGACGGAAATCTTGACGGAAATTTTTCCGAATCGGAAGCTGAAAAGTTGGCTAAAATCGGTGCGATCTGTGTCGATGAAGTTCCTGAGAATAGGCTAACAATGGAGGCTGTGATTCTAGAACTAACTAATTCTATTTAGTCTAAAAGATTTTATTTTTTTTTGTTTCTAATCATACCTTTTCGTTCTTTAATTTTGGTTGTAATTATATGATATGAATGATCCCTATTACGAAAGTCGAGCAACACTTCATACCGAATAAACCCACTACCGATTACCAAACGAACTTATATTGAGCTCAAGTTTACATTTATTTTATTATCTAAATAAAAAGTATACAACAGGATCACTCTTATTTTGTTCTTAATGTAAAGAGTTTGTAAACAAATTGCGACAAAATCGTTTACCCGCCTCAGATCCTAACCAGAGGCTTGGTGTGGTTCATGCTCCAAAAACCACTCGGTCGGCCACCATTCAGGCCGGATAGGCTCCACCTTCACGTCTTCTTGTCCTTTGATCACTAAATTTCCGGGCCCTTTAAAAGCTTCCTCGAGCCTGATGAGTCCAAGCCCACGTGAGCCGAGAGCAGTGGTCACGGTTCCAGCTTTCTTGCCGGATTTTGATGCTATTACTTCTGAACTAGGAGCAACCGTCCGCTCTACCTCTGAGAACAGAAAACAATTGGTTCAAAACTGTAGTTAGCAGCTTTATGAGCTTAATGACTCACAGCTTATTCGATCAGGTATACATGACTGTTTGGTAGTGGCTTATTCATTAAGCTTCTAGGGGAGCTTTATGCAGAAGGCCAAGTTTTTTCCAAACTTTCCTCTTCCAATTAAAGGAAACTCCTTCACGATCTATATAGACAGATTAATCCACACAGACGGCTTTATCTATACAGGACTTAATGGAAAAGCAACCAAACAGCCCCAAAAAGTAGTTGTTTTCTACCTTTTTCGGATTCATTTAGGAACTTGAGTGGAAGTAGACGCTTGCGGATAACCCCACGGTGATGGGAGCGAGCGATGAGTTCTTGGCCCACATAACACCCTTTATCAAAGCTTATGGCATTTAAACCAGCAAGATTATACTCCAGTGGGATTGCCTCACCTGAACCCCATAAAACAATAATTAATTTTTAATAAACATTTGCACTTAGAAGGCCAAAGGGTAATTGGCCCAATGGTACGCAAACGAGAAGTGCGTTTGATTATCTGTTGTATATAAATATTATATAGTTCCAAATTTGACGGAAAGCAAATGTACCTTTTGGGATCTCAATCGAACCTTCGGCAACTCCCTTCTCTAATCTCCATAGAAGATAATTTTCTTCTTGGGTTTCCGTATCAGCCTCGACCATAGGTGCTGCAACCTCCATAACAAGTTTCAATAAGCTACAATTATCAGAATCATAACTACAATGGTAAAAATATCGAAAAATCGCTCTTTTTAAACTTAATAGTCGAACACCAACGATCCTCTTTATGAAGAATTTTTATAAGAACTTACGTGTGACATTGGAGGGAAAGATTCCTCGGAATCCTAGGCAATGGAGTCGAGGATCTTTATGCCATTGCCAACCACCGCTATTTCCTTGAGAAGATGAGCTTCCGGTAGGGTCAATAGTACCACCCCAACCAACAGAAGCAGCTTCGGAATCTTCTACAGATGAAGGTGCCCTTTTATGGAGATCGACACCATAACGTTGCCAACAAGAGAACTCTTCTCCCACATTCTCGATATCGACCTTTGACCTCAACCTATATCTGTACAAGGATAAAACCAAGAACCTTAAAAATGGTTTTTTTGAAGAAATAACTTGACAAACGTTGGCTGCATTATTGCAATTTTTCATAAATATTCCTCAAGGAGATAGATACCTTTTGACATGAAATCAAATGGGATACATTCCAATTTTGAAACCATTTTGGTTCTAAACTTCAAAGATTGAAAATAGGGTGCTCAAAAACCGACCAACCCAACCCAAAAAACCTCAACCCGAGGTAATCTGAGACAAAATTAGGTCAAACGTATCTATTGGATTGGAATTGGGTTAGAGTAATTTGATCACAACCCAACCCGATGCCATACTAAGACGAATTTAATATAATTGTTTTAAGTCGTTGATTAATATATGTACATTAGATACTAGACCAACCCATAATTAGCTATATTCAAAATTATATTACAATTTCAACCGGAATTTTACTTTCTTATTTGCATGAACTTTGTGACATTTTTCAAGTTTGTTAGGCTTTTTTTTTTTTGTATGTTCTCATTTTGATTTTATTTTGTTTAAACAAAACACTTAATTAGATTGTAAAATGATTGTGATCTTATCAAAATTTCAACCCAACCAACCAGCCCACGGTTTGGGTTGGGCCGCTTGGGTTGGGTTGAGATTTTTCAAACAATAGATATTGGATTGGGTTGTTCAAATAACATTGACAACCCAACCATTGAAAACCTATCTTGATAAGTTAGTAATGGAACACCGAGATCAAATGGGGGGGGGGGGGATATTTCATAATAGTTTTACAAATTTCATGAATCTTTAAGTATAAAGATGTATAACAGCTTAATTTCGTAAAATAGCCACTGCAAATTAGTCAAAAAAAAAACACAAGCAGAGATTATGGAAACTTACTTCTTTAATGTCTCCACAAGCTCATCCAATACAGAACAATCAACATCGGCAAGCAACACCACCTCATCCGGATCGGGTCCAGGTCCTGACCCAGTCGGGTCAAGCTGCTCATTGGTTCTGGGCGGCTCATATAGAAACATATCGTACAAAAACCTACCTTGTGGCGTCAACATCGCCGCATACAGAGAACGAGCCGACGAAGCCGGCACGTTAGGGGTAACCAAGCTCGATTTCTCATCACCCACCGGCTCACCGAACCGCCGGAGGTCGTTTGTCAATAAACCCTGTAAGAACTTGATTGTGTCGGGTCCACGGAACCGGAGGACGGATCGGGTTTTGAGAAGAGATGCCATTGGACCCACATCGTCAAGGTGGGGTTTTTGAGATGAGAAACGATTGATTTTGAAAATGGGTCTTAAGGATCGGATTGAGGGTTTGAAAAACTTCATATTTTTTTCTTGAATTGGCTTGACGAAAATTGGGGTTTGAAGGGCAAGATTCAGGAAGAAGGTGTTTGTGGGCTTTTTGGGTTGATACGTGTACTTAGAAGAATGTTGGCTGGAGGACGCGTGGTATTGTGAAAATTAATGTTAAAGATTGGGCTTCTTTTCTTTACAGAAGTTATTAATTTAGATTGTGTGGTTGGTATTTCATTCACACAAGTAAAACTTAATAGATTAATATGTAGAATCATGTAAGAAGTTGAGTTACGATTAGAAGCGTAACAAGAATCTGAATTCTTATTTATTTTTAATTTTAAATCCAATCATGAATCATGTTTTATATGGGAATTGATTGGTGTATCTTATTTCAGTGAATCTCATCCTAATATGCATTTAATGGTAAATAATTCTTTTTACGCTTCTTATCCTAATATACATTCAATGATCTTATCACAATATACATTCATTGTCACGAGTAAAACTCTCTGTTAGATTAATCTGTCTGTAGTATCGCGTAAGAAGTTGAGTTATGATTAGAAGCGTAATAGGAATTTGGATCCTTAATTATTTTTAATTTTAAATCCAATCATGAATCATGTTTTACATGGGGATTGATCTGGACCGTATATCTTATTTCGGTGGATCTTATCCTAATATGCATTCAATGGTGGAGAATTCTTCTTACGCTTTTCATCTTAACTCTCTTTCTCACCAGAACCTAACCCTCTGTTTGTATGCATTAGAAAGTTATTATGTGGAAGAGTTTTTTTATAAATGAAAAAAAACATATTTTTAACTGGAAGAAACATGTTTGAAAAAAAATGACTTTCCACATAAAAACTTGAAAGGATGGTTGGAATTTTTATACTGAAATTGAAGCATAAACCAAACTCGCAAGTCCCCTCTCCAACCATAAATTTCTATTTGTATATTCGACCTCATATGCATTTGAATTCACGGTTTTGTTCGAAATGGTGAAAGAAAGATTATGGAAACAAAAGTTATATTTGAATTTCAAATCTATGCTAATTGATGTTACGTTTTCCTTCGAATCAGCAGATATCTTCTCAAATTGATCTTTAAAAACTTAAATCTTTTGGTATTAACTTAAATTAAAAACTTAAATCTTTTGGCGTTAACTTAAATTGATCTTTAAAAACTTAAATATTATTTTCAATTGAGTTAATGCAATGTTTTAAAATCCAAGTTTTTAGTTGACTTGGTGTGGTGACCGGGTCATGGATCAACCGGTTCAACCACCGGGTCACCTCTGTTTCAATAATTCTCTTGTATTTTTTTCATTTTCCTGCGTACAAACATATATATATATATAACCAATAATTTGATGTTCACAAGCTAAAATATTAAAAATACACAAACAACAAGTTTTACATCAATCTAAATACATTAAAAATAAGTTGTTTTTTTACAACAAGTTTTACATCGACGACCTGCTGGAAGAAATCGACAGGCTGTGTGTGAAGATATCGGCTGAACTGAATGAGAATACGATTTAGAGCTTAAAAAACTATCAACCTTTTTAAAAAAAAATAAGTTAAATAGTCAAAAAGAGTTTTTAACCGGGTTTTAAATCCGGTTCAACCGGGTTTTTTTTAAACCCGACCGGATCACAACAGACCGCAAATAAATATAAATCCAGTCGTAGTTCACCCGGTCGATTCAACAAATTCGACCCACCGATCAACCCGGATTTTAAAAAAATGAGTTAACGTCAGAAGATATGAGAGGCTTTCTTGAAGAAGATGAAGTCAATTTGGAAAAGATAAGGATGAATATGACATGGAAACAAATTAATTTCATTAAATGACATGTAATGTCGGACTCTTAGCTCTAAAATTGTGTTTCATATTTTACGTCTAATTATTATTATACGTCCTCCATTTAATACGTCTGATCTATGTATCATAAATTACACTTTAAAATTTATCGATAAACATATGACTCATAATAATTTAATACTAACATGCATAAAATTAAAGGTTTGTTCAGTATAAACTATTTCTTTTTCCAAACTTTAAATAAGATAGTATTTTAGTAAATTGGTTTGTCAATTAATAGCTTTTTTTTTAAAGACAGCATAATTTATTAATTTATTAGCATATCAAAATTTGAAACTGAAAAATATATTCCTTTACCAAAGGGCCTCTGGCCTAACGGTACCGGAGTTTCTACATCATCCTCAAGGTCTTAGGTTCGAGCCTTGGGAGTGGTGGTTTTTCTAAAAATGGTGGAGGAGTGGTGGTTTTTCTAAAAATGGTGGAGGAGTGGAGGTTTATCCCTAAGGTGAAGGTTCGGGTCCCGCATACTGCCTATATGGATGTCACTGACAGTCTGAATCACTAATTACTAACTTGTCGTTCAAAAAAAAATCAAAATATATATCTGAAAATGTAAATAGTTTTATGAATATGTAATTATTACTCTTTTGAATTAACAAAAAACAATTTTACCCCTAGTTACAAGGAGAGAAATTTTCATCTCATAATTAATGGTAGAATGGAAATGAACTTGTACTTTTAAAAATAAACACTTTGGGGTTGTTTACCAGAACTTACCCGGGTAAACGTTTACCAAGTCACATTACCTTACCGGATGAATATGTTAATGACCAATAATCTTACCCAGTAAGAGCGAGGAAAGGACCAAGAGTCTTATCCGGTAAGCGAGTGTGACGACCCTTACAATGGTAAGCGCTTACCAGGTAAACTATTGAATACAATGTTATTTTTGTGGACTAAACTCTTACTCGGTAAGTAAAAGATAGTGTTGAATTTTACCAGTAATCACTTATTGGGTAAGTGTTTGGTAGGTCCCTTATTCTAATTAGACAAATTATAATAACAATGTAGAAATTTATTTTCAAATAGATGAAGTATTATATTGTTAGGCAAAAGATCGTGTGAGAATGAGAGTTAATGGGAGAAGCATAGGAAATGATTTAAATCCTTGATCAACTTTAATATCAAATACACCCATAAATCATGCTTGATACGAGAATTAATTCAATACATCTTGATGTATCTCATCCTAATATGCATTCAAAGATATACAAATTTTTTATGTTTTTCACCTTAATTCTGTTTATCATCCAAATCTGAAACCCAAAAATTGTTTTACAAAATTGTAATGTTTATATTTAGGTCATGTGGACATGGAGACATATGCCCTTACGTATGAATTATATGGTTATATACATGTGGTCTTACGTAAGACACTCTTCATCAAAATACATCAACCCACCACCACAAAGGACCCTACACGCTATCATCGACTCCATTCACATTAATGTTCAAACATTTTCTCCCTCTTTTCTCGACAAATAAATATATGTGAAAAAATTAAATAAATCTTGTATCAACCAATCTATAACCAAAAAAAAATAGTAATTTTAGAGATTGTTAGTTGAGTGTTTTCTTATAACTGATTTTTTTTTAAACTTTATTTAAAACAAAAAAAGTAGGGAGATAATGAGATTTTTTTTAATTTAGAGAACTTATAAAAATGATTATCATGAGAGAAATAAATTTTAAAGTAAATTACATGTTTCATTTTTATGGGTAATTGGGTATATGCTTAAACAGTTATTGTTTTCTTT
Organism: Silybum marianum; assembly: GCA_036898165.1. Lineage (NCBI taxonomy): Eukaryota > Viridiplantae > Streptophyta > Magnoliopsida > Asterales > Asteraceae > Silybum > Silybum marianum. The sequence continues at coordinate 4,830,594 of CM072537.1, read as the reverse complement.
TTGAAAATTTAATGGATCGAGTCCATGTGGTTGCATTTTCACAACGAGGTTTGTACTTAGAGATGGCCAAATGGGCCCGGCCCGGCCCAGGACTAACGGAGGACCGGGACCGGTAAAAGCCCGGCCCGGCCCGGGACCGGTCATGGGAACGGTTATAGGACCGATGAGACCGGCCCGATTTTTACAAAAAAATTGTATTTTTATATATATTTTTTATATGTATTTCTAACTTTGTAAGTGTATTTGATTGAAAACTAATTACAATTTATAATAAAACGTATTTTTAAATGTATTTGACTAAAAATCAAATATAAAACTATAATAAACGTAATTTTTAAGTGTATTTGTTTGAAAATCAATTATAAAACTACAATAAAACATGTTTTAAGGTGTACTTGAGTGACCCAATTGCATATATATAATAATTACATATAAAATATATTAAATTAATAAATAGAATTAATGTTTTTATAAAAAATATTTTTTTTTGAAGGACCGGTTTGGGACCGGTTACGAAAACACACTAAACGAGCCGGCTTAAAATCGTTAGGACCGGGACCGGTCCGAAAATTACTGTTGAGGCCCGGGACCGATTGAGGCCCGGCGTGGCCCGAGCCCGAGCCCAGTTTTTGGCCATCTCTATTTGTACTTAATGCAAAACCATAGGGACCTAGGTCGTTGATTTATTTAGAGACCGAACTTTTTGAAAAATTGTAAGCATAGAAGAGATGTAATTTGTTAAAAACGTAAAAATAAAGACATGTTGAATTTTTTTTTCAAAAAAGTGACAAGAACGATTAAAAACACCTAACCACATAGATGAAATATGTAGTTTACTCTCATTTTTTATTATATATACAACAATAGAAAAAATTGAAAATTAAATGTTTAGAAGGTAAAAATAATATTTTATTAAATGTACGAAATGTTTCAATAATATAATTAATATTGTAATTTCCAAAATGAATAAATTTTTGGAGTTGAATGCAATTTTTTTCCTAAGATTTTAAACTTTGTTTCTCTATTATGAAGAATCTATTGGACATGCTCTCATTTGCGTATTATTTGATAATGTTTAAGAGTGAAAGTAATTAAAATTCGTTATTTTAAAAAAAATGTTAACATAAGTTGTTTCATAAAAATAAAAAGTCTGAAATAATAAAAGATGGGGAAGTATCATCAACACAATAGAAAGGGAAAAGGAAAACGAGTAAGATGGAAAAAGGTAAATTCTAAACGAGAAAAAGGCAAGAACGATGTAAATTTTGATAAATGATAACGCCTCATTCATAAGTACAGATGGGTGATCTAAAACACATTGTATTTCCACCAGAATAAACATTCATTCAGGAGATTCCAAACATGGTTCAGAACTTATTCTTTATTAGCCGTTTTAAATTAAAAGTTATTTAAATACATTTATTTATAAGAACAAAATAAAACAAATATGTCTATATTAGCGTTTGCCAAAACATATTAAGCATAAAATTTGTATGTTTACAAGTGAAATATTGTTTTGAAAATGTATTTTATTCCAATAGCACATTGTATTTATTTGAATATGATTGTCAAGAATATAAACAATGGATGACATATTTTCCGTCAAAACCTAAAACAAATGTTTAGTTTTCTACAAGTTGATGTTGGATAATTACTTTTGATAAGACGTTCAAAGTCAATTCGGTTTTCAAAAATCGGTTTTCACTGAATTCACACAGAAACTATTCTCTAAATAGTCTTTAATGCAAGGTTTTTATAAGGAGATAATATAGTTTTATATAATAATCTCATCCGGTTATTTTCTTGTACAAAAACTTTGGTTCTTACTTTAAAGTTCATATAAATGACAATTTGCTATTTTATAAATATATATTAATTATTGATGTTGAAAAAAATACACACGACCCATAAAAAAAACTTTTATTCGATTATTTGAGTGTAAGGATGTTATTGAAGCTTCTATGAATGAGGATGAGAAGCCCTAATTTATTTATTTGGATTTCATCTTTTGATTTTGGTGCTCATCAATGTGTACTTTGATTTCATTTTTTTCATGAATAGCGTCAGAGTGAACTACAGATTTGTTATATGTGATATTCATTAGTGATATTAAAATAAACGATGGACCTTCAGAACATGTATGTATAATTTATAACTTTATTATGCATATAGTCATATACACAATATATAATATTAAATACAATAAAGTATAATTTAAAAAAAATGAAAATTATAAAAAGACAACATTACCCTTAACTTATCAAAGCATCGATTAGTGAAGTTAAGGCAAGAGACCCAATCCATAATAAAAATGAAACCATAATGACCGTATATGTAAATATTTTGTTTGAGGGGAAAAATTCTATATTTTCATTAAGCACGGGAACAAATCTTGTAATGTATTTATTTTTATATTATATTGTCACTTGGTTTATATACGAGATTAAATAATTGTATTAAAAAAACCATCAAACAGTTGTTATTAAAGATTGTATTAGGTGATTAATATAAATAAATTAATTATTCGCACCATATTGTATCGTTAAATTTGTCACTATTTAATTAATGCATGATGTTATAAAAGCATGAAGACTTGGTCAAACAACAAATATATATTCAAGCGTGACTTCGAAGATATCTCCAAGTTGTAACAATTTTTAGAATACACAACAAAGTTAGTCCCTGTAGTTTGTCAAAATAACATTTTTTGTTTTTATAATTTTGAAATTAAAAGATAGTCATCCTAATTTGGAAAACCATCTAGATTTGGTCCTTTACTTTAACGGATATTAAAAAATTTCGTTAAAATAAGAGACATTTTCGTTCTTTTATCAATTTTTTGTCTTTTACCTGATAAAAAATATTTTTCTTTTTGAAATGGATTTTGTACTCAGTATCTTGGTTCTCGTTTTCCATCCTGATTTCTTGGTTTTAAGTGAAACCCTAAACATTTATTGCTTTTGATTTTTAATTATCATTTTTATTTATAAGTGAATCTGATTTTGTTTTAATGTGTAAATTGTTTATTTGTTTATAGGGGGGGGGGGGGGGGGTTTGGATGAGCTTATTGACTTATAACTTATTACCGGTGTGAAAAAGTGCTTATGAAAATCTGATAAGTTAAAAATGTATACTTCTTAGAAAACAACTTATTTCCGGTTTGACATCGGATAAGTTTTTTTTTACCCACACACTCAAAATGACTTATTACTGGTGCCACACCGGAATAAGTCAATAAGTTGTTTTAATAAGCTCAAATTAACAAACACCCCCTAAGTTTAAACTATATGGATAAGTATGTATAAATAACAATATAATATGTTAGTTTAACCAAAATAGTAAAAAATCAACTGAAATATGAACCAAATAAGTTATTTTTTATTCGGATAACCGAATCGTTTAAGCGTAAAACAAAAACCCAAAACCGTTTTGATTCAATGAATTCAGTTTTGAAATTGTTTCCAACACCTCTAGGTCTTAAATGTACCTTCAACCATAAAAGTTTATTAATCTATCACTGCTTACAAGAATCCTCTTAATAGGTTACTTGGGATTTTCGGCACATGCACAAACTAACACTGATAACAATAGTTGACAAAAAAGAATTATAAAAAATATATTGTGAACCATATTTATTTATTATATTATATGTGTATTTATATGAAACAAAGATGTTATAAAATAATTATATAAAAACAGTAATCGATTTTTAATTAACGTTTATACTTTTGTCATCAATAGTCGTTGACTTTGATTAGTCTAGTTCCTTACTCTCTTATTTTGTCTCATCTATAGAAATAACTAAATTTATATATAATATTAATATCAAGATATATTTCTTAAATAGCATTTTAATTATTTTAAAATATGTTTTCTTTATAACTCTGGTTATAGATTAAACTATGATATTAATTGATTTTTTAAAGATAAAACTTTACTGAAAATAAATCAAACACAACAAACACTTATTCTAGCTTTTCTATAAGATATAGAAATATAATTTTGTTTTATTTGAGCTTAAAATAGAAAATTGAGAATGATAATTTTTTTTCTCTAACAGATGATAAATAAAAGGGCAATGTTAATAGCATATTTTTCTGTTAAAATTTTTGTATTTTTATTACTTTGGAATGTAAAAAAGAGTTTTGATTTTGATGAGTATAAAGATAAATTCATTTTATATGAGTGTCATTAACAACATATAGCACTACCATTAGCCTCTTTTTAAAAGGTAAGATAAGATTGAATTTTTTTCAAATTTAGAGAATTTTGGAAATGATTGTTTATGAGTTTTGAATGATATTTGATAATTACCAACGACATGAAATTAAATGTTTAAGTGAGATAAAAGATATTTTATTAAATGTATTTACTATTACTAAACGGGTACTCGCGTAATGCAGCGATATACATATTGATTTTAATGTAACTTTCAAAAAAAAATTAGGGTACTCGCGCAATGCAGCGATTTACGTATTGATTTTAATGTTTCATTTTATTTTTTTGTCTCTATTGATGTTATAATGGTTTTGAGAAAATGATTTTTAGTTTATTACATTTTAATTTAGATTGAATAACAAAACAATTTATTTTTTGTTTAATAATATAATTTTTTATAAAAATAATAATTAAGTAATATGTTAGAAGCCAATGATTATCCTAATTATATTCTAGATTTTTTATATTTAAAATAATACATTTATCATATATTTGATTATGTTTATCTATATTTAGTTACACGAATTATGAATTTTTCTTTAATAACTTGTAATCTTGAATTTTAAGTAATATGCATCCATAAACAGTACTGCATGTATAAAAATTGTTTTTAAGAGTTTTTGTCAAATGTTTTATAATATAGTATAGATATAGATAATAATATAAATAAAGTTATAATTTTTAAAATAAAAAAACTGACCAAACTGAGTGTAATTCATTTTGTTGGATTTTGATTTTTAGATTTCAATTTTAGTAGATTTTTTGAAGATGTAAACCCATCCATTTAAGCTTTATCCATTTAATTCAATATTTTACCAAATAATAACTTTTCCTTTTTTTTAACTAAAAGAAGTCTTAGATTTAGCTTCACTACAATAAAATACGTAAATTAAAAATTATAAAGACTTCATAATATTTTCTTTTCTATTTAATTTAATTCATTTTATTGAAGCAAAACGTGTATTTACCAGACACGTAAACCGGCCCACGTAGGCTGTCAATTCCTAATGTGAGAAACATTACCTGACTCACTCAACGGCAAGACGATTGTGAGGGGGCCTGAGATCGAACCCAAGACTAACGGCCTATTGAAGCAAACATCTCATCGCCTTAACCAACTGAGCTACACGCCATTGACAATTTATTTTATTTTATTAATAAGTAATTTATAGCATTTTTTATTTGGTATTATTTTTTAGAATAATTATCAAAAAATTATTTTTTATTTAGTATTTACTCAGAAGATTACATAGTAAAGTAAACTTGTTTTATTTGGACTATTTATTTAGTACATGAAATAAATAACAACTCCATAAAAAAATAACAAGCGTTTAAATTTAGTCATGAGATTCATCCTTACCAATAACTAAATACATTAGATAAAAGTAATTTCTATTTATACCTTTCTTTATGAGAAAAGAGTATGTCAATTATAAGAACAGTAGGTGAATGAAAATGGGGTATGAAATACAAATGGCAACGAGAATTTCAAGAGCTTATCTAAAATGAATATTTTGGGAAATTTAGCTGGTTTTTTTTTTCTTCAACATAATCTTTAAAACCTTATCTAAAATAAAGAAAACATAAAAAAGTTGAAATTATTTAAATTTATATAAAACTTCCAAAATATTACTTATTAAAAAAATGATTTTTTATTTTTTATCAATAAAAAATCTTAAAATTAGATGTTCGAAAGAGATAAAAAAATTATTTTATTAATAATATTAAATATTATTACAAAATAATTAATATTGTAATTTTGAAAAAGGATAAACTTTTAAGGTTGAATGTATTTTTCAATTTTTGATTTTTTTACACCTTTTAGAAAATCTATTAAATATGCTTTAAGGGATAGGGTAAGCAATCCAACAGGTATGTTGTATTTTTTTTATTCTTTCAAATTTATAGATTTTTTTATTATATTTTATTATTTCTCTAATTTATAAGAAAGTTTAACATAACTGTTAAAATAAAAAATTTATAAATCTTTAAAATTTCTAAAATAACATATTGTTGGAGATGCTACATGTCTGTTAATATACTCCTTAAACACATCAGCATAAAAAAAATTACATTTTTAATACATGATTTAACTCGATTTTAATTTATAAAAATGCATATATAACAATGCAAATATCTATTCTTATACTTCTTATCTTATTTTTTTTTTTAGAAACCCAACTATATAAATAAGAGTACAAATAACAAATAAAAAAATCAACCAACCTTTTCTATGTTTGAAAAGATATTTTTGGGATATAAATATTTGTCTCTTTCATAGGTCATGAAATATATATAGCCAACGAAGCAACAATTTCCCATTTGAAAAAAGAGAGAGACCCACACACAAACCTCAAACAAGAATCAGAGAGGAAGAAAAGAAGTCGATCGGAAAACATGAAGCTTGTTTGGTCGCCGGAAATTGCAGCTAAAGCTTTTATGGACACCGTTAAATCCGTAAGCACCCAATTCCTTCATCCTTTTCGATTATTCAATTATTCAAATCAGAATTCAGTTTATGCGTCTGTTATTGTTCGATCGATCGAATTGAATTGTTTCTAATTGGTTTTCTGATTCTCTGTGATTTTTTCTTTTTTAGTGTGAACTTTTCCAAGGATCTAGTGTGGCGGAGCTAATATCGGCCATGGCCGCCGGTTGGAACGCTAAGCTCATCGTAGAAACGTGGACTCGCGGCGGCGTGACAACGACAAGCATTGGACTGGCGGTAGCAAGTACTCACACCTCCGGCAGACACGTTTGCATAGTTCCCGACGAGGAAACCAAATCGGAGTACATCACCGCCATGAAGAAAGCCGGAATGTCACCGGAAGTAATCGTTGGGGAACCGGAGGAGGCGGTTAAGGGGATGGTGATAGATTTCTTGGTGGTGGATTCACGGAGAAATAACTTCAGCCGGATCATAAAGGAGGCGAAATTCGGCCACCGTGGTGCGGTGCTGGTTTGCAAGAACGCTAGCCTGAAGGCGGCGGCGGATTTCCGGTTGCGTAGCTTGTTTGACGGTGGTTCACGGCGGATTGTGAGGTCGGTTTTTTTGCCGGTGGGAAAGGGGTTAGATATTGCTCACGTGGCGGCTGGTGAAAACGGGTCGGGTTCGGATAAAGTGAAGAAGAGCAGGTGGATCAGGCGAGTGGATAGGCAATCAGGCGAAGAGTATGTCATCCGGAAATAGAATCATTTTATTTAGAAATTTTGGTACAAAAATAATAAAAATATTAAAAAATAAAACAAACAAACAAACTCTCTTTATTCATTTAATTTTCAAGTTTTCTTTATTAACCGTGTGTCTCTGGATCTTCATGTGCATCTCGACTAATACTAGAGTGTCTATAAAACAGACAGTAAAATCTTCAGTGGTTTGTATAATTTAAACTGATGACCTTTAAGAAGAATCATTAAACACCCTTGACAGTTAAGCTAACCCACGAAGTTTATTTCGTCTTCTACTTGTCTTGTTCAAACTTTGTAGATATATGACAAAACAATAACAACCATTTATCTTCGTTAAATCTATGTACTTAGTCATTTGTTCATTAAAATTAAAATATTAGTGGAATCTTTAAATAAAAAGACCAATATTGTGAGAAGTTAAAAAAAGAATGTTGATATGTGAATTAAAAAAAACATTTGAAGATGTGTATATGAACCTATTAAAAAATTATTTTAATTTTCATTTCTTATCTTCAAAGTACTTAGTCTTTCTGACTTTTTAGTTGATTCCTGTCTAAAAATTATTTTAATTTTCATTTCTTATCTTCTCACACTGTTTAGGCCTTAGGAGTTGTTTGGTTGATTTATATTAAGTTCTGTAAGGGTAAAGTTGTCTAAATACGTTACTTTATCTGTATGGATTATGAAGGTTTTTGTTTCGACAAGGTTTTTTATTAGATGTAAATAACATATTTTTTTAATTAGGGTGACATGATTGAAATAAAAATTGGCTTTTTGCACAAAGTTCTCTATCAAAACTTAGTGAATAAGCTACTATCAGATAATCATATATAGCTGACCAAATAAGTTGTCAGTCACGTTAAGCTACTAACGAACATGTCCTTGACCTTCTAATTTGAACTGACACCTAAACTTTAAATATTCATATATGCATAATATTTGACAGGGAAGAACCCATAAATTTTTTATACAGTAGTTCCATATCATATGGACAAAAAAACCCGTTTTTTTATCTACGTGTTTTCATGTTTTTATTCAATCGCTCGCTATGTTTTTAGCCTAATTCCACAGTTTCGAGGGATTTTTAAAGTTTTTTGCTTGATTCCAATGGATTATTAAGTTGTTTTTATCGATTTCGAGAAACTTTTTTATTTTATTTTTTTGGTTGATTTCAAAAGTTTTTTCGGTTTTTTTTGTTGATTTTAAGAGGTTTTTTTTGGGTTGATTACGAGGTACGATTGCATCTTCTTGAACTTCTGATTATCATATGGTGACACATTCTAAAACGGCACGGTTGCACTTTACATAAACCTAAATTTTTTAACTTTTCGACGAGGAGATAATACGGTGGCACGTGCCACAATATGCACATTTATAGGTCCGTCACTGATATTTGACTATAGGGTTGTTTATGAAACATTTATCGGGTAAACGCTTACCAAATCAACATGATAAGAATAAAAAATCTTATCCAGTAAGAAATATAACACAAACGAGAATCTTACCCGACAAGTAAGGAAAAAGATCACAAGGGTGGTGCCTCAATGGTTTAAGCTTTGACTCCAGAGGTCAAAAATACCTGGAGGTCCCAAGTTCGAATCTAGGAAGGAGTAAAAATCTCATTGTGGTCACGGAGGTTCAAATGCTGTGACTCCAGACTACCCGCAAAGCGGGTGGTCGCCTTGAGATTAATCGGCTCACATAGCGGGTTGAATATCCAGGTTAATAAAAAAAAATTATAGTTTGGTAAGCGTTTTACACATAAAAGATGCATACCAATAATTCATTTTTACTAACCAAGAATATTTATTAATAAAGTAAATAAGGTGATGACTCTTTTCGATAAATGTTCATCGGTCTCTAAGATATAAATAACTGATTTATAACCTTATAGTTTTTCGACTAACAAATAACTCTATCAACCAACACCAATTTAATGAGATAGTTTGCCAAAAAAAATGTCCTTACAACCTAATAAATAGTTGTAATAAATAGATGCTTTTTCCACAATTAGCGTAGTGTCGAGGAGCATTTAATTGGTTGGTCTCATAGTTGACATTTGTTACACGGTGAATATCTCGAATGAATACATAAACTTAAGAAGTTTTTCTGAAATTTTAAAGGATCAAGAAAAATCAATTAAAAACAAGGGTTTTACCGAATACACCCTAGTTTATAAAGACATCGTAGTATATGGTGTATATGCTAACACTAAAAATAAAGTCATATTAGATATATATTTCTTAATTTAATTGAAGGACATGATATATTTAATAAACTAATTTATGATAAATTAGTAGTTGATAAATAAATTGATGATTAATAAGATAGTTGGTATTAATAAATTAATTGATGTTAATAAGATAGCTAGTATCTGATAACTTAGGTTTAGCAAAAATAATTAATGGCTGGTTGAAAATTCTACATGACTAAAAAGGACAATTTAAAAAATTGTTAAATTCTATTATTTTATTATATATTTAAATTAATTTGTTAATCATTACAAACTAGATAGTAATTTTTTTTAAATAATACGATATGTTAATTACTATAATTTTAATTTCATTTGTAAATTAGCTTATAAACTATTTTTATCCATATCCATCCGTAACAAGACTTTTGAAATAAGATCAAAAGTTAATTTTATCTTATACCTCTTAAAATTAATAATTGTTTACAATAAATATTAAATAGATTTTTATTTTTTTAGGGTTTTCAATATATGGATTACAAATGAACCAAAACAAATTTGATTAATTCTATTTATGTCAACATTTTGCCACACAATAATCCAATTCACAAAGACAAATTAAAATTAGCCTTTTCGAAGCAAATACGGCCAAAATTTGGTTTTAATTTTGGTCCCAAATGGTTGGTGTGTAATTGGGTCATATGGCCCCACGCCCCGGTCTTGATCCCGAGTAAAAATAGTGTAATCGAATTTAACAGTATGACCAACCATAGTCCTTAAATTGCTTACTGGACTTGAGTCGGGATTTTTTTTAGATCAAAATTTCCTAGAACTCTTAGTTGAGCTGATGGCAGGATCTTTTTTTGTTCAAGGTTTAAAAGACCTCGAAATGCTGTTCCACTAAAAACGAGACGAGAATTTTGAATTGAAACAGTTTAATAATTTCATTGTTCCATCTCAAGTCTCAATAACATAAGTGGAAATTTTCCGTTCCTTTTTTTTCTTCCCAATAATTTCTTTTTCCCCTTTAATTTCTATTTTCCTTTGTAAAAATATATCTTTTTTTTTTCTTTTTAACCTTTATGAGGAGCTTTTTGTCATCTTTTTCGATTATACCCTCATTAATATTAATTATTATTTTTTCAAGATGTCATTTTTAGTCATTTAAATGGTTATCAGCTACTTTTTGCCAAACATAATTTGTTCGTAATTTATCAACATCATTCCAACTTATAAGTCATCAATTTTATAAGCTATCATTAAACTTATCGATCATCATTTATCATCCATTTGTAAACATAGCCTTTGTCTTTTGGTATTTTTCGGGAAAACATTGAAACCGAAAAAGAATTGTTATCGAACTTGTACATACGATTCGGTTTTCGGTCTCCGTTCTAAGTCCCACATAAATTCGATATCTCTCGATTCGGTATCAGTTTGATCTTAATTCGAATTGAGACGTTTTGATTTGACTAGAAGACTTTCATTATTCTCAAATGAAAATTCTCCTTTACTTTTGTTTTCTTTTTCCCAGTAATTTCTTTTTTTCTCTTTAATTTTTCTTTTCTTTTGTAAAAATATATCTTCTTCTTCTTCTTCTTTTTGATCATCCAACTCCCTCCATTTTTTTCCCTAAAAAACAGAAAAAAAAACTTTTCATTTTTCTATTTATTTATTTCCACACCACAGCAACAATTGTTAATTGTATATACTTCCATTCTTATGAGCATATCCTTTTTGATCCAATTCACCATAAAGAAGATTACATATTTAAAAACAACCATCAATATTTGTTTTATTGCCAATTGATTTGAAAAAGTGTAATTTTATATTTAAAATATCTATTTTTATGACGGTTGAACGAATATAATATAAACATTATAATATGTTATTGAAAACTGTTTTTGTATAGATTTATAAATATCAATTGTGTCCTTGTTGATCTCTTATATCAACAAATATGCAAGTGAAATTCATATCAGTGAGGTCCTAGGTTTAAGGGTAAGCATCTCCCATCTGCCAATGAAATACATGTACGATTTACTTTTTCATAATGACCGTATAACCAATACAATAAAAAAATTTACAAAGAGTGACATCTATCTTTTTTTTATATAATCTATATATTTGGTGATAATATACCCATTACTAAAAATTACTATTTTTTGAGATTTTTAAATAAGAAAATTAGAAAAAAATTGTTATCATATAATTTATATTACTAAAAGAGTAACTAAAATAAATTAAGTTTAGCATACTTTGACGTTGTTATTTAGTACCTACAAGGTAAAAATTCATATGGCAAAACAACAAACTTTATAAAGTATTAAATTTTTGTAGGTATTATTATTTTTCCCTTAAAATCCGTCATGTTAAATGCTTGTTAATTTTGGATTTTCAAATCCATATATTAAAGACTTATATATACGTATATGACGATTATGTTTTACAAACTTTTATATAAAATATCAAATTGCAATAAAAACTTAACTCAAACTTATACTGCTTATACAAAGATGATATTACGTGTTCAATTATCCATCATTAGTATTGAATTTTCTATTTAGTGTTAAAAATTCAAAATTTATAATGACTACCTTTACAAGACGCAACTTTAATTAACCGAATTTATTTGTTATATGTTTTTTTACAGTTAAATATGGTCATGGAGTTATTTTTATATGGAAATAGTTTGCTTGCTAGTGTTCTAATTTTAATCGTTTATCTTCCTAGTCTTTTCACATCAAGGGATGTTGATATACATGGAGTTTGATTCACTTTAAAAAAATTATAGTGTTCGGAAAAAAAAAATTCAAAGAAAGACATAAAATGGGGAAAATACAAAGAAGAGGGTTTTTATAACATAAAAAATAAAATAATGAAGTCAATGTCAGCAGACATAACAATGAAATAAAAATATTATCATTTAACACGGAAAATCCATTTTATAAGAATTGTAGTTTTTATTATTAAATGTTTTAACATAAAATGATGACATGTTGTCGAATCAAAGTTTATCAAACATCTCTTCAAATTTTAGCTTTTATGTCAATGTTCAACACTAATTAATCTAAATGAAAATCATGTCTTGATATTAACTAAAACTTTAACAAAATCATTCAATCAGTAAAATAAAAAAAATAAAAAAAAAGATATGATCAATGAGGTATCTATTTTTTTTAACAAATTAGAAGGTTGTTGATTAATTAAAATAATATATTGTTTTAAATATTTATGAATTAGTTTTCTAAATATCATTGAAAATCAAAAGTAACAACATTTATAATGAATGAAATAATTGTTACATCTATTCTTGTTTAACACGCAATTAGCAATAACGAAAAAGTGTATTCTTGGTTAAAATTCTCCATGATGATGGTTATTTTGAAGAAGAAAGTTAATGGCAACAAACACTAACTTTGCACATTTATTCTCACTTTAGAATATATTTTTTCCGTCTCTTTTTGTCTTGTTCCTTTTCCATTACAACATAAAAATCATACTTTTTCTTTAAGCCGTCAAAAAATTATATTAAAATACTAAATAAAGTAGATATATGTCGAAAAGTTATGATAAGAACACGAAGACACCACCTGGTTAAGTGTGATGTACCGGTAAAGTTTCATGGAATGTCGTGGAAAAACTTATTTATTCAGGGTTTTAATCCAGACGTTGTTAAAAGTCTTGTAACTATGAAGGTTTATCTGTAATGACTTTAAACATTCGTGATGACGTAGGGGATCAGTCAGTGTGCGTAAGTTGGCTTGAAAACCATAGTAATCCAAAAAGATGTATGAAAACAATAGGACTTAGATGAGCACTAAATCGACCAAATAACTAAATAAACCAATTCTAGAAAATTGAAAACTTGCTTAAAACTAATGCTTAACCAAATGAAATTGAAATACAACTTTCAATACATAACCTCTTTTTAAGTGACAACCCATCTCATTTCGACACAGTGTGAAATTTATGAGTTTTATTTTAAACCTTAAGATGTAGACTAATAAAAGCTTTTATTATAAATTTAAGTTGAGTTACATTGATTCAAGCTTTGAGATGCTACACCTCTAATCGCGCCCAACTATTTCTGTATAATTCACTATATAAGTTACGTTAGTATAAATGTTTTAGTATGTTTGTAAATTATTTTATGTTTTTTTTTTCTAAACATTGAAGTATTTGAATTTTTTTTGGTTGGACTAGTATATGTGGTAAATTGGCATTCTAAATGTTACGTGTACATGGTATGAACAAACGTTAGGTTTTCTAATCCTAAAGAATTGATAGCACCTGTAAAATTCAAACTTGAGACATTATCTGATACACGAATCTCAAATCTTACCCATAAAGTTTGTAACTTGTCTTTGTTGAGTTTGAGTTACTTGAGACGATGACCATCTTAACTAGTTGTATTATTTTAAACGATAACACTCTTATTGATTTACATGTGATTAATTTAAATATAATTAAAAATAAATAAAACTACTAATAAATAATAATAGACATCGACATAAGTTTTTTATAACTAGTTTTTAGATTTTTTTTTTTGGAAATCACAATGCGAAACTAACCAGGAGCCACCTAAAAGAAGCTTTTAGGATCATTAACATAAATAAAACATAAAAAGTGTACAAAAGAAAAACGAATTAACGAAAACATGCACGAATGGTCTTTTTATGGCCTTATATTCCTTTTAACTGTATTTGAATTCACGCATACTTGAAATATATTTAATTTAATACAAAATTAAATCAAAATTATCAGTTAAAGATCAAACATCTAAATTATATTTTTGATAAGATAAAGTTAAAAAAAAACTATTAAAACAAATATAAGTTACTTGGGATATATAGAAAAAAGTCAACCAAAACGACATTTTTCCAAATTTTACAAAGCAATTATAAAACGTCGGTATCAAAATATGTCTAGCCCAATGGTAAGGTCACATTCTGGGGGTCAGTGGATGGTATCATTGACTATCCGGGTTCGAACCCCGCGATGCGCATGTGAAGATATTCAGATCATTGGTCTGCCACTTAGTGGTACCCTTAATTGGGTTGGGCCGTGGACGACGGGGATTAGCCGGGTGACACCCTTAAGTTGGGAGCCCGGAAACCCCGAAAAAGTGTGTGTGTGTGTGTGTGTGTGTGTGTGTTAGTCTGCCTTTAAAAAAGTTATAAAACGTCAGTAAAAATATTGTCACTCTGAAATTGAAATGCCTAACACCTACGTTTTTTTCTTCTTCAAATGTCGAATTGTAATCGATGTAGTTTATAATGTTAATTGACTTAATAATAAACGCTAAAAACATGAGAAGCAATCAAAGGCGGTATAATATTTGGGTTGTTTTTGACAAACTAGGTCAATTTTTAAGATAAGAAGCAACTGTTGATTCGTTAAAAAAATATCCCATATCCTAATATAAATATAATGTTGATGATATCATCCGTTCTATATTTTATCTTTACACAACAAAAACACGGCTTATAACAGATAAGATATCATCAATTGATAGTATTTATAAATCAGACGCAAAAAAATTGAAATCGGTTTAAAAAAATAAATAGAAACCTACAAAAATAGCCACATACGTCCGCTCGTTCACTATTCATACAATGCCAAAAAAAATTAAGATTGGAACAAACGCATTTTTAATTTTAATTGTTATTTAAGTCAAATGTAAAATAAGTGTATTTAATTGGTGATGTGTGTAGTTCACCCACCAATCTCAATGAACACAACTATCCCAACCTAGTTATAGAAGAAAACAATATAATTTCGTACAACCAACTTGTAACAAGGTATTTATGTATTAAATATTATATTAAAAAAGAGAAAATTTTCAAACAAATATAGTATACACGATAATTTATACATTATTAGTGTATTGGGCTGAGTTTCGATGAAAAGAAATGATCTCCAGGTTTTCATGTTTTTTCAATGAAATTTCAATATCTAGAACCGTATGGTCCACAACTTTTTTTTCTTGATGTTTTAGGGTTAGGATTTTACAAAATGGTAGCAGAATAATCCTGTTCTTATCGAGATAGTGTGTCAAACCTCGTCAGGCATATTGGATACCAGGGATGAGCATACGGACCGAAATCCCGAAACCGAACCGGTACCAGTACCGAATATCATTACCGGTTCGGTATTCGGTACCAAGATTTTTCATATTCGGGATTCGGTACCGGTACCGGTACTAGTCCCGGTAAATCCCCAACCGAACCGGAGAATTTAAAAAGTCATTTTTTTATTTGAATTGGTAACAAACTATTTTCTTTTTTTATAGAAAATCCTCCTAAATATATTACAATTTTCGATTCTTGTATTTTCCACTCAAAACCGATTTTTTCTTGCAATTCTTCGTATTTCGGTTATTGCAATTCTCCAAAATCGGTTCCGTAATTTATCCAAAACCCGATTCTTGCACAATCAGCTCCTCCAATCCGGTTTCCGCTCAAGTGATTTTGGTTTTTGTTATTGTGTTTAATGGTCAACAGTGAAAAACGGTTGTCGTCCCAAAAAATGGTATCAAATGATTCTAGTCCCGAAGATCCCGGTACCGAACCGATACCGAATTTCTCTTATCGGTTTGGTATTCGGTATTGATTTTTTCCACTTTCGGTTTCGGTACTACCCGGTTTCGGTACTGGTTCGATACCGGTCCGGTACCGAGCTCATCCCTATTGGATGCGTAAGAGAAGGTGTTTGTAAGATTTAGATGTAGCAGATCTTTCAAAGTTTCAATAATATAAAAAAGTGAGTATGTAATAATGTTTTAAATGATGTTTGGCAAACGATATGAATTTTAATAATTCGTACATATTCAAAATTGTGTATATTAAAATACAATTTAAAAAAATACCGACTACCAATAAATATAGCCATAATTTAATATCACGGAGCAATCTAACAACACAAATACGAATAAACCTTTTTATGGGAATTTTTCTTTAATTTATTCGTTGTTTATATAAAATAAATTTGTTTTAATAAAATGGCAACTTGAACAAATAAATTATATTCTTATATATATCATTTGGTGAGAGAAGGTCGGTCTATTGTGGTTATCATGTCCATGTCAACGTATCACTCTTTCTTTCTCTCCATTGTTATCTTCTTATACGTATACTATTATTAAATATTTGTTATTTTTTATATTATAATAAAATATATATCAATCATGTCGTTGGTGCAAGTACCGAAGTCCGAAAATATTCTATTAAACATATATATTTAACAACCATGTTTAATTTTAAAAAACAATCATTTTTATAGATGAGATATTAATGATAAAATCTTTGTTTTATAGAAGTCCTGGAAACTTCTTAAAACGATCACTATATAGAAACAAATTGATCAAATGTCCCGTGACATTTTCTTTTTCATTTGACAATTTTTGTTTTGTTTTTGAAGTATATACCATTCATATACTCTTCTTATATCTGGTGAATTTGGACACTGGCCTTCAAAAAGATCAAAGTTCGAGATACCAGTGAACCAAAAACGATTTAGTTAAAAGTTGCATCCAAGGAAGAGTTTTGTATTTCGTAGGGAAAAATATATAATTTACATGTACATTTAGACAACCGGATGTAGTATGTAAAAGGTGGGGGGTGAGCCCCCATTATTTTTCCTTTCTCTTTTATATACGTTAAAACCAAACTTTTTTTTAACTTTCTATATCGGACGACTTGCAAATCTTTAGGCTATGTTTGGCAAACTATCTGATAAGTTAGCTTATGACTGATAAGTTAGCTTATAACTGATAAGGTAGCTGATGACTTATAAGGTAGTTGATGATTGATAAACTAGCTGATGAACAAGTTACGTTTGGCAAAAACTAACTGATGAAAATGTAAAATGACCAAAATGGACATCTTGAAATATTAATCACTTATAATATAATTAAAATAAATATTTAATAAATAATATATATTAATTCAAACAAAATATTTAAAAAATATGTAATATATTTATTTAAATAAATTAAATTGATTATTATATATATTATAAATTTTGGATTTGTTAAAATGAAGTTTAGATTTTTTTTACATTACTTTATGATTTTAAATAACCACTACATATAATATATAAATAACTAGTCATTTTAATTAATTAGTAATTTTTTAAAAATTACAAGTAATAATTAATTAGAACAATTTAAAATTAAAATGAAGTAATAATTAAATTAAATAACAAAAATAAAAATAATTCATAATTACAATTAATAAAATTCAAAATAATATTAATTAAGAATTAATTTATATTAATCAGGGGTATAATTGGAAGAAAATGACAATAAGCTCAATAAGTTACTTCTAACTAGCTTATCAATAAGTTAGCTTATAAGTCATTAGCTAGTTTACCAAACATGTATCCTGAAAATAAGCTAGCTTATTTTTGCCAAACAATGCCTTAATCAGTACTAGATAAATTTTTTTGGACTTTTGCAACTTTGAATTCATGACAAACAGTGTTTTCCAACAACCAATTACTGAGATTCTAATTGATTTCAAGTTTTGATCATATATGCAAAGACCCAAAATATGACATACTTGAATATAACACATAACTTCCAAATTTCAAACTCTTACTTACAACATAGTGGAAACATAATATATAGTTATATTAGAATTTAAACCAAGTGTTCAACTGGTCAGCTCCTCTTCACATTTGCTTCTTGAATTGCATCTCCAAACCGAAAATGCCTGAGCCGGAATGCTTCTCCTTCCCCTTACTGATACTACTGTACAAATTAAATCATTGATTGCATAAAGTCCTGTATGAATAAAGTTGTCTGTGTGATTAATCTGTATCCAGAAAGTTTTTGTTTGGTAATGTTCTTCATAGATGGAATGGCATGTTTTTTTAATTAGAAGAGTCTGGTTTGGAAAAAACTTGGCTACTGCATAAACTCCCCTCTAGAAGCTTATAGGTCACTTTCTATATCATTAAGTCACTACCAAACAGTCATGTCTAGCTGACCCAATAAGCTGCGAGTCTCATTAAGCTCATTAAGTTGCTAACAAACAGATCCTAATGTCAAATTTATTTACTTCATAGACAATAGAAACCCAGATGACTCTTTACAAATATCATGAAATTATGTAGCTATCTTTATACCTTTGAATCATGTACTTCCTGCTAGTTCCCATAAATGTTGAGCTTTTAGTTAACCAACTGCACAATTGATGTATCAAATTACCTACTTTCATCCTCCTATCATTCTCATCTACAAAATATAATACAATAATGCCATCTTACATGATCTTTTTGAACATATTCGGGTTTCAGTCATAACTGTCTCGGCTTCTTCTGAATGCTTTTTTCTGTGAAATAACCTTCTTGTTCTGCAGCCGTTTCTGCTCTGCTACAGCCGCTCTGTACACCAAAAGAAAGAAAAGTAAAAGTTCAATTTTGAAAAAATAGAACCTAAATAAGTAGAAAATGATGGGGGTGGCAGAAGAAGAAAGACTTAGGGCTGTTTGGTTGATTTTCCATTAAGCTGACTGTATAGATTAATCTGTGTGTACAGATAGAGAGTGTTTTTGTTTGAGAGAGTTTTTTCATATATGGAATGAGCATGTTTTTTAATCGAAAAACTAACATATTTGGAAAACACTTGACTTTCTGTATAAAGCTCCCCCTCTAGAAGCTTACTAAATAAGACACTTTTTATATCATTAAGTCACTACCAAACAGTCATGTATAGCTGAACAAATAAAGTTGTAGGTCTTATTAAGCTGTTAACAAACAGGCCCTTACATTTTGTTAATTTTCTTGACTTGTTCTTCTGATGGAGGTGGTGGGACGTATGAAGCAGCATCAATAATCGCCTACCATATTCATCTCGTTTAATATGTAGAAAGAAATCTCTAACGTTAATGGTGAAATGGTAACTAATATTCTACTTCATCTTGTAACAAGATTCTTGCTATTGGTACCTGTAGTTTCTCCAAGGCATCCTCAATGTTACCCCTGAAAACAAGATTTTATAAATGCCACTTATGGTTTTGTATACACAAAATATATGGAAATATAAAACCGAATGGACAGTGGATAGAATTTAACTTCTGTGTTCTGGTCCTTGTGGAGGAAATCACAAGCTCCCCGTCTTTGTTGATTCGATTCTTTTCCTGATTAAAGAAGATATATACATATACTGATATACATATATATATATATATATGGATGGTAATGAAAATCAGGCTGAACTTTGAACTATGAAGTAGTAATGAACTAACCATCTGTAAGATTTTCTCTCTGACCCTGTCGCTTAACCAATGTGCCGCGTTAACATTAAACCTCATATCAACCTTGGTGTTTACTGCAAACAAAATGATTAAAATGGAAAAAGAAAATCTTGACATACTGTGAAGCCAAATGCAAATTTTCTTGAATTAGAAGTTAAAAAAGATATCAAACCTTTGTTGACATTTTGACCTCCAGGTCCACCGCTCCTAGCAAAGCTCACAGTAACATGATCTAAATCATAAAATGGAACTCTGTGAAGAAATAGTTGCATCTAAAGAAAGAAAAAACATGCAGATCCTTATAGAGACAACATCAAAGTATAGAGGTTTTGCATTTAATATGAAAAGCCTTATTGATTTGTTCCAATTCTCCATTTATTTATAATTTTGTAGTAGTTATTGATGTATAAAATTAAAATTCTCCACGCTAGTCACAAGGAACACAAGGTTAATACTTATGTATAAATAACAAATATTTCATACTAGAAGTAATAAATTCGCAGAACTTATAGTAAGAAATAGTATTCTAGCAATGGTCATCTTATAATGGTATGGCAGAGGAATAACCCTCATGATCAGCACTCACCCCACGAATCAACATTTAAGTCCAAATAACAATATTCTTGCTTTAATGTTCAATTTCAATTTCATCCGGTGTCATTAAGCAAGCAAGTTTCAATCACTTGCGAATTATACAGCAGATTTCCAATTCCTATGACCTCAGAATGTAACCAACATTGCGATCCAAATAACCAAGAGTTCAGTTTCACTATTTACATCATTGCACAATTAAAATCATCGCGAAGGAGATTTATAAAAAATTCCGAACCCCACCCCATTTTCCCCAAATTAGAACTAGGGTATTATTTCAAAAGTACTAATTGCGAATTTACACCAGCTCATCTAAGAGTTATAGTAATTAAACTCGTGACTTAGAGAACATGAAATGAACAATCCATCCTATTAGCAAATAAGATCTATAGACTTTTCAATCCTTACAAATTTACCTAGAGTAATCTTAGGAATAGGTTCATCGCCCCCAGAAGCCCTCTCCATGGCTTCATGTAACTGTTGTTGAACCTGAGACAACCTTGACGAAGCCTTCTTGTTGCCGCCATCGGAATCGGAAGCCGCGGCACACCGGATAGGAGCGTAGCTGATTGGACGAGAAATGAAACGGAGATGAGACGGGATGGTGGTAAGGAGTTTGCAAGAGGTGCGAATGGAAGATGATGAAGATGATGGTGGGTGCCAAATCTGTTTGACGAGAGCTGTGGCCGTGGTTCTAATTGCCGCCATTGAGGAATCCAAACTAACTTTCGAATGGCAACTCGATTTTCTTCATAGAAAGTGGAGAGAGATTACCCTTGGTTTCGTTAACCAATGTTTAAAGATGGGGATTTTTTTCCTTTTTCTTATTGGCGAGTGAGTATACTAGAAAGTTTTAACAAATTTTCTTTTCTTAAAAGCACAAAAAGGTATACAAAACTTCCAGAAAAACAATTGTGAGATGTAATTTGGAAAGGAGTCGGAAAAAAGGCCGAAAACGTTAGCCTAGCACCTAAGAAGGGGCAGAACAGTACAAAACAAGGTAGAAAGTCAAGGAACTGTACAAAATCAGAAGGCCACGAGGAAGACCGAAGAGGTTACATGGAGAAAGACGACATGTTTGGATTATCAACCCACGACTTCCATTTTACAGATCCCTTTTGGAATCTTCTTGAAACCTGATTGAAGAAGTGTATTTAAACAAACCAAATATGGTCTTATTCTTATTTTAAGAAACCAATCATTATTTTACAATATAAAGTAAAACTTTCATTCATTTAAAGATCTTGTTGAACCGACAACAAGAAGCCAAACTAATTTTCGAATATATTTAGAGATCTTGTTTTATTTGGCACCCACAAAAACATTTGGATCTTCATCTATTTTCAATCACTTCATAAACCTTTACGTATTTTTATATTTACAAAATATTATAAAATCGTAATTGTTAATCCCTTACAAGTTACAACTATCAACCAATTTCATATACCAAAACCAGCTTCTATACTTTGTAGCCAAGCTACTTCTAAGTTGTAACCCGATATCAAATAATTCATCGTCACAAGTATCAGATTTTATAGTTACCAAAATAACAAACAATCATCAATGCATAAAAATAATGGCAGAAAGCTTCTAACCACAAGTCATCACCCTCTTTTAACAACCACACACGAAATATAATCAAACAAGAAAGAAACATGGACTAGGTCAAATAAAGACTAGATCTTGGGGTTCTTTTTCTTATGGAAGGGTGTCTCATTCTAGATTAATCCCAACAAACTGCGACTCAAGAAATCAGCCCTAATAAACTTAGTAGCCACAGTTGTTGTATACGCTTGGAATCGAACCTTGGACAGATGAGATATTCCACCATATCTCCATAGGTCACCGGTTCAAGTTTTTGAAAAATTCATAGATGTTATCTTTATAAAGCCAAAATACGTTCAAGCTGACCCATACATGCACAGTTACCCCAAAAAAACATGAACCAAGTCAGAAACATATTCAATACAAGCTTGGCATCCGTTGTACAAGAACCATGTGATCGTTCTTCACATTTTGCTAAGTTTTCATCCTACATGTCTAACACCCGATTCTAATACTATATATCAGCAGATATACACAATCTCTATCATCTTCAACTTATTACTGTCTCCAAACCTTTGATGACGATTCAGCTGCATTTGGTCTTCTTCTCCCACCTGCACGCGTGTTCTCACTTGAAGGCAGTGCCCAACCACCCCTGCTTGTCCCTTCAACACCAACTGTTAACAAATGAGACCGTCAGTACAAGAGAGAAGATTTTAGGACCCAGTCAGCACTAATGCAGCGGATCCAATCAGAACTCTTCTAGTTAAGCACGCTCTTTTACCTAACATTTCATTCTCATATCTATTTCCATAAATGTAAGTTAGAAAAAGAGAAATGTAACAATATGGCAAACCTTGATAAGGTATCATATATCTTGGATGCAAAAAGTAACTTAAAAATTAAACAAAAAAGTGCAAATAAAGGTCACATGGCATGACATAATGTTAACTACTACCATGAGCACTGGTTCCATCAGTCCAGCCAGGCAGATGCTTTCTAGCTTTTCCTTTCCAAGCCTTTTCAAATCCAGCAAGCTCATCTGATCACCATATTAACAAGCCTCTTTGGTTAATTATTGTTGCATCATCTTCTGAAATGCATTACAAAATACTATGTATATATATATATATATATATGTGTGTGTGTGTGTGAGTATACCTTCATTGATGTTGTGTAACATTTGCATTGTATCCACCTCACCATCTGATTTCAGATGACGTGAAACAGTGTGTCCCTAACATGCCATACACTTCATTTCATTAGTGGTGGGCATATACAAAGCAACTTACTAGTTTGTGTTGCGTATAAGCCATTGTATATAGTTAATTTGTTAAATCATATACCTTATCATAGAGTCCCCTAGAGATTCTATGAGCTGCCTGACCCGATACTGAATCAGCTTCTTTATGTTCTTCAAATCTCAGCTGAACTCCCACAGAACACACCATTAAAATCAAGAAGATAAAATATATGTATATATATATATTCAAAAAAAGCTTACAGTTACTTACACCGTCACTGCCAGCCCTTCTAGTAGTAGATGAAGTATAATATGCTCCATTAGAACCCCCATATGTAACAGTGGAACTCTCAAAAGTGAAGCTACTAGTTTGTGGACGTGAGTGTCTATCGTGCATGATGCTGTATTGATTCCCATACTGTGTCTGTTTCAGCTCTCTTTCTGCAAGAAAACAGCTCACTTCATTTGCATTTATGTAAACTATATCCAATTTCTGTTGTATAAAAATGGATGCGAATCATAAATATATTAATTGGTGCATCACAGCTATTTAACTAATTTTGATTTTTTTAATTGGACTCAAACACTCGACCCTTTTCAGGACAAATGATATTCCCAAAGTTCTAACCATATTCTCTTTAATTTCCACCCATTGTACATCACCAACATTTAGTTTCCTCTGTTCATCTTCGCCTCATACCCGATGCTTCTCACAAAGATATGTTATACTTATATCAAAATTCCCTAGAGTATGGATATATCTATATAGGTAGCTTCTTTAACGTTTTCAATTTTATTTTGCAAATCGAAAAAATGTTTCACAGTTCCAGTAGCCATATGTAAATAAAAAAAATGGGTGATGTAGAAGAAAGTACATAGATCAATGCATAAAACTAGAACAATTTATCCCAAACTTAAACTTTACCTTTAGTTCCATCATCTGGCTGCTCAACATAAGGTTGTCTCGAAGACCTACCATGCTTGTGAGGATTCTCTTTCTTACTGCGTCCAGCTTCTGATTCCTCTTTTTCATTGTCAGAGTTCAGTTCTTCAATAATTGGGCCCCTGGAACTATCAGGCATGGATTGCCTGTGCTCATGAAGTCTAGGTGCATGTGCATCCATAAAAGGACTTCCATTTGGACCGTATAAGTTTGATCCAAATGAACTTACACCCATAAATGGATTCCCTGCATGGCCAAATGGACTTGGCTGCAACATTCCACCGAGTGGTTGCATGAAAAAAGGGTCATCAAATGGGTCCCTTCCTCCAAATAGGCTAGGCATACCCCCAAAACCAGCAAAAGGATCCCCAAAACCATAGAAAGGATCGCCTCTTCCTCTCCCGCCCTGCATCTTCTTCAAATTGTCTACCTGCAAAATGTTGAGCAATTCACTGAAGTTATTGATCCTTATCGCAAGATCAAAACTCTTTAAAATTCTGCAACAAAAAAATACGAAACGTATAACAAAAGGAAAGTACGAGCACATGATGCAGTACTCATTAGTTAACTCGTAGCATATGAAGATATTTTTTACTTTATCGGTTTATCCACATACATAAATATGAAATTCAGATTATGCAAGACCCCGAAAGGGTCAGTAATGAAATACCGCATTTAGAAGCCCATTTACTCCTAAATTTAGACAAAAATGGAAATGTAATGCTGAGTTCTTTGGTGGAAATAGGTGATATTTTAGTAGGTAAATCAATGCCCCAAATGGTGAAAGAATCATCAAATGCCCCGAAAGATAATTTTACTTGTTCATCTTCCTACCCATGTTTAGTGTTTTCTGTTACCATAAATTAAATCAATTAGGTAAAATCATCGTGAAAGCTTGAACACAAAATTCACAACAAAAATCAGAGTAATGTAAAATCAGACGTGCAAATATAGAAGAGAAGCCACAAAATTGAAATCAAACCCTAGGAAAATAACCAGATAAGGAAGAACACTAAATTTTAGTGGCAATTACGATAGAGGGAGAAAGTTTGTGGTGTTAACTGTTGATGCATTTTGGGATTTCTGAGAGTCGAGTAGAAGTGCGTTCATCAATTGGTGCGTAACAGCGTACGATAAAGGATTGGCGTCAAAACCTTACGATTTGGCACAAAAGGGCCAAGCAGAATTGACAGTTGAAGAAACAACAATCAACAATTTTCGTATTTCAAATTCAAAAGAACATCCTCTCGTTCCTACAATTGATCATCATGAAAGCCATAAACACAAAATCACATAACAAACACGCAATGTTTATCATCAATCATAAGATTCGATCAATATCGCTTATTATTAACCAATAAAAACTGAAAGATACAGAATCCGATCATAGATATAAAAAACGAAAACCCATATAAATGAAATCAAAACCATGTAGACATACCTGCGGAGTGAATTGAACACCAAAATCACTGGATTTTTAGGAAAGAGGCAGAGAGTCGTTCGATGGTAGTTGACTATAAATTCTAGATGATAATATCTGATAATCGAGTAAATCTGAATTCAAGAATTGATGCCAAAGAAATGATGACCAGCAACAACAACAACAACAAAAAAACCGATTTTTAACCCGAAAGGATCCGGTGGTTTCGACCCGACTATCAGTTTAATTGAACGATCTATTTTGGTTAACCCTAGCTAGGGCCTAGGGGGAGTACGGGTTGGGAAAGCGGCTGCCATTGGACCATTAGCCCATAACCTAGCCTAGTTAATATATCAACCATACCGTAAGACAACCAAGGGTAACACTTTTTAGTCGGTACCAAATGGTTGGTACTACAATTTTAAATATTTAAACTTGGTTGGCATATGGTATTAAAAGTTATGTGTCATGATAGTATTATGATATCGACTTATTTAATTAGTTATTAGTTTTTTACAAGGTTCAAAATGGTGTGGCATAACGGCAAGGTCAAATATTCAAACCTTAAGCCTTAGGAGCCACAACCAGGTTGTGGTGTTTTTTAAAACGTAATGTATGACGACAAATTTTTACATCATATAAATTATTATACGTATAAACATGTATTTTATATTATTAATCAATAAGTCAATAATATTAAGTGATTTAAATTAGGTTGTACATTGTAATTAACAAATAACATATTAAGAAGGGATAAAAAAATCAAATACAATTACAAAACCCGCATATTAGGTCATAGCATGTCATAGGTTTAACGTGGCGTGAGACACAAGCTTTAAGCAACACACTACGACGGATGTTGTGGCAAACTTTTTTGAATATTGGTTTTTTGTATGTATTAAATATTAAACATTTTACTTTTAACTATTTTGTTTGAATATTGGTAAAAAGTTTATTTTGTTTGAACATTAAATGTTTGCAAGTTTTATTCATTGCATTGAAAACCTTTAAACATCACATTTGTTATCATAAAACTCAAAATGTCACTCAAAATTTAAACAAAATTGACAAATTTTCATATACGTAACTTGAAGTTGGTATAAAACCAATACCAATTGAAAAATGTTGGTATCAGTTAAATTGATATCATGTACAATTAGTTGGTACAGAGTATATGATTTTACATACTAATTATAATTGTTTGGTACGTGATATTTCAATTCAGAAGAAAAAAATTAGTACCATACCATGTCCACCGTCCAAAACAACAGTATCGGAGTATTTCCAAGTTCCAACAGTTGTGTCTTTTTGAAAAAATTAAAAATAGATAAATTTCTAAATTTAGAAAAAAAAATATAGCATAGATGTTAGAGATGGTTTCAATATATGAGTGCAATAATATTCAACAATATTTTTAAAAGGTAAGGCAATAATATAAATTTAACAAAAATAGTTGATATATGATAAAATAATTGTTATTGTAAGAGCTTATGGTTTGTAAAAACAATATTTACAATTTGTACGTTTTATGAACTTACGAGCCCACACGATCCAAAAAACGGCATATTTCATAAAATTTTATTTTATTTAGTGATTATGATTTGGATCCATCGTATTAGTTTTAGTTTGAGAACATGGAATGTTAACAAATCAACAACTATACCTAATTGTATATCAACTCTTTGCGTTAGGGTTTGAAAGTAAATCCTGAAATAGATTATTCTGAAATTCAATACAAAATAACAAATCATAAGATTTAAGAATGGCCTAAACATGGTATAAGAAAGTTAGCATTCAAACATTTATATATCTAGTTAATACTCAGATACTAATAGTTATCGTAAAAAACATGTGTTTTTAAAACTGTATATCCAAAACTCTCGATCTCAACTAAAAATTAAAACCCTGTATTGTAAAAATAAGGTCCAAAACATGGCCTAGCGGTATGTGAGCCCCTTGTCTTCTAGGAGGTCGGGGGTTCAAACCTCACCATAGGTGAGGAGGGTGTGTGAGTTTGTTTGTTTATTCTAATTGCCGTATATAAATATTATATACTTAAAAAAAAAAAGGTCCAAAACATGTTTTTCAGAGTTGTATTTTTGGTTAATTTGTTTTGATTGCATATTAATTGTTTATTATCCGCACCAGATGGTATACAATCAATGGTTTATAATGAAAACCGTATATCAGTATATGTAACTTATTAAGGATCCATGATGAAAATATGAACGAGATGATGGTTTGTGAAGACTTATGCATAGGGGTGCTCAAAAACCCGATCAACCCAACCCAACTAGACACGAAATAACTCAAACCGAAACAACCCGATGTTTAATCGAATTGTAATATTTTCAAACCGTAGGTATTGGGTTACATTTAGATTTAATATAATTATTGAGTCTCTATTAATATATCCATTAGTCAATTACACCATCACATACCCTCTTCATATACATATATTTTCGATCTATTCTTCATCTTTATATAACACCTTTGTATATATGTTTACTATTGTGAATATATATATATATACAAATTGAGAAAATTAATTAATGTTATATATTCTTTATTATTAACCTGGATATTCAACCTACTATGCGAGCCGACTAATTCCAGGGCGACTACCCGCTTCGCGGATAGTCCGGAGTCACAGCATTTGAACCTCCGTAGCCACAAGGGATTTTTTTACCCCTCCCTTGGTTTGTACTTTTGACCTTTATATACTTAATATTTAAGAAATATGGATAATATATACCAAATGGTTGATGATGAAAAAGAAATTATTAAATAGAGAACACAACATCTCGTAATAAAATCTCTTTTTGCTGTCCAAAGAAAAAGTAGAGAATACAACATATTATAAGTTAAGATAATATTTTGATGTACCAGGGTATCAACCCGACTAACCCGATCAACCCGAACGGTTTGGGTTGGGTTGGGTTGGGTTGGGTTGGGACGTTGGTTTGAAAATTTTCAAATCGAACACATTGGGTTGGGTTGATCAAATGACTTCAATCCAATCAATCCAATCCGTGAGCACCCCTACTTATACATACATACATCATGCATGGATGGTACTTGAATAGATACAATATGTTCCTTTTATATGGAATATATTATCTTTCGAAGTAAATTAATTTAGATAGAATAGATGATATAAATATACACTGTATCAATCAAACACTACGTTGTTGACAGTTTAAAAGAGTTGGGATATGAATGTCTAAAAATCACAAGGAATTTAATGAGGATGGTCAGTTGGTCACGGTCCATATTTGCCCTCTAGAATTGGGAAGATGACCATTTTCATGAGTCATGATATCAATCTTTATTATTAATTAATAATTTGATTATTTAATATTTGACTGTTCTTTCAATTTGTCTATTATTAAAAGAAAGGGATAATCATAAATAAATACAAAAGATAAAAACAGGTAACAAGTAAAATATGAAAACCAAAAAATCATTGACCGTCTTCAACCAATATTTTAAAATAAAGAAAATAGAGGTTGTGTTCTCTACCTTGTTATAGTATATTTTCTATATTGTTTTTAAGATAGATAAAATAAGAGAATATTCGATTTTTATAGAATGGGAAAAGTGTAAAAAAAACTCAACGAACTATATGATTTTGAATGATTAAGTCTTTAAACTATTTTTTTTGAATGATAAAACCCTTAGGAGGCGTTTGGTTCGCGGAATGGAATTCGATAGAATTGGAATCCATCAAGGAATTTGACTTTGAAGGAATTGGAATGAAATTTGACCATGCGTTTGGTTGATAGGAATTGGAATGGAATCTCGTAAAAGAATAGAAATATGCATCTATCGGGAGTGGGGGTGACAATTGTGATGAGGACATTAGTGGTGGGTGGTGGTGGTGGTGGGTAGGTGGGTGGGGTAGGGTGTAGGGGTGGGTGGCGACTATGAGTATGCCGGCAAAAAATAGTGACGTGGTGGGTGGGGGTGGGGGTGACGGTAGCGGTGGTGGAATGATAATATTAATTGATGGTGGTGGTGGTAGTGGCGGTGGCGGTGTCGGCGGTGGTGGCGGATATGTTGTCGATGAGGGTGGGGCAGGGAGAGGGTGGTGGTTAAAATTATTGTTGTCTTTCTAAAAGAAATTTATAAATTATGTTGCATTTGATACGAAATGGAATTCAAAATCCTTCACATATGTTAAGGAATGATCAAATCCATCAACAATGGAATTCGGTGGAATCCGATGGAATCCGGTCTATTCATTCTGCGAACCAAACAGCATTAAGGAATTCGGTCAATGGATTTGGCCATTCCAATTCCTTCCAATTCCATCGGATTCCGTGAACCAAACAGCCCCTTAAAGTTTCTGAAACCGGTTAAATACATTATTATAACCCGTAAAAACAGGTTAATGCTATAATTTTTTTGAAATGGTCTAAATAAACCCAACAAACTATATGATTTTGAATGATTAAGTCATTGATTTTTTTAACGAATAAATCCCAAAAAAATTCCTAAATCTTTTTATCAAATTAATTTTTGAACTTTTTTTGAACAAATAAATCCCAAACTTTTTTTTGAAGAAATAAAATCATGAATTGAATTTGAACAAATAAATCCGGGACTTTTTTTGAAGAAAATCTTAAACGAAAAAATATATAATTTTTCTCACAGACAACAAATTACAATAAACTAATTACACATAGATAAATTATACTAATTACAAAGCATATAAATTTTTGCTTAAAACATACAAGCGATTGAAGCTGTTTTTTTTTATGCATCATTGCATATATATGTATTAGTGCGTATGCACAAATGCATGTTACAACTTACTAGTATGCATTTGTGCATACCGTCTAGATATATGGCTCCCAGGGTGTTCTTTAGTTTTTTTTTTTTGACGGTTTGGCCTAAACCTGACCCTATATATTATATATATATGTATATTGTAAAATATTTTAAGAGTATAATTAATATTGAGATCTCTAAAATAGAGAATTTTGTTGAAGTTGAATGTAATTTGTTTTAAAAGATTTAGTTTTTCATCATCTATTTTAGAGAAGTTATAAAAATTGTAAGTAGATATGTGATCTACTTTACAACTGTCATTTGTAATCATTCGGGTAATTAAGGTTCTAGTTATAATGGGTATACTTGATTGAATATAATACATCATAGGGTTCGTTGGAAGGACGGACGTACATGGTTGTACGGTCATGGAACCTTGTTATATGATTGTATACTTATGTTGTTGCTTTGTTTACCTGTTATTATTGATCATAGCAAACCATATATTTGTTAATTTGTTTTGTTTTTTCATCTGGTCTGTGCGTGGTTTGTATGCATTTGACCTGGATTATTTTGGGTAACCATGGTATTTAGGTCAACTTATGTGTATCGATTAAATTTTCCAAACGACCGTGAATGGCCTGCAGTCATCGCATGTCAACCTCCATAGCCATACAAGGACTTTGGATTTGGGACCTTGTGTGTCGGTTTTTGGTGTAAAAGTCTCAACAATCCGAGGCTTTTTTCACTCCTTTCCAATTTATCCCTTATATTTCACATAAATTAGTAAATGGTCAAAAAAAACTAATCTTCTCAAGTACTTTTACATTGTTATCTAACTTATTGTCAATTTTTTTTAACCAAATGTGATTAGTTTATCAACAAACAACTAATTTATACTTTTATCGAATGGTTTGTCAAACATAACCGTATTAGATGTGTCCAATCATCTTGAACTTGTTGTGAAGTAACATTTTGTTAGTTTTTTTAACCTTTAATTTCGTGTGAAGTTACATTTTGTTTAATTTCTTTTTTATACATTTTTTAACTTTATAATTATTAATATTTATATATCATTAGATGGACTTTTATCTATTGTGAACTTTTATCCAGTTTCTTAATTGAGTTGGAAGTCCTTTTCAAAAAAAAATTGAGTTGGAAGTGATGTGACGATAAAAAAATACAAAAAGGAAGTCTTTATAACAACTTCTTTTTTGTAATTCTTGTTGTCATTTAAATTCCAACTCATCAAATTAAGAACTCACATATGGTAACTCTTATAAGCAGACACGGATCCAAAATGATATCTTTGTGGTTGCACCGTAACATATAACCAAACAAAATTTTAGCATTCTTACTGGTCATGTATAAAAATTACACTATGTCTGTAAAAAAATATGGTTGCACGGATACTTACTGACACCCCTCCAAATCCATCCTTGCTTATAAGAACCTCTTTTGTGTTTCTCACATATTTTATAAACATCAATAAATATTATATATTTATTAAATAAATATTTAATTAAAAAACTAATAAATTATCATTTCATACCATCTTTAAGATAAAAATCATTGTTCTTGTACAATAACTCAAGAAGTGAGGTTCCATTCTCATAACAACTTTTTATAATATTAATTTTTATAAGAAACTATATTATTATTTGCTTATAAATCAAAAGATGCTCTTATTATTATTATTAAATATTTTTGCAAGTTTTTCACGGCCATTTAGTAATGTCACATGGATTTGGTTTATATGTGTCACTCCAAAATTTGATGCTGGACTGGTTGGTAGCATTAAAGTTTCAACATCTACATCTACATCTATGTGTGCATTAAATTTGATTTGAGGGGGGTAGTTGGATAATACCATAAATGCTAGGGCTACGTACCAACTATTTCTGTAAATTCTGAAAGCGAAAGGACCAACCGGTAACAACACTCATTTATTTCTACTCATCTCTTTTCTCTTCCTCTTCGCAAATTCCAATCTTCATATGTACCTCCTTTTTTGGCCCTTTAACATTTCAATTTAACATCTTCCCCCCCTTAAATATAATAAAATAAGTAATCGTCTAAATCCACAATTTATTTCATAACTTAAACTCTTGAACAAAGGTGGATAAGTAAAACTTTAAATGGAGATGCAAGATAACTAATATAATATAATATAGTAATATAAAATAAAAATTAATTATAAATTTTTTGAGGTAATTAAAAATGATATACAAATGGTTTTTTCAACATTTAAATGGGTTTTTTTTTCTTTTCTTTTATGATGTTACCGAAAATAAAAAAAGCCCAATTAATTTGAACCTATAACTTATAATATCATATGTAATGGTATTATTAGTAAGTTGTAATTGCTTTTTGTTAAGTCCAGAGATCACACATCAAATTAAAGTTTATAATTTGTAAGAATTTCGTGTTTGTATTTGAAATCTTCTATATATATATATATAAAGGGAATTTTAAATACAATCTATTTAAGTATTTAATATACAAATTAATCTCAACCGTTCATTACAAACTAATTTTAATCGTTCGTCCAATCTAATTATTAGTATTTGATTTCATAAACATCTCAATTGTTTTCTAACTTAAAACGTTAACCATAATCATCTTTCACAAATATCTAGATTGTAATATATAAAATTTCATCATTTAATTGGTTTGTACTAATTAGAGGGCTAAATATCAAAGAATGAAGGGTTAAGAGAAGACTTATATGTGAATCATTAAAAAAATCTATTTAAAGTTACATAAATGAATCAACATTATATAAGCTTACATATGTACCTTCAAGTGAAATTTTTTTAGTGATTCACATGTAAACTTTTTATTCGACGAATAATATTACAATAGTTTTCAATCGTAATATCATTTTAAACAGATTCTTCAAATAGAAAATTAAAAGTTAAAATCTATAAAGAAAATTTGTATCCATCTCAGCAGCTTCTTCGTTTTGGAGATTACAACATAAATTATATTATTAAAATATCTAATATCTTTAATAAAATATTAGTTATTTCTTCTATACATCTATTTTTAAGAATTCTCGTTGGTACGAACAATAAAAAACAGACTATCTTTTATGTGTAATCATTTTTAAAGAGCCCTTCAAATTTGAAATATTTCAAACTCCTTTCTTACTTTCTTTACTTTAAAAAGGATTTTAAGAAATAAGCTGAAATAAAAAAGAGGGTGCTGGTAGCCTGGTAGAGGTGCGCATAAAAATATTTATACTATTATAGTCTTAAGAATGTAAAAAAGTTAATTTTAATATATATATATATATATATATATATAGGGTTAGGTTCAAATGTGAACTCAATTTTGGTTGTGAACGTGAGGACGAATCTCAGCCACACATCTTCGGTTATGGTGGACGCCATCACGGAGGATTGACGCGATTCATGGGAGGGTGGAGATTATTAAAGGAGGGGAACCAGGTCAAAGCCGTCTTTATTGACCGGATAAGTGGCTGAGATTCGTCCTCACGTTCACAACCAAAAATAAGTTCACATTTGAACTTTCCTATATATATATATATATATATATAATTACTTATAGAGTGGCATTAGCAATATCAACATGGTGTTATTACCCTCTCCCAATAAAAATCACTAAAATCTCAGAAAAGGTCTGTCGAAGATTCATGAGTTAATGAGTATGCATGCTCCATAATGGTGTAGTACAGTACATTCTTAAATAGGGTTCGGATTCAAAAATTCCTCGACCAATGATTAAATGGTGCTCATACCCACATGTTTCACTACCCTATAAAATCTAATATAATGTAAGTGGGTAATGAAAATTAAAAATATTTATTTGTTCATTTGTGTTTTAGACATACGATCATACGAGAAAAAGAATTAAGATGAGAAGTATAAGAAAAAATCTGAACTTTTGATCATTTTTAATCTCATATTTAACCCATTAATTGTGCATTAGAAGTGAGTTGATCTGGTGCATCTCGCTGCATCTCATCCTAATGTGCATCCAATGGTAGAGATTCCTTATTTATGATTCACACCTTAACTCTCCCTATCACCGGAACCTAATCCTTATATTATTATTTTTGAACGGCAAAAGATTTATTTAAAACTAACAAGGCGCTAGAGAAAAGTTACATTACAGAAATAGCCTGTAGGGGGTTTTGTAACCACCCTACCCAATTAATATTCCCTTCCTACTTCTATGTTGCGTCCAAATGAACGAACGTATAACCATGCTATCCCATAACGTCTTTTTAGGTTTCGTGTAACTATGCTTCCCATTCCGAAAGTTACATATCGACCATAGAGTCGTGTACAATATTGCTTCTAGGTGTTCAACTTCCCCTTTCTTAAATCTTAAAGACTCCATCCAATTATTCCAATCGGCAACATTGTGAAGACCTGGTATGTCAATGTGCCACCAGCGACCTACATTCCTCCAGATATCTTGAGCCAACTTGCATTTGAAGAACAAATGATCCATGAATTCCCTCTTATCTTCACAAATTGCGCATAGGACACTGTGTACATCAATTCCCCTTTTTACGAGATTATCTCTGGTGGGGATTTTGTTCAAACCCAACCTCCACATTAAAACATTTACCTTAATAGGCACCAGATTGTTCCACCTAGTAGGATTATGGTCTATCTCCAAGAATTTGGAGTCTATGTAATTTCGTACAGACGCCATCGAGAACTCCCCTGTTCCATTCATAGTCCACCGCCACCTATCTCTCTGGTTAGATATGGTTATATTTCCAAGAATCTGCTTCAATTTGTCCATCTGCTCCATTTCTATTCCTCCTCTTGGTGATCTACGCAATATCAGGTCCCAGTCTTCCAGGGTCACTCGATTTTCACCTTAGCCTTCTTGTTCGTATCCAGTATAAAAACTATCGGGAATTGAGATTTTAGTGGTTCATCTCCCAACCACTTCTCCTCCCAGAAAATAGTACCACTCTCATCTCCTATCTTTTTCTTACATAATTCCATAAGATTTATATCTTCGTCGGTCAACTGCCCAACCGCCTTTAGTATTCCAATCCAAGTTGTGTTTGCCTCTCTGAACGTAATTCGTTCCCCAATCATTCAATTGTGCTCGTACACCGCTTTAATTACTTTAACCCATAATGCATCTTGTTCCTACCAGAACCGCCAGATCCATTTAAATAAAAGCATCCTATTAAACGCAAAAATGCTTCTGATACCAATGCCCTCGTCACTGCGTTTAGCCAGGCATTTTTTTCACTCGAGCCAAGTTGTTTTTTTCCCTCACAATCGCTTCCGACAAAGAAACGGTTTCGTAGGATTCCAAAAGTTTTGCTATCTTGCAAGGCATTTTGAATATGGACATAAAATATGTGGGAAGGTTATTTAAAACCGATTTGATGAGAGTAACCTTGCCCCCTACTAACAACTTACTGGCTCAAAGAATGAACATGCATGTGAATATGTGATACAGGCTCAAAACAAATGTTCATCAACTAATTTCTAAATCACTAAAAATTATGATGGAAATTGTTAGTAATTTACAACCTGAGACTTATGAAGTGTTTGATAACATTTGTATGACATGTTTTAGAGTTCATCCCTTCTCTATGTAGCTAGTAAATTTTACTATTGAATCGCTTGTTTACTCTCTCATTCATCTGTCGTCAATGTTTTCGCATACTATTCAAGGGCGAGGGTTTACACGAAAACCCGTTGCTCATCGTACAGGGATTCACTATATGCTATTTATGTCTCTCTTTGAAGTTGTTAATCGTTAACTATGTGTGTGGACCGGCTTGCACACACCTTGACTAATCCTAATG
Organism: Silybum marianum; assembly: GCA_036898165.1. Classification (NCBI taxonomy): domain Eukaryota; kingdom Viridiplantae; phylum Streptophyta; class Magnoliopsida; order Asterales; family Asteraceae; genus Silybum; species Silybum marianum. Next base: position 4,794,407 of record CM072537.1, on the reverse strand, counting down.
ACCCTTGAAAACAACCTAAAAAATCCTCAGTAGCTTTTCATGACTCGAATCGATGATCTCTGAATCGGATCCGCAAATGCTCAATTCTTATTGTCAGTATAACTAACCCCACAATGTCGCTCCAACTAATGAAGTTGTTGTTCCTTGCCAAGGTTGCCGCTTCAATTTATGTGTTCATTGTTCGTTATAGTCACATTCCATGCTTTATTTTGCCTTCAAGCAACGCAACAATTGTTGTTGTTTCTTATTTTCTTTATGTTTTGGTAGGTAGACAACCTAATGGTACTTCTTTGTTGTTTCATACAGGCCGAATTCGAACAAATATCTTGTTATTTTTTATTTATAAATTTAGGTTTTATAAAAGTACAAATATTTTATAAAATATTGGTCGAGTTCAAAAATTTGTTCATAGTACAAAATGTTTTTGTAAATGTACATTTATCTTGTTTCCGTTTTTATGTTTAATTTGACAAACTGAAGGAAACATAAAACTTTTGTTGGAATGCAACAATTTTTTTAAAATATGTGTCGAAAATTGGTCAGTCATTTCAGATAAACAAATTAAAGAATATTTTATCCTGAATAATCTGAATGTTCGTAAGGACCAAATCTAGACATCAACATTTTTACAAATCAAAGTTGACGTATTGCACTATCAAACATTCATATTTTAGAAAAATATAAATAAAACGCTAGCACGGCCTCCGAATGTGAAAATCATTGTAATGTAAATAGATGTTTTTATCCAACATTGAGAATACTTTTGGCTATTAAAAAACTCAGTTATACGCTCATTATATCTCTACAAACTGTATTCAACTTTCAAGAATCTCAAACACTCGAGCATATTGAAATATAAACCACTTGTCTACATTTTGCACTTAATTTATACAAAGTGTTTTAATATTATAAATAAGTAATCATTCTGCAACAAATCATTCGACATTTAAAAAGGTGCTTAAAGTTCTCACTTATATTTCGAGCATCCTCGTCGTACAAATCCAGAATCAATACCTCTAAAGATTCACCAGCTTCACTCCCCACACCTTGAAAGGATGTTGCTCTAGTACCATTTGTGTAAACTTATATATATAAAACTAAATCCTATCTTAAAGTTAACAGTAACCTACAATATTAGACGTACTTAAACTTTTCATTTTTTTTTATCGATATATCAATAAATGTCACAATATCCCAAGTTCGATTCATAGCCTTAGATGCTGAGTGAGTCAACAAAATTTCTTTGCATTGATGTTTTTAAAGACGAGTTGTATATGAGACCCATTAAAATTGTCGATAAAACTTTTTTTTTTCTTTCAAATGTCATAATGTTAGATATTACTTGAAGATTTTGGTTATATAAAATAAAATAGAACAAATGTGGACCTAAATATAGCAAATTGAAAAATGAACATAATATAGAAAGTAACCTATCGACCACATACATATCACTATGTAAAACAAAAAAACAAGAAAGAACTTGCAAGTCAATTAGAAATGAGACAAGAAAAATTCAAAATGAAGAGACAACAAACATAATATAATAATTATTTTTTATAATATGACAAAATGAATACAACAAAATTATAATTTTGTAATTGTTTAGTGGGATTTCTTTTAAAACGGTTATTATTTTAAAAATAATTTAAAGAGTTTGAGTTTGAGTTTGAGTTTGAATTATATATTTACATGTTGCAAACATTGAATATGTTTTTCTAATGGACCAAAATTAAAAACTTAATAACATTGGTAAATTCAAGTGATATCATTGAGAAAGAGATGAATAATATATGATGAAGATGGTTAAAAAATAATTAGTTAGAGTGAAACATAAATTTGATGTTATTAATTTTATTAGGTGTTATGTAATTTTTTTCTGTATGTATCACATTTCACGAAGTTACTTAATATGAATCAGATATCACAATTATTAAAAGGGCAAAATGCAAAAAATAACAACCTACTTTCATAAATTTTCTTATTATAACATTGTACTTTAAGTTTTTATTATTACAGCAATGTACTTTCAAATTATTTATTATTATAGCATTGTACTTTAAAAAATCTACCCATTATAGTATTGGGTAACCTTCTTTTTTAAATTTACCCACTATAGTAGGTTCATGCCACCTCATTGTCCATGTAGGCTATCCACATGTAATATATTGCTGATGTGGTATATTTTATTACAACAATGTACTTTCAAAACATTAATTTTACGTATTATTTAATAAATATAGTAGATGAATTTACTGAAACTAAATTATTCATAAATATAATAATATTAAGAAAGTTTGTAGATCACAATTTATTTTCTCTATATTCAAAAAAATGTTTAAAAAATATTTTTAACCTAAGAAAATAAGAATTGTTATGTTTTATAACAAATAAAATATTTATATTGAAAAAATTATATCGACTTGGTTTTAAAAAAATGAATTGATATATCACTCAATAAACATATTTAATTAATTAGATTATTTCTAAAATATTCATTAAAATATAACAATATTAAAAAGTTTTGTAAAACACATTTTATATCGTTAAATTTTAAAAAAAAATACAAAATAAGTATTTTTCGAAATAGAAAAATTAAATAACAGGTGTTATGTTTTCTTATAAATAAAATATTTATCTTGAAAAAAAATATCATATTTGTTAAAAAATGTTACTCTGAATTATTTAATTTGTACAATTTAAAAAGAGTGCTTTTTTTAAAGAGTCACGACGTAAGAAAATTACTAAAAATTTGAGAAAATTAAGAAAAAAAATAAATCGGGTAAAGTGAGAAATTTTTTAAAAAAAATTGCAAGAGATTTTTTTTATTAATGTCATATAATCAAAATGACGAGTCATCCATATAATTACATTTAAGCCATGTAAGCAAAGAAAAATGGAGGTTAAACTTGTTTAAAAGATAACAAGTTACCCATTGCTATTTTGGATAAATTTTTTAAAGTACAATGCTTTAATAAAAAATAATTTGAAAGTGCATTGCTGTAATAAGTAAAACTGAAAGTACAATGCTATAATAAAGAAATTTATGAAAATAGGTTGCTATTTCTCAGTAGGTTGCTATTTCTCAGTAGTTGTATATTATTATAGCTTTAACCAATGGCCGGATTTGAATATAGCTGCTAAACTAGCAACGTCGAGTGGGTGTGACTAACAGATAAATTCATATGACGAGTCTTCATTGGGTTAGGTCGGTATAATTGGCTCATCAACATTTTTTCCTTCGGTTCCTAATATCACACATGACTATTTATTCAATATGATCATACAAAATTATTAAAATTATATATAATGACGTTTGGACAACTATTTTTTTTTTGAAAAATCAAAACTAATTTACAATTTATTATTGTGTAATGCATACATATAACTTTTTATACCTTATGTTTAAACTATATAAAATTAACTGGTACAATATAGTACTCCATAGTTTTTTTGATTATTTTAATAAAATCGTATTAATATTTTTATTCCCAGTTAAATGAAAATTTTATATTGTAACCCTAACACGGCCCGTTTAATTTTCGTGTCGTGTCAACTCGTTTAATTTTCGTGTCAACCCGTTTACTTAAACTAGTTGAAGTATATTACCCAAATCCGTTTCATTCGTGTCGAGTTTGTGTCTTAGTTAGTATGTTGTGTCAGTTTTTGTCAGCTCTAAATGGAATGTACAATCATTTTTTTATTATTATTTAGTATATACTTTGTTAAAAAAAGCTATAAACGGTGAATTGTTGACGTTATTTGCCTAAGGACCAAAGAAGCCTAATATAAACAGGTTATTCAGGTCATTTTCGAGTTGAAAATTTTTGACCCTGACCTTACCCGTTTAATTTTCATGTCATGTCGTGTCAACCCGTTTACTTAGACGGGTTGAAATGTATTACCCAAACCCGTTTAATTCGTGTCGAGTTCGTGTCAGGTTAGCGTATCGTCTCAGTTTTTGTCAGGTCTAATTGTTATTATTAAGATATATATATATATATATATTTAAGTATGTATTGTATACCTCAATGATCACAACTCAATATTAATTAATTAATTAATGGGTTTTTATTCATAACTTAAAAGAATAAGAAAAAGAAAGCGTAACGCATGCCGTTTAGTTAAATATGTGACGAACACACACCAACTAACTTAATCTACCATTAATTATACATTAATTTTATAGAATCTGTATTTCCATATATGTTTTAGCAATAATTAATTCGGTATCATAAAATAAATGTTTTAAAGCAAGAAAGTCCAACAAAAAAAGCAAGAATTAATCTTTTACAAAATATTTAAATTTATCATTGGTAATTTGACAATTATTTTAAAAATATAGATAGGTAGCGTATTTTTGATAAAAAAAAATTAAAATGAAAAAAGAGAATTTTGCAGGTTTTGTTTGCTGCAATAAATTATATAGAATTCTTTTAAACAGGGAAGAAATGCAATTCTTTAAATTTAAAAAACTATCTAAAATTTATGAAAGAATACTGTACTTTAATTAATTACTTACTTCTTCCCAAAATAAATACCATGCACACAAATATAGAAATATTTAATTATTAATTTTTTAATCAACAAAAATGATAAATTTACTTTTAATTATAGAAAGAGAAATTTTCTATCTCATAAATATATGAATATGATTAAGAATAGAATAAGAAAGTAGATATTTAGTTTTAAAAATGGAAACTTATTTTGGAATAAAAAATATATATTTATTTTAATAAATAGACATTAAATATATTAATGATGTAATTAATGTTTTAATTTTTATTAAAGGAAACCGTTAAAAAACTGTAAATTCTTTATATAGATATTGAGTTATGATTATTTATTTTATAAAAATTGGTTGGATTAACCTCACTTTAGCCTTCCTTGATTATGACGTAGAAGCCGATGAGATGAAACTAGAAACAGAACATTACTTTCGTCATTAAAAATAAAATCGTTTTTCAATTAATCAAAAACAAATAATATAATAAAAAATAGTATGATTTGTTGCTTCAAGATGAATATTTATTTTAAAACTTATAGGAAATAACATTTTTTAAAGTAATTATATATATGAATTTATGGTGGTAGAAAATAAAAACAAAACCTGTAACTTTAGCGCAGTGACTTTTACGTGTGTGTGAAAAGGGCCATCTCCGATGATAATAATAAATAAATAATAAATAATAAATAATAAAGATGATGGAGAGCAGTGAGGAAGAAGTAAATAGCATCCATGGCCATCGCTCTGCTTACACCAATTTCAGCTGCTACGGTCAAATTTTTGGGACCCACTCTCCCCTCCATCATTAACTACCCGACGAATTAACCGACCCGAAATCCTCCATCTTCATTACAATATCCTTCAATTCTACCACAATACAGAGAGATCTACGAAGATATTGTGTGAATCTCTGCACTCGAATTTTGTTTACAGATCAGATGGTGGGATGTTTCTGTATGAATTAGATAGAAACAAGTGATTTCAGTTTACTTTCATCCATGGCTGCTGCCTTCTGTTCTTCTTCTTCTTCGTCTTCTTCTTCCTCCATTTCTGCTTCCATCTCTCCTCGTCCTCATCCGCCTTTCACCCCTGTAAGTACTCTTATCTCAATACACAATTGGTTCGTCGTTTTATGATTCTGTTTTCGATTTTCCTTTGGAATCGCAAAGGGAATCAACTCGTTTGATGTTAGATAGTGAGATTGTTATTTAGATTTGTTGTTTTTCATCTGCTGATTATACCTATTTGACATTTCTAATGCATGCGGACTAATTCGGTGATTTGATTTTTTATTGATTCTGTAAATTGAGTGCTCGGAGGAGTGTTCTTCATTGTGATTGTGAGATATTTTGTTGTTTCTGATACTTTAATTTCAGTTTTCATGGTTTAATTTTAGGTTTTTTTTTTTAATTAATGTTTTGCAGATTCAGGAATGTGAAAGAGAAGGAAAAGAAGAAGATGAATCTTGTGAGCAAAATAGTGTAAGAGCTACGCCAAGTGATTGTTCTGAAACCAACAAAGAATCGTATTATGTTCATCATCCAACACCTCTCCACAACAATAACTCCAAAACCACCGTCAAATCGACGAAAAAGAGATCAGAATCATACGATGCCGGAAAAAATTCCGATGACCGAGGGGTGTCGTGTAACAAATGCAGACCAAGTGCTCGAGAAAAGTTCTCAGTGGTCCCACTCGATACCACCACCGTCGGCCGTCACTCCACCGCTAGCCCAAACGGATTATTCAAATCAATTTTCTCATCTCTCGTGAAAAGAAGTCCGAGATCCGCGTCATCGTCGTCGGAAGGGTTTACTCCGGTGCCGGGAAAGGAGGAGCAATGGAAAGGTGCAGTGGCTGAACTTTCTCATAAGCTAATTCAAGCTACAAAAAAGCGAGACGAAGCCATTCTAGAAGCTTCTAGATTGAAATTCTCCATGGCCGAGCTTGAAAAAAAGCTCAACAAACTGGAAATGTATTGCCATACTCTGAAATCAGGACTCGATGATTGCACAAATAATAAATCAACCACCATGAAACACGACCCAATCAAGATCGGTGATCATGACAGAGTGATTGAACATTTTCTGGTATCAGTATCGGAATCTCGATCTTCCATGAGGCATCTCAGCCGTTCTTTAACCATACAACTCCCACAAATCGCCGGTGGAAAGCTCTATGATCGTATACAATTACTTCTCCAACCTTATGATATCAAGATTTCTGTATCAACAAACCCTAGAATCATGCTTCTCTATCTCGAAGCTCTCCTCAACCGAGCATTTTTCGAAGATTTTGAATCACCCGGGTTTCAAAAATCCGGGTCGAATCATACCCTCAACCCGATCCACAGATGTGAACAAAATTTCAAATCTTTCATCCGTTTAAAGGAGTTGAGTTGGGAAGAAGTTTTGAACAAAGGAACCAAACAATTTAGTGAAGAGTTCAGTAAATTTTGTGACCGTAAGATGAGTGAAATTGTGAGCATGTTGGGGTGGACCCGAGCTTGGCCCGAACCACTTCTACAAGCTTTTTTTGGTGCATCGAAGGCCGTATGGTTGGTACACCTGTTGGCTAACTCAGTACATCCAGGACTACCCATTTTTCGGGTGGACAAAGGGGTTCGGTTCGATTCAGTGTACATGGAAGATATGGGTGGAGATAAAGCAAAGAAGTTTGTTGCACCAACGGTTCGAGTCATGGTTGAACCAGGGTTCTACATCTATGGAAACGTGGTCAAGTGCAAGGTCATATGCAGGTACCATAACAACAATGGGTTTATAAATGTTTCCCCAAATAGTAACCCTTAATGATTAATTAACTTTGGTGTAGTTTGGAATAGTGTTTTTAATTTTATGGTTTGCCTTTTAGGGGTTTTCTTGGGTCAACTAAAAAAGGGTTTTTTATGCAACATAGTTGGGTTTTGGATACTATAATTATTAGATTATGGGTCAAAGTGAAAAGGGTTATGTGGTTTCTTGAATTCTTGTTGCTTTTATGTAGCAAATTTGTTCTTGTTGATGATGGGTCTATGTGGCTTTTAAAACCCTATGAGAGAATAATAATAAAAAGTGGTTTGAATTGGAAAATCCAAATTGGGTGATATGATGATGGTCTTTCCATTCTACAGTTTGACTTGCTTCATTTCTATTGTCTTTTATTTTGGCATGAACTTGTTCATTGGTTGAACAAATATTGCAGTTTTTTATATATCATAGAAATGAAACATAATGACAAATAGTACCTACTTCATTCCAAAATGTTACTTTTCTTTATCATCAAAATTACTTTTTTTTTTTTTTATCAAATTGTTTGAAAAATCATTTGATAATAAAACAATGATACATGATGATAATGCATCATATCCTGCATCTTTACCATTTTTGGTCTCTGAGTTTATGATTCTTTTAGAAATATCATCATAGCAACTTGTTATTCGTTTACAAGATGTTAAATGAATGGAAATTTGGGTTGTGTTTAAAAGAGAACATGGACCTAATAAAAAAAACACGAAATGTGTAGTGTGTGCACCCCTTGCCTTGAATTTGGTTGTTCTCGCCTCTTCTTATTTTGATTTTGTTCTCGTTTGAACCTTCTAAATCTAACTGGCCTATATAAATAATATACAAATAACTGAATAAGTAATCCATACGTTTTACAAAATGAAGGTCAATGTTGCAATAGTGAAAAACAATAACGTTTTATTAAGATATTGTTTACTAACAACAACTGTTATGTATAATAACATTAAAAAGTAACAGAAAGTATATATTTATAAAAAATTATTATTGACTTGAACATATATTAAGTAAATATATTAAGTATTTAATTTTAAGGTTGTTGAGAATTGTGTTTGTGTTAAAAGGAATCTTTTTAGTCAAACTCCAAGAAGCAAACACTAAAACATTGAGTCTTTTGTTGGGTTAATGTTGGGTGGGTTGGCAATGGCATGAACATGAACATGGGACAAGATCAATAATTGGAATCTTGTAATTGTGCATATTGGATAAGATAGACTCCTTGGAATATCTTCAGCTTCGATTTTGGTTCAACCTTTGTATCTTACTTCCTTGTATTATTCATTTATTCTATTAAAAAAATATCCATTTTTGTTTTGTTTATTAGATTTTTTCTATTATTTTAAAATAAAATGTTATATTTTATTTTTCTATTTACATTTAATTTTTGAGTTGTTTGGTTGGTTTTTTATTAACCTGTATATGTTTATTAATTTATCTGTATAGATTAGGAAACATTTTGTTTGGGATGATTTTTTCATAGATAAAATGACTGTGTTTTTTAATTAAAAGGACATGTTTGGGGAATACTTAGGGGTCGCTCACCAAATGTTTACTGGTAAGAGTCAATACTTTCACTTAACTTATCGGGTAAGATTTTAGTCTATTAAAACGATATCAGACTTTTGTTTTAGGTAAGAGTCAACTGAGTTGTCACTCTCACTTACGAGTAAAATTTTCAGTTCTTATTATTGCTCTTACCGAATAAGATTCTCAATCTTTTATCATGTTCATTCCATAAGGTAAATTGATATGGTAAAAAAAAATCTTTTTGAAGTGTAAATATTTATGACAAATGTAACAAATAAACTTACATACCATTCTCGTCTGTTGTGATATTTGAACCACTGACTTCCTAGAAGGCCAAAGGCTCACATACCGCTAGACCAAAGTCCCTTACCGGACAAACATTTTGTAAACGACCTCTTACCTTTCTGTGTAAAGCTCTTTCTAAAAGCTTGTTGAATAAGTCGCCTTCTATTTATCATTAAATCACCATCAAAAATTTATATACAACTTATCGAATACGCTGTAAGTTCAATTAAACTTATTAAATTGTTGATAAAATACCATTAATTTGTTTTAGTTCAATATTCTAAAAACTTTCATGATAATAACGAAATAAAAATATTTGTTGTTGATCAAAATTGATATCATAAATATTTTGTTAAATTGCTTTTCGAACTTATATTTTACTAAAAAGTATTGTTATATTAATTTAAAAGTAGAAAATTTATTTGTATTTATATTTATTTTGAAAAGAAAAAAAAAAGTATTTTTTTGGTGGGCTTTGATTGAGAGAGACTTATCATACATCCATTGGGAAGACTCGACCTGCTTTAGGGCCCAAAGGCAACATGACTTTCATTTTCATGCTTTTATTTCCGAACTTTTCATGTTATTTACCCTATGTCAATAGAGAAATCAATTATTGGTTCAAAAATAATTGATTCATGGTTAAATATTTCTGTATTTCTATAATTTAATAAAAAAATTGATTATTAATTAAATATTTTAAAAGATATAATAATAATAATAATGTCAACATTACTAATATTTTATAACGATTATCAATCAAAAATATACTATCTTGAATCTAAACAACATGAAAAGAATATAATTTATAGACAAGTATAGATAAAGTTGTTATCATGTGGTGAAAATATATTTACGGTTCTTAACAATCACTATTTTGTTTTGTTGTATCCTACTGTGTCAGCATTAATTTCTTTTTTTTAGGTTCGTCTATATATAGAAGTTGATAAGTAGGGCGTTACTATATTGTTCGATACGAGACAAGTTTATATATAATTTTATCTTGTGGAAATATTTGTTTTGAACCAGACCCACGTTTCTTGGGAATGTTGGGACAATCATAATCATTGTCAGTTTGCTAAATGAAATTAATCATATTTCTGTAATGTAATTTTATAATAGTATGACACAATAAGTTAATTAACTTTATCATATGTAAGATTTTAACCGTCTCATTCACAATGTATTATACGAAGGGTCTCTATCATTTGTAATGCAATTGATAATTTTAGAGTGTCATGTTGTATTTATTATTTTATCAAGGTTAAATTGAGATCATGAATACTTTTTCTTTGGTAACACATTTATTCTCATCATATTATCTTTATTAAATGCGATAAAAACAATATAATTAAGCTAAAAGATAGTGAACACAAACAAATTAAAAAGTTTAAAATAAAAGAGATTTTGCCGAAATAATTTTAAATACTTGTGAATACTATGCATTATTATCATATGAACATAAGTTAACTCATAAATCAATCTGTATAAATTTATGAATGTGGTTTGATATTAAATAGCATCGATGTCCCGGTATAAGTCTTTGTATTTGTTCAAAAACTTTAATTTCAATAAAATGTATTTTGTAATTGAAAGTGACTTCAAATATGAACTAAAAATAAACTATTGACCTTTAACCAACATCTTTTATTGGAATAATTCTTAAAGTACTTCTAGATTGTGTGAATTAGTTTTCAAATATCTTAACCATTTTTTCTTTATAAACACAACATTTTAATATATATATGTATATACACACACACATATATATATATATATATATATACACGTGTGTGTATGTTTTATTGAAATGTGAGAACTCGTTTCATACTGGTGGAAAGAAATTGAGCAATTGATCTTAGAAGAATTCCACTTTTTTGGCACGACTCTTTCTATTTATGCGCCAACATTTGAATTGTCAGATATATGAACTTATTTAAGTGTAGGTAGACTCATAATAATCTATCCCACATGGATTAAAACAATATCCTCGAATTTTTTTTAATTATTATTATTATTATAATAACACTCATGACGATTTTAATTTAATTAGGAGGTTATTGGGTTAATCTACTATTTTAAGCTTAGGCCATTGCAAATTGTATTATGGTTTTGTATCATCAGAATGATGGGGGAAATCTTATTAAACACAATGAGTCCAATAAGGGAAAATAAAAAATGTTTTTAAGTTAATATGTATTGTATTGAATTAATTTTGTGGGTTGGCTTTGAGGTGGATTAAAATGAGCTGTAAAGTCCATATAATCAAACCTTGAGCCTAAAAATGTGATTTTCCTCGAACTATCCACGGGCTATAATGGCCGAGACAAAGGATTGTGATCCCACAAAGGTAAGCTAACTTTCAAAACCCATTTGCAATTACATATAGTAGGCTACATATGTTTGTGTGAAGACTAAATCATAAAATCATTAATAAGCAACACAATGATGATTGGTGAATCTATTCTTGGGCCTTGTACACCCGAACACCTTTATCATTATCATTGTGAATAACTTTTAACTTAGAGAAAAGTTTACTCTACGTAGCACCAACCAACAAAAATGTGATTGATTTACCTTCTCAATTATGTGGAGTTAAGTTTATAAGTTTTCATCTTATTATTCTTCTCCACAAAGAGAGGATTATCAAATATAAGATCAGTTATTAGGCCAATAAAGCAAAAAGACAGGACAACGAGGTTTGTCACCAAGAGATATAATGGATTCAAGTTATTTGCCAATAAGAAATTCATTTAACAAACCATATGTCTCTTTATAAAGGTCCATTCGTATATTATAAGAAAACATAATCATGTATGCTAATTCGAATTTTCATATTAATCATACACGAACTTTACCAAACTTCATTATAAAAAAGCCTAACCGAAATATTTATGTTTAACCAGACCAAAACAAACCACCACAACCCTTCTCAGAAATATAATAAGTTAAATAAGAGTTAAATTATATGTTAATAAATTTTAAACGGATTAAAATTCTTCAAACCGAAATAATTAAATTGAATTATTCAGATGATTTTAGATCATCCAACCCAAATCATGAATTGATTCTAAAGATCATCAATTGGATGTTATTCTTGGTGTCAAGGGTAGAGATTACATTGGTGATGTTTTTTAAAATAACATTTTCAACACATTTTATAAAACAAAGAAAATAAATCTTTTATTTATTTCTTTATTTTTTTCAAAGAAGGATTTGACATCATTGAGAAGAAAACGTTTATTAACGAGGAAGAGAGCGTTTTTTCCAATTATAGAAAGGAGGAGGGCATATTGGTCATTCAAACAACAATCAATGACGGCGTCAACCAACCTTCTAAACCACGCCCGACCCGGTATGACCTTTCGGGTATGGCTCGTTCAACGTCGGGTTACCAACGAGTCAACCCATGTTCACCCAACACCCCCCTTTAATTTACATTTCAGGACTCCATTGCGTCTCTCTCTCTATCTCTCTCATCTTTGAACCACCATAGAACTGATTACTACGATCTGTGTTTTCTTGTTGAAGTTTGAGGTTCTTCTTCGATCGATTCACGCACTGATTTTGTAGTAATCAGCTTTTTGAATCAAGTATGTCGATGTCGGATTCGGATACGTCGTCTCAAGGAGGCAGCGATTATAAAAACTTGAGACAAATTACTCGTGATCGTGAGTTTCTTTCCCTATATTTATGATATATGCTTTTGTAACTGTCTGTTTCAAGTTCATTTGTGGTTGTGATCAGGTTGATTAAGTCGTACAAAAGCTGTAGTTGTGTGTTTTTTGTTTGGATTGATGATGTATGGAACTTATGAGGTTGTGCTTTTGAGTTTAATTTCAGTTATTGATCGATATAAGTGCTGGTAGGGCTGTAATTTTACAAAGAGGAAAGTGCTCAAGCTTATATTGCCTCCCTCCCTCGAGGTTTCCGCTCGAGGCTTGAAAATTAAGGAAATTGTTTGTAAATCTGATGTGTGAATCGCTTTATATTTGAATTGATGTGTCTAAAAGAATTGAATTCACTATATCACTAGACATATAAGTACCGAGATCAGATGGTTATACTGGGAAAAAACTAATGGTTGTAGTATGAATTTTCACAAAACACTTGGCATATGAAATTATGGTTCGTTATTTTCTTCGTTTTCTCTTATATTTATTTGACCAGACAGAACCTCGTTTCCATTGTAAGATGCTAGTGGTGCCAACTGACCTCAAGATTGTGGCATTGAGCCATCCATGATTTGAAAGGCTAGTTGCAAAAATATTGTTACCCTTGTTTGCATTTTATTAATACTACATAACAATTCTGGTAATCCTAACCGGCTATTAAAATCGTTACAACCTTGTAACTCTTTCAAACTGACACCAACTGAATGAGCTGAAATTCATCACATATGTGTATCTTAAGTAAGGTTAAGTACTACAAGTAAAGCCCCCGTAGTAGATCCTCGTTCAAATTGGTGTCGTTTAATAGAGTTATCGCTTGGTTCATTGGGTGATATAAGATGCTTTACGGCTACAGATAGAGGAGAGAGCTCATGCAATTGTTCATTCCACCACAAATATAACTAAATTTTGCTCAAAAGTCAAAACAAAATAAATAAGGAGATTTTATATGGCTTTAACGTGTGGATCTCTAAATCAAGTTGATATATTCTAATAAATAATAGAATTCATGTTTCTTTAGACGTATTCCTTATCACATGTTGAGTGACACTATTGGAAAAAAAGTTATATTTGTTGCATAATTTTTCATAAAACACTATTTAATCAACAATCATTTAATCTATCAAAATTGATGATTATGGAAAGGAATGTCAAGGAAGGATGTAGGGTTGTACTTGAGTTAGTTGAAGCACAATGAAAACTTACAAAAGAGTACCAAATATATGAAGCAATAGTTCTTTATTTCTTTTCTAATTTGCTTGATCAGACGACAAATTTTAGTGAAGTTGAATTGGACAAGGCTTGATGACCTTTCCATTTTAACATATTAGTGGTAGACTGGTAGTAACTGAGCTTCAGCTTTTTGATGCTTAGAAGTTCATGATGTGAAAGGGTACTTAGTAATTTTGCTACACTGTAACAAACTTCTGGATTGAGCACTAACCCATACATATAACATGTCTCCTATATATTGCTAATTTTATCCAATTTTTAAATTTGGCTTTCATGAAGGCCTATGTTCTCTGATATTGGAATAATCACAAGAAGAAGCACAAGAATAACTTGAATAAGCACCAAACTAGCTCTGGTAGGCTAACATTAGGTTTCATATGAGATTTGTTTAGACAGTAGTTTGCCTTTTCAAAATGTTCAACCTCGAGTTGTTAAGAGAGAACACAGGTATTAAAAGAGGCAACCATATAGATTAAACACAATTAACCTTGTTAAAAGACTTGTGATACATGCATTGGGTTTCAGTCCATTTGGCCATCGTCTCTATGCCGATATGCAGGATTGCTACAAAATCACTTCCTAGAGCAAAGCATCTTAGCTACTACCTACAAACCTTGTGCACAAAATTGCAGTTTGTCCAACCATAAGTGATCACATTTGTGTTTAGAAACATAAAAATACATGATGGATGTGTACTGTGTAGCCTTGATTTGACAATAAAAAAAGTCAACTAGAGAAACTCGTGGATTCTTGACAACAGAAACCATCAATGGCTGATCACAGAGACCGTACAGCAGTACAGTTCACCACTGAGACAAGTTTTTTTTTGGAGGGAGGGGCGGCTGTCAATTAACATAAATTTTGCATCATGGAGTTCAACAAACATCACAATGTTGTTGTCATTACTACTTTACTAGCTTGAAGCAGAAATCCCTCGAAGTTATCCTTGTCATGTCTAGGTTTGGCACCTCGATGTCTGCTCTTTGCCACCTGGGGCTGTAGTATGTTTCTGTATCATTTGAAGTAGCAAATGCCATGGTATTTGGTACAAGAAATTAAGCATATCTGAGACGAGAGTGACTGAATCTTCTAATAGCCACAGCTCAACAGCATGGCTACCCCTCTATCTGTGCAGAATTTAGGATGTAATAACTAATAACGGGTACGTTTTTTTTTCCGATCAGAGTGTTTTTATATGTTGTAGCCAACAATTTTCTTAGGAAGACCATACTATGTGGTCTGGTGCAAAAAGTGTCTTATTTTCTGACCAACACACGATGTGTCTAGATCTGTTCCAAAAGTGCCCAATAGTCAAGAATGGAAGTTTTTTCACTAGTTCATGTGGTCCTAACAAAAGTTGGATGAATCTTCCAGTTTTTGAGTTTAGAATCCAAACATTGCCATCTGAGCAATATGATTGCCATCTGTGCATCGGCTAGGGTTTCATGGTTTTTGTCTATAATTCATACCTTTGGGTATTGCTAGATATAGATAAATTAAGCTTAGACCAACAGTGAAATGAAATAGGGTCCCATATTTGTAGCCATGGATCCATTGGCAATCCTTAGGTTGAGCTGAATCATAAACACGACTCATGTAGCTCAAGAGTACATATTCCGGGACCAAGACTAATTTTACTGCTGGAGCTCAATATCATTGTTTGAGTGAGAAGGAAAAAGAAAAGAGAAAATAGGTTTTGAAAAGTGTACAAGGATTAATTAGTTGCACCAACAACGAAGTTTTGTGGTACATATCCAAAAAGCATTTCCAGGATCCATCCCACTTACAAACACCTACTCTTTTGTATGTCTCCCATTCAAGTTGCAAATAGAGAAAACTTTAACTACTTTCTGACATTGTCATCATCTTCATACCACTTCGGCACTTCCTCATCGATATAAGATTGCAGTTGTGATCTGAGAACTGGGGTGACCCAGAGTGATATCACACAAAGTGAAACCTTATGCACTAGAAAGAAAAGGAAAATTGTCATGCTTACTGTTGGTATAAGGGGTTTTACGTTTTAGCCTAGTACATTGGGGGTGCGGGTGACTTCACATGTAGTTAGTTGATCAAGGTTGCACTGAATACATCCTTGTGTTGTGTTCTTATTCACTTTAAATAATTTTTTTTACCTGGGTCTTCAATCCTGGTCCGTCTCAGTAATTTTTTCCTCTTTTGTTTTGATAAGAGAACAGTGTAATTGCTAAGGACTCAGTTCATCGTTAGAATTTTGTAAATCTATTTATCTCGAACTTATCATTATTTGATTTTGAATATATCCAACACCACCATCTTTGTTCCATATCAGGGGCAATAAGTTATTGCTATATGGGTTATGTATAAATCTGTTTTCAAGACTATATCATTTCATTCTATCATTATTTCCCACGTGCAGGATTATTGTATGAAATGCTCAGATCGGCAAAAAGACCAGATTCAAAATCAAATTGGAAGGTATGCATACCTTGTAGTCACAGTGGCATTCGTCTGAAAATTATGCCTTATTCACAATTATTGGTTGGCTTTATCAACATCCAACAATCACTACTTGTTAACTTGGAGACAGTCATAATTCTACACTATTGGCTTATAAGTAGAGTTGGTCAACTGTGATGACCTTATGCCTGAGGGTCACTATTGCTAAAATAAATAATCCTTTTACAGTTGGCAATACAAATTTGAAAGCATTTTTTACAATCCCCCACTCTATAATTACAGCACGTTTGCAGCTTGTGAGTCACTTGCGCTATGGCACTGGAAAGCTACAATGGAATGCTAATAGTTGGTGTTTGTTGAGGACCTGTATAACCTCATCAGCAGATGAGCCAACCTAAGACAAATATTGTTACATAAAATGGAAATTTAGCAAATACAGTTTTTATCTTGAAATTGGCGAGTCGTCATATTTCAATAGATTTATAGCTAAATTGACTATGTTGAGTTTCTGAAGTTCTATGCTGTCGCTTCATTTTGGACTGAGCAGCTACATATTGCATGTACATTTGTTCTCCGTTGTTAATTCCTTGATCCCATTCTCTGGTTTAGACCTCAGGACCATATCCAGAAATGTCCCTGAACTTTTTCCTTCATCTCCAGGCTTAATCATCCAATCTCAGAATCCCTATGATCTAATCTCCTTTTACAATGACGAACCTCTCTGGCTCTCCATTACTAACCCTTGCTAATTTTATGGGGTTGTTTTGTATGAATCCGTCTTTGGCTACATATTGTATTAGCAGAATTTTTGTGAAAAAAACTTTTCAACAGTTTTCTGTAAAGATCAGAGTGGATCTGGGTCTACCTCAGACCTTTTGTGATGAAAAAAGCACTCTAAGGATCTTTTTGTATCCTGGGAATCTTCTTGTTTGTTTTTGTAGTTATCATATTCTAACCTCAGTTATTGGTCATGAGTTTTTATCCACACACTCTGATAGTTAGGTTGCTGATATACCACAATGAAATTGGTACATATCTTTCAGTGTGATTGTGCGGTGATATATGCTGTTAATAGCACCGCTATAGCGGTGCTATCGCGGTTAGTTGTCATGGGACAAATAATGGTCTGAAATACCGTCCCGTGATTAACGGTGCTATTGACCGCTAAATGACCGCATTTTGAATGCAAAACAGCAGCCGCATAACCGCTATTCGTAGATAGGCTATTTTGGTGTTAAAAAAGTAATTTTGTTGGCTTTTATTTAGGACTTGCATTTAGTTTTATTTTAGTCCAACAATATCAAGACTTCATTATTCTTATTTTTATTTGGACTAGGACACCATGATTTTTAATTTTTTGAACTTGGACGCCATTTTTCTTATTTTTTTTGGGTTTGGACACCATCACTTTGACCTCTTGATTTGAATAAAAGTATTCACTCTTCAATTAATTTTTTTTTGGACTTGGACATCATTATTCTTATATTTTATAATCGAGTACATAAAATATGTTGAGTTATTGCCATCTCTGTGGATCTTTTATTCAAACACGACCCTTTTTTGTGGTTTCTTATTAAGTTATTGCCATCTCTGTGGATCTTTTGACACATCACCTTATGTCTTCTCTTGGACCAACGTTGGTTATCCATATTATTTGACTCATGAAAACAAACTAATGGTGTTGTAGTCACCTTGGTATCGCTCATTTATTTTCTTCCTCATTGACTAATTATCTTATAGTGAATATGCTTTTATTTTATATTTCAAAATTTCAGTATCTGAAACTCGTTTGATCAGGTACTTATCATGGATAAAGTGACTGTCAGGATTATGTCATGCTCATGCAAGATGGCAGACATCACAGATGAAGGAGTTTCATGTAAGACGTAAAACACCAGCCTTAGAAAGTTTGAATTCCTTGTTCTTGATCTTTAGGATAAATCCTTTATCTATGTTGCTCCTATTATCATGTTAAAGATGCAAAAGTAAAAGAGACACAATGATGTGCACTTATATGGTTGATTGAGTCAAAAAGTAATAGAAGTAATCATTTGACTCAGATATACCTCACTAATAATAGATGATCAAGCATAATGCTCTCATTACTTTGAGACTCAATCAGCATACACGTTGCATACCATACAGATTTGAGTGTGAAGTAAGATTGCTTGTTGGTTATATTCTCCTCTTGTCTAAGAATGTGACATGCACAATAGTTCATCATTTTCCAGTATTAGGTTTCACAGAGAAGCGATTTATGGAAGAATCAGGTGGTTTTTTATGCCCTAACATTGCAAATTGATGCGTGTATTCATGTGAATAGGGCATTGGATCTAGTGATCATGTTTACTACTTTACTTCCTGTCGACCACCTTTTTTGTTTGATCCCATTGAAGGAAATATTCTTGTGTTTGTCGTTTGGCTAGTTCCAAGTTTCGTTCTGAACCTTGTATTACTTCTTGCATGCTCTAGCTAAATTGGAAAGCTATGGTATTTTGTAGTTTTGTATAGAAAGATTAAGTTCACACACCACTTTCCCTTGCTGACTACATAGCCCATAATTTTGTTATATTTTTGTTTCATGTATGATCTAAAAGCAATAACATAACATCTGCACCATTCACAGTGTAAAATCTACTGTAGGTGAAGTTCCAGTTATTGTACCACGTGTTTAGGATCCCTAAAATGCTTTTACTTCTGTAGATTTGATGACAACCTTTTATCTCCAACTGCCCTAGGCTAAAAATGTAACTTTGTTTTTAAAATGAATTCCTTAGATACATTTTGATCACTCAGATTTCTCGTCTATTTGTCTACTTGCCTAATGCTGACATTAGCACATGCCAAGTTTTGATAACATCTTTAATTCCTTATTCTCTTCAAGTCTCCCCAACCAAACAAAACGAGGGTGTTTTTTTTTGTGTGTGGGGGGGGGGGGGAGATGTACGCAGTTGATGGAAGGTTGACACTGAAAGGTTAGCAGTTGTCTACAAATGTGAAACATATCCTTATGCACCTGTTGTGTACAAATACAGAAATACTACATCTCTATCAGGTAAATGCAACTAGAAATTTAAGTCCTAACCACTCTCTAAGTCTCTAAAAACTGACACAAAGCAATTATTGCACTAGATTTGACCATCATACGCAATTGCTTTTAATCATGATAAGTAACAATGATGTTGATTACCTCACTCAGTTATGTAACATTGTTGTTTCTTGCTGTAGTGGTTGAAGACATAAACAAGAGAAGACAACCACTGCCCACTATGGATGCAGTGTACTACGTCCAGCCAACAAAAGAGAAGTATTTAAAATTCTTATACTTAATTCTTTTGTGCTGTTTCCCTTTCTTTTCTTACTCTTTGACGAGCAATATATAAGTTTGAAGTATTACATTTATAGTGCCTAACTTTTATGTTTTCCTAAACCTCTTATTTTTTACTTGTTGCTTTTTAAATGTGGTTCAAGAGCTCTATTTACATCTCATGCCAATTGTCATCATTGGCTCTTTGTCTATGTTACAACAGAATTTACTTGTAAATCCAACAAAACTATTTTATTATCAGGAAAATACATTAATGAATGTATTTCGTTACATTTGTCTAGAAGACCTCAACATATTTGTCCATATATGCAACATGAACGACGATCTTTAATGGTTGGCGATATTATCTTTAAGCACCGTGTTCCTCCATAAGTCAAGTTTTTACTATAGTTACTATGGTTATTTGGTTTTGATGATTGTAGCACGATAGATGCTCCTTAATTCATCTCCAATAAATGATGAGCATCTTATTTTATTCTATTCTCATATCCTTCAATTGAAATGCAGTGTCGTTATGCTCCTGTCTGACATGGCTGGAAGAACACCTCTTTATAGAGAGTATGTGAAAGATCATATGCCTTTCATGTTTCTGTTATCTGTGTCTCATCACAAAACTACGATATTTAGAACTTATTATGGTTCCTTAATATTTGCTTCCTTTCTCCTTTCAGCGCCTACGTCTTCTTTAGTTCATCAGTTCCAAAAGAATTGGTTAATTATATAAAAAAGGAGCAAAGCATAAAATCTCGTTTACGTGCTATGAAAGAGGTTTAAGTTCCTCTTTGATCTTTGTCTTGTTATATATTTAGATTTCCTAGTTGTATTTACTTTTGATGGGAATTTGCAGATGAACTTGGAGTACTTCGCCATTGATAGCCAGGTACCCAATGCTGCTAAAGTAAAATTGCTTTTAGTTACTTGATAAGCTTTTTGTTCAGTTAGAAGGTATCTGCTTGAAATTTTCATCTTGTGCCAGTGTAACTGTGTAAGCATTGTCATATCAACATGAGTATGCAATAAAGGGAGTTATGCAAGCAATCATACCTTAATATATATGTTTTTATTGGATTTCCACTATTAGTTGCACAGATGCTTTTTGGAGCATGTAGTATGTATGATGGTTTGCTGTCTATGGAAATTTTCAGGTGCCAAAAGTCAACTGAAAGACATTGAAATACTAAGATGGGTAGAATACCTGTAGGTAGCATAAACTTAAGCTATTACTCTTTATGAGGACATGAACATTGAAAGAAAGGGTTCAGAATGTCTTAGAGAAGGGTTATCTAATGGAAATTTTCCTTGCTGTTATTATATAACGAGTTTTTTAATAAAAAAATATAGTAAAGAAAAATTTTAAGATATTGAAGAATTATTCGAACTTGACTATCTATTGTATGACACTTTGTATTTTAATTAAATACAATGGTTGCAAAAAGAAATTGTGAAGCACATTATTTGAGTATGAATTTAAAAAAAAAATCAGATACAAGGGTTATACAAAATTGTCTATTTAGATAGATAACTAAGAATTTATAGTAAGATGTAGAATAATAGAAGCATTACAAACTTAATAGTTTTGTTTTTATCAAAAGAATAAAATATAATTAAAAGCAAACATCATTTTAAAAACAAAGATTTTCAAGTTGTGCCCATTTCGTTGTTGGGTCAACTATATCCCACCCATAAACATGTACACGTTTATGATTGTTTTCAAATTAGAAGTCATGCACTTAAAAGTCAACAAAAGAAAGGTTCCATTTTGGAGACTTTATAATTGAATTAATGCAACTACAAGCCTACAATTGATGGAATATGATTTTAAAAGTGATTATGTCAAAATCATGGCAGTATCTTTTATTATATCATAAAAATCCATGAAACTCATTTTGATATTTATTGATTTAAAATACAAGAAGCCAAGTAGATTTCAAGATTTGGAACTTATGAGGCAATGCCAAATCCTAAGAAATTGACCCCTATCTGTGCATAATGCATGTTATAGTAGCAATACCCAAGCTGTTTGCAGTCACTTCCAGTGTTAAAAGTGATATTTATGTTTTCCTCATAGATAGTTCTGCAAAAAGTTAATGAAACTTGAGGCATGTTTTCTTGGTATCAAGTGGTTGATTGAAAAAGAGTTGTTATTATATGTTGCTTTGTGGTTTTGACTAGCCAATTCTTTTTTACCATACAGTGTTTTATCACTGATAATGGGATGGCTTTGGAAGAACTTTATGGGAATGAGGAAATGACCCGAAAAGGAGATCAGTGTTTGAATATGATGGCCAACCGTATTGCAACCGTCTTTGCTTCATTGTTGGTAGGCAATCTTGTTATTTCTTATTTTATCTGGAGTAGGAAATGTGAAACCTTTTTCCTAGTGTTTTCAATATAGCTGAAGCTTATATAAGTTCTTCTCAGGAGTTCCCTTTTGTACGTTACCGTGCTGCCAAATCCCTTGATCCTACCACAATGACGACAATTCGTGATTTGATTCCTACAAAGCTTGCTGCAGCTGTTTGGAATTGTCTTATGAAATATAAAGCTCTCAACAACTTTAATTTTCCTCAGACAGAAACATGCGAGTTGCTTATCCTAGATAGATCAATAGACCAGGTTTTTTTTTCTTGATTCGTAGATTACGGCTTTTTTTACTGCAGTCAATCACTTTTAACTTTTCTTAATAGCCTCTTATGGATTTTATCTTCTCCTAGATTGCTCCTGTCATTCATGAATGGACATATGATGCCATGTGCCATGATTTACTTAATATGGATGGAAATAAATATGTTCATGAGGTTAGTCTATGCTTCTGGGCATGGATTGTGCTTCAATTTTGCCTTTTTTTTACTATTATACATCAAGTAATTATACTACTTAGGTTGCAAGCAAAACAGGTGGCCTGCCTGAAAAGAAAGAGGTCCTGCTAGAAGATCATGATCCTGTATGGCTAGAGCTCCGCCATTCACATATAGCAGATGTATGTCTTATTGGGTTTCTTTATATTAGTTCTGAGCCATATGCATTCAAATGGGTTTTGATCAATTGTGCCTTGTCAGGCTAGCGAACGGTTGCATGACAAGATGACGAACTTTGTGTCAAAGAATAAAGCTGCACAGATGCACCATGGTTCAAGGTCTGTTTACAGATGCTTTTTATGTATACTCAATACTTTTTGCTCCAGAGATGAATTCGGATACAAAGATGCCCCATTATGTTGATTGTTGAGGCATGCAATATACAATATAACTTTGAAAATATCAACCAAAATTAATTGTTGCACAGCTGGATATTTGGGATTCGTAATATGATTGAGATTGGAATTCTTTGATTTCTTATTGTTAGGTAATCACATAAAAGCAAGTACTGTTAGGTTTTATATTCTTACCGCCCAAAGCCGGGGGTTGAGGGTCTTCATGGAAGCAGCCTCTTTCCCCCCCCCCCCCCCCCAACACACACACACACACACGGGGGCAGGACCCTACTTCTGAGTACCACCCAAAATGTTGCATCTAGCTATGATGATTTGCAATCATGCTGAGAAAATAAGGCCACGGTACAGATGTTCATGGTGTACAAGATTTACGTGGAACCTTGCAGTGTTTTAACTCGTAGAGGCTTATGGGCTACTACCTCTCTTCCATAATTGGAGTTAATGTGGTCTCCTTTTTTGGCTTAAAGATGTTTCATAAAAACATTTGTGATTATTTTTACAGTGTAATCAGTAATGTAGCATACTTTTTCTATTAAAAAGGTCAAATTTGAAATTGCACACCAATCGATTTCATATATGAAGCCATGGGACTGTTGTGAGGGAGGGGTTATATGTATAGACGTTTTTGCGTTAATCTTGACTGGAACATTAGTTCAGTATATTAGAAATCGTAGGAAGATATCAAATTTTTTAAAGCAAATGATAATGTAGAAATGGATCTCTATATGTTAAAAAAATTCAAAAAGAAAAAACAAAGAAACGACGGGTGTTATTCGTTTGTGTATTCACTTCTCTACCATTCTTAAGTTCATCTTCTTGTCTAACGATAATACCTGATCAGTGAAATTTTCCCAACAGATCTTCACAATGTATGCCTTCTTATGATATTAGGCCATCTGGCCTATCAAATCCTTTGTGTTTGCCTAATTATACTGTTCTTTTGTGTGTAATCCACATTTTCGAAATTCCAGTTGCCACACGATAATTGGTTCCTGCTTTTCCCTTTCTGTGTATTGCACTTTTCCAGTCTCCTTTCCTTGTAGATTACAATACTATTTAGACCATGCTTATAATATTAGCTTATATCTCATTGCACCGGTGGACTTTTGATTTTGCAAGTGTGTGCTCAGAATTCAAAGTAACGCAGTTTTCCATTTGTAGTCTCGGGCATATTATTTAGATTTATCATGTAACTTTATATTTTCATAAGTAATTCAAAAAATTGCATGCCCTTTCTTGAGCACCCTCTGGCCATAGCGGGTCTGCGGCTCTGCACCTGTCTTGCTGTAGCTTATGTTCAAATGCACATTTTAGCACTGCCATTCTCTAATAACTTGATTTCAAAATATTTTGTTTTTGTGCGTAGAGATGGTGGTGAGTTATCTACTCGAGACTTGCAAAAGATGGTCCAAGCATTGCCACAATATAGTGAACAAATCGACAAACTATCCCTCCATGTTGATGTAAGTCGACAGAAAATTCCACTTCTCCAATATATGCTCTCAGTCACCAAAAAATAATTTCGTGACTTATATGCTCCGAACTCGTTTTGGGGATACAAATGATAAAGACCATATGCTGTAGGTTTTATTTTCTCTAATCTCAAACGGTTGCATTATTTGTACCATATTTTTGGAATCTGAAACCATAATGCTCTTAGTTTCGCTCGCCCTTCCTCTTTTTGGCGTACATGTTTGTTCATCCTGTTTGACTTTGACAGAAGCTTCTTTCATTGGTGTAAAATAGTGAATTATCTTCTTTCTTAGCCACAGTCTTGTCCACCTTTTGCACATTCACAACCTTATGAAAATGTCATAAGGTTTAGGAAATTTTCTGATGCAACTGATATAATTTTGATGCATTTGATTGATGCAGATTGCTGCAAAGATTAACAAAATTATTAGGGAGTCGGGGCTTAAAGAAGTGGGACAACTAGAACAGGACCTTGTATTTGGAGATGCAGGAACTAAGGAGGTCATCAACTTCCTTAGAACAAAGCCGGTGAGCAAACATTATCTGGTTAAATCAAAAGCACAAAAATCATCAGTGGTCCATGCTCTTATTTGTTATTTCTTTACAAAAACACGTATACATTCTTATGTTTCTTCATGCAGGATGCTACACGTGAAAATAAGTTGCGATTATTAATGATCTATGCAGCAACTCATCCAGAGAAGTTTGAGGGTGACAAACTTGCAAAGTTAATGGAGGCAAGGCTTTCAATTGTTTTATCAGTTAACTTGTACACTATATATTAGTTTGGTGCAGTTCAATTATATACTCCCAAAATAAATGTCTACATGAAAATGACACACAGTTTTAGGAATGTATTAGTTATTACACTTTTACTCTTAATAATAAAGAGATTTTCTCCATCTCATAATTAAGGGTAGAATGGGAAAGTGAACACTTACTTTTGGGACAAACTAAAATAGATTGTGGACACCTATTTTGGGACAGAGGGACAAACTAAATGACACATTTCCTTGGCTTGTCACTAGAACATTTGAACATGAAATCCCTCCCCCCCCCCCCCCCTCTTTTTCTCTCTGTCTCTCCCCCCTGTAAATTTCCATGAATGGTAGGATGATTTAGGATCTTCTCTTGTACGACAAATGCAATACTTCATTGCTGTCAGGTAAAGTATGACTTGATTTGGGAACTATTTTTGGCCTAAGGTGTACAAATGTCACTCCTACGTTTTGTTCTGCAGCTATCTTTTGTACAAAATATTGTTGACAAATGAAGATTTGTTTCAAACTTTTGGTGGAATACAAATTATAATTACTATCATGAAAATTAGATTCTCAATATCTACTTGAATTTCTTAAGCCGTTTTTTGGTCCCAGTAACTGCGGTGACAGAATATGGATATTTATCATTTTGGCTCCAGGCTGAACATACATTTCCTTTATGTTTTCCAGTTAGCAAGACTTCCCTCAGATGACATGAATGCTGTATATAATATGAGATTTCTCGAGGGATCATCAGAGGCAAAAAAGAACCCAATCGCTGCCTTCTCTTTAAAGTTTGATGTTCACAAGGTATATGCTTCTATTCTATGAAGATCTTCACTTTTGTAACTTTTTTTCCTGACAGTATCATCTCTTTCACATCAATTCAGAAGAAGCATGGCTTAAGAAAAGATCGTACCGGTGAAGAATCAACTTGGCAATTATCACGGTTTTATCCTATGATTGAGGTATAGAATTTTACAGTTTTTAGTCCAATTAAGCTTGACCTACTTCCTGCATCCACTTTTTCGCCAAACAGGAGAAAGTTATATATGCCACTAGTTATTATGTAATTGTTAGTTGAGATTTGGGACAAAGATATGTACACCATATATGCCACTAGTTATTATGTGATTGTTATTAGTTTATCTCTTTCTCTTTGCTTTCTTTCGTTTTCCAATAAGCATTTCTTAATGATAAAGAAAGAAGTCTTCTCTCTTGCTAGAGGAACTAAAGTGGATGTGTCATCTGTTCAGGAACTAATTGAAAAACTTAGCAAAAATGAACTACCAAAGAATGATTACCCTTGTATGAATGACCCAAGTCCTACTTTTCATGGAAGATCACAGTCTGAGTCGGCAAAAATAACTGAACATCCAGCTGCTCATTCAATGAGATCGAGACGAACAGCAACATGGGCCAGGCCTCGAGATTCCGAAGATGGGTATTCAAGGTATGTATGCTTGTAGCTGTTTGCCGTGTTTAAAAACTGTATAGATGTATGGGTATAAATTTGACATTTTGTAATATTTCCCTCAAAAAGGATCCGTATAATGGTTATTCACCTATTCTTACCATCATTTGTCTGCCATTATCGTTTTATTATTTTTGATTGTGGTAGTTCCATAGTCATTTAAGGATACCTGGGCCCTTTTTTCCTTTGTTGCAGTGATTCCATTCTGAGGCACGCATCTAGTGATTTTAATAAGAAGATGGGTCGACGTATTTTTGTTTTTATCGTTGGTGGAGCAACTAGATCAGAGGTAAGCATTTTCTAGTTTATCAGGAATTGGTATTTTTTATGATAAAAATAGAGATCCTCACATCTCCATTCCTCTCAGCTGCGGGTTTGTCACAAGTTGACAACTAAATTGAAGAGAGAAATTGTTCTAGGTTCATCTAGTCTTGATGACCCTCCACAATTTATCACGGTTAGTAACTTCTCTCTTTTTCAGTAGCTTTTAATGTAAGTTCAACCCTTCTAAAAGTAAAAGTCTAGATATCTATCTGCATTAATGATTTATTATATGGTTCATCATTCACTAATTTGACAAGTATATTATCTTTTTATTCAATTTCACAATTTTTCCAGTGGCTTCCTAGTTCCTACTTGGCACGTCAGACTTCATGTGTCATGATCATGTCAACTAGTTATATCATTATTAAGTACTTGAATTAAAAGCAAACAAACTAGAAAACAATAACATTTATTCTGATATCATTGAACATAACTGCAGATGTTGGAACATATTATTATTGTATTTGTATGTAACTCAGTTTTAAATCACATGAAACTTACGTTGGATTAGTGTAGGCGTATTTGCCACTAGCTTGCTCACAACCTACACAAACATCTTACATAGGTTTCTAAGTACTTGCGCATAACATGATCGTGCTAACACATTGCAAAGAACCACATGGATCTCGCATGGCCATTCCAAAACTCTTCAATAGACTCACATGGACATGCTAAATTACTCACATGAGTAACAAAGGCTGACCCAGTCTCACACGGCCGTGCCAGACCCTTCCCAGGACTCACACGGCCTTGCCAAATGCAAGTACTCGCTGGCTGTTCAAGGTGCACAGGGTCTGCTTTTGGGCTCTGATTCAACTGTTTCACTGTTTTTGGCATAAATTCTTCATTTTTAATTGATTTTTTCTGCATTAGGACCCTAATAACATGTTACTACAACATCATGGCTGTTACAGTGGTCAAAATACAAAATAGCAGTCAACATTGGTATTTGAAATAGCGGTTATCGTGGTCGTATAGCGGTCCAAAAATAGTGGTTCATATAATATCTTTTTAGATTTATATATATATATATATATGTATGCATACATAAAACATATTATTATGCATTAATTAAAAATATAGTTTCAACATCAAAACATCAACTTAAACAAGTTTCACAAAACAAAATAGGAAAAGTGTTGATAAACGATGATAGAAAACTCGAACAGTGTCGAACGACGATGACAGAAAGAAATTGAAAACCCAAGATTCTACGAATCTCTAAACCGGATGCTGGATGATATTGTTGACTGTTAATGGATTAAAATAAAATAAGGGCCCAAATCAAAATAAAATCCCAAAAAAAGACAAAAATGTAAGCATTACATTCAACAGAGGCCCAACTGAGAGTTATTGCATCACAATTAACAGCATAGGACATGATAAAACATTAATTAAACCCATCCACATGCACTAATTTGTCTTTAAACTCACTGATTTCGTCAAGAACACAGGAAATCACCATTTTCAACAATTGAGATTAACAGTCACATTTTGGCAACAGAAACAAAGGCTAGAAATGTCGGTTTGATGATGTTTGGTTGATACTGAATTTGCAGAAACTGAAGCTGCTGACCGCAAATGATCTCTCGTTGGATGATCTTGAGATTTAGTTAATACGTTTGTGCAGCAAAAAGCGAGAGTTGGTGTTGATCTTGTTGCTCGGTTTCCGGTTTGTAATCATATCCCAATCTATACTTCCATTATTTCATACTATTTGGCAACCAATGTAATACGCATCCAGTTAACCCTTTTATATTGGTTTGCTTGAACATATTGTACTAATCCGGACACATAAACTTCAGCTTTCTCCTCTAAAATTGTTTCACATAAGCCTTTATCAGGTGTGTACTGTTTATACAGTCTAGGAGATGATTTGATGCCATCACTGGTCCATCAAAACTGGTATATATCGTTAATTCACTCTTTTCACCATCTTCTTACCAAATTAAATGAGTATATATTGAAAACCCCCGGCTAGATTTTAAATATAAAAAGAGACCGATGTGTATAAGGAAGGAGCTATTTGGTTGGTTTTCCATTAAGTCCTGTATGGATAAATCTGTATGTGTGGATTAATCTGTCTATATAGGCCGGGAAGGTTTCTGTCTAGGATGGTTTTTTTATACATGGAAGGGGGTGGTTTTTAATTGAAGGGACAAGTTTGGTAAAAACTTTGATTTCTGCGTAATGCCCGTAGAAGCTTACTGAATAAGCTACTTTCTATATCATTAAGCCACTACCAAACAATGATGTATAGTTGACCGAATAAGTTACGAGTCTCATTAAGCTGCTAGCAAACAAACAAACCCTCGGTCTTATTTTGAGGAGCTTTGTTGCATTTAGTTGCTTTCTTTGGTCCCAAAATAAATGGATTCTCTAGTGGAATTTGAAAAGTAACCGCTTGGACAAATTGAATGGTATAAGAACAAGGACATTGGACTTGTCAAGCTTGATCAACACCCATTTTTAGATGTTTCAAGTTTGAATCATATATTTATTTATCATTGGTGAATGATCATAAATTGCAATACTTTTACCTTTTTAGATGTTTACTGGGTAATTTAAAGAAACTGTGACGGTAGAGATTATGATATGCTTGGTTATTATAAGAGTTTTAGCTTATTGATTTATGCATTTTTAATGCTGCAAAAGTACTTTTTGATTTTTGGTTGTAGCGGAATATAATCTTGGAGTGTGTTTGGTTCAGGTAGGAGAATAAAAATGGGTATGAAAATAAAAATGACAGGGAATGCAAATGGGAATGAATTTTCTTTCTCCTGGTTTAATCCGGAGTGAAAATTTGGGCTTCTGTGATAATGAACCTATTACATTATATAAAACCAAACAGTTTCTTTTATTTCATTTCCATTAATTTACTGATTAATACCACCAACCAAACACCTTAGAATCTAGAAATTAACTTTCAACGGTACAATTTTGCATAGTTTCATCTTATTGATTTTGCATGAAATTCGCTATAGTTTGTTAGTTATGCTAGTAAGGTTATTGATTTGGCATGAATTCCACTATGGTTTTATTCGAATATCTACCCATCAAAAATTCATGAATACATTTGTACCTGATTTTTTACACTTGTAGGCCTGATGGTGTGGTCACCTTGCCTATTCTGTTAACATGGTCATATGAATCCTTTTCCTTTATATCTAGAAAGAAAAAAAAAGCTAACTTCTTTTCTAGAGCTAAAACTTACGAATCGGATGCAAAGCATCGATTTGGCAAAAATATTGTTTAGGATCTAACAAGTTTCAAAAGAGGGGTTCGTTTATAATCTTATTCAAACTAATATTTATAAAAGGCAACGAACTCTAAATACAGAGTCAAGTCAAAACTCGAGCTTTTAAAGGAGTTGAAAAAACACAAATAAAGCTTCTAGCTTTTACCTTTACCAAAACCAAATTCCCAAACCCGGAAACGAAACACATTTTTTAATTTTAATTTTAATTTTAATTTTAATTTTTGTAACATATGAATGATTAATAATTGTGTAGTTAGATTTGAGGATTTTAACTTTAAATGAAAAAAAAAAAAAAAAAAAAGATTTACCAAAAGAAAACCATTCCTAAAAGCATGAAAATAGACCATCCAAGGAGGAGACAATATTAGCTGGCTAGCTTGGAATATAATAGCAACGAAACCAAACCATTGGTAAGAAAGAAACCCACTACAACTACAAAGTACCAAGTAGCATTATTTTGATTCCAAATACATCACATTTCCATCTTTTATTATTGGTGGTGGCCCATTTCATTCCGTACAATTTTGTGGACCTGATTTTTACGTAAAGCCCGACTACTCAACCATTCTTGCTTTTTTTTTTCTTCTTCTTTCTTTTTGTATTTGCCATTTTCAAATTTTGAATTCTTTACTACATCTTCTTCATTAGTAAGAGGGTAATTATTTTTTTTCATTGTGGTTTTTTGGGGGCCACTATCAATTTGGTACCAGATGTGTACCATCAACGTATTCTTGACTTTTTCAATACATGAAACTGATCATTCATTATAATCGTACCCCTAAAAGGTTTGGGCCATTTAAGGTTTAGTACATTGACTATACAACCATTTCACACACTACCTATATCATATATTTCATACCCTTTTCTTGAAACATCATTTCTTGCTTCATATCAAGAATATCGGCATCCGTTATTCTTATTTTCTTTACTTAGTTTATCTCATCCCCAAAGCTTTCATGTGTTCTGGTATACATTTTATTTTTTAACTTAGTGGTTGTTTGAGTTGTTTTCTATTAAGTTATGTATAGATAAAGTTGTATCTATGGGTTAATCTGTATGTATAGATCTGGAAAGTTTTTGGTTGGAAGTAGGGTCGTTCTTTAACATGTTAAATGTGATATTTTGAACAACTCCCAAAATAATTTTACATGTGTTTAGGGCATTTTTATCGACCTGTGTAAAACTATAGTCCAAATTATTTTAATTGTTTATGTTTATGTTCAAATAATTGATGGTTTAGGTTTAGGCTTAGATTGTCAAAATGTTTCATTTAATGTTTAATCACTTTTTGTGTTTAACATATATTTATCTCTGATATCTCATTATACAATGTCATCAAAAGCTTTGGATGCAACAGAACCTCCAAAAAGATTGGAGAGTCCCTAATTGAGAGATTTTTTCATAGATGGAAGAAACATGTTTTTTAGTTGGAGAGATATATTTGGAAAAGTATTGGGTTTTTGCATAAAGTTCCCCTTAAAAGTTTACTGAATAAGCCACTTTTTAAATCGTTAAGTTACTATCAAATAGTCATGTATAACTGGCAAAATGAATTATGAATCTCACTAAGTCAATTAAATTTCTAACAAACAGACACTTAGTGCGCGTTTGGTTCGCGGGATTTGGATTCCAAATCCAATCAATTCCGATGTTTGGTTTATCTGATGGTAAGAATTTAAAATCCATGGATTCATTTAAAATCCCATGAACATTGGATTTTGAAATCCTTGGAGAATGTTCGGGATTTCACGGGATTTCGTAGGATTTCTACGAAATAATGTTTTTAAAATGTTAAAAACATTTGTTTTGTAATAATTGATTAATAAAAATGTAATTTAATTAATTTTATAATATTTTATATTTTTATATATATTATTTATAAAGAATGGAAATCCAATTCCATTGCAAATCCTACAAAACAAACACACCTATGATTTTCAAACCCCTTCAAATCCAAATCCCTCAAAAACAATCCCGCAAACCAAACGGACCCTTAGTTTTAGTGACGGTTTAGCCATTTCCATTATAAACGATTTTGATGGGAGTAAAATATTTTTTATTTATCCATATAAAACATCGTCTAAAATGATAAATCACCCTCAAAAAGGAAATCCTCGTCTAACGCTACAAAATAATTTTGGAAATCTAGTCCTAAAGTCGCGCCCTACACCTTGTATTATTAATTTATTCTTTCTTTAGTATTATGTGTGGTATGATCATCCCACTAAACCATTTCTTTATGTTAGATTTTACATGTCAACATAATGATGTCTTCTAGAAAATCATAGACTTCATAATTCTATTCATTATTACATTCTATTTTCATTTATCATCAATGTTAAAAAAAAAAATCGTTTCTCGATCATCTTAAACGGTTTACAATTCTTGGGAAAATTATATCTATTCAATTCAAAACCAGTATTAGTTGACATACCTGCTCGTATTAGTTGA
Source organism: Silybum marianum (assembly GCA_036898165.1). Lineage (NCBI taxonomy): Eukaryota > Viridiplantae > Streptophyta > Magnoliopsida > Asterales > Asteraceae > Silybum > Silybum marianum. Next base: position 4,761,663 of record CM072537.1, on the reverse strand, counting down.
CATACCTGCTCGTAAAGGAGTTGAAAAAACACAAATAAAGGTTCTACCATCACTGATTTGATCCATACCTGCTCGTATTAGTTGACAAAAAGTTATAGTCCATACCTTCAATTTGATAACCTTGCTGGATGAGATGCTTATTAGTTCAACCCCCTGATATGCTTCAAATCGTTCATATATCCAATATTAGGGAGTTTTAACATATGTATGGATACAATTAACAACAGAGGCAGACCTATTAAGCCTTCAGTAGCGTCTTGTGCCCTTGCTTAATTTATTTTTATAAGTAGGACTTTTTATAAGGTACGAAAGATGCATCCGCTAAACTTTGAAAAGTGCTTGGAGATATTAGAAAATACAAAGAATATCGAAAATAAAAAAAAATCTATCGAAGTCAACCAAAAAACATAAAAGCCCTGAAAACGATAGACTTATACTAAAACACAATGAACGAATTTTTAAGACTTTGATCCACTTTAAACATACATCTACTCAACAAAAATTCTAGGTCCGTTATTAATTATTAATTGAACTTTAGGCAACTATAATAAATCATAAAATAGACACCAAATATAGGTTTTGAATTTTCAAAATGGAATTTAAAATAGAATACGTTCGTACTTAATTAAAATAGCAATATAAAAATAAAATAAAATTGTAATAGTGAGTGAGACATTATTGTGTATCTATGAAAATCTTGCAATAATTATTCTACCTACTTTACCTTTAACCTAAAAGGAAAATAAAAATAAATCATTGGTTAAACTCTTAAATCACTTTTTGAGAGAAATAAAATTCTAAATAAAGTTGGGTGAGCAGTCAATTTTTTTCATAAAGTAACTACAACCAATAATTAACCTGTATTTGGGTATAAACAATATACTCAAAAATTAATTTCTCATAACAAATCATCACACATAATAATAATGGTTAATAATTAAATAATTTGTAAATCATATATAGATTTTTTTTTCTTCTGAAAGTGAATATGCGAGTGAATAATTCTGATGATCATAAAATACTAATTTTAAATTTTTAATGAAGTGTATAAATTTATTAAGAGATTTGGGTTGGGATCGTGTAAAAATTAGAGTTATGATAAAATGATAAGGGGATTTCTAAACTGTTGGTTGAGTTGATTTTTTAATTAATTACTAAAAAACAAAGATCTTTAAGTACCTTCAATTGATATCTGACAAAAAATATCGACCTTCATCAACCTTCATATTCACGATTATCTTCACTTTCATGATTTTTCACTTGCCTTGAGTCACTTTTACATACATGAGTTTGTTAAAGTTTCAGTACTAGTGATAAAAATAGGGCCTCGGGCGTGTAGCTTAGTTGACCAAAGAACGAAGCGACTTTGATTAAATACACAACAGGTTTCAAGTTTGAATCATACGGACCCGAACTTGTACCCCCTCGGCCCCTCCGCTAGCATCAGGTTTTGAGTTAACTCTGAAATGTCTTCTCACATGTGTTTCTTATGGGACAGATTCCGTGTGGGGTCAATCATGATTACTGGTGATTAACATTTTGCTCAAATAATATAAAATAGCTAAATGAAAGTAAATAAAGGTGGATGAATGTTGTGATTTCATATTTACATCAAAAAAATTCATTCTCACATAAATCCAACCATGTTAATGAGCGAGACATGTTTCTTAAACAAAATAGTGTGATACAATAATTATTGTATTCTATTTTGACCTTTTTAGGAGCAAATGTCATTTAGTAGCATTTATTTAGACTTAATTTTCATATACATTGGATTGTTATAAATTTAAGAGTGAATTATACCATTGGTCTATATGTTTTGACTATTTTTTGATTTTGGTCTTTAAAATTCGTTAAATACAATATTGGTCCTTATTTTATGTTTCAGAACCCAAATAAGTCCCTCGAGATAACACCGTTAGTTTAGGGTCGTTGAGTCATCCATGTGTCCCTCACATAAGGGACCTTTTAGTCCTTTTACCCATATTTATTATTTTTATTTAAAAATATTAAATAAATTAATATTTATATTACAAAATTAAAAATATATTGTTTTATAAAAAAATTCCATTTTCCTCGACGACCTTGAAACCAACCTTAATTGTGAATCATCTTAGCCGTCCCTAGACGTTTAATCGCTTCCTTCTCGTTTCTCCGACAACACCTCCCTGTAGAAGACCTAGCTATGGGTTTTGAGGGAACACGACCACTTGATTCAAAGGATTGATGGTGACGCTCTTCACTGTTGAAAACCCTTCCCTTTCTTTTTGTCGGTCACCGTCTTCCGCAATTAAAAAAACTCAGCCACTCCCTTCTGGCTTCTCTTCCTTGATGCTGCTAACTTGAAACCCAAATCCAGGTTTGTCATTAGAGACGAAAACGAAATTTGGATCTGTCTAGAATTTTGAAAGTCGAAATCTTGATATATTTAGGGTTTGCACAAATTTGATTAGGGTTTTAATTTTTTGATTTAGAGTTCCGATTTTTTAATTTGGAGATTTGAGAGTGTTGATTTTTTACTTATCACAAAATCTCATGAATGGGTATTTTTAAATTTGTTGTTTATGTTCTTGAGAATCCATTGCTCTAGATCTTGTAATATATTATTGCGTTTGTCACTAGATTTATGTTTGATTTTAATTTTAATTTTAACTTTTTAGATTTATGTTCGACACTGTTGGGAATGAGGGTGGTGATAGTTCTATGGGTGGTGGGCGATGGGTCATCGGAGGCGAGTGGGTGACGATGACAGATATGAATATTCTTGAATTGAGTTGAAATAAGATGGAAGGAAAATGGTGGAGAGTAAATTAACCAAATTGTCCATTAAGTTAGAGGCATGTATATCTACTAAACAATATTAACTTGAGAGACTTGATTGGATTTGAAATACAAAATAATAACTAATGGTGTAATTAATGAATTTAAACGAACTTAATTAAAATACACCAACACAAGTACAATATAATATAAAGTTCATTAGTTAATTTGTATTATTTTCTATCAACAATAAATAATACTAAGCAATTGTATTAAATAATTGTCATTTTTTAACAACTCTCCATTGTTTATTTCCATTACTCCACTCATTTAATCCACTATTCATTGTTTATTTCTCCTATTTTCATTCACCAAAAAGATTTTTAAAAAATGCACATTTTTATATTATTTTCCGTTTTATTTTTAGATGATGATGACAAACCCTGAAACATAATAATTTTTTTTTTATGGAAAAGTATTAATCATTGTATATAATAATCATGTGTATGGTTGTTGCAACCCTAAAATGTTTTTATATTTTAGTGAATATTACACGTGTATTTTTTCATTACAAACTCTACAATCAAATATAAGAATTATTTTGTTTATCAAATGCTTACAAGGTAATTTATCGGGTGTCACTTGTGTTAATAGGTGGTATTACAAAGACTAAAAATCTTACTCGATAAAAAACATATTAAGGATCGATAATCTTACCCCTTAAGTGGGATAAAAGACTTTTACCTTATCGGGTAAAATACGTCGTTTATCAACAATTCATTTTGATAGCAAAGAATATTACGTGAAAAGATAAGTTATAGTGGTGACTATTGCAAGTAAGCACTTACCCGATAAATATTTTGTTAACGGACTATGTGTTTTTACCTTATTTTCTTACACAGAGGGATGTGTTGTTTGCATTATGAAACATTATAGTGTAACATTCCAAAACTGTAAATTATAATAATTATTTTTAAATGATTAGAATTAGAGTTTGCAATGAAAACTGTTGGTACCTTATTTTTTTTAATCAATGTAAGACAAATTGTTATAAACTTCACTTAAATTCTTGACATTCTCGCCTACACAACATTCTCATTATTTATTGATGGATGTTGAAATCGTGTAATGTGTTACAAACAACTCCTCTCAAGGACTCATAGGTCAGGATTCATACCATTTATACGTCCTAAAAACCAAAACAATAAACTAACCAAATAACTTCTAATTTTGTTAAAAGCACTGGTGAAAATTATTGATAGCCCAAAACTTTGAACTTATAAAGAGTTTACAAATCTCATATTTTATTCGTCACGTGAAATGTTTTCACAACGTTTACCCACTTACATAAGCTCATAAACTCACAAATTTCACTTTTGTGGTACACGATTGTGATGGGAGAGGTGATGACGGTTTGCGCTCGAAGTACGTGTAGAGATGTGTTGTAGAATTATTGGCTATAAAATCTACATTTCCGTTTTTTTTCACAAATTTTACAATATAGTTACCGGTAAAGGTGGATACAGACTTTTTTTCAAGCGGTAGCTCCATTTGATTATAAAAAATAAATCTCTAAATTTTTTATATAAACATTATAGCTTTGTTGGTCAATTCATTGTCTTTGTAAGAAGTCTCGTTTTCAACCCTTTTCTTCCAAATTGTTTAAAATAAAAGTTAAAAAATAAAGAGACTTGTCAACTACAAGATTTGAACTCAGGTCCTTTCAGGAAAGAATTTTTTTTTAACTCAATATAAACCAATTCCACCACCACAAAATTGTGTTAATAGTAGTATTTCCATAAAATATAAAAATACATAAGAAATAAAACAGATACATCTTTCTAATCTTCAAACAAAAATTCATTATATTAGAACGATGAAGCAAAAGCATATATACCCTTTCTTTGTTTACAGGTTCGTCCTTGGTTGCGGGTGCTAGGAACTTTAAATGTTTGATTTGGTGACTTATAAGTTGGTATAATATTTGGAGTTATACATCATAGAATATATCGTATTGTTTATATAACATGGTATTAATTAAGAGACGTCTTGTTTGGTGATATTTGTGTAAACAAATAAAATAAAAAAGAAATGAATTTATTGTAGAAAATGGTATGGCAGCTTTCTTAATTACTGAGAGGTTGCTTTATTAGAAAAGTGGAATTGTGATATACCACCCAATCCCCATCCCATCCTTTCTCAATTACTCTTTCTAATCATCAATTTGGCCTTTTTGTTTTTTCAATACCTGCATTTGCGCCCACACACACACATAAACATATATATATATATATATATATATGGTCAAGTTTTGGTGAGATTGAGAATTAAGATGAGAAGCGTAAGAAAAGATCTTCATCATTGGATGCATATTAGGATGAGATATATATACTGAGATGTATCGGATCAATCCCTGTATCAAACGGATCCATGGGTGAGTTTGAGATTAAAGGTGATCAAGGGTCCAAATCCCTTCTTACGCTTCTCACCTTAACTCTCTTTCTCATACGATCATTTGCCTATATGTGTGTGTGTGGGGAGAGAGAGAGAGAGAGAGAGAGAGAGAGAGAGAGAGAGAGAAATGTGGGATCATGTGATACCAGCCTGTTTTCGTTAGACCCGTAAGATCACGTAAATAACACAGAGCCTTCATAGTAAAATGTTTTAAAGGTAAACCTTCAATGTGTTTTTGTTGTGAAGGTTTGGTATTTTTCATATATTCACAATGTTTTGTTGTAAACATTCAGTGTTATATATATTATATATATAGGCGTAGGATCGCGAGAGAAGGAAAGTTAAGGTAAGAAGAGATCTGAACCCTTGATCACCTTTAATCTCAAACCTAACCATGAATTGCTCTTCATACGGGGATTGGCCCGGTGCATCGCGGTGCACCTTATCTCGGTGCATCTCATCCTAATGTGTATCCAAGGGTGGAGATCACTTCGTACGCTTATCACCTTAACTCTCATTCTCACCGGAACCCAACCCTATATATATATATACACACACACACACACACATACACATATATAGAGGAAAGTTCAAATATGAACTCAAATTTGGTTGTGAACGTAAGGACAAATGAGAGCGCGACATGTGTCATATTCAGACTGAATAATGAATGAAAATATTCAGACTGAATGTAGTATTACTCAGTCTGAATAATACTACATAGTCTGAATATTTTTCTTCATTATTCAGTCTGAATATGACACATGTCGCGCTCTCATTTGTTCTCATGTTCACAACCAAATTTGAGTCTCATTTGAACCCGCCCCTATCACATGTGATACTAAATCAGAGACGTGGGCGAATTTTTTGCGCGATCTACTTTACAGGTCAAGTCGCCCTTTAACCATTAAGCTCCCTCACATCTATTATCACATATGATAAGGGTGTTATTTATGTGATAATATAATGCATCAAAGACCATCACATGTGATAATAAATCATAGATGTAGACGAACTTGGCGCGACCTAAGTCGTAGGACACGTCGTCCGCACACCAGCAGGTCCCTTCACGTGTATTATCACATATGATAAGGGTGTTCTCGTTTGAACCTCCACGCCTCCACCTATATATATATATATATATATATATATATATTATTTTCAGAAAACTTAAATACTTTTCGAAAAGTAAAAAATATTATATAAGATCCAATCAACAAGTTTTTCTTCTTCTTGGCAATAACCTATAAACACAATAAATCAACAAGTTTTTTTCTTAAATAAACGACAAGAGATATGTCATACGTCATGACAAATCAAGTAAAGATTTATTGTTGGAATGATAACAATTATGATTAAAAAATGTTGACTGTTTAATGATTTGAAATTATAATTAATAAATTAGCAGACATGAAAATATTTTGTAATTGACTCATGAAAATAACATTAACAAGTCTAATACAAGAAACTTAGCGCGCCTCAAATTCAATAGCGTTTGGAGGCTATTTATTAAACGTATGTCCGCTAAAAACTTTTTATTAAGTTACATTACTTACTTGATGAATATGGTAAGAAGTGAGAATCTTACTCAGTAAGTAAAGTGATATTGTTGAATCTTATCAGTAAATGTTTACTGGATAAGATTTTTGGGTAAACGGCTCCTTAGACTATACATAAATATCATAATGTTGTCCAAATACAAGGGTTTGACAAATTGTTTACGTAATTAGTATGACATGCAACGTGCAAAGTAGATGAACTTTGTGATAACTCATCCCACATGATTAAACGTGAGATTTTTGAGGTGCTTGTAACCCTTAAGTTATGGGTTATAAATAATCTCTATGATGCTTTTAAGTTGAATTAAAAGCTAATGGGCTAGTCTATTGTTTTGAGTTTTGGATGTTACAAAATACAAATGGTTTCAGAACAGATCCTTATACACTGAAAAGATGTTTGTAACATCTTAGTTGAATTCCATATTGGCACCGAATAAGAAGGATCTTAGGTAGGTATAACGAAAATGTCAATATTCTAAATCTAGAAGTTTGTGACAATTCATCTCATAATCGATAGAAAACTTAGATTTGTGAGTTTTTTTTTTTAATTGTGGGTCATCATGGTTTGTTGTTGAATTAGAATTTATTTTGCTAGTTCGTTGTTTTGGGTTTTGAAATCTTACTGAATTTGACAATAGCATCTTAATTAAATGTTTATTATCATTTTTAGAGAACATATTTTATCATACTTAAGTTTCATTAGACACCCATTATGTGTATAAGTTCACACAACTTACAACATTCATCAAGATGCAAATATTTCTATTTGTTAATAAAATCCAATTCTTGACAATCAGGTTTACGGATTCTAAATCTGCATAACTACTCGTCAGTGCCTTTTAAAAAATTAGCAACTTGAGATGCATGCACAAAGACAAACTTTAGCGAATTTAGGTATTAACATTCTTGCATTTATTTCTGAAACCTTGTACGTCTACTGTACATAACTTTCTTTTTCTTATAAAAGAAAAAAATATAGCATCTTTCCATGTTAGTACACTTTATCTATAGATGTTATTTCTTACGAAAAGATGCTTTCAAACAAATAGGTATCCAAAGACGAACGTTTCATGTAAAAAAAATAGTGATTTAAAATCTATAAATAGAAACAAACTGAATTTTGTCAAGAACCACAAATGCTTTTAAGCATTAAATAACGTTAAATTTTTTCAAAAAATAATATAAACAAAATACACGAAAAAAAGAGTAAAACTACAGATTCACATGTTAAAATGTGACATTGACATAAATTGGTCTAAAAACATACATGTGTTTCTCATTGATTGGTTATGTACTTTATATGACTTCCTTTTTCCAAAAGTAAAAAAAAAATTACAACAGTATTTTGTTGTTTCAATACAGTTTTTCTTTAAAGATATTTTCAACAAAAGAGGTATCCGAAGACTGAACATTTCATATTAAAAAGGGTTTTAAGAATTCCAAATAGAAATGATCCAAAATTTGTTAAAAACTACACACAATTCTTTAAGTATCACAAGAAAGGTAAGAGTAAAGTTTGGCTGATATTATAAAAAGGCAAAATTCAAGAAACTTCTAAAAGTTCTATGAGTTTTATTTTTGGAAGATCAACTTTTGATCGTTTGTTGATTAATCATATATAGTAATTTGCTAAATAATACAAAGGGTAATATTTAATTTAAAAATATGTAGATTATTATGAAATAAGTTTCGACCGTATTGGTAAAAGTCCAACTTTATCTTTAATAGTTTATTAATGGTTAAAACAAATTAACAAAACTATTTGGTTTAAGTTGGAGGATGTTGCATTCATGTAAAGCTTATTACACTATCATTAGAAAGTAAGAAGGAAATGTCATATTTGAATCAATAAAAAATAATAATTAGAAGATGTATATAAGTGAACTCATATGAATAATTTGTAACGTGGGTTCAAATATGCGCATCTTCAAATAGTTTTTTCGGATTTTTTTTCAATGATTCATACCTGAACCTTTTCTTCTTACTTTCTTACCATATTTAACATTCTTATTTGAACATACTCATACACACATATCGAGCAGATTCATCATGAGTGGATCATCATGAATGGTATATCAATTTATCATTGATCATAAATGATGTATTATTAATTATGAATAGTTCACGAATGTTCACTTATCTAAAATCAGTTTGTACCCGATTTTTTTTCTCACTCTCACTTTGTGTGTGTGTGTGTGAGAGAGAGAGAGAGAGAGAGAGATCATTTGTAAATCATGAAAAAAATATTAACCATAGAAACCTTTTAGACCAATCACAAGTCATTCTTATCTTATGTTCATCTCTTACCATGCAATTAATATTGAGGATGTAATGGTAATTTTCTTTTTTGTCTTAATTCCATTTACAAAAACATATAGTTCTATGATTCTAGCTAAATTACCTAAGTACAAAATCTTTGAAAAAACAAATTAACTAAGCACAAAAGTTGATCAACAACTTCGTATATGAAAAAAGAGAACAACATATGAACATATGAGAATACTTTAGACATTAAATCATCGATGAATTCGATTATTACTCGATAGATTAATTACCGGATGTTAGTTAATTAATGAAGAGATTTCTATTGAAATTTTCCAATAATATTTTTGTTCATATATGTTCGCCTACCGATCTAACATATGATAGCGTTAATCATTATATAAATGTCATGATAAATACAATACATTAATTTTCAAGATGAATAATTATGATTTTTTTCATAAAATTAACACCATACCAGTTCACGTATGCATCTTTAAATAAAGTTTTACAATAATTATATATAAACACCTTCTTATCATTTTCACAACATTTAGTCTATTCTTTAAAACCTTTTATACACACGTATCATATATGTATAATTTTTCTTTACCAAAATCAAACGGTAACGTTATAAAAACAAATCAAAGTAGCTGGATATTTTGATTGGATGGTTTAAATTATCGATTTTTAGGAGGACGTGAAGAAAATATAATAATAAGAATAAAATATTGAAATTGGAAAAATGGTGTTTATAACGTAAAATAGGAATGAGAGCATCTTTGTGTGTTGCTTCATGCCGACAGTCTTCTTCTGCTTTTGGTCCTAAAAACCTTTATTTCCTCGCAATCATACCCTACCACTTTCACATTCCTTCACTTTTAGTCCTCTTAAATTACTATTATATATTACCAACACACACACACACACACACATATATATATATATTTATTTTCTTTTATTTTCTTTTTTCTTTTTTATACATACACATTTAAATGTGTATAATATAGTTTTTTTATTTGTTGATGATGACTTGTAAATTATATTTTATTATTTGTTATAATTCATAAAACGTACATAATAAAAACATTTAATGTTACAACAAATCAGAATAAATAACAAATTTTTCTCATGTTGTATTTATCTATGAAAATGACACGTCTCATTTATTAGAAAAATGGTACAACAATTGAATGTATTTTCTTACGAATAAAATAAAATACGAAAATTAAAAAAAAAAAGATTGTTAGTTGGGTTTAGTTGGATGGAAATGAAGTTGGCAAATGTACTAATTTAGTCCCTTGAATTACTAGATTTTTCATTTAAGTCCTTCCAAGATTTGTGTTCCCTTCTACCTCATGTACATGTTGCAAAACATTGACAAATGGAAACAAATTCTTCTCAAGATTAATATGAGCATAAATTGTTAATTATATCGTTTCAAAATCAATACAAAACAAGAATCGGAACCATAGAGAGATACAGATGAATAGATGGTTAAAGATTTCAGGAAAACTATGTTCTTAGACCATCTTCAACCCTGGTACAAAAAAAAGCACCAAACTGGTAGGGTCATTGGTACAAAAAAATCGGTTCAAATCCAACCACACGGCATATATGCTGTTTGAACAGAAACACTACCAAATATGCCGTTTCTCTCCCATCTCCAGCATTTTTACTAATATTTTTTCAGTACGGTTGGAGCTTTCGTAAGTAACCGAAAATGATTAAGAAATGGTGCAACAATCTTCAAATTTTGATCATCTTTGATTCCTCGTACTCATCAAACAAAAAAAGAAAAAGAAAAGAAAAATACCCATTTGAACCTCCAAAGAAAAATATGATCAAACTAAAAGATGACCCCTTTTCTATAACCATCAAAGGTGCCAAAATCTTCTAAAAGAGCAATTAAACAAGTACCCAAATAGAAGTAAAAAAGAATCTCAATAAAAAAAAATCCTACATAAACTATGGATTATAATCATATCATCAAAAGCAAGAAAATTCACAAAGAGGATGGATCAAACAAAACCTCATTGAGTACATCATCCTCTCTATTAGTTAACGAGAAAAATTTGGCATCTTTTTCTTCATCATTTGAGAAATCCCGTCTTTCGAGCTTCGAATGTGCAGCTATGAAGATCAACTTTTGTGCCTTTTCGATCCCGGTTCTTGATTGCGCCCATCTACATAAAGACGAATTCCATTGGAACCCACATGAAGTGGCATGAAGAAAGATCAATCTCACTGCAACTTTCCTTAAAGATTTGAAATCTGTTAAATAAGTTTCCCAAACCAACCTACTACTTTGTGGGTTAGCTATTTTCATTTTACCCGTTATCGGGTCTCGTTGTTTCAACTGAACGGCTTGTGCGTAAACTGGATCGAGACCTTCGGTTCTCCATTTCATGAGCTCCATTAAAGCAATGTGAGCTTCTTCACGTGAAACGAGCCTTGTTATAAGCTTATCGACGTCTTTTTCTTGTTCGGAAGTTAAGCATTTGAAAGGAGGTAAGTATTTACCACTTGTATCCCTAATTAGATAAAAGGGATCAAGAATGAATGCAGCTGCCCAAGCTGGATGATAGTTTCTCTTAAACCTTTTATCAAACACCTTGTCTACATGATTTTCATTTATATGAAACTTCCCACACCATTCCTTAATTTTCACTCTAAGTTCCTCCCAAAGTGGTAAACAATTCCCGATCCTTGGCTTTTCTTTCTCGATTTCTTGAGCCATTCCTTTGATCAATCGAACCAACGAATGAACCGCTTCTAATTCATTCCAAAACTGAGATCTCATCATCTCTTCGACCTCCTTCCCAATTTGATCCTCCATTGACACCATTTTATAACTATCATCAAGAAAAACCAGTTGCAAAGCTCTAGCTGAACTTAACACATCATCCACCATATCGAAAACGGGTTCGAAATCAACCCGCCCGCCACCACGACAAAAGGGTACTCGCAATAATGCAGCTCGGCCGTATTCTTGCAACTGATATTTGAGGAAAGAATGTCGAACTTGCGATTTGGTGTTCACAAAGTTTGCAACTTTCAAACAGTTATCAGTCACATTGTGAAACAATGGTAGTTCTTTGCTAAGATCTTTAATCAAACTATGAACACCTTGAAATTGACAAGAAAGATTGATCATCCATTGATGCTGGTTTTCAAGATCCCTTAAAGCTTTAGTCTTGAATTTATCAGAAACAATTCCTACACATTGTTGATAATTATTCCCACAAATGTCACCAATTGTTTCCCATAAAACATCTTCAGCCTGCTTTGAAAAAACATACCCACCTGTAAAAACAGCTCTTCTGAAAACACTAGTCCCATTAGGCAAATTCACTGATAAATTCACCAAATTCTCGAATTCACCTGAATGATTATGATTACTGTTGTTATGATTCTTTGATTTCCAACCATCTGATGAGATTTGGAAGAACATTGCGTCACGAATTCGGGCTTCGGATTCGGTTTTCGCTTCTTCGTATTTGGCATCCAGTCGTTCTCCGGCGAGGTCCCGGCGGGTTATCGCCGGTAAACCGAGTTGGTTCAAGAAATTCTTGAATTTTGGATGCTCTAAACTTGAAAATGAAACTGACCCACAACTTTCATACACCCAATTTGATAATAATTCGAGTGATGAATCGATTTGAGCTCGGGTTAAAGTTTGACCCGGTGATGATTTCGGACTTTTTAGCTTCTTTACACTATCTTCTAGTCTAGCTAAATGACCTAAATCTTCTTTGCCACCTGATAACACCATCGGTTGCTGGTTGTGGTGATGGTGGTGGTGGTGGGGAGAGTACAACCCGCCGCTGCTAACAGTCACAACCGTCGCAGCTGAAAATGCCGGCACGGAATCGGGTCGGGTCGGGTAAGAAACATCAACCGAGAATCTGGGTGGTTCGATCATGGTAAGAGGAGCAACGGAATAAGTGGTTTCAGAACCAGTAGAGTTGTGAATCTTAAACCCACCACCACCACCGCCACCACCGCCGCCGCCACGGTCGCGGCCACTACGGTTGCCGGAGGAGCTACGTTTCCGGTGGTTTTGGAGTGGCTGAGGCGAAGACGATGAAGTCGGAGAAGACAAATTCACCATTCCCGCCGGCGAAATTGACGAAATCGGTTTCGGACTACATTCAGAGTTGAAATTCGGGCAAGTTCCTCTTTTAAGATGCTCCGACGCCGTTCTCGACGGATTTGAAGCGGAGAAAAGAGCTTCACATAAAGAACACCGGAGCTTGACGGCTTTCGGTAAACCGGAATCCGGGTTTCGAACTAAAACCGGTTCGAGATGAGCCCAATACCAAGCTCCTTTACCTTTGATCGCCTTCGTCCGTACCATCACCAGACCTTCATACCGTTTATGAACCGCCTTAACAGCCATCTCATCGGTGGTTAACTCCGATGATGGTACCGGCACTAGTTGAGCAATGGCTGTGTTCGCCGCCGGTTGAGACTGTGGTTGTTGGGTGGTGGCTGTATTGGTGATGGCCGCCATTATTGCAGCCAAAAAAAACCTCAAACTTTTTTGAACCAGTGGGTTAATTTAATTAGGTAAAAAAAATGATAAAATGAAAACGAAATTCTACGGAGGGGTGTGCTTGAAAAATTGAATATTGGGTTTATTTCTAAGAAGCATATTTGGTATGTTGGAAAGGAAAGGAGGTGGTGGTGGTGGAATGGTGGTTTGTGGTGGTGGCTTCCGGTGATCTAAAATTGGGTTAAAAAAAGAAAAGTGGAAATGGAATTTTGGGAAGAGACTGACAGAGAGTTCGTGTGGAGTCAACAGGGGGTGTTTTGTGTGTATAATAAAGAATAGTTATAAGTATTTAGTATTAGTTGTGGGCTCACTACCATCACTCCACTTTTTGCTGATACTTTTACACGCGCTCATTTTATCTTTATTTTAATATTATATATATATATATATTTATTACCAATATCAACTATTTCATAAAGAGTCCCTCAACTATATTTTTTTTTTCACTTGATAGTATTTCTTTTTCTTAACTTTTAAAAGCTTATTTGATAAGTATATATATCATCCAAGAGATTCTGTAATATCTCGTGTCATCGTTTTCCTCTTCAATCAGTCTGAGATTTTATAATTCATTTTGTTTTGGAAGTCTAGTGTCCTTGTTGACATACTAGTTCGGTTTCTTGGGCTGATAATCGCATTTGTAAATTTTCAGGAAAATCGTAACAAATATTGTTCGTTTTATCTACACGTCTGGTATCTTACATATCATCTATACTTTTCTCAAAAACAGAAAATCAAAAGTCAAAGTCTCTAAAAATAAATGCGTAACTTCCATACATTCATTGTATTATATTCTATAGATTTATTATCTCAATACATTGTTTAAAAATAATTTATATAGATAATAATAATAATAATTCAATCTCATTTGTAACATGAGGAAAAATAATAATTTCTCTCTACACACATCAAGTATTAGAGAATTCTCTAAACTTTAAGTATTTTTAAGAACAATATAAATGAGCTGTTGGAAAGAAATAGAGAATGAAAGTCTCGTTTTCTCTATTTTGAGAATTTGTTAGAGATTCTTTGAGTTTTTGGTTTGTTTGACTCGTTTTTCTTTAAGGAAAATAGATAGAAACCAACTAAAAGAGATAGAATCTGACTTAAAACTTGAATATACTTGTATACAAGTAACATATATTGTTAAAGTTTGTTTTTATATTTGATATAATAGCTTATTTTGGATATTTCTTTTATTTATAGATGACCATTTTTTGAGGGATAGTTAAGGCGTCTTACGATGGTTCTTTTTGTTATGGTAAATTCTCATTCTTCTGTATTGCTCTCATATATGTATTGGATATTTGACCAATGTGTTCTAAAGCATACCTCTATGGTCTTTTCGGACCATCCATATCTTTAAATAAGACACTGACATGTGTTTTCATGGCTTTATGAAAATCCTTTTTTGTTAGGCATCTTATTCTAAGAGTCAATGACAAACACAAATTTCTTTGGATTTGGTTTGGATTTTTACGATTGAATGTAACGAATTTTATGTTGGTATTGGAGTGGTTTTGTATCACATCTTCAAGCGCATGTTATGAATGACGGCCGTATTTTTTCTTTTTATCAATTGAGCAATGAACAGTTTCGTAAATATATATATTTGTTACGAGTATTTCATTATTTTTCTGCAATTTCACATAAATATATCTAGAAAAATTGAAGATGTACAAACACAAGAGTTCAATCACATATCCTTATAGGAACAATAATAAACATATTTAACTACATGTTATTGAAAACCCAGATACATAAATCAATAGTTGATGAAACAATTAAAATGACAACTACAAATAAAGCGAAACATAGGTTTAGAAAGAACAATATAAACATTAAGTTATAAAAAAGAGGAGAAAAAGAGTGGTATATTTATTTAATTAATTGAACCAAGTATTATAAATTAGTAACTATTATGCAATTGATGGGTTTAATAACCAAGCACTAATGAAGAGAGGGTAAGAGATGATATCATAAAGAAACTATTCTTTTAAGAGAGTAAAATCTAGAAGAATGAAAAATGAATATTGAGAAACAGTCAAAGGACCAGTTAATAAATTATGTTTTTCTTTTCCAAAATAAATATAATAATAATAATAATTGTTTTAAATCTTATTTATATTAATATTATATATTTTTTGTTGGCTTAAATTTCCATTTGTCTCCAATCAAAAGGTGGAAGATGATGATGGCTTTATTTGTATATAAAATTAAATTATAAAAAGAACTTTTTAGAATTAAAAGTAACTATTTTTACTTTAATTTTCTTTCATCCTACAAAAAGATAAGTTTATGACACCCTTTTCTTTTATCTCACCAAAATATGGTTTGTTTGGTAAATAAAACAAAAAAGTGTCTTATAATTTAGTTTAATTTGAGTTTGTGGATTTTAGGTTGAATAAATTATGAATAAAATTTAAGATATAAATTAAAAAATTTACATTATATGTTGATTATATCATGTTGAGCTTTGTGAGTCCAAACTAAAAAAGGTCCATTTAAGTTGTTATGAAAATGGGGTGAAAGTATTAGTCACTTTAAGAAGGTTTTGTTGCCACTAATTAAGGTTTGTCAACAAAATTAGGTAATTAACCTTCTTAAGCAATAGCATGTTTCTTCATAATCCCCATTTAATTGTCTTAAATTCTTCTAACATTTTTGATCAAATCATAATATCTTACAATTTTTTAGCCTTCTACAAATAGATTGTATTTATTTGTTTATTTATTTTTGTAGATATTAAGGTTATCTCAAATATGAGGATGGAATTCATTATATTGAGACAAAAGAAAAAGGGAGCAAAATGTAATTGTCAACAAAAGGAGATCAATACTTTAAATTAAATACTTTCTAATTTCAAAAAAGGAAAATTAAAGGAACATTTTATTATGCAAATACATTATTTGCAAATGACTATTATTAATGTAATGATTATAGGATACGTCTTTTTATTTATTTTATTATCATCAAACATCTAAAAGTTATTAAAGTTTAAGATCATTTATGTATCAATGAAAATTTGCTTTGCAAATGGAGGATTACAAATGGAATTTTGTTTAAAATTTTCTTGGCAA
Organism: Silybum marianum; assembly: GCA_036898165.1. Taxonomy (NCBI): domain Eukaryota; kingdom Viridiplantae; phylum Streptophyta; class Magnoliopsida; order Asterales; family Asteraceae; genus Silybum; species Silybum marianum. The sequence continues at coordinate 4,744,990 of CM072537.1, read as the reverse complement.
TATTTGTAACATTTTGATACCTAAAACGATAGGTTAACCTAAAATCACAATAGAAGTTATTACTAACGTCTAACATTCTATCTTAAGGTTTATATAAAGCTAACAAATTTAATTTTCTATTAATGTGTGGCAAATTGTCACAAACTCTTTAACTTTTATTGATGTCTGGTCCGCACTATCTAATGTCCTCATTGTTCATTAAGGATATGAATTTCACCTAAAATGTTACGCCCCCTCCCCTACTCACATACTCATCCTACTCAATGAAGTATGCCCCACCATCAAGATGGTAAAAAATTTAACTCAGATACCAAGTATAACACTTGAAAACTCAAAAAAGTAGATTTATACAAAAAGTTAATTTACGACACTTAATGGACCCAACATGAAATCTACCTCCAAGAAATATTACAACTCATTGATAATATATCATTTATGTCCACAAGATTATTTTATCTTATATTTATCGATGAATATCTCATTAAATTGTATATATTAAATTCAATATTTTATTTATTTAGAATGAGCCATACAGTCCATTTTTTTAAAATAGTTTTTTTACCAGCAAATTGTATGAAAAAGTAACATACATAATTTTAACGTACTTTTAAAACTTTCATTTGAATACACATGATTTGATATCTCAAACATTTAAGTAACCTACGTTACTTAAAGTAAGAAATGGAACAAAATATGCTATTTTTTTCATTGAATTTGTCCTTTTTAACTATATATTTTTGCTAAAAAAATTTAGAGTCGAATAAGTATAGATTTCAAGTTAGGCTACCCTATTCTTGATACTTTATTGAGATGGTATAAATTAAAAGCAATAACCCACGTCATACATCAAATAATTATATTATATGCGAAAAATATGTTATAAGATTTGTATTTTTGTTATTTATTGTAGAAAAGTCGTTTAGTGGCTAAATATTTAGTATTTAATATTTAATATTTAAATGAATTTAAGATATATAGATTTAGAGAAAGATTCAAACAGTAATGTTAGTTTTTTACGAGAATATGAGAAATTTTTTTCATGTACAAAATCATACATGATCCGAAAAAGTTTCTTATGAGATTTAAGTCAACCAAAAAATTGTTTGCTACAGTTAATACAAAATCACATATGATTTTATACATAAAAAAAATCTCTTGTATTTTTGTAAATATTTAACGTTCTCGTATGAACTTATCGCTATAAATTTATTCATGAATTATTGAAGTTAGTTAAAGCTAACAATACTTACTAAAATGGAGTATTTATTTGATCACTTATTGGTTTTTATATACCCACCCTTAAAAGAAAAGTTTGGTGGTTCAACCATTGTATTTTAATTTCAACCAAAGATCAAACACCTTGAGATTGTTTTTTAATGATATTAATATTAATGGATTTCTAATAATTTATTCATTTAATGATTTAAAAATTATCATTATCATTGTTATTTATATTTATATTTTAGATTAAATTACACTTTTGGTCCCTATGATTGTCACCAACCATCAACTTTCACCCTTTTTTAAACTAATTACAGTTTTGGTTATTGTGGTTGCCATTTTGTTTCACTTTTGGTCCCTCAAACTAATTCCCCTTAAAAAATCCATTAAATCAAGAGTATTTTAGTCATTTTTTGTGTTTTATCATATTTTGTCTTTTTTTTTCTAAAAACAATTTAAATGTATACATGCTTAAAGCATGTGTACAACCTTTTGATGCACCTCAACCCTTACCCTAAAGTCCGACGACTAAACCAATGGGCCTTTGTCCTAGCGATATGTGAGTTCTTGGCCTTCTAGGAGGTCGAGGGTTCAAACCTCACTAAAGGTGAGGATGGTGTGTGAGTTTTCTTATTTTCATTTGCCGTATATAAATATTACATACTTCAAAAAAAATTCCGACGACTAATACCCCTCCCCTCTGGTCATCTTATCCGACAAACCAAATATGAACCTAAATCATGACCATATCTGAAAACCGAATCTTCTCCATTAAAACTGAATATGAATCTAAACCAAATCTAAAAACCAAATTGTATAGCTAGAGGAATTGTATATCTGAAAACCAAATATGAACCTAAAACATGACCATACCATCTTCTTGGTGAAACGAAGGGGGATCAAACAATGAAGGAAATGTATATCTTGAGGAGGCATGAACATCATACACGAAGGGAGCTTAGACGTGAATTTGAACCCAAATCGGGGGTTTGCGGATGGGGAGTTTATATGTAATCAAGGTTTTTTCGATGGAAATGACAAAAAGACAGTTGTGTCTCGTTGGAGAACATATCCACACCGGTAGAGATAATTAGATAGAGAGCGAGAGGGGGTGTGAGAAAGTGGGAAAAGGTGACGGTTGAGTCGTGAAAAAACATGAGTGCCGATAAGGATGACCGAAAAAGCAAGAATCACCAGAAAGAAGCATGAGTCGTCGGAAAGAATGAGTTATCGTCTTCTAAGTTTATAAATTTTGTTCTATATATATATATAGACACACACACACACATATATAATATTATAATAATAATATATTTTTATTTTTTTAATTGAAAATAAAGAAACACAAAAAAATACCCTTGAATTAACGGATCTATTTAACATAAGTTAGTCTGAGGGACCAAAACTGAAACAAAATGATAATCACAATGACCAAAACCATAATTAGTTCAAAAGATGAACTAAAGTTGATAGTAGGTGACAACTACAAGGACCAAAAGATTAACTCTGATTTTTAAGTAACAACAAGAAAATAAATCAACTTTTATAAACCACCTACAATAAATTAATAATATGCATCTTGTATAAATAAAAGAGGGACCCACAATTGAAAGTGGTCTGGTATTTTTGAATGATGTTTGTAATGCTACATATATTTGAATGATGTTTGTAATAGCAATTAACATTAACTAAAAATCACACAAGTAACCATCAATTAAGGTATATAATTATCACTTGGGTTGTGATATATTATTTGAAACTTTACGTTATGCATTGGAAATTTTATACTTATTGAGTTTGAATTCAGTTACTGTCAAAACTTTTATGATTTATTAAGGTTATCTTATAACGACTTCATACTATTCATGGTCACCAGTAAAATTAGTTGGTATATGTAAATTAACTTAAATACCCATGATTATCCGTAAAAAAATATTTCAAATTATTTTATGGATGCTTGGTATTCTACAAAATCGAGGGTTGTGTTTATATTAAAACAACACATAACATTGTACATAATTTTATCATTTTTTATGTTGTTGTTTTTGGTTGGTGGGTCAGGTGGGCCTGCATACCTCACCATTCTTTATTTGTTTTTATTATTTCGTTTTCTTCTTTTTTTTCAAACTTTCCATTTCATATGTTTAAATTTGGTTTGTGGTATTATGTCCCATGTTGTTCTTTGTGGTCTCATTCATAACAAGGACATCAAGGGTAGAATAGTAATTTGTTCATTTGCATTTAAGCTTTTCATCTCTATTTTTAATGTTCATTTATCCCTTTGGTAGCTTTGTACCATTAATTTTCATTTAAAGTAGGTGTTTGGGATTTAAAATTCCAACATAAGCAAACATGAATAAAAATGATGAAACACTAAATAATTCCACATCAACCTTTTTTATAATAAAAAGAAATATGCTATTGTAATTAGATGAAACAAATAAATATGGTGAAGTTCTAAATGAGAACGTCTTCATTTTATGAATACATGACAACAACTTTATTATCACATGTGAAGGGATCTGGTGATGTCTTGTTACGTCTCTGATTTAGTATCAGATGTGAATGATTATAATAATTTTTTTTACGTTTTTTGTAAAATAAAAGTGATCTCAGTTTAAATAATTCTCAAATAAATATAATCTAATTTAGAGCTACTTGAGCTTCGAAGTTTGATATGACTCGTTGTGTGATGTGAAGGGAAAATCATTTGGGTTTGGAATAGAAAAACTGCTCATTTGGTTGCTATATATGGGTGTGTGAGTATCAAATAGAATCTCCAAAAGAGGAACACTCAATTGGACTAAAAAGCTTGGCCCATTTTAAAATCACCTTCAATCGTCAACTTTTTTTTTTTAAATTTAAAAAAATATATGCATATTATGGAATTGAGTATCGGAAGTAATACAAGCTATTGTATTACTTTTCCATAAAATCCTGCGGTAGGCACTCATTATTATAGATCTTTATTGAATTATCGGAAAATAAAAAGTTTGATGTATGTACTATCCATCGGGTGAAAAATTAATTTGGTCACCGTCTCACACAAATAAAATTTATCATATCTACGAGACTACGTGTAACTTTGTTAAATAATATTTAGAAGGGTCTTTAAAGGAAGATTCCAATATATATTGAGGAGAAATAATTAAAGTCTATCTTGATTGAGAAGGTTTTCACTCTCTCTTCTCTGACACACCCCTCCAATCCGATGCGGACCTATATATGTTCGAGCAGGCTTCCGTACACTAGCTCAACTTACTTTCGCAAGTAGAATTTTTTTTAGGTTTAAAAGGTGCACACACTATGGGTACATTAGGATATTAGAAAATATAGGAAACACCAACAAAAAAACCAAAAATATCTTTCAGAATCAACCAAAAAATTCCTCGGAATTGACCAAAAACTTAAAAATCTATGGAAATCAACCAAAAACGTAGGAAATCAATCGGAATACTGAAATTTGGCTAAAAACACATTGGACGAATATGAGGGTCTTTGATCCACCTTAAAAGTGCACCCGCTCAGTAAAAATCATGGGTCCGCCACCTCGTCTAATGGAAGCTAGACGGGCACAAATTGTCTTGAAGTGTCAAAAAGGGAGCTAGACAAGTACAGATTGCCTCAGAGTGGATAACTTGGCTCTTATACTGTCTGAGAACTATATGGAACCTCATTAGATTATCCTTCAAAATCTAAGCCCTTAAAAAAGAAGAGAGATTCCAACAAGAGAAGTGGTCCAAAAATGTGGAAGTTCAACAAAACCTATGACTAGACAATAGTTGGTTCTCATTTCGTCCCCCTAGTCTGTCAAAAGATTAGAGTGAATTATATAACAAGGGTTACACTGATCACATATTCCATTAGATATCAAATAACAAAGTCGTCCATTACACAATATAACCAACCATAAAGAGTCCCCTTTCGTAGTTCATTCAACCAAACCCAAAGGAAATCCCTAAGCTACTTGAGATGGTTACCACTAACGAATCTGGAAATCAATACTGGTGCAAAGCATGCATGCTCTCTTCTTCTCATCACTCTGATTTGATATCTGGCGTAGAAGCGTACGATCCACCATTTTCCTTCCCCAACCCATCTCTTAACTAAATTAGATAAACATACACATTTTCACTATACAAAACACATAACCGGTAGACCTTACAAAACACAATAATATTTTAAGTGCATCTTTACCTGCTGCAAGAGTCTCTTTTGGTACCTGTAGCCCTGGTGAAATTAGAAAACAAAAGAAAACTGTAACTAATAGCATCATAATATATATAAAAAATGAAAAACTGAGGAATAACCCGGTACCCCTTCATCTATATATATATATTATATATATGTGTGTGTGTGTGTGTATATACATATATACATACATATGTATATAGAAGGCTCCATTATATTAGGAAACAATCAAGATATTTATGAAACCACATGTTCACTAGATTAAATGGACAGTTGAGATTGGGTTGCAATGGTTGTAACAATAGGTTGGGTTGCATAATAAACCACCTCTGTATGTATATATATATAATATTTATATGTGACATTGTGGGTTTGGAATGTAAAACAATAGATACAATATCAACATCATCAAGCATTTGGTTTCAAATTAGATGACATATGTCTGTTGAGCTATAAAGAAGAAGGGTTTCGTATTTTAGTATTTTACGCACCAAAAAAGTGAAAAACACGAGACCATCCAATTCCTTTTGCGACAATCATAGTCCTTGAGTTAATCATTTGTATAATTTACAGTGGAAAGTAGTCTTTGGAGTTGTTTTCTTAAGCATGGAGCCATGAAAAGAAGTTGGTATTATATGATCTTCATACCTTGGAAACTGTTATATGCTCATCTGTAGTGGAAAGAATATTTGGATTGTCCTCTGCTATCCTTTTTTTCCTTTAGTTAGTAGGTTTTCATTTTTCTTGGTGTCCAAATTTTGCTAATTTTTAGTTTTCAATTGATAATAGACAAAAATGAGGGCTCTATTGTATCGGTCTAATCCCCACACATTCTTTTCCACTTCCTATATAAGGCTAACTCCTAGGGCATACCATTCACTCAAATCCTTCTCACAGCTCCCCCGATATTAATCTTGGGCCAGGCATAAGACGTTTTACCACATTCGTATAAAACTTGAACCTTCAAATTGTGTTAGATTTTACAACTAAAAAGACTCACTTATTTCTGCACCACTTCTTCCACCTAGAGATATCATCCTCGTTTTCATCTTTGTCATTAGATTACTTTGACCCTAAAGACCAAATAATATAGCTCCTACATCTACAAAAATGAACAAGTAAAAATTAAAATTATAGTTACCTTGTCTGTTCCATATATGTAGTCACAGTATGTGAACACGGATGCAAAGTTGCTTTGGCTTTGTCCTCCAACGTAATGATGATAATCATGGTAATCAGCACCACCATAAAAAGGGATATATTTTGTAAATGTCCAGGGTAAATCATACCTGCATAATGCAGAATCCAACATTGAGTCAACTGTTTTTTTTGTTTACAGGATGATATATAAGAATGGAAAAACTGCTCTTTTCCTTCTTTTTTTTATTTTAATTTTGTACAAATAACAATCTGAGATAATCAACAAAGTCTCATGGCAGTGGTCCAAGTAAAATATATCAAATATATTAGATACTGAAATGAAGAAAGGAAAAAGATCATTATAAGGTATAACAACAACTTTTTCACCACTTAGTTCTGTCTTAGTTCTAGTGGTGGGGGTCAAATTCCACCTTTGTCGAATAATTACTCTCTAAATACCAAAACACACCAAGGCAACAATTCAACATGGTTTTGGTGTGAAAGAACATAAGGAGCATTGATATACCCTGGAAAATCAAAGAGCACATGTGATATCCTTGATATCAAAAAAATCTAATGTTTCTTGTTTATTCCAGATTCCTACATTATCTATTACGTGGGTCACATCTCCATTTCTACTTGCAATTTAAAAAAATAGAACCTACAATCACATCTTCATTTATTTGCACACCATATTTAAGGGATCCACAAAATGGAAATGCTAACGCTCTCTTTCAAGGTCCACAATTTCTCCAACCTTTGAGTAGAATGAATAATGATGAGTCCCAGGATGCCTTGAATGAAAGAATGAACATTCACCAGGAGAAACTTATAGGTCACTGTGTTTCACTGATAAACATCCTTTCCAAAATTTCTTAACCAACGAATTATGGGTACTTTTTTGAAGTTCCATCATCCTAGATCATAGTAACTTAGCAAGTTTCTAGTTTTAAAGCCATTTATATTCATATATTTCTCAAGTGAAAAACAGTAAGCAGGAGAGACATTCAGATAATAAAAGAGAGGTAACTTCTGCAATAGTGCAGCACAAAAGAAAAGAAAGAAACAAAAAGAGAAGTAGAGTGTGAATAACACAAAGGCATTGAGGGGGAGGGGGAGAAAAAGGAAAAAGTACTGAGATCATTTTCATTATGCCCAGAAGTTAATTTAATACTAATAAGTGCACTTGTTACCAATCAGGCCTAAGTTCAATACACTGTTAAGCATCGTTTGGTCAAATAAGCCAAAGAAGAAAGAGAACAGCAATCACACACACTGAAAAAGCAATGCTAGAAAGCTGGTTTAAACCCCAAAGCAAACTTACCCACTGTGAGTCTCAATGGCCTCAATCTGCCTCAAGGCAATCCACAACCAGAATGTAATCATGTGACCAGGAACTATTGCGGGACCCAGAAAAGATGGAATGCCAAGGATCAGTACCTCCACCCAGTGCGCATACGGAGCTGCAAATCCTATCGGTGCTGTATATTCATGATGAACCTTATGAATTTTTTCATACCCCCACTTGCAATGCAAAAGTCTATGGATCCAATAATTAGTATAGTCCTCAATAAGAAAGTAGACTGTCAGTTGAGATATAATCTCCATTAATGACGGTAAGGGCAAGCTTGTTCGAACGCCAATCATCTACAATATCAATGACAAGGGATAAGGAAATAATTTTGTTTGTTCACTGATACAATATTCCTACTAGTTTCAAAGTAGAACTAAAATAATCATGTTATCTGTAACAATAAACACCAATGAGGCCATAAATTTACTTCATTGTTTTTTTCCAGCAATATCTGTTTTATCAACAATTTGATTAAACTTGACACTGCAGAGGTTAAAGTAGAAGTTTAAGTCTCATAATCAGTATGACTCCTCATCTGAAGCCCATTTTATGTAAGAACTGCACATAAATCACTTAAGTCAAATCAGAGCTACAAACCTGAAGCCGATTTTATGTACTTAACCTATGCAATAAAGAGATTTACTTTCACAAGATCCAAAAATTTCATGGATGCTATGGGGTAATACAAGCATTGGAACTCATCCCTAAACTGTTACCAGGCTGTGAGATGACATATTTATTTTGGCTGATCAATCAATCAAATAAACATCATAAAAAAATTCCTAATGTCAGCAATAGATACTACGGAACTTCTCAAGCAAAGCAAATGCTTAATTAGATTGACAGTACAAAATATAACAACTACCAATCACAAAAATCGCTGAAACCAGGTTGAAGATATGAAAATCGTATCTCATTTTCAAACCAAAAGTAAAATGAAGTTATTATCTTAACAGTCAGCAATAACAAGCAGAAACCACTGCAGCAGGCCGATAAAATCTGATCCGCATTAAAACCGAGATCCGAAAATTGAAAATATAACAGTTAATGAAAAAAAGTCCAGCAACAAAAATCAAGAGACGTCATGTATTCTCTCTTCTAGTCCATAATACGAAAAATAAATGAAGCAACAAATTCGAACGTGAACTCAATTAATCAAATATCAGTGAACTAGGTTGAAGAAAACGAATCCAACACTCTTCAAACTGAAAGTAAAACAAAAAAAAATCTTACTCGAATCGAAGGATAAGAGACGAGTTGGAGAGGTCCGACCACAAGGATGAACATGCGCATTACATCGAAGTAGCATCTGAAGTTATCATATACAGAAAACTTAACCTTGGGTTGAATTTTGTAAGCGGCGACGTAATCACGAAATATGAGTTCGACAAGGATGTAGAAGAGAGGTACGAAAGTGAAGATGATGAAAAGGAATAGAATGTTGTGGCAGTAGATAACGTAATCGGATTTGTTGGCCGTGTAATTGAACCACAAGGTTTCGGCTCCGGTGAGCGATCGTCCGATGGCGGTCTCCGCCTCTTGCAGGGAGGAGTAGGGCAACATTTGTGATGGTGGAGAAATGGGGATCGGCGGAGAGTGAGAGAGCGTGAATGGATTTTGTCAGTTTGTTCTGTTAAAATATTACGGGGGAAAGGAAGATGAAGAAGAAAAATATCGAAAAGGCGGGCCGATGGACGACACTCATCTCGTCTCGACTGCCAACACTCCGAATATAAGAATATTAAATTCTCGCCCATATGTTTGCATTTATTATTGAAAAAAATATATTAAAATATTAATTATATTATTAAAATATTTGATATAACTTATAAAAGATTATTTTGTAAATAAATACAAGATTATTATATCTTATTTGTAATATTTTTGAAGATTTCTAATACATAATTAACTGTATTATTATTTTTGAAGATTTTCATTCTCTTTCGTGCTATCTTCATTTTGAAGAAGGTTGTAAAAAATCTGATGATATAAAAATCTTTGAAATATTTATTTTGAAGAATTTGTTGGAGATGATTACAAAACATCTTCAACATATATGTTATATGTTTTCTCTAAATTTAAAGATTTTTTTCGTTTTTTTTCTATATTTGAGAAGAAATTTTCACATAACTTTTGGCATAACTTTTCAAATAAATTTCTAAAATAGCATAATTATTGAAAATAATTTAAAAACATCAAAAAACAAATTTAAAAGGAAAAAACTATCACTTATTAAAAATTATGAATTTACAAAAGAATAATACTTTATCGTCTAAAATTTGAGTCCAATTCTTATACACATTCCCTTTAACTCGTTCGCGAGCTAAGAGCAAAAACACTAAAGTATTAGAGAAATCGGGTGGAGTAGTTTTTAGGTATTTTCATCGGTTGACATCAATTGCATGTTAGTACTATTAAGCCGATCTGATCATCTATTGGATGTTGGGTTTTGTCAACTGATCCAATCCAATTAACTAGATATGCGGTTTCAGCATTTTCCTAAACCGCACCGTATAAATCTCAAAATGCGATGTTGTGTGGTACGGTTTTTGCTGTTTGTACGTACCTATCGCACTTTATGTATACAGTCCAATAATTACAAGTTTGAACATACATTATAATATCAACGATAATCTGACTATCGTCCAAAAAGTAAAGAGTTCCAATACATTTGATTCTCAAATATATATTGCATAATTAAAAATATTATAAAAGGTAAAGATAAACTTCAAACTAAATTGAGCATGTGAGTTGTGACATGTCCAAATATACACGTTTTTCTTTCATCTAGATCCTTAATTATATATAAATTTAAAAAAATATAAAATATGAGGTTCGATGTGGTTTGAACGGCGGTTTATAACTCAAAACGCAAATCGCACCGCATAATGCGGTTTGACAAAAATGTAAACCACAAACCACACCGTGCTTTGCGGTGCAGTATAGGCGGTTTGGATGAACACTCCTACGATTAACATCGGACAACCGATTCAATCAAGTGGATGATTGGATCGGCTCGGTTCCATCTCCTTGATATTTTTATTGGATATCTATTGGATCAATCCGACATCCGTTGGATGATTCGATCGGACCGGATCCAACCAACGTGTTAATTCAATCCAATTTTTCAACAAGGAATCAAACTAATTAATCAAGTTTAATGTGTTAAAACCAACACAAGTGAGCCTAAAAATTCAAAAAACAACACCAAACAAATTCCAATTTAAGCAAATTGAAAACAAATTAATTGAATGATAGTCGAATGGATGGTAACCGAATGGAAAATTGGATGTTGGTCGGGTACTTAGTTAGAGCTCCGTCTAGATTAGGTTCAGAAGAGTTGGAGGAGTTGAAAGATCTGTCGAAGCTCCGTCTAGATTAGGTCGTGTCGTGAGATATTTGGTCAAGTCCTATAATGAGTGAAACCTTCATTTTTTGTCACGTGTGTTTCCGCTAATAAGAAGAAGGTTTGGATGGTTCTGGACCGCAATTCAAGAACAAACCAATCCAATTTTAGTGATGAAATTTTCAATCTGATTTGATCTATTTATGGTTGGTCAGTTTCAATTAGATCAGTTCACTTTCTGCACACCCCTAATAGTAATATCTATAAGATGCAAAAAGGTCGGTCGGTTTCGATCCGGATTTGATTCTAACTTTTTGGCTATGACCGATTAAGACACAACCTCTTTTTTAATCTCGTTTTTATGGCTAAAAAGGACCTCATACGATTCTTGCGTAGGGGAAGACTCATAGGAATGAGTGTGGGGAAAGGCGCCATTCAAACTTTAATTTTTTAATAATAATCGAGGTCAAAGAAGTTTTTTTAATTCTTTTATGTCTTTAATACCCTCAATCAGTTAAAGATAGTTCCGCCCAAATCCCAATGGCCCGATCCATTTGACGAAAACTCCCACTCGTTTGCTTGACAATCGTCCCCCCTCGTAAATTGATTCTTTTAGTACCGCAAGTTCTTGAGATTGTACTATAATATAAAATATTGGTCGATAGTTTGGTCAAATAATCTTAATTTCTTGTTTTTTTAGTTTAAAAAAATTAAACTCACCTAATGTTAATTTTATATATGTTCAAACCAATTCATCTAGAAAGAAATTGTATAAAATAATAGTATAACTTGTTATCCGGTTAACCGATATGGTAAAAGAATAATTGAAACCTAAACTTGTCTTATTTATAACCAAACCGTTTAATCCGCAAACCGATTAACCCGAAACCATTTTGGTTCAAATGAGTTATTCGAGTCCGCTTTGTGATACCTCTAGGTCCTCAGCCACATATGTTTCTCGATCCACCACTCTTGTTTTGCACCTATATACACACTCTTTTAGATTATCATGACCATTTTGCGTAGTCGAAGGGGTCAATGTATTTTAAAATTTAATGCATCCTCATTTTGTAAAAAAGTTCCTTACTTCAATTTCATAGTTGCAGCGTATTAATGATGTACCGTATTAATGATGTCCCTATGCTTGTAATTTTTTGTACTTTTGTAGCTTTAAGAATGTAAAAAACTAGTTTTGATGTAGACATGTCTAAAAAGGATTTTATTTGACAAGAGTGTCGTTAGCAACATATAAAGATAATATTAGCCTTCCTAAGACAATAGCTAGGTTTACCCAAACAATTTATAGTTTTCATTGCATAATATTATATTGTTTAATGTTTTTGTCTTGGAAAGACCTATAAATATAAATATATATATATATATATAGAGAGAGAGAGAGTGATAATCAAATAAAAACCAAAAAAAGTTAAGGACTTAGGCACTGTTTGGTAAAAATAAGTTAACTTATTTTCAAGGTACATGTTTGGATGCGCATAAGCTGACTTATAAGCTAACTTATTGATAAGCTACTTGGAATAGCTTATGAAGAGCTTTTTGTCACCTTTTTCGATTATACCCTCATTAATATTAATTATTATCTATTGATAAATAATTATTTAGTTATTACTAATATTAACAATTATTAATATTAGTTTAAAATTATTAATAATTTTAATTTTAGTTATACATTAATATTAATTATTTAGAAATATTATTAATCCTATAAATTATTTTTATATTGTTATTTTTTAATTATTATTCAACATATTTAATTATCAAAAAACAAATATAATAATTTTAACAATACTTATGTAAGTTACATAAAAATACAAGTTATACATGTTTTATTTTATAGATAATAAAATTGTTTTAAATGATTTTAGTAAAATATCTAATTTAACTATTAATTATAATTTTTAAAATTATTAATTAATTAGGATATGTAAGATTAACCAATTTTATCTTTATTCATACCAATATAAAAAATTTAAAAAAATTTGTTTTAAAAAATTCAAAAATTTATTATATATATATAAAGAATCGACTTAAATTCTTTTAACTAATATGTTATTTTAATTTTTCTCTATTATCTTGTTTGTATTAATTTATTATATTATTAAGAATTTTTTTAATTATATTATAAAATAATATAATTGAGTATTTTTTTCAAAATCTTATTTTTGGTCATTTTACATGCTTATCAGCTAGTTTTTGTCAAACATAATTTATTCATCAGCTAATTTATCAACTACCAGCTAGCTTATAAGTCATCAGCTAGCTTATAAGCTATCAGCTAACTTATCAGTTATCAGCTAGTTTGCCAAATATAGCCTTAAGAACTAATCTCAAACATTCAAGGGTTTTAAGCAATATTTATTAAAAAAGATGACATTTTTTGTAATATTAGCAAAATACACATCCAATCTCATGTCTAATTTGAAAATTTAAAGACAAATATGTAATTTCAATCACTTGCTCCAACCTTCATCTCCATCCTATACGTCGCCGCCATCACCAAAATGAATTTTTATGTTTTATCTATTGAAATACTGAATATTGTTACCAAAAGGACGATTATGCCCTTTTTTTAATTAAAAATAATTTTAAATTAAAATCATAAGATCTAAGGCTTAGATCGGTCCTCATAGTTTTCAACATTTTTTTGGTTTTTATTTAATTATTCTCTTTCTCTCTCTCTCTCTCTCTCTCTATATATATATATATATATATATATAAATGAATTTAAAGTTTGAGATGTTACGGTATATAAACTTTAATCCAGTAAAGTTTTAACAATATTTTGAATAATTAGATTTGATTCACACGCTTTGTAACCACTTGAGAAAAAAATAAACAAAATATCAAAATTTTGGGGTTTAAAATGGCTTGAAATTTTAAGGAAAAAATCTAAATAAATCCAGTGAACTTTTTTGTTTGGTATGATTAAAAAATTTAGGCTTTCTAAAATTTATTAAATAAATCTTTGGATTTTTAAAGACTTGTTAAATACATTCTTATTATTTAAAAACGTAACATGGAACTTGTATAGTATATAAAACTATAATTTTAAAAAAATCCTAAAAACTTATAAAGCAAATTAAATTAAATTAAATGGTTAACAAACAATAAAAAAAGAAAATGAAATGATTAAGAAACAATAATAATAAAAATGAACGTAGACAATAACCCGGGTTTTTATTCAAGCATTCGGATTCTTATTAAAACATGTGACCAAACACGAACCTGGAGGTTTTTTATAAAAACTCCAACACAAACCTTAACAAGAACTTCAATTGTAGATGCTCAACCATCATTTTTGCAAAAAAAGATCTACATAGAAAATCATTAGTGATGTGATCAAATAAAAAATGAACGATCAAATTTCTGTATTTGTTTTTTATGGTGGACATAGAAAAATAACAATAAAAAATTATGTGATATATGATCATATATACTTTTCATGTATATATGAATGTTTATTACCGTAAGTTATTAGGTCTTTCAGATTTTTTTTTCTTTTGGGTTTAAATATTAGCCTAATTGATTAAATCAAGATTTGCATGAGGAAAAGAAACAACGTAAAAATGGATTACTCTTGATCAACGAAGATTGTTTGTGGCAATTGTGATGATGTCTTCTTTGGTGCTTGGTCTTCAATGAATCGATTTCATTATCTTTCAGCGGTAAGTTGTTGCCATAACATTCATAACCTGCCTTTCTCGCTTCCCTAACCTTGTCAAAGATGAATGAGAATTCAGCTGCAGATGATGGGTTCTTGAGATCCCAATCTCCAAATTTGGGCACCGCCTCGTTTCGTTCTCTCATTTTTCTTGTGAAAATTTAAACCAATGTATTAATAGTATATTGTTTTTTCCTTTTTTCCTGTTATACCATAAAGAGAACTTTAGAAAAGAAGCAAAAATAATATAAAAAGAAAAGAAAATAGATCTTCGATTTAACATGTTTTTCGCAAATGATTTCCATAATTCATTTGACCAAGCAATTTTATAAAGACATTAAAAGTCAAATAAAAAATGACATCCAAACAGCTATCTAAGCATTTTTAAAAGTATACTAAATTGTTTTCGTTAAGACAAAAAGAATATGTAATGGATGATCACCTGTAAAATGCCATAATCGACTCACATGCAAAGTGTGGTTGTATTGAAATATGTGGTTATTTATATATCAATGATTTTGGGTTGATGACATCGTATTGAAGGAAACAAATACTATTATATTATTTGATAAAACTGGTAGAAGTAGAAAATCCGTCCAACTTACACCTCTACTTTCTAACCAGTTGACTTTGATTTTGGAGTTTTACATGTTCATCGTTTTTTATTTCAATAATTTTGTTTAGAAATATATACTTGAACTAAAAATTTGTTACAGAAAGGTTTTCAATTTTTTTTAAAATCTCAAGTCTTTTAAATAAGTTGGAGTGGGGTGGGGTAGCTCAGTAACGACGCAATGTTCTTTGATAAAGGGATGAAAAAGAAAGAAAGACGAGAAACATGACCAAAATGTTCTCATACTTGATACTACTACTTGTAAGGTTGCTTAAATACAAAGTCGTTACGGTCGTTAGGTTCAATTGACAAAAATATTAATAAAGTAAAAGTCATAAATCTTATGTGCTTTTAAAAGTCGGATGACTGAAAACCATAACTTTTATGAATTATTTAACGATTTTCTAAAAAACACAATAGCTCAACACATTTACGGAGATACAATTAATTTTTCATTTTAGCATCATAATTAAGTTTAGCAATAAGACTTAGGTCTTTAAGGATTTTCTTCAGTTGTCATCGGTTCGAGTCCTATAAAGTTACTAGAAATTTTCAGCATATTCTTTAAAATTCACAAGATTAATCAAAATATACACAAGTTGAACCACACATCCATAGTTAAAAAAGTTCGGAGTCTACGTTATAAACTTCCAACGATTATCCGTTGCTAAAACCTCAATTTAGTTTTTCCAAAGACTTTTTGAGAGAATATAATAATATGACAAACAATTGAAAAAAATAGAATAGATTAAAAAAAAATGGAAAAAGTAATTTAAATGCAGACATGCTTTACGGACCATCAATAGACAATTGCCTCTTCCTTAAGCAAACATCTTCTCCCTCCCAAAACTATACATACACTCAATCTGTACTCACACATATATCTATATCTCTCACAACCGCTTTAATTTCATCAATTAAATCTATGTCACAGAAGCCCCTACGTGGAAGAATTTCGGTCAATCGGAGAATCAAACCGCCTCATCCGTCATCTTCCACTCACAGACTTCACCGGAAAGTAGTAGTAGCTCGTAGATCGTCGAACAAGCATTCGAAATTCATCAAGAGATGGAACTCCGAGCCTACTTTGTTGACCGCCGGTATCTCCATCACCGGTGCTGATGTGACGGAGGAGGAGCACCGGTATATGACTCCGCCAGGAGACAGTTGCGCGATGTTTCTAAATAGGATCTCTATGAATGTCTTCTCATCGTCGCCTGAATTGTTGCCTGATTCGCCTGAAAAAAGTGAGGTAAACGAAATCAATTCCTCAATTCCAATTATCCTTTTAATGTGTTCATTTAATTTTATACACGATGCTCGTGATGATTTACTTGATCTTTGACTTATCGATTTAATTTGATCAAAATTCGATTTCAATTCATCACCAGCTGCTTTAATTGATTACATCTCATATATAAATTTAACATGATCATTGATCGATTGATGAAAACGAGTACGCTTTTGATCGAGAATAAATAATATGGTTTTCGATCGATAGATATCTATTGGATATAGTTTTTGGCCAAACAAAAGGATAATATATTAATAATACTTCTAGCATTGTGTTTTCGTGATTTTCGTCCTCATTACTTATTCGATAATAGAAATTATATATTTTCTCCTTTGAACACGATTATTTCCGCTCTTACAGTAATAAAAAAAAATCCTTGAATTTTTGTCTTTTCCATATCTAGTTATCTACACATCAATCATGAAGAGAAAATGTAAAAAATAATAATTCAATAAAATAATTGCATATCTTCAAATAAAATAATTGCATATCTTCAAAAGATTGGTGGATGTGAACATGACCATAAATTTTGGGAACTTCAAACAAACTAGCTGATGATTAATGAGTTAATTATTAACTAGCTGATGATTAATGAGTTAATTATTAACTGATAAGTTAGTTGGTAGTTGAAAATTTTAGGATGTGTTTGGTTGGGAGTATTAAGCAGGAATTAATGAGAATGCTAATAAAAGAAACTGTTTGGTTATATATAATATAATTGGTTCATTCCTCCAGACGCCCAAATTTTCATTCCTAATTAAACTGGAGGAAATGAAAATTCATTCCCATTTTCATTCCTTGTCATTTTCATTTTCATTTTCATTCCCTTGTTGGAACCAAACGCCCCCTTAGTTGATCAACTAATCAATGTTTCAACTAGTTTCTTTAAAAGCTAGTTGATCAACTAATCAATGTTTCAACTAGTTTCTTTAAAAGCTAGTTGATCAACTAATCATATTTCATAAAAACTAGTTGATAAACTTGGAAAGGTCGTGTCCGAGATCATACTCGCCTTATAACAAGTGTGCACTTCGCGTCTCCTAACTCGTATTATCACACAATATAAAACCCCATTAAAACTCACGTTACTTCCAATTACACTTAAATGGTTATGTGACACTGAAATCACCAACAGTTACTCTCATGTACAACAATTTGTGGTTAGACACATTTTTTATGTATTTTTTGGAAAGAGTATACTAGACATTTGCCTGGACTAATCCCTGACAATTTTAAGACTGCTAAAACATGCAGCCCTGAGATAATTTCTTGCGCCTAGATTCGAACTTGGGTGGTAGCTAGGTTATATAGCCTTATCTTCTACAAGTCTTAACCAGTACGCCACAAACTTTGTGGTTATTTTTTATGTATTTCTTTGGTCTAAAGAAAGTTTTATCCAAGCGACTACTTGTTCTTGATAATGATAATGATAATGATAAATTGTTTAACTATTCTTATGAAAATTAAGTCTAGTAATTTTTATGAATGTATAATTGTCCGTCAAAGTTTATCAATTAAGAGAATGTAGAATATTATTCAAAAATAAAATTTCCCGAAATATTAAGATTTAATTAATTATAAATATTTTATTAGATATATTATTGAACATCCCAAAATTTGTGATGTCTTTTAAGTTTTAACCGACAAAATTTGTGACCACAATGTCGGTCAGTTCCGGACTTTATTGAACCCATTAAATAAAATAAGATTTTTAGTCAACGCAAGATAATGACATTGCAATGCAAGAACAGATGTATTTATTCAACTTCTCGTGGTTTCTAATGTTTCTACCTTTAAATGTGCATAATGCTATTATCAATTTTTCCACCATTTCTCGTATAAAAAATAGGTTTCATAAAACTTTTGCCCTTTATTCCTCAATGATTTGACATACTAGATTTTTAAAAATAAAGAAAATAGAAATTTTAGGTATTTTAAGCATGTTTTTTTACCTCAATTTTGAAATTTTCTAAATTTAAAGAACATCAATAAAAAACTTTGAAATTGAATAGTTAAAGAGAGAAATAATATTTATTAGATAAATAAAATGTTCCACTAACATAATTAATGTTGTGTTCTTCAAAATAAAAAAATTATTGGAGTTGAATGTATTTTAGTTTTAAAGATTTTGAACTTTTACTCTTCATTTTGGAGAATATGTTGGAAATGCTCTGAAATTATTTGAATAATTCCAATTTGAACATAATCTTTTTAGATCAAACGAAATTTTCGTACAAGAATTTGTTTTACATATTTGTAGAGTTGATAATCATTGTACATGATAATAGTGCAGCAGTACAACAGAGATGCAAAAGTTGTTGTTAAGGTAACTGTGGAGGGAAGCCCTGGACCTATTCGTGCTTTGGTGAAATTAGGTTCGAGTGTTGACGAGACAATAAGACTTGTTATGAAGAAGTATAATTCAGAAGGAAGGAGTCCTCAACTTGACCAAGATGCCATTACTTCCTTTGAGTTGCATGACTCAAACTTCAGTCTTCAATGTGAGTTTCTCTTCCTCCTTTCAAGTTATGTTGCAAGCTACAGTTTCCGTCATTTATTTTTTACTTGATTGCTGGGGACATGTGATTAGGGGATCAAAGATTCTTATTCCTCAGATTGTGTAAATCTGACAAAAACCTATAGCAATTAAGCTGACAATAAAAGATTTTTTCTTGTTGAACTTTTATCCTGCTCATTGATTTTAAGTTTTTAATAAATAATTTGGATATGATAATATATAATGGTCATGTTTGTAATTTTTTTAAACATAGGTTTGGATAAATCAAACATGATTGGAGAGATTGGATGCAGAAGCTTCTATATGCGTAAGAGTGCCAACGATAGGAGATATTCATTTTCCAATACCTCCATTGATTCAGAGATTGTTGCGTGTGAGGCAAACGGTTCTCCATCTCCAAGTTTGGATGTTTCCTTCACAAGTTTTATATATCGAGGATTAAAAAGAATGATAATAAGGACAAGTAAGATTTGGAGGTTATTGGGTTGTTTTGATGGATGATTTATAATGTTTACCTTAAAAACGTGGATGACAATTGACAGATATATGTACATACTAGAAATATATAGATACATAAACATTATGTGCACACCGTTGATGAAAAAGTTATTGAATACATAGTCATGTTACGAAATTTGAATATGCCATTGTTGTTTACACTTTGCAATACTTTTATTTAATATTTAAGGTTTGGTCCAATCAAAAAACAAGAATACATGAATGGAGAGACCAAAATTCTCCATAAAATAAGGATGAATGTCGAGTAATTACTTACTATATAGTATATGAAGTCAATTGTAAGACAAAAACACTGAATTCAAAATCTTGCCACAAATATGGGTATACGTACCAATTACGATACTTGTTTTGTATATAATTTGTTTCTCTTCAAAAATTAAAGAAATTTAATCGTAACAAAATATTTAAAAAAAAATTGTGATAATTTAAAAAAATAATATTTGGATAAAAGTCAAATTTTTTAATACATGTTGGGTTGAAATAATATCTGATCAAACGATGTTTGGTTAAATGTATTCGACAATAATTAATTGGATTGAAAATAAAAGAAATTGTTGAGTTTTATATAATATAATGAGTCTATTCATCCATAAGTCTAAACTCTTGTTATAGGTTAAGCTATGAGAAAAGAAAATTCATCTCCATTTTCATTCCCCTTGTCTGAAACGAACAACCCATAAAAATGTGAAATTGTTACCTGCGGCGGAATGACTTTGCTCAAATACACAATAGATTCACGTTTGAATCGAAGACAAGTTTAAACCCCTCCGTCAGTCTTAGTCACTGAGTCAACTTTCAAATGTTGAAATGTCTTTCCACGTGTGGTTCCTAAAGGAGCAGGTTTAGTGTGGAACTGATCCGGAGTATCGATAAAACTTTTGAATAACCTGAATTTTACATAGTTTATATTTAAACCATCATATTTTTGTTGTTTTATATATATCAATATGAATAACCTGAATTTTACATAGTTTATATTTAAACCATCATATTTTTGTTGTTTTATATATATCAATATGACCCCAGAGGAATGTTCAAATATGAACTCAAATTTGGTTGTGAACGTGAGGACAAATGAAATCGTGACACGTGGCATAATGTAGATTATTCAGACTGAATAATCAAAGAAATATTTAGACTGAATAAAACTGAATGTAGTGTTTATTCAGTCTGAATAATGTTTAGTCAGTCTCAATAGACATTATTCAGACTGAATAAACATTATATTCGGTTTTATTCAGTCTGAATATTTCTTTGATTATTCGACACGTATTGCACTCTTATTTATTCTCACGTTCACAACCAAATTTAAGTTCTCATTTGAACTCGCTTCTATAACCCAACATATATATATTAAAACAAATACACATATTTTAACCCGACCATACAATGCGTCAACATTTTCTATACATGTTTTTAACAACATTAGGCTATTTAAGTGTTTTTAAATGTTACATGGATAATTTGATATAATACAAAAATATAATAATATATATTTTTGAAAGAATATATAATAATTATTATGAACTAGTAAAGCAGTTTTAACAAAACCACCGAAAATATATAAATAAAATAAAATAAAATAAAATAAAATGATGACAACTGATGAGAACGTCGTCTTGGTGGTTTCGTTACTGCAAAACCGAATCCAAACTCTGTTTCTTGTTGCATCTATTAACGTCGAATGATCGCCCGCCGGAGAAAGATAAGTTTCCTGAATCATTCACCCACCCACCGGAGAATCTTTCTCCGGCTTCCAATCCATTAAACTTTCGGAAAATTAATTTAAGGGAAGGGAATCATTTCAATTCATTCCCTGTTTCTGTTTATCGGTTTTTCGTTGTTGAACAAAATCCATCTCATCTCGTTTTTCCTTCAAAAAGCGAGATACAGAGGAAGAACGAACAAGAGAAATGTGGGAAGTAATTGCATGGCTACTGTTCTTCTTCGTCATCATATCTCTCCTCGTTGTTGTTGTTTATCAGGTCACTTCTCTAAACCATACCTTCCTTTACTCATATGTTTATTACCTACTTTTTTTGAATAATATCCACAATCATCACTTGTAAGGATTCATTATTGGTTTTTTGTTGTTGGAATCAATCATAATGCGCTCCTGTTTTTTCCCTTTGATTTTCATGACTTACTGATGGGCGAAATTAGGGTTTCTGTGACTTCTGATTTCCCAATTCAAATAAGCATTCAACAATTCAGTTTTGATTTCAAAGTCTGCTATGAAATTGGAATTCCTAGTTCGTTACAATTATTCACCTGCATTCCATCTCTGTACCCTGCCTGGCTCTAGGTAATTGTTGCTTACTTGCTCTCAGTATTTCTTAGGGCCTGTTTATTAGCAGCTTAATGACTCAGTTATACCTATGATTGTTTGGTAGTGACTTAATGATATAGAAAGTGGTTTATTCAGTAAGCTTACACGGGGAGCTTTATGCAAAAAGCCAAAAAAATTCTTAACCTGCCCTGCGATTAAAAAATTACACTACTTGGCTACTTGCATTTATAAAAAAAAAACTCTCCTAAACAAAAACTTTCCCGGTATAGACAGATTAATCCACACACTCCAACACGCCCCTATACCCCCAATAATGGAGGTGAAACAGTGTGTCTAGCTGACGTGGGAATCCAATATGCACCCTATGTCCCCAATAATGGAGGTGAAATAGTGTGTCTAGCCGATATGGGCCTCCAACATGCCCCATATGCCCCCAAGAATGGAGGCAAAATAGTGTGTCAAGTCCCTAGATGATGGTAGATCCCTGCTCTATTACCAAGTGACAATATGTGGAACCCCGATCTATCACTCTCCTAACAAACTCTATATATATATATATATAGAGAGAGAGAGAGAGGTATGGTTTCTGCATATATACAAATTTAATACCCAATGTGGGACTCCAAGAATTGCAGTGTGCGGATTTATGATATTGAAAAGATATGGCTTTATAATCTGTGTTTGGGTGCAAGTGTTTCTCCTTTTTTGTACTTTTTGGAGGTTTTCTTGGTTTATGTTAGTCCAAGAGGTTGAGAATGTCGTTTGTATGTTTTTCCGAGTCATAAAGACTTCTCGTACTCCTGTTTTGCCTTTCTTATTGCCCCGGGGTGGGGTAGGGGAGCATGCTTATTCATCATGTCTGTTTTTATATGCATTTTATGTGATGAAGTGGAGTGATATATATATATATATATATATCCCAATTGGGTTTGTATTATTAAGGTTGAATAAAGACTTGAGTTGTGATTTTGTGATTTTTGTTTTGCAGCTTATGTGTTTTGCAGATTTAGAGTTTGATTACAGTAACCCTTACGACTCTGCATCCCGAATAAATTGTGTCATCTTACCGGAATTTATAACACAAGGCATTTTATGCTCCCTATATCTTATAACCGGACATTGGGTCATGTTTCTTCTTTCTTCCCCATACCTCTACTACAATCTCAGATTGTAAGTCTTCTGCATTTCAATCTAACTTCTTATGTTGTAACAACCCGTTTCACATAAATAGAAAATTAGATCTGTGACCTTATTTATAAGCAAAAAGAGTAGCTTCTTACAACAACCTCACCCTCTTTGAGTTCTTGTACAAGAACCTTGGTTCTTACTAGGGGTGCTAAAAAACACAACCCAACCCAACCCACCGTGAAGTAACTCAACCCGAAGCAACCTGATGTGTAATCGAGTTGTAAAATTTTCAATCAGTAGGTATTGGGTTGGGTTGTTCAAATGCAACCCGATCAACTTAACCCATTAGCACCCCTAGTTGTTACCTTTAAGTTGGTGTGAAGTGACAATTTGCTAGTTTTTTTATATATTTTCTTGACTTGTATATCCAAAACAACAATTAATATGTATAAATTTATTTAACTTATATTATACACGGGACCACAATATAAGAACTACCATTGTGGAGTTATCTGTAAGTTATTACTTTGATGAATTGGAAATTACTTTGCAAGAAAAAGTACAAAAACTAAACCACAAGGCTTGTGGCGTACTGGTTAAGGCTTGTGGGGGATGAGGCTAGTAACCCATCTACCCCAGGTTCGAATCCAGGCGCAAACAACTTGTGGCCACTGGGGAATTATCTCAGGGCTGCATGCTTTAACAGTCTTAAGATTGCCAGGGATTAGTCTATGCAAATGCCTAGGATACCCTTTCCAAAAAAAAAGGTACAAAAACTGGGTTCGTAGAAGAAACTCAATTGGAGATGATTTTGTAAGCTCAAAGTTGCAGACTACTAATAACTTCAATCATGGTTTTAAGTTGATGTGGAGGTTATGTGACAGTACGCATGCCAACTCTTTTACGTGCAAATTATGAAAAATTGCGTAAATGGTAGGTATGCTCGTAGAGAGCACCTTGTGGATGTGACGGAGATCTTTAACCAACTCAACCGGGAAAAGACGCAACGGCTTTTTAAACTCGGCTATCTCATTATGCTACTCTTCATCACCTTATTTTGGTAAATATACACATATATATATAAATTGTTATGAATTTTGTTAGTAGTTTTTCAAGATTTGGTATCATCTAATTCTTTCTTGATTATTGTAGGATGATATTTAATGCCTTGGAAGATGATGAAATGTAGATTTTGATTAATTATCTTGACTCACTGAGTTGAAACAAGCATGCCTGGTTTTGACTCGGATCCTCGGCTGTAAAATTATGAAAGCATTTGTTGTATTTTTGTGTGTTTTCATGAGTTTATTTTTGTTTAAATCGGTTGTTTATTTGTTTTTTAATTATAGAGAAATACTTGGTTCATCCATTTCATAATAAATATACGGATTTTCATGGTTCTCGGTGTTTTAAGTTATATCTTTTCATGTTAATTACAGATCCTAAAACTCAACTATGTAGTCAGTAGGCAAAATGAAAGAATTGTGGGGGATTTTAAAGTTTTTTTGATTTGATATTGGATAGACTTTAAAGTTCTTAAAAGAAACTTGGTTCTTTATCTTTATTTTTGGTGTGAAATGACTTTTTTATTTGTTTTTTTAAATATATTTTATTGATTTTGTAATTGTTATTGGTGTTGAATGAAATACACAAAAGGTTCTTATAAGAACTACCATCGTGAAGTTTATGTAGTTTCTTAATTTGGTAAGGTGGAGATGATGTGGCAAAAAAAGTACAAAAAGTGACCATCTCCAACCCGACACTAAAACATAAAAATTGAGATAAACACTAAAACATTTATAAAAAATTGAGGTCCAAACTGTTGGTCTTTGGATTTGGAGGTCAATAAAGCAGGTCTCTAAAATAATCGGCTATTTTGATCAATTCTACAGGAGACAAAAAGGCAAGCATTTCCAGGGGACACCAGAAGACATTAAGGTTCTGTTTGTTTTTTGAAATTCAGATCTGAAAACCTCTGGAGTCTGATTCGGTCAAACGTTTTTGGTTTTCAGATCGTTTGTTTTTTCCTCCAAATAAGAGCTTAAAAGCTCCTTATTTCCTCTGAAACTTTAAGAGGTAAACCTACCTCTTAATACATCTTATAATCACTGCTCTCTCATAAACAACATCTCTCATCTCTCGATCTATCACTCATTTGTGGAACATCAATCCTTCATTTCTCGATCTATCACTCATTTGTGGAACATCAATCCTTCATTTCTCGATCTATCTCTCATTTGTGGAACATCAATCCTTCATTTCTCGATCTATCTCTCACAAAACAGAACAACCATGGAACAACAATCCTTCATCTCTTGATCTGAACAGTAGGTAACAGATCGATCCAGGTTTTTGCTTCGATATTTGTGGGTTTTCAGCTTAGAACAGAACACCAATCTTCTTCTGTCGAGAGGAAGCTTTGATCTTCATATGTGCAGAGGAAAAGAAAAGGAAAATGGATGGGTGTTTTGAGGTTAAAGAAAGATGGTATTTTTGTGGGTTTTTGGGTTATGAGCTTGAAGAAGAATAAATAATATGATGTTGATGGATTATAAGAAATTGGGTGGAGAAAAATATAGAGGGTAGATAGGCGCCCCTTCCATGAGAAATGTTAAGATCTGGGTTTAATGAAAAAAATGTGTTTTTTTTGATGTTTTGATTATGACTTTTTGAAGTTTTTATTCAAAAATGGTAGTTTTTGAAGTTTTTTATTTTGGTGATTGTAAAACGGGGATTGTATCTGCATTTGTGTTTTTCACATACTATTATGATTAAGATTTCAGATGTTTTTCGGTTTTAAAAAACAAACAGTCTTATTTATTTAGATTTCAGACTTCAGCACCACCTCTTATAAATTAGAAGTGAAATCAGACTTCAGCACCTTAAAAAACAAACGTCGCCTAAGACCTTGTTTGTTTTTTCATTTTAAGATCTTAATCACCACTTCAGTCTGATTCGTTTAGACGTTTCATAACCACCTCAGAACTGAAATCAGACTTCAGATTTTAGTAGCAACCTCTTAAAAAACAAACGTCACGTAAGTTCAAATTAGAGAATGCTGCATCTAATAACCAATATCATGTCCTTCAATCATGCTACAAATTACTTAATTTTCAAACCAAAATTCCTACTTGTTAAAATCATATTACATAACGTTGCAACCAGGGTCAATCAAGATAAATTTTAACATCGATACCGTTATCAATAAGGGATTGAACAACAGCTCTAATTTTACCTTCGAATTTATCCCGTTCTCTGGGTGTATAAGAAGCCGTGTATACATCAGCTTCTCTGGCCCGTTCAGACAATATCTTTCCAATCGCCAAACAAGCAGGAATATCTGAACGGGATTTAAGTGCCGCCTTTATATCCTTTGAGTTAGTCCCAGCAACCGCAACTTGCTTACTCGTTACCCTATGAGTAAGAGAGGCTGAAACAAACCGCTTTGAGATGAAAACATCTAACGTAAATGGTTCCATATAAGCTATTGTTCTTTGTTTAAATGATATGTGTTTATTTGGATTTTTGGACTTTTTTTCCTTCTGGTAAGTATATGGTCGACTGTTATCATCGTCCACAAAGTCCTCTACTCCAAAGAAGCTTCTTGCTGCTGAATGAGGCTGCAATTTCATTTTCAAGAAAACAAAAAGAATGAATGATTTCAAAATATTTATCATGAATAGTTGGTTTTCAGGCTCTCAAAATATTTACAGTTTCTAAATATAAATATATAAATAAAGTATGAATAGCGCTACACACCTGACCACTGTGGAAATGTCTTGTAATAATAGCCTTGAAACAGAGTTTTGTCTTCTCATTTCCATGTATATATGACATATAACATGCTCTTTTCAACATGATTCACAAACCTAAAACTAGAAACAGGATATTATGTCATTGTTATTTGTTAAGTACAATTAAAAAGTTGGTGTATTTTTTGCTCTAATTGTATCAAATGGAACAAATAAACAAAGAAGAGGATAGAGATATGGTGGTCTAAGGTAAGGAAGAAATGCAATTCTTTCAAATGGATAACAACTTATAATTGGAAAATTGAAATATCATGGCAGGAAAACGGCCATGAGATGAGAAACAAGCTAGCTCTTTAGATGAATGAATAGATAGATGTCTCTTGATCCAAAATATTTGGAATAAATTAACATCATGAGACATCTATCTATTCTAAAGAGCTAGTTTCTTTCTCATGGCCGTTTGTTGCCATGATATTTCAATTTTACGTTGTTATCCATTTCATAAACTATTGTTTCTTTCATTCCGGTTTCTTATCTTGCACCTTTATTTTCATTACAACAACCTGAAAATGGAAATGGTTAACTTTTTGACATGTATGAATACAAGCATATGTCAAATGGAAGCCATCTTTATGACCAGTTTTGGCACTAAAATCTGCAACTAGAGCCCTAAATTTCTACAATAAATTAAAGAACTTTGGGGTTCAACTTGAAGGCAAGAATCTGGGACTGTAGCTAATATCATCACCAAAGATTGTATTATGAACTTTGGCTTCCATTCTATAAACTAAGAAGTTTCATACTATACTGACTTTAACTTTATACACATAAAATTTCTTCTAAGCATTTCATCAAACAGGTAGTAGACGAATCTTGAAGCAAATTTTTTATAAAGAGAACATAGGCAGCTATCATACCCACATAGATATTACTCGAAAGAGAAAAGAAAAAAGAACTAACAAACCACAAATAAATGGACAACTGCAAATTGACAATGAAGAAAGGCTGGATAAATACCCACAAATCGCACCTAAATCGTGATTTTATGTGTTATTAATTGCGCTCTTGACGACAACTAATTGAAAAGGGTTACCTGTTTTCAACCAACAGCCGCGAAGAACAGAGGGTTTTTGTTCGATTGCAGCGAGCAGCGTCGACGAGACGAGCAGAGTGACAATTTGGAGAGGCCGCTTAACCGTGTAAAATGTTAACCCTTGAATATATGTCTGGCCGAGTCAGAGGATACCTCTGAATTACGCCATTAAGTGATGAATAGGAAAAACAAACGTAGGTACACGGTACACCGGTTTTGTTTGCTCCATTTTTATCTGATTAGAAAAAGAAAGATCCGACCCGTATTTTTCGTTCTAACACAAAATGTGCCCCTTCAACATAATCTTCACATGCTGTTTGTAATTTGCAACAATGGCGGTTTCTCTCAATTCCATCACTTGTTCTTCATATTTGCACCCAGCTCAGCCTTCTTCTTTCAGGTCAGCTCTCACATCAACAGTTAATTCCTTCAGATTAATTTAATTGACATAAATTAACCGTCTCATGTTGCTTAATCGACAGCTCCACTGACAAGGTTTTCGTCGGATTAAGGCTTCAAAATCCTAGTGAGATTTTTCATATGTTACTTCCTCTTATCTTCATTCATTTTGTTAACTAATATGCTAATTTCTTCTCTGCGCAGATTCTTTTGGAATTTCGAGACCTAATTTGAGTGTTGAATTGCACAAAAAAATTCATAAAAGTATTGAGCCCAGGTATGTGTTCATAAACGAAATAGGAAAAGAGAAATCCAATAATTCCTGTATTTGATATTTGTATTTGAGTCTATGTTTCAATTGTATGACATTAAACCGAATTTCGTACCGTATTGGTTCCCAAATTTGAGATGCACTTTGGATTTGGATGTCAAACAAGTGATTTTCAGCTTCAAAAATTGCTGAGAAGTTCGTCAAATGTGCCAAACGTAATAGTAACAAAGCTCTACAAATAGAACAGTAATAGTGGTTAAATTGGAAAGAAAATCCTTTATAGTTCTGTATATGTGAAATATTAGATTTGACATCATGAATCAAAGTATATCTCTATTGTTCAAATTTGAGAATTACAACCCTTACACTTGAGTTCCATGTGTAAGTTTGCTCCGCTTGAGTATGCTACCTTTGATGATCTAATTTCAAGCTTTTATTAGCAATCCAATTTCATCTACTTGAGTCATTGAGCTAGGTTTTTGAACGGTTTTTCTTTTGAGAGCATCACAAATCAATTCATTTGAGCTGTTCAACAGTAGCACTTTGCTTGCACTGCCTGAAATGTGTTTTTTGAAGTGTGTTTTATTCTACTACCATTACTGGTCGTACTCTTTGAAGGCTTGCTCGAATACGGTATCTTCCCCTAAATCGTGTTCTTCCCCTTCCCTTTTTCACCATGTGTATGATCATTATTCAAACTTGTGGTTATTGCATCATATCAGTATTATGTATGAAAAATTATCAACTGTTATGATATACACTATACACATTAGTTTTCTAAATTGATTTACTGCTAATTTCAGGACTGGCATTAAGCCAGCACGGGGACGCATTGTAATGATGCCAATAGGGACTCCAAGAGTTCCCTATAGGGTTCCCGGTGAAGGAACATGGCAGTGGGTTGATTTGTGGAATGCCCTTGTAAGTTGTTATCTTTTACAGTCATGGATATATCAATCTTTTTTGGTTAAAATGAAGGACGGAATTCACCACTTCAAAGATTTCCGAAAAATTAGCTGATATTTACTTCTCTATTTAATCAACGGTTGGTGCAGTATCGCGAACGTGTTATCTTTGTAGGGCAAAATATAGATGAAGAATTCAGTAACCAAGTACTGGCAACAATGTTGTACCTTGACAGTGTGGACAATTCTAAAAGAATGTATATGTACATTAATGGTCCCGGTGGAGATGTGAGTTCTTTCTTCTTGTAGTCCCTTGGAAAAGTTATAATCCATACTCTAATTCGTTATTGTTGCCTAGATGTTTATATGCTTCAACTTTCTTTCCTTTTGCAGCTTACTCCAAGCATGGCCATCTATGACACGATGCAAAGCTTGCAAAGTCCGGTTGGCACCCACTGTGTGGGATATGCCTATAATCTGGCTGGCTTTCTCCTTGCAGCTGGAGAAAAGGTAATTTATGTTCCTCAGAAGAAATACACAAAATGTAATGGTTCCCGAGTATTAGTATATATAAATAACTTTTGTGATGGATTCTTATCAATGATCTGTGTTTTTTTGTTGAATTTGTAAAGGGTCATCGCTTCACAATGCCACTTTCAAGAATTGCTTTAGAGTCGCCAGCTGGAGCAGCTCGTGGTCAGGTTTGAACATATGTCAAGAAAGGCTTACGATTTATAGATATAGTTATGCCCAATATAATTATAACCTCTTTGTGTTTATCATTTTGCTACCAAATGATGCTGTACAGGCTGATGATATTCAAAATGAAACAAATGAACTTCTGAGAATTAGAGATTATCTTTTCAAGGAGTTGGCTCAAAAGACTGGTCAACCTGTGGAGAAGGTATAGTATGGAATTCTTCCACTAAGTTTTCCATTAAGTTCTGTCATGGGTAAAGATGTATGTGTGGATTAATCTGTCTGTATAGATTGGGAAGGTTTTTGTTTGTGAGAATCTTTTTCTAGATAGAAGGAGCGTGTCTTTTAATTGGTAGCGACAAGTTTGGATTTTTTTTTTGACTTTCTACATAAAGCTCCCTCCTGGAAGCTTACTGAATAAGTCACTTTCTATATCATTAAGCTCCTACCAAACAGTCATGTATAGCTGACCGAATAAGCTGAATCTCATTAAGCAGCTAACAAACAAGCCCTAAACTGTTCTTACTATTTTTTTTTTCTCTTTCATTCGGTATTTGCAATCTTTGGCTTTTCCTTATTCAGTAGGTTTTTGCTGTAATGGTGAATACTAATTAACCACAACATGCAGGTTCACAAGGACTTAAGTCGAATTAAGCGGTTCAATGCTCAAGAAGCTTTGGAGTATGGACTGATTGATCGAATTGTTAGGCCTCCTCGTATAAAGGCTGATGCACCAAGGAAAGAGGCTGGTACAGGTCTTGGTTAGCCTTCTATTTTACATTTTTGTGTCTTAATGGGCTTTTGGGAATATATGGGTTCAAGGCCAAGTGATACATTTTAGATTACTAGATTGTTTTCCAGCTTCATGTACCATCATATGTCACAACTTGTTCCTTTCACACTCTAGCTCAGTTTTCCAGTTCAATACTAGCTTTATTTTGAAGAATAATTCTTCAATTGGCAAAATAATTTGGAATATTTTCCTAGTACCATACTCCATATGGGATCGACTAGGTTCGTTTAGTTTGGTTTATGTCCAACATGTAGCCACCTAGCCAACATAGGGTCTGTTTAGTTGATTTTCCATCAAGTCGTTAATGGATAAAGCTCTGGATTAATCCGTCTATATAAATTAAGAAGGTTTTTGTTTGAGGGAGTTTTTTTTTTATAAATGGAAGGAGCGTGTTTTTTAATTGGGAGGGACAGATGTTTAAAAAACTTGGTTTTCTGCATAAAGCTTCCCCCTAGACTCAGAGGCCAACGCAAATAATAATTTCTACATTCGATAATACATGTGGCAAATAGGGTCAATTCATAGGGATCACTTCTATTGGACCAAAAATAAATTCATGAATGCAGAATAAATAACGAACAAGTTTCCGGTAATGGAGATTAACTTCAGATGGATCTTGTGTCCATCTAACAATCATCATCGATGGTTGAAACTTGAAAGTGTATCCTTGACCATTGGTCTTTTATAGTCCTTGTCGACCCTCTAGATCAATACTGAGTTGGTGTCTTCAACACATTAGTAACGGTCCCTATAAGGCCGTTGGGGTTTTTCAGGTTGTTCCTAAGAATCCTTGGGATTAATCGAGGTAAAACCACACGCACCAAGGGTGTAAATGAGTCGAATAAGTGGTAGGTTATTTGAGCTCTGCTTAAAAAATTAATACCACTCAGATATTTATTCAATTGCCGAACTCGAGCTCAATGCTCGCTTATGGGTTGGAACCCACAATCAATTAATTCGTTTATTGGCTTGGGCTCGATAATTTTTAAATGTTTTTGTAAGATTAATTAACATATGAACATGTTTGGCTCAAAAAGTGTCCGCGG
Source organism: Silybum marianum (assembly GCA_036898165.1). Taxonomy (NCBI): domain Eukaryota; kingdom Viridiplantae; phylum Streptophyta; class Magnoliopsida; order Asterales; family Asteraceae; genus Silybum; species Silybum marianum. Next base: position 4,712,739 of record CM072537.1, on the reverse strand, counting down.
GAATGATTGCAGGTAATATACCCAAATGTTTTAGAAAAATATAACAAAATTTGATTTAGTTCATGTTTAATAAAACGTTAAAAAGCTAACTAGTTTGACAAACTTTTTTTTAATGAATATATTTTGATATCAATTTATTTAATAACCAAGTAAAATCTTACATGGTTTCGGTTTTTTGATAAGCTGAGGAAAAAACACATATCATTATAATTTAACAAAGTTTGTATTTGTTTATATTTAGGGTAATAATAAATTTCAATATATTAAATATACGAAACAATTTATCATCATCTATCTAGAGTAAGGATTGATTATGTGAGGAATTTTTAATCTCGTGAGAATGTGAAAAAATGTGAATTTTACTTTTTGAAGGTTGTAACCTCCACGGCTTGAAATTTCATTATAGCAACATATGAAACAATATATCATTATCTATCTAGAGTCAAAGATTATGTGAGAATTTTTCATTCTTGTGAGAACATGAGAAAATGTGAGCCTTACATTATATCTTTTATGGTTGTAATCTCCACGACTTTGAAACTATGCATTAAAAGATTATATTATATTGTGGCAAAGTTGTAGTGACATTCAAGATATATTTATATTTCCCACGATAATATTATATTATGTCAAGGTTGTATATTTCTCACCTTCTTTATTCTTACTGGAATCTAACTTTGTTTGTCTACCCATACAAATATAATATATATAGGGTTGGATTCCAATGAAAATAATAAGAATACTTTTAAACTGTCGAACGAGTTGTTGTTTTTGATCTTACTGCTAAAAGAACTGCAGACCTCTAATTGATTGTCAATTAAAAAAAAATACGGACCTTCAACTACCTTCATTAACCTTAGTCTTTCACTTTTACAAATTTTTACATACATTCAATCACTTTCACATATATGAATTTTCTAAAGAATCTGTCATGAAGATAAAAATAGAACAATGTAGGTGGATGAAAGTTTTATTTTCACGTTCTCACCATATATACTCTTGGGATCATGTAAGACCACATTGTTTTCGTAAGACTCGCAAGACCATGTAAAATACACTTAACCCTTCAAAGATGGTAACCTTTGCAGTGTTTTTGCTCTGAAGGTTATGGTTATTTTCGTACCTTCACAATGTAGAAGATGAGCAACAATGGATCATCGCTGACTGCCAAACGTCGCACTCCCATCTCATCTACAGACACTCCCAAATCTCTGCATATAACCTTACAAAATCTGCAAACATTAGGGCAATAAACAAACTTATAACCATCTTCATCTTCACCACCACTTTTCTCAATCTTAAACCAATTATCCACTGTTTTCAGTCCAGGGTTTCCTTGTACACCTCCCACCTTCACCACAAACTGCTTCATACCTTCATCGTATACCAGCTTCCATACATTTGATTCATTGCAGCCGTTGTTGTCGCCGGAGAATTTTATGTTAACGTCGGTGGAAAGCCGGATTACCCCTTTTTTGGGGTTGACTGGGGTGAAAGTCAACGGCAGTCCATACTTGTGGGTTGGCAATTGGGCAATACCGAGAGGGCAAGAGTTGTTGCCGGTTGCCGCCGGTAAGAGTCCGCCGTCTGTGGTGGCTGGCATGACGTAGTATTCCACCCCTGACCGGAGGTTTTTTCCATCGGCGTCGAGTACTGCAGTGGTGGAGGCAGAATTGGCGGAGAGAATGAATGAAAATAGGAAGATGAAGATGAAGGTGGTTGTCTTCATTGATCTTCAAGTAGTTGCTAATGGCGGAGGGATTCGATTGATTGATTGATTGCTATTTATGTTTCAATAACTCAAAGATGGGTGGACCGGAACTTGAAAATGAGAACCATATGTCGGTATTCAAAAACTTGCTGAATTTGGATATGGATTTAGACTTTTGATCAATGTGGTGTTGGAAACAGCAATTCAAAACAAAATAGCACTAAACTCGTCATCTTTTAATTATTAATTCTAACAACTTTGATTCTTATTTTGAAATTATAAGTTGCTAGTTTTTTTATATATTTTTGTCTTTCTTCTCCGATATAATAATAATAATATATATGTATATGGGACAAGTTTAATGAGAACTCAAATTTGATTGTAAACATGCAGACAAATGAAAGTGCGATACATGTCATCTTCAGATTGAATAATGAAAGAAAATATTCAGACTGAATAATACTACATTCAGTCTGAATATGACATGTGTACCGCTCTTATTTGTACTCACATTCATAATCAAATTTGAGTTCGTATTTGAACTTTCCTTTATATGTATATATTTTTTTTAATTTATATTATATGGGATCTACAAATGACTTCTTAAAAAAACTACGATTGTGAAATTTTATATATGTTATTAATTTGGTGAGTTGGTAATAACTTTGTAAAAAAAGGTTTGAAAATGGGTTCTTATAAGAACATCGATCCATTGGAGTTGCTTTAACTTAACTAATATTCTAAACAGAGTTGGTAATCATGGACCATTTTTAAATGTAAAATGAAAATCATAAGAATGATTCCTAGACCACTTTCATATTTTTCACTAAACTTCAAAGATCAAGGTCAAACATCACTTGCATAATAAAATTGTCAAAAACAACTTCAGTAAGTTATATTACTTCAATTATATATTGTTCTTCGGCTAGGTCCCGAAAAGCAATTAAGAATGGTACAAAATCATTCATGGGATGAGAACTTAAATTTGATTGTGAACGTAAGAACAAATGAGAACGCGACACGTGTCTGGTGTAGATTATTCAGACTGAATAATCAAACAAATATTCAAATTAAATAGAGTATTTATTCAATATGAATAATGCTACATTCAAACCCATAAATCCACATGAGTAGCACTAAATTTTAACAACAAAACACAAAAAAGGTAAAGTGATCTAATAATTAGTAAGAGACACTAGAATCATCCATTCAATTCAATTCACCATTTTACATCGAAACAAACACAAATCGGCCCCTATGCAAACTACCCTCCTATTATTTCCAACTATTTATTTATTTATGATTCTATTCATATTCATGTTGATATTCATATTCATTTCACTCACCTTTTTCTCATTATTATTATACCAATTATCCCCTCCTCTAAACGACGACACTCCTGATGACACCTTCATTTTCACCCCCTCCTCCTCCTCTTCCGTATCCCCACTTCCACCACCACCACCACCGGACGTCGGAATTGCAGCGGCAGGTGGTGGTCCCGCCTCCTCCGGGTTTGCTTTCTTGGCCATTTTTTGTTCATGCTGGTTCCCCGTCAAAAAACTTCCTACCACAATCTGTTACACCCCCATTCATTACTATATATATATATAATATATTAATATATATATATATAGAGAGAGAGAGAGAGGGAGGTTCTTAAGAAAGCCCCAAAAAATAAGAACTCGAGAACACCCTGGTGTATACAAGTAATAAAGTTGTTTCTTGGTTTTATGCACGTGTGCAAGTGCATACCGGACAAATTGCTTATATCTTACTTGTATGCACATGTGCATACCAATACCGGACAAATGAACCGTGACCGTGATGTTCGTCAGTTTTTCGTATTTTTTTTTGCAATTTTCCCACGTACCTGACTTATGTGTGGAGGAAGGTTCATACGAGAATGCTAACAATTTAAGAAAACAAGAAAAAGATTTTTCTTGTACAAAATTAAATGTGACGTTGATGTTAGTTCAAAATCACATGTGATGTTGATGTTAGGGCAAAATCACATGTCATTTTTTATATAAGTACAAAATCTCATTTTTTTATGTTAGTACAAAATCAAAAAGTTTCTTATTTTCTTAAATTGTTATAATTCTAGCATTAACCTTCCTCTATGTGTGTATGTGTATGTGTATGTGTACATATATATATATATATAAAAGTCAGTTTGTAAATCAAAAATGGAAAAACAAGTACCTGGACAGGACTAGCAGCAACAAGTAGTCCAGCAACACTACCTCCAACGACACGACCGTCTGGGCTTGCTAACGAAACGCTCATTCCACCAGCTCGGTTTCGTATTCCTCCACTCTCCGATGCCATAAACGAACCAGCTAAAGAAAGTATCTCAAAACGCCCCTTCAAAAAAAAACCCATTTCAGATATTAATAGAATCATGAATTTATTAATCCTTTTAGAACTTGTTTTTATAAATAATAAGAAGAAAAAAATGGGTACCTCATAAGTCAATGTACCACCAGAAGAATCCGGTTGCCGAAGAGTAACACTTGAAATCACACCATTTGCCGAAAGAATACATATCGCTCGAGGTCCTTGTTGAGAGAACGATATAACCTTCATTGTCACATCCTATATATATATATACATTCGAAAAAATTGAAACGAAATTTCATAGAAGAAAATGGGACCCACCCGGGCGATATCACATCTTTATTTTTATTTTTCTTTAAATGATCAAACACGAACAAGATCTATGATTTCTTTTTTTACCTCCCCGGCGTTAACATTGATGATATGAGGTATGAAATTCGCACCAACCGAACATGATAACCAATCACCTGATCAAACGACATTGAATTTCGTTAATCGATCTACTCGTTGAATTACCGAACGGCTATTAACAGAAAACCCAAAACTTATAAGTTGTTTGGTTGGTTTTTCGTATGGAAAAACTTGTCTGTGTGGATTAATCTGTCTGTATAGATTGAGAACCATATAGATTAAGAAGGTTTTTGTTAAGGAGGGGTTTCGTAAAAATCTTGGCTTTTTTCATAAATCTCCCCTTAAAAGGTTACTGAATAAGCCACTTTCTATATCATTAAGCCACTACCAAACAGTCTTGTATAGCTGACCGAATATGCTACGAGTCCCAGTAAGCTCTATAAGCTGCTAACAAGCAGGTGCTTAATCTAGGGTTCATGTAGTAAAAAAAAGGTTGCATGCATAATCTTGATCTTTGATGCAGGGGCTCCACAAGCACAAGTGTGTCTCAACAGAAGCAATTAAGGATCTTAAAAAAGACAAAATTTTACAACAAAACTCTACTGTTGAACCAACAACCAAACCCCACAAGATAATAAAAGCAAAGTCTTAATCTATACAGGTCTAGCTAAATATAGACACAGTGAGTGACCACCTACAAATATAACTCCTAAAAAGATTCATCAATCTTCAGTTTAGTTAACCCTCTTAACCCTTCTCTTTGTTATATATACATACATATATATAAGTAACAAAACTAGAATCATGAGATCAAGATTCTTAAAAAAAAACATAACTTGCAGACAAAGAACTTAAAAAGAACCATCCATGTCCATGGTGGAGGGGGTATCTAGGCCCCACTCCTGATCAGAAATACTTAAAAAGTTGAAATTTATCTCATTAGATCAAAATGAATTAATTCCCAATCATACTGTACCAACATATCTTAATTTATAACTGCAAGAATTTCAATCTTGAAAAAAAAAAGTTTCAGTTTTTAATTACCTAAGCTTTCCAACCCGATCTTTGATGAATGTTGATGGTGTTTTCCGGCGGATGGTGGCCGGATTTTGGGTCTTTTTCCCGATGAGAAGTCAATCACCGGTGAAGAACCAGCAGAGGAGATGGGTTTTGGAGATAAAGTTTGTGTAACAGACCCATCTGGTCCGTACTTTCTTGGCCTTCCTCTTTTCTTCTTCATAGACAAAGGCATCACACCTAACGGCGGTGGCGCCGCCGTGGACGGCGGAGCCGGAGGGAGAACCACTGGGGTTGTGACAACTGTTGATCCGGTGGGTGGTTCAGTTCTTGGAGCAATATGATACTCCGATGGAGCATCTGATCCCACCACGGTAACACCACTATTGTTCATCCCCTCCATCTCCAAATTGAAAAAAATTAAACTACAAATTAATTGGATTTCTTGAAAATAAAACAAACCCAGATAAATATTAAGTGAGATTTTAAAAACCCAAAACCCAGAAATTAAAATTTATTTAAAATGCCAAAAAAAGAAAGGAAAAACATTAAGGCAAAGAAAATCCAAGAAATCTTTTTATGAGAATAAGATCAAAGATGAAGAAACAGTGAACATTCATTTGAAATTTTGCAGAAAATGAAGTGATTTTAATGAAGATGATGATGATGATGATGAAAAAAAAAATATTTTTTTGAGGAATAATGGGTAGAGCATGAGAAATTCTTTTTTCTGTGAAAAGATAATGGGTGAAATTGAAGGGTGTTTTTAGATGTTTGAAGCTATTTTTGGTTGCTAACTTTTATCAGGATTGTCTGAATTACAAATTTAAAAGAAAATTTAGTAAAAATGGAAAAAAGAAATTATTTAATGTTGGCTCTTTAATTATCAATATTAAAGTGGAAGAAATTATGTATTTTGATTAAGAAATGGTTGAAGTCCGGTGAAAATAAAAAAATAAATAAAATATTATAGTTGGGAAAAGTGAAATTAGGCTGCCAAAAGCTTTTTTTTTCCTTATAAAAGTATAAAAATAATTTAAATGAATCATGTATTGTAATTTTGTGCATAATGCATAACAAAAAATTTCCTTACTTTTATTTATGTATAATATATTTTGTTAAATATAATAAATGTGATGAAAAATAATATGGAAACAATTAAAATACAAGTATATGCTATTAATATTATACACTTCCTTATTCTTCGTTTATATTAATTAATATTAAATATTATCTATTAATTTATATTAATTGTAAGTTATTAATTAATATTACTTTTTAATTATGAATTAATAGTAATAGTTAAATAATATTAAATTATTTAATGCTAACTTATTAATTATTAATTGCAAATGGTTAATTAATAACAATTCTTAATTGTTATTAAATATTATTAATTATTTTTATTATTATTATTCACTAAATTTAATGGTTAAAAAGTAATATAACAATTTTAAAAATATTTTTGTAAATTATTTAAAAATTAAAGTTATTTTTATTATGTATCATAATAATAAAACTCTAACAAAGTGTTTTAAAAAATTGAAAAATCATTTAAATAAATACGATTGACAAATTTTGGTCTTATTCACGTATAAATATTCTTTGTAATGATTATCTAAAATCATCATGAATGAATATTTTTTTAAATTCGTATTTATTTATATAAATCCACATAATAATAACATATTATTATATTTTTAATTTTTTTTACTATTAGTATGTTGTATTATTATCTAACATTAAAATTAACGAAATCTTAAACACTTTTTTTTTTATTATTTTACATTTTTCAAATAATTTATAAACTAACTTTTCTCAAACGTAATTAGTTGATCAACTAATTTACTAAAATATAGTCTTAATGACTTTCAAAAAATAAGAAATGATAGAAACTTTTTACCATAGGTTTTAAAATTGGTATAAAATAATTTAATCATATATAAAATTAAAATAATCCTGTCATGAATAAATAATATAATTTACATTGGTAAAAATAATCAACCATCCCTCCATGATATTTTCTAATTATGGCTTTAGCAAGTATTAATCCCTTGCTAAATATAAGATGCATTTTTTGAGTTAGATGTTAATGCATTGACCATTTGGCCTCTTCCTACTGAACCAACAACATCATATCATATAAATTATGTCTTATTTTGTTAAGGAATTACAAGTATTATCGTCACAACATTTTTATATATTTATATGCATCTGATATTAAGATAACCGGATGGTTGTTTTAGCAAGAATTGTTGCCCATGAAAACCAAAATAATGATGACCAACTTCACTTTCATAAACATTTACATCTGAATCATGGTCGTGTTTATGGGACATGAGTTCGAATGAGACATGGTTTCAATATTACCTGCATCACAATTAATGTTTTTGCATACATTATTAGTTTTAGAAGAAAAATCAAAAGACAATTAATTCAAGTCTAGACAGTTATGCATAATTGGGTAAGGTTGATAAAAGAAATAATGATCAAATGTGAAAGAAAAATAACATTGAAACCTTGTAATGTAAGCTATGCTCAAATTTGTAGTTTTACAAAGGAGTAAATTATGTTTTCCATCGGTGTAGTTTGTTAAAATTTACGTTTTTTTTATTAACCTGGATATGCAACCAGCTATGCGAGCCGATTAATCCCAGGACGACTACGCGCTTCGCGGATAGCCCAGAATCACCGCATTTGAACCTCCGTGGCCACAAGGGAAGTTTTTTTACCCCTCCCTGGATTTGAACCTGGGACCTCCCGCTTTTTCATCTCTATGGTTTGTAAGTTTGTTGTTTTTTTCATTTATGAGTCTAAATTTTACCTTTAAGTATGATGGACAAATATAATAAAGAATTGTAAACTACATAAACAAACATAGGAAAAAATTATCAATAATAAGAACAAAAATATAATTGAACCGTAAAACACAAGGATTAAAATTATAATTTTAGAATTTCAAGAACAAAAATAGCAAAATCATCCACAATCACAAGGACGAAAAACGTAGTTTATTCTTTATAAAGAAATTCTGGTAATGAGAAAATTATTATAATTTTCATCAAAACAATAAATATATACATGTTTTTTTCCAAAAAAAAATAACAATAAATGCGTCGTATACTCGTAGGTACGAAAAAACAATTAACTTTCTTTTAAATTGTTGCCTTTATATTTTCGTGAATATGTATTTATTTTTGTAACATAAAATACAAAGGAAATCAGAGTCAAAGTCGATTTATGTACCAATAATTTTAAATGTTTTTTCTACCATTATTTATTGTTATTTCAGGTTTTTAAAAAAAGCATTTTGTCACTTTCCAATGAAAATAATAGTAAATAAATAAACACACCCAAATTTAATTAACATCAATATTGGGACCACCATTATTGGGAATAGAAATGTTAATTTTAATTTAATGTAATATGTAAATTAAGAAAGCAAAATCAAATATAAAAAAATAAAATTAGATAAGAATAAGTATATATTAATCATTAAATATCTTAAATTGTATAAATAAATAACGTTTAGATAGGAATAAGTTATTATTTAAGTCATCAAACATTTAAATACATGTGATGAACCCGATAAATCATTATGAAGCTGTCAATACTTTTCCTTTTTTTCAAAAAAATAAACTTTAAGCTTAAGCATGCAAATATTTTATTATGTTTATGACTTTTATAAATTTGGTGACTTTATATTAAATATTAAAAAACTATAAAACCCTAAATTCAAGTCCAGATGCAAACATTTGAATTTGAAAATAACGTTGTATTTGTAATAACAATATATTATTTATTATTCTTATACGTGGTTTCTTGACGAAATAAATAATGCCATAACTGATATTATTAAAGCATATTAACAATGTTATTTTCATTTAATAATTAGTAGAGTTGTTCACGGACGGGACGACCCGTTAGGCCTGTCCTGTCTAGCCCAGTAAAAAAGTAGGCTTGGACGGCCATTATCGAAAAATGGGTGGACCCGGGCTGACTTCAAAAAATTAATGGACAGGCACGGACGATGCAAAAAAAATATGGGCAGGCTTTCCTGGCTCGTTAATATATTTATAACAATTAACTTTTGTAATTAAAATTTACAAATAAAATTGAGAATTATTGATATTTATCAATTATCACTTAATTATGACTCATCTTAATAACACTCTTTAAAAGTCTAAAAAGTAATAAGATAATTACCTCAATAGTCAATTGATCAATTCCTTATTATCTCATTTAGTAATTTATTTATCAATACTCCATATTTTGCAAAACAATTTTTTTTCTAAATTATATATATATTGTTATGTATTAACATCTAATTTTAAGTTGGAAATATTCTTGTGTATTTTGAATTACATTAACTTGTGATGTTTAATAAGTTTGTTTTCTTATAAATATAAAAAAAAAATTAGATCCGTTTATTTGATGGGTGATGGCAAGTTTTCAAGACCGTAAAAGAGCTTGGATTTGCTATATTTAACCCGTTGGACAAGAAAAATAACTTAGGCCTGACCCGGGCCTGACCTAAGCCCGCAAATGATCACCTCTAATAATTAGTCTAATAAATAATTCACATTCAAAATTGAAAGAAAATTTAATGTAAAGTTTGACAAGTTAAACATGGATGATGATCTTCAAGGGTAAATTACAAATTTAGTTCCATTTTTTTGGTATTACTGTATTTAAGTATCCCTATAATTTAAAATTCTAACATCGTAATTCTGGTTTCAATTTTGTTTTCAATTTGATTCATCATTCAAACGGTTGCTAAAGGAGTGCCATAAAATGCCCCACGTGCCCTCACCTGAGGGGCTATTTGATGATTTTACTCCTTGTTTAAAACTTTTATGCTACAAGCTCAAACTATTTATGTAGAAGTGTTTAAAACATTTATTCAAAAAAAATTCAAACCCCTTGACTGCTAGTTCATCTTCTATGACGAGGGGTTTGTATCCACCAATTTCTCCCGGTCTCATGTGTTCTCCTTTCATTTATTGTTTACAAGCTACATTTGGGTAACAACTCGGTTCATATGTTTGTCAAGTGATAAAGCCATAAAGGCCATCAAAAAGAAGAACAATAGTGCGTATCTGTAACAACACCAACCATTATCTCAACACTTTACAGTATATATCTCCAATAATTTAAAATCAATTTATATACTTCTATATTCTCTTGCGACTTTTTAAGATTTCTTTCTTCTTCTATAATATGATTCTCTAACTTGTTTTTACTATTAACGTTGGTTTGAATATGAATCGATCGGTCTTTATTTTTTTGAGATTTTTGGCTAATCGAAGAAGATTGTACAAATATGGTTGAGAGACATAAATCGCAGAAAACAACCAATCATTGCCTAAAGGAAAGGCAGATGTCGACGACCAAGAAGGAAAGAACGGTTGTAACATGAATCGAGCAAGGAGGAAAGAACAGTTGTAACATCCCAGACAATTGTACTAGATATTGTTCGTTTTGTCCACACGCTTGAATTTACGGTTTTAAAGCGCGTCTAATAGAACTAATATCAAGTCCCTTTTTGTTTCTCTCACTGCTAAAAGGTGTATGTTTAACCACAAGGGTTATAGCGTACTGGTTGAGGCCCTGGGGATGTGATGGAATATCCCATCATGCGTACACAACAATTGTGGTCACTGAATTTATCAGGATTAGTGATTTATTAAACTCATAATTTGTCGGAAGTAGTTCAAACATAACCTAGAATACCCTAAAAAAATATGGGATATTTAATTTTGAATGTTGATTCACAGTGGCCCACATTTGATATTTAATTTAGTCATTGGGTTTTGTGAAATATGGAGCCATGACACGAAAGTTGATGTTGTAAACTTGTAGTTACAAGTTTGTTTAGTCATGATTCCGATTAAAAAAAACACAATTAAATTTGAATTAACATTTCATGAAGCCCAAATTTAAAATCTATTTGGACCACACTTGCTCTATTGGGCCTTCAAATACAACCACCAACTAATAACACTTTTGGGGACGACATTGAAGTTTAAAGGATTACTTTATTTAGATATAAGACTGAATTACATTTGATGTATTCAAATTTTAAATTTGATCCCTAAAATAAACTATTTATATTGGTGATTTTTATTATCATAAAATTCATGGTCTTTCCACTTAACAACATTAATTAGCAATCATTATGAAAGATTAATCGATCTTTGAACAAACTATAAAGACCAAAAGTGTAACCTTCCCTTCAAATGTGATTCAAGAGAAACCATAACCTAGAATAGAAGAGTTTGTCCGAATCATGCTAGTGATGATATCCTTTTTCTTAGAGCGTATTAATTTAAGAATAGTAAATACAAATGATTATATATTGGAATTGGACCTATTATAATTGTAACATCCCAAAATCCAAAACAACAGGTTGACTCAATAACTTTGAATCCAACTTAAAAACATGGCGGAAGTTATTGGTAGCCATAATTTAAGACTTATTAACTCATAAATCTCAATTTCTATTAATGTGGGACGAGTTGTTACAAACTCCCTCACTTAAATTATTTACGTCTTTATCAGGTCTGCCCAAAATCTTTCTTCTTGTTATCAGAGATGTGTGATTCGCTTAACATGTTACAAACACCCCTTTGAAGACTCATCATACCCAATGAGGTTTGTCTCACCATCTCGATAATACAAGAATCAACTCTGATACCATTTATAACACCCCAAAATCCAAAGTAATGGGATGACCAACAACTTTAAATACAACTTAAAACAATGATGTAAGTTAATGGTATAAAAAAATAGTTTATAAATCTCATTTTCTATCCATTTAAGAGGACGAGTTTTTACAATAAACCTGAAAATTAGTTAATTTTCAAATTAAATAATTATTTTATGCATAAGAGAGAAATTGGAATAATTTAAGATGGATTATTGCGTCAATCATTTTCATTGTTCCCCCTCCAATGGCAAGGGATAACTTTGATTCCCCTCTTAACCATTATCCCATATATGCTTTTTATTGCCCATATCTACCCATTATTATAATTATTTATTTAACCTTACAAACACATTCGAACTCTTCCTATATTAATATCATATCTATTTTAATTGAATTCTTATGTTTATATAGAGTTCTGTCATTTTTATTTGATATATACATTTTTTTAATTCCTTTATTTAACAAACGTACTCACAATAGCTATAATTTTATTTTTATAAAACATTGAACCATCCAAATAATTCATATTTATTTTATAAAAAGAGAAATAAAAAACGAATGGGATGAAATATGCTGAGCATGTGAAATGACGCAAGTGATTAGGTTTTGTGGTGTGCTGGTGTTTGAGAATATTCTGGTGTGAAATTAGTTTTTGAGTAAACTACAAATTTGGTCCCTCTAGTTTGTCAGAAATAACACTTTACGTCTTAGTTTCAAAATTAAAAGATGAGTATTACGATTTTAAAAAATATATGAATTTTGTCTCTTTTACCAATGGTATTTAAAAAATTCCATTAAATATATATCATTTTCGTTTTTTTGGTTTTTATCAAATCAAAATCCATTTTATTGGTTGTGTAATTTTTGATTGGGTAAAAGATTAAAAAAACCAATAAAAGGAAGAAAACTTCTCTCATTTACTGCAATTTTTAACCATCATTAGAGAAAAGACCAAATATGTACGTTTTTGTAAACCATGGTTGTCATCTTGTAATTTCCAACTTCAAGGACAAAAGCTATTACATTTGATAAATCACAGGGACCAAATTTGTAGTGTATTCGTATTTTTATTAATTAATTAATTCTGAATAAATAAATAAATAAGGAAAAAAGAATTAATTAGTATAGAATTAGTGGAGAGGTTGGGTGGGTCTTTTGGAATAATGTGGTACATTTTGTTGTTTTAGGAGAGTCGGAAGCCACCAAAACCTTATCCATTTGGTATTTTTGATACCAAACATTATCGCAAACTTGGTGTTAGGATCAGATGGCAAACTAATATTCTATAAAATTGAAATCATCTAATTCAATTATCATTTATGCCATGTTTGACAAACTAGTTGATAAGATAACTGATGACTGATAAGCTAACTCATGATTTATAAGGTAGTTGATAACTGATAAGATAGTTGATGACTGATAAACTAGTTGATTAACAAATCATGTTTTGTAAAAAGTAACTGATAAACATGTAAAATGATCAAAAAATACATTTTGACATATTAGTCACTTATAATATAATTAAAATAAGTATTTTATAAAATAATATATTAAAATAAAACAAGATAGTAAAAAGTAAATAATTAACATGTTTATCTAAAAAAAATTAAATTGATTATCATATATATTATAAATTTTGTATTTGTTAAAATAAAGTTTAAATTTTTTTTACATTAGTTTATGATTTTAAATGACCATTACATATAATATATGAATAACTAGTCAACCACATTAGAATTAATTAGTAATTTTTCATAAATTATAAGTAATAATTCTAAATAATAATTAATTAATATTAATGAATAATTTAAAATTAAAATTAAAATGAATTAATAATTAATACTTAAAATTAATTAATAACATATAAATAATATTAATTAGTATTAATCAATATTAATCAATGACATAATTATCAATAAGTTACTCTCAACTAATTTTTCAATAAGTTAACTTATAAGTAATAAACTAATTTGTCAAACATGTTCTTAATTGAATGAACATATAGTTGGTAGTAATTTTTTTAAATATTATAAAATTCAATATTACTATATGTTTATAGAAAAGGTATATGAACAGAAGAAAAAGTGGCAATAAAACTATAAAAGAAGCACATATTCTGCAAACCATACTTGCCTAAAGTGTCCCAACAAACCTATCTTTCAAGTATTCTCTACTCTTAATTAATAAATATCGAATTTGTGCTTATCCAATTTCATACATTAAATCAAGATCCTGATTTCATTTTCTAATTGTAAATAAATCTATCATTCTTACAAAAAGTTTAGATAAATCATCGATTTTAGACAAAAATAACAACAATATGCGATTTATCTTTTCAAAGTTTGTTAAGAAATCGTTTACTCCTGCAAACTATGCTAACTTTTAATAAAAATGATGTTAGTTTGTAATAAAAATTAAAATAAAACATGATTGGTGAAAAAGTAAAACTCAACGACTATGTATTATACTCTATTAATTTGTTGTATGTGTGAAAACTTAGGCACAACCTTTGATGAATACGTGGAGTTAGCTTAAGTGATTTGGGTCGTTAGAGATTATGTTCAAAGGTCATTGATTCAAGTCTTGTAAGGTCACTGATGATTTTTACTGAATGTTCTTCTAAATTTTTGGGATTAATCGAGGTGTACAACGATGTTTTAAAACCCGGGTTTTTAGCTGATCCGGTGTGGTGACCGGGTCACGGGTCAACTTGGTTTCAATGATTTCCTTGTATTATTTTTTTCATTTTCTTGTGTACATACATATATATAAAACCAATAATTTGATGTCTAGAAATTCAAACATTAAAAATACACAAACAACAAGTTTTACATCAATCTAAATACATTAAAAAAAAACACAAAAACATAAGTTTTTTCATCAATCCAAATATAAAAAAAACATAACCATCAAACCAAATCGACGACCTGGGAAGATATTGGATGAATGAGAATACGATTTAGAGGCTAGGGCTTAAAAAATTATCAGCTTTTGAAAAAAATTAAGTTGAGGTATTGACAAATAGCCAAAACGGGTTTTAAATCCGGTTGACCGGTTCAACCGGTTTTTGTGAAACCCGACCGGGTCACAACGGGCCGTAAATAGTCAAAAACTCGATCTCTTCTCCAGGTCCCGATTCGACCGGCCGGGTCAACCCGGAATTTAAAACACTGGTGCACAAACTAGCACTGCCACCTCACCTGTAGTTAAAGAAACACTGAAAGTTGCAAGGGAGATAGCTTTCTCTTTTAATATCATTGACATTCGATTTAAAATTTTATTTACTACTGAAATAAATAGAAAATATGTTTATTAAAAGATAAAGATATTTATATTTTTGTGGATGAGTTTAATTTGATAAGATGGCTTCTTGAGTTGTTGACTTTTTGTAATCATCTTTTTCGTGTTTTTTCCCTTTTTAAATTAAGACGTTTAACATGTAATAGTTAAGATGTCACCCTTTACTTTTCTAAATGTGACTATTAGTGATCATCAATATTTAATAGAACATAAATAATACAAATACAAGCAGGGGAAGACTTTAACTACTCACTAGAAACTAAAAAGAGTGAAGTTAACTTTTTATATATATATATATATATATATATATATATATAGGGTTAGGTTCAAATGTGAACTCAATTTTGGTTGTGAACGTGAGGATGAATCTCAGCCACACATCTTCGGTTATGGTGGACGCGATCACGGAGGATTGACGCGATTCATGGGAGGGTGGAGATTATAAAAGGAGGGGAACCAGGTCAAAGCCGCCTTTATTGACCAGATAAGTGGCTGAGATTCGTCCTCACGTTCACAACAAAAAATGAGTTCACATTTGAACTTTCCTCTATATATATATATATATATACTAACCTGGAATTAAAGCTTAATATTAACCATAAGTTAACTTTAACTAAATAAAATCACACATAGTCCCTGCTACTCGTTTACCTAATGCTAAGTAAGTGAATGCTTTTTAACTGAACAATTGAGGAGAGTCTTACTTTAAACATGGTGACATGCATCGCTTGATTAGCGTATACAAACATTGAGAAACATTTTTGTAACTGTGGGTTTTCGGGTCAACTTATGTGCATCGACTAATCCCTCGAACGACCACAAACTGTCTGGGTTCATCGCAAGTGAACCTTCGTGGCCATAAAGGTTTTGGTAGTGCATGTGTTCGACACATGTGATATCTCAACTGAACTGCGTAATGTTGGGGTTAAATGTCTCAATTGGACTAATTATGTGCAACGACCTCAATATATATACCAGTTACGGCTATCAAAAGTGAATTGAATTGCGTACAAAGGTACCTTTATAGTACATGTATCAAAGTTGTTCACTTCGTAATGTCCTGCTTGATATTGCTAGCGTCTGAGTACATGATCCCACACACATACTGAGGCCAAGCATACTCTAAACCATTATTAACTAGCCCTTGAACTTAGCTTCCTCTAAAATATACATCTAAATCCTTAACTTTTTTAATTTAAGTTTTAAACCACCAGTCGAGGTATTACAAAAGAATTAAAATATACATATCAAAGTATCAATTATTAGATATATGGGAGCGTATCTTGTCTGAATAAAAAGAATATGGCCGACCATCAGTTTAAGTACATAATGATAATCTCTTAATTATTAAACCTGAATACATCCTTCGAGTTTACTTATCACTTTACTTTTTATTGCAAAATCAGTTGTTTTTCTAATCCATGGTAGTATGATATGCATGAATGAAATGTTACATATAGATTGGATTAGTCAACCCGACTTGTATACACATATAGAGCATGAATAGCATCCAACTGGCTTGTTTTCTTAAGTACATGGTCAACTCCAACATTTCATCGTCACCTCAAACATCTTGTTCATTATATTAATTATTTTAACATATTTTTCTATAGAAAATGTACTGCATTAAACTTAGGTTTTAGTAAAATATTTGTCATAGATTAACAAACAATATTCTAAATGTTGGCCGTTTTTGTAAACACCAATTATTTTATTAGTTATAATTTTGATAAGTTGCAATAGCCGGCAAAAAAATGTCATCAATACTATTCCTCTGATGTTGGAGATTAATTTAAGTAGAAAAGTTGAAAAATAAATGCTTATAGACATGCTTCTTGTCTCTTTTGTGGAAGTTTTTGATTAGGGTGACATAATTTATGTAATTTAGATGATTTGAGAATTTATATTATGATTTAATGAGTTAAAATGAAGATATAAATTTCTCTCTAACACATTTCATAATAAAACTTATACTTTTATACTTTAAATAATATTTGATTTAACTAATGTAAAGATGGTCTATTTTCCCATTATTATTATTTTGTGTGTGAATTGGGTGCAGAAAAGAGAAAGGGGAGAATAAGAGATCTAACCAAAAGATTTCATAGGAATAAAAAAGTGCAAGTAAAGAAGAACCCATCTTAATCACCAAATGCCATCAATCCCCAACCTTTTTGAATGGTACATGGGGAAAGGGAATGGGATAGGATGGATATTTAATATTTTCACATTAGAAAATGAATAAATAGATATACATTTAACCTAAGACAATATAATTAAATAGAATAATAGTGGGTGCTTGCTATTATAAAAAGAAGTTATGTACAAACTACAACTGTTACTGTTACTGTGTGTATATGGGAGTTACAAATGGGTATAATTGTAATTCCATATTCATCTACCTAAATAATTGCTCCCATTTTTCCTTCTTCTATATATCACCACACCACCACTGCCATGCCAGCAAGAAAACAGCTCAATTTGTGGCCCCCCTTTTTATATACCTATTCTTCTAACCTACTTATCACCAACCCATCACAACCACTTAACACCAACCCAATCTAATCTTTTCCTTTCTATTTACATATCACAAGTAACCAAGGTATATATGCCCTATATATCCCCAAATATATATATATATATAATTTGGTGGATTTAAGAATATGATTTGATGAGGCCCAAGTTGTAAAGGTTCCTTCTTACTAAGCTTCCAAGTGACAATAAAACAGCCCCACCAATCCCACCTGTTTGTTGTTCCTCTTTCTCTCCTTTTTCATGATTCGTAGATGGTAATTCCTTTACTCGTAGGTAATCCGAACCGATTCTTTCTCTAACAGAATCTATGATCTTCGAATCTACACGGTATCCAAGGGCATCCGTAACGTAAAAAATGTTTTCGGTCGTACCCTTTTTTGTAGTGATCTCGGCTCGTGTCACGTTTAATGCGTTTTCTCTAAATGTTCGTGTCACTTCGGCTAATAGTCCCGGTTTATCTGCTTTGCAGAGCTCAAGCCTTACACCCTGAATTAATTAATTAAATATTAATTAACAAATTTGAAACTTGATTTAATCGAAGATTATAGAAAAACGAAACTTAAAATGCGTACCTCGGATGCTCGTCTCTCGATAGCAGCTCTCAAGCAAAGAGTCACACGATGCTTTTCGGCTTCTGAACTAATCGGACTTCCATCTGCGTGTCTAATAAAGAATTCCTGAATCATAGAAGAAAAAAAAACATATCTTTAGCAAAATTA
Source organism: Silybum marianum (assembly GCA_036898165.1). Taxonomy (NCBI): domain Eukaryota; kingdom Viridiplantae; phylum Streptophyta; class Magnoliopsida; order Asterales; family Asteraceae; genus Silybum; species Silybum marianum. Next base: position 4,694,057 of record CM072537.1, on the reverse strand, counting down.
ACCAAAAACGGTTAACAAAAACAAATCTTTAGCAAAATTAACCAAAACCCGTTTAAAAAAAACATATTTTTTTGCCAAAATGGTATGAATACGAACCAAATATGCGCCATCTTCTGTGGTGTCGATGGTGGCATGGAAGACGACGTACTGCATATCCGTTAAATTGCAAACGACATCAAACAAAAGCTTGGGTCGATCCTTGCATTGAATGTTTAGAACCGAATACCCTTTCTCTAAGCAATTCTGAACAGATACAGTTGGAGAATATTTGCCACTCGTTTTTATGATTGGACTTCTTTCGTAATCACGGTCAGCAAACATCATCTGGTGAAGTCGTCTTTCGGTGTGTGTGATTGCCATTGAAACAGAAGTTTTCGCACTTCTGATATCGTTATCACCTTTAAGCACGTTCCTTAATCGAGCTTCTATGCTTTCGATTTTCTGAGAATCCCCAATTGGGCATCCTGAATCACAATCTTTTAAGTAAATGAGAGATGCGATTCGGCCATTATGTGTCCATACTTTGGACTCAACCACGTCACACTTGAGGTCAGAAAGAACCGCAAAAACTTCAGATAAAAGGCCAACTCTATCGGTACCAGTTAGCTCAATTGCAGTCATTCCATCGATAGATTTGAATCTTGTGCTTTGTACGGTTCCAAGTGACTATAAACACAATAAGGAAACTTTAAATTAGTCGATGAAATTGGTTCATTAAATGGTTGATGATATGAAAAAACAGAGCAAACCCAGATATCTTTTCAATATCTTGGAAATAACCATCTCTTTTTCCACAAATTAAAACAAATGGAGTAAAAAGACGTTTAAAAGATGATAAAGGGTAAAGCAAATTACGTGTTGAATGCAATCGATGATGCCATCGTCCGTCAATTTGTTGCCATCCAAATTCGTAACATGAAATACTGTAGATAATAATAAAAAAGAAGAAGGTGCAAATGAATAATAAATATACAAAATATTTAAAGATTAATTCAAAAGGAAAAATTCAAGAAGAAAAGAAGAAGTAAAGCTTACCATCCATGTTCCATCTTCCATCAGAAGAAACATAACCTTTTTTAATTAAAAGATTCAAATCTGTAAGAACTTGAACCGCCTCTAGAAGAATACCATCGTTCCTCGCACTATCAATCTAAAAATTATTGGGAAAAAATTAGTTTAATTATGAATTAAAAATTAATTTAACAAGGAAACTGGTCAACTGCTAGAAATAGTAAAAAAAAAACAAGTGGTTTTCTTTTTCAAACTCTCACCATTACGAGGGTTGCGTTTACACAAGCAGCATTGTCGATCATGACCCTGCGATGTACATCAAAAAAGTTGATTAAGACATTTTGAAGACAAAGTATAGCGTGAAAGAAAATTCAAATTTTGAACTCCTAATTATCGACAGGAAAACGAAAGGCTCGTTGAAAAGTCATAGAGCCAATTTTATCTAAACAAACATGGAAGGCTTAGAAAATTCACAAATCAAATTTTATATTATTATTAATCATAATCTTACTAACAAAATTAATTCCTATGGCTTCAAATTTTCAAGTGAATCAGTTAGACTATTTTCCTTCATTTTTAGGGCACCAAACTAGTAATAATTTAGAAAATAAACCGATAATTTTGGGTGAGAGAAGCACCGAAATAGGTGGTAATCAAGTAAGATATCTGTCTCATGAATTGAAACTACTACTCCTAGCTGTTTAATTAGGTTAAGCTTGATATACATGTGATTATGATTAAGATTACGAACAGGTTATACCTAAAAATTAGGGAAGAAACAGAGATGATACTGACCTTGGAGTGTTCATTCGAACGAGAAGCTTCTCAAACTCATCCAAACAAGGTCTCCGATCCATCTGCATCATATTACCTTCTTCTTCTTCTTCTTCTTTCTCTTAGGATTTGAAATAGATGTTGATTTATTGTTTGAAATACGATTTCAACAAAGGAACAGCAGATTTACAGCTAACAGAGCACCGAAAATCGATGAAATTATTGACTGTTGTTATCGAGTAAATCGAAATGAAAGATAAGAGCTGTTAACTTTCTCTCTCTCTAAGGCGTTTGGGGTTGAGCTCGAATTTATATCGTCAGTTTTGATTTGGTTTTAATAAATACTAAAAATATTGTGTGTTAAGCATGGGTAGAAGAGGCACATGGCGTTACACACGCTGACCCGGATCCGATTACCCGTTTTTTTTTTATTTCCTGATTTCTTTCTATGCAAGTCAACTTTCCACGTCTCACTTCCCTTGCCTTCTATGAAAAGCGTGGGAATGGCCCCTCCTTTTTATTTTCTAAAAATTAGGTCTAAAATCCATATCAAGATTTAAAATACAATCACAATTTGTATATTTTATATGTCAAGTTTTTTTTTTTGATTCTTAACTTTTCAGAAGTAAAAATGTTAAAACATTATATATAAATTAACTTTTATTTACTATTTTTTTATTAAACTAGATTTCCAACCTGTTATACGAACCGACTAATCTCATCAGGGGCGGACCTGTAGTGTTGGCTACGGTGGCACGGACCATCGTATTATTTTTCCGACGAAGGGTAAAAAAATTAAGGTTTTTTAAAGGTGCAATCATATCGTTGTGTTGTATGTCACCGTATATATTTTAAAACTACAATATGGACACAAGTTTCCTTGACTGGATTGGTTTGTTAGGTTTTTCCTACACTCAAGATCCAAGTTCAAATCCCATTAGCTTCATTTTTTTAACCTTTTGTTTTTACTTTTAATTTCAAATTTATTATGTTTCTAATAAAAAATTGCAATGAAAGACTTGAACCCAAAACCTCATGTATAAAATCAATAAACAAACCAATAAGTCAATTATGATGTTGTGAAAAATATATCGACATTTTTTTCATATTTAAATGGTGCAACCGTTTAAAAAAAATCTCGGTTCGTCCCTGATTCTCATGGCAACTACCTACTTCGCGGGCAATCCAGAGTAGGGGTGAGCATTTGACCCACAAGAACCGGCCCGAACCAGGACCGGAAACGGCACCGGTATAGTCCAATCGGTCCGGTTTTCGGTTCTTCAAATCCTTCATACTCGGTTTCGGTTCCAAACCGGGTTCGGTGCCAATTTTTCGGGTAATTAACCGAAACCGGCCCGGAATTTTAAATGAGTATCTAATTCTAATTTAATTAATTTATTATGTTTTCTAATATCTCAAAATAACCTTTCAAAATTTAACAAACATATCTTTTGTAACATAACCATATAAATAACCTATCGTTCATTTATTAATCATTACTGTGTCATAACATAACCATATAAAAAAAAAAAAAAATCCCAATTTTTTATCCAGGATGACAATTGTCTTACGTCATTATACAAAGAGAACAATCAATTAAATTTTTTAATGTAAATCAAGATTTCAATTTTATCGTACACACGATGCAAAGGAAGGGGGTTGTATTGGTAATTGTGATGGTATTTTGTTGGTGGAGGTAATAAAAGTATGAAGTTTGTTGATCAAACAACTCATATATATAGAGAGAGAGAGAGAGATTTTAAATGTATTGATCTACAGCAAAAAAATCATAAAAAATATTAGTCATATAATATTTATGATATAAATTGAAAGATTTAAAGTGATTTATGTTTTTAAGAACTAAATTTTAGGGTTGTCCATTTGGATATTGTTAATTCATAATTGAAATAATGAGTTCTAATATAAAGCGGTTCCAACCGGGTTTTTGACCAGAAAACCAGGACCGGAACCAGTATTACCTATACGGTTCGGTTATCAGTTATAATAATATCGCATTTCCGATTCCGGTTCCAAACCGATTCGGTCCAAATACTCACCCCTAATTCAGAGTCGTTACATTTAAACCTTTGTGACCATAAGAGAATTTTGTTTTTTTTTTGGATTCGTATACGAGACCTTCAATGGTTAAGGCTATCTGAAAGGCCGGAGTCTATGATCAAACTTGATATCTATTTAATATTGGTTACGTCATTTTGCCAACAAAAGATAAACTCCTAATTTATGAAAATTGAAATGGCGTGGTTTACAAGTCATTTCTAAAATAATTTTAAATTTGTAAGTATTTTATTTATTTATTTTACCCCAATATTTACCATCGATCACTAATTACAAGGAAGAAGAATTGGCGACCGAAATAATGACGGCAGGACGGCCCACACCGCCACAATGCCTTTTTGATTGTCTAACATTTACGCCGGTTTTTATTTTGTATTCATGCTCAGGAACAACACTCACATGCTCTTTGCATTAGCTTTTATTATTATTATTATTATTATTATTATGTGCCTCCATTTTTATTTTATTTCTTGTAGTAATTTTATATTTTACTCTAATATGGGACAACATTTCTCTTTAATTATAGTCAAGTTCTAACAAAGAGTCCAAACTCAAATCAACTGGGTACCACCTTTGTGGTTCAGTTTCAGTTTTTTTTTTGAAGTCGTTAGAAATTTATTTGCTTCTTTACTTTATTTGAAGGAATAGGAACTTTCGTGTCGTTACAGGTGATAATTTCAACAATAATCTTCTTGACGAAATTCAATTTCAGTCATTCGATTGAATATCTTTAAGATGCGAGTCTTTCTATAAAACTTAAAATTCTTATATTGCTACATCAATGTTGCTACGATCTAGCCCTTTTTATTTGTTTGGTCACTATTCTGTTACAGGGTTGTTGATGTTTATTTGTTAGTTTTTTTTTTCTTTTGGATTCTTGGTTTTTCTGCACCTTGAATGACTCTTTCCTTTAATTTAATCGCTTTTCAAAAATCTATTAAATCGTATAAAATTAATAATGTAGATGCAACCTCATTCTAAACATCCGTTTGTTATGAAAAGAAAAATAAATGTATTAAACTATTAATAAATGCTATTATATTTTGTACCATAAAAAGAAAAGGAGATCTATTAAAGTTATTCCTATTTCCATTTCTTTGCTTAAGAATTTTCTAATTAAAAATAGTATTTTATATTTCTTAATTTTGCATGTTTTGCTTAGTTTTTAAATTTGGAATATGAGTAGTGGTATCAAGCATAGAGGTTTCTAGAATCATAAATCGCATTAGCTAGCACAAAACGTGAGTAATTTCAGCCATGAAGGAATTTAATTACGCGTAAAGCATATTATAGGATCAATGGAAGTCCATAGTGAATCAAAATTTCTATTCACAATAATTAAATGCATTTAAAAGTTAATGTATTCTAGTGGCAAACCTATAAAATCCCCAACAGGTCATGTATAACTGCTCAACTAATTTTTGTAAATAGATTTTTTTTTATCATGACAAATGCATTTGTTAAATTTTGAATTGTGCTTCATGATATTAGAAGATGCAATAAAGTTCAACAAAAGAATTGATTTTTTTTTCGAAATTAACCAAAAACTTAAAAATCTTTCAAATTAACCAGGAAACTAAAAATAATCTTTTTGAACGATGGAATTCACAAAAAACACATCAGACAGCTTTGTGGGTTATTTGATTCACCTTAAAGTAGCATTTGGGGCGCATACATGGTTGAATGTGACTGGACAGAACTGGATTGGACTGGACCGAAAACAGGACTGGACAGAGCAAGTGTCTGTCTGGCGTTTGGTACGACTAGGATTGGACAGAACGGAACTAGACAAATTGCGCCAAAAAGTCATTGGATGGTCATTGTGGAGGTGGTAGAGGTGGTTGTTGTAGTTGAGGAGGAAGTGGAGGTGGACGACGGTGACTACCTATTGTGGCGGTGGCCGCGACTAGCAATGATGACCACTAAAACAAATATCATATAAAGGTTACATATCAAACGAGAGTTAATTAGTAATATTTTAATTTATTTCTCATTTCTATCTCATCTTGTTCCACCTGTTTCGTTATAACAAGAATTTTTTTTGTCCCATGTTGTCCTACCTTGTCCTAGTTAATGTTGCACCAAACGTATGACAATGAGTTTTGTTCCGTCATGTCCAGTCTTGTCCCATGTACCAATCGCAGCCTGAATGTGCATTAGCTCGGCAAAACTCTTGGCTTTGCTATTGATTGCATCCAAAAACACGATGGTTTATTATCTGACTGTTCAAATTGTGTAAGATGATATTTTATATAACAATAATAAGGTAAGATATATGGAAAACGTACAAATCATAGTTGTGGTTATCAAATGAACTGGATGACTATGCCAAAATACAAACATGTCCCAGATTCGATCTAGGCGGCCCCAGCCTCAACTGCTGAGCCAAATAAAAATGTCATCTCACGTTGTTATCCTTGAGGACAGGTTCCGTGTGAAAGCAGTTAAGATTATCGGTATTCTATCTTTTCACGCAAATATTTAAACTAGTCCCACAAGTTTACCTTACTAAACTAACTACGGAGTTTTCACAATTGGAGATGCATTCATTACTTCTAACTTTTCTCTAAGATAAGAATTACAATGATGTATCATTTACGTTTTGCCTAACTTATTTTTTTCACATGTTTATTTAACAATATAAACAAAGACCTCAAATATTTTTCCTTTAAAAAATCGTCAATATCTGGATCGATTTATGTGAATCTCAACTAATTTTATATGTACCTAAATTTATCAGTCAAACAAAACATATATCTCAGTTGTCTTAAAAGTAAACTGATGATATTAAAAGAAAATCAAGATCTTAATAGTTGAGTAAAACCAAGCTCCTAATAGTTGAGCAAAATCAAAAAACTTCACCTATGATATGTTAAAAGCAAAACCAAAACCCTAATAGTTGAGCTACCTCTAAGATTAACTTATCTTTACATCCTCCAGGTTTTGTATCATTATTACCACTAACTTTTGAACCAACTCGATTTTTTCCTTCCTTTTAAGATTAATCTATATGTTAATTAATATTCTTTTTGTCCGAAAATAAAGGTTTATAATGATAATGGCACACAAATTTAGAAAATATGTAATTATTTACACTTTTTAAATAACCATAATAAACTTTTACCCTCAATAATAGATTAAAAACTTTATCATCTTATAATTAAGAATAGAACGAGAAAATAGAAATTAGTTTTGAAAAAAAAGACACTTGCTTTTGGATAAAGTAAAAATATAAATGTGATTAATTTTAAAATGAATGAAACTATCATTGTAACTAGGGGTGGTAATTCTCGACACAAAACGAAACACGACACGAACCCGATACGAAAATAAACGGGTTATGGTTGAAGTTTCTGACCCGCCAACCCGTCGAATAAATGGGTCGTATTCGGGTTGACCTAAACGGGTCGCGGGTTAACCGCCAAAAAAAATTTTAATTTTTTTTTTGTATTTTGCTTAAAAGTCTCAAATGGATTTTTTGAAGTTGGTTGTGTTTGGACTTTTTATTTGTTTGAGTTTGGTAGGTTTTGGACATTTTATTTGTTTGAAATTGAATGTTTGAATTTGGTTATATTATTAGATGATTTTGCATGTGTTTGGACTTTTTATTTGTTTGGAACTTGTGTTTGGAATTGGACTTTTTGTTTAAATTTTGATGTTTGAATTTGATTGCATTATTAGGTGAGCTGCCAACCCGTTTACAACCCGTCAACCCGAGCGTGTGCGGGTTAGGGTTGCATATCTCGACACGATTAGCTAAACGGGTCGTGTCTGGGTTGACCCCCTTGACCCGCCAACCTGCAACCCGCCAACCCGAATACGACCTGATTGCCACCCCTAATTATAACTTGTAAGAATGGGAAAAAGATATAAACAATTCATAATTTTTTGAATTTATTTTATTTTAGTTGTATTCCAAATGTTTGATTATTAGGTTTAAAAAACAAAAAAAATCGTACACACCCTATTAAGAGGTATCGTTAACAGTCACCCTTAAAACATATTAAATAACACTACTATACATTGTTTCAACTAAAAGAAAGGGATTAATTTTCCGTACAATTAGAAGTTGATTGGGTAGTGGACGACAACTTCTTAGGCATAACTTAACGAATTACATGATCATGGGAGAACACTTCCCTATTCCCCAATATTTAATATTAACCATTTTAATTATTAAAGACTATATATAGATTGATAGATAAAGGTGTGATTCCACGTTCTTTATAATATTAGTATAAAACAAAATTGATATTTAAATAAATTCAAGTAATTATTGTTTTTAAAATATTTTTATTATATAATCAATCAATTTACTTACTAGATATTTTTATTAATACAGTACCACAATTAAATTTATAGTATACCTGAAATATCTAAAAGTCGATAAAATAATTTATAAAACACCAAAAATATCTAAACGTTATTAAAATACTTTATAAAACGTCTAAAATATTTGAATGTCTTTTAAATATTTTGTTGAACATAAATTTATAGGTTTATAGAACGTCTTAAAAACGTTATGATAGGTTTATAGAACGAATCCAAATGTTTAACATGTTTTTTTAAAACAATTTTTATAATAAAATTTTCTACTATCTATTTTTATAAGACATTTTTCATAAATTATGTATAGACCCGTATTTTTATAAAAATTTTACATGACACTTTTTATGTCGTATAAATATAGTTAATAAGACATCCTATTTTAAAAACATCTTAAAAGTCTTGTTAAAACATTTAAAAACATCTTATATAGTTATTGTAACATTTTTTGATACAACATCTTTTTGTTTGTTTTTACAAATTCAACTCTTAAAAGATATTATATATTTTAGACGTTTTATAAAACCAAATTTTTTAGTTGATACTAACTTTTTCTGTAAATGCAAACAAATATTGTAAAAATTAATTTTTTTTGATGATATTGGAAACTGCTGACAGTCTGACAAGTTGAATTTTATTGTTGTTAAAGAAAGATGATATTTGTTAAAAAGATCTACTGTTTTTATATAATCTTTTTATGTGTTTATATACATTTTAAAAAGTAAAATTAAGAAAGATAAACCGAAAGATAAGTAATCACGTGAGCACTAAAAGGGGCAAGGGTCATGCACCGAACTTCCACTTTAATGAGGTATGAAATGTGTGGGTCCCATCCCATACATCACATGCAAACCCATCGTAGAACACGTCCCGGTGTGATTCTTCCCGCTGTCTTTCTCTGCCAAAGATTTCCTCTGACGTTGCATTATCTACGAACGACCAAGACTATCCCATTCCCACCCCCACTATTCCTCCATCTTCTTGCCACTTGGAATATTATCTTTTTTCTTTTCTTTTTAACATCTTTTTTTTTGTCTCTATTTCAATATTTTCTTGTTCAAAAAGTCGTGTTTGAGCCCAAAAAAAGAGTCATTAGGGATGGTGATTTGCCCCATTCCGTTGGAGAATCCAGTTCACTCAATCCATTTTAGGGTTGGGGATTTTTGTAAAATGCATACTGGGGTCAGGGATCCCCTACATATTGAAAATTGGGACTGGGTAAAGTAATGTATTCTCCAACCTGTCTCGTATCTGGATTTATATATTAACTAAAAATATATATTTTAAACCAATTTTTACCTTTTTTTAAATATTTATTGTTGATTCTGGGATTGACCTGGGATAAGTGCAATAAATACCGGGGATGAAATTGGATTCCCCATACCTACCAGGGATGAGATAGTGAAACCGGGATCGGGGACGTGGATCGTATTCACCGTCCAATCCTGCCCCGTTGTCATTCCTAGAAGTCACATTAATTCGTGATTTCTCATGGGCTAATATGCGTTTTTTAATGTCATGTATTTTTCAGTCAACTACAAATTTGGTCCTAGTGATATGTTGGAAATAACAGTTTTCATCACTGCAATTTTGAAATTACAAGAAGATCATTATGATTTGAAAAATGTCCGAACTTGACCTCTTTCTAAAGGCCTTCTGTTGAATAAGGGACCTTTTTGTCCTTTTTTTGATTTTTTGTATTTAACCCAGTCAAAAGGGATTTTGTGATTTTGGTCTTCGTGATTTTTGTTTCGTTAAAATACAACAAAAGAAATGAAAATGTCTCTCGTTTAACAAAACTTTTTAAAGGATACTAGAGTGAGGGATCAAATCCAAAAGTTTTACGAACCACGATGGTCATCTTGTAATTTCCAAACTTTAAGGTTAAAAAATGTTATTTTTGACAAACAACAAGGATCAAATTTGTGGTTTATTCTATATTTCTTTAATTTTTTAATATAACATAATTTTTAAGTTGTTTAATATCATTAATGTATGGGAATAAATAGACAACACGTCTATATATGATATACATACTTGTAATAATTCACACTTAGAAATTTGTCATGGTGTCACAATGACTTCTAAGGTCATAGGTTTGACCTCACCATCACGTCACATCTCACGCCATTTAAAATCTTACTTCTTAAAAATTCAAAAATTGTTTTTCCTCTTCGAAATAAAAACAAAAATACGTGCTTTAATGGTAGAGACAAAAAGGTTATCAGGGCATACAAACTACCATGACTTCAAAGACTAAATATGTTGCATTAGGTAGTTATACTTTACAATTGCATATGAGATTGTCTTACAAAATATGGTAATATTTAGCAACACATGTTATTAGGTTAAGAAATGATACCAAATCTTATCGACAAGAATTATCTGGTCATTAATATTGAGCTGGTATGAGATAAGTGAACTAATCTTGACGTCATTTACAAAACAATACTATTTGTTCAAACTACCTTATCAATATTGGATTTTTCAGAACAAACTACAATAATCAAGTTGACAAATCACGAGTTCATGTTATATCCTTCAAATGTTAATGTATTTTCTTTGACACCAGTTTGTCAACCATTATTAATGCTTTATAGTTCTATAAAGTGTCTTCAATTTACAAATTATTGAAAAATACATTAATAATGAACTTAAATAAAGACTGTTGGCGTCTGCAACGGTTTAGATGGTATGAAACTTAAGGTTTTTTAACACCTGTAGAATAAATAATTTAGTCTAACGTAATTAATACTGAACACTATTAATAATATGAATAGTTTTTAATAAGTTTTATTAACTTTAAGAAAAATATGTCCTAAATATTTTTGTAATCAAAACTTTAAACAAAATGTTGTCTTATTAAAATAAATATATATTTAATATATAAAAGTAGTTTTAGAAAAGAAAAACTCTCTAAATAAACATTGACGGTAAAGGAGGGCGGTTAATGTTAAACAGAATAATTCCCGCGAAAAACGACTGTGGGGTCCATTTAGACAGTAGTGGATGACAGCTCAGATACATTGTGCAACTTTTTACATCTTTATTTTTTTTTTACCTCAAATTGCCGGAGAAACATTGGGAACACAGCCATAAATGGCGTGGTGTTTTCTTTTTCTTTGACCTACCGGTTGTTCGTTGGCGGCAAACTCGAAAACTGGAAGTGGAAACTGACGTCTACATTTTTTTAAAAATCTTCGTCTCCATCCAACTATGCTCATTGGTTACATTACATTTACATACCACACCTATTATATACAACAAAATAGATACACGCAGTTTTTTTTTATAATTATTTATAGATAAATACAATATTTCTATAAGACTATGTCATTTGTAGGGGTGCCATTAGCAACATCTAGGGGTATCATTAGCCCTTTTTTTTGTTAATTATAGGTGTCTAACGGGTTGTTTACCAACTCTTACCCAGGTAAAGGTTTACCAAGTCATTTTATCTTACTGGATGAATATGGTAAAAACCAATAATCTTATCCGATAAGAGACAGACAAGAACCAAGAGTCTTATCCGGTAAGTAAGGGCGACGATTATTACCATGGTAAGTATTTACCAGGTAAATTGTTGTATACGATGTCTTATTTTGAACTAAAATCTTACCCGATAAGTAATGATGATGTTAAATTTTACAGGTAAGCGTCGGTTATGTGTTTGGGAAACGGCCCCTAAGTTAACTTACACGCGCCTCCATTAATCTCAGGGGCCATGGACGGGCTCATAGAAGGACATACGGTGGCACGGGCCATCATATTATCTTTCTGCCGAAAGTTTAATTTTTTTCCGTTTATTAAAGATGTAACCATATCGTTTTACAAGTCCGATCTTTAGAGTGTTAAATGTGTGGTTTTTAACGTAGCCTCTGGAATTTTGGGACCTAATTTTACACCTTATCTCGCATCTGTAATTTGTCTATATGTACCTTTGTTATCTCATTTTGCAATGTAATAGAAAGTTTTAGGTGTAGCAGAATCTCCAAAGAGATTGGAACCTCCTGTCGTTTTAGAAGGTGTCGTCATATGATATTCAAAAGTTCAAGAAGATAAAATCGTACCTCGTAATCAACGAAAATTTTCTTCTTGAAATCAACTAGAAAACCGAAAAAGCCTCTCAAAATCGATTAACTAAAAAGTTCATCAAAATCAAGCAAAAAACTTAAAAAATCTCTCAAAAAGGTGAAATTAGACTAAAAACACATCAGACAATATTGAACATTGGTAAAAACATGAAGACACGTCGATAAAATCGTGCTTTTTGTAATTATTTTTTGTCTATATTATATGGTGTCACCTTATAAAAAATTTCGGAGTCATCCCTGCCAGGGGCCTTGGAGAACAGTCATAATTTTTTTCAATTACTTTGCAAGATTTGAATCGATGACGTATGAGGATAATCTCCAAAGGCCCAAACATTATTAACAATTGAGCTAACCCCATGGTTAAGTATTGTTGGAATTTGTTTAGTAAAAGGCATCTTGTCCCAAATAGGAGTTAAAATGGGATTAAAGGTCATTTAATAAAGTCTAAGGAGTGTTTGGTTCACAAAAGGGAATTTGAATCCATTAAAGAAATTTGACGTTAAAAAAATTGGAATGAAATTTGACCACGTATTTTGTTTGATGGAATTCAATTCCTTCACTTATGCCAAGGAATTGACGAATTCTTTAACTTGAGGAATCCATTGGAATTGAAAGGATTCCATCTGTTTAATTATGTGAACCAAACATAATAAAAGAATTTGGACAATAAATTTGGCCATTCCAATTCCATGAACCAAACAACCATAAGGCTTGGGTTATTTTTGAATGGTTTAAAGACTTAGGTTTGTCGGTGTGTTGATCGGACCTTGCAAATGACATATATGTCTTAAATGTTAGAGATAAGGCCTTGTGCCTTGGTGCTGTTGTCTCTTACGCTGTGTTCTCGAAACTCATTTAATGAAGGAAAGGAAAGGAAAGCGAGGGAAAGCGGAGGAAAGTAAAAAAAAACTCGTGTTCTCGAAACTTTTTTAGAAGGAAAAAGAAAGGAAAAATAGGGAAAATAAAGCTTACTTTCCTTCCAAACTTTCCTCCCAAATGTGGGAGGAAAGTGAAGGAAAGGAAAGGAAAGAAATTAAAATAGTTTAAAAAATTAATAAAATTACAAAACTATCCAATCTTTCATCCTAAATTATATTATTTTTAAGGGCATATTAGTAAAAATGACATTTTTCCATTATTTTCTATCCTTTTCAAGAACATGAAAATTATTTTATTTCCTTTCCCTTCCTTTCTTTTCCATCCCTTTCTTTCCTTTTTCTTTCTCTCCAAATTCGAGAACACAGTGTTAGATTATGTTCTTTTAGTCATGTATGATGCGATTTTAACTTAACTTTGTTAGTTCCTATTTAACTAATTGCTTAAACTTCCATCCAATTGATTGTAGCTTGTTTATGCATTGGTTGGGTATTTATGGTTCATGTTAGCCAATCACAACCTTAAGAAATTAGTGTATATGATTATCATAGTTTTTAATGACCGGATGTAACAATTGGTTTATTTTCAACCAGGTGAGATGAACTGCTTTTTTTTATTGTCGATGTTAGGTTTGTGTCTTGAATACGAGTTTCAACTTTAAAATAGTGAATTCTTTTGTGAGAGAGTTCCTAGAAAAGGTAGTTTTGAAATTTTAAATTTTCTTCTTTTCACCATCCAATAATAATACTTTCATCACTTGTAATGTTTTCTTAATCAATTTTTAATCAACTAGAATATATTAATATACTTGTATAAAAATATTGATTGTTTATAAATAAATTGACAATTTAACAGATATAAAATGTAAGTATAGCAAAAAAAAAAACAGCGAAATTAACAATGTTTTTAAATTTATGTAAAAAAAACATTGAAGATAAAAATGATGGTTGATTAGAAATGAAAATAGTATAAACAATAGGGAAAACAAAGTTGGTGATGGGAAGAATGATAATTGATAAGAGTGGAAAGCGTAAGGAGCAGGCAACGCCTGCTGGGACTAGCTTAACTCACAAGCCAATCGGGTCCCTTCTCCTTTTCCCTATTTTTTTACAAACTTTTTTGCATCCTCTACTAGTCTACTTTTCTAACAAAAATAAATTGCTTATTTAATAGAAAACACAAAAAAGTGTGAAAACATTATAGATAATCAAAAGTTCAAATCTTTCATAGAGAAGAAGCTTTTTGTACCAATAATAAAAAGTTGGTTTTAAAACCATAAGGATTGTGTCTTAATGGTTTGAGCAATTGAGCTCCAAAGGTTATAAGTATCAGAATTCAGAAGGTCCCAAATTCGAATCCTGGGAGGATTAAAATCCCTTGTATCCACGGAGATTCAAATGCGGTGACTGTGGGCTACTTGCAAATCGGGTAGTTGTCCTGAGATTAGTCGACTCCCATAACGGGTTGAATATTCAGGTTAATAAAAAAAAGTTGGTTTTAGAGAATCTCCAACAAGTTTTTTATAGTCTCTTTAAAATAAATAATTAAAAGTTAAAATTTGTAAGAAGAAGTAAATTCAACTCCAAGAGAATATCTATTTTAGCGGTTTTAACATAAATTATAGTATAAAAAATTTGTCTTTAATTTATCATCCTTATACAATTTTAAAATTAAAATTTATGTAAAATAATAAATCAATCAATCTCATTGGTAGGATTGGACAATTCTCTTTGTCTCAACATCAAATTTTAAAGAATTTCTAAGTTTGGAGTTTTTTTTCTTCATGTTTTCTTTATTTCAAAAAAACATTATAGATTGGAGCATTATAGAGAACAAAAAGTTGATTTTTATCTATTTTAAATGATCAATGAGAAATGTTCATTTAATTTGAAAAGATGGACATGATTTAACAATAAAAAGTGCAAAAAGAAGGTTCTTATAATAACCTCCATTGAAAATGCTCTTAATAACTTTAACAAAAATGCCAAACATAAATGGTTATTATAGCACTGATCACCTTGAGTATGAAAAAAGAAGAATGCTTCACTCTCTCAGTATTTTGACAAGAGAAGATCCGCTGAGTTGATTGAGTTGTCCTCTTAAAAGAAGAGACTTTTAAAATAAAGAAATTTAATACTTTTTTCCTTCGCTACAAAACCTTATTTAAAATGAAAGAGATATTAAAGGGATGATAAAATCTCTAAAACTAGAGAATTTTTTAAAATTTTATTGTGAAAAGAAAAAGAAATATATCTTTTTTACATTTTCACCAAAGCAATGAATATATCTTTATTTTTACTTTTTTTATTTTATATAAACTAATGCATTAACAAACTAAAAAAACAAAAACAAAACAAGATCATCAAAAGGGAGCATGTGAAGAACATGACCACCTAAAGTGGATTTTTATGATCCAATCAAGAATCAAGCTTATTTAAACGTCCGCGCCTCTTACTCAGAGAAAGACGATCAAACGATTCCCAATCATGGTCCTGGCGGATCAGATCCCAAGGGATGGAACGGCAGAGTCCTTTGGTGCCCCCCCTCCCCCGTCTGGATTTGGTCCCTTTCTCTAACGGCCCTTAATGAAGTTGCGTTAAATAGCAAAATTTTTGTCGTTTTATCTATTTATGTTTTGTCTTTTTAACCAATCAAAGTCGATTTTATAATTTTGGTCCTTGTGGTTTTTATTGGTTAAAATGATGAAATATCAATAAGATGATGAAAATCTTCTCATTTAACAATTTTTATTTACAACCATCAGAGGAAGTGATCAAATACAAACGTTTTTTTTAAATATGATGGTTTTTGTAATGTTTTTATCGACAAACCACAAAAAATAAATTTATAGTTTATTCTTATTTATATCATTGAGATTTCAACTCTCAAAAATCAACTCCAGAGAGTAGATACAAAATCATAGACAATAATTCAATAAGGTGTTGCAATAATAATTCGATGGTAATAAATATATGATGTCAAAATTAAATTAAATTGTCATTAAACTAAGTTGTGGTGGACTCTGATTGGTTAGTCGGTGAATTTTAATGTTGAAATTATTGGTTATAGTTGCCTCTCTCACCTCATCCATTTTTGTGCCCTTTTCATGATTAAATTGGTTTTTGACACGTATTTTACGTTATTATATTATTTTAGAAAAGATCAAGCATTGTGTTACCATTTGTTTAAGGAAAAATTATTATTATAATAATTTGAGAAAATTGTATAATCAAAATATTCAAAATCTTTCCTAACTTACCAAAATGATTAAAATTTTCAGAAAAACATTTGTTATCATACAAAATTAAAAGTGATTTCATATCATACACACATGTAAATACGAAATGGAAAAAAAAGATACAGATTGAACAATTGCATTTCGAATGAAAATTTTGGTATGTGAAATCCATTTCGTATGGAAATGATAATTGCGTTTCGTATGAAATCCAATATGTAACACACATCATTTTGTATCTATCTAACACACATATACGAAATCATGGGGGAGTGGGGGTGATCCACCAAATACGAAATCGAGTTACATACATACAAAATGGAATTCACAAATTATTAATTTATATTTTTTAATCCCATAGTTAGTTAATTAATTTATTTTACGTCTCTTCTTTTTTAATTTTTTCGTCTTACACTCTTATTATATTAACATATATAATCGTATATCAATAAAATACATTCAAAAAATACGTTTTTATTTTAACAAATTATATCATTATAATCGTCTTGTCAATACCTTCGAAATGATTTGTAAAAAGAAAGGGAGGTAAAATAAATTAATTAACTAATTATAGGGATAAAAAATATAAATTAATAATTTGTGAATTCCATTTTGTATGTGATGTAACTGATTTCGTATTTGGTGGATCACCCCCACTCCCCACTTGATTTTGCATGTGTGTTATAAATACAAAATGATGTGTATGTTACATATTGGATTTCATACGAAATGCAATTATCATTTCAATACGAAATGGATTTCACATACCAAAACTTTTATACGAAATGCAATTATCCATTTCGCATCTTTTTTTTCATTTCGTATTTGCATGTGTGTATGATACGAAATCACTTTTGATTTCGTATGATACTAAATGTTTTCCTGAAAATTTTGGTCATTTTAGTAAGTTGAGAGAAATTTTGGATATTTTGAGTATACGATTTTCTCAAATGATTATAATAATAAATTTTCCTTTGTTTAATTACTAAAAAGCTGTAAATAAAAAAGAATTAAACTTTTTTTTATATATAATTTCCAAATATCATAAAGAATATCTTAATAAAAATTGTTAATTTTCGTTTCTTTAATTTGATATTGACCATGCTATGATAAAAAAATTCTAATGAGTTAGAAGAGTTTTGTGATTCAACGAACATTCTATATTGTATATTTGTATGATAAAATAAAAAAATGGAGAAAAAATTGTATGAAAATATTTAAATTTAAAGAAATGTCTAAACTTTATATAGAAGAGATAAATAGTAAAAATAATGTTTAGGAGAATAAATAATATTTTATTACTATTTGAACATTTTGATATTATAGTTAATCACTTAATCTCATAATTATTAATAATATAGTAGTTGTTGGAGTTGAAATTATTTATTTTAGAGATTTTGAAGCTTAATATTCTATTTTACAAAAATTATAGCATAGTTTTGGAAGATGTTCAACATAAACATAATATTATGTCAATATTGTAATTATGATATATTGAAAAGCTTTTGTGTACATATCTATCATATTTTTTTATAAATAATTCATGATGTTGTTAAGGTTATACTGTACTCATGCATTACAAGTATGTATCTTAATAAACAAAAGGACTATACAACTGATGTACAAAATTCAAACCTATACACTAAATTTACAATTTCTTAAATATATTTTTCATAGTGTTGCTTATAGTTACAAAATAGCATAAACAACCAATTAATGTCGGTAGCATTTAGCCCCACAAGGATAATGATTTTGCTTGGATGTGAAACCGACATAGATCTCATCATAGTAACAGAACCAACGTATGTATTTTGCCATTTTGGATATCCAAAACATGTGGTTGTTGCTTAATGAATGATTTTGACAATAGAACTAGAATAAGATAACATTTGAGAGCCATTAACCAAAAACAACATTAAATTATTCGACCATTATCTTTAATATGTATATTAGACCTTAAAAACTATCTTATTTTTTATTTCATCAAGTATTTCCATAATTTGCTTATTGAAAAAACCATTTTTTTTCTTTCTGTTTTTTAAACTGTAAAAATAAAAAGTGTTATTTTTAACAAACCATAAAAACCAAATTTGTAATGGGCTAAAATTGGACCATCACCACCATGGGCTAAATTGGACCAAACAAGGTACATGTCAATGGCGTAGTGATTATTAGTCTTGGAGATGGCCAAAAAAGGTCCTGGATCGGGTCCAAGGGTTTTTTTTATAAGTATATAAAAAATCTTGTTCGATGAATTTTTTTAATAATATTTTACTGAAATACATTTTAAAATCTTTAATTACACGATTCAAATACCTTATAAATATCTTTTTTTACAAAAAAATATCGTACATATTTTTACAATCACGGTTTTTAAAATCTAGAATTAGAAAACTTAAAAAAACTCGAAATACTTTCAAAAGATTTTGGAAAAAATTAAAATAAAGTTAAAATTTTTGGTAAAAAAAGTTAAAAATCTTATCAAAGTCTCGAAAAACTTGATATATAATTTATATAAACTTATTTTAAAAAAGACCGAGCCTATTTATAGTTGTTCCCGGTCACATAACTTGTTCTAGGCCGGTCCTTGAGTTTTTAAAAAAAGCCTATAACTGGTTACGGACCGTTGAGCCGATCCCGCTCACATACCTTGTTCTAGGCCGGGCCTTGAGTTTTTGAAAAAAACTATAACTGGTTACGAACCGTTGAGCCGATCCCGGTCACATAACTTGTTCTAGGCCCGGGACTTGAGTTTTTGAAAAAAACTATAACTGGTTACACACCGTTGAGCCGTTCCCTATCCCGGTTTTATGGCAATCTTGAACCGGGACGAACCCATTTTTTCACCATCTCTAATTAGTGTTCAAGTATTTGGGCCTAATTTGTTAGAAATATGAGGCCCAAGTTACCTCCAACGACGTCGTTCTTGGATCATCTTTCTTCTTCCCTTGTTACCGAAAGTGGTCAGACAAGATCCCTTCTTTCTTACCCAAAAAGAAGTTGAGTTTTTTCTCAGGGGCAACAATGGCTTCTCACACACTCTTTTCCTTTGCAACTACTTCCACCCGATGTTGCCATCATGATTCCATTAAACCCGACCCGTTTTCTCAAAATCTCCAAATACGTACTCACAAGCTACAAAGTCAATGGTTAGCCATTACCAAGCTCCCTCTTCAATCCTCCAATCTTCAACCCTGTTTACCCAAGACCCGACCCATCGCAGCCACTGTTACATTCAGTCTCCCAACTGCGTAAGTTCTTCTTTGTTTAATTTCAATTGCATGAATCTAAGATTGAATTATTCAATTTGGGATGTGGGTGTTCGAAATCAAGTTGGGTTTTTTTTTGTTATTGCAGGAATTCGGAGAGGGTTAATTCAATTGAAAATGGTCCCAAGTGAGTTTTTATCTTGGAATTGTTGTTGTAATTTTTGATTGGAAAATGTAGGGTTTGTAATGAATGAATTGGGATTGAATTTTGATTATTTTAGCTGGTCGTTGAAAGGAATAAAGTCGTTTGCGATGGGTGAATTGGAGGCCAGGAAGCTCAAGTTTTCAACTACTGGTACTGAAGCTATTCTCATGGGAATTTTGGTCGAAGGTTAGTGCCAGTTCTTTTTAGATTTGTGTTTTTTTAATAGAAATGCTTGTTTATCAGATGCACATTGTGTTTATTTTATTCATTAAAATATGACATTATAAAACCGATTATGTAACTTCAATAGTTAGATAATCAGTTTCAATAAGGGTCTGTTCATTAGGAGCTTAATGGGACTCACAGCTTATTCGGTCAGCTATACATGACTGTTTGGTAGTGGCATAATGATAACAAAACTGACTTAATATTTAGTAAGCTTCTAGGGGGGACTTTATGTGGAAACCCAAGTTTTTTCCAATTTTGTATCTCCCAATTGAAAAACATGCTCCATCAATTTTATCAGCACAGGACTTAGGGCCTGTTTGTTAGCAGCTTAATGAGCTTCATGGGACTCGCAACTTATTCGATCAGCTATACATGACTGTTTGGTAGTGGCTTAATGATGTAGAAAGTGGCTTATTCAGTAAGCATCTATGGGGATCTTTGTGCAGAAAGCCAAGTTTATTCCAAACCTGCCATTCCCAATTAATAAACATGCTCATTTCATAATGAAAAACCCTTCCAAATAAAAACTTTCCCAATCTATATAAACAAATTAATCCACACAGGACTTGATGGAAAACCAACCAAACAGCCCCTTAATCTTTAGTTGAATTTGCATCTAATCAACTTAACCAAAGACTGCATTTTTATCAGCTCTCCAAAGATATACTTTCAACTCACAGGTGCAGAACTTGTTTAATGTAGCTTACATCTTGCATACCCATCATTTCAACATCAAATAAGTCGAATTCTAACAAGTTACAACATCTAAGCAAACGTTTTTGGACAAATAACAATATATATATATATATCATGTATATATAGAAAATCAAGTCTCCTTTGTCCTTGGCTACAACTAATTAGCCACAAAATCCATAAATTAAAACAAGAGGTATATATAAATCCCACAAAACAAGCAGTTATCTTGATTTTCTTTCTTGTTTTCAGTGTGTTTCATAGAAAGAAATTATCCTATAACACCACCTCTTTTTTAAACATTCTGATTACTTTCTTTTAGATTTTATTTTCAATGGGTTAATTTCATTATATATTTTCTCCATTTGTTTGCAGGAACAAATCGGGCTTCAAAACTATTGCGTGCAGATGGGTTTACACTTATCAAAGTGCGGGAGGAGGCCATCAAATTGATTGGAAAACCTGACTATTTCTATTTCAGTCCTGAGCATCCACCTCTGACTGAATCAGCTCAAAAGGCCCTTGATTGGGCTGTTGATGAAAAACTCAAATCAGGCAAGTCTCTACATTTTTGCCAACCTTTTCGCCTTTTTGCACCTTAAAGTTCTTCTTTCCTTGTATGCCTTGTATATTTATCTTGCTAATCCTTTCGGCCAAAAAGTATCCACTTTATAATCTAGAATAAATTGGAGGTACATTTTTATGGACAATTTATGAACAACACGCTAGAGGAAGGGCATTTTAGGAACATCATGGAAAATATATCCCATGGGAGGGTAAGATGTACGACACTTGATCTTTACCCTAAAGAGCAGAGTGGCTGTTTTCATGAAGACCCCCCCCCCCCCCCCCCCACACACACACACAGATATGATGAAGATTTGAAAAGTTGGTTTAATAGACAGCAATAAAATGCAAATAGAAGCATATACAATAAAGACATAACCAATTTAAGGAAAGTTCTTGTTTGTTAACTGCTTAATGAGCTTAATGGGACTCACAGCTTATTAAATCAGTTATACATGACTGTTTGGTAATGGCTTAATGAAATAGAAAATGGCTTATTGGTAAGCTTCTATGGGGGGAGCTTTATGCAGAAAGCCAAGTTTTTCCAAACCTGTCCCTCCCAATTAATGAACCCGTTCTTTCCATCTATGAAAAACCCCTCCCAAACTAGAACCCTTTCATCCATACAGACACATTAATCCACACAGTCAGCTCATTGTTTTTACTTGATCACAAATTGTTACGAGATCTTTTAATCTATTTGTGTTTATTAATTGTTATTTAAACCATATGCTAAAAATTTAGGCGATGATGGAGAAATTACAACATCTCACCTGCTTCTTGGAGTGTGGCTGGAAAAGGAAGCAGCAGGACACAAAATAATGGCTACTCTCGGCTTCAATGACGAAAAAGCCGAAGAACTCCGCTCTTTAATTTCTAAACCTGGTTTTGTTGAAGAGTAACAACTTCATCAACATGCACGCTGTTATAAAATGAATCGTCATTTAATCCGGTAAATGTTGTTCAAGTTGTGATAAATTTTTCTACCCTTCTTGAAAAGTCTACAATCAAAATTAGCATTCGATTCTCGTTTCGTTGCCAGTTTATCGACATGTTTCAGTAGTAGGCTTCAACACCAAAACTAGTTTCTTGGGGTTTCTGCCATCGGATCTTTATGGGTTTGTCAAGTGTTGACCAGTGTACTACACTGGTCAAGACTAGACAAAATATAACATGGATCACTGTCCATATTTGGTGGCAGGACTTTTATGTGAAATAAACAGAAACATAGTAGAACAAAGTGGAAGAGGCACCCATGGAACAAAACTGTATTTTACCAATATAACCTCAAAATAAAACCTAATTCTCTTCTAAAAACATCAAATATGCCTCAGTAGGGGTAAACTGATCATTTTATCTATCATGTCCCTGTCCAGTTCTGTCTTACCAAACACCGAACAGTTGTTATGTTATGTCTTTTCCTATCCGGATACCGAACGCATCCTATAAGATCATCTTATAACTAGAGGAAGGCAAGAAAATAAGTGTTAGAAAATGAATAACCACTAAAATCCTGAGATGGGAAAGTAGCATTTCTGTAATTTAAAAGTCGATTTGGATTCTTTTTATCATAAGAGTTCCTTTTAAAAGCCTAACTTAAAGGGTATACTGTAGTGGAATCATAGTTTTTATAAAATCTAGAATCATTCTTACCCATATAATGGTCCTTCCTAGTCATTGGATTAATGATCTATCTACGTGGACCCACTTTTATGCATATCTACTGTTAATGCTTTATTTGAAACATATATCTAATGGTAATGCTATCCTATTTATCATGCACAATCATATGCTGCCTTTGGAGCTATCTTGATAAGTGTTTAGATTTTAAAATATACCCCAAAATAGAAAAGCAATCTTATTTATAAAGCCCAAAGTTGTGGGCTGACTAGTAAGGGGCTGTTTGGATGGTTTTTCATCGAGTCCTGTATGGATAAAGTTGTCTGTGTGGATTAATATGTCTGTATGGATTTTTGTTTGAAAGAGTTCTTTTAATAGATGGAAAGTACGTGTTTTTAATTGGCAGGAGTAGGTTTGGAAAGAAACTTGACTTTATGCAAAAGGCTTCCTCCTAGTCCTAGATACTTATTGAATAAGCCACTTTCTATATCATTAAGCCACTACTAAACAGTCATGTATAGCAACTGAATAAGCTATGAGTCCCATTAAGCTCATTACACTACTAACAAACATGCGCTAACTTTTATTATGGGTTTAAGTTGATCTGAAAGTTAATGGCCGTCTACTAAAAAAGAAAAATCCTACAAATAAAGGGCTAGCAAAGGCCCTAATCTATTGGTTTATATACAATCTTGTTTAAATTTGTCACATTTTGCTCTTCTGTGGCACTATTTTCAGCAATAGCTGATGTCTTGCAGCCTGCATCTTCAACAGCAAGTCTTTGCGCCTTTTCGGCTTCTTCTGCCCAATTAATTCTCGAAACAAAAACCGATAACAAAACTAAACAACCAACCATTCCGACTAAGAACCCTATTAGTAGTCCTCTAAGTCCCATATGAACCTTAAAAGCTAAATTTACGCCTAAAGGCAACGCTAACAAGTAGAATCCCCCGAGGTTTGCATACATTGCCAACCACGGCCTGGCGGTTCCCCTAACGATGCCGCCACAAACCGCCAATGGAAAATTAACCACCTCCACTAAAGCCATCCACAACATGGCGTTTTTCGCACCCTTCACAATCCCTTTATCATGGCTAAATAGACCACCCCATTTGCCTCTAGCCAACACCATGACTAACCCACCAACTAAACCGGCAACCGAGCTCAACGCCAATGAGGTGTAGGCCGACCTGAACGCGGGTCCGGCCCTGTTCGCACCGAGCTCGTTGGAAACGCGAATAGACGCACACGTGGCTAACGAAAGCATTACAGAGTAAAGCAAATAATCGAAATTTAGAACGATTGCAATCACACCAACCGCTTCTTTAGCATTTGGGAGCTTTCCGGTTAGCAAAACCAAGATTTCGTAGCACCACCATTCGAGGCACGTGGTTAGGCAACACGGCCCACAAAGTTTCAGTAACCGGATCCAATCTTCGAACCCTTGGCTCATCCACCCACCTTCTTTCCATTTTCCGCCTTTTTTGAATTCTGTCACTATAACGTAGACCACAAGAAGAACCACCACCACAAGATCGGTGATCCAAATGGCCATCGACACCCCTTCGAACCCTCGGGTTTTCGTGAGGAAAATGTTAACCGGAATATGGAGAACCACCGCCACAGCCGAGGTTAACATGATCGGAACCGTTATGCTTTGTGAACTCAAGTAGGATTTTAGAGGACACAAAAAGGAGGTGATGATTAAATCTGGTAAAAGATAAAAAAGATATTTCTTTGCTTCTATACATATATCTTTTTGTTGGCCAAAATAAATGAGAATTTTATCAACATTTAGCCATAAGAAGCAAACACAAAGTGATGTTAATAGTAGCAAAGAAACCATCATGGCTAGAGTCTCGTGAAGGAGTTTGAAGTTCTTGGCTCCATAGGCTTGACCACATATGGGTTCCATGGCACCACATAGACCGTTCAAGACCGAGAAACCGGTCACGTTTGCAAACATGAACCCGAGCGTACCACTGGCTAACTCGAGCTCACCGAGTCGACCAAGAAATGCTGTCGTGATGGCTATCTTTGCAAACCACGTTAAGTTCATTGCCACTAACGGAAATGCAATCGCTTGCTGTGTTTTCAGCTCCGATAAAGCCGCTCCGATGAGTTTTTCCGGCCGCCGGTGGAGGATTCCGTCTTCCATTTTTTTGATGGGTATTTTGGAGTTGGAAAGCATAAGTTTTGTGTGAATGAAAGCTGTTAATAATAAATATATAGAAAGGTTGGGTGCATGGGTTTCGTGATGTCAATAAACTTGTTTGAAAAACATATGATTTTAACTTTTTGAATTTGTTTTCTTTTTTTTTTCTTGTAAAAATGTGACAAAAACATGTGACAAAAACGTAACAAGATGTTTTTTTGTTATATATTAAACTATAATCGTTTATTTTCACGAAACTAATGTTTTCTTTTTTGTAGCAATAAAATAACGTATTCTTTTTCAAATTCTTCTATTCACATTTATGTGCCATTTGCTTTTTTCTTCCTTTACATCAAGTAACGAAATGAAATTTGAGTTAAAAACGTCTTATTAAAAACGCCCAATTAAAGTAAGACAACAAAGTGTGTTAGTGGTGTATGATGAGATTACGAAAGACGTAGGGTATATGCTTATTTTATTAATCAAGAATCTTGTTTGAATATATATATATATATATATATATATGAATAAATATTTGTTTTCTACGTTTATTGTTGTAGTGCATAGGAAAAACCAAAAAACATATATAGATGTAGAGTAGGTTCAGTTGCAAACCTAACTTTCATTGTGAACAGAAGAACAAACAAGTCAAATGTCTTAGACACTAATGAATATCTATCATGAATGGTGTATCATTTATCATGAATATTGTAAAATATTCATGCTCATTAGTTATTATTTATGATGAATCGTGTTCTCGTTTGTCCTCTAATTTAATTTAAATAAAAATTAAGTTTAGAATTGAATTGGCTTTTGTAAATATAATCATTACTTTGAGAGAGATATGATACCTTTGATTATCTATTAAAAAAAAAAGAACATATACATCCCAAGTGCTTTAACCTATCAATAATAGTAATACCCACTTTGTCACATTAAAAAATGTTGTAGCAAAAATTGGCAAGTGGGAATGAAATCAATGTTCAAGATCATGATAATATTATTCTTTTAAGATGAAACATTCTTATAAAACTACATTATTCTTTTCATAAATCCCATGTTTCAATTGCATCTTGTAGAAGCATTTTACCATGAATACTCACTTTCACCCCACATCAACTAAAAACATATGATAAATAAAGTGTTTTGTAATCATTTAGGAATACCGATACATGTCCTTTATCAGTTTTCTTTCATTATTCATATTTTATTTTGTTAGTTTCATAATAATTTTAATTCACATACATTACATAAGACTTTTAAAGTAGTTTATGGATAAATCGACCTATTTAACACTTTAGATTTCTTTTGGTAGATATCATGTACATGTGGAAATGGATTCAATTGTTATGTGATTCAAACCAACCAGTCTATTTCATTGTTATGAATATATATATATATATATATATATATATATATGTTTAAAAACTTGTAAAGTAAAAGGAAAAACTTTAAATGATTGTAGAAATAAGAAGAGTGTCTTGGCAATCATACAACAATCTTTACACCACAAGTGCAACCACAGGTGGACCTCTTGGCTCTGTCTTAGCCTTTAATCCTTTATGGTTCATGATAGCATTAGTTCTTTGGCCTCAACAGATTTTCAATTGCATAAAGAAAAGGATCATGAGCTTCTACAATAATTGCAAGCACCTAGCACCCACCCCAAAAAGCTTATACAGCCTTCATATACATTTAGAAAGCACAATCAACATGGCCACATGGGAGCTCAACTTAAATCACCATTCTCTTCATTTAAATTGTTTTATAACAATTTTTTTTGGACTTTATCTAAATGTCACTAGGTTCGTAATATTACGGACCTAGCTAAACAAGTTAAATGACAAAAAAATGCAAGAAAATCGGACCAGGTCCACAATATGACAATATGGACTAAATGTGTAAATTTTGTAAGTTAGGGGATTCTTCTTAGTGATGACGGGTGACGGGTCCGCAATCATTGCGGACCTATCATTACGGACCTAGGCCAAAAAACTCGTAAATTTTGTCGTTTAGTGGGTCCGTAATTATTGTGGACTTAGTGACATTTGGGTAAATTCTGAAAAAAAATGATTAGAAGAATAATTGAATGTATATATTTATAATAATTTATTAAACAATATCTGAGTGAGACCTTCCAGGTTTTTTATAATTTACCCAGAAAAAAATTAATAAAATTTTAACGACTAACATGAGTAAGACCTCATAGATTTACCTTGAAAAAACCTTTATCTATTAACCACAAAACACTTATCTCTTGATTTGTTCTAAATAAGGAAGAGGCATGTAAAACGAATTTCCCCAAAATGGTTACAAACAGGTTGCTTATTTAGAAATTCATTTGACAATTGTATTCGAGTTTGGTTACAAAATTCATTTGACAACTGTATTCAAGTTTGGTTACAAAATTCATTTGACAATTGTATTCGAGTTTGGTTACAAACAGATTGCAAATTTAGAAATTCATTTGACAATTGTATTTGAGTTTATTTACAAATAGGGTACAAATTTAGAAATTTATTTGCCAATTATTTTTAAGCTCGTAAGTACTTACCGTTGGTATGAAAAATCAATATCAAGTGTTATTTGTAAAAGTGATTTATTAAAAAAAAATTGATTTTAAAAAATATAAAAAATTATTTCCAACTTACGTAAAACAAAGCCGGCAATTATTAGGCAATGGCCTAAGGCCATACACTAATATAAAGCCATATATATATTTATTTAACGTAATATTTATAATATAATGTCTTAAATTTTATCATTTGTTTTTCTCAAAAAGAAAAAAAAACAACCATTATTAATATTTTTAATTCTTATGTTTTTATTTTTCAAGTTTTAATGTTTTATAAATACGTATTTTCCCCAACTATTTATTATTATCTCTCCTTTTATCTGCTTCACTTATTTCTAATAATTTTTTCTTATATTGTTATTGTTATGTAGTTATGTTGTTTTATTTATTTTAAAATATTTTTATTCTAATGAAAAAATACATCCGATAAGAAATATAAATCATGAAAACTTTAATTTTTTTTTAGTTCAAGGTCTTTTTCAAACTTTAAACGATCATACTATAAAAATACTAAATGTTGATGGACTTATTTATAAACAAAGTGCCAAAAAGTTCCCAATAATTATAAATAAAAATCGTTATTGGAAAATAAAATCAAACATTAGAAAAGATAATATGTAATTATTCTAGTGATTTTTTTTAAATGTAAAAGATATTCATGAACTGAAAATTTTGAAACAGGTTTCATAAGTTAACTCTTAAAAAAGAAATGATGGTTGTAACTTGTAAGTTAGCCCAAATTGAAATTGGGCCTGGGCTATAATTAATGGCCTAATGCCTACAAAACAAAAGGCATCATTCATCACTCCACATCTTCGCCCTTCGGTATGAAAAATAAAAGTTAAAAAAATATTATATTTTTCGAAAAATAAAATTAGATGTATACATCTCTATTTCGATTTAAAAAGAGATAATCCCGACACATAGGGTAAGAGTAAGGAGTCGTTTACCGGCAAAAAATCACCACTATCACTTACCTTATGCGGTAACTTTTTTTGCCATCAAAGGATTGATGGTTAAACGTTTATAACATGGTAATTAAGCTTTTACAAGATAAAAGTCATCACCATCACTTAACAGGTAAGATTCTTGATCATTCTTTTTCCTCTTATCAGATAAGATTCTCAGTTCTTGTTGTGTTATCAAGTAAGGTCATACCAAGTTAGATGTTTAGTAAATGACCCTTGAGAGTTCAAATAGGAGAAAAACAAAACATGAGGTGCGGTTCGTTCCTTCCGTTACATATGGTGGACCAATGGGAAAAAAAGACGTACGTTTTATCTGCAAAAAATAATTGTTTTAGCATAACACTTTCATTTCTACTTCGATTGATTATGTTATAAATTATTTATAAAAAAAATCAAAAAACTGTTATTTGGTTTTCAGATAGCTTAAAAGTTTAAAGTTTATATATTACAATGATTTGTCCATGAACAATTATTAGGTTTGCCAATGAAATTGAGGTGGATTTGGTCGAATTATAGATGAATTATTAGATGAATGATGAAACTATTTTCAAAAACTAAATAATTATGTATAAATGATCTACGATTATTATTTGGTCTTAAGTCACTCTGGTACAGAGTCAAATATAAATACTTGTATTTAACATCTTTTAATTATTTAATAAAATCTAGTACTTTAATTTCTCCAAAAAAGTCATTTTCTCTTTGAACGCGTGTTCCATGAATATTTATTATGTATTACAGTCAGAATTATCATTCATATTATATAATCTTGTCGTGATGCGGTTCATGACAACCTAAGAAACTTCAAACAACGTTCATGGGTTTGTAAACGACAAATTTTGTAAAGTTGAATCCTTTTTAGTCTCTGGCATCTATATCATTTGATCAACACAAAATACGTACATAAATTTGAAAAAACCCGGAAACCCATGATGTAACATTTGCAAGTATATCACATATACACAACTTTTACACACATATATATATAGGGTTAGGTTCAAATGTGAACTCAATTTTGGTTGTGAACGTGAGGACGAATCTCAGCCACACATCTTCGGTTATGGTGGACGCGATCACGGAGAATTGACGCGATTCATGGGAGGGTGGAGATTATTAAAGGAGGGGAACCAGGTCAAAGCCGCCTTTATTGACCGGATAAGTGGCTGAGATTCGTCCTCATGTTCACAACCAAAAATGAGTTCACATTTGAACTTTCCTATATATATATATATATGTAAATCTTATAGTTGAAAACGACTAATTAAGAGATGATACTGAACGGGCTATGTACGATAACCAAGGTTTTTGTCACCATCATCCTTCACATGGGCATCATCTCTCTCTATTTGTGATTAAGCAGGTTAGTTTAATAATAATCTCTTAAATTAACAATATAATAATATTAAATAAAGAAGAAAAATTGGAATTAAAGGTCTCAAAAAATGAGTTACCAGCGCAAAGGGTGGAGAGGATTCCACTGCCAATCACATGCTAACCGTGGTCCACACTAGGGTTTACTTCACCATTCAAAACCACGCTTATTAATTTATTATTGAATTAATCAAAGGATTAATTAATTATAGTTTCTTTAATTGACAATGACTTTCATCTTTAAATATTATTTGAACTAAATTTTTTTTATCATCTTTAATTACACAAAAACATATTATGGTAAAAGATTTACTTTATAAAAGATCTATTATATCTAATAAATATTAAAATAACGACTTTGAATTTATAAAAAAACTTACAAATCTAATTATATATCTATGTGAAGTTGTCTATTCTATACGTTACTCCTTATATATCCCAACTGTTTTTCTTGTTAATTGACGATATATGATTACTCCTAAATTAAATATGGACAAAATATGAAGATTATAAAAAGTTTTAGATGGCGTGGTAAATTAATTATTTAGCCCCAATAAATTGAAATTGTGAAACCTTGATAATAAATAAATAAATTGAATAAGTTAAATATTGGTTGTTGGTGTAGATTCTAATTAATTAAAATTATCAAAACTAACAAAATTTGTATTAATTATTTTTTATTGAAATATAATATTGGTTGTTGGTGTAGATTCTAATTAATTAAAATTATCAAAACTAACAAAATTTGTATTAATTATTTTTTATTGAAATATATATTTGGTTGTATTGTGCATATTATACATGTCTTTAATTTGTTTGGAAATATTATACGTGTTGTCAGTGTAAAATTATATATGATTCAGTCATTCTTGTATTTTCATTAAATAAACATCATTTTCATTTGAACCTAATTTACCATGTATATGTGTATATATGTATATATATATATATAGAGAGAGAGATAACATGGACGGATTCATAGAAGGGTATATGGTGGCACGTGCCACCGTATTATCTCTATGTTGAAAGGTTAAAAAAATTACATTTGTAAAAAAGTGCAACCGTATCGTTTTAGAAGTCGTCTCCGTATTATATTCAAAAGTTTAATTAATAAGGTGCAACCGTACATCATAATCAACCAAAAAACAAAAAAAAAAACTCTTGAAATTAACCAAAATACCGGGGGAAAATTATTCAAATCAACAAAAAAAAAGTCTGAAAAAGTTCATCAAAATCGACAATTTGTTTAAAAAATAATCACGATATCATACATTTATTTTTTTAAAATCCCTCGAAACAATAAAATTAGGCTAAAAATACATCAAACAATATTGAAAGTTAGTAAAAATATGAAAACACATCAATAAAAACAGTATTCTTGTAATTAGGGGTGCTCAAAAACCCGATCAACCCGACCAACCCGATCAACCCAACCCAACCCGACGTAAAATAAATCAACCCGAAGCAACCCAATGTCTAATCGAGTAGTAAAAATTTCAAACCGAAGGTATTGGGTTGATATCGGGTTACGTTTATTTGAACCCAATCCAACCCGATCAACCCGATATCATTTTATTTTTTGGATATTAATATGATTATTGAGTATTTATTAATATATATTAGACAATTACACCATCACGTACTCTTTTCATATATATATATATATAGTTAATCTATTTTCCATCTCTATATACTTTCCTTTGTATACATGTCCATTAAATATGAATATATATATATATATATATAACATTGAGATGAATGTGATACACTTAAGATCTAAGAAATATGAATATGTTGTACCAAATGGGTGACGGTGAAAAAGAAATTATGAGAGGACTAGAGAAAACAAAATATTGAAGGTTAGGAGAATATTTTGTTGTACCAAAGTGTTAACCCGACCAACCCGATCAACCCGACTAACCCGCACGAGTTGGGTTGGGTTGGGTTGCACTTTGGGTTGGGTTGGGTTGAGTTGAGATTTTTCAAACCGAAGACATTGGGTTGGGTTGTTGAAATGCCTTCAACCCGATCAACCCAACCCGTGAGCACCCCTACTTGTAATTATATTTTATTAATATTATACAGTGCCACCATATAATTTTTTTTGGATCCATCTTAGAAAGAGTAATAATTGTTTAATGAATTTGGATGGTAACATGTTTAAGAAACAAATCCCAAGAGCAAGAAATGAGCGAAGAGTCCGGCGGTTAGTTAGGTAAGGGTTGCATGGAGATGGAGATGGAGATGGAGATGGAGATGGAGATGGAGGTGGTGGGAAGAAGATGTCAAGGTGGCTGTCACCACCACCCACACCATACCCTCCGTCTTTTTCCTCCATCCACATTACCCTTTTAATCATATATATTAATTAACTAATTAAACACAATTATGTACACCACGTATACTACTCTTTGGTAACAAAACATATCTCTATATATCTCTCTCTCTCTCTCTCTTATATATATATATATATGACTTTAAACGAAAAGATATTTTTATTATAAACAATCACATGTAATATTAGATCAAAAACATAA
Organism: Silybum marianum; assembly: GCA_036898165.1. Lineage (NCBI taxonomy): Eukaryota > Viridiplantae > Streptophyta > Magnoliopsida > Asterales > Asteraceae > Silybum > Silybum marianum. Next base: position 4,661,537 of record CM072537.1, on the reverse strand, counting down.
TGTAAATGACACATAGCATGACCTAGTGGTAGGGCAGTAGGCCAAGTCGCTCGCATACCACCAGGTTCTCTCACGTCTGTTCTTATATGTGATAAAAATGTTTTGATGTTTTCGTAAAATGAGAGTGTTCTTATTTAAACACACACTCTCAAGTGTGTGTGTGTGTGTATACACACAAACATACACGCACATGATTATTTTAAACCTAATAAATCATACAAGGTAGTTTTCATGTGTTGTTCCACAATGAAAGTGTGAAAATGCATTATATATAGCGTTGTTTCATATGCGAAATGTTCACATATGAAGCACATCAGATTTTCACATGTGTCGTTTGAACATATGAAAACTGGTTTTCAAATAGTACACATTATTTGAATTGTAAAAGAACGAGACACATACACTCTATAAGTATACGAGTATATATATATATATAGTATGAAAAAGTATTTATTTCGTTTCAATAGAAAAATAAAAATATATAAGAGTTGTTGAATAACTTAACTTCTTCTAACCAATTGGATTTAAATAAGATAAAAAAACCTGGTCAAATGACAACAATGTTTAAATAAGTAGTCAATTAGGAGGTGACATGGGTTTTTCTGATCATCTCATAGTCATAAATGAATCAACGACAAAAAAGTTTATAAGATTTTTGTATGCATTAATTAGTAATTATTATTAAATACATCTCTCATTTTCTTTGTTTTCTATTTTTACTGATCCGTCAAATAAAATTACAATCATATGTTTAATTATTTCTTGTTCTATACATACAATAAAACTATAAAATCTATATATAAGATCTTATAAACATATAGATTCTTAAATTTTGGGAGTACAACCTCTTTAAATCATTAATATACTAAGGACATGTTTGTTTGTAGCTTAATTAATTATAAGCTTAATGAGAATATGATACATAATCATATAAAAAACTATTTATTCAGTAAACTTCTAGAGGAGTGCTTTATGCAAAAAAAACGAAAATTTTCTAAATCCACCACTTCACGTTCATTTCATCTATGAAAACCTCTCTTAAACTAAACTTTCCTAATTAATCTTCACAGTCTATACAAAGATTAAAGCATGTACCATTTATGCGGAGCAAGAAGCGAACTTAATGCCTATTGAACGAGTTCAAAAGTCAAGATTGTGGTTTCAAAGCGTTCTAATCAAGTGTTCTGTAAGTATTTGAAAATTTCTTTCTTGTTTACTTGTTATCAATTATACGATGTAGAATCGTGCATGAAAATTTTGGATAGTGTGATCAAGGTTCTAAATGGCGGGAGGCGTGGCGTGGCGGCGAGGCTAAGTCTCAAGCCATAGGAGCCACGGCGAAGCCATCTCGTTTTCAAGGTGTGACTTACGGCGTCAAATTTCAAATTCATATACAATATTATATTATAAAAAACATATGGTTTGTATTGTTACTCAATAAGTTAATAGTAATAAGCAAGTTAAATTAAGTTATATATTAAAAACTAGCAGATACGACATTAAAAACGTAAATAAAAATCAAATATCGAATTACAAAAATTACGCATTAAGCCATGGCGTGCCACGGGCTTAACGTGGCGGAAGACACAAGCCTTGGTGTCATTGCGCGCCATGGCAGCTGTACGGCGAGCTTTTAAGAACATTAAGTGTGAGTGTTGTTGAGGGTTTTGGGAGATTAAACTGTATGATTGTAATAATATTCCTCGTGATGGATCTCCTTCTATATACCATTAATATATAAATGTCTATGATCACAAACTAATAATTTCTATTGATTTTATTTTATAATTAAATATTGAATTAATTTTAAGTATTTAGCTATAAGAAAATGTTGCATCCTAGTTGATCCATTATATATGGATAAGCATGTACAAAAATTAGTAATACCTAAATTAAAACTAGATTGCAAATTGCATTAATCGTTGTTGATCATAAAGTAGAAAGTTTACATCACGACTCAAATGTCGTATTATTAAGTGGTTAATTACCCACCTAATCTCCATTAATTATTCAATTCCACACACGCATTCTCATTCACTTGCTTCCACTTCCACTAGCTATTATTATAAAAAATACTTGTTTAGCTTAATCGATTATAAAACTTGAATATATGAAGATACTTTTTAAGAATCAATTCTCATTTCTATCTCAAAAGGGAAATTAGGATACTATCAATTTCCATGTATATATAACTTCTTATTTCGTTGGTTTTTGTTGGGGGTTGGACACGTGGCATAAGAAAAGAAGTTTGCGGGACCCATGACACGTGGCATAATGAAAGAAGTGAATGGGACCCATGACACGTTGTTGATATTGGAACAAGAGATGGAAGGGTAGTGGTGCATGTGGGTGCCATCTTCATACGCATAAGACCCTCGATCATATATATATATATATACATGTAATCTTATCCATTCTTTTCTTTTCCGATACAGACGGAATATTTAGAGGTGTTTGAGATTGTTTATTTAAACTGTTTGTTAATTAATTTTGGTGTAATATCAGTAATAAACAGTTATAAATGTTTGGATGAAAAAAAAAGTAAAAATTTTATACCGATATCAAATTGATAATAAGAAATTTTTGATAAATCTGAACTTTCTACCTTATTAATTTATTTGAAACAATCTATAATTTTTTTAGGTATTTTACATATATAAGCAATTTCAAACATCCCCAAAAAAAACTTATACGCAATTTCAAACATCATAAGTTAATTCAAACATTCTTTATAAAACTTCGATTTGACACCACATAAGTTAATAAACACTTTTACATAAAAGCATAAGTCGTTTAGAGAAAGGGAGGGGGTTCAAATAAGAACGAAGTCAAATAAAAAAAACATGAGAACACCAAATTATAGGTGATCTTTCACTGAAATCATATGCATTTATGGAACACAGTCGTTACAATAGGTAATGTACGCGACTTGTCCCGTGACATATAGGTCACAGCCAAGAACGAGCAAATTATATGTGATTTCACATAACATTTGATTGTTCTCGTGTTTTCATTTGTATTGTTTCTATTCTCGTTTAAATTTGACACATATATATACACAATTTTGTTGAAAGTTTACTTAAACAATACATATGTGTACACATCATAGCCATATATGTGTTGTCACTCGGAAAACAAAAACATATGAACATTGCTTGTTAACACAAAATGATATTATTTTAAAATTTGTAACATCCGAGGATGGTTTTTAATGACCATAATATATATTCCAACTTGTATCGCTACTAATGTCATATCATAAGATGATTCGAATATAAAATTATAGACAAGCTTTCTAACATGATCAAAATACTAATTAATAAATTCATAATAATTAATTAATCACATTAAATTTATATAAAAATCTTTGTTATTCTATAATATTATGTGAAAAAGTTATGGATTATGCCACTTAGATGCCTACCTAATTTATTTTTTAAAGTAAATCTTTCTTCAAATTCGATCCCAGTTTTGCTTTTTTTTATATAAAGAAATATATATTCACTCTTTAATTTAATTAAATCACTTTTAACAATTAATTATTCTAGTATAAATTTACATACATATATTCATAAAATTATGGGTATATATAATTAAAAAACAAAAAGAAAAAGATATCTGCAAAACAATTGGTTTAGGTATCCCTAAAAGATGACGATTAAAATATGAAACAGATTTTATATTTTAATAATCCCGGTCCCAAAATAATTGTAAACTATTTCATTTATAAGTTAATATTTAATTACAATTTAATAAACTTAAATCTGCATATTCAACTTGTATGTATTATATATGTTTACATATTTACTTGAATCACTAGCTAGGCACTGTAACGTTTTTTTTAAGATTTTGACATTAATATCTTACTAGTAAGTTCCTTTCAATCCTAGGTTCTCAGTCTTAAAATATGATGTACTTATTTATTATTTACATCAATATTAAACTAATGTTTAACAACTATATATAATTTACTTTATTTCTTAAACTTATTGATAATGCTCTCTTTAGTTAGCCATAATTAAGCTAGCTTTTTATAATTTAACTATATTATTTTAGAAAAGTTTGAGATTTAAGATTTTTTTCATTCAGTAGTTATATAAAACTCTCACCGAAAATATATAACAAAAGGAGAGAGCAAGGGGCGGACGTTAGACCTATGAAGGCCTGGACGGAGTCCTATGCACCCATTCAACATTTTTTACAATGGTATTTTTTTTGGATATCTAAAGGTGCATCTGGTAAATTTTGAGGGGTGCTTCAGAATATTAAAAAATAGAAAGAACATCAAACAAAAACACAAAAAGTCTCTCGAAATCAATAAAAAAAAACCAAGAAGTCTCTCTAATTCAACCAAAAAACCAAAATAGACAATTGAAATCAACTGAAAAAACGTGTACCTTAAAAGTGCAACTAATTGACAAAAAATTTGAATCAACCACTTGAGAGAAAGAGAGAGAGAATGGAGAAAATATAACATACCTATTGCCAACAACTAACCTAAACCACAAGACTTGTGGCGTACTGGTTAAGTCTTGTGGGGATGAGGCTAGATAACTCATCTACCTTAAGTTCAAATCCAGGCGCAAACAACTTGTGGTCACTGAAGAATTATCTCAGGACTGCATGCTTTAGTAGCCTTAAAATTGTCAGGAATTAATCTAAGCAAATGCCTAGAATACCCTTTAAAAAAAAAAAACAAGTAACCTATCCGTGTGTTAAATTAATATAAGTTGAATAAAAAAGTTGGATTTATGAATAATGCTAGAACAGTTAATTAAGGAACAAAATGCGGGTCTAATTAGAAGAGAGATATATGTATAATGTATGGTGTCAAATTTATGGTCTCCACGTAGCTCCCGGTAACCCATCTCATTCAAATCTATTGAATTCTATTCTTTCTCAAATCCAAATCTAACCCTAACCCATATCTCCTCTAATCTTTATCAAACACACCCTCCAGATATCAAAACCCACATCTCTCTCTCTCTTAGTCCTTCATCACATAATCATTCTTTAATCCTAACTCTCAACCATACAAATCGCAAACCAGCTTTATATTATCAATCTCTTTCTACAGTATTCATCGATCATGGAAGAACCTACTTAATTACTTCCAACATCTTTAATTAACTAATAATTATACAGAAGAAACCACTTCACCTTCATCTTTTCTTCAATTCGATTTGCTGGATCTATGATACCAACAATCCACTTCTTCATCTTCATCGCTAGCTAGCTATAGTTGTACCCCTTTTTCTTCCTTATATATATCAAAGTCAAAAACCCACCAAAGATATAGCTAGTTGGATCAAAACCCTAATTTTTTTTCAACTTTCTTGCTGTTTGATTGGTTAGTTCTTGAGGGTTTACAACAATTCAAACACTTTTCAACTTTGAAGCTTAGAAAGATCAAGATCAATGGATCAGATAACGGCATCATCCCACGGACACTCGCTTCCGCCCCCTTTTCATACAAGAAACTTCAATCTTCATCAATTTCAGCAACAAAATTCTGAAGATGAACAAAGTGGTACCAGTGGTCTCAACATGGGAGGCCATAAAAGAGAACGCGAAGAGAAGAGCAACGACGATTTGTTAAATGGCAGCGGCGGTGGCGGTGGCGGAAGTGATGGGAAAGAAGGAGAAATCTCACGCCGCCCAAGAGGACGGCCGGCCGGTTCCAAAAACAAACCAAAACCACCAATCATCATCACCAGAGACAGCGCCAACGCACTTAGAACCCATGTCATGGAGGTTGCCGATGGTTGTGACGTCATGGAGAGTATCGCCACCTTTGCACGGCGGCGCCAGCGTGGCGTCTGCATTATGAGCGGTAGCGGCACCGTCACAAACGTTACGCTCCGGCAACCAGCGTCACCGGGTGCGGTTGTCACATTACATGGTCGATTTGAGATCTTGTCGTTATCGGGTTCTTTTCTACCTCCACCAGCTCCACCTGCCGCCACCGGGTTGACTATTTATTTAGCCGGTGGACAAGGGCAGGTGGTGGGTGGAAGCGTGGTGGGAACACTTCTAGCCGCCGGACCGGTGGTTATCATGGCGGCGTCATTTAGTAACGCCGCCTATGAAAGACTTCCACTAGAAGACGAAGAAAGCACTTTACCGTTGCAAGGCGGATCGTTAGGGTCTCCAGGAGCGATAACTCCACCACAACAACAACAGCAGCAACAGCAACAACAATTATTAACGGATCCTTCGATGTTTCAAGGCATGTCTCAAAACCTACTCAACTCGATTCAATTACCAAACGATGCTTATTGGGGAACTGGTAGCGGCGGCAGTGGTGGTGGCGGCGGCGGCGGCGGTGGTGGTCGACCACAATTCTAACTATAACCTCAATGAAAGACAGATATGGAATGTAAACAAGATTTAGGTTTATCCAAGAGGATTTGAATTATCTTGTTGAGCAAGATTTCATCAGGTTTCATTCTTTTACCCTTTTGTTCCTAATTTATGTCAACTCTTTTGCTTCTTAATTAAATTAATCTGATTTTCCTTAATTAATTAGCTAGGGAGGTTCTTAATTAGTTGTTATGAGTTGGATATTGTTATTGTTAATTAATTAATTAGATGATGACGATCATATATATATATGCATGTATTTTGATTGATACATACATACATATATATATATATATATATATCTCTTTGTAAATTGTTGTTAGATCTTATAAATTTGGTGATCAGGAGTTGGATTAATTTCAGATAAACGATTGGTTGTTATATATAATTCTAATTACAATGATCATCATATGTAGGTGTCTATATATATAATGGAAGGAGATCTAAGAACACCAAAATCCTGGAAATTGTAATTAGATTAAACCACATTAACTTAATTTATCTGCTTAACATGTCCCATTAATCTATATTGTCACATGTTTAACATGATTAAAGATTCATATATACAAGGTACAATTATATAATTGCAAATTAATTAACCTTTACATTACAATGTAAATGTTATTATAGAATGTGAAATTAATATGTTTAAATGTCTTTGATAAATTGTTTTATAACTTCATTTTATAAGACTAAAAACTTATGTGTCAATATAATAAGGGATACAATATAATATCAGTATGTACTTAAGCATCCTAACAAGTTTAAAACTATAATTCCATGTCAAAAAATAGGGTCAAGGATATGATCTTAAATAAGTTTTTAATTAATTTTTAAAATCTCTAAATTATTTTAAAATACACAAACATGTTCGATCATGAGTAACCCAGTTGGACATGTCACAAACATATTTTCCAAGAAGCCATAAATTAAGAATATTATACGATAGTATTGGAAATAACGTACAAATATATAAGATATACATTCAAAACCTATTGGATGTCAATGGTATATGTAATTAATATATGTATTATTGGTTTCAAGAACATTCACAGTAGTTGAAGGTGCAGGTAGATGTAGAGAAGAGAAAAGAGACAACCGTTACATGTGTTTAGTTTGACTGGTCTCTTATCCTCTTACTTTGCCACAAATGAATGTCACATTAATTATTCTTTGATTGTACCATGTGCATTGAAACTAGTAATCTCTTTCACCCCTCAAAAAGTTTATGTTATAGGTGTATTTTATTTTCTCTTATACAAAATACCCAAGAAACTACGAGCTAACATAGTAAGATATCAGAACGTGTTTGGCCTAGTGGTAAGTTAACATCATGGGGGGTCAATGGATGGTATCCCTGATTATCCGGATTCGAATCCCTGCGGCTGCATGTGACGATATCCAGACCTTGGCCTACCACTCTGTGGTGGGTCCTGGTCGTTGGGGATTAGTCGGGTGCTCTTATGGATCCCGGATACTCCGGAAATAGTGTGTGTTATTGTCGTTCAAAAAAAAACATCGTAAGACATTTTCTCTTGTGGTGTCGTAAGCTACAACTTATCCTTGTATACAGTGTCGTAAGTTACGGTTTTGACTTGTCTTTTGTGCATCGATGCATGTGCTTGCGATATTATCACAATTTGTTTTTGTGTAGACGTATTTTTAATCTAAATCAATTGGAAATATGAGAAACCACAAAAAAGAAAAATTGGCGTTCACTTACGATTTCTTGACTATTTTGTGAGAAAAAGTTTCGGAGGTGGTTAAAAGTATTTTTTCCCCATATGGTTATTTACAATGACAAACCCTCAACCAACTTATAGCGTCTTCAACAACTATGTTATTTTATAAAATTTAAAGATTTAAAAAAGTTTCCTACAACATCTATGTTACTCTTTATAAAATAAAATAAAAGATAGAATAGAGAAATTTCTTAATTTAGAAAAAAAAGAGATAAAATATAGAGTAGTATACTTAGTTAGTTATAGAACATCTTTAATAGATTCCTTTAAAAAAAATCTAAAATGAAGAATCAAAATTTAAATCTCTAAAAAAAATTACATTTTTCTCCGATAGATTCTCTATTTGGAAAATCCAACATTGATTATAATAAAATATTTCATTTATCTATTAAAATATATTTTTTTTCCAAGTAATTATTTTCAAAGTTCTATATTGATAGAAATTTGTTTTAAATATATTTCTATCACGTTGCAATCATTTTTGGGTTATGTTTCATATTCGGAAAAAAAAAATTATCTCCTACTTTTTTCATTTTAGAGATAATTTTGAATAAACTTTTGGAGCGTAAAAATATTGGATCAGAATATTTATTTTCTATTTTAAAGAAGTTGTTGGAGATGATGTTGTTAGATATGTTCTTATAAATTGTTTTACGATGTGTCAACATATATATGTATGTATGTGTGTGTAGGGTTAGGTTCAAATGTGAACTCAATTTTGACTGTGAACGTGAAGACGAATCTCAGCCACACATCTTCGGTTATGGTGGACGCGATCACGGAGGATTGACGCGATTCATGGGAGGATGGAGATTATTAAAGTAGGGGAACCAGGTCAAAGCCGTCTTTATTGACCGGATAAGTGGCTGAGATTCGTCCTCACGTTCACAACCAAAAATGAGTTCACATTTGAACTTTCCTCTGCGTGGTGTGTATATATATATATATTTCATCATCATCTTCATCATGATGCATAGAATTACATGCACATAGACAGCTGAAAATGTCATTCCCCAAAAAACAGCTTGCATGCTTGCTAAGTGTATATACATGTATTGATGTATATATATAGTGAGTTGTAGTTGAGAGTGTATGTATATATATCCATTGACAATGGCATTGGAAAGAGAAGTCAGATGCTTGGTACTGAAGCAAATCACACGCTCTTTGTTGTGCTTTTCAGCGACACCTCACGTACTGTCGGCCTATGTATATCTCTACTCCTATATATACACCCCTATTTATTGGAGTATATGTATGTATATATTACATAATTTAATTATATATTTCAAATACCACCATGTCAACAAATTAAGTCCAACAAAACCTATTTCATGCTCCACAACACAAGGTAATTAATTGTGTATGAACTATACTATTATTATATATCATATGATCATTAGCACATATAAAGTTTGCATATTAGTTCAATGAATATGAATAACTTAATTAAGTATGACATTATATATTGCATCTTAAAACATATATATATATATATAGGGTTAGGTTCAAATGTGAACTCAATTTTGGCTGTGAACGTGAGGACGAATCTCAGCCACACATCTTCGGTTATGGTGGACGCAATCACGGAGGATTGACGCGATTCATGGGAGGGTGGAGATTATTAAAGTAGGGGAATCAGGTCAAAACCGCCTTTATTGACCGGATAAGTGGCTGAGATTCGTCCTCACGTTCACAACCAAAAATGAGTTCACATTTGAACCTTCCCACGAAACTTATTTTCTAGGACATTAATATAAGGGGGCATTTTTGGATCACTCAACAGACTAGCACCCCAAGGGGAGAGCCATTGAAGACCTATATATTTGAACAAAGTTATTCCCCTACTTTACCAACTAAACTATACGTAAAGACAAATGATGTGTTAATAGTAATTAATTGTTGCACATCTCAACAAACATCACATACAAAACATTTGACAAGTGGACAATGTCTTCAAAACTCAAATGTCTAGCTAAATATTCTCATTAATTAGATGGCATGTTAACGTTCTAATAAATTAATTTAGTTAGGGTGGATAAACTATCAAGTGGGGATCAACATTGTAATGACGGTAAAATTGCATCCTTAAGTGTGTATATGGTTGGGTTCCGTTGAAAAAAGAAGTTATAGCGAGAAATGTAAGAAGAGATTTTTATCCTTGAATCAATCTTAATTGAAGATCAACATTAACAAGATACACCCGATCAACTCCTTCTAAATGAAAATGCAATTCAGGTGCATGGGAATGAATGATATTAAAAATGATTAAAGATGGAGTTCCCTTATTACGTTTATCACCTTAATTTCACTTCTCATATTATCCCATGTCTATATATATATATATATATATATATATATATATATATATAGAGAGAGAGAGAGAGAGAGAGAGGAAGGTTCAAATGAGAACTTTGCATTTTTAAAGAAACAAATGGACAATTATGGATCACATATGATGTGGGTCCCACATAATATTAAATCATTTATGATTTAATATGATTTAATATTATGTGGGACCCACATCATATGTGATCCACAAATGTCCCTTTGTTCCTTTAAAAATATAAAGTTCTCATTTGAACCTTCCCCTCTCTCTCTCTCTCTATATATATATATATAGACTTGGGATCACGTGAGATCATCCTGTTTCCGTGAGACCTTGTGGACCACATATGATGTGGGTTCTACATAATATTAAATCATTTATGAAAGTCGTCCCACATAGTATATATATATATACTTAAAATCGTGTGAGAATGAGAGTTAAGGTGAGAAGCGTAATAAGAGATCCGAACCATTCATCACTTTTAATCTCATACTCATCTATGAATTACGCTTTAGAAGGGATTTGATTCGGTGCCTCTCGGTGCATCTCATTCTAATGTGCATCCAATTGTGGAGATCTCTTCTTACATTTCTCAACTAAACTCTCCTTCTCACCGGAACCCAACCTTATATATAAGAGAGAGAGGGGAAAGTTCAAATGCGAACTCAAATTTGATTGCGAACATGAAAACGAAGAAGAGCACGACCTCATTAGAATGATCGAAGAACCCGCTTATCTATAGAAAGAGGGAGAGAAAATGAGAAATCACTCGACTGTTTTGTCCCATTGAAGGGCATTCAGTATGATTAACGAATGTGAAGTTCATACATTATTTGATATGATAACGCCTATTCTGGGTGAATAACACATCATTCAGACTGAATGGGACACGTGTCGCGTTTTCTGTTGTCATCGTGTTCACAACCAAATTTGAGTTTATATTAGAATGTTAATTAAACTCTTAGCATAGTGATATATTTTCTATATATAATTGTGATTGTCCACTCCAGTTTACGTGCATGATTAATTTTATAGGATCTTCAATGGCTCTAGAGGATCCGAACCAGTATCATTTTCACTTGAATAAAGTTTGATTTAAAGAAATGAAAAATCCGGAAAAAACCAACGGATTTTTCTGTTTTGAGCGATTAAGTCTGCAAACAATTTTTTAACAAATAAATTTTTCTATTTTCTAAAACCAAGTTAATAAATCTTTTTAACATATAAAAACGGTTAATATGATAATAAAGAAAGGGTCTGAAAAGATCAAAAATCCTTTTTTATCTTAAATAATTAAATCTTGAACACTTTGATAAAATAGTTTGAACTCATGATTGATTGACATGTTTTCTTGGTTGTCGGTTATGTGGGTTCTTCAAGCATCTGTTTGGGATAAGAACGAACCATATATATACATATATATATATATGGATGACAATGACCCTTATATATACGAGGATCCATCAAAGACGTGGAGAGTATTTGGAGAATAAGTAGTAATATATTCAATACGACTTTACAGTGTATTTGAAACGTTATGTCAAAATATGAGTTAATATAAAAATTGTAAGAAGCGATTTAAATTATTGATAACTTTTAATTCTAAAACAGTCTATGAATTACATTTTAAAAGGAAATTGGTACAACATATTTTATTAGTGTTGATTTAGTGGTTTTCTTCAATTAAGATTGATCTAAGGCTGAACATCACTTCTTACCATTTCCACTATAATTTTCATTATCATTGTGACCCAAAACCCGTATAGATTAATAGGACCTAAGAAAAATAATGAATGGTGCCTGGTAGAATAATTGGTTAAAAGGCATCCTACAAGTAGTAATTTGTATTGCGACTTACTTTCTTTGGAGTTTTAAAAACTCTCCGGTCTTTAAAGGGGTCGATTTAAGCATTAATCTTTTGGGTGATCTATTTCCAGTCTTTCAATTGGATTTCCTTAAGGTGCAATTTTTTTTAATCAATTTCTTGGTTTCTTGGTTTTGAATCCTTTTTGTGGCGGTCGTTTAAGCACTCTTCTTCTGTTTCAATGCTCGTTTTGGTTGTAGTCTGCTATTGGTTTTATCTGTTCATAATTCTCTATTGTTTCGGTTTCGTGTTAGGCCTTGGAGGTGTTTTTCTATTTCTTGCAAATCCCTTATGCCTTTTTTTCCCCTTCTTATTAAAATTTGCTTTTCAAAAAAGCATTCCGTGTTTTGTTTAAATTAATCATCAAATATCTACAATCAATTTTATACAAAAAAATATTTAGCTTCATCATATAATTGAAAGAAATACCAAATATATATTACGTAATTACAACTTACAAAATAAATAAAATATATAGGGTTTACGCCATAAACTGACCCTACCTACATACAACAACTTGCTATTTTCACCACCATACAATCGATTACCCACCAAAACCTTAAATCACAAATTACTTTGAAATAATTTAAACACATCAAACCCCAACATAAACATATATTTATATGTATATTTTCAAACAGAGTTAATTTAATCTTAAACGCTTCAACTCAACCTGGAATGTAGGACTTGAAGATAACGTCCGTCGTGCAAGCATCCTGATATCATCTCTTGAGCAATCTCGTGAAATTCGAACAAGCTCCCATAACGCACCACCCAATATCATGTCTTTGGCATTTACTTCTATAATTCAAACAACAAATTCACAATCTTGTTTTAAGTAACATCCAGATTACTCTCCAAAAGAGCCCTCAAGGAAAGAACAGAAGTTCCAACATATATAGAACACAATTGGTCAAAGTCTAGCTGATGTGGGACTAATATATATATATAGAGAGAGAGAGGGAAGTTCAAATACAAACCAGTTGAAGGGTACAAACTATACAAACCGGTTCAAATCAATATAAAAATAAATTTTTTCATGATTTTTTTCCATCAAATACTATGATTTAAGATATTATTGCACATATGTTTGTTTCACCTTGTGAAAAAAAATTACATGTGAAACTTTTATATTATGAAATTAATATATGAGAAACTTTCAACTTATGAAAACAAAAACATGTGAAACTTTTACATTATAAAACAAACATATGTGTAAATCATAGCATTTGATGAAAAAACAATCATGAAAAAAATTATTTTTATATAGATTTGAACTAGTTTGTATAGTTTGTACCCATCAACTGGTTTGTATTTGAACCCCCCCCCCCCCTCTTCTCTCTCTCTCTCTCTCTATATATATATATATATAGGGTCAGGTTCAACGGAGAATGCCAAGAAAAAAAAAACTGAAGAACACCTTGGGAGCCTTCCATCTGGACGGTATGCACTGATGCATACCGGTAATTTGTAACATGCATATGTTTATATGCACCAATGCTTCTATAATTACAGAAGCATTGGTGCATAGAAGAAAAAAAACGTTTGTATGCATATTAGTGCATACCGTCCGGATGGAGGGCTCCCAGGGTGTTCTTCAGTTTTCTCTTTTTTTAGTGGTTTCCCTTGAACCTCCCTCTCTCTCTCTCTCTATATATATATATATAATGATGATGAAAGCTTACGTACCATGTTGTGCCATGTGGCAAAGAGCAAGCTCGATATGACGCCTGATCGGTGACGCTTCGTTATTGGCATTCTTCACGATCCACGGAAGTGCACCATCCTCAATCAAATGAGATTTTCCGCTTTTAATTCCTTTAACCCAACATAATCAACATAAATAATTTCAGAATTAATCAAACAGATTACAATTAATCACCACCAAGAAATTAAAAAATACCAACCTTGAGTGGATGCTCTAGACTCGCATTTTGCAAAGTTAGCGATTCCTCGAGCAACTTGAGCAAGAACATCTGGATGTCTACATCTCACCATTCCTAACAACGCTTTAATACCACCTTCAGCTCTTAGCATCACCTGCAATTTGTCTGAATTTTTTTTTTGATTTTTTTTATAAGTTATACCAACGGTTAATCCTTTAAAATAACCATCATTACAGAAACAGATTAAGGTTTCTAACTAGATTACCATTGCCACAAAGGTTAGCCACCGCTCCAGCCACCATTCGAAGAGTTTGAGGATCGTCAGCATTTTCTGCTGTCATTGCTAGCAAACTAATACCCCCTTGAGCCATTATCAGCTCCTGGTTGGTTTCTGCAATCGTATTTCATTCTTAAAACTATGTGATATCTATATATATATATATATATATACATACACAAGGTCAGGTTCAGAGAAAACCGTAAAAGAATGAAAAACTGAAGAACACCCTAATAACCATTCATCTAGAAGGTATGCACATGTGCATACAACTATACAAGTAATTTGTTCCACACGCACACATGCATTGAAACCAAAAAACATCTTCAATGACTTGTATGCACATGTGTATACTATCCAGATGAATGGTTAATAGGTTGTTCCTTAGTTTTTTGGGGTTTTCCCATGAACCTCACTCACTCACTCACTCACTCACTCTCTCTCTCTCTCTCCCTATCTCTCTCTCACTATATATCTATATATAATATATATACCGTTCATTGCAAGGTTTGCAATTGCGCCTGCTGCAACTCTGTGGATGTTCTCATCTTCGGAGCTCGTAAGAAGAGCTAGCAAAGATGTAAGCCCACCAGCTTCTACAATCTTTTCCTGATTGGTTGCTGCCCAGGTAGAATAAATCCATTATGTAACAAATAATATGATGTCAAAATGATATAATCTGATTAAAAAAACAAGATAAATATACAAAAACATAAAGTTCCGGAATACCTTCAGCGGCCAAATTTGCAATAACCTTTACAGCATGGATTCGAACATCAGGGTCTTCTGCTTCAAGTAAAGATAGAATCTTTTGCAGTCCGACTGTTGGAGAGCGTATTTAGTTAGTAAAATCAGAATCGATATATATATATATATTATATAACGGAAATTTGATGATCACCTTGTTCAAAGAGTTTTGCCACAGACCCTTTCTCCTGCTCGCCCGAATATTTCATCTGTTGCTGCCGAACTGGAGAGATAAGGGAACCCATTTCTCCGGTCATGTCTATACTATTACCACTCTCCAGTTGTTTTCTTGTCTATAAGAAGTAACGATATATATATATATATAGTGAGATATCTAACATGTAATGTCCTATAGCTTGAAATCAACTTAAAACCACAGTGAAAGTTATTGGTAGCCCACAACTTTAAGCTTATAGGGTGCGTTTGGTACACTGGACATTACATGACAGAACAGAGATCATTGTTCCACGTTTGGCAGAACTTTTATATGGACCAGACCTATATTTTATCAATATAACTTCAAAATAGAACCTAATCCTCTTCTAAAACATCAAATACGCCTCTTTCTATACATTTTATTCATTCTTTAAATTTTATTTATTGTATTTTATGCTTTTTAAACTTTGACTTAACTGTCCTCAAAATATTATTTTTATATTTTAGTTAATTTATGTAATTTATTAATAATAAAAAATGTATAAAATAAAACTACATAAAGTTTTATTTTGGCGTCATTTTAATCATCTTGAGTCTCGACGAAATTTTCTAATGATATAATTGGTTATAAAAATATTAATTTTATTATAATTTAATTAATTAGATAAACTACTCAAAATATATAAACATATATAAAAAACCTCATTTGGGGTAAATTGGTCATTTTTTATATGTTCTGTCCTGTCCAGTTCTGTATTACCAAACACTGAACAACTGTCATGTCCTGTCCTGCCCTAGATACTAAACACACCCATAAAGAGCTCACAAATCCAATTTTCTATCCATGTGGAATAACCATAACCGTAGTTGCAATTCTCTCAAAATTAGAGATGATTTTGGGCATTATATTATATACCTCATCGGCATCAAAACTTATTTGCAATAGCTGATTTTGCAACATGGATATTTCTTCTTCGAGCTTTTCTCTCTGATGAATCTCGTCTTCCAGCATCTTCCGAAGCTTTAAGTTTTCAGCACTCCCTGCTGCCTGCCAGCCAAACCACAACACATATATATATATATATATCCAGTCAGCAGTCGTTGAACAAGAAGAATAACACCGCTAGTGAGAGCCTTTTAGAGGGCATAAAAAATTGTACCTCCGATCGTTTCCATTGCATTACTTGATTCCGAAGACTACCGATTTCTTCATCAGCAGCTTTCCGTAAGAGTATTTCATTCTGTAGCAACTTCTTAACTTCGATAAGTTCTGAACTAGCCAACACACCTTGAGCCTATCGGAATATATAAAAACGGGTAGTTGGTTGTTAATAAATAAGTAGTCAGTAATCCCGTGGTTTATAGGTTAATAAAGATCCTTTCTAAAATACCTCCCCATTCAGTTTCTTATGAAAACTTTCCTCTTTAAATCCAACTTTAACTCTTCCATCTCCTTGCTTTTCTTGATTTATAGCCAATTGTTCTTCGAGTTTCTTTATCGATTCCATACAGTCTCGTTGATATTTCAATCTCTCCTTCTGAAGAAGATGTAACACAATAGAGACAAGAAGAAAGAATAAGTAGATGTTGTATTCACAAGTGCATAACTGTGGAAGGTTAAGTATTCACATGTGCATAACTGTGGAGGACTAAGTATTCACACATGAAGTTACCTCCAAAGTATCTGCATAACGTTTCTCAGCTTCGGATATTTGCTTTTTTGCTTCCAACCCGATTTTTTCAACCTCATCTTGATATGCTTTTTGCTGCCTTTCATGTTCGGCAATGAGAGTTTCTACTTGTACATCAAGCTTTCTCGCCAAACTCTTATAATCGAATTCTTCCTTTATCTTTAACATGTTTTCTACTTTCATAGCCTAGAAAAAACAAAAAACCCAACGAAACTATCAGAAACCCAAAATAATCAGTAAAAACGAGCTATTCATATGGTAAAATCCGCTTAATAACTTACTCTTTGCCCGAACATTATAGTACTTGACGTTTCTCCTCTATGACGAGGAGATGGACCAATGGTGATAACAAGAGACGTTCTTGCTGTGCCTGCATATATATACATATATATATATATATATATTTAACTATGTAAATGATACAGTTTTGATGCAAGTTTATACGGGTGAAACCATGAATAAAAGAAAGTTTTTTAACCTCCAAATGAATCTCGAAGCAATCTTGTAAGTTTGGAATCACGAACTGGAACATGAGAACTGTTTTCCGCCAATGCATTTATACATTTTCCGAGTGCACTTAAAGAAAGATTTATAGATTTAGCTTCCTCTAACGTATGTCCCTCACTTCCTGGAGAAAAAATAACACCAAATTACAATATTTTAACATGCAAACGGGTGATAAACTGATAATAATAATAATTAACAAAATAAGCAAATAATTTACGTTTTTTCATACCCGACTTATCGATACGCTCAGAACCCGCAAGATCCACAACGATTAGTTTCCCCTTGCGAACAATTGGTGGCTTAATCGTTCTACTCATGTGGGATTTGCTACCATTTTCACCAGAAATCGCTCCCCCATCTCTTTCCTTCACAGACTTCTTAACATGCACCTGCACCAAGAAGAAGTGTCTGTTTGTTAGCAGCTTAATGAGCTTAATGGGACTCGCAGCTTATTCAGTCAGCTATACATGACTGTTTGGTAGTGGCTTAATGATATAGAACATGGCATATTCAGTCAGCTATACATGACTGGTTGGTAGTGGCTTAATGATATAGATCGTGGCTTACTCAGTCAGCTATACATGACTGGTTGGTAGTGGCTTAATGATATAGAAAGTGGCTTATTCAATAAGCTTCTAGGGGGAGCTTTATGAAGAAAACCAAGTTTTTTTTCCAAACTGTCGCCCCCTATTAAAAAACATGCTCATTCCATTTATGAAAAACAACCTACAAAACAAAAACCTTCTCAATCTATACAGACAGATTAATCCACACAGACCAGCTTTATCCCTGATATGAAATGATAGAATATTTTACCAACGAACATATAGTCTCTCACCATCAGAATGGCGTGACTACGAGAAGATTCTGTATTCAGCTTCGTGTTAGCAGCAAATCGATGTGCTTCCCCTAACCGTAACAATTCAACAAAACTCGGTTGATCCCTGACTTCTATCAAACTCGCACCAGGGAGCGAAATATCTCCACTTTTTGGATCTTCCGATATAGATAAATTATCGTTACTAGGATCAAGAAGATCTTGAATCGTCTCCATATAAAGCTGCAAGTAGGACACAGAGATCGAATCTGTTTCTGGGGAGATTTCTGCAAATATATCCTCCATTGCTCGAACCATTATTCCACGAGCAGAAGTATCTTCATCCCCAAGTCGTCCAAGTGTGTACGTTTTTCCGGTACCAGTCTGTCCGTATGCCATAACCGTTCCATTATATCCATCAAGAACACTCTGCAAAACAGATGACAGATGATTGCATTTTCAAAAACTGTAATGTTGTGCTAAAAAGATGGTAAAAATGGTAACTTTTCTTTGAAATAAGACGGTAAAAATACAAACCTCCACAACTGGTTTTGCGACAACTTCATAAACCCGCTTCTGTGATGCAAATTCAGTAAGAACTTCATCGAATTCGAATGTATCTGAATCCCAATTATTCCTTCGAAGTTTCAATCTTTTAAGCTGAAATAACACAAGAATGCAAAAAAAAAAAAAAGGATTTGATAAAAGTTTCAAGACAAGAAAAAATTTCCTAAATGCATGATGACCGTAGAAAATAAGCTATAAACATGACATTAGAATACCTCGGGCTGCAATTCCACACAATCAGCAAAATCAGCATCAGTTGACTGCTCCTCACTATTTCGTGGTCTTAATCTTACAGCCACTCGAACCCTCCCAGAAACTAATGTGTCAATTATAAATATCAAGTGAGATGATGAAATATGTAACTTTCCGACATGTTTTACCATGGGAAACCTATGACTTTCGTCAAGATCCAACCTTTTTATCCCCCGTAATAATAAAATGGAATAGAGCCACATTAACAAAGCTTTTTCTTAAATGTACTCAAAATGTGAGACTAGCATCTATTACTTCTATGGACAATCTTTTTGAAAACAATATTGTAAAATAAGGTTATCCAATATATAGGGCCAGGTTCAGGGGAAAATCTCAAAAAAAAAAAAAAACTGAGGAATACCCGATAACCGTTCATATGGACAGCATGCACTTGTGCATACAAGTAATTTGTAAGCAACTTGTCCGGTATGCACATGTGCATAACAAGCACACGTGCATAAAAAGCAAGAAACAACTTCAATGACTTGTATGCACATGTGCATACCGTCCAAATGAATCATTACCAGGGTGTTTGGGAGGGGGGGGGGTGTGGTCCCTGAACTTCCCTATGTATATATTATGATGTATCCACTATCACCCAAGGAAATTGCAATTACCACAATTTAGAGGTAGAATTCTAACTTCCAACTAAAGGGTACAACAAGATTCTATTGTCATATATCAAAGAATATAACGGCATTGTATGTTGATGACTCCAAATTGTGCAAAGCCACTTGAAGGATTCATCCACACAAGACATATATATATACATACATGGAAGAAGCAAAATGTCTGTGGAGTCCAACACAATGAATAATACTTGTGGAAGCTTTCTCTCAACATGCAAGATTGATTCTTAGGTCAGTTTGTGAGGCCAAACATACCGTGTGCAGGAAAGAAGCTTCTAGAAGCACTTTTTATCCATGTGATTCCACAATGAATGGCATATGTTCTACACACTTCTTTGTCCTCCAAAATCGTCTAATTTGTGGAATCTTGCACGATGAACACATCTTTCGGAAACCCCATCTCCAAAACGCAACCCTTATGTGGATTCAAGACTTCCACTAAACCTATTTCCCCATTATATGTTACAGTTTTTGCAAGTTATTTAAATCAAGAAAATATTCAAGATTCTTCAAGTGCTGTCCTTTTTGAACTTCTAAGATAATAATATATGGACTGGGTGTAAAGAATGCATTCATCAAAGTTCCAATCTTTCTTTCACTTCTATGATCTAACAAATAGAAGAATGATGAGAACATTTCCAGGATATGAACACTTACAAATTTATTTTTAAAAAAATGGTATTCTACCTTCAAGAATACTATCCCACCCAAGTAGGGGCCAATGTTGCTCAAAACAACCACTCAATTTCGACCATAAGATATTACTGAAAAACGAATGTTCTATTCTCATTAACCTTAAAAAGCATAACCTTTTAGGAATTCTAGGTCAACACATTCTCAAATTTTACAAAATTTTAACTTATTACCTAGAAATAATTGCAAAAATAGAAAATCCCAGTTACCAATTCTTCATAATTATATATATATATATGTATATATATCTAAAAATAAATAAATGGGTAATGATAACAAAATCATACATGTATAGAGACACAGGCGTAATTAATAGGCAAAAACAAAGGTGAGAGAAAGAGACCTCCGGGAGTATCCTTGGGGTGTCCACCGGCGGAATTACCACCGGAACCGGTGCTGTTACGGCGGACACCAGATGTTACCGATGGCTTAGATTTGTAACCAGAATAAGATGAAGATGTTGATGAAGATGAAATTGACTTGTTGGTCTTCAGACCACCATTCTTGTAACTATGATTATTCGCCATTTTTATACCAAATTCATAATGATTAAGCTTCAGAAACACCTCTTTTTCACACACTAACACACACAGTGAAGCTAAACAGGAAAAAGATTTATGGGGGAGTTGAATTTTGAAGCAAAGATGTTCGGGTTAGAAAGAGAGAGGGGGGAGGGGGTGGGGTATGGGGGGTGGGGGACATGGGTTTCTTGCACTTTAATTTCATTTTCTTTGGCGAACTAACATAATTACCTTTTGGGGTCTAAAGAAAATATACATGCACAATAAGCTCCTTCATGTTTGATCAAATCCAAGTTTGGACCTTCAAGTTTAAAATACTTCAATTAGACTACGTATATAAACTTTTCTAGATTCAAACTGATCAAATATTGGACCCATAACATTGTTTTTTAAGTGGGAGGGGGTATGGTAATCATCGATCAATTTAGAAATAAGTGATTGACCGGTTGAAATGATGGACACTTCAAGGTTCAGTCAATTATCATCCCTATGATTTTTTTATTTACGGTCAATTTTAAGGTTATAAATTGATTATGCGATAATAACATGTCTACTGTTTTCTCGTTAATGGATTCTCATGCTACCAGTAAATTGTTTCAGCATGGTGTAGATTATTATAGATCTTAATGATACCATCATTTTATTTTATTGTTGTTATAATATCATCACATGGTGAAATTTCTAGCTATTTATTTTGAATGTTAGAAAAAATAGTTCTCAAGATGATTGAGGGGTTTATATGATTTTACATATGTTAAATAAAGAAAATATAAGATAATATGAATTTTGGTAACATTTTAATCGAGTGGCTAAACTTAAGTTTTTTAAACCTTGAGGTCTAAAATGAGCAACATTGTAAGACCAGTTTGACGTGGGGGAGTGTTGGTATGGCAAAATGACGAGAGTGCCCCTCAAGGTTGACCACGATTAACCCAATCGCCTACAAAACCAGCTTCAAAATACAACCGTTGTGAGTAAATGACATCTCCAACAACAACTGTATCTCTTTTGAAACAAAATTTTTGAGAGTCAAATTCTCTATTAAAAAATTATAGAGTTTTAATAATTTTTAAAAAATAAAATATTAAAGTTAAAATTTTTAAAAAATATATCAACTATAATTAATTATTTTATTTTAGTAATTATAACATTAGTCATGTTATTAAAATATTTTTTTTTAAAACATTTATTATTAATACTTTTTATCGGTGGAAAAATATAATAATAATCTTTTTTTTTCTAAATTTAGATGTTTTTACAATCTCTTTTCTTTATTCTCTATTGTAGCCTACAATATGACATCGTTGTTATAGTGCAAAACCTCTTTTCTTCATTTTATATTTGTTGAAGATTATAACTACTTTATTTCACTAATCATATCATTAAGTCATTAACTATGTTCTTTTCAAAAAGAAAAGTCATTAACTATGTTATTAAAATATTTGATACATTTAATAAAATATTATTTTTCTCTCTTAAACATTTATTTTCAATGTATTTTATTGGTAGAAAATGATTTAAACATTATTTCCTTCCCTATATAGAATTTTAGAGATTTTTTTAAATATAAAAAAATTCACTCTTTCGATTTTAACATACGTTTTAGTATAGTCGTTAGAACAAAAAAATGTTAAATTTCTAAATCTTTATTTTAACGTAATTATTGGAGATGCTCGTTTAAATTTTTATATTTTTATTTTCAAAGTTTTCGAATTTATTAGATATCAAATTTGTCACTAATTTTTTAAATATTATAGTTATCAATGTTTAAATTATTTTAAAAATAATATTTTAAGTAAAAAGCATGCATTTTTGTGTAATTTATTTTTCCTCTCAAATATGGAAATAAGACAAGCGGATTTATGAAATGTGTGCTTCTTTTAGTTTCTTTTCTTTTTTGCATGTGAATTATAAATTTAGGATGAAGGGTGAAATACTTTCATAATTAGGTTAGGATATGTTGATTTTTCCCACCATCCCATATGAGATTTTGTTAGCATTTAATTATTGTAGAAAAATATTAAGCCTACATAGTTTTCGAAAAAGAGTTAACAAAAATAATGATTTATTTTAAAAAAGTAAAATGTATATATAGTAGCTTAAATTAATGGTGGTAATTTGTTTCTATTTTAGAAAATTAATTATGAAAACAAGTTTTAAAGACTATTCATTTTGAAAATTGACTTCTTAAAATTAAGATTTTTAAAGTTGTTTTTTCTTAAAATTAAGTTTATGTTTTTAAAAAATTGGTTCTAAAAAATAAAAATGGCTAGAGAAATGATTCCACTTTTGATACAATTTATGCTAAATATGATTGGTATCTGGTTCCAATCAAGCATTTTAAAACTATGTATTATAAAGAAATTTTATAAGATATTTAAGAGTTATAAAGTATAATTTATGAATAATGATGGCCTACACAATTGAAATATGACAAAAAGTGTATCCGGAAAATCTATTTTGAAACATTAATCAAAGTTTATTAAAAGCACACCCCACTTCCATATTTTACAATTTGTTAAATAAAACAAATGGAAAAAACCATACTTTTTCTTATTTCTTGACATCATTAACTTGTTTTTTACTCATTGTTCTGCAAACTTATCGTTTTAAATAAATGGATATTTGTTTTGATTTAATATATGATTTAATCATTTAAAAATATTTTTAAAATAAAACTAAATATTATCAATATTTCGTAACGTGGTATATTGTCTTTAAAAGAAAGATACGTTTCTAAATACTTTTTAAAGAACATATTTTAAAAAGAAATAAAAATCTATAGTTTGAAAATTGTATTTATTGCTTCACTTTTCAAAGTATATATTTTAGACTATAGGTCATCAAATATATATACATAGTCATAGAGAGAAACCTTTAAAAATGTTTTTAAAAAAAAATATTCTATTGAATGAACGTATGTATTTTTTTAACATAATTGGTTTTTCGTAGTAGATACAGATATGTAACAAAATAAATATAGCCAAAATGATGCTTTAATATGGCATAGACACTGTAACGGAATTCTAAAATGATGTGTTAACCTAACTTCTTAAGAGTAGGTATGGTGGACTTATAAAGAGAGGGAAAGTCGTTATCATTAACGACATTTAAGCTTCTCTTCTTAAAGAGGTTAATCCTGTTCAAAACCAAAATGATTAAATGTCAGAAAATGTTGCATAACGTTTAAATTGCTACGAGAATTTTATTAATAGAGGATAAAACCGAACTCCACGATGGTGTACTCTAATACGTTTTAGGTTTTATGTTGTCAAATTTATAAACTATTTTCGTTATTCTTTGATTGACCAAATTTTAAACGTGTTAGCTTTCATAAAATATAACTACTTTTATGACTTTAACATCTTTAAAAGTGACTATTTTTTATGAAGGAAGCTTTTTAAAGACCAAATTAGGTTTACTATAATAAATTTGTTGATTTTTCATCCTCAACTAATTAATAAAAAATATTCGTATAAAACAGAGACGAGAAGGTTGAGGATCTATATAATATCGTATTATTATACACAAGAAAACATATAACAGAAATTCAGATAACTAAAATTTTAAATCGGGTCAAATATACCATTGAGGGTATATATGGAACAAAATCACAATTTGAATCCTTTTCGATTTATATATATATTTTAAATAATTCATATTTTTATCAGGTTGATTAAAAAAATCACAATTTTTCATAAATAGCACATTTGATGTTCAATATCCATTCATTATTATTTTTCATCATTTTTTCTATTTTTTAGATTTAGGTATGGATGAGATGTGATTATTATTATTTTCACATATCTTATGTAGTAAAATAATGACATATCTAATACCAATACTCAGATATGATAAAGATCAATATCACATATGATAATCAGAATATTTTTTTCTTTTTAAAATAAGTATAAGTATTTATTATTTATGCATAAATATTTACTATTTTTTTTGAAAGAAAAATATTTACTATTTATGCATATATTTTTGTGTGTAAATTTCTTGAAATATTTGGGATTGATTATTATTAGATAACCACTATTAATAAATGGCATTTATATCCGTTTAATCTAATATTAAATTATTTATTTAAAATTTTGTTTTAATGAAATTTCTCGCCTTCTTGCATTATTCTCTCTCTATAGATAAAAAAAAAGAGCAAATATTTCTGTATGTATTATATTAAATTATTAATGGACATATATAACTCTATAAGAGTAAGATAAGTTGCATGTTAGCAAGGGTGTTTAGGGACCAAATCACATGTTGGGCAGTTGTAACATCCTTATCACACAATTGCTCACCTTTCCCACATTTAAAGTGATCCCATCTCCATTTGACCATATATATATATATATATATGTATATATATATATATGTATATATATATATGTATATATATAACCCTCCCCTCTTCTTTCCTTAAGAAAAGGATCATGTCTTTATGCTAAAGATTTTTACTTCTTTTCCCATTTTATTCCATTTACACTAAGTAAGTTATTTTAAATCTAT
This sequence comes from Silybum marianum, assembly GCA_036898165.1. Lineage (NCBI taxonomy): Eukaryota > Viridiplantae > Streptophyta > Magnoliopsida > Asterales > Asteraceae > Silybum > Silybum marianum. The sequence continues at coordinate 4,635,984 of CM072537.1, read as the reverse complement.
ATCGATAACTGATTTGCACTTCATATTTCGTTGATATAAATACATGGTTTATTTGAAATCGAACCGACTTGTTTTTTGACAAAAATAAAATAAAAAATCTAAGGATTCTTTTTAAAGTAACACATCACAAACATACGGATTTGAATCTTATATCCTTTTATCCATATACCATTTACAAAAAAGTATTTCCTTTCATTTTGAGCTTTATTTATATTGGATTTGTAAAGCGAAATCAAATGAATTGAACCGAGTCTTTCATCAATATTTTTCAAACTTTTTATACGTCGAGTCGTCTTCTAGGGCATATAATTCAAGTACTAAAAACCTTCTTTTGCCACTTCGTGTTCAACTCCCACTAAATCACAAGCTTTTCTTTTAAAAGATTTATATTCCCCACATAAGCCCACCACTCGTTAATGTCCGAAAGACCCTTTACATAAAGTTACCAAGATGACCCTGTAGCTAGATGCCTCCTTCAAATGACTCAATGCATCATGCTATTTTCTCTTTTCTTTTTCCTTTCAATGTCATTAATATAATTGGATCTATATTAATTGAAACAACATCAAGATACATGGTTTAATATTGAAATTAAATTGACTTTAGTTTCTTTTTTCTCAATCGTTGTAATAAACCAAAAACGATAATGATTTTCCTTGGCAACATAATACTCGCTAGCCTCTGACTTTGAGCATTATACGTGATTGCCTTTTAACCTTCACAAGGAACAATATTTAAATAAAAGTTATTTAAGGCTGAAAAAATATATAACCATAACGTACGACAATCTTTTCGAAAGTAACAATTCGAGCGACTACACATATACACTAGCCCCTACAAGAAAAGAGGTAGCAAAGTAAACTATGTTTTCTGCATAATTTCCCGAAATTTTGCCTCAATTGTTGTGAATTTACTACCTATGCTACCTACTTTTTCTGTTGTGTCATATGAGTGTCTTTAAAAAATTAAGGTTGACCATCCTTAACCATATAAGTTTGAGTAGTTAGAGTATCGCAGTTGCCGGTTGGTTTTCTTTATGAAGTGATCAATTTGTCTTGATTTATTTTTGTAACTTATTTTGCACTATCTTAGAATATATCAGTTTTTGGCTAATATTCTTTTGTTGCATGAATAACTGATTTCTATCTTAGAATATATCATATTATTGAATAATATATAAAGATTACTGCGAAATAATTTTTTTATATATACTCATTATATCATCAACGTCTAAATGATTTCCTATTTGAAACATTTTTTTATTATATACTTTTTATTATATCAATCATTTATTAAAAAATGATTGATATATTTTTCACACACATCAATATCTTCTATTAGCGATATAAAAAACGTTTTTTTAACAAGCGGTTTTGATAACAAGATAAGCAAGATTCACATCTGTTATTTATTAAATGTACCCCTATCTATTTTAATATTTGCTTCAAACACATCAGTATCTTTTATTAGCGATATAAAAAACGTTTTTTTTTGTAACAAGGGGTTTTGATAACGAGATAAGCAACATTCACATATTATTTATTAAATGTATACCTATCGATTAATATTTTATTCATATGCATCAGCATCAAAGCATTCCTTTTATATTTTCAATGAATAATTTCATATGAATTTTAATATAATTACATGTGCATATAACAACATCATTGATTGAACTCATGGTTAATTTGGAATGAGTATATATAGATATATGATTCTTTGTTTGAATTTAGTAGTGTGACAAAGATTTTGGAGGATGAAAGGTAGTTTTAGTATGATGGTACTTTGTAGACACAAAGAAATGCATGTGGTGCCATGGTGGTACATATATGACATAGTGGTGATGGGATTTGGGCCACATAGATTGAGCCCATCAAGTACCATTTTTCCCTTTTTTCATTATTTAGATAAGAAAAAAAAGAAAAGAAAGCTAAAGGTTTGACAATTAAAACCAAGGAATCATTGTACCATTTCATCTTCATGGGGTGTGGTCATCAACTTCCATGTTGCTTATTCATTCATCGATTTAGAAAGCGACATTTCATCGATCATTCGGTTGAATGTTGTTAACTTTTATTGTAATTTATGTTGGATCTTTTATATAAAAAAACCATATATGATTCAAATATATATAAATATAGATTGAAGCTGTATAACAGTTAAATATCGTAGTTGTATAAATCAACAACTTTCTTAACAAGACAGGGAAATTACATTTGAAAGTAAGAAAATTTCTTTATTTCAATTGATGTATTGGTAATTATTAAATAATACATAAGCATATGATTCAAAAATCGAGATGTATGGGTTATCCTAAATTCACCTAAATCATTTTAGCAAAAATAAATGTAACATTTGAAACAACAACAACGTGATAATTATAATTGAAACACTATAAAAAAGTCACATATAATAGCGTACACATTTTACTACAAATCAATGGTATCAAATTTATTTTCAATTTATAAGTAGTCTTTACAGTTATATAACATACAGATAGTGTATATATGTGTATAGGAACGGGTTCAAATAAGAGCTTAATTTTGGTTGTGAACATGAGGACAAAAGAGAGCGCAACGCGTGTCTCATTCAATCTGAATATATTCGAATTGAATGTTGTGTTATTCACTCTGAATAATGTATGAACTTCACATTCGTTATTCATACCGAATGCCCTTCATTATTCAGATTGAATGGACACGTGTCGCACTTTCCTTTGTCTTAATGTTCGCAACCAAATTTAAGTTCACATTATTCAGACTGTGTGTGTGTATATATATATATATTCGTTTATGAGTTGGAGCTTTATAGATCAAGCAATTTGTGCATTGTGGTATTTGTACTCATTCGTCTATCATTCATGATAAGTTAATATTTTTTGTGTTTTTATTGTGATACTGTTTTGTGCTACTTTTCTCTTATTATCGTCATGGATCATACTTTGGGTTGAAACTATGCTTTTGGTATGTTTGTATAGAAAATTAGCAGCCATAGCATACTAATAATGGACGACATGAAACATAAGCTTGAAGAGAGCTGGTGATCAAGAGGTGGAGGTCATCGATTAGGGAATAGAAATGAAAGAACTGGGAGGAGGATCAATCAAGCCGAAGTCGTGGAGAAGGTCCAAATCGGAGGAAAGTGAAATAAGTTTAATCATCAAGGTTGTGATTGTGTGCCTCTAAAGGCGACAATTGTTACTATTTTGAAAGAACTAACTAGCCTTGCTACTATGGTGGCATGGTTATTTTAGATATTTTATATCTAAACTATATAAACAAAATAAGGGTTTTTGAAAGCCATACTAAAAAAAGACATTCATTTCTATGCATTTTCATGTTAAAATTTAAGTTCATGTTAGTTTTAGCGACTTTTACTCTTGAGGAGATTGAGCTTTATTTCTATTTTGAACTTAATAAGACTTTTATTCTTGAGTGGATTCAGCTTTATTTCGCAAGGAATTCGAATATGATTTGGGTTTCTATATTATTTTCTTTATTTCTTTACTTCAAGTTATATGTTGTTAGCCTAGTGTTATTAATCTCAAGTTATATGTTGTTACCTTAGTGTTAATGATCTCAATTTCTGCACATTATGTTATTGTTTGTTATTTTCATTGCAATTTCTACAAGGTGTTTAGGTAAACTCATCTTAATAGATCTAATTTTGAACTTAAATCCTTAGTGTTGGTGGCTAATTTGGACCTGATATTAACCCACTCCTGGATGAGAATTTCCTACATACCCAAATCTCGAGTCTCCACCTACCTTCTCATAACCATATCCCAAGTCTCGACCCACCTTCCATCTTCCCCATGGGAACGGGGATAAAAACAAGGATGGAATTTTTTCACTCCATCCTGTCTGTCCCCGTCCCTTCCCTTATATTAGGGTGAGAAAGTGTATATATAAACCCAAGTCTCGACCCACCTTCCATGTATATAGTCTATAAACAAAAATTCATATAAAATCATTGAGTTAGTCCATTTAAAGACATATATGTGGGGTGTGTGTGTGTGTGAACTCAATACTTTCTATTGCTAGATTCCGCTCGTACTCCTCTTAGTAGAGGCACTCTCTGCTATAACATATGTTTAAATATGCGATCTTCAAATAAATTTTTCCAGAAACAACCAAAACCAAAGATATACCACTATTCTTCGGAATCCACCTCTCCTAATTATCGTACTATTTTCATCTCATTATTCATATCCTTACAAACGACCACCAAAAAGGATTAATTATAACAAATTGCAACCCTCATCATCAATGAATCAGAGTCTAAATGCTTAATATCGGTAAAAGCCAGAAAACTTCCGGCCGGTGAACTAAATTAAACACCATCGAAACCATCGTACAGAAAATAGTAAATAAAAAGCCAAAAAGCTAAAAGAGATGCCATGCCAATATGCCATTAATAATAAAGAAGAAAAACAAAATATTTAAAATCATCAAAAACCAATCCAATAATATCTTCCACTTTTTATTATGGAATCCAACCCCCCCCCCCCCAATCCCCATCCCTATCCCTATCCACATCTTCTTTAATATGATGCTTTGGTCCATCACCATGCCAACAAACCCAATAAAGTTTTTAAAAGCAGACACCTGCACAACCCAACCCGACCCCCACCCACATCTAATTCAACTAACCAACCCGACCCGACCCAAATTAGATTCATACAATACCAATTACCATGATCAGATCCGGTTTACCTTATCAGCTTTGATAACCGGGTTAGCCTTGGCCAAAGCATCTCTTCCGGTTCTCTTGAAATCGAATTCACAATCATGCTTCTCTGGGTACCTATGGCTTCCACAGAAAGTCTCCCCACACTTGCACTTGAATCCCATCACACCTACCTTTTTGTTACAACTCAAGCACCGATTCGAAACCTTCACCTTCACCTCCACCGCCACCGCCGTCGTAGGTTGTTGGACGGTGACGGTTTCAGGTCCAGATGACGAAGAAGACGACGGTACTGCCGATTGGGAAGGGAAACTGACGACCTTGTTAACCAGCTTGTCCATGGCGACCTTGGCTGAAGCCGCTTGTTCGTCTTTGATTCGAAGATCGTTGAAGCACTTGGAGCAGAGATTCATCGTCGCCGCCGTGCCGAAGAAGCCGCAGCCGTTGGCACAGAGCGCCGGCTCGGAAGGTTGAAAACTCGTGGCGTCGTTCATCTTGTTTGCATCAGATCCCATATCTTCTCTCTACTGGAAATCAGAACTCAAAAATCAAAAACCACAAATCGATAGATAATTTTTTTTTTACTTTAGAACAAATAATAGATTACCGAAAATCTAATATTTATAGGAGAAGATACACGCAGTGGTTGACTTTTCTTGGCCCAGAAGTTATCCATAATGACGGCAAGGTTTATCCAAATACCTATATTACCCCTACTAGAACTTCGACCGTGTCTACAAACACAAGGATATTTTTGTCTTTTCACAGTTTAAAAACCACTTTCCTTTTATCGGTAGGCTGCGTTCCCGAGATAGAAGAAAAGACATTTCTACCCCTTTCTCTTTGGGTTAGGAAAACCCCCAAAGGTTACCTAAAGAAACGTTTCTGGAAGGATCTAACAGGTTCTCGAATTAATTATTGAATAAAAAGTAAATATAAATTCAAGTTAAATTAACACGATTATGATCGAAAGGAAAATTACGGGAATTCATTGAACAGGATAACCAAGGAAAAGCACTATTCGATCGTATGATAGCAACAACAAAATCGATGGCAGATATTAGCAAAATCTATCATCTATAAGAGTAGTTTTTGATTGAAAACTGAAAATAATTTACGAAATTATAGATCAGCAGCAAAAGATATCCATAGGCAAATACAGATATTCAAAATTTCACATAACCGATCGTCAAGAAGAGCAATTGTTGAGTGAAACTAACAATAAATTAGAAATGAATCGAGAGATCGTTGATAGCAACATGATTAACCCATGGAAAAAAGAAGATTTAATGATTCCAAACTGTACCTGTGTGTTTATGGATTATGATGATTGCGTTTTGATGCTTTCTTAGAGTCGATTGGCGTTTGAATTTCCGTCTGAATACATGGATCAATCGAATTGAAGGGGGTTAGAATCGCGTATGATTTTGTTTCTGGAATTGGTAGAAACGACGAAACGTGAGGATAAAAAGGGAAGAGGAGAAGAATGAAAAAAAGGGTGAAATTGGGAATATAAAAAAAGACGATGAGATTAAGAACCACCACCGGCAGGCATTTTGGCTATACCCCAAAACAACACCTTGTGGTTTTGGTTCGGTGTGTCTGCAGCCTACCATAATTAGCATGTGGTCTTCCTTTCTTTAGCCCTTTGTTTGGATCAAAATATGAAAATACCCATGGCTAACAACGTTCTTTTGCTATTCATCTCAACAACTCAAATTTACATTATTATTATTATTATTTTATTTTCTATTATATAAAGTATAAACTATCAATTATCAAGGTATAATGTGAGAACTCAGAAGTAAGTTAAAGTGACAAGTATAAAAAGATATTCGAATTCTTGATCACTTTTAATCTAACTTACTTATGAATTACGTTTGGTAGATGATTGATGGTGCATCTCCTCTTGGTACATTTATCCTAATGTACATCTAAGGTGAAGATTCTTTCTTATACTTCTCATCTTAACTCTCATTTTCACCGGAATCCAACTCTAATTATCAATACATCTGGTTTGATTTGCAGATTTTGCTCTGAAACTACCTCCACCAAATACATCTCAAATTTTGATAGGTGTACAATATTAGTGTGTGACTGAAGAACATCCAAACCGTTGGATTAAGATGGTGTGGTTAGATAAATAGTTAACTATTCATCTTTTTAAATACAACCTTCAATTTTTAAATTGAAAAATCGAATAAAATTTAAACGAAATAAATTATACAAAAAAATATTAATTTGTTATCTTTAATTCCAACCTATTCTCATACATATACCTTTATGTTTTTTTTGTGATTTTTTGGTTTTCTCTCAATCTTAGGGGTTGTTTACTTTGTTTTTCTTTATTTCAATTAAGTTTGTATGAGTTAAGTTGTTTGTCATGATAAGTATATCTAATCAAGGAACGAGAGATCGATGGTTTTGAGGGAGACAAATAGAATGGGATGTATCATTTCTGATGCATCTCTGACGTTAATTTATTTAAGGTGGCTTAATGGGAACAAGTAAAGGGTCATGGCTTATTTCATATAGACATTTTGGCTTAATGACTTAACAAGTAAGCCATGAAAAAACACTCATGTATGACTGAGCAATTAAGAGTGCGTTGGGTTCCTGAAAATTTTCCAGTTTTCTAGGAAACTTTTCCAGTTTTTTATAAAATTTTTACAGAGAAAATGAAAATTTAAAAAACTCATTTGGTTCATTTAGTTTTCAAAACTTTTCAAGAAAACAAAAGATTTTCATTTTCTAAAATCCTATGTAAATTAGAAAATTAGTTTTAATAGTTTTCCTAATTTTTGTTTCCTAAAAAACTTTCTAGCGACATACACACAACATCGTCAGAGACAATTGTGATCTTGATACTACTATAGTATTAAAAAATATCTTGTTAAAAATGATTATTTTTATGTTACTTTTATGTTGATATTCTTATATTAAAATTTTGTTTCGTGTTATGTTAAAATATGTCTAATATTGTAATATTTGAAAAAAAATGATAAATGATAGAAAATGCACAACCAAACGCGTTTTCTAATTTTCTGAAAATGAAAAATGAAAATTCCACCATTTCAACCAAACGCATTTTCTAAAATTTTCATAGAAAACTGGAAATGAAAACTCTTCATTTTCTAAAAATATTTTTTAGGAAAATGAAAACAGTTTTCCGAAACCAAACGCACTTTAAACGATACAAATCATTAAATTGTAAGTATCCCTTATCCTTTGGAAATATACTAGAGCATCTGTGCTATATTAGGAGAAAGGTGTATGGATTGCTTTGGGTATTCTATCTTGAATTTGAAACCCTGCTAAAAATGATAGAATGCTTAAACCACAGGAACTGAAAAAGGAACTTTAAAACCATTGACGGTCCAGATTTTGTATTTGTAGCTAAACCATGGGCAACGGTTCTTGTGAATTCCAATCTCTTCATTGTGTTAAATGTCACAGTCCACCTTAATCATTTGAGTCGTCAATGTTCAACCGTTGGTTTAAAAAGCTATATTTGACAAACTAGTTGATAAAATAGCTGGTAGCTGATAAGTTTATGCATGATTGATAAGCTAGCTGATGGAAAAATCATGTTTGACAAAACTATCGTATAAGAATGTAAAATGATCAAAAGGGCATATTGAAAAATAAAAAAAAATCAATAATTAATATTAATAAGAGTTATAATTGGAAAAAAATGACAATAAGCTCCCAAAACGATATTCCAAGTAGCGTTTCAATAAACTAGCTTATGATTTGTCAAACGTGTATACTAAAAATAAGTTAACTTATAAACTAACTTATTTTTGTCAAACATAGCCTTAAATTAGAATTTCATTACCAAAACAAAAACTCTAAGGGCAGTGGCGGATCCAAAATTTTTGGTAACGGGGGTCGGAGTTTAGGTAACATAATATAAAATATATTTTTCAAGTTCGGGTCAATCTCAAACACAAAATAAAACTCGTTTAACTTAACAAGTCAAGCTCCACAACACTGATATTCGACTCGGCTTATTTTGAAAACTTGATTAAATTTTCAAGTTGAATTGGATAATTCGAGCATACACTTTTTCGAGGAAAACATATTCTTATTTTCATAAATCATATATTCAAAATATAATAGAGCTTGAATCAATAAATAAGTTAATTGATCTCGATTTTGAACCCATAAACTAGTTTGCAAAGCTTGAAATATTTGGTATAATGTATAACTTAAATTTGTTAGACAATAATCTAGCTCGAATGTTGAAAATATTATAGCTCAAGTCTTGCTTTAAATAAGTTATTCAAGCTCGAGTTTTGTATTAATTTTTCGAGTCAAACTCGAATAACTTGCTACTCAACTCGATTAGACTTGTTAACAGTAACAATCAGCAAAAAAAAATAACAATTAGACATCGACTAATAAATTCTAACACTAACAATTATCAATAAGCAAAAGATAGTAAGAATGCAAAAATTAACTACAAACCCAATTTTTTTTAAAAATACAACTCCCTCAAAGTTTATAATTGGACCAATTAAAATATTTTGAGGACCAAAGCCTTAAATTTTAGGGTGTCAAAGTAGTATATACATTTATAAAAACTAAAATATATAATATAAATTCAACAATATTTAGAAGTTTATGGGGGTCATTTGACCCCATTCTCATCAACATGCATCCGCCCCTGTCTAAGGGTCTGTTTGGTTTGCGGGATTGTTTTTGAGGGATTTGGATTTCATGAAAGGATTTGGATTTGAAGGGATTTGGAAATCATAGATGTGTTTGTTTTGTAGGATTTGCAATGGAAGTGGATTTTCATTATTTATAAATAATTTATATAAAAATATAAAAATAATCAAATTACATTTTTATTAATCAATTATTACAAAAAAAATGTTTTTAACATTTTTAAAACATTATTTCATAGAAATCCTACGAAATCCCGTGAAATCCCGAGCATCCGTCAAGGATTTGAAAATCCAATGTTCATGGGATTTTAAATGAATCTATGGATTTTTAATCCTTACCATCTGGCAAACCAAACATCAGAATTGATTGGATTTGAAATCTAAATCCCTCCAAATCCCGCAAACCAAACGTGCCCTAATATTATAACTCTGTATTTGTAATTTTGCATTAAGATTTAAGAGAAATAGCTTTGGGCTCGTCTCATTACCTATTATATGTGAAGTGGGCTACTTACAATTTGGGTTGGCCCAAAATGTTTCTATAATTAATGTTGTTCATTAGTCATTACAATATTTTTGTTTTTTCTATTTAATCTAAAAATACAACTACATTATTCAAGTCCATAAATTAAAAAAAGAAATTCATGTATGAACTTAAAAGTATTATATAGAAAATGAGTTGAACTTTGGCGTTTGAAAAGCCTAAGGGTAGGATATAGAATATTGTCTTTGGAAGATAGGATGGTCGAAAAAGGAATTTATCTGTGTTTTATAGATAAGGTAAGTCTATAATTCCATGTGGAAAGAAGGTAATCTATTTTGAAGGTAGATGTTCATTGTCTTTCAATCGCTTACTGATATGCTTTATCTCATTAAGCGGAGAATTTAAATATCAATTTTGTAACAATTTATCCTATATGAATTAAAAAATAGATATGTAACTTCCTTATAAGTCTCAAGTTGTGGCTACCAATAACTTTCACGATTATTTTAAGTTAAATTCAGAATTATTTAACCAACTTGTTGCTTTCGGCATTGGAATGTCACAGATTTTGAATATTATATTACAATATCATAAATATAGTGAAGAACCCTCTATACAAAATTTCTCATATGGTTTCTTAAATCTTTACAAAGATAAAATATGAAAAAAAAAATACAATTGTAGGTGTGATTATTTGATTCATAAAAAGTTCTATGGTTAGAGTTTAGAATTTATATCTTAGAGTAAACTCCACTTTTGGTCCATGTGGTTTGCAAAATATCCTAAAGTGTTGTTAATCCGCTAGTTAAGAAACATCTTTGTCATTTTGTTTTTCATTACAAAAATTTATTGTACAAATTTTTATATAGCTTTATGTACAAGTGTGTTTAGCATTTTTAAAATAAAAATAAACAATTTTCTCCCTTTCCTATTTTTTTGTGACATCTTCGGGCTTCTGCGACACTTCCAGCTTTTATATTGGATTAAAAGAACCATTTTCAAAGCAAAACGTGTATTTATATCTATAATTCATTCATTTGAGAGACCACTTTTGCTTTTCCACAAACCACATGGACCAAACATCGTAGTTTACTCTATTTCTTAACATCATTAGTTACCAATTTATATATGCTCTTTTTTAATCATTTATTTCATTTATGCTATACTTTTTCTGACTGTCAAAAAATTAGGGGTGTTAAAAAAAACCCGGAAAACCGATAAACCGAGCCGAATCGTTTGATCCGAAACCGAAAAACGATAACCGAAAATTCCGAAATCTAAATAAACGAAAACCGAAAAAACCCGGGTATTCACGGGGCGGTTTTGGTTTTGAATTTTAGGTAACCGCGGGTGACCGAACCGAACCGGATATGATGTATATATAATATTTAATATTAAATATTCATATTATTATTTGTATATTTATTAGCTCAAAGTTAAATGAGTGAAGTATTTTACGTTTTGGTATCAAAAACTACGATGGATGATTAAATTTGATTGTATGAAGTCGTGAAAGAGTCGACATTAACGGAAGAATGGATTTTAAACAATTAAATTTAATTTAATTTGTAGTGTTTTATTAGTTTTATTTATTTGTTATGTAATTGTTTTAAATATTATCATTTTTATAGTTTAAATAATATTTTTTATATAAATCCGGGTAACCATGAGCCGAACTGCGGGTAATCGCCTTATTTCGGTTCGGTTCGGTTCGGTTTTGTGTAACCCGCGGTTCAGTTTCGGTTCGGATAGCGGGTTATCCGCCTCATGCGGTTCGGTTCACGTTTTCCCTACTAACCGGACCTAACTGAACCGTGAACACCCCTACCAAAAATAGAGAAAGACGTATTGATATGTATGGTATTATATATAAGATATTTTTTTAGAACTAGTAAAATAAGATAGAACTAGCTTAGTAAAATTTTGTTAACCTAGAACTAATGCATTATGCATTATTTCATAATTCATATAACTTTTTTATTTAAGAGTAGAATTTAGAAGAGTGATTAATTAAAATATATTTAGTTTTTAGCATAGTTGCAAAACAACACTTACACCTAAAAAAATTATGTTGTGAATCATATACACATAAGCAAACATATTTTGAAATAAATATTAAAATATATGTTCATCAATAGATTAAATATTTGTCTTAGATTAGAAAAAAACATATGAAACAATATTTTAAGATAAAAAAATTCACGATTAATATGAAGTTCTCAAATGAACTTTATTCAAAATTCTCACGGTTATCACAATATATATACATATATATGGTCTAGTTCAAGGGAAAAAGTCAAATTTTTTTGAAGAACACCGTAGGAGCTCTCCATCTGGACGGTATGCACAAATTCATACTGTTAATTTGTAACATGCATTTGTGCATAGCTTCAATCGTTTGTATGCATTTATGCATATTGTCCAGATGGAGGGATCCCATTTTTTTTTCTCCATTTTTTTTTCTCCATTTTTTTTAACGTTTTCCCTTGAACCTTCCTCTGTAAATATAAAACATAAACAATAGATATTTTTCAAAAAATAAAAAAAAAGGTACAAGACACCCACACAGACACTCATTTGACATAATTTAGAAGTTGAAAAAATAAAAAAGCAAAACAATGGAACAAGAGATGAGACTAGTATTATATATGATGATTATTGTGCATATGGTTCAATGGTGCCTGATCATCCCTCTTCTCCTCTCTAAGTGGTGTGATGATATATGTTGATGGAAATTCATGATATTAGCCCTAAATGCAATCAATTACACTGCACTGCACCCATGGACATTACTATTCACATTTGCATTATCATTATTATTATTATTATTATTATTTCTTTCCACCTAACAATAACCATTTCTAATAAATTATATATCACATTCTAACCCATGTATATATATAGACTATATATATATCTCCATTTCAATTCAACACTAAACTTAGAAACTAGTTCATGCGTGTTTTTATGACAAACAAGACACAAAATATGTACCAAGTCAAAAGGGTTAAGTTTTGTTATGTTATGAAGAGCTAGCGGGATAATTAATTAATATATCGATAATCAACATAATCGTTTCTTATTAATGAGTTGAAACTGTTGTTTCAGATTGTTATAAACCTAACTCAAATTGAGTTACTCAATAGTACATAATCATGCATGTGGGATACACGTATTTCCCATTAATATATATATATATATATATTATGATAAGATGTTGTATTTATATATATATATATATAGATCGAGAGGCTGGTTCAAATGAGTATAGTAACAAAATTTGAGAATATGAAAACATCCAAATCATGTTTTAAATCAAACGTCGCGTGAATTATATGTGATTTTACTTGTGATTTTAATGTAAAATCACATATGATTGGACCGTTTTCTTATTATCTTATTTGATTACTTCTCTCATATGAACTCCTGTATCTCTATAAAGACAAGTTGCAAAACAGTTTTGTAATATTATGTAGTTTGTGACAACCTACTGTACATGTTTGTTGTGAACAAAATTGTTAATACAAAAACCTTTCTAAAATTGAATATAATCCAAACATCTAACTTATTATTGCAAGTTGCAATGATGATTGGTTTAGGTTTTTTGGACTGTTTTGAACATAATGGGCCATCAAAAGAGGGTAGACTTCTCAAGGTAACACTTGACTCTTAAGCTGTTTTGTTCAAATAAAGTATGATGAGTGGGAGATGGATAAAAGGATTGGAAATTTGACGATTGGCATGTGAGAATATATATAAATACAATATCATATATATATATATATATATTTATATAGTCATGATTCACCCCCACTCCACACACAGTAACACCTATATAATTCAGCATGCAGAAACTTTGATGACCACCCTTATTATATAGGCAATCATATATCCATGCAAGATTAATAAAGCGACTTCATATATCTTAGTCTTAATTTTTGTGTGTATATATAATATTAGTTAACAAGCCATTCATATACAAAAGAGAGACGCAAATCCGTGTTTTTAAATAGGATTATTGTACACATACAATCATAATCATGGACGGACCTACATAAGGGCATACAATTCATATAATAGAATTTGATGAAACTGGAATCCATTGAAAGAATTTGACTTTAAAGAAATTTGAATGAAATTTGATGGAATACACGTTTGGTTGGTATGAATTTGAATGGAATCTCTCAGAATAACCGGGTGTATTGTGACAATAGTGTGGTGTCATGGAATTTGGTGGAATTGGTACGTACGTCTTTGTCTCCCTTTTAGCAAATTTTCATATTTTTATCTTTAAAGTAATTTTTGATTTGTATGCATTTTGGGAAAAAAAAATTGTGGAAATAAGCAAAGAAAAGGATTGAAATCCTTGACCTTTACTATGTTTATATTAAAAAATTTACACCTTTCATTTATACGATTGAATACTTCATCGTTTGAAAAAGTTCTTGAATCCAACTATAATCTTAATTTCCATAAAGTTGGTTAATCTACTTTAAAAATTAAAACAATGTAACAAATTTAAGAAATTTTGAACGACCCCACATGAAGATATGTTAATAAGTCATAAGTGCATGAAATAATTATATATATATATATATATATATGTGTGTGTGTGTGTGGGGTGTGACCTCTAAATTTAGGGATATTCTTTTAACAACTCCCTAAAAAATCTAATTTAACTTAAAAAAACACTACATCCTCCCCCCCCTCCCTCCCTCCCTCCCTCCCTCCCTCCCTCCCTCCCTCCCTCCCTCTCTCTCTCTCTCTCTCTCTCTCTCTCTCTCTCTCTCTCTCTCCCTCTCCCTCTCTCTCTCCCGCCCTCCTCTTCTATTTTTTCTTTTCATAATATATACATGAATACATACATAATTAAATATAAACATTTTTCAAAAAATATTATTATAATTTACGAACAAATTTTAAATCTACAAGATATGATATAACTTAAAAAGATATTGTAAACACCAACTAAAACAACCCAAATATATCTAAACTTATCATTTATGAATATATTGTGAATATTTTAGGATGCTTTTTTGTTACGTTCACAAATGTGTTCATATTATGTGTGTGTATATATAGGGATTAAATTAAATAAAAATATAAAAAAATATTGAAAATCGTAAGTACCGATCTAAGTCTTAATTTAGTTTTGATCATATGGTTTTAATTGAAAGCTATTTTTAGTTAAAAATGGGATAATCGTCATTTTGGTAACAAGATTCGCCAGATGAAACATACATATTCACTCACCATATGAAACACACAGATTCACTACATTAAACATATACTAATTCACCACATGAAATCCAAATATAGTTGATCGATCGTTCTTTATAGAACACATATTATTTCACCAGATTCATCACATGAATCCGGAACACATACTAATTCACCAAATTCATCATATAAATCCAGAACACATAAGGTGTAGTCAACGATGAATTAGAAAATTCAAATATGACATTTGTAACAAAATCACTATTACGTCATTCTCTTCTTATTAACATTACAAAAATGTCACCATGATTAGTAACATTTGATTAAATTCTTTAATGGTTGAGATTAGTCCCCACAGTCCTTCATTTTTTATGGTTTTTATTTGATTATCGTCTTATATATATATATATAATTGTAAAATGTAAATGTGTGTATGTTACAAGAGAAAGAAGAAAAAAGATATATTTATAAAACGAATTTAAAAAAACAGATGTTAATGATCTTGAATGAATGGTTTAAAATAAATATCATGGATCTTATAAATTCTATGGTTATTAATCAAGAAAACCATCGTAAGTTTTAGAGACAAGTAGACACAACCATGCATGCATTATTCCCAAGCGAGAGAGTACAGACAAAACACTTTACTCCTACAATCATTTTTATTTTTAACAATTAATTAATCTATTATTTCAATTAAATAATAAACAGCTTCAAATTCTCCCAAATAACAAGAATATTTAAAATAATTTTTTTTTACATTTACATTTATATTTATTATAAAATAGTAGTAATAATAGCAACAACAAAGTAATGATTTGTTTCATCAGACAATTATTTTTTCTTGCTCTATTTTTTTCTGCATTATCACTGTATTCGTATTAATGTTAAAAGTTAAAAACAATACATGTGAAAATTGAACTATTATTATATTCAATTATTTAAATTATTTTCATTATTTTATTATTAAAAGAAAAAGGTTAGTAAACTCAACAAACTTATATAATAAAACTGAAAAATCTAAAATTACCAATTTCATCATGAGTTATTTTAACATATATAATTATTAAATAATATAATGATTTTATTATTATATGTCCTTTTTAAATTTCTATGATGCACCGACAAACCCAAGTTTTATAATCTATGTATTATTATTTAATTAGAAAAATAGGTATGCATTAATTTGAATTTATACTACAAAAAAACTATTTTTTTTAATTCACGTGCATGCGCAATGTAGAGCATAGTACATGGTCCCTATTCATAAAAAACATCAAAATAGAGGGACCAAATCCATAATTTTCTCTTGGCTTCATGTATTTGTTTCATGGTTTCATCCTAGGAAAATTTACATAAATAACCAAAAATAGATGTTTTCATTTTTTTATTTAAATTTATTTTTTAGTTAATATTTACGTAAAAGGCTTATGTATATGTGTGTGTAAAAATTGGTTTTTATATATAAAAAAATCATTATACATATATATATACTAGATTATAGTGGAATCCTTATGCAATACGTTCTTTTGTATCAAAAACCAATCCTTTAGCATATGTGTAAGTTTTTTTTTGTGTAAAATTGACTAAAAAATGAAATCATATTGTAGATTGACTATTTATGTCGATTTCTTTTGATTTGAAATGCACAAAAGACCGTTTAATAGATTTTGAACCGGTAAGAAACAAAAAGCTGGTTCAAAAAAATAAGTGGTTAAAATGGACCCGGCCCAAGGGCTAGTTATAGATAAAAAGTCGTATTGGTCCCAAGGTTTGAACCTTTGACCGGTTAAATCCTTGGTAAAAACATGGTACTTTAACCCAAATCATTTATTTTACCAAAAAAATTAAAAAAAAATCAAAAACTATAATTTTGTGTTCATCGATGTGAAAGTAATGTAATCAAAATTTATAAAACTTTTTAAAAATGTCTATTTGTTCATGTGACTCGACTTTAAAAGCAACATGCAATACAAATGAAGTCGGGGGCTTATTAGAAAAAAATATTAGATGCTTAGATCTTAACACTAATCAACTTGATCACTTAAATGAAGTTAAAAACAGTGAAACACTATTTAATACGATAAAAATTATAAAAAATCAAATTAAAAATACGAAAAATATTAAAAAAACAAAGACATTAAAAAAACAAATGCAAAAATCAATTAAAATTAAAAACTAAAAAACCTAAGAAAGTTAAAAAAGAAACGGCACATGTGCCGTGGGGGAGGAAGAAGAAGGAGGTTTAAAAACCTAAAACCATATATTTATATAAACTATTTCCAAAACAGCCCCTCAACTTCGATGTTCTTTCAAGACCCACTTTCTGTTTTCTATTTCATTCATAAGTGTTCCACTATCTTCATATTTCTTGACTTGATTCACCAACAAAAATCCATCTCCATCCACGTCCACGTTTCAGTGCAAAATACCTGTCAAAACCCGACAAAACCACAAAAATACAAATGTAATATCCCCAACGATGATTATACGAAAACTAACTAAAAATATAAGAAAATCTACGTCGAAACAATTAAACTAAAGGCAAGATGCAATTATAAACTAATATGAATGCATGCTAAAAATGCACTTAACATAATGTCATACTTTAACTAATTTTAATATCTTACACGCAATTAATTTGTGATTAAATGAGAATTCAAAGTATATTTTAAATTAATTATAAACTTTAATCTTGTATATATATATATATATATAGAGAGAGAGAGGAAAGTTCAAATACAAATTCAAATTTGATTGTGAATATGAGGATAAAGGAGAGCGTGACACATGTCCCATTTAATTTGAATATAAAGAGCATTCGATATGAATAACGGAGGTAAAATTCATACATTGTTCAGTGTGAATAATATGTATTCAGAGTGAATAACACAATATTCAGTCTGAATATAAAGAGCCTTCGAGATGAATAACGGAGGTGAAATTCATACATTATTCAGTGTGAATAATACGTATTCAGACTGAATGGGACTTGTGTCGCGTTCTCCACTGTTCTCACATTCACAACCAAATTTAAGTTCACATTTGAACCCGGAGGAAAGTTCAAATGCGAACTCAATTTTGGTTGCGAACATGAGGACAAAAAAGAGCGTGACACGTGTCTTGTTCAGTCTGAATAATGAAAGGCATCCGGTATGAATAACAAATGTGAAATTCACACATTATTCAGTATGAATAACACGCACGCAGAGTGAATAACAAAACATTCAGTCTGAATATATTCAGACTGAACGGGACACATGTCGCTTTTCTTTGTTCTTATATTCGCAACCAATTTTAAGTTTGAATTTGAACTCATATATACATATATTTGGTTTTTCAAAAGTATTCTTTTTTAAAACCGAAAAAGGATCGGTTAGGACTAGTTAAGTACCGGTTAACACTGTTGGTTGGAATTTGATCCTAAATTTTTATATTAATAACCAATTACGGCCTGTGATTCTTCTTGGCCCAATCATTTTATTTTATTTTTGTTGCTAAAAATGACTGGTTTTCTTAAGGCCAATTAAGAACCACTTGAAGTTCCGTCCTTGTCTGGTGCAGAAACATTTCCTTCTTCTTAGGCTTTTCCATTTTGTTCGTAGATGATGGTTTCTGGCCTTCCTTTTGGTCATCATTGCCACTCTTAAATATCATTATTATTATTATTATTATTATTATTATTATATATATATATATATATATAGCTTTGGGATCATGTGAGACCAACATGTTTTCGTAAGACCCATAAGACCACATTTTTATACTTGAAACTTCACAGCAAAACACTGTTAAGGTAACATTCATAATGTTTTTGCTGTGAAGATTCGATTTTTTTTTTACATTCACAATGATTTGTTATGAAGTTTCAAGTGTAAAAATGTGGTCTCACGGGTCCTATAAAAATAAACTGGTCTCACGTGAAACCAACCCTATATATATATATATATACTTGAGATCACGTGAGATCAGCTGTTTCCGTGAGACACGTGAGACAACCTTTTTACACTTGAAATTTCACAACAAAAACACTATGAAGGTAAAAAAAAATATGAATCTTTATAGTGTTTTTGCTATGAAGGTAACCTACATAGTGTTTTTGTTGTGAAGTTGACCTTCACAGTATTTTTGCTGTGAAGTTTCAGATTTTTTTTACCTTCACAGTTTTTTTGCTGTGAAGTTTCAAGAGCAAAAAGGTGGTCTCACGGGTCTCCAACAGATCTCACGGAAACAGGCTGGTCTCACGTAAACCCATCAGATATTTTTTTACCTTCACAGTGTTTTTGCTGTGAAGTTTCAAGAGTAAAAAGATGGTCTCGCGGTCTCACGGAAACAGGTTGGTCTCACGTGAACCCAACCATATATATATATATATATATATGCGGGTTCATGCGAGGACGGTAATAATTTACGAGAATACGAGGACAATCCTCAGCCAATCATTTTGTATATGAAATTTTTTTCATGTACAAAATCACATGTGATTTTGTACTAGTATCAAAAATGACATGCACGACTTTTGCGGTAGGAAAAGTTTCGGCTAATCATATATGATGTTATATGTGAATCATATGTGATTTTGTACATGAATCATATGTGATTTTGTATATGGAATTTTTTATGTACAAAATGATTGGCTGAGGATTATCCTTGCATTCTCGTAAATTGTTACCATCCTCGCATGAACCTCGTTCTCTCTCTCTCTCTATATATATATATATATATATAAGAGTTTAATCATGTGTGAAATATAAAATTTATGAGATTAGTAATAATTTTTACCTTAAGGTTATATTTTACATGATATTTTTAATCTAGGTATAATATTTAATATATTGATTAATATATATTTATTTCAGAATATGACTTACGTGTAATTTTTGTTTCACAAACAAATCAAAATTGTTCATATTGTAAACCGAGTAATCATGTATGAAACAATCAAATTGTAAAACAAATATATGTTTATTTTTTTAAAAACAATGACATTTTATTGAAATACTAGCAAGGTGCTAGACGAGAATTACAAAACGGAAATAACAAGGGTGGGATCTTGAAGCCAACCAACCCAATTAATTTTGCAGACATTAATCCTATGATGCACCCAGTTACGAGCGCGTAATTATGTTATCCCAAAGAGCCATCTTTTTAGGTTTGATAGAGTCGAATAAGATCCCGTTCCCAAAAAACCATAGGGACCAGAGCGCCGTCAACGAAACCACTTCCAAGCATTCAGTCACCCTTTTTCTCATCCCTATGGACGCCATCCAGTTCTTCCAGGCCTGTACAGAGTTGAGACCAGGGATGTCAAGGTTCCACCACCTACCTATATTCCTCCATATGTCCTTTGCCACCTGACATTCGAAAAAAGATGATTAACTGATTCAACTTCATCTTCACAGTTCGGGCATAGAGCGGAATTGACATCTATATCTCTTTTAGTCAGATTATCCCTAGTTAGCAACTTATTTATCCTCATTCCGACATACGAAAACATTAACCTTGATAGGGACCAACCTGTTCCAAGAAGTAGACGTCTGATCAACCTCCAAAATAATAGAGTCAATCAGTTTCCTAGCTAATGCCACCGAATACTCTCCAAAATATATGTTTATTACTACATTAAACTCTAGTTATAGATGAAAAAAATTGATATTAAACATCACACAATAATTCTCAAAATTATCATAATATTAGAGGTTAAAAAAAAGATATTCTATACTATACGGCTATACATGTATGTTTCATATTTGCACCTTGTAGCCAGAAGTGGCATTGGCTCCCCCTCACACTTCCAAAACAAATGTTGATATAGGCTCAAGCCTTATTTATCGACTTTTAATTTTACGTATTCATATTAAATTCTACTTTTTCTTCTTTTATAAATGTCAATTTTTTTAGAAGTTCTCAAATGAACAAGTTACTTTATTGCTTACATAATTTTCTTAAAGATAAATTTCATATATTTTCAAAGGGTTTTTCTTATTAATATGGTTATCTAAACATCTTGTATTTGTTTGTATAAATATAAACATAATTATGTTGTTTAGGCCGCTCATACTTTTCAACTTTTTTACAACTATTTTAAGGACAAGTAATTTAAAATAGTTTTCTCAATCTTGAAATAACGATTTTTCTTACATTTTTTTAGGCACCCTCTAGATAAATTTTCTGGCTCCGCCCTATATGTATATGTATAGTATATATATATATATAGAGGAAAGTTCAAATGTGAACTCATTTTTGGTTGTGAACGTGAGGACGAATCTCAGCCACTTATCCGGTCAATAAAGGCGGCTTTAACCTGGTTCCCCTCCTTTAATAATCTCCACCCTCCCATGAATCGCGTCAATCCTCCGTGATCGCGTCCACCATAACCGAAGATATGTGGCTGAGATTCGTCCCCACGTTCACAACAAAAAATGAGTTCACATTTGAACATAACCCTATATATATATATATATAGGGGAGGGATCATATGAGAACACTACCAATTTAAAGGAACAAAGGAACTCATTTGTGACCACATATCATGTGGGTCCCACATAATATTAAATCATATTAAATCATAAATGATTTAATATTATGTGGGACCCACAATGATGTGATCCACAATAGTTCATTTGTTCCTTTAAAAATGCAAAGTTCTCATTTGAACCTTCCCATATATATATATATATATATATATATATATATATATATATATATATATATATATATAAAAAGAGAGAGAGAAGGGTCCGGGCCGGCCACTACACACATGGTTAAAATCATTTCGTCAGATCTAACATAAATACAGACACCATAATTACCAAGCTCCGACTATTATCTCATTATTTCATACTCCAAATACTAAAATATATAATTTTATATTACTCAAAATCTAATATTTAATGGCATTCATTTCGAAACAAATATGCTCTAGAATGAAATTGACAGGAAATAAAATTTTAACTTGCATTTGTAAGGAACGTGTCCATTATATACACTTAAAGTTTTTTATTTTTGTTCTTATTGATTTTAACACATTTAATCAAACACCCTCTAACAGTATTAAAAAAAGGGAATTATAACAATCTGATTCCACTATTTTTATTCAATTACCATGTTACTATATTTATAAGTTATGGCTAGAAAGATAATTATTTATAGTTTGAAAAGTTTATATTTTGAGGCATTTCTTGAAAATATGTTTTTAAGTAGACATATTTTAAAATTTAAATTTTTGAATATATATAATGAAAATTTGTTTTTAAAGTAACAATAATTTATGATTAAAATTATGTGTAAAAGATGAAAAATGGAAAAGACATGTAGTTGACCTATTTATAAAGGAGATAGAGCAAACCCACAACTTAGCACCCATCCATTTTAGAATTAGAAACTACAAAGAGAGGTTGTACCCTTCTTCATATTCTTCCTTTAAAAGGAATCACAAAATGTGTATCTATACCCCCTCTAAATGCAATACCAAGCTTCTTTTTGTTACCCGAAAAACTAAATCAAAACGCATTCAGATTCGAGTTTTTCGTGCTCACAAACTCAACAGGTACGTAACTTTATCTTCTTTTCAAAATGGGTGTCGAAAAAAGCTTATTGATTCGGGGTTCTTTTTCTTCTTTTCTAGAACGAAAAGACTTATTGACAACAATGAAAAGAGCAAAGAAGAAATGGAGCTCAAGAACTTGAAGTTGTACATGGAGAACATGAGCATCTTGAAAGAGAACGAGCTATTGAGGAAAAAAGCAATCCAACTTCATCAAGAAAACCTCGGTTTATTATCAGAGCTCCAGAAAAAATTATCTCCTTTACAAGACGTACAACAATCTGAGATTTCGTGAAAGCCCGCCTTCCTTAATCTATTTGCTATAATTCTTGTTTGTAATAACTATTTCATCCTTGCTTTCTAATTGCATAGTTGATTAATAAGACAAATGTTTTAATTCCATTCTTTGGTTGATCTATCTCATTTGGTGTTATACTCAACACATTATATGATGTACTAGTCAATGTAATAGGTATAATGCATTAGAAACCCTTTTTTTTACACTCATACATAATTAAAATAGTTAATTAAGATATAAACATACATACCCTTCAGATATTTAGATATTTGGTTTCTAAATATCTGATGGGGTTGAAGTAAGAATGTGTGTGTGTGTTGGGGTGGGGGTGGGGGGGGGGGGGGGGGGGTCTCCAAATTCGAAGAATTTTAAACTTTCACTTCTACATTTATTTTTATTTTGGAAAAACATGTTGGAGAATCATTGATCAAAAAATTACATTAATCCATTTTGAAGAACTTATTGGAGATGCTTTTATGTTTTTTTTTTCGAAGGGTGTCTCAGGCTATGCCTGGACTAATCCCGACAAATTATGACTGCAAGACATTAGACCTGATAAACTCAGTGGCCATAATTGTTATGTACGTCTGGATTCGAATTCCAGACAGATGAGATATTCCAACACATCTCTCAGGGCCTCAACCACGACGTCACAACCCTTGTGGTTGAGATGCTTTTATGTTACACTCAAGCTTTCACAACCGATGACTTTACTTAGGCTTTGTTTTGACAAACTAATTGAAAAGATAGTTGACAGTTAATACACTAATTGTTAGTTGATAAAGTAATGATGTTCAGTAAAAATTATTTGATACAACGGATGACAATGTAAATTAACTACACAAATTGGTGTTTTTTTGTCACTTATTATATAGAACATAACATAACACAACACAACACAACTGAAGTAGTTATTTTAAAAAGTCAGTTTATATTTAACTAGTAAACAAATGTTTCTCAATTAACTCAAAAAAACATTATTTGGTCATTGTTACCAAACAATAACTTAGATTTATGAAAAACTTTTTTTTAAGAATGGATGTCAAGAAGCATAATATCTTTGTAAATGTGAAGCATAAAGCTATGAAAAGTCAAAATTGGATTTTTTTTATACAAGTCTAAAGTTGATGTATATGTAAGAGGGTTAAGCATCCTAAAGCTTTGACTTATGCCTCAAAAGTTGAAATTTTCACATGAAGGCATTTAAGCTAGAAATAATAAATAAATAAGAAGAAGAGAATGAAAGCAGAAGTCAAGAAAGTTTGAGCTTCTTATGATGCAGAACAAAAAGTCAAGAAACCCCATGATTTACAATTTCACTAAATTCAAAAACTTTGATCAAGAAATCATCCATCATCATTTTATAAGATTTTAAATCTGATCTAAACTAGATACAAAGAACCTTCTAACTTAATTCATAATTATGCTTGAAATTAATGTAAAGAAACCATTAAAACTTAAAATTCTTAACATGTCAACTTTTACAGTAGAAAATTAAAAAGAGATCTAAATGCACCTACGGGAGAGATCTTAGCAACAAATCCATGTCTCCATATATAACCGAATGAATTAACATTGACCCTTAATAAACCATAATCTTATTAAAGTGCTAACCGTTTTATCTGACTTATCTTGTTGGATCGAAATTAAAGGTAGGGGACCAAGAGTGGCTTTTAAGCCTACAACAAACCAAAGTAAGAAAATTTGAGTGTTTTGCTTGCATTTTCATCATGACCATAGAATATATGAACCATCTTATATTCTTATGTTAAAATTTTATAATATTATTATCATGAAAAAAAGAACTCATAATTTTACTTGTTTGACAACAGTTCCAGTGGGCCCAAGCCCAAATATTTTTAATAAGCTAAAAGCCTAAATAAAGAGGCTTAATTGGGCCTTTTCCCCCACATTGGTTTGCATGTTTCCCCTTGAGCCAATTGATTTTATCCAAACCCATTCAAGTTTAATCTTGTTTATTTTAAAATAAAATCGATGTTAAATATAAAATAAAATTTGTTTAAGTTAACAAGTGGAATTTCGTAACGCATATATTTAACTCGGCTTGTTCAGAGGTTCGGTTAAAAATTTTCGAATCGATTTGAACCGAGCCGCGTCTTTTGAACAAGGTGAAACAAACATATGAACAATAATATTTTAAATCATAGAGTTTGATGATAAAAATTATGAAACAATTTATTTTTATATTGATTTGAACCGGTTTGTATAATTTGTATCTTTCAACTGGTTTGTATTTGAACCATCATCTCTCTCTCTCTCTCTCTCTATATATATATATATAGGGTTAATGTTTTAGAAACTTTTTAAAGAGTAGATTTGTGGAAACCAACATAAAATATATATTTTTTACAATTTTTTCCAACAAATGTTATGATTTAAGATATAGTTTAACATATGTTTGTCTCATAATGTGAAAGTTTCACATGTGTTTTGTTTCACCACATGAATATTGTTTCATATGTTAAAGTAAACCAACGTTTTTTCTTCACATATAATTTTTTTCCTTCATATGAAGATAAACATATGTGAAATGACATATTAAATCATAACATTTGATGAAAAAAAGTTATGAAAAAATTTATTTTATATTGATTTCTATCTCTTTGTATTAATTGTCTTCATATAGTTAATTTTGACGTGTCTAAGAGAACGAATCTATGCTTTTCATTTCTCTGCGTCTTCGTTAATATTGTTGGGAGTTGTCCCATATGAAAATCAAAGTAAATTGTTTATGATTTTATACATGTTTTTTACTACTTTCGAACAAAATATGCTAAATCACATATATGAGGTTGATGCTTGGTTTGGGTCAAATATAGAATGTGTTAATGATTCGAAAATGGGTCTTCAATTGTTACTCACATTACAAGGGTTTTAAGATTGTTAACAGAAGTTTTAATAAAAAAATTTATCAATACGTTAAAAAAATATCATATGTACATTTTGTTTATTATTGTAAATGGCCCATCTAAAAAAACTTCATATGTATCAAAGTAGTTAGTAATAACTAAATGATAATTGAAAACTAACTTTTATGTTATTCATATTAACTAGTTATTGAATAATTTCAAATTTATTAGTATATTTAGACATAAAAAACTAAAATAGCAAAAACCATAGTTTGTGTTTTAGACACGTGAAACCAATAATTAAAGTGATATGTGAAAGCTTTGAGACTTGTGTACACATTTACGTTATTTGAACTTTTGTGCTAGCTTTCTTTTGGTAACAAGTTTATAAACGGATTAATTATAAGTTGTTAGAAGATATTTAAGTTAGATGAAAACTAGATGCATGTAAACAAAAACATAACTTGTTTATAACAAAATATGAGATACATAATTAGTGACTCAAAATCAATGGCTTGTTATTTTACTTTAACCAAACAAAAATTGTATAATTCACACAAGACATATAATGTGTAAACGTATCATGTTTTAAATAATTTTATAATGGTACAAATGATGTCATTCCGACTTACTTCTATCTAACTGTTCGGCCCACCCCATTTGGTGATTAACACCTTATGGTTGTCGTTGTTGGCAATGGCATCATGATTTTAGCCACATTTATTTTTCTATTATTATTTTCTAGGCCAAATAAATATAATTTCAATAAAATTTTCTATTAATTTACATAGATACATCAATATATGGGATATTTTTTTAACAATTTTATAAATCAACCAGTGTATTATATGTTATTTTATATAATTTTTTTTATTTATGACTAGAATTTAACGTAGTGATTAATATATATTTGTTTCATATTAATTTGGCTGACAATAAGAACCTTTTAACATGTTTATAAAACAAAAAATACATGTAAAAAAGTTACATAAATTTTAAAATTTTAAAATAATCAAGCCATAACAAATATATATATATATATATAATTTCAAATTGATTACTATCGTATAAAAAAAAGATTCATTTAACAATACCCATAGTTATAGGAGTTATTTTTCAAATTTTACCTTAGATTTATATTAGTAACCGTTGGGAAGGAAGCATGGGGGATCAAATATGTAAATTGTGGGTTAAATAGTGATGAAATCCTTTGTTATCTGTCACTCTCTTTCTCTTCTGTTTTTTTAGGTTTCTTTCTTCATACACAAACATTCCAATGCTTAATAATAACTTGTAGTTTTGCTTCCAATTGCTCCTTATTTATATCTTCTTTTTTCAATTTCCTACATCCGATTAATACTTCCAATTCTAGGGTTCTTAAAATCTTCTGATTGATGCCATTTTTGATATTGTTATATAATGACTTATAATGGGGACGAAGATGTAGTTTCCCAGTTAAAGATTCCGACTCATGAAGATTGTAAGGGTGATTATGAAATATTGATTGAACGAGATGGGTTGGGTGGCGGTGGCGGTGGTGGTGGTGGTGGCGGTGGTGCTCTGACGTCATCTTCCGGGAACTTTGGTGGTGGCGGTGGCAGTATTTGGTGGTCAATTGGGCGGTGGACAAAGCTTGTTTCTCTGCTTATTTTCCTGCTGGTTTTGGGTGTTTCTTTCTTTATATGGATCGGTCCATTTTTCATGAATAAGGTACTTACTGTTTGGTTGTTGTTTTTTTACATTAACTTCTGTATGGATCGATAATGTTGTGTTGATTAATTTAAGTTTAGGAAAAATTTGGCTCCCATAAGCTTAATGAATAAGCCAAATTCTATATCATTAAGCCACTACAAAACAATCATGTATAACTGGCCATATAAGTTGCGAATCTCATTAAACTCATTAAGCTGCTAACAAACATGCACTTAATTAGTTTCCATAGAATTTGCATGCATTTATTGAATAAAAGATGTATGACACAACGAGCTTGTTTAGTATTAATTTATAGATTGAGAAATCTTTTGTTTGGAAGCGGTTTTGCATAGACACAACGAGCGTGTTTTTTTTATTTATTGAGAGGGGGTAGGTTCGAAAAAAAACTTGGCTTTCTGCATAACGTCTCCCTAGAAAGTTATTGAATAAACACTTTTTATATCATTAAGCCTCTACTGAACAATCATATGTAGTTGACCGAATAAGTTATGAGCCTATTAAGCTGCTAACAAACATACGCTAACTCCTATCACATGTTTTATATGTCACACAACCTTATAAAAACGCATTTCTTGAAGAATTTGCTTAGTTTGGTAGGTTTATATATATGCATGATGATGAATATTTAACACTCGAGAATCGCAGGAGCTTATACCCATTTTGAATTGGGAGACCAAGACATTCACGAAGCCGGTTCTAGCCGTTGTTATATTCGCTTCGATGGCATTATTCCCTATCATCCTTCTACCATCTACACCTTCTATGTGGGTAACAGGAATGACTTTTGGTTATGGTTTTGGGTTTCTTTTGATCATTGGTGGTGTAGTTATTGGCACATCTCTTCCTTACTTCTTTGGTTCCCTATTTTACCACAAAATTGAAGTGAGTTTTTTTTCATATCATTAATTACAAATCTTACTTTTCTTTCCATATTTCTTAATTTATTTTTTGTTATTTAGGAGTTTTTGGAAAGATTCCCAAAGAAAGCGTCGATTTTGAGATTAGCGGGCGAAGGAGATTTATTTAATCAGTTTAAAGCGGTTTTGTTGTTAAGGATCTCACCGTTCCCATATATTGTGTACAACTATTGTGCCGTGGCCACGGGTGTTAAATTTGGGCCTTACTTGTTAGGCACATTGGTTGGAATGGTTCCAGAAATTTTTGTTGCTATGTACACGTAAGATTTCTCTTATTTCTTTATATATCCATCATTTGTTATAGAGAAGAAATAAAGATATAAAGAACCCAATTAGATTGCGCTCTAAAAGAACCAGAAGGTTCCAATATATATATAAAGAATAAATAGTCCAAATGTAGCTGATGTGAGACTCTAGCACGAACAGATTGTCTGAGAGGGGGCTGGATAGAGTCCCTATGGATTAGACTCGGGATCTGATACCATATGAAAATATATAGAACCCCATTAGATTACTCTAAAAAAGGGCCGATAAGAGAGGTTTCTAATGGTCCAAATTTTGCTGATATAACAACATGAACGGATATTTTGGGTAGCATCAAGCTTTTAGTTTGGTTTGAATTAATTTGTGGTGATTTCAGGGGGATAATGATAAGAACGTTGGCGGATGCTTCAAATGATCAACGGTCACTTTCAGGACAACAGATTATATGCACAGTGGCCGGGTTTGTTTTAACGGTGGCGACAACTGTGGGAGTGACGGTTTATGCGAAAAGACGGTTGAGTAAGTTGCAAAAGGAGGAGGAACAGCCATTGATGCAGTAAAAAATAGATTATATATATATATATATATAGTGAGATTTCAAGAAAACTTTGAATGATGGGGTTTTCTTTAGATTCTGAACTGGGCAGATGATATTGATATGTAGCAGCTAACAAAAGATTTTTATTTTTTATTTTTTTATATTTGTTTGAAAATAAAAGTTATAAAAATGTGTTGGTTTATTATCAAGAGAAGATCGGCGCAGACATCATGTGTATATGTATATATATATATAAGTATAAATGAAGTGTGTGTCAATTGTCATCTTGACCTACATTTTATTTCATTTTATATATGTATTGATTTTTTGAGAAAAAATATATATTTTAATGCTTAAAGCCAGAAAATAAAGAATAAGTAATTAGGAGTGATCGGTAAATGTGTAAAAGGTAAATTGTTGCTATGTTGCATTCGATATGCTTTGTAAAACTATAATCTTACCTAATAAAGTAAAAGTTGTTAGAATGTTGACCTCTTATTATAAATGCTTACCAATAAGGAAGTTTCAATCTTTTTGGAAGTTCTTACACTTGTATAAAAAAAAATACATATCATATGTTATATATATATTAAAATTCATTAAATTTAAAACAACAAAACTTAAAATACAAAATTAACTTCAATAGGATCATTCTTCTACTTCTACTATTGTTTGATTATTCATAATCAATTTCTCCATTAAAATATCGGTATATATGCACAATAAGTTAGTTTTTGTAAGCTAATCCAAACACCCCTTTGGAGTATTATCGGATTATAAAATTTCGCCATCTCCTTCGAGATGGAGCGTGTTTGAAGAAATCAATGGCGCCTCTTAGTGTTGAATATACGTTACGCCTGTGGAAGTAGCTCCCCATTGCGTGTTGAAGCGACGTGGTGCTGAAGCTCCTCAATCTGAAATCTGGTTTGATTCTGTTCAAAGCTACATTCCCTCTCCTAAACCCTAATGATTTTGAGTCGTCATGACTGATGAATCATTATCTGCTTTTATCTAATTTTCATAAAAGATCTCTATGAAGAAAAATTCAATTTAAACAATTACTGAATCGACGTCAATCAAGGTCGATTAACGCAAATAGTTGAGGCCATATGATGTGAACAGTATAGGGTTTATTAATTAATCCACAAAATAAGAGTTTACAGTAGAATTATATTTGCATTTGATGATAGATCGGAATCGTTCATACATTCATATGGAATCACAAACTATAGATGGCCTATAAGAATCACTTAATTCGATTTTCGATTTGCTTTTATTCATTCTCGAGTGCTTGCTTATCTCCTGCACCGTTCTTCTTTATCGATACCAGCGATTGTTTTGCCCATCGCTTAAGATTTATAGGTTTTTTCTCTTTGATATGTCTTGTGT
Source organism: Silybum marianum (assembly GCA_036898165.1). Lineage (NCBI taxonomy): Eukaryota > Viridiplantae > Streptophyta > Magnoliopsida > Asterales > Asteraceae > Silybum > Silybum marianum. Next base: position 4,605,383 of record CM072537.1, on the reverse strand, counting down.
TAGTGATTGCAATGGCGAGATCATTAGGGAACAATGTTTGCCAATAAAATGCATGGAGAAGTGTAGACACAAAAAGAACAAACACCATTGTTGATGATAGAAACGATAGAGTCAATGCAATCCCTTTGCTTTCAATACTAGGCACATGTTCTGCATATTTGATTGCAGCAATGGAAATTGTAGTCATTGGGAAGGTGTAAGACCACCATGCTACTGAGAACCTGCATATTATTGATTGATTAGCAACTTACTTTCACAAATTTCAATATAAAAGTAGGTTTCTATTCATGCATTTAAACCTATTTTTAGAATCAATAATTACCTGAATCCTATGAAGAAATTGAGGCGAACCACAAGAGAAATATAGAGGAATAGTGCAATGAAGTAGCAAGTCCTTGCAGAACCATCAAATTCACCATAGATAGCCTCCCAAGCAATGCTAGCAGCAGATGGAGCTGCAATAAACATGGAGTAAACTGGGTGTAATTCCTTCGGCAGTGCTACACTTGTCGGCAATCTCTGATACAATGTCACAAAAAGAACCAGATAATGTGCGAACCCAATCGCCCAAAGAAACTTTCCAGCTTCATTCCATCCAACTTTCGCAGCCAAAACCGCCCCAACAAAGTTTCCCACAACTGATAAATGAGAAGAAGGGTTAGCCACTTTGCAAAGCCTTCTTTTCCCTCCCGAAAGCCATTGACCATAGATCTTGAGTTCAAGAAGAAAATATGGAATCATGAAGGCACACCATAAGGCTGGGTGAAGAGGCTTTTGAGCTATCATCGGTGGAGCTCCTATGGCTAAGAACATACAGACGACCCATGGCGCAAAGAAGAAGTTTATACGAACAGGGTGGAAGTATTCTCTTCTAATGGCTTCAAAGTAGAATATGCATTTGAGGAGATAAGTGGTGGTGACACATATGAGAACCGCTAAGGCTAAGATCCAAAGGACGAGATTGATGTATGGCGGAATATGGAGGAACTTGGTGGCTGGGCTGATTGCAAGGCTGTTCCATAGTATTGCTTGGCTGCTCAGACCTAGACACATACCGAAACAACCAATTGGGAATCGGAGAAGAAATGGCCATTTTTTATCTTTGGGTAGAAGGATGTCTTCCGAATCCTGCAAAGATCAAAGTTAGAAGATATAGAAAGTGACTTATTCAATAAGCTTCTATACAGACAGTTTAATCCATACGGACAACTTTACCCACACAGGACTTAATGAAAAACCAACCAAACAGCCACTAAAAGTACCTTGACTTGATCAAGCTCGGGCCCGGTAAGAGCAGCAAAGTATCTACCAGCCGGAACACTTTTATTAACGGATTCATCAAGAAGCCGTTCAACACCCTCATCACCATTCTTCTGAAACTGATCAACCCCGCTTTCTTTTCTTAATGGCAACATGAAAGAATTCTGCTTTCCGAGAGTAGATTTCGTTCTGAACATATTAAACTCACCTTTCTTGTAATTGGTATCGACACCAACACCATGAGACGAACCAAACCCTCCAAAACTCCTGCCACTTCTTGGAAGCGCTTTTATCTCATTCCGTGCTTCATTAAGCTTCGACACACCCGTTTCTAACGAAACTTGCCTGCTGAAACCCCTGTGACCTGTAGCAGTTCTTTTGCCTTCTCGAAGCTTAATCACTTGTGGCCGGTTTAACCGCTTTTCAGACGGTTTTTCAGACATTTTATGAGCTTGTTTCTTTTCTTCTTCTTCTTGGTCTTCTTCCTCTTCTTCTTCAGGAACTACTTCATGGATGTCAACGAAATGGATATTTGTTGGGTTTTGTTGGGAAGTTCTTTCTTTAACCATTGCTTGCTGCTTCAAACTCTGATAAGAGACACTTTAACAGCAATGCAAGTAATTGGTTGAATTGTGTTGGTAATTTAAAGCAGTGTTTGCTTTTAGGCATTTTATTTGTTATATAGTTTCATAGGTTATACAGTTGGGGGATCACGGGAAGTGGTTAAGGTTGTGGTGAGTGTTTTGCATTGTATTAATGGAAAGGTGAGGGCTTTTTGAAGGGGTATCTCGTGGGAGGAAAAAACTACCTTCAACAATTTCTTTATCTTTTATAGGAGCCAGGAAAACAGGGCAAAACAACGTGGGTCACTTTTAGCCTTTAACCTTGTAATGTCTTTCTATTAACAAAGAGAAGACTTGGATTATAATATATATATATATATATATATATGTAGAGTGAGATTCTGGAAAACCCCTAAAAATGAAAAACTGATGACCATACTGGTAATCATTCTTTGGACGTGCATACCAGACAATTGCTTACAAATTACTTGTACGCACATGTGCATACCGTCCAGGTAAATGCTTACCAGGGTGTTCCTCAATTGTTTTTTTTTTTTTGGCAGTTTTCCTCTAAACCTGACCCCATATGTGTGTATATATATAATCATAACCTTAAAGATTAGTTGAAGGAGGATACCAAGAAGGAAGACCTTAACATGAATTTTTGTTGAATAGTCTGCAAATAAGTATAGGGTAAGAGGGGGCATGCAAGGTAGGATGCGGGTGAGAAGTTGATATGAATAGCAACCCAATGTTAAAGATTAGACACACACAAATACGTGTCTAATCAATTCTTTCAAGATGTCCGTTTAAAGGTGTTTAAACAACCCAATCCAATGACCATCGTTTGAAAACCTCAATTTGTTCAAAGTGATTTTATAAGTATAACTCAACCAAAAATTATTTATCGCAGGTATTAAAACAAACTAAAACTAAAACCAGTAAGTGAATGAAATTAGAAATCCATCAAAATTGGACTAGACTTGTTTCACGGAGATGGGCTATTGCAATTTAGATTGGGGTTAGTTTTCTTTGGGTCTAGTCCAACTACAACCCAATAGTTGTGTTGTGGCCTTGTGGGTTGATGTTAATTTATAGAGTAAATTTACGATTTTCGTCCTATTGTTTGTTGTTTATAATATTTTCGTCATTGATCTGTAAAAGTTGCTTTTTTAATCACCTGTGGTTTCCATTTTATTTTGTTTTTCGATCTCTTAATTGTTATTTCCATTTTTAAATGTAAGATACGTGGAATATTTTTTAGGAAATGGTTTTTTCTAAATCTTTTTAGTAGAAAATTAAATTAATGTGTTAAATGTCTAAAATGACCTTGACTTAACTGAGTTTTTTTTAACGGAGTTAGCTACAGTGACGAAAAAAGAAATAAAATGGAAACTATTATAACGAAAAAAACAATTTTTAAAGACTAAGGACAAAAATAATTATAAACATAATTAAATCAATTAAGTTGTAGCCTTGTAGGTTACCTCGAGTTGTCTTGAAACACGAATCCATAAAGAAATTGTGAGGGTTTTTTTTTATTATTATTATTTGAAGGTTTTGTTAAGGTGGTAGTAAAAATAATGAAAAATATAAGGTTGTGAGATGCTATTTTATGTGTTTCTCAAATCTGTATCCAAATGGCAACAGGTTTATGCTATTAATAGAATAAAAGTGCTTAACAAATAACAAGTATACAAATTGGACCTGGTCGTTATGTGATTGCCGTTGACAGCCGGTTCCCAAATTTCCATTTTTAGTAGGCTCAAAGATCATATAAATAATTGACAATCTTATAAAGTTTTCATATAAATAATTGACAATCGTATAAAGTTTTCACCACAACAAACTCAAAACAATTTGGAACCCATTTTTTGGAAGAGTTTTATAGTTCTTTGAAAAAGTTGTTTAATTTTTTAAAAACTGATCATGTCTCGTATAAATGTCATCTTTATTGCAACACTTGTTGCTCTTGCAGTCTCAGTTTCAGCTACTGAATATAATGTTGGTGATGGAAGTGGTTGGACTCTCGACTTTGATTACCAAACTTGGGCACAAGGAAAACAATTTTTTGTCGGAGATAAACTAGGTATGTTATTCCATAAAACTTGCAATATTTTTTCATATAGAAGTTAATATGGTTTTTCATATAGTTGTAGAATGGTATCAACTAGATTCTATTTCCTTTTTCATTTTTTGCATTGTTATATATGGTTTTAGTCGTTTAAGGTCACGGATTTCTATCTATTGTCACATACACTTGAATCAGACACATGAAGAAATAGAACCCTTTTGTAACAAAAAAGATTGAAAAACTTGAAAGATAGTGTGTCTATTGGATTTATAATAAATTTTCCTATTGCAGTATTCAACTATCCAGCTGGTAAACACAACGTCTTGAGAGTTAACGGAACCTCTTTCCAACAATGCATCATGCCGTCTTCTAATGACGCTTTGACCAGTGGAAATGACGTGATTACCCTTTTAACCCCAGGAAGAAAATGGTACATTTGTGGTGTTGGTAAGCATTGCGAGTCACGGAACATGAAGCTAGTAATCAATGTTGAGTCGATGTCTCCGGCTCCTAGCCCATCCACGACTTCAGGGTCAAGCAATTTGGTGATACCAAAAACTAACGGTTTTGCAGCTGTAATCATTGGAAGCCTTTTGATATTTTTGGTTTAATATGTCGTAACTGATCTTAAAAATTGTCACTTGTTTTGATTTATATGTGATGTTCTTTTTTTAGTTTGTGGTTAGCTACACGGTTCGACTTCTCTCCTACTATGATTGTATGCCTTTTATTTATTCATATTAACTTCAACTTTTGTGCTATGTACTTTTAATTGATATGATCTTAATTTTTTTTAGTTAAACTAAAATATTTTAAAAACAGAGATAAAATGATATATAAGAAACATATACCAGACAATTTTGTTTTGTCTTGTATATGTTCTCTTGTCATCTTTATTTTTCAATCATCGTAGTTTACAACTACATATATCGAATGTTGATTCAAATTTTCTTATCAAATTTTCAAATTTATTTTTAATTTAACAAGTTTGATTCTAACAACTTTATGAGTATTTTCAAATTTATAAAAATGAATTAAAGAACAACGTCAAAGGTTAAGTCTTCGAAAAAATAACTTTCTTCATCAAATAGAAAGTTACATATGGATTATTATTTTATTAAAAAAATGAGAGTTTTTTTCCCGATAACATAAGGTGATGGTTTTTATTTTTATTAAAATATTTTAAATATTTCGCTAATGCTGAAATTATAGCATAAAAGATGAAACATTATTAATGTTTGAAAAAGGTGCATAATAGATATGATAAAAGAAGAAATTTTTATCGATACGGTATTAAAAAAAAAAGATGAAATATTTTACGTTAAGTCACATTAAAAAGGTATCAATCATGGTAGCAACTAAAATTTATATCCTTACCTCAATAAAGCTTTCTTTTCATCTAATTTGGTACATGAAAATTTTGTAAAAAGAAGAGCATTAAATTCACTTTTAAGTGACAAAAATTCCTGAAAAGTTCAGAGACACCAGCAGGTTTCGTGCAATCCCTTGACCATAATGTTGCAAGTACAATTCTTCTCCATGGATATGTTTATACTTTATAAATTTAGAGATAACTTTAAAAAGGTTTCATTTTTAGTCATTTTCATTTTACCTTGTAAGCTGAAGTCAATCCTTACGTAGAAGACTTATGCAAAAAGTGAAATGCTTATGTAGAACGTTTTCAGAGAAAAAAAGTGTAATCTTTACACAAAAAGTGACTGAAAAGTGAAAACGAATCCTTATACATATGCGTAAGTCTTCCGTGTAAGGATCGGCTAAAAAGTAAAACACCATTTGCTGATCGACTATTTTCATAAATTTCTCTAAAAATGTCACATTTCTCATCATTTTACACCACACTCCCTATATTCGGGATATCTTTAACCCACCGCTAACACATTAAAATGGAGGTCTTACTTAGCTCCAAATTATTATTGAAACGCTAATTTTTTGTGTAAATTGGAGGGGATCTGTATACTTAGAGGTCTACTATTTATGATCTCTAAAATATGTCTATAATAACCTTTACAATTTTCTATTTTAATTAGGTTTTTGACTGATATTTTAAGGGAAGCTAATGACATTCTTATATATTGCTAATAACACCTTTAAAAATTGAATCTTTCCTTAAATAGATCAATGTCAAAAACCCTTTTTTACATTTCTAAAGTTATGAAAATACAAAAAAAAATCATACATAAGGAAGCATTTTAGCGTCTTTCTCAAAGATGGGTTAGAGATGGTTTTAGCTCTACAAGATAATAAGCCCAAAATAACCCCAATAGAAGGAAGCCACGTGCATACTATTCTTGTTGCTAAAGTAAATGTGACTAGTCAAACATATATTGGTTAATAAACATGAGTTGACCACAAGGAGTTGAAGAAATCTGAAATTCCCACTTGAACAATTCAATCAATATATTAACATGTTTACCATCTCTACACTTTTGTTTCGTGTAAAAGAATCAAAGGGTTAATAGTTGGTACTTCACTCATGTCACCGACTTCCTATTCATATACAAAGCTTAAAAGACAACTTGAAATAAGTTGTACCTATAGATACAAACATTAGGTACACCTAAATTCCTATCAACTATCAAGCATAATTATTTGATCAAGTTGTGGAGGCTAGAAGTGAAATAGCTATCTCAAGAATAAAGAAAAGGTTATTATATACACCTCTCTCTATTTGTTAAATGTATCATTATGTTTGGGTTCCTGTCAGAATGAAAGTTATTATGAGAAGGGTGATGAAGGGATGTCCACCGTTGAGTCAATCTTAATTGAAGATCAAGACTACTGAGATGCACCAAATCAATTCCTCAAGAGAAGCGCAACTCATGGGGTGGGTTAAAAGTGATCAGGGGTCCAAATTCTTTCTTTATCCTTCGTTTGTACCATTATATACTAATTTCTTTCTCACAAGTCACACCCATCAACTCTTCTTTTTACATTTTCAATATATGATTTGAACTGATTTTGACCTAAAAATGATGTGTATATAACAACCCCTAAAGGAAATAGGTATATAAACATTTAGTTTTGCTCTTAAACTAAGTAAAAAGAAAAGGTGAATAGGCCCTTTCCACTAATTTTCAACATGATTGAAGTTACCATGCCCAAATAATAAATATGGAAGAGAATCTACATAAAGCATCTACCTTTGAACAAAGTACCAATTTAACCAGGTTGTGTACCATAAATCACGAGAAGAAATGAACTATTTAAACCAAATAAATATACATAAAGTCAAGTTACCATCATTAGTACCATGAATCATAGATTAAGCAAGAAACAATCCCAATTAAAGATCATAGTAGTTCCAGAAATAAAAATATTCTTAAAGTAAGCTTGCTATCAAAGCATTGGATAAGATTCCTAAAGATGTTTTCCCACTAGCAAAGGTTCTCCAAATTACAGGAAAACTTCTTTTTTAAATTTGCAGCAACAAGAACTAAAGAAACGAGTCATTATGAGTAAAATTGTAACATTATGCTGATGGAAAACCAACTATAAGTTATCAGTTTCTACAAACATTTAAAAGGGATAGCATTATTCGATTTGATCAATTCCCAATTATGATCACAATTCACAACTAAACTTGAATTAGAATTCACCCAATACAACTAATATTAAGAGGTTCCTAATCTATATGTTCAATGAAATCAATAAGCATTCAAGAAATTAGTATTTTTCGATTTCATGTTTTACTGATAACATGTAATGGTACAAACAGGGAAAGGCCAAAAGGAGAATTGCTCTCCAAATGAATGGTATACAGTCATATCATATCTCATCCTATACAATCTAATTGTGGAATCTTCTTTGCTTCTTTTTTTTTCTTTTCTTTTCTTTTCTTTTCTTTATGCCTTTCTAAGCCTTCATATAAAAATTCAGAATGAAATGAAAATTAAATAGGCATCAAATGATCAAATGAAAGGGAAGAACGTGCACCAGTGAATTTTCTTTTTGGCTGTCAATGAACTGTGACTTTAGATCTTTTCCTTGCTTCGCTGTAAAGCACCACTCCCATTATCGTCACCGCGAAACCAGAAATCCCCATTGCCGTCACCGGATTTCTGAAAATCAATACAGACACCACGGCGGCAACAGCAGCCTTCGCGTTCCCCAAAACCTGCAACGTTAACGCACTTGTATGCTTCGTGACTAAAAAGTTCGTCAAGTTCACCAAATACGCAACTGTGGCATTTCCGATTAACAAAAACACCATAAACGAATCGCCCTTCGATTTCTCTAACGTCTTAGCGAACACATTCCCTTCTATATACAAAGTAAAAGGCAATAAAATCGCGGCCGCCATTGGCGCCATATACAACAATAGGTTCATCGAATGGAGTTTCTCTGAATCTGACGTCAACAACAATCCCTGTACTACCGATTTCAACGCTCTGCCAGCCGTGGAGCCAACACACATCAAAAAACCAAACAAATGAAACAGCGGTTCGCTATTACTTGCCAAAACGATACCGAACACAACCGGCATCAAAGCCAAGTATACCGCAGCAGATTCCTTCTTACAAATGATGAGGAAAGCAAAGATCGCCGTGAAAAATGGCGTCGTCGCTCCAATTGCTTGGTTGAATGAAACAGGTAGGTATCTGAGTGAGGTATTTCCACAAACAACTGAGAAGCAAAAAATTGCGGATAATGCTAATATTTTGAAGAACTGCTTTCGAGATAAAATCTGTTGGAAAGGCACGATCTGGAACCATCGGATTGCGATCAAGCTGTAGAAAGTACAGGAGATCATGTGAAGCATTGTGAGGAAGATCGGATATCTGAAACCATAGTAGCTGAGAAGGTATTTGTTGAGAAGGAGAACGCCAATGTTGGATAAGTACCATGACGCGATGATCAGCGTAGTTAAGATGGTCGGAGAAACGATTGACGTCACAGATAAGGCCGCGAAAATGTTGTTGCTGGTGCCGTAACGGACTTCACCGGTAGGTGTGGTTGGGATGTCGACGGAGGTTTCTAGCCTAGGATTGCTGCTCCGGCGAGTGGTCCATGACTGAGCCTCTACCATTTGACGGTGTACCGGAATTTACGCACACAGTGAAGCTTGCTGTATGTGTGTCTGTGTGTGTTAAGATTTGGATTGGATCTGGGGAAATGAGACTCTGTACAGATCATAAGACCGGAAGTTTCAAAACCTACCCTCAAGTTTAAAGGTTATGCTAGTTTACGTCCCAAAGTTCTTTTATTTTTTATTTTTTTATTTTTATATTACTTCACAAAAGAGCGGTTCAAACGAAAACATTAGCTAAATAAAAAAACATGAAAAGATTTAAATCACATGTGGTTTATACTAACAATCAATGTAACGGTGTGCGGGTAATGTGACTCGCTATCTTAGTATAAAATCATATGTGATTCAACTGTTCTCTTATTTTCTTGTTTGATTATTGTTCTCGTATGAACGTGACTCCACTTAATAATGTATCAATAAATAAAGGTACCAAATAAACAAACATCATTTAAAAATGCTCAATGTTAAAGAAATAAAAAAACAAAACCCTGTTATATCTCCTTCATATTCTTCAAGCCTTTATCAGACCTTGTCACCTTGAGATACATGTTTGGATCAATTTTACATTTAGAAGTAATTGATTTATATATAAAGCATCGTCAAAACATTTAAAAAACACAACATATAAATATAAAATAAGTATATCATATTCATAGAAACATGTGCAAAATAAACATAATGAGATCTCAACATTGAGTACTATACAAATCAATTAACATCAAATTTTCAAAGGGTATACCTCACAATAGACGTAATAGATCTTAGTATCTTACATAGGTACTTCAACTAGTTCTTAATAACTTAGTCAAAAGCTAAACTTAAATCCTTAATTTGATCAAATACTTAGGGGGCGTTTGGTTCGCCGGAATGGAATGGAATCCGGTGGAATTGGAATCTGAATTCCTTTGACCAGATTCCAATTCCATTGTTTGGTTCGTTATTTTCAAGAATCGGAATTCGGTAGATTCCCAAGAATTCCAAAATGAGGCAAGATTAAATTCCTTACCTTACCCCTAGGAATTCCTTGGAATTGAATTGCTATTTTTGTTAATACCTAAAATACCCTTATCTAAAAAACAACTAAACCCTACCCAACACCCCTTTTCACTTCGTTCTCTTTTCCTGTCAATGTATCTGCTTTGTTTCTCTTTTCCTCTCATCAGTTCAGTTCAACGTATCTGCTGGTGGCTGCTGCAACACTGATCTGCTGCTTCTCCGACCACCGCTACTACTTCTCTCGATCTGGTCTTCTACTTCTCAGGTATGCTTCTCTTGCTGCTTCTCGATCAATTTATCCTTGATATGCTTCTCTTGCTGCTTCTCGATCTGTGTATTGTTGATGCTTCTCGATATGCTTATCTTGTTGCTTCTCTCTTTCTGCTTCTCGATCTGTGTATTGTTGCTCTGGCACGAAGAAAACAACTCGGTAAGTCGATCTGTGTATTGTTGCTCTGGCACGAAGAAAACAACTCGGTAAGTCGATCTGTGTATTGTTGCTCGATCTGTGAGTTTTTGCAATATAACAAACAGATTAGCTACAAACAGGCTTTTGGGGCTGTTTGGTTTTTGCTACAAACAGGCTTTTGAGTTTTTGCAATATAACAAACAGATTTGCTCGATCTGTGAGTTTTTGCTCTGGCTTAGGGGCTGTTTGGTTGGTTTTTCATTAAGTCCTGTATAGATTGAAAAGGTTTTTGTTTGGAATAGTTTTTTATAGATGGAATAAACGTGTTTTTTAATTGGAATAAAGGTTGTCTGTGTGGACTAATTAGTCCCATTAAGCTCATTAAGCTGCTAACAAACGGGCCCTTATACATGTATATATATATATATATATATCAATGGGACTACCAAATAAGCTATTAGTCCCATTTTCTGTTTGATTGGTTTTTCATTAAGTCCTGTATAGATAAAGTTTTCTGTGTGAACTAATCTGTTTGTATAGATTGAAAATGTTTTTGTTTGGAAGAGTTTTTTATAGATGGAATAAACGTGTTTTTTAATTGGAATAAAAGTTTCCTGTGTGGACTAATTAGTCCCATTAAGCTCATTAAGCTGCTAACAAACGGGCCCTTATACATGTATATATATATATATATATATCAATGGGACTACCAAATAAGCTATTAGTCCCATTTTCTGTTTGGTTGGTTTTTCATTAAGTCCTGTATAGATAAAGTTGTCTGTGTGGACTAATCTGTCTGTATAGGATTTTTCATTAAGTCCAAGTCAAGAATGTTCATCTCAAGGTAGTAGGAAGCGCAAGGGTCGAGGTGATCCTCTTGTGGATGCAATAAATAATGTTGCTGTCATTCTTGGAAATAGACTTGGAAAAGCATCAGAGAAGTTAGGGGACAGGTTGGTGAAAGTTGAGATGGAGTTGCATGAAAAGACTTCTATGGTTGGTTCTGAACTTGCAAAAATGAATCTTACTTCAATGGAAAAGTTTACAGCTCTGAGGAAAATAACACGTGAACCTCAATCCGTGTTAAATTTTTGGAACTATGAAGGGGAAGATCGAGAAGAGTTTGTGAGGTATCTTTTGCAAGAATGATTGTGTTTGATTGTTTAGTATTTTGTTGTCGTATGTGGATTGTTTAATGATGGTTTAGTATTTTGTTGTCGTATGTGGATTGTTTAATTATGGTTTAGATTTTGTTGTCGTATGTGTATCTTTTGCAAGAATGTTTGATGGATCTTGGAACAATTGTAATGAATGTTTGATGGATTGTAGTATTAAATAGCTTAAAAATTTGCTGTTTTTGCAGTTTTGTTACTGATTTTATGCAGCTTTGTTACTTACTGGTTTTATGCAGAATTTTATGGAAGTATATTTTATTAAAGTATTTTTTAGTGTTTAAAAAATTGAAATAAATAATAATTATTTTATTAAAGTAATTTTAGTTTTAAAATTATTTTTAATAAAAAAGGTATTTTAGTCATTTACCGGAATTTCATTCCAATTCCAAGGTTACATTCTGTGAACCAAACAGACAGATTCCAATTCCTTCAACAGATTCCATTCTAATTCTGCCAACCAAACAGATGGTCAAACCTGACAACATTCCAATTCCAATTCCTTCAAAGTCAAATTCCTTTGACAGATTCCATTCCAGCCAATTCCATTTTGCGAACCAAACGCCTCCTTAGGGTGTGTTTGGTTCGTGGGATTTGGAGGGATTTGATGGGATTTGGATTTCAAATCCAATCCATTCCGGTGTTTGGTTTGCCTGATGGTAGGGATTTAAAATCCATTAATTCATTTAAAATCCCATGAACATTGGATTTTAAAATCCTTGACGGATGCTCGGGATTTCGTAAGATTTGTATGAAATAATGTTTTAAAAATGTTAAAAACATTTGTTTTGTAATAATTGATTAATAAAAATGTAATTTAATTATTTTTATAATATTTTAAATAATGGAAATCCAATTTCATTGCAAATCCTACAAACCAAACACACCTATGGATTTCAAATCCATTCCAATCCAAATCCCTTCAAATCCAAATCCTTCCATGAAATCCAAATCCCTCAAAAACAATCCCGCAAACCAAACGGACCCTTAGGTGTTGTTTGATTATAGGTATTAAGCATTAATCAATAGAAACGGGTCCGTTTGGTTTGCGGTACTGTTTTTGAAGGATTTGAATTTCATGGAAGGATTTGGATTTGAAGGGATTTGGATTGGAATGGATTTGAAAATCATAGGTGTGTTTGGTTCGTAGGATTTGCAATGGAATTGGATTTCCATTATTTATAAATAATTTATATAAAAATATAAAATATTATAAAAATAATTAAATTACATTTTTGTTAATCAATTATTACAAAACAAATGTTTTTAACATTTTTAAAACATTATTTCATACAAATCCTACGAAATCCCGTGAAATCCCGAGCATCCGTCAATGATTTCAAAATCCTATGCTTGTTGGATTTCAAGTGAATCCTAGGATTTCAAATCATTACCATTTTGCAAACCAAACACAGGAATGGATTGGATTTAAAATCCAAATCCCTCAAAATCCAATCCAATCCGACGAACCAAACGCGTCCTTAAATACCTATTTTGTTCATGTATGTCTTAAGGAGTGTTTGATTAGATGTATTAAGCATTAATCAATAGAAATATAAATACAATATAGTATTATAGTATTTGGCTTTATGTAATATTGTAATAATATGAGCTCATGCGTCAACAAACTCAAATTTTCATTTCAGATTAAACTACAGACAATAAAAATTCATTCTTATTTACATTCACTTGTCATTTTCATTTTCATTTTTAATACTCAACCTGTACCAAACATCCCCTTACTAATTTTACAATTCATACTTTGAACTCAGAAAATAGAAATAACTAAATACAAATATTAGAGTTGGCCGAAATGGGCTTGTTCCGGTATGGAACCAACGTAAGACCGAGACTAGATATATATAGGCGTGCTTTTTTTTAATAAATTTTTATAGATTATAAATCAAGTTTTTTAAAATTTTCAAGTTTTCTTTTGAAAGTTTTTCAAGTTTATAGTGTTTTAATACTAAATTTTAAAAATCTTAATTATTAAAACACGCACAATATTTTTTTGTAAAAGAGATTTTAAAAATTATTTAAATGACGTAATTAAAGATTTCAAAGTGTATTTCAATAAGATATTGTCCAAAAAAATCATCAAACAAAAAATTTCATATGTTTAAAATTATTTTATGGAAAAAAAACTGGGACCAATTTGGACCGATCCAAGACCAGGACCGGTATGACTAAAGAAGACTCGGCCATGGGTTTTTAATCGAAATCGAAACCGAAACCAAGGTCGGTTACAAAAAGAAAATTAAGGATCGGGATCGCCTTGATTCTGATCCGGGAGGCCGGGACTTATTGTTGGTCATTTCTAACATATCGAAAATGGTTGGTAAATTCAAATATTCAATAACAAAGCTAATTTAATAAAGGCCATACGTCCCATACCCAAAAAAAAAAAAAATATATAGCATTTCATTGTTTTTTTATTTTCTTTTTTTAATTAACAGCCCAACAGATCTAAATTTAGTAGCCCATATTCATCAAAACAAAATAAATCCATCAGCCCAATAAACTCAAATCAGCAGCCCAAAAAGAAGATGGTAAAACGAAATGGGCAGTAAATCACAATTCACGCAGGTCCTACGCTTACCCAGACAGCGACAGCGATACGACACAACATGACAACGTTGTCATTGTTCCAGCTTGGGTCGATATTTGACAAAATTAATAATTAGAAATACCCCACAAGCATTGATGGATTTTGTACGGATCTCTATCGGTGTTCAGTAAATTTTCTATAATTTTTCCAAAATAAAAAATTAAAAGATAAAATCTTAAAAAAAAATTGCATTCATATCCAACAAATTCTCTGTAATTTCTTCAATAATATTAAAATATTATATCATCCATTAAAATATTATTTCTTTTTTTAAATATTTATTTTTCAAAGTTTCTTATTGGTCATTTAATTTGGTAATCATTTTGGAGTGAATTTCATATTTGGAGAAAAATTCACTCTCTCTCTCTCTCTCTCTTACTTTCTTCATTTTGGAGATGATTATGGAAAGCTATTGGAACAAAATATTTGTTCAAAATCCCCATTTTCCTCATTTTGAGGAAGATATTGGAGATGCTCTTATGTTGGCCATGTGACTAAATCAATAGCTTTCGACTCATTGTCACAACTAGATTTATACATCAAATAAGCCTATTACTTCCAAAGAACGAAAGTAAACCAGTAGTTACAAGCTTGGTATAAAATCTTACTTCAAATCGACGATAACTTTTTTTTGTTTGAAATATGTAACATTAATTTATATACGATTAATGAATTTAAACACTCTCTTCAGATTGAATACTTGATCTTCCTAGAAGACTGGCTCTAACTTGGATATTGTTAGGCTAAAGGTCCTTCTATGGTCGACAATAACTTTTATCGCACCCTAACTTGATATTAGAGTTGTTTGAATTTTTATATATTAAGTTCTGAATATATTAAGTTGTATCTCAACATTAATCTGTCATGATGAATTAAGATAAACTGTTGTTTGCTTTTTGTCTTGAATAAATAATATGAACAACAAAAAATTACCGTTTTAACTTTATTCTATATAAGTGTTGAATGAAAATAAGTTGCTTAATAAATATTTAAAATAACAAAAAAAAATATAAATTATATAAAATAACATAATAATATGAATTCAACGAGTTCATGATTCAATATTTAATAACTTAAAATATATTTGATACGATAAAATATTATTTTTGATTACTAATTTATTAACTTGTTTCTAAGTATTAATTTGTATAAATAAAATAAAATATTATTTGATTTGAGTCCGGAATATAAAAGCTAAACAACAAAATTATTATTTTAATCTTGTGCCTATTAAGTACCAAGTGTTGAAAGAAAATAAACTGTTTGATATAAATATTTAAAATGTTAAGTCAATATTTTAGTATTAAGTTAAAATCAAACATCTTAGGTTATGTTTGGCAAATATAAGACAGCTCATAAGTTACCTTATAAGCTAGCTTATTTTCAGTGTACACGTTTGACAAACCATAAGTTAGCTTATTGAAACGCTAATTGGAGTAACATTTTGGAAGCTTATTGTCATTTTTTTCAATTATAACCCTCATTAATATTAATATTAATTATTTTTTATTTTTCAATATGTCATTTTGGTCATTTTACATTCTTATACGCTAGTTTTGCCAAACATGATTTTTCCATCAGCTAGCTTATCAGTTACCCTCTAACTTATCACTCATCCGCTAGCTTATCATCTAGTTTGCAAAACATAGCCTTAATATAATTTTAACCAATTAAATTAACCACCCTGGCCATAAAGGTTCATCTACGATGACTCCAAATCATTCATGATCACTTGAAGATTAATCCGTACACATAAGTTGGCTCGAAACTTAGGATAAAATAATATTTTTTAAAGCATACACCCCTTTTTTTAGTGCTTATTCCTTCGTCTATCATTTTTCTCTTTGAAATTTCAGAGCGGTCTCATGCTCTCGATTATGGCTAATTAAATGGGGTATTTATAAGATTTATAGCCCCACTTTATTTGGGGTGTAAAAAATTATAGTAAAAAAGTAATTATTTATAGTTCTTTTTTAAACTAATTTTGCTGATGATGATGTTAAGGGATTGCAAGCTGTTATCCAATATATTCCACCAACAAATATTTAATTTCAAACACAAAGAATTAACCACTGGCATAGCAACGGTCAATCGGTTCAATGTTAGAACCTCTTAAAATTTGCTCATATTAGTTTTAAATTTTTTAAAAATTGGCTCCAGCTACCACATTAATCATTTATAACTATTTAAAATATAAGGTTGAGTTCTGATAAGAATAGAAGTTATGGTAAGAAATATAAAAAGAGATCTGGAACTTGAATTAATATGTTAATTGAAGATCGACACTAATGAGATTTACCGAGACACTACTAAACGAAATATTTTTGTTTACAGACATTTTCCTGGAAAATCTGTCGCTAAAGAGTGATTCCTCACAAAACTGTCAGAAAAGTTGGTGGATAAATTGTTGGTGGCCTCGTGGGTAATTCAAATCAGTGACAAAACCCAGTGATTCGTTGGGTGATCTGTTGGTATTTTCTTAAAAACATCGAGTTTTACCGAATCACTGGTATTTTCTAGGTGATCTGTAGTAATCACCCACGAAAATTTCCCTGAGTAATTTTTGTGGATAAAAGTCATTTGTTTTGTAGTGAGATACAATGGATCAATTCTCGTAAGGAACATAATTCATAGGTGAGTGTGAGATTAAAAGTGATTATTGGTTCAGATCGTTTTACAATTCTCACATGAATTTTTTTTCTCACACGATCTTTCACCTTAAGATATATATATATATATATATATATATATGTGTGAGAGTGTGTGTATGTGTATAGGAGGTTGAAAGGAAACGTTAAAAAAAGAAATCTGAAGGATATTATGCGAGTCTTCCAACATACACAAATTAATTACATTACAAAGAGATAAAAGAGAAGAGAAAGATTGAAAAAAGAGATATATATGAAATTTTATAGAAAATATATTAATTTTTATTTAATAAATAATAACAATTATCTTTTTAATTAATTAATACTATCGGTAGGTTTCTGGGTGTGGATTGAATAGGAGCTATTGGTTTTTAATGTATGTGGTTGTAAAGTTGGTTTGAACTTTTAGTGTCTTTGTAACATTTATTGATGCAATAAAATGATGTTTAAAAAAAAAAAAAATAAGGTGGCGTTTGTTTTTTAAGAGGTGCTAACTTTTAAGTCTGATTTGTTTAAACATATAAGTGGTGATTAAGAGCTTAAAATGAAAAAACAAACAAGGCCTAAATGTAAAAAAAAAACCTAACAAACTATTCTATTTTAAATGGTTGAGTCTTTAAACTATTTTTTTGAATAAAAAATTATTAAACTTTCTCATTTTGAATGATTAAGTCCCTGAACTATTGATTTGAATGAAAAAATTATTAAACTTTCTCACTTTGAATGATTAACTCCCTAAACATTTTTTTAATAAATAAACCAACGATCTTTAAAAATTAGTTACCTACATATCTTTTTTAAATAAGTTACCTGTTACTCACTAAAAAAGTTTTAAAGTAAAAATAAACTTAAATTGGTTTTACCGTTCCAAAAATCCTACGCAATTAAAACCCTAGCAAACAACGGTATCGCTCCCCCTCGTCACTCCCCATTACCTCAACATTATCCGTTCTTCATATCACTACAACAATATTGATTTTATAGGACGTCTAAAATGAAAAAGCGACCTAAAAGAATACTTTATAGGACACTAATTTATAGGACCAAACCAAAAAGTGTCTTATCTAAAAGCGTTACAATAAGTTTATATGACGGTTTAGGCGTCTTAACAAGTTTACGACGCTTTAAAATAAAGTGTCATATTAGCTTTAAAATAAAGTGTCATATTAGCCTAAAACCGTCATATAAACTTATTGTAACGCTTTTAGATAAGACACTTTTTGGTTTGGTCCTATAAATTAGTGTCCTATAAAGTATTCTTTTAGGACGCTTTTTGGTCGGAAATAAGAGGGGATCATGAAAGACTAAACTCTTCCACAAATTCAAGAGGTACAAAAGAATTTAACGATTTCATTTCTAGAAGCCATTTGATTGATTTACCACTTCTTGGTCGGAAATTCACAAGGGTTAGTGACGATGGGACGAAATTTAGTAAATTAGACCGATTTTTAATGACAAATGAGTTCGGAAGCTCATGGCGGAATTTGGGTGTCAAAGCTTTGGACAGAAAATGGTCGGATCACACTCCAATCATGCTATTTGAAGATAAAAAGAATTTTGGGCCGAAACCTTTTAAGTTCTTTGATGCTTGGTTGAAAGAGGATGGTATCGAAGATATGGTCAAGATAGCGTGGGGTAAAAGTATACTCTCAAACCGGCCCGATTGCATATTTCGGGATAAGTTAAAAAGCGTTAAGGAAGGATTAAAAGAATGGGGAAAAAACAAATTTGGGAACTTGGATAACGATTTGACAAAGTGGAAAAAGGAGGTATTGCAAAGAGAATTAGAAGCGGATCAAAGAGGGTGGGATGAAGAAAGTAGATTAAGATGGAGCCTTGCTAGGGGAAAATGGTTAGAAATGGAAGAAAAAAAGATTGGGATGATGCGTCAAAAGGCAAAAGTAAAATGGATTTTGGAAGGAGACGAAAACTCAAAGCTCTTCCACGCGGCGGTAAGATATCGGGAGAGAAAGAATTCACTTAGAGGGCTTAATACAAATTCCGGATGGACGGAAGACCCGAAGAAAATAAAGGATTTCACTTATGAATTTTTTAAAGATAAATTTTCGTCAAATAGAAGAGAGGGTCCCTCTCTTTGTGGTGAGAAATTCAAAAAATTGACCAAAGAGGACGCCGATTTCTTAGAACGGTCGTTTGAAGAAAAAGAGATATGGGAAGCGGTCAAGTCTTGCGGGAATAATAAAGCACCGGGGCCGGATGGATTTACTTTTGGTTTCATAAAAAAGTTTTGGAATATCATAAAGGAAGATCTAATGAGGGCAATAAGATGGTTCGAAGCTAAGGGCGAGATTAGTCGGGGTTGTAATACGTCGTTCCTTACGTTGATCCCAAAAGTGTCAAACCCGACAAATCTAGGGGAGTATAGGCCAATTAGCCTAATCGGGGTGTTTTACAAGATAATAGCAAAGGTGCTTGCGGAAAGAGTCAAATCCGTATTGGAGAAGATAGTAAGTGACACCCAAAGTGCGTTTGTAAAAAACCGTTACATCCTTGACGGGGTCCTCATTACTAATGAGGTGATTCATGATGTTAGAAAGAAGAAACAAAGAGGATTGATATTCAAGGTGGATTTTGAAAAAGCCTACGACAGTGTGGAATGGGACTTCTAGATCGATAGCTTGGAAAAAATGGGTTTTGGAGAAAGATGGGTTAAATGGATTAAAGCATGCCTTTTTTCGACCTCGATGTCTATCTTAGTTAACGGATCTCCGACGAAGGAATTCTCGATGGGCAAAGGTTTAAGACAAGGTGACCCCTTGGCACCTTTTCTTTTCCTTCTAGTGGTAGAAAGTTTGCACATCCTTACGGAAGAAGCGGTGAAGACGGGACTGTTTGAAGGCATTAAAGTGGGAAAAGATAAAATCACGATATCGCATCTTCAATACGCGGACGATGCGATCTTTTTTGGTAAGTGGAATATTAGTAACCTAAAAAATCTCCTCAAGATACTTAAATGTTTTCATTTGATGTCGGGATTAAAAATCAATGTGAAAAAAAGTAAAATCTTTGGGGTCGGCGTAACGGAAGAAGAAGTACGAGAATGCTAGATGTATGGGATGTGGTTCGGGTACGTTTCCCTTCACGTACCTAGGTCTTCCGGTTGGTATATCGATGAAAAGATTGGAACATTGGAGACCGACAATTGAAAAGGTAAAGAAAAGGCTAGCCTCATGGAAGTCAAAAATGATTTCGTTTGGTGGACGGTTGACCATGGTTAAAGCGGTATTGGGAAGCCTACCATTATATTATTTCTCCTTGTATCGAGCCCCGAGTGGAGTGATAAAAGAATTAGAGAGTGAGAGATGTAGATTCTTTTGGGGAAGGGGGGGTGGAGAGAGCGAAAAAAAAGGTTTAGTATGGGTAAGTTGGGAAAACTCGTTAAAGAGTCTTAATAACGGGGGTTTAAATATCGGGGGCTTGAAAGAGGCCAATTGGGCTCTTTTGAGCAAATGGTGGTGGCGATTCAGAGTCGAAAAAAATGCCTTTTGGGTAAAGATAATCAAAAGTATCTACGGGGAGGGAGGGGGGCTGTTTGAAAATAACTCTTATGCTAATGGTGCAGGTTCGATTTGGAGCAACATTGTGCGAATTGGTACGGTAGTGGATAGTCACGGCATCGCTTTCTCAAGATCATTTCGTACACAAATAGGCGATGGCAAAACCACAAGTTTCTGGAAGGAAAGATGGACGGGAGAACGACCACTAATGGAAGAATTCAAAAGACTCTACCGGCTAGAAACGGATCAAAAAGTGAAGGTAGCAGATAGAGGGACGTGGACGAACGGAACTTGGAGTTGGATATGGAATTGGAGAAGACCACCGAGAGGAAGAGAGATCGGAGAAATGGAAGCTTTAATTCGAAAACTTGAGGAGTACAAACCTGACAGAGATAAAACGGACAAAGAAGTATGGTCGATTGATGAATCTAACAAATTCAACGTAAAAAAGCTAAGGGAGTTGTTGGAAGAGGAAGGAAGCAACGTATCGGAACCGGGTATAGCCACTAGATGGACAAACATAATCCCAAAAAAGGTATGTGTTTTCATTTGGAGGGTATGTAAAGGAAGAATTCCTTGCCGAACGACTTTGGATGGGATGGGTATAGATTTGCACACGGTTTTATGTCCTAGATGTGAAGCCGCACCGGAAACGATCGACCATGCCTTAGTGACGTGCACGGAGGTAAAAATTTTTTGGGAACTCATTGGAAGATGGTGGCATAAAGATTTGACATCAGTGGCAACGGCTCAGGAAATCATTAGAGGAGGTATAGAAACTGAAGAAATTAATACGGAGGAATCGGTATGGACCGGAGTAGTATGGGCCGCTTTATATCACATATGGACGCACCGGAATAAGGTTGTATTTAGAGAGGACAAAAAGAAGTTAATCGATCAAATGTACGAGTTTCAACTAACAACATTTGAGTGGATCAAAAGACGGTATAAGAAGGCATCGTTGGACGGTACAAGGTGGGTGGTGGATCCTACACAAACGTGTCTAAACCGATAGAGTGCAGCAAGAGTCGAAAAGACGGGCGCACTGTTTTGTCACTCGCAAAACAGGTTTCTAGATTCTCACTATGTAAATTTGGCAACTGTCATGTAATTTTGGTAATAGTCCTTCTGTTTATGGAGTTGTTTCGCTCCTTTTTTGGTTGTTGTCAATTTTGACAGGTTTTGTAATGGTTGAGTTTCTTTTTGGTAATAAAATATGTCTTTCAAAAAAAAATTAACACAACCACTTGTAATTAATTGATCCAAAATATACTAATTCAACGGGCGGCTTCAAGAACATAATCAAGTATCTTCGTCATCAACCTCACACTCAAAATCAAACATAATTCAGAAGGTCAAACCGAAAATAATAAATGATATTTATTTTATTTATGGCTCAGTTTGAATACCATTGACATCTGAAAAGAATCAACATCAACAAAAAAGACACCAAAGGATCTCTGGCCTAGCGGTACTGGGGTTTTTACAACAACCTCAAGGTCTCGGGTTCGAGCCTTGGGAGTGGTGGTTTTCCTAAAAATGGTGGAGGAGTGAGGGTTTATCCCCTAAGGCGAAGGTTCGGGTCCCGTATACTGTTCATATGGATGTCACTATAGGTTCAAATCACTAACTACAACTTGCTGTTCAAAAAAAGACATGTGATAATATTTTTATTTATACTTTTATGTTTTGGGATCTATTTTGATAACTTATGAAATTGTGATAATCTTGCGAATTGGTACATCATAATATGTATGTTTTTTTATCTAAGACTAAAATTCGAAATATTGAATAACATATATTTGTTTCACAATATGTATGTTTCATAATTACTCGGTTCATAATGTGAAACTTTTTGGAGTGTTTGTGAAACAAAAAATATGCATAAAAAGTTCACATTGTGAAACGAGCACATGTGAAACAAATATATGTTAATCAATACATTAAATACTATGTGTAGATATAAAAATACCATATAAAATAACACATGATACACAAGTTCTTAAGATTACCACAATTTTATGAATTCTCAAATGATTAAGCCTTTTTATGTAATTCTTCAAATGCTATTATTTTTTTTTGTAATTGAGAGTGAAACTTAATCAACAATGGTTTGACGTAGGTTGGATAAGTGATATTAAAATTTTAAAACAGTAAATTTTTGTTCTCGTTTATTTTAAAGATGACGAGACAAATATTATATATATAAATATGTAATCATTTTTAATATACTAACAACATATTCGGGTTTTTCATACTTTTCTTCAATGACAGGCATCCATACCATTTCTAGTTGACTAACTATCTCCACAATACACATATTTGATGATATATACATCGGCCCTAGAGAGAGATATGTAAGTATATATATTAAATTATATGAACCTTCATTTCAACAATTCAATTTAAAGGGTAATCATTGTATAACAACATGAAAATAAGATAAAACATATGTTTTTGTTCTGTTAGAACATGTATCGAACATTTAAAGTCTTATTTTAAAACATAATCTAAACAATTTATATAAATATTACAAAGTAAGTGTACTTAATAAAAACCGCTTTATTTTTCACACCATTAACAAGTGTATTTCCTCTTGACCAACTTAGGAGGTTAATTGATGGGTATAGGGGTAGCAACAAGAGGTGTGGCTCTAAGTAATGTAAGGCCAAAAATGTCATTCATGTCCATGTCTTCTCTTGCATGAGGAAGCTTCCAATCAAAATGATACACGAAAGACGCAATCATTAAACTTACCACCCGATGAGCCAAGGGTATTCCAGGACACATCCTTCGTCCTGATCCGAACGGTAAATACTTAAAATGCTGACCCTTGTAGTCAATCTCATCCTCCAAAAACCGCTCTGGCTTAAACATTGTGGGGTTTTCCCAGTATTTTGGATCACGTGCAATGGCCCATGCATTCACCAGAATTTGAGTGTTTTTTGGCACAATATATTCACCAAGTTTAACTTCAATCTCGGTTTTGTGAGGCACCATCAAAGGCACGGATAAATGAAGTCGCATAGTTTCTTTAATTACAGCATGCAAATAAGGTAAATTGAGGATTTTGGCTTCTTGAATTTTCCCATCTTTTCCCACTATTGTGGAGATTTCTTGGCGAACTCTTGAGAACATGTGAGGGTTAAGCAACAACTCGGTCATTGCCCACTCTGTTGTATTTGAACTCGTTTCTGTTCCCGCTAGAAACAAATCCTGCAAATTAGTGAAACTAGGTTACTCAAAGTGTTTTTTTTTAATAATAATTATTAAAAGAATTCTTCATAATATTCAAGCACATTGCTTTAATACTTCAAGAAATAGAATCCTTATCGGAAGAGTAAAAAGATTCACTACAATAAAGTAGGGTTTATAATGTCTAACATATCTAATTAACGTCTTAATAGAATGTGTTATTACTTTAATTTTTATAACCAAACAATAAAACATTTTATTTAAAAATGTTACTATAAGTTTATAGAACGTTTTAAAACATTTTTACAAGTTTTTAAGGACATCTTTACAATAAATAGTTAAATTAGCTATTTTATAAGACACTTTTGATAAAATTCTATAAATTCATCTTTTTATAGACATTATAGACATTTTTTTCTTCAAATAATGTCTTATAAAATAGCTAATATATACGATACCTTATTTTAAAGTGTCTTAATAAACCCAAAAACGTCTTATAAATTTATCGTAACACTTTTAAATATTACATACTCAAATAAGTCATGTAAAATATTTTATTATGAGAGTTAGACATTTAACAGTATATAAACCCAATATGAATTAATTTCTAATTACTATGACAATTAATTACTAATCAATGGTAAAGATTAATTATTTGGGTTTTATAATTATGGTAAAGAAAAATAAGAGAGCGCATTATATTTACCACAAGTAAAGTCTTGATGTGTATGAGGTTGAACTCAGTTTCATTCTCTTCACTGTAATCCAAAAGTGAATCCAACATATCACCAAACTTTGGAACCTTCGATTTTCGATGCTTTAACCTCTCCTTTATAAACCCTTCTGTAACTTTATCGAACCAATCATAAGCAGCCTTCGCCTGCCGTCGTATGTTCTGAGGATCCAACGGTTTCAACGCCGGAAATATGTCTGCAATATTAAACTTTCCGTCCACCTCCATCAACGTCTTTACGGCCGTCTTAAACCCTCCGATATCATTGGAATCGTAGGTGGTCACGTCCTGTGAAAGACACGTGTTGGACATCTGGTTGAGTGCCACCGCAAATGCAAGTTTTCCGATGTCCACCGCCTCATTTTTCCGGCTGGACTCCCGGAGGAAGTCCAGCATTCCCTCCACGACCTTCTGGCGAAGGTCGCGGAGGGTGTCGAGTTTGTGTTGGTGGGTGAGGTACGTGTTGAGGGCTTTTCTGATGGTCCGCCACTCTTCGTTTGGCGGGATCCAAAGAACCGCCGCGTCGTGGTTGTCCAAGGCGGTGACGGCATCGGGGATAAGGCGGCCGGAGCAGGCTTCGTCTTTGCGTTGGAGGATTTCTCTGGCGGCATCGGGTGTGGACGCCACCACGCTGGTGATGCTGCCCAATCGAATGGTCATAAGTGGGCCGTGTTTTTGTGAGAGTTTGGCTAGGGATTCATGGGGTTTTGGTCCAAGGTCTAGAAGGTTTCCGATGATGGGAAGGCCGGCGGGTCCGGGCGGCATTCTCCGTTTACGGTGGAGATCGAGGCCATGGAAGAGGAAGAGGAAGAAGAAGAAAATAATGGAGGAGAGAAGTAGAAATAGAAACTCCATTGTTTTCTTTTGTAATTTGTTAATGTGTGTAAAGCTAGTAGTGATGGTGTCTATTTATAGAAGGATCAATGTTTGTTTTATATAACTCTTTACAAGTAATGATGTGATAGATATTTTTGTATTGTCATTCTTCTTTGAATGAATGAATATAATATAATAGTGTAAACTTGGCGGATCTATATGGTTATTAGACGAGACCGGACCATGATGTGAGCAGGTTGGATCAAGTCGGACTGATGGTGGCTAATTGGTCTAGATGTTTTCAGTTCAAACCAGTCGTGCGCCAATTATTATTTTTGACCGACATTAATTGAACCAAACTTTCTTTTTCTAACTAATATGACTAAATTTTGGATTCGAAGAGACTCGTTTTTTAACTCTGAATTTCAGTTCTGTTTTCGTATCATACATTGATCCCTAAATTATCTCTTTTAACGGAAGAACAAAATACATTAGCTTAATTGGTCTAGCTAATCATTGTTATCGTTGTCCATATAAGTTGTTTTCTTCCTTAGATTTAGAGATTTACATTTGCAATCATATATTTATTTACCCATTAAAAAATCTACACCAATGTAATATCTCTCTGTCTATCAAAAGTGGTTCTACCGCCACGTTGATATAAATTTATAATCAAAATATGAGATACATGGATGGAACTATTAAAACATATAGTTTTTATTGTATTTAAAAGTTACGATTTATTTAAATTGTTGGATAGAAGTGTAACCAATCTTGTATGGTTTCAATATATTCCTTTTGTTTGTGCATAGTTACTAGAAAACAATTATTATACATCTCGTAAATTAAGATTCGAGTATTAAAAATTAGTATATAATGATTTTTGTTTCTATGATTTCTTAATCATTTTTATTTTCATACTTGTGATTTAAAAATTACAATTTATTGTTAATTTTATTAAATGCAATTTTTGCATTTATTTATAATATGTTATAATTGCATTTTGCATTTAATTTATACCATCTTCAATGGTTTCTCTAAAATAGAGAAAATCACTATTTTGTTTTCTAAACTTCTTCAACAACTTTTTTAATTAAAATAGAGAAAATCATTTTTTGTTCTCTAAGCTTCTCCAACAGCTTCTCTATCTAATTCTCTAAAATAAAGATTAATGGGAAACTCTTCAAATATAGAGTTAAATTAATATCATTATATATGTATATATATATTAAAGTGTATTAGGATCATAAAAATATATAATATTACTTTGGTGTTTTTGTGGTTTAATTGTGTTTTGATATTTTGTGCCGAAATATGGACATGGATGAGGATGAGCTTTGGAGTGTTCATGTGGTGGACAAATTCAAGAAAGATGACACGAAGTTGGATCAATTTGAAACAAATGAAATTAGAAAGGGTATTTATGAAACTTCGACAATCTTGAAAGGGCTATTTTAAAAATACGCTTATTTAAATGTGTTTTTTAAGGGTTTTGAAAACCATTATTTCTTTTCTTTTCTCCTTCAACGGCGGCTCGGCGTCTTCTTGGCTCGGTGTCTTCTTCTCCTATTTTTTCCCCTTTTTTCTGTTTGATATTTTTTGTTTTTGTTTTGTATTTCATTCATCATTTTCTTTAATTCTTTTTTAAAAGTCTTTTATTTTAGATTTAGATTTAGATTTACGTTTATGTTTCATTTGTATGTAATTTCGTACTTTGTTGAGCATTTAAAGATTTAATGAATATACAAAATGACAGATCGGTGATCAAGTTGAAGTTTAATGGATTATTATTCGTTGTATTCATGTATTGTATTATTCCTCTTTATCCTTTAATTCTATTTTTTTTTGAACCGCAACAAATTTTTTATTACCAACCAATTAGAAAACCACAAGCTATAAGGTGCCATAATGGAAAGGAGGGACCAAGAGAGAATCCCAAACAGACCAAACTGGAACAAAAACATAAAAGTACAGAAAAGTTTGCAAGATGCAAACCAACAACGGTCCCCATTGTGATCAAGCCACAAACAACTTCTCAAACTACTCGCCGACCGTAGAAAATCCTGTATAAAGCCAAAATCGATCAATGCACCGATCAAGATCATACCCGTAACCAAAAGACTCATTTTTTATTTTAGTTGTTATTTATTTTTCCGTATTTAATTTATTGCAATGTTCTTAAATTCATTTTATTACTTTCATAGATTAGAAACTATTCTTGGAGATTGACACTCCTTGAATCGATTTTTACTGCTTTCTTAGACTAGTTTCAGTATTTTATTTTTATTTATGTTTTGTTCGTAGTCTAATTTGCGTTTATTTGGGTAACTGTCACTTTGGATCGATATAGTGATATTGATCAATTACTTTTACTTTTTATAACAAACATTAGTTAACCCGATAAGTTTTAATACAAACGATACTTTGATTTTAACTTGAGACTAAATTGATTAATAACTACGGTCCTAACATGAAAATAGTTAGGGACGTAGATTTGGGAAAATATTTATTTTAATCCTAATTTTTCTTTCCAATGTACGCATACTGCTAAAATAAGTATGCGTCTTGGTTTAAAAAGGCCTTTTCACATCGAAAGAGGGTTGAAGTAATTTTGCATAACAAATATTCATGATCATTGCTGAAAATTCGAAGTTGACATTACCTAATATCCGTTATGTTGTTATTATTATTATCTCGTTATTTTTTTAGTCTATTTTAATTAATCAAAATCCAAAATATTGCCGATTCCCGTAGGTAGGGCATAGTATATAACGAGTTCATGTGTAGTCAATCGCCTTCTCGTGATTGACCTGTATATACTTGTGTTATAAATTATTAAACATCAATTTTATTAATTCCTACCTTTAAAGTAGAAGAGACTAAAACAGTAAAAAGTTGTAAACTACAAACATCAAAGCAACAATAAATTGTAAAATATGAGGATGGAATAAACAATAAATTACAAAAATTTAAGGAGGAAAATCACAACTTTTAAACTATAAAGATAAAAATCATAATTTCTAACAAACCATAGAAACAGAAAACATAATCTACTCTTAAAATAATTTAATTTCATTTCTTATGTAATAGAACAACCAGAAGAAAAAATAAATAAGATAACGTATGATATTTTGCCATAAATCGATAACGATATATCTTATATATATTATAAAATTGCTTATATTTATGATTATTATGAAAATATTTATTACCCATCTTGTAAATTAAACTCGTGCAATGCTTCTTGTTATTTAATTGTGAATTGAATTGATGGATCCTAGCTCCAACCTTTAACTCCTAAAAGAGTACAATATTAATATGGTGCATTAATTGAGTTTTAGTTCAACGTCGTTTACTAAATACTTATTTTAGTAAGTATTTATCAATTTAATTATTTAGCAGGTAAACATAATAATATTTAAAAAATTTATCCAATAAGGAGAAAGACAATGATCGAAAATCTTACACAGTCAAAGAGGATAATGAATTTTACTCGATAAATGCTTACCAGGATAGAAACGTTTATCATCAATCTAGAAATGTTACTCATAAGATTAATTAGAGTGATAACTCCAGTAAGCGTTTAGCAGGTACACATTTAGTAAACAAACCCAAAAACTGGCAATAGATCATTACCCACCATATGTTCAATGCACACAATCAATCAAATTAGGTTCCCTCAAGTGTCATCACTCAGTCTTTTAATGTTATGACTTATGGCGCATACAAAAGTTATGATGAATGGAGGTACATTGTACAAATTTAATTGACACTAGTTATTTATCTAAACTGTGTAGCCACATGAAAACGAAATTCTCATTGAAGAACCAGATGACTAAATTCATGCTCTAAAAAATATAAACGAAAATATTTTTGGTTTTATTTTGATTTTAAAAATAAGAAGTTTTAATAGTTGGTTATCAAAATATGAACGGATACAAATAACCTAATAAGCTAGAACAAGTGTATCTATTCAACCTCTTTTTCCTTCTACATCATGTCACATGTGTAGTACCATCATATAAAAGTTAATTAAGCAGTTATACTTGTACTTGTGTTTCAATACCGGACCTCATAAATTTGCAATCTTGAGGCACCAAGCAAAGGAAGATTTCAATTTTTCTACTAACAAGTTGTTTATTGACTATAGCACTATCATCCCTACCTCCATCTCTAAAAGTTGTAGTTAACGACTTAACCCTACCATCATCGAAAAGTAACAATTAAGAAAGAAATAGCCATCGGTCTTTTGAATTCAGATCATGGTTTATTAAATTACCATCACTTTTGGACGTATGTGTCCTTATAATAAGATATATAAAGATGAAAATCTGAAGAAAGATAAAAATGGATCTAATGCTTGAACCTTCCTTAACCTTTATTAGTGGATCCAAAGAAATAGAATCATTTCCACTTGCTTACTTACCTACCCTAAATTAAAGTAACGGGAGGCCACGTTCCCAACCCATCCCCTCTTTCTATTTTTACATAAAAATACTTTTTTCCTTTAGGTTAGTGGATATATATATATATATATATATATATATATAGAGGGCCGGTTAATACGAGGACGATAACAATTTACAAGAATGCAAGGACAATCCTTAGCCAATCATTTTGTACATGATTTTTTTTTCATGTACAAAATCATCTGTGATTTTATACTAACATAAAAAATGACTTGTGCGACTTTTGCCGCAGGAAAAGTCTCGGCTAATCATATATGATTTTGTATGTAAATCATATGTGATTTTGTACATGAATCATATGTGATTTTGTACATGAAAAATTTCTTGTACAAAATGATTGGCTGAGGATTGTCCTTACATTCTCGTAAATTGTTACCGTCCTCGCATGAACCTCTTTCTATATATATATATACATATATATAGGGGAGGGATCATGCAAGAACACTATCAATCTAAAGGAACTAATTTAGAACCACATATGATGTGGGACCCACAAATAAAAAATTATTTACGATTTTATGATTTTTTATTTGTGGGCCCCACATCATATGTGGTCCAAAATGGGTCATTTGTTCCTTTAAAAACCCAAAGTTCTCATTTGAACATCTCCATATATAAAATGAGAACTCAAATTTGATTGTGAACGTGAGGACAAATTAAAATGTCACACGTGTCATATTCAAAGAAATATTCAGACTGAATATAGTGTTTATTTAGTCTGAATATACAAAGAAATATTCGGATTGAATATAATATTTATTCTGTCTGAATATTTTTTTGTATATTCAGTCTGAATAATCTATATTCAGACACGTGACACGCTCTCATTTGTCCTCATGTTCACAACCAAATTTGAGTTCACATTTGAACTTTCCTCCCTCTCTCTCTCTCTCTCTCTCTATATATATATATATATATATATATATATAAGGTGTTCCTTTAAAAATGTAAAGTTCTCATTTGAACCTCCCTATATATATATATATACATAGGGGCAGGTTCAAACGAAAACGCTATCTATTTAAGAAAACAAGAAAACTTTTTTTATGTACAAAATCATATATGATTTACATACAAAATCGTATATGATTAACCGCGACTTTTCCAACGACTTAACTCGCGGCAAAAGTCGCCATGTCCATTTTTTCATGTTAGTACAAAATCATATATGATTTTGTACATGAAAAAAGGTTTTCTTGTTTTCTTAAGTATTTAGCGTTTTCATTTGAACCTCCTTCTATATATATATATATATATATATATATATATATATATATATCCTCCCCTTTCATTTGAGTGGTTCCTCTCCCGCCTTCTGAATTAAAGCGAGCTATTTGAAATTCCTTTCACCCTCCCTCTCCCGCTTATTCAGTAGAGCGAGCGGCTTTGCACCTACAGGAGAGCTAGTTAGTCTTCCTTCCTCATCACTGGGAACATGCTTTCTAAAATCAAAAGGAAGAGACCCTAAGCTATTAAATAAAATGGAGTCTGAATGAGTATGACCCATATATATATATATATATATATAGGGGAGGGATCAAATGAGAACCACACCTCCTTAAAGGAACAAAGGAACAAATTGTGGACCACATATGATGTGGGTCCCACATAATATTAAATCATATGTGATCCACAAGTGTCCCTTTGATTTAACACATTTTTTGTAATAACATACACAATCGTATGTTAACTAAAATATATAAAAAACGCTTTCTTTTTTATAAGTTATACGATTATAATCGTTTTCTTCAATACCTTCAAAAGAGCTCAATATCGATATTTTTGGATTTAATAATAATATTAAAAATCATAAATATGTACTGAGTTATTTTTATAACTTAATTTAACATCTTAATTTTTCATTTTACATCATTATCTATCTATATCTATATTATTATATTATAAAGTATGGTTATTATTTAGATTTTTAAAAGTTACAAATGTTTAAAATACTTGTTTTGTAAAAATTAATTAATAATAAAATTCAATTTTATCTCAAATCCTACAAACAAAACATACAAAAAATTCCAAATTATTAAAAAAATTGTCAAATCAAATGGGTCCTAAATGTGATACTTTGTTATTTTTAAATTGTGGTTGTTTTGAGTTTTTGTAAAAATAATGAATACGGATTTATAAGTTCAAAACGGTAAACAATTTAATATCTTGAAAGAGTCTGAGACTTCTAAAGTTAATATTGATGAAATATTTAAATTCCGCTGCATTGCAGCGGGTACGCTCTTCTAGTATTAATATAACATATGTTATATTAATATAACATATTGCCAAATATAGTGGTGAGTTTATACTTTATAATATGAATTTGTATATTAAAAAGAAAAGAATCATGGGTGGAGCCATGATCGTATTTAAAGGGGTCCTTTCTATAAATTAAAAGAATTATATTTAAAGACTTATGCAAGGAAATTGCCACTCATAGTAGGTTGTTGTGGTGTTACAGTAAAATACACATTTTCCGAGATCAAGAAATTTATAAAATCGATTCGTCTTATTAATATTGATTTAGAAATGTTCACAAGAAATAAATTTTGTTTAGCGATAGTTTTCATAAAACATACCATACAAGAATTGATCAAAATAAGAGATACCTTCCTCCTGATTTTAATAGTGTCACGACTTTATAATCCTTATTAATTTCCTAGCTGGATACTTCTTTTATGGACATCTCTTTCCACTTCTATCGTGAAGAAACTAACTACTTTAATATTATGCATTGATGATAAAATTACGTCTAAAATTCATTTACAATGAATTCAGAAATACAGCTTTTGTTTAGGACTTAGAGGAATTAGAATTTTATCACCAAATTAATGTTGCTATGAACTAAACAAACAAACAAATTTGTTTTACAACTATGGCTATGACTTGTGTATTTGGGAATTGAGAAGGTTGGATTAGTTCAATAATAAACAAACAAAATAAAGTGTTTTCATCAAGAATCTTCTACAACCCTTAATCTTGACTTTCTTTACCATTTTGAAACACTTTCTTGTATCTCTCATGTAGGTCATGAAAGATGGAATATTGAGAACAACCCTTCTCCAAAGAAGACTTCTTTTGGTCTTATTTTATTGTTTCAAAAGTATAACCAAATTTCAAATTTGATAATAAGATAAATAATTGTTTCTAGGTTATCTGATATTTTTATAGATCCGATTTAAATTTGCTGAAAGATATTTTAAAGCATCTTCAATTTACCACTGAAAATATCAAAATAGAGGTGTTTTTTTTACTTCAATCTACCACTATAACATTAAAATAATGGAGGTCACAAAACTTAGTTTCTATATTTATATGTTAAAATATTGTTTATAGAGAGAGGTTCGGGAGGAAACCCCTAAAAAAAGAGGAAACTGAAAAAACATCATGGAAGCCCTACATCCGGATGGTATGCACAAACACATACAAACGACTAGAGCTGTTTTTTTTCTATGCACTAGTGTATATATATGCATTAGTGCATATGCACAAATACATGTTACAAATTACCATTATACATTTATACATACTGTCCAGATGAATGGCTCATAAATGTTCTTCAGTTATGCATTAGTGCATATGTACAAATGCACGTTACAAGTTACCGTATGAATTTGTGCATACTGTCCAGATAGAAAGCTCCTAAGGTGTTTCTTCAGTTTTTTTTTGCGTTTCCTTTGAACCTGACAATTGGATTATATCAAATATTAATATTATATTAGAATTTGATAATACTATAATATAGACAATCTTTTAGAAACTATACGAATAGTAGAAACTTTGAAACCAAAGAAAAAATCAATATAAAATAATTTTTTTCATAATTTTTTCATCAAATATTATGATTTAAAATATTGTTTGACATTAGTTTGTGTTTATAGGAAAAAATATTATATGTGAACAAAAACCATTGACTTATGAAACAAATAAATGAACCATCGTTTTACTAATCACATGTAATTTATTTTTCCTATTAACACAAACATATGTAAAACAACATTTTAAATCATAACATTTGATGAAAAAAAATTATAAAATATTTTATTTTATATTGATTTTTCATTTAGTTTCTAAAGTTTCTAATCTTCATAAAATGATTAACCAAATAAAACTTCATTAGCAAAATTTTAAAAAACATGTCAGTTTCTAGAATTACTAAAGTAATCCAATTTTCCTTTTGATGTGATATTTATTATATCGTCATTTTAATCTTGAAGGATTTTCAACTAATAAATTATTTT
Organism: Silybum marianum; assembly: GCA_036898165.1. Classification (NCBI taxonomy): domain Eukaryota; kingdom Viridiplantae; phylum Streptophyta; class Magnoliopsida; order Asterales; family Asteraceae; genus Silybum; species Silybum marianum. The sequence goes on along the minus strand of CM072537.1, from coordinate 4,571,631 downwards.
AAAAATTAAGTGATAATTATTTATTGATTTATTATGTTTAAAAAATAGTATAATAATAACTATCTACATTTTATGGTTATTATTATATTATTAAAGATGTATTTAATATTTTTTAGTGTATGATTGAAGTTGTTTTTTTTAATTCAATAGGTCTACTATTTTTAGCATTTTAATTCTTTTTGATTGTTGGAGATGGTTTTAGTTAATGATTTTTTTAATCTTGGTTAAATGCAAAAAATAGTAATGTACTTTTCAAAATATTCTCTAGTTAAATATTTTTTTTAAATGAAATATAAAATGACAACCATCATAATTAAAAATGTAATTCGTTAAAATAAAGACCAAACTTAATAATAACTAACAACCTAAGGACCAAAAACGTAATTTACTTAAAAAATAACTATATAGTTAAATAAATATTCTATAATAAAATAGTTGTTAATTTCAATTAATGAAAGGTGTGGGACAGTGGGAATGTAGGCTTCACGCTCATTCTTTTTCAATACAAATGAATAGCCGCAGCCCACTTAACTTTAGCCCAATAATCATTTAATTTACAGCCCATTGGTAAGGAGAAAAGCCCATGGGCTGCCAACTCTACTGGGCATACCCACGGATCGGGTTTCGACCCATCATCTTCCCGTTTTACTGGTTTTTAGCAATATTTCACTAACGATAATTGATTTCTATTAATAGGCATAAGATCCCACGTTTACTTCAACCATAAAGCTTAAATTTCGAGTTTTATTCATGTTTATAACAAAGTCAATGCGGACTCTGGCAATAAAGGCCAACTCATGGTTTTACAGCAATGATCACTGCCTAAAACAATATTGTTACTATGATCTACGTATATGTGGTCCATATGTTGGAACACAAATATCGATGGCGGGAAACTATATATACTGATGTAACAACTGTAAATGTATCACAAGGAATACCTTTATATCTGGTGATTCGTGGTATCTTCAAAGCAAAGGCATAATGAATGGTAATACGGTATGATTGACTATGCACTACTTGATGCTGAGATCTCATGATGTTTATTATACATGGATGCATTTAATGATGTTATAGTAACTTTGATAAGTTATATTACATGTTTGAAGTTTTTTGAGGAGTATATATTATTGTAAAACCATTAATCCAATGAGCATAAAGTTGACTCTGAACATAAGAAGACATGATGTATACATATAAGCGTTAAATGATATCAGTGATAATGTATCAAAGGAAATTTATATGTATATACATATGTATATCGACAATTATCGATTAAATTTTTATATATAAAAATTACTGATAATTTATAACCTTTAAACCTAATACAATTCAATATAACATGTGTGATCATATATAATAGACCTCAGAATATGAAAGCTTTGTCTACTAATAAAATATAACCGACATTTCATTAATTTAATCTAAAGGTAGATCATCACACAACAAAAAGAGACATAAAATGCATATCTTAAAATACAATTTAATTACCAGTTATTTAATCATCATTTAACAACTATTAAATCACACAGACTTTAAAAATCAAGGGTAGATTTGACCACACATAAGAGTGCAAGCTCTCTTCATGTTTATGAACTTATTTGACGAGTTATTGGGGTGGCAACAAGAGGTGTTGCCCTAAGCAATGCAAGGCCAAATATGACATTCATGTCCATGTCTTCTTTAGCATGAGGAAGCTTCCAATCAAAATGATAAACAAATGATGCCACCATTAAGCTTACGACCCTAATGGCCAAGGGTATTCCAGGACACATCCTACGCCCCGATCCAAATGGTATGAACTCAAAATGTTGACCCTTGAAGTCGAGCCCATTTCCCAAAAACCTCTCAGGCTTGAACATCAATGGGTTTTCCCAGTATCTTGGATCTCGTGCCATACCCCATGCATTTACTATAATTGATGTGTTTTTTGGCAAAATATATTCACCCAGTTTAACTTCACTTTCAGTTTTGTGAGGCACTAACAGAGGCACAGACAGATGAAGCCGCATTGTTTCTTTGATGACAGCTTGCAAATAAGGCAAGTCAAGAAGTTTGGCTTCTTGGATTTCTCGGTTATCTCCCACTATCGTGGACACTTCTTCACGTACTCTTGAGAACATATCAGGATTAAGTAATAATTCTGTCATCGTCCATTCAGTTGAGTTTGAGCTCGTCTCGGTTCCTGCTATAAATAAATCCTATATTTTAAACAAAATGTTGTTGTTATTGAAATGACAAAACCAAGATCATTATTGCTAACAAATGGAATAGTTGTTGAAATAATTATGTAAAAAAATTGTTTTCCTATTAATTAATTATACAATTATTAGTCCTAGAGCAACATCTAGTCGCTTTCAACAAATCTTAACAAGAAATCTAGTGGAATCCCCTGGAAAGCTACTTTTTATTTTATTTTATTTTATTTATGATGAGTTCTTTTTAATTAACTAATATTTTTAATATTAGATTAATGACAAGTGGTTTGCTAATTGTTCATTAATCTTCCGTCCCTTTCTAAGCAACGTTTCACATGTGGAAACTATTGAAGAAAGTTAAGGAAAATGACAAAAGGGACTATCAAAACCTAGAATGTTATTTTTACTTTTATTAAATTAATAAAAAAATATCAACCGTGAAAGACTTTCGTTTTACGAGCACTCACGATCGGTAGTAAATAAATAAATTTTAATAAATCCATGACTAATCCGAGATAAATATATTTACATTCGTCACGATTTTACTTCAAATTTAATTATATTTGATATTACAAAAAATATTAAAAAAATTCATAGCTAATTCGAGACAAATATATTTAGATTTAATACAGACTTTTCTCATGCATGATTGTGGATGCTCATCCCATATTGTTTTACCAGTACATGAATGTATAATAATCATAAACAAGTGATGCATCATATTTAGAGAGCATCTCAAACAACTTCTCAAAATTGAAGAAACTAGAGTAGAGAATGAAAATTTTGATCAAATATTTTGCTGCAACAGCGTTTTCAAAATCATCTTAAAAATGAAGAAAGTAGGAGAGCAAGCGGGTTTCTCTTCAAAATATGAAGATCACTCAAAAAATGATTACCAAATGAGACCACCAATAAAAAACTTTGAAAATAAATATTTAGATAGAGAAATAATATTTTAATAGATAAATGCAATATTTTAATATTATAATCAATATTGGATTTTCTTCAAAATAAAGAATTTATTGACGATGAATGTAATTTTTTTTAAGATTTTAAATTTTGATTCTGCATTATAGAATTTTTTTGGTATATTTGTTAGAGATGCTATTAGCTTTTGGGTGTAAATCAATAGTTGTTTCATGAAAATAACTAACCAAGGAACATTGTATTTCGATCATGTTATTCTACTCAATTTTGCTAGCATTGATAAAATTATGAATTATAAATCATAAATAATAAAATTATTATTTCTTTTAGTTTAAAGTAATCTATTAACATATTTGTAATTTTTTTAAAAGTTGTCCTGACTTATGTCCAGACTAATTATACAATTTATGACTACAAAACATCAATCTTAATAAACTCATTTGTCATACTTGTTGTCAACGCTTGAAATTGAACCAAAACAGATGTGATATTCTATCACATCATGCTTCAACAACTACGCCACAACCCTAATGGTTAACATATTTGTAATTTTTTCTTTGAACAAAATGTTAATAGTCATAATAAACTTCAAACAACAGTTATTATAGAGACCTGAAATTAAACTCAACTACCATTCTTAAGTTCTTTTTAACATAGTTTAATTTAAGGGTTGTTTAATTAGGCTTATTTCGTTTTTAAAATAAGTAATTTTCATTTTTTAGATATATAAATATAAAAAATGAAGGATTATTTACCACAAGTAAAGTCTTGATATGTACGAGGTTGAAGTCAACTTCATCATCTTCACTGTAATCCAACAACGAATCCAACATATCACCAAACCTTGGAACCTTCGATTCTCTATCCTTTATCCTATCGCTTATAAACCCATCCGTCACTTCATCCAACCATGCATAAGCCGCCTTCGCCTGCCGTCGTATGTTCTGTGGATCCAACGGTTTCAACACCGGAAAAATGTCTGCAATATTAAACTTTCCGTCCACCTCCATTAACGTCTTTACAGCATTCTTAAACCCTCCAATATCATCGGAATCATAGCTACCCAGATCTTTGGAAAGACACGTGTTCGATATCTGGTTGAGCGCCACCGCAAAAGCCAACTTTCCGATGTCAACCGCCGCCTTTTTCTTCTCCGAATCCCGAAGAAACTCCAGCATTCCGTCCACCACGTTCTGGCGAAGGTCACGGAGGGTGTCGAGTTTGTGTTGGTGGGTGAGGTATGTGTTGAGAGCTCTTCTGATGGTCCGCCATTCTTCGTTTGTGGAGATCCATAGGACGGCGGCATCGTGGTGTTCCAAGGCGGTGACGGCATCTGGGATGTTACGGCCGGAGCAGGCCTCGTCGTTGAGTTGGAGGACTTCTCTAGCGACGTCGGGTGTGGATGCCACCACGGTGGTGATGCTGCCCATTCGGATGGTCATAAGTGGACCGTATTTCTGGGAGAGCTTGGCAAGTGATTCATGGGGTTTTGAGCCAATGTGGAGGAGGTTTCCGATGATCGGGAGGCCGGCGGGGCCGGGCGGCAGTCCCCTTTTCCGGTAGAGATCGATGGCATGGAGGAAGAAGAAGAAAGCAAATGAAGAGAGAAGGAGAACTAGAAGCTCCATTGTTTCCTTTGCTTTCTTGTGTTGTGAGTGATCCATGGATGTGAATGTGTATTTATAGAGTGATCAGTGGTAACTGATCAGGGTTAGAGTCTGGTTTAGATGAAAACATAAAAAAGAAAAGAAAACTGTATAACACGTATGTAAACCTAAAATCTTAAAGTTTATATCATATTATTTATTTAATCTAAGACAACGATTTAGAATAGTGATTAACACATATTTGTTTCAGAGTCTAATTTTTTTTAACATGTTTATAAAACAAAAGTTAGACATAAAAAATATCATATTGTAGATAGGATTCATATGAAGTTAACATATTGTGAATCAAATATACATTCATCAATAAATTAAATACTAGTCTTAAATAGAAAAAATCATTAAAAAAAGTCACTCTGTTATTAATTATTATAATATATAGAGTACGTATATGAAATCCAGTTCATATATTTTAGTTTTTATGGGCACATTTTTATTTAACAAACAAAAGTATTTTGATTTTATAATACAAATATATTGTTGTTTTTATTCTTTAAATTTATTATAATCCATGACAAATTGACAATGTTGTTTTTAGTTGATATCGTTTGCGATTAATTAAGGAAAATGCAATAATTTATCAAGGAGAAAAAAGATTAAAGGCGTCATATAAAATATATATATTAATATACTAATGTTTAAAACATGTTACATTCCAATAAAAAAAACATGTTAGATATTTAATAACAAATTAATTTGATTGGGAGAGCAAAACAAATACATAATAAAGAAGTTCTAACAAAATAAGCGTAACAGTTAACACCACTATGGAACCTATTTTTAACGACATCAATATATATAAGGGTATTTTTTGACCAACCTGAAACTGAGACTAGCGGAGGCCCTGAGATCGAACGCACACCAGCTTGTCTTGTATTTGGATAATATCAGTACACCCTTTTGTCAACTGAGTTACAGACCGGATGTACAAAAACTTATAGCAAAACAATCTTCTCGTAAATATGTGGAATTTAAGGTAATAAATTTGATTCCTTTAAACCATAAGCACCATATCCTATGGCCTTTGCAAACTTTGGTTTTACTACACTTTATTTTAAAAATTACAACAAATACTAAATGGCATTTTGTTACAAGTTTTGTTTCTTTATGATATATGTTAAGTTTTATCATGTTAAGTGGCCTCAAATATCTCACACCGGAAGGCATTTTGGGTTCAGTGACGGATCCAAAACTTTTAACAAGTGGGTCGGAGTGGTAGAGCTAGGTTGAGAAATATTATGAATATCATTACAACCATTATTGTTTGTCTTTTAAAAAACTTTTCCATTTCTAATGAAATAATAAAACAATTAAAAATAGTCGTCAAACGATTAACAGACAAAAAATTGAACTGTTTGTATCAATTAAAGAGCCCTAATCCTAACAATTAGAAAAAAGAAATTAATTATTTTGCCTCAACTAACAAACCCGGCCTAACCCTCCTAATTAAGAAAAAAATTAACTATCTTTCCTTAACTAATCATCCCTAACTCTAACTATTAACAACAAAGTAATAAAATATTAAATAATACAAAAAAATTAATCACAAAACCAAAGATTTAAAGAAAAGGAAGAATACATGTAGAATGACTCGTTATTATAAAATCATGTATGAATATGATACGATGAAGGTCAAATTCTAAAAAAACTTTAAATTATTTATTGGATTATAAAAATTATGGGCCAAACTCAAAAAGGCTTCAGATTACTCGGTAATTTAATTGAAAATTATGGGGTCAGAACATCTCAAACAACTATTGTAAAATAGAAAAATGAAGGATTTTAGCAATTTAAGTGCTCCAACAACTATAATATATCAATTGCTAAAATAGAAAATTGGGAAAAAAGAGAAGAAAAATCTCTAAATTTAGAGAATCTCTAATAATATACAGAAGAGAGAGAAATAATATTTTAATTATATTCAACCAATCAAAATAATTAAAGTTAAGTGTGTAGGAGAGAAAAATAATATTTTATTAAATGATGAAATATTTTATTAATATTGTTAATGATAAAGTTGCTAAAATAAAGTTACTCTTGAAATTGAATGCAAGTTATTATAAATAGTTTAACTTTTAATATGTTATTTTAGAAAAAAATTACAATAGTCGATTAAGGATGCTCTCATAACCTCTTTTTATTTGGGGGGTCAAAACAACATAAGCCCCATATGGCCATACATCCACATCTGTTTGGTCATTTTCAATTTTTTAAAACTTTCTAATCATATAAATGTTTAAAATATTATAAGATTATTTATTTAATATTTTAGTAATTTTTTATAATTCTTTTGATAATGTCAACTATTAATTCCTTCCATGTCTGTTCATAATCTTCCTTGACCAATGTCCTCATAAAAAATTATAGATGAGTAATTGCTGCTTCACTTCTATTAACATTCAATTATCTTATGTAACAACCACGTTTCTAAAATATCGATAAAACATACTATTGTTCTAAAAGTAGCAATTACAACTAATAGGTCCCCAACTATATCTTAATATCATAAGTTCGTAGCGGAAATAAAATATAACTACTGAGATTTATTACATTCCAAATAACAACTAGGTGACTATCTAAACACAATAGTGCCTCACCTCTAGCTTTCCAAGCTCACTACTTCCCTTGCTCATACTCGAGCCCTCAACCCTGCTCTGAAAAGGTTTTTAGTTTTTAAAAAGAGAGGGTTAGATCATAAGGCCTAGTGAATTCCCACATAAACCGCAGTTATATATAACATTTAAATCCGAAGAAATAAGGTGTTAGAAATACGGAAGCAAACAATTCAAATACGGGACCATGTGCAAGGATCGTAGAAGAACCCAAGTTAGTCATACACTTGCCACGCATGACTCAATAATCATTACCCGCAAACTTGCCACATGTGGGAACGTCGTATAAGAACCCATGTACAAGAATCGTAGAAGAACCCAATTTAGTCATACACTTGCCACGCATGACTCAATAATCATTACCCGCAAACTTGCCACATGCGGGAACGTCGTATACCTCAAACGAGTTCGAGGAGTACGAAATATAACTCTCAAGAGATTTGCACTATCTCAAGGTACACACACTCTCCTATGTACATGTCCACTTATCTAGGCATATCGCGATATCCAGTCCAATTCAACATATAACGTTTATATAAACCGTAAGGAATATACATCATTTAGCATGCTTCCAATTTAAGTCACCATAATCAGTTTTATAAATCAAACCTTGACAAAAAGTGTAGTTTAAATCAAGGGAACTCACCTGAAATGGACACACTTTGTCCCAAGCTCAACGGTCAAAACCCGCAAACCGAAAGCCTAAATTCACCAACCGAACACTTGAATTGAGGGTACCAAATTATGAGTCTACAACTCCCAAATAACCCCAAAAGACTCACTTGCAAACCCCTCAAACAAGGACTCAAGCTACGATCCCTAACTGGTCTTAAACAAAAACTGAAAATTCTCAAACAGCCGACAAAGTGGGTTTCAGGCGACTTTAACCCACTAACAACCCACTTTCTTCACGGTTTCACCTGCAGAAACCCATTTCGTGAAGAAAACCCCAAAATCAACACCCAACTTGATTTCTTTCAATTTCATGCTTTAAACTCACTCCCAACACTTACGAACCAACCCCAAACATACACCAATCAAATTCCATCCATGTGAATCCATGGATTAAAGCCTTATTGAATAACCAAGGTTCATTCATGGTGGATCCTTATTGATTGCAAAACCTCAAGCAAAAGAAACAATACTCAAATGAAGAAATGAACACTAAAATACCATCTCATTTGATATCCAATGATTAGAGAACATTTCCTAAACATTCATCAATCAAACACAAATCCCCCATGGTTTCTAATTACCCATTTGACTCAATCATAGCAAGGAAGAAGGAAGATGAAGTTTTATACATGATTGATGATGATAATTCTTTGGTCCCTTTGAGATTCCTCTTCTCCTCTTCTCTTCTCCACAAAATCGCATCAAGATCCACACACACAAATTTTTGTCTAATTTCTCACAAATGAAGGATAATATTGCCTTGCTTCACCCTATCACCACATATATACCATGGACTTTTATCTCTAAAGCTCTAGCCCAAACCAAAACCTTAAACAAAGCCCAACTGATTTAAATTTAATAACCCAAAGATTAGCTTAAAAATTTCGGGTTATTATATCTTATAAATTATTGTTTTGATTATTCGTAATCTTTAATCAATCTGATTGTTTTGATTGCCTACAAACTTTAATTGGCAAAATGCAACGAAATCAATCACTTTTTAGATTAATTACTTTTTAATTTTTATTTTGTATATCAAAAAGAATTTTGTATATAAGAAGGGGAAAAAAACAAAATACTCCCACGCAAGAACCAACAATAAAATCCATACCGAAATGCAAACTACTGCCAAATTGGTATAATTAAGAGAAGTAAATATTATTTTTAAATAATACACACGTTTTTTTTAATTTATATTAAAAAATTTAAATATTAAAAAGGGCTTTCACTTATATGGACAAATCATTAAAAATTTAATTTAATACAATAATATAATAACTCATTGGTGAAAAAATATGGTTAACAACGATGGTGCAAAAATAAAATTGAATTTGAAATCTTGTCCAAAGAATTACTCATATACATTTGGACATTTAAAAAAAACATGTTTTATATCTGTCTACAATAACAAAAAAGGTATACCTTCTTTTCAGTTTTGTCATATGGTAATTAATATCAATGTAGGAAAAACAAATATGCTTTACAATACATTACTCCTATATTTTGACAATAGTAAGTCATGTCTTCATTGGCAATAATTATATCATGTTTGGTAACCATATTATAACACCTCATTTGAAGGTTGTCAAAGTATATATTTAAAATCAATCAAGACAATAGTCGACAAGTACCGAGTAAAGATCAAGTGGAACCAAAATATTCTAGAAGAATATCTACGTCTTTCGTCTTAGCGTGAGGATAATATTTATTGTAAGTATATAAATAGTGTTATCTAGATGGTTTCACAGAGTTATATGAAACCATGGCTCTCTATGCATGGTATTATAGAGAAGTTGAATAATAGAAAATTTGGTTATCCTAATCTTTTTAGCATTCATGTTTACTCATTTTGTTTGGTATTCTTATAGCTTGGCTAACTTAGGCTATGTTTGGCAAAGGTAGCTGATAAGGTAGCTTATGACTGATAAGGTAGATGATGACTTATAAGGTAACTGATGAATAAGTCACGTTTGACAAAAAGTAGCTTATAAACATGTAAAATGACTAAAAAGTAGCTTCAAAATAATAATAATTAATATTAATCAGGGGTATAATCGGAAGAAAATGATAAAAAGTTCAATAAGTCACTAATAAGTCACTCTCAACTAACTTATCATAAGTTAATTTGCCAAACATATACCTAAACATATACCTAGAAAATAAGGTAGCTTATTAAGTGACTTATAAGCCACCTTATTTTTGCCAAACAATGCCTTAGTACATAAACAACGACCACACGTACAAATTTGTAGAGAATACTCTATGACAATATGCCAACTTATAACTTTATTATTTTATGAGCTTATAACTAAAAATTTCAGTTGATTAACTATAAACTAGCTTATAAGCTGATTTATTTATTAAAACATTACTTCATGTAATGTTTAAATAAATTACATGAGTTTTTTTTTCTCGATTTATGCACCTTATATATGACACATTGCAATATTAGATGTATGGTCATTTTCTATCCCGAAATAAAATAAAACCACGATTTCATTAATTGAAAGGGTACACATTACATGGCAACATAAAAATAAAATACAATAACAAATAGAATTATAGTCATCACCCTCTAAAATTATTGTTTAGCAACACACATTTTAATACATAATATAAATGTTTTTTTCAATTAAAACTCATACAAAATAACAACTTATTACCTTTAAATCTGAATCCATATCACCCCAATTACATAGCAAGTGTATTGATGATGCCCTCTTCATAAAATCAACACTTATTTGGTGGGTATAATCGGAGTAGCAACGAGAGAAGTTGCCCTAATCAATGTAATTCCAAATATGCAATTCAAGTGCATTTCTTCTCTAGCATATGGAAGCTTCCAATCAAAATGATAAACAAATGATGCCACCATTAAACTCACCACCCTATGAGCTATCGGCATTGCAGGACACATTCTTCGACCCGATCCAAACGGTATAAACTCAAAATGTTGTCCCTTGTAGTCGATCTTGTTGTTCAAGAACCTCTCAGGCATAAACGTCAATGGGTTTTCCCAGTACTTTGGATCACGTGCTATGGCCCAAGCGTTCACCAAAATTTGGGTGTTTTTCGGCACAATGTATTCACCAAGCTTAACATTAGTCTCGGTTCTGTGAGGCAATAAGAAAGGTACAGATAAATGAAGTCGCATTGTTTCTTTGATGACAGCTTGTAGATATGGCAAGTTGAGGATTTTGGATTCTTGAATGTTTCCATCTTTCCCTACTATTGTTGAGACTTCTTGGCAGACTCTTGAGAACATATGAGGGTTAAGCAACAATTCGGTTATTGCCCATTCAGTTGTGTTTGAACTTGTTTCTGTTCCTCCTAAAAATAGATCCTATAGTTTAAAAAAAATATTATTATCATTGATATCAGATATCTTGATAACTGATACTTGTTAAAACGTAAGAAGTAAGAAAAAAAAAGACAAAACAAAATCTACCACCTACTAAATAAATCTTCCTACCCCTACCTAATCTATACTTGCATATTTCAACATTAAGCTTCCAAATTTTTGTTTTTTAATGCTACAATTTATTCAAATAAGTTTAAATAGAAGCATACATAATTAAAATATTCAAAACGATTGCTCTTCTATTAAAATATAGATAACATGTACGATTTTATAAACATAAAATTATTAAACTTTTTAATAAAACATCCATACATGCAATTATATATATATATGTAGATATAGATATAGATATAGATATAGATATATCACATATGATTTTGATTTTTTTCTACAAATTTTTATACATATTACATGTAATAATATGCATGCTAGGTTATTATCATATGTGATAATATTTGTGCATAATAAGATATATGAATGTAAATATAGATAATCATATATGATTACAAAAATATATATAAATTATCACACACATATATATATATATATGATTTATATGATCATTAAACAAATTATCACATATTCTAAAAACTTATAATTAAATTGTTGCATAATTATCTTTTTAATACAATCAATTTATTAAGCCTTATCAGAAATCGGTATGAAAAACAACTCAATCCCGGTTTATTTTTGAAATTATCACCATGGTTGCTGATCATATTACCTTTTTAAATTTATTTTAATAACGCTTATTCTATTCATTTGTTAAGTAAGATATGTGGCAAGTGTTACTTTAATTAGCATTTGGTACGCAAACATGATTGGATAGAACAGGACGAGACAGAATTGGACATGATAGGACAGGAGGGTGGGACAGGACGGGACAGAATTGGACATGATAGGACAGGAGGGTGGGACAGGACAAGACTGGACAGAACAAGTATTGTTTGGTACATCTAGGACAGGACAAGACAGAACAGAACTAGACAAGTTGTCACATAAGTTATTTGACAATTTTATATATTATATAATAGTTATAATTACAAAAAAAATTAAATAATTTAATTTATAAGCATTTTTACTCAACTGGTACATATATATATACACACATACATACATACATACATACATACATATATATTAGTAAAAAAATTGAATGAGAATTTTGTTATAATTGATAATAGTTTGAAAAACCTGATTCATACAAATAAGAATTATGCTTCATTCTGATGGTAGTATTGGTAGCGGCAATGGACGGTGGTGATCAGTGGCCGGTGTTGATTATAGATGACTTAAGATGGTAGTGCTGGTGGTGGAGGTGAGATGGCCCACAGTGGTGGTGGTCGACGTTGGTGGTGGTTATGGTGGAGGTGAGGTGGCCCGCAGTGGTGGTGGAGATGGACAGTGGTGGTTGTGAAGGAGGTGAAGATAGTAGATAACAGTGACGGTAGAGTGGTAAAGTGGTTATGGTAGAGGTGAGGTGGCCACGGTGGTAATGGCAGTGATGAACGGTGGTGGTTGGTGGCCGACTATGGCTGTAGAGGTAATGGAGGAGGTTGTTATTCTAGAGAAGAAGGTGGAGGTGGCCAACGGTGGTGGTGGTAGTTGCAATGGATGATGGTGGTTGGTGGTCGAGTGTGGCTACCGGTGGTCGCCGGCGGTACCGACAGTCGTGCCAAGTGGTATTGACCATTAAAACAAGTACCATATTAAGTTTATATATCAAATGAGGGTAGATCAGTGATATTTGATTTTCTGTCACATTCTTATTCCATCTTGTTCCACCTATTTTGGTGGAACAACAAAAACCCCTTTTTTGTCCCACTCTGTCCCATGTTGTCCCAGTCCTGTCCCTGTCCCATGTCGCACCAAACGTGGGACAATGAATTCATGTTCTATCCCATGCTGCACCAAACATGGGACGGGCAGTTTTGTCCCGTCCAATCCTGTCCCATGCACCAAACGCACAGATACGGCTCACATATGTTACATAAACCCAACCATATATATATATATATATAAACGATTTTAATTTTATCTATAAAAAAAGGAGGATTACCACAAGTAAAGCCTTTATATGCATGAGATTGAAGCTGGCTTCATCATCTTGACTGTAATCCAGCAGCGAATCCAACATATCACCGAACCTTGGAAGCTTCGACTCTCGATGCTTTAACCTCTCTTTTATAAAACCATCTGTCACTTTATCAAACCAACCATAAGCCACCTTCGCCTTCCACCGTATGTTCTGAGGGTCAAACGGTTTCAACACCGAAAATATGTCCGCTATGTTAAACTTTCCGTCCACCTCCATCACTGTCTTTACAGCCGTCTTAAAACCTCGGTTATCATCGGAATCATAGCTGGTCACATTCTGTGAAAGACACGTATTCGACATCTGGTTGAGTGCCACCGCGAATGCCAACTTTCCGACATCCACCGCCTCCTTTTTTCGAGCAGATTCCCGAAGGAACTCGAGCACCTCGTCCACCACGTTCTGTCGAAGGTCGGAAAGTGAGTCGAGTTTGTGTTGGTGGGTGAGGTACGTGCTGAGAGCTTTCCGGATGGACCGCCAGTCTTCGTTTGTTGAGATCCATATATATAAGAGCCATGTCATGGTTCCGTAAGGTGGTGACGGCGTCTGGGACAATCCGGCCGGAGCAGGCTTTGTCGTTCCGTTGGAGGATTTCTCTGGCGGCCTCCGGTGTGGATGCCACCACGGTGGTGATGCTGCCCAACCGGATGGTCATAAGTGGTCCATGTTTCTTGGAGAGTTTAGCTAGGGATTCATGGGGGTTTGGTCCGAGGTCAAGGAGGTTTCCGATGATTGGGAGGCCGGCAGGGCCCGGAGGTAATCTCCTTTTCCGGCGAAGGTCGATAATGCCATGGAGGAGGAAGAGAAAGAAGAAGGCAAAAGAGGAAAGAAGCATAAATAAAAGTTCCATTGTTATTTCCTTTTTTGTTGGTTGTTATGAGTTATAATCAAGGGAGGTGGGTGGTTATTTATAGAGTTACAAAAAACGTAGTGTGAGATACTATTTATATAAATATCCAATCAATAATAATACATCAATAAGTCATAATCGGTGCTTTATATGATACATATCTTTTCAAGATTAGTTTGGTACGTGAACCATTTTGTACGTAAACGGAAGATCGAGGGTTGAGGGTTTTGTTCAATAATAAGGGGGTTGTATATAAAGCATTGACCAAGTAATTAATTAATTATTTGAATAATCATATGGTGAATTGTTTGTAAGTTATATTATTGATAAACTACTTAGATTAGATTTTGATAAGTTTTTCGACACCCTTCGCCCATGAAATCAAACACAAACTTTTCTTCCACTTCTGAGGGGTTTTCTTCGCGACCCTGAAGGCCATCCTTTGCACCGGCGAAGCATGGCAGGGTCTTCAATCCTCAAGTTCTCCTCTTTTTGCTTCAATCCATCCGACCCGTCCATCATATCTCTGTCAACACCGTGTATAATCTGCACAAAATGTACTAAAAGTGTAAAACTAATCCAAAAATCATTCCAACCATGACATGTCTCAATTTAATTGGTGGACATGTTTGGTATAGGGAGTCTTGGTATAGCAGATTTTTCCCTATTTATAGAGTCACAATAATGTGAGATACTAATGAGCACCATAGAAAAGGAGTTTTAACAGATTCACTCGAATGGTAAAAGCTTTTTTTGTAAGATTTAGGTGTCTATAAGAAAAATGATTTATTTTAGAGGACGTCTAAAATGAAAAAGTATCATAAAAAAATATTTTATAGGACACAAGTTTATAGGACCAAATCATAAAACGTTCTATCTAAAAGCGTTCCAATAACTTTATAGGACGTCTTTAGGCGTTTCAACAAGTTTTTACGATGTTTTTAAAATAAAGTGTCCTATAAACTATTTTATATGACACTTTTGAAAAGTGTCCTATAAACCCATATTTTATAGGACACTTTTGAAAGTGCCCTATAAACTCATTTTATAGGACACTTTTCAAAAGTGTCCTATAAAAATAGTTAATATGACACTTTAGTTTAAAACGTCGTAATTTTTTTTGTTAAGATGTCTAAAACCGTCCTATAAACTTATTGTAACGTTTTTAGATATGACATTTTTTGGTTTGGTCTTATAAATTAGTGTCCTATAAAGTAATTTTTTAGGATACTTTTTTATTTTAGGGATCTTATAAAATTATTTTTGTTGTAGTGTCCTTTAGTTTGTAAAATGTTATTTGTAGAATTGAGATATGTTAAAGTAATTGGAATGAAATGTTATCAAACTCAAATAATTGTTTGGTTGACAAGAAGTGTTATGGAGTTTGCCAAATAAGTTATAGAGTAAATTACTGATTTCTTCCTTGTGGTTTGATGAAAATTATGGAGCGCGTCCCTCAAGTGAAATAATTATAGGGACGATCACCGTGGTTTCATTTTTATTACAGATCAAGTCCCTTATGTTAACAGTCATTAAAATCCGTTTAGGTAGAGGCATTTTCATTGTTATAAAATTTGTAATTTTTCAAGCACATGTTTTGACAGTTTCTAAAACTCAAAAAACCACTCCCAGATAGCTGTAAAACAAAGTGCAAAATATAATAGCATAGTTGTATTGAATTTAGAAAAAAAAAACTCTCTAGAAAACAACGAGCAAAACAATTTTGGAACTCCTGTGATAGTTGTTGTTTTTTTTGGAAAGGGTATCCTAGGCATTTGCCTAGACTAATCCCTGACAATTTTAAGACTGCTAAAGCATGCAGGCCTGAGATAATTCCTCAGTAGCCACAAGTTGTTTGCGCATGGATTCGAATTTGGGGTAGATGGGTCATCTAGCATCATCCTCCACAACTCTTAACCAGTACGCCACAAGTCTTGTGGTTGTGATAGTTGTTGTTGTTGGGAAGTAATTTATGCATCATCTGAGTTTAAATGGTGTTAGCATTTGTTTAGTTGGAAATATATCTTGTTCTAATCGAATGTCTTGCCCATCATATATGAATAGCGTTTTTTTTTTCTTTTTATGATTTTGAAACCAAGGTATGGTTTCTGAGTTTCATTTTTGTTCATAAAGGCAGGAGAGAAAGATGAAGTTTCTTGAGTCCTAAAAGTTAGCAAAACAGATCCTTGAAACAAAAATCCAATACATAAAAAGGAAAAAAGAGTATTAAAAAAAATTGTCTAAACAGGCCCCTAAAACAATTACAAGTTTCATAAACACAACGAAAGAATGAAAGTGTCACTAAGTTAACGGAGAACTTTAAAGACTGTTAAGATGAGGGGGACCGGATTCATAACAAAATAAAAACCACAGTGACCATCCCTGTAATTAATTCACTTAAGGGACCTAATTCATAACAAAATAAAAACCACATTAACCGTCCCTGTAATTATTTCACTTGACGGATCCAATCCAAATTTTCATCAAACCACATGGACGAAATTTATAATTTACTCTATATTATATGAATTTTGATTATATGAAGGCTACGGATCAAGTGGGTTCGTCATAACTTTTATTAATTCAATACCTATATGATTTCATTATTGTTATGATGCACAATATAAGTATCAATAATAACAACCGATTTAGGCTTTTAATTTGCAACTTTTTAAAATATAACCATTTAAAATAATGTATAGCTCACATAAAAATTAACGCAACAAAATACAATATTTCATGTGTGTTCATAAGTTGATAACTTTATCCAATAATAAAATATAACCATTGCTAGATTAATTCAAATGATAACTGTTACATAACAACATAAAAATAAGATATAATAATATATTGTAGCATAATTTAAATATATATATATATATATATATATTCTAAATGTTTATTCATTAAAACTTCCTTAATAAGAACGATGTCCTCTGTTCACATACCAAGTGTATCCCATTCCTTTTCAGCAAGTTATGCACTTAATTGATGGGTATCGGAGTAGCAATCAAAGGTGTTGCTCTAAGCAGCGTAATTCCAAATATGCAATTCATGTCGATTTCTTCTTTAGCATGTGGAAGCTTCCAATCAAAATGATAAACGAAGGATGCCACCATTAAACTCATGACCCTACGAGCTAAGGCAATTCCAGGACACATCCTTCGACCTGATCCAAATGGTATAAACTCAAAGTTTTGTCCCCTATAATCGATCTTGTTTTCCAAGAACCTCTCAGGCATAAACGTCAATGGGTTTTCCCAGTACCTTGGGTCACGTGCCATGGCCCATGCGTTCACCATAATTTGGGTGTTTTTTGGCAGAATGTATTCACCGAGTTTAACATCGGTCTCGGTTTTGTGAGGCACTAATAGCGGTACGGAAAAATGAAGTCGCATAGTTTCTTTGATTACAGCTTGTAGATAAGGCAAGTTGATGACTTTGGCTTCTTCAATATTTCCATCTTTTCCTACTATCGAGGAGACTTCTTGTCGGACTCTTGAGAACATATGAGGGTTAATCAACAATTCAGTCATTGCCCATTCTATTGAGTTTGCACTTGTTTCTGTTCCTGCTAAAAATAGATCCTATAATTTGAACAAAACATTGTTAGTCAATTATTCTTAGCATCATGAGATTACTCTATAACTTACTAATAATGTTTTAATAATTGAAAGAAAAGGGTTACGAGTGAGGCAAAACAAACCTTGTTGCCTTTATAATATATATATATATATATAACAAACCTTGTTGCCTTTATAATATATATATATATATAGTGGCGGGTTCATGCGAGGATGATAACAATTTACGAGAATGCGATGACAATTCTCAGCCAATCATTTTGTACATGAATTTTTTTTCATGTACAAAATCATATGTGATTATGTAATAGCATCAAAAATGACATGCACGACTTTTGTTGCGAGAAAAGTCTAATCATATATGATTTTGTATGTGAATCATATCTGATTTTGTACACATATATTGCTTCTCCTTTTATAATATTTTTTGAATGAAACTGACTCCATTATAACAGGTTGAAATAACAATACACATGGGTATGAGTTACTAGTTAAAAATCAAACTTTATTGTTCTTGCTATAATTTAAACTCTAGGGGATATTTGCTTCGTGGAATGTTTTCAAAAGAAATAAAATATATTAAAAAATTGGAATCAGGAAACGATTTAAATAAAATATTATCAGATTTGATTAAATGTTTATAGTCGACATTAAATATAATATATGAGATGAATTGAAATCAATTTATTTAGCTTACATAATATGTGGATTATGAATTTACAAAAAAATCTAATAAAATATGGCAAAAAAGGGTTCGTTCTTTGAATTTGTTTTTTTCTAACTAATAAATAATCATAAAAAATAATAAAATTAACATTTAATGTGAAATAATATATAATGCCTTTTGGTAAAAAATAAAAAATATGTAAACTAGCAGTTATTCAATAAGAGTAAATTATAGATATCATATATAATTTTTGGTAAATTAGCATATTTTTCAAATAAAATACTTTTCCCTACAGGTTTTTCATTGATAAATTAATATGTTGTTAAATGACTATTCGATATAAAACCGTTATATAAGTTGGTGAGTGATTTAAATTAATGACAGATTATCCAAGGTTTTTTGAGTAGTCCATTGGTATTTTCTCGAAAAACATTGAAGTTTACTGAACAATTGGTACTTTCTGGTGATTCGTTGGTAATCACCCACGTAAATTCTTTGTGTGAATTTTATGAGTAAAAGTCATTTGTTTTATAGTGTTTATTATTTATCGTATTTGTATAACCACTGTCCATTTGATTTAGTGAATATGTGGTTTCATAAATATTCTAAGGCCCCGTTTGGTTGGATGGATTTGAAGGGATTTGGAGAGATTGGGATTTCAATCCAATCCATTGTATTGGGATAGTTCTTAGATTACTGACATGACGACTTATTTGACTGCAGTGTTTGGCATAAATATTAAGATATAGTACAGTATAATTTCAAGAGAATCACCAGAGTTCACACTAGTAATGACTTATTTGAAATCTCAATCCCTTCAAATCCCTTCAAATCCCTCCAACCAAACGGGCCCTAAATGTTTTCTAAAATATACGACGTCGATTATAATTAATAAATTGTAATTATCTTTTATATATAAATATTACAATTAATTGTGTTGCATTGTTTGTATAATTAAGATATGTTGCATTTGCATCGTTTTATATACAAGATATTTTATATAATATATTATAGGTGTATATATAATATTATATATTTATATCCTTAAATATAATATTTTATATTAAATTTACAATTATATAGTAAAACATATATTATTTATATTTATATATAAGAGCCAGTTTCAGGGTAACTTTCAAAAGGTTGAAAAAAGAGAGGAACATATTAATAATCAAATCATAAAATTATATTTTATTTTATTTGATTTAAAAAAAATAAGATATAGGATTTTCTGATTTTATTTGTTTAAATTACATCAAAACAATAAAACTATATATTTTTCATTCATTACGATAAAACAATAAAACAAAAACCCTATTTAATTTAATTAATTTTTTTCAAATTTAAACAAATCAACCGTACAATAATATTTTGGAAATTTTGTTCAAATAACCATTTCAGACGAGCTTTTTCGTCTCCTAGTCATTTTCTTTTCAAAATTTGTCAAAATAGTCGTTAAGGTCGTCATCCGGTTGCCATGGCGACCTCATTAAAAAATAATTTCTTTTGCAATTTTGTCTTTTGGTTGCCAAAAACAAGGCCGCCATGACGATCTTAACCCTTGAAGTGTCATTTCTGAAAGATGATTGGGGTCGTCGGGTCATTTTTTGAAACTTCAGGGGTTAAGGTTGCCATGACAACCCTTGCGTTTAGCAACACAGAAACCAATTTGCAAAAAGAAAATATCTTTTTGATGAGATCATGACGACTTTAGTGGCTATTTTATCAATTTTAGGAAGGAAATGACTAAGAGGCGAAAAAGTTGGTCTGAAATGACTATTTGGACAATATTCCCTTAAATTTCTTTATATCATTATAAATATATATAAAAATATATATTTGTGCGTATAAAAATATTGTTTTATCTTTTTTTATAGATCAGACAAAAAGGTTTAAATTGTTTGCTAGATTTAGCAAAGTCATTAATTAAAAAGATCATGACCAAAATAAATTAAATACCACAAAGATCAAATTCACAATAAATGTATTATAAAGATTAAAAAAAAATTCAAAACACAAGATCTAAAGGTAACATCCTGAAGGGTCAGTGGATGATATCTTTGACTACACGGGTTCGAACCCCGCGACGTGCATGTAGAGATATTCTGATCATGGTCTGCGACTTAGTGATACCCTTAATTGGGTTGGGTCGTGGTCGACGAAGATAAATCAGGTGACACCCTTAAGTGGGAGCCCGGATACCCCAAAAAAATGAATGTCTTAGCCTGGCTTCTCTAAAACATAAAATCCACGATTCACTTTAAAAACTTAGTTTCTTTGCTAGTCGCTTTCACCGAATCTACTTGTGGTAAAGCTCTTTTTCCCAAAAAGAAAAGAATAAAATATTATACAAGTTTGTTTGATTAATTGAGATTTCTTGTAATAAATCAATTTCTTTCTCAATTGACCCATTTTACAACTTCTTTTATTTTGTCATCCGACTTTCTCTCTTCAATTAGTTTATAAATCTATAAACCAATTTCTTTCTCAATGCATCATGAATTGATCATTGATTTATAATTAAACTACTCTCATTTCTTTTAATGATTTGTTTTGAAAGATATAATCTCTTGAAAATCTACGTTATAATAACAAGGATAAATGAAGGATAAGACGACTTTGTTCAAAATAATAAGGATAGAAAAAATATATAAAATATGAATATAACGAAAATTAGAAAAATAATTAAATACATGAAAAATAATTTTTATTGTTACAAGGTTACTTTATTCTTCAAATTATAATAAATATATTTTATTTATCAATAATGTGAAAAAAATATTATAATTTAACACATAAAATAAACAATTAAATATTACGGTTGTTTATAATTATTTTATTTGTTTTCGTAATAAATTTTTTATAAGATAAAAACTAAAAAAAGAAAAGGATGATTTAATTACCACAAGCAAAGCCCTGATATGTTTGTGATTGAAACCATTTTCTTCATCTTCACTGTAATCCAGCATTGAATCCAACATATCACCAAACCTCGGAAGCTTCGAACCTCGATGCTTTAACCTTTCTTTTATAAAACCATCTGTCACTTTATCAAACCAACCATAAGCCACCTTCGCCTGCCGTCGTATGTTCTGAGGATCCAACGGTTTCAACACCGGAAATATGTCTGCTATGTTAAACTTTCCGTCCACCACCATTAACGTCCTTACAGCTTCCTTAAACCCACCGATATCATCGGAATCATATCTAGTTACATCCTGTGAAAGGATTGTGTTTGACATCTGATTAAGTGCCACCGCAAATGCCAACTTTCCGACATCCACCACCTCCCTTTTCCGGCCGGATTCTCGAAGAAACTCCAACATGCCATCCACCACATTCCGACGAAGGCCGGAAAGGGTTTCGAGTTTGTGTTGGTGGGTGAGGTATGTGTTGAGTGCTTTTCTGATGGTCCGCCATTCTTCGTTTGCTGATATCCATAGAACCGCCACGTCATGGTGTTCTAAGGTGGTGACGGCATCTGGAACGTTACGGCCGGAGCAGGCTTCGTCGTTGCGTTGAAGGATTTCTCTGGCGGTCTCCGGTGTGGATGCCACCACGGTGGTGATGCTGCCTAATCGGATGGTCATAAGTGGGCCGTGTTTCTGTGAGAGTTTGGCTAGGGATTCATGGGGGTTTGGTCCGAGGTCTAGGAGGTTTCCGATGATCGGAAGGCCGGCCGGTCCCGGAGGTAATCTTCTTTTCCGGTAAAGGTCTAGGCTATGATGGAGGAGGAAGAGAATGAAGAGGAAGGAGGATAGAAGTAGAAATAGAAGCTCCATTTTTTGTTTCTTGTTATGGTGAATTGATTAATGGAAAGCCTTTGGGTGTTTATTTATAGTCTCACACCAATATGTGATATATGACGTCATCTCCAACAATTTTATTTAATATATAGAAAAATAGAGGTTTTGTTTAAATGGATTTTTTATATAGTTTTTAAAATAGGAAAAACATTTATACGTGGAGAGAGAAATGTTTTTTTTTAATTTTACTAATAATAAAATTGAATTGTTATCGTTTATATAAAATCTTTTAATTAAAAAGTTTATCTTAATGATAATTTTTTTGAATTATCTTAAAAATATAATTATTGTTAAAAAAATTTAAATAAGATAAATTTATTTATTTTTAAAACTTTATAACTTCGATACAGTATTTTAAAGAAATTATAAAAAATCAGTTTGATATGTTTACTTTTATGATATGAATAAGTCACCATCGGTGCTTTAGGATTCAGATATTTCGTGCTTTTAAAATTTTTATTAAAAAATAATAATAGATTTATCAAGTTCATTCCGTCACAAGAAAAACATTTTTATTAAACCTTTTCAAAAATTTAACTATAAATAGAGAAAGAGAAAGATGGCTAAGAATAGTAAAAATCCATAAATAATTTTACCATGGAGATAAAGCTTGTTTGGTACATGTGATTGGACTAGTTATATACGAGACAATAAAAACTTAGTTTTTTTTAATAGGGAGTGCTAATGGAATCTTTCGTACTATTGTAATAGGAGCTTGATGTAGACATGTGTGAGTACAAATTCATCTTGTAGAGATATCATTAGCAACATATAAAAATGTATTAGCCTCTCTTTTTAGTTTTAGTGAGACATAAAACTAGGATAAAATCATAAGGATGAGACAAAATTTAAAAATTGTTCATTTACTTTTATTTTATACAACAATATTACGGTAGCTGCCTTAATTAATGGTTACAATTCACTACTAAAAAATTAAGTATTCTTAACGAAAAATTTCAACGGAAAATGTTGTTGAAAATTTTCTATAAATTTTAAAGGGATTATTGACAAAACATAAATTTTCTACGAATTTCCGTTGAAAATTTCTCACAAAATTATTTTCAACCAAAAACTTTTTGACGAGACATTCCGTTGAAAAAAATTTGGTTGAAAATACATATATGTTTGTGAGAGATTTTCAACAGAAATTCATTGAAAATTCGTAGAAAATTTATGTTCTGTTAATAATCCTCTAAAATTTATAGAAAATTTTCAACGACATTTTCCGTTGAAAATACTCAATTTTCTAGTAGTGATTGTCACCACCACCACCACGGATGCCGACCACCCCACCTCCACCACCAAATGCCACCACCTCTACCTCAACCACTACTACCATCAGTAACCACCATTAGTGACTAATGACCACCTCTACCTCAACCACCATAACCACCATTACTGACCAATGACCACCTCCATCTACTCCATAAATAATCAGATCATGTTTTAGAACTGAAACAATATAAATTTAAGTTATTTTTGTCAAACTCTAGAGGTAATATTCTTTTATAGTGAATGCCACAGCCATGGAGGAGGAAGAAGATAAAGGAAATTTGAGATAGAAGTACACAGAGTTGGTCTTGACATTTTCGATTTCCCATGTAAAATCCAAATGTGACTTTAATATTTTTTTTTCAAATATGGTATTTATAAAATCTTTTATTACCAAAAATAAAGTTTTGATGTTTAAAATATATGTGGAGTATAAAATAAATATAAACAATATTTAAATAAAAAACAAACTATCTTTACATTGTAAGTTGATGTTTATAATGAGCGTTTGATTAGAGTTATTTAACACTAATCAATTAGAATGATGATAATAAAAAACGATTTGGTTTATATAATATAATGGGTTCATTCCTCCAGAATCACATATTTTTATTTCATGTTAAACCGAAGGAAATGAAAATTGGTTCATTCTTTGTCATTTTCATTTTCATCCTCATTCACATTTTCATTCTTCTATCTTAACCAAACAACCCCTAAACCTTCTATAATCATTTTCTTCATAAAAAATAATTAATAACAGAATTATTGGTGATCACATAATAAGTAATTAAGTACCACGTAAATATATAACACAAATATTAAAATTTAACCAGGGTTTAGGTCTCATAATTCAACAACTAAAAATATTTATCAACTCAGCTACAAAACATATATACTATATGAGCCAATATATTTATTAGTAATTTATAATTTATATTTAGTATATATAGAATCATCAAAAAAAAGTTCAAAGCTTCTTTAAAGATCCTGTATGACCGTATTGACGACACATGTTAATTAGGACCACTCCTAAAAACAGAAATAGAAGCTTCATTTTTCTTTGTTACTATGTGAAGAATAAATATATGGAAAGGTGGTGGGTGTTTATTTATAGAGTCACACACATGTGACATACGAAAATGAGTATCATATCATGAAGAAGTCACCATGGTAATTAAAGTCTTTTAAAACTTTGGTCAATGATATTCTATAAAGAAAAAGAAAAAAATTGTATCTTTTAGTTGGTAAAATGTTATTTGAACTTGAAGAAATAAAATCTGTTAAAATAAGTAAAATGAAGTGTTGTTAAGTTTAACTAAATGTATGATTGACAATAACTATTATGCGATTTGTCAAATTAATTGAAATCTATTTGGTTGATTTATAAAATTTAACTTATGAATTAAAATGAAATAATGAAAAATGATTAAAAACTATTTTTTTCAAGATATTTATTTTTTCTTAAATTATAAAAGTTAATAAATTAACATTCAATGTGAAAAATATGAAAATTGCATCATATCACATTATTACATTTGTACAACCAATATAACTCAATCAATTGAGATATTTTATGTTAATGTTTATGATTCATTTATTATGATCTGGATATTTATGGAAAATAATTAGAATTCATTAATTATGATCAACTATTTATATCAAGAAACAATTAAGATATTTATGAAACCACATATTCACTAAATTAAATAGACGAATGAGATTGGATTGCAACGGTCATGTTATGTATTATATTTTATTATAATCTTATTAGTTGGATAGACCAGTGTTGTAATTGCGTTTTTATAAAATTTGATCTTGTGTTTTTATTTCTAGCTCCTTGCTAGCCGCTGTAATTGCGTTTTTATAAAATTTGTATTTGCAAAAAAATATAATAATATATTATATAGATTATATTATACTATAGTATGATTTTTATATATAATATACACACATCTATATTATATTATATATAATATATTTAATATTAGGTATATGATCGTGTAAGAATGAGAGTTTATATGAGAAGCGTAAGAAGAGATCTCAACCATTGATCACGTTTTATCTCAAACTCACCCATGAATTGCGTTTCATAGGAGGGTTGATCCTGTTCATCACGGTACATCTCATCCTAATGTGCATCCAAAGGTGAAGATCCATACGCTTCAAACCTTAATTCTCATTCTCAACGAAACTCAACCCTTTAATGTTATACATATTAATGTATTATATATATATATATATATATATTTCCTTACAGTTTCATGTTTTGATTCAATAAAATAATTGACTCATATGTGATTTTGTAAATGAAAAATTTCATGTATAAAATTATTGGCTGAGAATTGTCATCGCATTCTCGTAAATTAATTGTTACTGTCCTTGCATGAACCTATTTATCTTTCTCTCTCTCTCTCTCTCTATATATATATATATATAGGGGAATTATCCGTTGCAAACCGATGAATATTTGCAAACTTTACAAACCATTATATTAGGAAATATTGAGATATTTATAGACATTTATCATAATTCAATAATTTTGTTTTCTAATTCAAAATTATGATCATAATTAATGAACCAGTCATCTTCCATATATATATCAACCAATAATTAATGAATTATGACAAATTTCTATAAATATCTTAATGTTTCCTAATATAATGGTTTGCAAATATTCATCGGTTTGCAACGGATAACTCCTATATATATATATATAGGTGAGAGTTCAAATGAGAACACCCCTAATTTAAATGAACAAAAGGACTCATTTGAGACCACATATGATGTGGGTTCCACCAATAAAAAATCATATCTTATTTAATGGGTCCCACCATTGAAAATCAAATATGATTTTTTATTGGTGGAACCCACATCATATATGGTCCCAAATGAGTCCCTTGTTTCTTTAAATTTATAAAGTTCTCATTTGAACCTCTTCATATATATATATATATATATATATAGAGAGAGAGAGAGAGAGAGAGAGGAAGGTTCAAATGAGAACTTTGTAATTTAAAAAATAAAAGGACACTTGTGGACCACATATGATGAGGTCCCATATAATATTAAATTATTTCTTATTTAATATGATTTAATATTAAATCAGAAATAATTTAGTATTATGTGGTACCACAATATATGTGATCTACAAATTATTCTTTTATTTCTTTAAAGATGGATGGTTCTTCTATAATTCCTCTTGTATATATATTAAAAGAAGCGAGACTACTTTACAAAATTATAGTGATTTGTATGATTATGAGACGGTGTTTCATGAGAAACAAATACTTTTAAAATATTAATATATATTAATTTTGCAAAATGTGTATTTATTCTTAGTTGATGAATAACTTGCGATTTACTTTTTAGATGATAATGTTTTTTTTTCTAGCTTCGAAGGTACCGATACAAAATGACGATGTTTAACTTCCTTCTTTCATAGGTAATAACAGTTAGGTTTTATTTTTTGCAATAAGATCTCGGTCGATTATATTTTTTAGGATTTAATTAGGTTTCAATCGTGGATTCATTTGCTTTTAATAGGCAATATGTTATATGTTACCATCGGTTAATTGAATTGTTGTTTTCTATATCTAATGCTATTAATTATATGTTATTTTCTAATTCCAATTAGTCTGTTATACGTGTTCCTTCATAAATACATTAAATTTTTTTTTAAAATGCAAAAGAAATTACAAATTATAGTATAATGGTAGCATTATTCTTTGACAGCTTTGTCGCAATTGTGTGGTAATCACTCATCCAATCTTCCCATAATAAAAATTGGTATGTAATTCTTCAAGATATTTGGTTTGTAATTCTTGGCATCTTCATTCAATCCAAAAGTGACACTTGATTAATAACTTTCCTTTCTAATGTTGTATTAGGACGAACATAATATGGTTTCATATTATATATATATATAAGGAGGTTCAGGAGAAAACGTTAAAAAAAGAGAAAACTGAAGAACATCCTGGGAGACGCCATCTGGTAACGTGCATTTGTGCATATGCACTAATGCATATTTATGCATTGATGCATAGAAAAAAAAAACTTCAATCGCGTATATGCATTTGTGCATATGCACTCATGCATATTGTAACGACCCAAATGCCAAAAAAAGACATAAACTTAAATAACAACCAACATTTTTTACATAAAGTTCTAATATCAACTACATCTCAAAGTACTTGCAGTGGAATAACAATCGACCACAGCTGAGGATTTTCTACTGAGCCAAACTCTAAGCCATCCAATCATTCTTTAGCAATCGACCCAAAACTTCCCTTGCCCTTAGAAGAGCTCTCAACAATAACCCTTACCTGAAAATGGTTTTAAGTTTTGGAAAGCAAGAGTTAGACCAAAAGGTCTAGTGATTTCCCACATAAACCGCAGTTATATATAACATTTAAATCCGAAGAAATAAATTGTTAGAAATAAGGAAACAAATAATTCAAATACGGGACCATGTACAAGGATCGTAGAAGAACCCAAGTTAGTCATACACTTGCCACGCATGACTCAATAATCATTACCCGCAAACTTGCCACATGCGGGAACGTCGTATACCTCAAATGAGTTCGAGGTGTACGAAATATAACTCCCAAGAGATTTGCACTATCTCAAGGTACACACACTCTCCTATGTACATGTCCACTTATCTATCATATCGCGATATCCAGACCAATTCAACATATAACGTTTATATAAACCGAAAGGAATATGCATCATTTAGCATGCTTCCGATTTAAGTCATCGTAATCAGTTTTATAAATCAAACCTTGACAAAAAGTGTAGTTTAACTTAAGGGAACTCACCTGAAATGGACACACCTTGTCCCAAGCTCAACGGTCAAAACTCTCAAACCGAAAGCCTAAATTCACCAACCGAACACCTGAATTGAGGGTACCAAATTATGAGTTTACAATTCCCAAATAACCCTAAAAGACTCACTTGCAAACCCCTCAAACAAGGAATCAAGCTACGGCCCCTAACTGGTCTTAAACAAAACTGAAAATTCTCAAACAACCGACAAAGTGGGTTTCAGACGACTTTAACCCACTTACAACCCACTTTCTTCGTTGTTTCACCTGCAGAAACTCACTTTGTGAAGAAAACCCCAAAATCAACACCCAACTTGATTTCCTTCAATTTCATGGTTTAAAACTCACCCAAAACACTTATAAATCATCCCCAAACATTCCCAATACATTCCTAAACATTAATAGAAGATATAATCATCCATTCAACCCATTTGGAGCTTGGAGATTAAAAAACAATGGAGTTTTCAAGAACAACTTCCCCCATTTGATGAAAGTCCCTCAATAAACACTAACTCACCTCAAAATCATGAAATACTCATGAATGAACGTCTAGTTCATCATTTTATTAACTTCCAACATAAAAGGAAACTCAAGGGATTGAAAATCCCTAGGTTAAAGTTAAAGTTAAACCTTGACACTAACATCAATATATAATATATATATATATATATATATATATATATAGAAAGATAGTGTAACACCCCGCCTTAGCACGACACAATATTGTCCGCTTTGGCCTAAGCCGCACGGATTTGTTTCTGGCGACCTGGCGAGGACTTCCCAGGGGGTCACCCATTCCGGTACTACTCCCACCCAAGCACGCTTAACCATAGAGTTCCAAGAACCTGTCTTGCGTGTGGCCCAAAACGCGTTGTGTTTAGAAAGGCTAAGGTTTACTTATGAACCCAACATCACTCCTGTCCACGGTCGATATGGGATCTGTCTAAGGTGTTACAACCACCCCCCCTAGGGACTCATCGTCCTCGATGAGGTTTTCCCCACATCCCGAACGGCACAGGAGCGGCTCTGATACCATTTGTAACACCCCGCCTTACCACGACACAATATTGTCCGCTTTGGCCTAAGCCGCACGGATTTGTTTCTGGCGACCTGGCGAGGACTTCCCAGGGGGTCACCGATCCTGGTACTACTCCCACCCAAGCACGCTTAACCACAGAGTTCCAAGAACCTGTCTTGCGTGTGGCCCCAAAACGCGTTGTGTTTAGGAAGACCAAGGTTTACTTATGAACCCAACATCACTCATGTCCACGGTCGATATGGGATCTGCCTAAGGTGTTACAGATAGTGCAAGAGAATGAGTTTATACCTGAAATCCGTCAATGCATTTGATCCTATCAATGGAGTGATTGATTTCTCCTCTCCTTCTCCCTTTTCTTGCTCTTCACGGCTAACACACAAAACACCCACACAAAGAAAATCTAAAAATGAGGAGGTTGTCTAACACTTCCTCCTAAAATCCCCTTTATATACTATGGGCTTAGGGCTTAATTGAAATCAGCCCAAGCCCTAAGCCAAGGCCCAAAATTCACTAATTAGGCTTATATAAATATATATCGTATATCAACCAATTATAACTAATACATAAAATTATATATCATGTACCAACCAACTATACTTGGTATAAAAAAAAATCTGTTCGGTCATGTTTGTACCAACATCCTAAAAGTTGAAATTACAAATTTATTTATACTGGCATCATATTTTTTACCGACTAGATCTAGATGCACTAAACCATCGAACATTCAAATAACATGTAGATATTTGTTGTATTACTTATCCTTACCAACACGAACATTCAAATAACATTTAGATATTTGTTGTATCACTTATCCCTACCTATATGAACATTCAAATAACTTTCATATAATTCAAGCATTCACTAGTACTTTAATTAAAACTTCCTTTGAGGAGTGACGATAGTCAATGGAGGTATGTACGAGTTAATAAGGTTATTATGGTTGGACGAATAAATTCAACCAACTTTTGTATATCCATCCATATATTGTAATTTAGCAAAACTGATAATAAGATCATTCAAAAAATCAAAATATGTTGTATTATTGATTAAACCTTAATTAATAAATAATTAAAAAAAATAAGTCGTTACGATATCTATTACCATGGTGTACGACTTCTAATAACACGTATCAACCAAATTTAGGTAATTGACACGATACTACTAACCAATCGGATTGATACCAACAAACTAATTCATACTAATTAAATTGATATAGTTGATATGAAAATTGTTTGGTTTGTCTTGATACAAAATTGACACCCCTTGTTTTATTATATACATAAATCGACTCCTACACGTACTACATATACATTTAACATTCGAGTAAACTATCATTTTCGTCCCCGCGGTTTATTGAAATCTTTGAAAGTAGAACCTAAATTTTGATAAGTCTATAAATCGTACACGTAGTTCTCATTTTGCTTTGAAAGTGGTCTCTTGTCAGTAACTCTATTAATTTTCTTAGCTAGTGGCAGGGTTTTTTTTTTGTCCTTTTCTGTTAATTTTTATATATATACACATATATTGTATGTTTAATTTTTTATTGAAAAATAGGGAAGTAATCTAAATGGACAAAAATACCCCTGACACTAAGAAAGATAATTAATAGAGTTAGTGATGTCGGACTACTTTTAAAACAAAATAAGAATCACAAGACGGTTTCTAAAATTATTAAAATTTAGGTCTAATTTTCAAAGCTTTCACGAAATCGTTTAGAGTTTCATTCCTAATTCAGTGATTTGTCTTAAATGGGAAACATTTCCTTTTTTCAAAAGGAACCGTGGTTATCTTTGGATGGTTGTACTTAATTGAACCAAAATATCTACTTTTATAGGGGGTATTTAGACGGTTGTCCCAATCAAAATATCTCTTTAATCTCTATAATAGAAAACTAGAAGACGTACCCGCTGTAATACAACGGAATTTAAATATTTTATCAACATTAACTTTAGAATGTTCGAACCCTTTCAAGGTATCAAATTGTCTATATTATGAACTTATAAATCGATATTTATTGTTTTTACAAAACCCAAGTATAATCATAATTTAAATAGAATAAAATAGCACATTTAGAACTCATTTGATTTAACGAATTTTTTTTTTAATAATTTAGATTTTGTGGAAAGATTTGAAATATTTGGTGCCCTTGATTTGTAGGATTTAAAATAAAATTGAATTTGTAAAAAAAGTAACATTTTTAATGTATTTTTGTTCATATACAATTATTTATGTTAATGTGATATGGATGTAAAATGAAAAACAAAATAGTATGAAATATGAATGAAATTTAAAAACTAATTATAATATAAATAAGGGTGTAAAATGAACAGGTAAAAAAAATAACTATAAGGCATAAAATGTAATTTTTTTAAAAATAACTCGTTACGTATTCATATTTATAATAATATGATCAAATCGAAAAATATTCAATATTGAGCTCATTTTGAAGGTATTGACGACACGATTATAATGATATATATTATAAAAATAAAAACTTATTTTTTCATTATCTTCTGATTCATATACGATTATTTAGGTTAATATGTTAAAAGTATAAAATGAAAAATGAAAAAACAAGGGACTTAAAAGAAATTAAATAACTAACTTTAAGGATGCAAAGTGTAACTTAAATTTTAAAAATAATTTGATTTATAAATTTATATAGGAAGTAGGAGGTTGGTGGAAGTTTTTAGTGGTTTAGATGTTGTACCTCATGCAAAAAATGTTATACCTCTTAAAATGTAAACTTTTTATATATAGTATAGATATAGATATCGATAAAATAAAAAAATACATTAAAAATGCTCTTAGTTATTGTTATTTTATTATTTTGTTGCATTATATATACACGTTTCTTTCTTTAGATATGAAACTATTCAGCAAATCTATAAACCTATTCCACATGCATTGTTCGTCAATTTAAGGTGACTTATATGCCAAATGTTGGAGCTCTTTGTTATTGTTTGGGACATAAATAGTAATTTGAATATTATATGATGGTTTCGTCACATATAAATGAATTTTTATGTTTAATAATTAATGATGTATACTATGAATATCTTTTTATTTAAATTATTCATAAATGCTACTTTTGTCCTTCAAAGTATTTATGGACAATTATATACATTCAACGCTTGATCTAAATTATCGTAAAATGGTAACTTTAACCCTTTAATTAAATCGTTTAGATTGCCACATAAGTTTTTATCATAAATACATTACACTAATGGTCCTTGTGATTTGCTCAAATTTTAGATTTGATCTTTAAAACAAATTATTTATATTGGTGGTTCCTAATTTTTCATTTTCATAACACTTAGCGGTCCCACTACAACAAAATTAGGTTTATATGACGACAAAAAAATTAAAGGTCCTAAAAGCTCATATTTTTGTGGGACGATTGTCTTTTTTAAATAGTGTAATATAAAATTGTTAATGTGACGTTTTGTATTTATTAATAATTTATAGTTTATTAATAACTAATAATAATAAATAACAATTAATATTAATCAAAGTTTATAATTAGAAAAAGTGACAAAAAGCTTCCAAAACAATAGTCCATCTAGCGTTTCAATAAGTTAGCTTATATCTATCTAAACATTTACTTAAAAAATAAGCTAGCTTATGTTTACCAAACAATGCCTTAGCTTTACCAGTAATACAGATTAGAGATAGCCAAAAATCGGGATCGGGCCAGGCCAGGACTCAACAGTAATTTTCGGACCGGACTTTTTGTAACCGGTCCCGGTCCCAACGATTTCAAGCCAGCCCGTTTAGTGTGTTATCATAACCGGTCCCGGTCCCAGGCCCAAACCCAAACCGGGCCTTCAATAAAAAATGGTTTTTTTAATTTTTCTATAAAAACATTAATTTTATAATATATAATATATGTAATCATTACATATATGTAATTGGATCACTTAAATACACCTTAAAACACGTTTTATTGTAATTTTGTAATTGGTTTTCGAACAAATACACTTAAAAAAATACGTTTATTATAGTTTTATAATTGATTTTCAGTTAAATACATTTAAAAGATACGTTTTGTTATAAATTGTAATTGATTTTCAATCAAATACACTTAGAAAGTTACAAATACATATAAAAAATATATATATATATATACATAAATACATTTTTTTTAAAATCGGGCCGGTCCCAATCGGTCCCGGGCCGGTTCTAAGAATCGCTCCAAATATGTAATCGGTCCCGGTTTTCAGTCCTATAACCGGTCCTTACCGGTCCCGGGCCGGGCCGGGCCCATTTGACAATCTCTAATTACAAATACTACTAAGTCAAAGACCCTTCAATTGATAAAACTCAAATTATCCAAACGAAAAAGATATCTTCATAGTGATAATGACATTGAATTCAAAATGTTAAAACCAATGTTTTTATATCAAGAAAATATACGTTCTATGTTGAAATAACAAATAAAGGAGATTTCTATAAGTGTGTTTTTCTCAAGCAAGATGGTCTTGAAATGGGAGTACCAATTACACTTTGAAGCATGATGCTTCCAATGACCCTGATCAGCATTTTCAGGTCATAATTAGATAAAAACCATGTATCATACGTGTTTAAAATGTCACATCTTAGGTACCAAAAATAAACGTTTTAAAAGTATGTTGTCCAAAATAAGAATTACATATTAAATAAAAAAAACGTTACATTTTCATGCAATTTGCAAAAAGAATTCCAAAATGTTGTTAGCAGTTAGAATTTGAAAGCTAATAACTAACCAAATCCAGGAGGTGCATCAAGCTCTTCATCACTACCATCATCACCATCACCATTACCATCACCATCCTCTTTCTGTTGGTTAAATCCAGGTAGTGAACTACCATCATTCTCCAATGGCTTTTCTGGTTTTTCTTTCCCTTCTTCTTCTTCTTCTTCTTCTTCTTCTTCTTCCATTACTAATAAAATATTTCCTTCTGGTTTTGTTTGTTGCAATCCGACTTCGATTTGATGAGTAACTGTCTGTGAGAAACCAGGCGGTTCTTTCGGTTCGTTATCAGACACCAAACCGTTGGCTTCATCGGTCGAACCAAGATTGGATCTATGACTATGACTATGACTATGACCATCATGTTCTTTACGGATTCGCTTTGGATCATGCCCTGAGGTTTCCCCATTCTCATCTTGTTTCGGTTTTGAAAGTTTATCATAAACTGATTTCACTGTTTCTGTGATTTCACTTTTCATGCCATCTGGTGATGATCGGATTATTTCCCACAACCCATCGGAAATTTGTTCATTTAATTTGCCCCTATAATTCAAAACTAACCCATCAAACCTTTTTTCTCACATTTCCTAAATTTCCATGAAAAAATTGTAAATAACAGTAAATAAAACTTACCCAACTTCTTGATGGATAGCGTCTGATAATTGGCGAGGCTTCATGTGTTCAGCTCCAGGACGGTTAAGTGCCACTGACTGCTTCACAATTGATACAATACTATTACGCAACTCTTCCTGCAACAAAAATGGAATTGAGACAGATAAAGATACGATATATAGTCTATGGTTATATGGTTATATGGTTATACGATATATATATATATATAACATACAGACATTCTGTGTTTCATACCATGCCTACATCCCAAAGTCATCTAAATCCAATATAGTAATATCTTGGGCCCTACAGATTTACCTATTTCCATCTTTCTTAGCAGTCCCTTCACCATCTATACTCTGATTCTACATATGGAATTTCTATTAGTATTATCAAAATAAGCATTAGTTCTCTATACTCCCCTAAATATGACCGTTGAAAAACATATCAAAACCCCTTGTTCATTTGTCTAACCTCACCATCTTTTAACTAAAAAGCATTGATTCTCGTCCTTGATACATTTGATATGACTTAGATCCCTAGTTTTCCGTTTGTTAAACTTAACCATCCTCTTCTGTTTCCATGATTTCCCTTCTACTTTTTTAGCTTCCATCTTGGCTCATTTATACTTATCTATGTTCTCCATAGAATTTGTTACAACCATGTAAGAGTGTATAGCATTTTTTTCTCCATAATAGCTTCTGTATGGTGCTTTTCATGAAGATTATCTAGTGTATTTTCTTCCAGAACAACTTATATTTGGCAGCATTTTGAACCTGGTCTGTAGAAATCCTCTCCATTTGATTCATTCTTTTGAATATCTGGAATTCCAAAAGAAATTTAACAAAGATTGATCCTTTTGAATCTTGGTCCATGATGGCCTTTTTATCAAGCACTTAGCACTCCAACTAATGGCCTTAAAACTAATGCAATCATTTGGTGGAATCAATCCATAATAGGGTTCTCATTTCATCTACTTAAAAGGCTTCAAAATTCAAAAATATCCAGCTTCATTGATAGAATTCCTGCTCCCCTGAACTTTGGTGGTTGGCTTACTTGGAGACCTCCACCTTTTCATAATTTAAAGCTTAGCAACCATGTTTCATCGGTTAGCCTATAATAGGTTGAGTCTTTATCCAATCTCCCATGGTTTGCTTCCTCATTTGTACATCAACAACCATTTTCACTTTCTAATTTCTATCAATGTCTTTAGACCAACTGTAAATTCATGGAGTCCACACGTTTAACCATTATTCTCTTCCTTGTTACCTTGTGGCCATATTAACTCATTCATTAATTACACAATTTGTTTCATCTTCAAAGTTCATTATGCATTGTGTTTGTGCAAAAGTATTAAGTTATTCATTGAGGAGGTTAGATCTAGTAGGCAGAACCACTGAAGAGAATATCAGCAACTTAACATCCCCAAATGAAATTAAGGTGCAACAAATGATTGGAACAACAGGGACGTTTTGATGCAAAAACTCTTTAAATCATGTCCTATTTTCAAACTAACTGAATGATATAATACAGACATTTTGTGAAGTGATACAAAAAATTGAACTAATCCATCAAACAGGCTTCTAACATCAGAATCACCACCAAGCATTATCCTAGGTTAAAATCCAGTAACTCTATGATCCAACTCTCCTACAATAACAAATTTGTCCTACTCCTTGGGGCCAATTTTGATTAATATTAAGGAATTAGAAAACTCAAATCAATGTTATGCTGTAAATTGAAGGCCAACATAGTTCAATTTGTGATTGTGATGCTCCGAAGTATTTGAGGAATCAAAGGAGTCTTGTGGAAGCACACACACACTAGTCAAACATCAGAAAAATTGCATAACAAATAGCACATTCCACAAGAGTATATGAATCATGATTCAATAAAGACCTAAACAAGTTATCTTTGCAATTATATAGCGGGAGAGAAAGAGATTCTAACATGAACTCACGTTTTCCTTAAGCTTGCGGATAATCTTAAGACGAAGCCTATCGAAATCGCCGTCATCCTTTAGCTTCGAAATTACATCGTCACAGCTGATCTTCTGATTTACACCGCCGATGCCACCGCCGTTGCCGTTGCCGTTGCCGTTTTCCATTAAAACAGAAAGTAAATCGCATAAATATTATGGACTTTCCACCTCGCTTCACAGAGGAGAGAAGGTTTTGGTTAAAACACAAAATCAAATTGAACTTTACGAACCACGGCTTGGCTCGGCTTACCAACATAGTAAGGATTTTTATTCTTCAAAACTCAAATTTAGTAATCGACTGTTTTTGTTTTTGTTTTTATTTTTATTTTTTTAATTAAAATATTATCTTGTTTATTCGATTTTAAATCTCAGTGACTAGTTTAAAACACACAAACACAGTTTACTTTCAAATCTATTATATTTCTGTATACTATACGATAAAAAGTATTGGGATGATCCAAGAATTCGTTCTTGTTGTTGAAGCAGAAAAAACTCGAATATATCATCCTAGCTTAAACAATGTTTTATATATTTATACGAGAGATTGACAGTTTACAGGATAGTTAAGAAATTAGTAGATAACTGTTTAGTAGTTCCAGTTGCTCGTAAATAAAGTCAAAACTGATAAAAGACAACTTAGATCAATCAAACATAGAATTGGAATTTGGTCCAAAAAAATTATCATTCCAATTCCATTAAAATCCTCTAAATTTTGGAAACCAGACAACACCTACGTTTCAGACCAAAGGCAAGATAGATTCTAATCTTTTGAGTTTCGCTCGGAATATTTATAAATCCAAATTTCCATGACCATCAAATATGATAGGGGTAAATATGATAGGGGTAATATTTGTGTATATGCACACTGAATCTCTTATACCAAAATGTTTGATGACATTAAAATCACATGTTTTTATTTGTGAAAAATAAATTCATTTTAATAGTGATTTTTGTTAAAGAAATGTTAAAATGGATTGTTTTTAAGATTATTGCATGAACACCACACAAGGAATTGATATGCAATAATCAAGAAACAAGTAGAAAAAAACATTAGAGATTTCAAGAATCAGTAAAAAGAAATCAAAAATATGCAAAGAAGCATACACAACACAAGGGTCAACATATTTATTTACATGTTGATTCACAAATTCAGTTTACAAATATTATCACAGGGTACAAATGTAGCAACCAACAGTACAACATCTTAAAAGATTTTCCTTTTGGTATCTCTTCCATTTGATACAACTTTTCTATTAACTGACCAAAAACCCTAAACTAAATTCATCCTATTCTTTCATTTGGGGGAACGTTGACGTTGATGATGATGGCGGCTTCTCTTCTTTAAGTGAGAGCTTGAATAACTGGGATTACGTTAAGAAGAAAAACATTTGAGTCATTCCACAAAATTTTGCAGTAAATCATGGATTTCTACAAGCGGTAAATAAATGGATACTTACGGTTCCTCATCCTGCTCTTTGCCAATGGATGACTCTCGACTTCTTTGGAAAGGCTCGTTCACCTGTTCAAAGCATCTTGTTACAAACACTAATACGAGAAAGAAAAATTAATTAATATGTACCTCAAGTGGCTTTATAAAGTCCATTTTCGTCATTTAATATTTTTATTTGTGGGGTCTCGTTCATGTTTTCATGTGGTGCGAGGAGACTTAAGGGGCTGTTTGGTTGGTTTTTCATTAAGTAGTGTATGGATAAGGCTGTCTGTAAAGATTGAGAAGGTTTGTTTGAGAGGCTTTTTTCATAGATGCAAGGAGCGTCTTTTTAATTGGGAATGACAAGTATGGAAAGAACTTGACTTTCAAACTCCCCCTAGAAGCTCACTGGTTAAGCCACTTTCTATATCATTAAGCCACTACCAAACAGTCATGTATAGCTTACCAAATAAGCTTTGAGTCACATTAAGCTCATTAAGCTGCTAACAAACAGGCAGTAATAGACTTAGGGGCTGTTTACTACCTGCTTACCACCTCTTTTCGGGTAAGAGACACTTACCCGGTCAGAGATGATGCAGCTTAGGTTGACCTGCCTTGACTACTAACGTGGCATCCCATAAACCATTATCAAGAGTTGTAAAGATGAGCATCATATAGAAAGGAATCTACATGAAATATATATATATATATATATATATATAAACTTGAAGAAGTTTACGAACCGGTTGATGTGAAATTCGGCTGCCTCTGCCATGGGCTTCCAGGTACTCTTCATATGTCTGCATCAGTGAAACGACAAAGAGGCTATTATAAATCATCATTCAAATTAGACTAGTGATGCATGCACTGATTTACTCAAGAGATTCACAACTACAAAATAAAAGAATTATCTTTTAAAACAAAATGTCAATTCAACCCAATTGTGTATGTTTATAGAAGGAATATTAAGAAAAGTAAGATAATTGTGATAAAATAAAAACTCCCCCATCCATAAATTACTAACGATCCTATAAAGTCCATTAACTAACCAAAAATAAGACTCAAAACTTATGCTTTCACTTTGTTTAAGAAAACCATCATTGCACAAAATTATTATGAACCTGAAATATTATGCACATCTACCCAACTCTGACCAACAAAACCACCTCCACCCTCCTTCCCTTTTCTGAATATCCCAAAATAATTGTCCTCCTTCCTTTTTACCCCTCATTACTTTCAGTAGTGGGCCCCGCATAGGATGCACTTGCTAGTTTGTTTCCTATACTACAAAAGGGTAAGTTGGGAAAAGTACCAAGACAATTAGACTTGTTTGATTAACATATGTCATAATATGGAATAACAAATATCATAATATGAAAATAGTTTTATTCAGCATATTGGTACATAATCATTTGAGTGCAACAAAGTTGAAAGAACTGACCGGTAAAGTGTAACTGTGTAAGATATTGAAAAATAAAAGATTGACTAAAAGAATTTGATAAGACCCTTATACCATTTTGAGAATATCATCATCAGTAAGAGCATTAGCATGCCGGCTTCTTTCTGCAGACAAATCCCAACCGTCATATAATAAAGAACTATCACCACCCATGTCCACACTAGCCGCACTTCTTTTAGTAAAAGAGTTTTCTGATGTGTTATGAAATGCCGCAGCCTGTCTTTGCTGTGCTAGATGAAATATATTTGCTTCTGATTTATGTGGGTAGAACATTGAAGGATAGATCAAAGGTGTACTGGCCAGTGCTATATGCATAGGGTCCACATCACATTCCTCATCTTGTAAACCACAAAAAGTCTCTATACAAGGCCCTTTCGGTGGCAGAATATCCATGTTAAAATCATAACTGCAAAAAAGGTCATATCTATTACCGAGGGTTCATTGATGTGAAACTCAAAACAATAGACTTAAGAGGTATCAAACCTGGTCTGGTTTTCATCCATGCCATTTTCCCCATCAATCAGCTCACAAAGAGCTTCTCCAATATCTTGAGTTAACTCCTAAAATGGATGCATTAAACCAAAGAATACGTAACCAAAGAATATATATATATATAGAGAGAGAGGCTTCTTCATTTAGAAACTTTTTAAAGAGTAGAAACTCGTGGAAACCAATATAAAAATAATTTATTTCATAAAAATTTTTCATCAAATGTTATGATTTAAGATGTTGTTTCATATATGTTTGTGTTCATATGAAAAAAAAAATTACATGTGGAAAAAAACGTTGGTTCACTATCACATATGAAACAAAATTCATATGGTGAATCAAAACGTTTTTTTTTTCCACATGTAATTTTTTTTTCATATGAACACCCATATGTGAAACAATATCTTAAATCATAACATTAGATGAAAAAAATTTATTTTTATATTGGTTTTCATGAGTTTCTACTCTTTAAAAAGTATCTAAAGGATTATCCTTATATATAGGGTCGGATTCAGGGGAAAACAGTAAAAAAAATGAAAAACTGAGGAACACGCCGGTAAACATTCATCAGGACGGTATACACATGTGCATACAAGTAATTTGTAAGCAATTTGTCCGGTATGCACACGTGCATAAAAACCATAAAACAACTTTCATTGTATGCACATATGAATACCATCCAGATGAACGGTTACCAGGGTGTTCCTCAGTTTTTCATCTTTTTGGGGTTTTCCCCTGAAACCCCCCCCCCCCCCCCTCTCTCTATCTATCTATCTATATATATATATATATAGAGAGAGAGAGAGAGAGAGAATAACAGAAAAAAATCCCCTCAAGGGAAAAATGAAGACATATCAACACCATATACCTGGCAATCTCTACTGATTTTAACAGGTTTATACTGATTCAAAGGGTTCTTTAGATGAAGAGTCTTCTGGAATGGCAAGTCATGTAGCCGCAGCCATTTCACCTTAAAACTGCGACCCCAGGGTTTGCTTCCTCCATGTCCATGGCTCCAAACAGTGTCTCTTCTCCAGCCAACAGATGACATCATTTGGGCATACCCTTGGAAGAAGCCGCTCATATTCACACTAAATATTAATATCACTTTACCAGAACTCTGCAAGCAAAGTGTGTGGTCTCTTAGAAGCAGATGGTTTGGAAAAAAATTGACACAGAAGATGATGAATTAATACTGAACTTACATGATAGGCTTCTTCCAAGATCGGTTCGTTCATCACTTGGGTAGCCCAAATTCCTCTCTCAATTGATAATTGAATATTTTCATGGTTTAAACTCTTTATGATGAAATATCTTGTATCACTTGATTTACTTCTTTTATTTGCATTTGAGGTTCCCACCTGTTCGCAAGAATGGTCTTGATCTTCTGCCCCAGAAACATAGGCATCCTTGTCTACTTTGTCATTTGGGCTCTCTATAAGAACATTCTAGCTCATTCATTTTAACTACTAATAGAAGGATTCAACAACTGATCAAACTTTATCGTACTTAGTAAGCGAGAATGCAATAAATGATACTTGTTACTGAAAGATAATACGCTATGTACTGCTTGCAGGTATTCATCATAAGATGGCAACCACCTAATGAAATAATCAAATAACTAAAAACAACACCACCTATTTAACTTTTCCTTTCAGTGTATATGGAAGCTTACCAACTCAAATCACAATCGACAAACAACAAAGAGAATTTCAATTTTGAACATATTACCAAGCATTTGGTTGGCTAAAGTATTTTACTATATTTTTTGGATCTTATAGACCTACTGAATGTGATTGGACCATATGCTCAAACCCCATCCCCACAGCTATCTCGTTTCATCAATTCCTTCACTCTCTATCCATTTCAAATGAGCCTTAAAAAATTGCATAGCCAGTAAAGTGATGTGGGATTCATAAAGTGAAATGGGTCCATCGGAATGCCTGTTTATTAAATGAGTCCTGAACAGTTAAAAGAACTCTCAGAACTGTTTCTTTGCAAGCTATATGTGGTGTAAAATCTAAAATGGGACCAGAATATTGCCTCTGAACCAATTACTCATCAGGATATAAAATTTCCAAGTCCATGCAATCACATATCCAAAATAATAACTCAACAAGTTTCAAGTGAGACTAAGGGGCCGTTTACCCAAATGCTTGCCCGGTAAGCGCTTACCGGTAGAAGTCAACACTAAAAATTATTTTGCTGGGTAAGATTGTAGTACATCAAAACGGTACCGTATGCAATAATTTACCCGGTAAGTGCTTACCCGGGTAAGAGTCGTCACCCTCACTTACCGAGTAAGACTCTCCATTCTTACATCGCTCTTACCGGATAAGATCCTCGGCCCTTGCCATGTTCATCCGGTAAGGAAAATTACCCGGTAAGCTTTATTAAACGGCCCCTAACTCAACATTTGTAGTAAGTGCAATTTGGGGTCCAAGACTCCAACCACAAGTAGAAGCTCAAAATAAGAGGCTTTGTAGAAGTTATCAAGTATTATACTGATACACAATGTAAAACCAATCTATACGAGAATACTCTAAGTCTATGCATAAAACGACAGACATATTTACATACTCTTTTTTCCTTTCTCGAAAGTCGTATCAGAACTAGGGATCACTACCTTGATTCTTCTTATTCTCTACATCAGGCTTCCATTCAGTCACTGACGAATCAACTACGGAATTATCAAAAGACATGGACTCGTTGTTTCCTGAGATCATAAAGAGAGGCGAACAAATGTGAGTAAAAAATGAAGCAATACGGCTGCCAATGACAGCAGGAAGTAAAAATTTATAATATCAATTCGTTATGAAGAATAAATGAACCAGTAGGCATCCCCATCAAAACTTTGCAAGCTACTAAAGTCTAAAGTTATCAAGTGCAACCTAAAAGCTATTTTAGAGCAGAGATTGGCGAACTGAAAAAGCAACCAACTTAAGCAAACTGATATTACTTCTTTCATATCTCACATCAGATCCTAAGGACTTCCAAATATGTCTTCAAAAGCTAACTACATTTAACAGTGGATTATGGATGGCCTTAAACACATCCGTGAACAACAATTTTAATAGCATTAGAAAGGTTTCAATAAGGGAAAGACTCATTTTAATAAGAAAAGTTGAGAGAATCCCCATACAGCTGAAGTCACAATTCCTATTTAATAAATGTATATAGGTATATCTGAAAGATCACATAAACTTTGTTTGCAATTGATGGATTACTAGATGGATAGAAAATTTGAGCAGATATTTGCTCCTCATCAATAATGCCCTGCACATATCATCCTGATTATCATGATTGTATCATAAGATGGGGGAGGGATAAGAATAAATGCTTTTATGTGCATCAAGTTATAAGAAATAGTAAATAAAGACAATTTAGTAAGTAAACACAATCAATATCAGAACTGCATAACCTGTCATGTTACCATAACCCTTACACCAAGTTAGTTTATCTTTCCTTCTAAAACTGATGTTTGAAAATAACAAGATATTACTTTCATGATCACCTTTTACTACTTGTAGATCACTAGCAAGTCGATTTAACAAAGATGTATGCAATTGTGTATCCGTTTATGACTTGCTATCTTGCTGGTTATGATTTATTTATCCACAGTCCTATCAGTAAATCCTCTTCCTGCCCAGACATTTCTTTTCTTTTATCTCTAAATTAACTTTGGATTTAAGTAGATTTATTATTGCTCGTTTTATCTCATCCTTCTCTTAAATTTCCAAGTAAAATGAATAATTTAGATTCCTCTAACATCACCAAGGGGATACCC
The DNA here is from genome assembly GCA_036898165.1 of Silybum marianum. NCBI lineage: Eukaryota > Viridiplantae > Streptophyta > Magnoliopsida > Asterales > Asteraceae > Silybum > Silybum marianum. The sequence goes on along the minus strand of CM072537.1, from coordinate 4,527,569 downwards.
TTTAAGTTTAAAATTGCTTATGTTTTGTTAACTACAATCAAATTTTAGCATCAAATGCAAGTCCAGCCATCACCTTTATTAGCCTATCCAAAGTCGTATACTATCAGCAAACATAAACTTGAGATTGCAACACGCCTTTTCTTGAACAACAATACCGAATAGCGTTTTTCTAGACCAACTCCAGACTCCAGTCCACTTCCTATTTCACCAATGACTCCGGTGACAAAATCAAAATCTACTGAAACAACTCGTAAACCCTAAATTGCTGCCAACTTTAGTTCATCAACACACATATAGATACGGAAAGTAGCGATCGTAGCCAGCAGGTAATCTCAGTTGATAGCATTGCAAGTGAAAGCATAACTCGAATTTCAGCGACAAACAACAGATTCATCAAAGTTCGCAGGTAAAAGCTACTTATACACCAAAATGTGATGAAAACTGAAAATTATGGTGTGAATTAAGAAAAAAATTACGAAATTAACAAGAGAAATAGTACCTTTTACGAAGAACAAATAATCCTGGATGGATAGTAGATTTGGATACGCAAAGATAAGCTGTGCCCTAATTTTCCCCCCTTTGGCCCAACTTTACCTTTCGGCTTTCCTTAAGGGGGTTTTTTTTAATTTCCTGAACAACTCCAAATTATAAAACAAAATTATTTCAAAAAAAGTATATATAATCAAACAACAAACACGTTAAAAATTTGATGAAAGTTTTTTCAAATGTGAATTCAGAAAAACTTTTGACAAATTCTCTTAAAGATTAAAAAAAGTGAGATTCTTCTAAATAAAAAAACATGAAAGAGAGTGAATATATCCAAATTTAGAGAACTCTAAAAAATAATTATCTATATAACAAAAATTATTTTTTATCCTATCTATCACGAGGGATAAACAAATTTTTTATTATATTCTCGCCTATAAAAAAATATTTATGTTAAATGTTTATGAGAGAAAAAAATAATATTTTTTAAGGAGTTATTTAATTAATGTTTACTCTGTAAGTGCTTACAAAGTCACCTACTTCACCGGGTGAGCATGTCAATAATCGATAATCTTACATGGTAATTAAGTGACATGACAACAATCGAGTTTGTTATCCGATGAGTGAGAGAGAAGACTCATATCTGGTAACTTTTACCATGTAAGATACACTTATAAACAATCTGTTTTGAGGGTCGATAATGTTACCCGATAAGGTAAGTAAGGGCAACGACTATTGTCAATAAACGCTTACTCGGTAAGCATGTGGAGAAAGCCAAAAAAATCCGTCCAAGGCTGGGTAGGGCAATCCCAAATTGGTCCCTTCAAGAAATCGGGCCTGCTGCTCCTAGATTTGACCAAAAATCCTAGGATTAGTGCTAGACAACTGGTCCCGATCCTTCTGAGCCGATCCCAAATCGGAATCGGGTCTATCAGTTTGAAAATGTATTTTTTCTTAAAACTTTTCACACAAAAATGTTATACAAGTTTTATAACAACTATTTTTCAAATTTAACATTAAATACACTTTGAATATTACATTTACTTGAAATAAAATCTTGAAATTTTTGTATTATAAATAGTTCTACGCATAACTAGTCCCCTGCCCGAGACTTGAATTTCCATAAAACTCGTAACATTTCCTGTCGGTTCGGTTCCAATCGTTCCTGTCCAGACTAGTATTGGGTTTCAAATCGATCCCACTTTGGTTAACTCTAGATCATTGTACACCCTTACATAGGTTAGCCTCTGAATTTTTCACCAAAAACAATAAATAACTAGTCATAGATCATTATATAGCGTTGGGTTCCGGTAAGAAGAAAAGTTATGGTGAAAAGTGTAAGAAGGGATCTCCACCGTTTGATGCGCATTAGGATGTGATGCATCGAGATGAGATACACCGAGATGCACCAGATCAATTCTCGTAAGGAGCGCAATTCATGGGAGGGTGTGAGATTAAAAGTGATCAACGATTCAGATCTCTTCTCACCTTAACTTCACTTCTTACACGATCTCATGCCTCATTACATAATGGTATAAATAATGAACGAGGGAAAAATTAAATGAAAATCCTAAAAATATTGAGAACCACAATAATCAACTAAATACACATGTGTATGTATGTAGTGTATGTGTATGTATACAAGTGTATTCGTTTACGTGTGTAGACGAAGGATCGTGTGAGAAAGGAATTAAGGTGAAAAGTATAAGAAAGGTTTTGGATCCTTAAATCACTTTTAGTACAGAACCAATCAATGAATTTCTCTTTAAAAGGGAATTGATTCGGTATATCTCATCAATATTGATCAAGTGTTTCTCTTCAATTAGAATTGGTCCAAGGGTGAATATCCCTTCTCACCATAACTTTCATTTTTACTGGAACCAACCCTACACATGTATATGTAATTATGCATGTATGTATAGATAGATGCATGTATATGTGGTTACTATATATCTATGTATACATGTTTATATCTATATGGTGTATATTTGAGATACAACTAACGTACACTATGGATGATAATGATACATATACACCATATATTCATAAATATAGGCTACACATATATAGCGATTAACCGTTTGACTGATCAATAGACTATAATATTTTTAAACATCAATACGTCAAATAATGTAAATACATAGTGCAGTTTAATCGTAAACCGCATAACTTCAGCAAACCATACCAAATCATATGATTTAACTATTTTTCAAACCAAACTATACACCAAACTCTTGAAAACCTCAAAAAAAGGTGCATTTTGGTATGTTTCGACAATTTTAACGGTCCAACCATCCAATGGTTCAAAAATCAATGATAAATAAGGTTTTCAATCATTCACAATGAGCACCTTAATTTAATGATCTCTTTGATAGTAGATATGAATTTCAAGTCCCAACCAACATAAAGAAGTAAAAAAAGCATACCAAAATTCTTATGCAAATTTGGATTTTATCATAAACAAATACACAAATTTCGTCATGTTTCTTGATTAAATAATCCTTGATTACACTCCAAAATATCACATTAAGCAATAGAGAAAATTAATTAAATGTAAGTTGTTGAAGAAAAGCATTTCCATTGAAGAGGATCATGTCCTTTTAAACCTTTTTTCTTTGCACAAATTTATATTGGTCATTAATTAAGGAAAATCCATCAAAACAATCAATCTTTTTAATTAAATTTATTTTTTAACTATTTTTCAATTGAATTTTTATTTTGATTATAGTTTAAATAAGAAAGAATTTCATACACGTCCTTAAAAACTTGTATTATTACGCACATATGTATCCTTTTTCCTAATTTAATTATTATTAAAACATTTAAAAATACAAATTTACTTAATTACCCTTAAAAAAAATTGAACTTTAATAATAATACCAAAAAGATTCCCCAACTATATGCGGAAGTGTCGCCGGAGTTCAGTGGTCTCTGAAACTTTTCTTAAACAAGCATAAAAGGAAGAAATTAATAATAATACCAAAAGATTCCAAGCTATGTAAAGTTTTTTATTTTATTTTATTTTATATATACATATTTTTTATCCATCTTTATTACCGTCGATACTCCTTCTCCCTCTAAATCTACCTCCACCTCTTGTGTGTTCAACAAAATTTATTTTTCTGTTCTTTTATTTTTTTCCCTTTTTTGGTGTGAGATTGACAGGCCGGTCAGATCCCCACCGAAATAAATTAGTAAATTCACCAGATATCCAATCTTACATACAACCCTCAAGAATTCACCATCTTTTTTGTTTGGTTCATCTTTTTTTTATTTTCAAAATTCATCTCTAGAAATTGCCAACAGTATCTTCTCCTTCAGATGATGCTGCAGGGAGTTTCATCGGAAATTGCCGAGTCCGGCGACGCTTCCCTCTCTGCCTCCGCCGCCAACCCCGCTGCTGAACTTGCTGCTGCCGGTGATCTCTTCCGGCGATCTCTTATCTGGCGGTGGTGGTAAACAGAATATCTCCGGCGATATTTGTTTGGAAGATCTCTTATCCGGTGGTGGTGGTGGTGGTGGTGGTGGTATATGATTTTGTTTGTAAGATAAACAACCATTAGAAAATAATTAAATTAGGATATTAAAGTTCATTTATTTTTAAAAAGATAGTTAAGTAAATTTGTATTTTTTAAATGTTTTAATAATAATTAAATTAGAGAGAATGATATATACATGAGTTTTAGAGGTTTTGAGTGATATATGCGTAATTTCAAAGTTTACAAGGATATATGCGTAATAATAAAAGTTTTTTAAGACGTATATGAAATTCTCCCTTTAAACAAATATCTTATGTATTTATGTAAACTTGTTTTTCAAATTTAAAAATATATATATTTATGTAAAGGTCCACACTTTTAAATAAAAATTAGATTACCAATACAAAAAATACATTTAATCCAACGTAAGGATGTTACGAAAATTGACATAATTCAAGATGTAACGTCTATTAATATTCAATTTTTATAAAATATTCATTTGTTTTTATTCCTTGTCACTATATTTGTCTTTACGTGCTCACATGTCAAGAAAATGATTAAAATTCTTTTTAAATGATCAGCGTATCACAACAGTTTGTTAAAAAATTAAAGTAAATAATATTCTAGGAATTTTGAGTTGATATTTTTACTCCTATGTAAGAGTATCTCTAACAGCTGTGCTAATTTTTTTCTAAAATAGCATATAAAAAGTTAAAATCCCTAAAAAAATATTACGTACATTTTCAACATCTATTCTATTTTAGCAATTATACCATGAAATATATTAATCAAATATTCAATATATTTAATATCCTAAGAAAAAAAGGGTATAATTGGTGGGAAACTATTAAATAATTATTTTCTTCTCCATTTAGAGATTTTTCTAAATTTAGACTCTCTTTCTATCCATTTCTCAATTATAGCATAAGGTATAACATAGCTGTTGAAGAGTAAAATTGTTATAATCCTTATTTTTTCTAGTTTAGCATAGCTGTTGGAGATGCTCTAAGTTCTCCAAAATATAAAAAATGAAAGATAGATTATAAGATTCTTTATAAATATCTTTCTGAATTTTTTTAGCAAGACTTATGGATGAAAAGTGTTTATTTAAAGAATTCAGTTACGATAAAAATAATGATTTATCATTATTTCCACTTATAAGAATTTACTAAGTAAATCGAATATTTTAATATAATATTAGTGTCGTAAATTTGAAACCAACATTTTACATGCATTTCTTTAAAAAAAAATAGAAAAACTTAACAAAAAAAAAAGGAAATAAAAGGAAAGTAGGAGAAAAATGAAGAAACCATGTGTTCTCGAGTTTTTACTGAAAAATAAAGAAAAAGAAAAAAAGATGTTGTTTCCTTCTAAATGTTGAAGTATAGCGAAGTAAAGTAAATGAAAGGATTTATAGAAATTATAAAAATATATATATAATTACATATTTACTCAAGGCGAATGACTGTAAGAGAAAAAAGAAAATTAAGGTGAGAAGTGTAAAAAGAGATATGGACATATTGACCATTTTTAATAGAGAATTTTGCTCAAATAACCATTTTATAAACTCAATTTAGATAAATAGTCATTTTTCAAAAGAAGTACGTCATTTAGAGGTATGCCATGGTGTACTCCATCATTTTCATACTTTTTTTGCAATTTAATCCTTCAGTACACCATTTAGAGGTGCGCCGTGGTACGAATCCATCAAGTTTCGAAGTTGGCAACTTTGGTCCCTGTACTTGAGAGTTTCCAAAGAAAGAATCAAAACATGACACTTTTGACCCCTGGACTTCAGTACGCCATAACGTAGCAGCCTATGGCGTACTGAACTTTCAAAAAATGTCAGCTTTGGTCCCTAGACTTGAGAGGCTCTCAAATAAAGTTGGCCGGTTGGTTAATGGTGTTCCATGCTATGTTGGAGACACACGTTCGAACCTCTGAAGATGCTTTGAATTATGTATTTTTTTATATTTTAGTTAATTGACACTCTTTTTATTTAGAACTTCTAATAACATTTTTTTATTGTCTTTACATTTATAAACATTTTATAAAAACATGATTACATTAAAAATCAAAATAAACTAACTCTATTAATATCGTTTAACATAGTTCAAAACTAAAAATCTAGGTTTTTTTAATGTCATTTTTTGGATCATAAATTATCATGTTCATTTTTCGTCAAGTAGTTATAAAATATATTTTCCGCTCATATATAAGATATAAAGTATTGATATTTATTTGATGTTATTATAATATAGTTATAAATCAATGAAAGTAATGGTTAATTTAATGATAAAAATATATTTTTCAGCTTTATTTAACACTATAATATATTTTGATTAAAAAAAGCCATGAATATTGTAAATAAAGCTCAAAATATATTTTTATATATCTTACTAGCAAAATTCACAATATTCATGGCTTTTTTTTCTTTATCTACGTACACTTATCAAACTTCAAATTTTCTCTCAAAATTCTTACGAGATTTACAACAACCAACATTAATCACATATTTTATAATGGCGTACTGAAGTCCAGGGGTAAAAACTGACATTTTTTGATTTTTTATTTGGGAACCTCTCAAGTCTAGGGACAAAACCTGACATTTTTTGAAAGTTTAGTACGCCATGGCGTACTGAAGTCCAAGGGCTAAAAGTGTCATGTTTTGATTCTTTCTTTGGAAGCTCTCAAGTACAGGGACCAAAGTTGCCAACTTTGAAACTTGAGGGACTAGGTACACCACGACGTACCTCTAAATGGCGTACTGAAGGTCTAAATTGCAAAAAAAATCTGAAAATGATGGAGTACGCCATGGCGTACCTATAAATGGCGTACTTATTTTGAAAAATGGCCATTTGTGCAAATTGAGTTTCTAGAACGGTCATTTGAGCAAAATTCTCTTTGTAATATCACATCCAATTAAGAAATACGCTTCTTACGATAATTGATTCAGTGCATCTCATTAGTGTTGATCTTCAGTTATAATCAATCTAAGGGGAGACCCTCACGTCCTGTTCGGAGGCTGAGGATATCCCGATCCATACTTTTTGCTATAACTTCTCATCTCATTGTAACCCAACTCTATTAATCAATTACGTTCTATTATAAAATAAATAATAACATATTCATAAAAATGACATTTTCTTTCATTTTCCTCCCACCCAAAAACATAAAAATTTATTTTCTTCTATCCATTTTTTTTTCAATAGTTGAGGCTCAAATGCACTTCTTTCTGCAACTTCTTTTTGTTTGGATTTTTTTTTCTTGATGTTTTGGTATTAAAAGTTGTTATCTTTCAAAAACACAAATATCTTTTTCTATCTTTTATTCCCTTTCTGTTTATCTTCTTCTTTTCCTCCCCAACATTGGAGAACAAAATTATATTATTTACGTTAACTTCCAAAACTGTGTGAATCTCTTCCAACTCCCAAAAAGAGAAAAAACACACACACACACTCTCTCTCTCACATCAATGGCCGACTCACAACTACTTCAATCCGCCCTTACCGCTGATGGTGATAACAACCTCCCTATTGCAATCATCCATCGCCTCCCTATGTTCAATCTCTCCTTCTTCCCCTGGATTAAGAACGTCGTCAACCCGCTAGATCCGTCGGATCCTTTATATTCGATCCATGGACCATCTGCTCGGGCCGTAATCGTCTTAGGTCCTAGCCCGCTCAAATCCGAGCACTTAGATCAGTATCCTTGTGTTGAAATCGTTGTTGGAACATCCGCCGGTGTTGACCATATTGATTTAGCAGAGTGCCGTCGTCGTAATATTCAGGTCACAGGCGCCGGCGACGCCTTCTCTGAAGACGTTGCCGATTATGCCATAGCGTTATTATTGGACGTCCTCCGACGTGTTTCTGCCGCCGATAGGTATGTTCGGAGCGGGTTGTGGCCCATCAACGGCGAATATCCTCTTGGAAACAAGGTATTATCTCTTAATATCTTATCTTCAGATTTATCGATCTAATATTATAATATTTTTATGCTTAATTGTTCTACTCGTCTTGTTCTTTGGATGTGGATGTTGATTGATTGTTTCTCCATCCTGAAATTAACACGGATTTAACCATTTCTGAGAGCAGATCAGTTTGACGACTTTCCAGTTTCCACTAGTGGAGCTGGTTCTTATTTATATTTTTCCTTATTATATTGACCATCCTCTCGGTCTCCTATCCATTCCTACCTCTATTTTTTCATCTTATACACTAAAAACAACATATTTTCATCCAAACAACTACACTACAATCAAGGTACCTTATAAGATTACTTATAAATCACCTTATTTTTGCTAAACATATAAGTCACCTTATTTTGTATGTTTGTGTGATTAATTGATAATGTAGCCGGTAAACTAGCTAAACATTACGTCTTTGTAAATTGTACTTTCTCAGTTTTGGGACTTAGTTAAAAGACAAAAAAAAAATTACAATTTTTATCCAGATTCTCAAATGACACCCTTGTAATTTTTGTCCAAATTTGTAAGTTAGGTATGTAACATCCCAGGTCACCGTTCTAGATATTATCCGTTTTGTTCACATATTTGGACTCATGTTTTTAAAACGTGTATGATAGAGGTTGTATGATAGAGGAGATATCAAGTTTTTTACAAGGCAACTTTTGTTCTCCTCCTCAATCAATATAGGATCCTACAATCCATTCCCCTTAGGAGCCCGACATCCTCGCTAGCACACCAGTCCTGTCTAACTCTGATACCGTTTGTAACATCTCATGCTAACCATATCGGATATTATCCGTTTATCCACACACTTGGACTCACGGTTTTAAAACGTGACTGATAGAGGAAGTATCAAGTTCCTTATAAGACAATCTTTATTCTCCTCCTCAACCCATGTGAGATCTTATAAGGAGGTTGTCACTTACAAACTTGATCCATTTATAAAGGTAGTGAGCTTTGGATAGATAAAAACATATCAACATTTTAATATAATTTTATTTAATTTATGTTCTTATTCTCTCAAATTACATGTATACATGTGATTGGTAGATAAGAATTGGATATGAGATTTTTATCCCCATGTAACTAGTTGGTTTGGTTATGACTATCTCTAAATATAAAAAGACCTAAATCAATTTTATCGTTTTCAAATCTCATGCCATTCGTACCCCTCGTACCAAACGACATTGCTGATTGTTACTCCTTGCCATCCTCACTGCTCCATCATCATTCGCTCTCCATCAACGATCATCCTCGCCACTGCCCCGTGCCATCAAGGCAATTAATCTTCCTCCTTTTTATTTTTTTATTCTCACTTTTTTTTCCAAAAAATTAATAGAGTACTTATAGAGAGATAAAAGAGAGGAGAATCGGAAAACAAAAGGACATCAAGAAAGGGGAATCCATGTTAGAGACCAACAACTGTGGTAAGAGCAAATAGTAATGACATAAAGTTTGAGAATGATAAACCAAAGTTATGTTTTTTTTTTTAATTTAAACATGCAGTTTTCTTTTAATTAAAAGAATGTAGATGATTAATTTATAAAGTTTGAACGTCTATTTGTTAAAAAATAATATAGAAGTTGATTATTTAAAATAAAAAAATTCGATGGTTAATCTATTCAAAAGGAAAGTTCGTTAATTTTTTGAATTTTCCCTTATATAAACTTATTTGTTTATTTATTTTTAAATTATTATCGAAATTTAAAAAACAATTTTATGAAAATAACTTTTGAAAGAAAAAAACTACAAAAATCAAAAAGAAAACAAAAGTTACTAAAACTATTTGTATGATTATTAATTTATAATTTATAACAACAAAATACGATAAATCGGTAAAAAGAACAACACCAAAATTCAGAGGTTATAAACAAAAAAATATGACGTCATTTCCATCAAAATTTTCAATATATTTCCTAAAATAACACCAAATAGTGTAAGGTCTCGAATACCATAAAGGTATAACATAATTATCTTTTTTCTTATGTTTGTTACTTTTTTTTGCCAAACGACATTTCAACATGATATTGTTGCTATTTTTATTATTTGGCATATATAGTTTTAGATAGTTTTCCAATTTTGGAGATTTTCACATTCTCTTCATTTTCTCTATTTTAACATATCTTAAAAAGCAAAAACTTGTTAAACCTTTATTTTAGTATAGTTATTGGAAATGTCCTAATTTCCTTGAGGTTCATCTCATACCAATTACTCGTTCCGTGTAACATCTCATTCTACATAAATAGAAAAGTAGATCAACACGTGGATAAAAAACTAAAAAAGTAGATTGATAAGCTTCTTATAAACTTAAAGTTGTGATCAAACTACCAACAACTTTTATCATGATTTTAAGGTCAGTTTATTGGGTCATAACATTATGTTCCTTTAGGTCAGTTTAAACAAGAGTAATTGATAATCGCTTCAATTGTTAGATAGGGGGAAAACGAGTCGGAATTGTTGGGTTTGGAAGTATCGGCATGATGGTTGGTAAACGGCTAGAGCCATTCGGGTGCACCATTGCTTATACCTCAAGAAACAAGAAGTCACAAATTCGCTATCCATTTTATTCCACTGTTCTTGAACTTGCTACCGCCAGTGATGCCCTGATCATGTGCTGCTCGTTGACAGATAAAACACGCCACATCGTAAACCATGAAGTCTTAACGGCTTTGGGTAAGAGGGGAATTCTCGTCAACATTGGGCGTGGGGCCATCGTGGATGAAAAGGAACTCGTGAAGTTGTTGGTTGAAGGTGAACTTGGAGGAGCAGGTCTTGATGTGTATGAGAATGAACCTGAGGTACCAGAAGAGTTATTTACAATGGACAACGTTGTTTTGTCTCCACACAAAGCGTTTTTGACTCCAGAGTCGTTTGAAGCATTGAATGATGTAGTGATTGGGAATTTGAAAGCTTTCTTTTCAAACGAACCATTGTTGTCCGAAGTTAATCTTCATGATTAATGTCGTAATAATGTGGTCATAATCTTCTTGTGTATTTTGAACATCAATAATTAATGGAATCAATGAAATCGATGTTTCACGTGTTTTATGATTCATTGTTATCTACTCTTGTCTTCTTTGAGCTGCTGTTCTCTTACCTTGAAAAATGAAGCCTTTTACCCCTATTGATGGTCGAAAATCGTTAGACTGGTCCGTCCCAAAATCCGTTCCTTCAAAACTAGATCGGCTGGTAAAATCGACCCAATATAGTTTTTTTTCTTAAAATATTTTGATTTTAACACTTTTTTACACAAAAAATGCTTTTATAATTAGGATATTGAAATTTAATACTGAAATACAAATAAAATAATACATTTAAGATCTTTGAATTTTTATAAATGAACTTGAAAATTTTGAAATATAATTTATAAAACTTAAAGATACATATATAACCAAACTCGAGTCAAACCTTGAAATTTCATAAAATGGATAACCGGACTTTGGCCGTTGGCCGGAACCCATTTTGTCTTCTCTTCGTAGCCTTGAGGACCCACCACATAAAGCGAAAAGATAAAAATTGCCTAGAAGGAGGTTCGAAAGAGAATAGTAACAAAATAGAAGAACACAAATATGGTTAAATGGCATGCAAAATCACATGTGATTTTACATAAGCGTTCAAAGAAAGTCACGTGAATCATATACAATTTTACACATGATTTTAGTATTGATTCACTTATTTTATTATTCTCTTATTTTGTTACTATTATCGTATGCTGATTATCGATCAGTCTTTTTGTAACTGGTTTTGTATACCGGACCAGTTCGGTTCCCTTAACTAGATGTCTATTTGCCATGTTCTGAAATCCATACAATTTTTTTTCCTACATATAATAACAATAAAACCTGCTCGCACGTTGTCGTCAAAGTACAAACCCTTACAAATCTTAATTGCATTTAAATAATATATTATATTCTACTTACATTTTTCAAACCAAACTATAATATATAATATAATGCAAATTTGACTTAATGTTTATAACAACACAAACTTCGTGAAACCCACTCTTTTCTTTTCTACAAACGTTTTGGGTCTTATAAATATGCATGCCTTTTTAACAACACAATTAAGTCCAAAACAGAAAATATAATGGCTTCATTTCATCATTCATATATCTTTTCCATCTTCGTTATCATCGTCTTATTTGGTTCGGTTTCAGTTCGAGCTGCGTATTCTGTCCCTCGTGCACCAATTGTTTATCGTCCAAGTCCATGGACTCTTGCCCATGCCACCTTTTACGGAGATGAGTCCGCCTCTTCCACCATGGGTACGTTAATTATTAATTACTCGATTATTGCTAATTAATTTTGTAATCACTTAATTGATTAACGATATATCTTCGAATGATATATATTGATCAGGAGGTGCTTGTGGATACGGAAATTTGGTGACCAACGGATATGGTACCAATACTGCAGCATTGAGTTCAACTATATTTAGGGACGGATATGCGTGTGGACAGTGTTACCAAATAAGGTGTGTCGAGTCTCCATGGTGCTCCAAGGGTATTGCCACTGTCACTGCCACCAACCTCTGTCCCCCGAATTGGTCACAGGATTCCAACCAAGGTGGATGGTGCAACCCTCCTAGAACCCATTTCGACATGGCCAAGCCTGCTTTCATGCAAATCGCTCAGTGGAAAGCTGGCATTGTCCCTGTCATGTACCGCAGGTACATATGTTTATACGATCTTAAATGCTGAAATTTATTGAAATAGCTAATCCGTAAACCAAATTCACTTTTTAACCACTTTTCAAAGTCTCTCCTTAAAATAGTCGGTCTTTTACGCATGTTTGAAAAAAAAAAATCCTTCACATATTTTCATAAACTCGGGACGATTTAATTGAAAAAGTAGCTAAAAAGTGAAGTTGGTAAGCAAGATTGACTATTTTGGTCAATTTTCCATTTAAGTTTTCAGTTATTTTTTGACCTACTTGTCGTGTTAGATATATAAAATACTATGTCTTGTAAAATCTTGTGTTATTGACTAAAATGCCATTTTGATATAGGGTACCCTGCGTTAGGAAAGGTGGTATTCGATTCTCTTTTCAGGGAAACGGGTATTGGCTGCTAGTATATGTGATGAACGTGGGTGGTGCGGGTGATATCCAAAGCATGTGGGTGAAAGGAACCAAGACAGCTTGGATAAGCATGAGCCATAACTGGGGAGCCTCGTATCAAGCTTTTGCGACCCTCCGTGGCCAAGCCCTTTCCTTTAGATTAACTTCATACACCACTAAACAAACCATAACGGCTTACAATGTTGCACCGGCTAACTGGAACCTCGGCTTGACTTATCAAGCCAATGTCAATTTTCACTAATCAACCCCCTTTCGATATTTTGCTAAATTATCTTCAGTATATTTTTTTCGGGCTATTGAGTTGTCATATATATGATTTGTGTGAATTTGTTAAAAGAACAAAAAAAATAATGTGTTTTTTCTTGTTATTATGTAGTTTTATACCGTAAATGGAATGAAGTATAAAATCCTTTCTTTTAGTCAAATTTTTAAAGTAACTTTTTGTAACAATATATAGAATATATATAGAGAGAGTTCAAACGAGAACAATAACCAAGTAAAAGAATAGGAAAATAGCCAAATCACGTGCAAATCACATGTCATTTTACACTACAGTCAACGCAACAATTTGCAGTGACTTGGCCACGACCTAAGCCATGTGAATCACATGTGCTTTTACACGTGATTTTATTGTGAAATAACATGTGGTTCAACCGTTTTTTACTCTCTTATTTACGCGGTGTTTAATTAGAGGTACTAAACAATAATCAATGCGAATGATAATAAAAGTAACTATTGGTTTTATATAATACAATTGGTTCATTCCCCGAGAGACCCAAATTTTCATTCCAGGTTAAAGTTAAACCAGAGGGAATAAAAACTCATTCCCTATCATTTTCATTTTCATTACCTAATCCAGACCAAATGACCTTTTAATTATTGTTCACTTGTGAACCTAACTTTTTCCATATATATATTTGGACATCTATTGGAACATTGGTATGTCTATAAAGCAATGCATATTTCATTCTGTTTAATGAATTGGGTCTGAGGACCAAATATGAAACATTGTAAGTTGGTCTTAAAGAGTGGGCTTGGTGGTGTTAAAATGATAAAAGATTCAAAGGTAAGGCATTGGGTTTATTTAATTTATTATTTAGAATGAATTGTGATTAATTAATCATAGTTAGACAATGGTGTTTAGCCATAAGACATAATTGTTGATAATGTTAGGGCCTATGAAACCATTTTCTTTTAGCATGCGACACAACTTTTTTATTATATATTATTTAATGATTAAACTCATTCACACCCCATCCACCAAATCATTTCACCCATCTTTTTTTATAACCTATCCAACAAGAATTAGTGAAAAGATATATATATTTGTTTTTAAGGATGTTTAGTTAGAGATAGTAAATAATAATAATAAAAAAAGAAAATTGTTTAGTTGTATATAATATGATGAGTTTATTCCTGTAAAAGTCCATCCATTTCGGATTATACTAAAGAGAAATGAAAATTTTCATTCCTATTTTTTCTTTTTAATAATATATGACAAGATTTAAAATTTTAATAAACATAACTACCTATAAAACATCAAAGAGATCATTCAACTTCCAAGTTTCTGTCCGTTACATCAAATTCAATATAAAATAATCAATATATGTTTTTTTTTAATTTTAACATAAAAATTTCTGAAAAAGTAATGCAAAATTCATGGGAATTGAAGTTTTGTAAAATTCAAAAATGAAATACTAGTCTGAAACTTAATTTTAATATAAAATTTATACAACAAGAGTTTTTACATGTTTATACCAACACAAATAATAAATATCTACTCAAACGGTAGCCACATTTGGCTCCTCTCCTTCCTATCCCAAGGTGGACCCACTTTAACAGATACAACAGTATATGAGTTACTGTTTCGTTCATTTGTTGTAGTATAAAAAAATTTATGGTCATGAAACATGTTAGGGCGCGTTTGGTTCGCGGAATTGTAATGGATTTCGAGGGATTTGGATTTAAAATCAATCAATTCCTGTGTTTGGTTGGCATAATGGTAAGGATTTAAAATCCCTGGATTAATTAAAAATCCCGTGAACAATAGAATCATTCCTAAAACCTTGGTATTTCAAATCCAATCATGAGGATTCCCCTTTACCCTAACTTGAAATCCACGCGCGTCCTTCTTTCTCTACCCAAACACAATGAAGGATTTCAAATCCAATCCAATCCAATCCCTCCAAATTCAATTCCCTTCTTGAAATCCAATTCCCTTGAAAACAATCCCGCAAGCCAAACGCACCCTTATTGTTTCATTTTTTTTCCTACAATCGTATATATTTCGAAACTATAATAGTAATATAAATTTCTCTTGATAAAATTGGTTTGCATGACTCTTTTCCCACTCTTCCCACGTTTGAATCCCATTATTGTATTTTATTTCTTTAGTTTTTTTTATTATATTTACAATAAACATATCTTTGTTTATATATTATAGTCAAATGATACCACCGGTCACCACTTGAGAAAAATTTAAGATCTGAATATGACCTATCCCCTTTGTGTTGTTGCCTCCCTCAAAATGTTACATCTTTAATTTTTTACAACAAATCAAGTTTTTGTCAAAGGTATTTTCGTATATGTGACAACATCAAGAATTTTGGACTTAGCTTATTTATTATTGAGATTTGAGTTTTTTTAAATCTTTTAGAAACTATGGCGACTTTTTAAAAGAATTCAGTTTATTAAACATCTATATATCATTATGTCGTATGTGAAATTAATAAAAAAAAATTGAACATACGGTTACTTAAACTATTGAACCACTAAAACAAATGACTTTTGGTTACATAAAAATGCATTAGTTGTATTCGTTTTTTTTTATTAATTTTGTGTTATAAATGAGTTGGACTATTAGTATAAATAAATGTAATAATCCATTAATTGTTTGGTACATGGTCCATTCCCAATGACCTAAGTGACACCATGATGAAGAAGGGGGGCATCATAATTGTTGCTCTCACTGGAAAATGAGCCCACATCTTCTTCTTTTCAACTTCTATATATCATCAATAACATTTAATTTAGCAAACAACAAGAATCTATCTTTTAGTTATGAACGTGTTAAGAGTTTCATAATCAAATCATGAACTGGTTTATTATCTCAATTCTAATGATTTTCTATCATTTGGAAGGATATAATACATGCTAACTTGGAAGATGGAAGGAGAACGATTCATAAATATGATCGAAAGAACTGGTTATCATGTTTATGAATCGTTCCCCTTCCATCTTCCAAGTTAGCATGTATTACATCCTTCCAAATTGTTTAAAAATTTATATATGAACTGGTCCATGAGGTTTAAAGAAGCCTCCGTTAGAGATGCTCTAAATATTTATTTTTCTTTTAATAAAATGCTATTATCATATCAACCACAAACTGATAAAAGCTAATTAAAAAGCTACAAATTCTTATATGTGTTCTGACATCGTTATGGATTTGGCAGTTTTTTATTTCTACAAAGAAAAAAAAGAAGCGCAATGCAATATGCATTCTTTTTTATGTCAAAACCAAGTCAAGTTATGCATTTAAATATAAAAAGTAAAATTTGATATTGATGTATGTAAAAAGAAAATTAATTGATGAGGGCGAGGTACCTGACCCGCTCTAACGTGTCCGAATACAAAACTAACAGCTAACTTTATCCTCTGTTGGTTTAAAAAAATATATAGAAATATATATGAATGCATTTAGCACACCCAAAAAGAATTAACGACCCTATATATACATATATCTTTGCACCCTTTACATATATATTATCCATGCAAAAGAAGACTTTAGGTGACTCTCATCATCCCCACACCCTCCAAAAGCAACCATCTTTTTTCACTTTCAAGATCCCACAAAACCCCTTTATCTATAATCCTATCTTCAATTTAAACAAACACCAAACCTCTTTAACTTCTCATCATCCATCCAACAATCTTTGCTTCCCTTTCACAACATCAAACTTTAATTTTCTACAATTTCAATTCCCTCTTTAATTTTAATCCCAAATAAAGAAACCAACACCATATTTCAAGATTTGCTTTCTTGATCCACCCCCTTTTAATTTGGTTTCAACTTTCAATGCCCATTTCAAGATTTGCTTTCTTGATCCACCCACAAGAAACCATATACAAACTTCAAAATTTCCCATAAAGATCCAAGAAAACATCTCATTATGGGTTTCAATCCTTCTAATCTCATGTGGGTATTCCTTCTTCTCTTAGCCTTACCATCAAGATTGTTACTTATTGAAAGCCAAGGGATCAAATCCACAAGACTTCTCGATCTCGTGATCCGAGATTATACGTTCAAATCATACAACAAGTATTTCAAAACAGGCACACAATACAACATCAACTTGCCATCAAATCTCACCGGCATTACGGTTTATACGGCAAGGTATCGATGTGGAAGCCTCAAGAGATACGGTGCAACCATCAAACAATTTCACTTGAAAGTAGGTGTGGATGTTCATCCTTGTATAGAAAGAATCCTTATAGTAACACAAAACCTAGGAAACAATTGGTCAAACATTTACTATGATAACTATGATGAGTTACTAGGTTATCAACTTGTGTCACCTGTACTAGGTTTACAAGCATACAACTCCGGTGACGACATCAACTTCAACACGCAATTCGAGGTCAAGATTCGGGCCCCGGAAAAAGGCGGGATTCGAATAGATTTCACTAACTACACGTCGAATGGATCAAACTCGACGTTAGATGGTCGGATAAAGATGTGTGCAACGTTTGGAGATGATGGAAAGGTGACACTAGAAAAAGAGGTTGCACCCAACATTTGTGGCGCCATGAGCCATGGGCATTTTGGGTTGGTGGTTCAGTCGCCATTGTTGCCGGTGAGGAAGAAGCTGCGGCGGTGGACGGTGGCGTTTGGGTGTTCGGTTGGGGCGGCCATTGCGGTTTTCTTGGTGGCGTTGCTTTTGATTGCGATGTTTGTGAAGGTGAAGAAGAAGGCAAGATTAGAGGAAATGGAGAGAAGAGCTTATGAAGAAGAAGCACTTCAAGTTTCAATGGTGGGTCATGTGATTAGGGTTCATTCAGCTTCTGCAACAAGAACTACTCCAAGAATTGAGCAAAACCTTAGACCTCCTCCTCCTCGGTGAGTTTGATCGATTAGTTAATTGTTTATACTAATCTGTATCCATAATTCTTAATTTGTTGAATAATATAATATAAAATTTTAATTTTGTTAAGCTTATTTCACAATCCAAACATTTAAGAAGTCAAAATTGTCCTAGTGTTTCAATAAAGTGTAATTAAAGTTATAAGCTGAAG
The DNA here is from genome assembly GCA_036898165.1 of Silybum marianum. Taxonomy (NCBI): domain Eukaryota; kingdom Viridiplantae; phylum Streptophyta; class Magnoliopsida; order Asterales; family Asteraceae; genus Silybum; species Silybum marianum. Next base: position 4,509,264 of record CM072537.1, on the reverse strand, counting down.
TGATTAATTTTCCTATTGTTGTAATAAGTTGTAGATCGTTTTTGAACGGTTTAACAAATTTTTGAGAATGTTTTTAAAATAAAACATTGTATTATTTATTTTATAACACATAATGTAAATAACGACCTATAAAAAGATTTGTTCTATTTATACTTGTCCATCAGGATCCTTGCCCTATGTTAGCCCGTTTCGAACTCTGGACCATACCGTAGCACCGGTTGCCGCTCGATCGAAATGGGTCTGATCCTGATATGGGTATTGGCGCCTTTGATTAAAGAATGTTCTCGATGACTTCTCAAAAGTGTCATAAAATTGTTCTAAAAAACTTGTTTAAGACGTTCAAAAACATCTGATAAAGTTATTATAACACTTTTAGGTATGGCGTTTTATTGTTTGGTACTATAAACTAAAAACCTATAAAATAATCTACTAAAATATTTAGACATTTTTTACATGTTATAAACCTGAATTTGTTACGGTTTTCATCAAATCTTTTTTTCTTTTCTCTCATTTTGTAGTGATACTGATACATAGTTTTTTGTATGTTGCAACATAAATTATGTAATGTTTTCCCCCTTTTTAATCAACTTTTCATCTAATCTTATTAAAAATGACTATTCTAGGTATTTAACTATTATAAATCTTTTATATTATTTATTAAGATGGTATGAGTGGATTTTGAGAAAATTAAAGGGAAAGCAATGGAAGTTAGGATATGATGATGATGTCTTTGCCGATACTCAAAAAGACAACCCAAAAGCTTCTTCCTTTTTCTTTTATTTTTCATTTTTTTATATAATCAATTGAAGCATGAAGGCTGTTGCAGTCTGCTTGCATCATTCCATATATAAATAATAATATTTAGGATGTTACCTTTTACACCCTACTTTATATATTAAACTCTAATCTATATATATGATTATCAATTAAAATTGATAAATAAACATGAGAGATAGTGTGTTACCAATTAAAATAGATAAATAAGATAGAGTATGCTGCATTTGATAAGTAGAGTAAGGTGTAAAAGGAAAAACCCTAATATTTAATATTTTAAAGTAAAGTAACTTTGACTTTGTTAAAGTATCTTAAAGTAGAGTAACTTTGACTTTGTTAAAGTATTTTAAATAAAAGTTTATCATAGCAGGTGGAACAAAGGGGCTGTTTGGTCGTTGCTGAATGATTTTGTGTGAAATAATTAAGTGATTAGAATAATTAAGAGACTTTTATGATATAATATAAAATAAAATATAATTGTTTGATAATTGTTAAGAATGAAATCAGGTTCTGTATAGTTAAGGGATGTCCAAGTTACGAAATAATTCAGAAGGTTTTGGAACCAGTAAGAGGCAGACCTTTTCTTTGCCAAACACGATCCACCTCTTAACGATTTAGAGGGCTGTCTTTTAAAGAAACTGTTAAGAAAACAAACAATCCCAACTTTTTCCAAATCTCTAAAAAATTTATAGTAATGTTCAAAAAAAGTTCTTCGCAACAGCCACCATTGCACACCGCGCTTAATGTTTATGTCTCACGCCACGTTAAACATGTGCCAACTGACACGCCATGAGCTAATGCGTAGTTTTTGTAACGCAATATTTGTTTTTTCTTACTTTTTTTTGATGTTTTATTTGTTAACTTCTAATGTATAACCTAATTTAAATTATTAAATATCATTGATTTATTGAGTAATAGTAAAAATATATATATGTTTATAAGATAATGTTTTATATGATATAAAGATTTGTTGTCATAAGTCATTACTTGAAGTTTCGAAAACACGAGTTTTTTCTACTTTCCTGAGTTTTCCCTCCATTTCTTTTTCTTTCCTTCATAAAATGAATTTCGAGAACAAACCTTGATGTTGAATGACATTCCATAATTTAAGAATAATAATACGTAAAGGGTTTCAACTTTTAGTTAGAAAAATATCATTTAACTATGTGTTGATTTTAAAGATACCTTTTATTACGTGCATATAAAATAAATAAAGTGCCACGGTATAATACCATTTCTGGTATTTCAAGCATTGGCGTACCCACAAACGCGACATGGAGTATTTTTGCAAATTCAATAAATCACTTTACGCTTAATAAACATAAAAAGCAATTTGAAAAACTATGCTTAATGAGACTTCAAATACTTTTATAAGTTCGATGTAGTTATATTTGAAAAAGTAAGCTTGTCTTTTTATAGTTACAAAAATACTAAATATCAATAATATTTGGAAAATATGCTTGTTGTTTTATGACTACTTGTCTCAGTTTACGTAAACTCTTTGATATTTGAAAAAATCATCGAATTAGCTCTTTTTCACATCAAAATTCTATCAAATAATTTTAAACATTATCAAAAAACAGTCAATAATTACGAAAAAATTACACCAAAAATACGTTTTGGGATTGAGACATCCAAGTACCCGCTAATCTAATCTTGTTATAGCATTATGATACAAGAAAATCAAGGATTCTAATTTGACAAGTTAGTAAATAATATATAAATATAGGATTAAAATTCCAGTAATTATAAATTACTTTAAACAAATCCCAACCATTTAAGCAAAGTTAGACCTGAAAATTTAAACATTCTTGGACTTTGGTATGAATAAAAATGCTATATATATATATACACAAATTACTACATGTTTATCTTTATCTTTATCTTCATCATCATATATATATACCTATATATAAACAAAGAAAAGAAGAAATGTTGATCAAGCTTTTTGTTCTAAGCCATTAGGGGTGATACCATCATCATCTTGATTTCTAACAAGATCATGAGACCAAGGAATTGAACTCATTGGTGGGAAACAACATGAACATTCTTGTGGGCATGGCTTTGGTACCTCCCAATTAATATTGCTTGATTCATCATCTTCAACAATGGTGGTGGATTCAGATGCTGAGGTGGACAAGGGTCCCACTGCATCCTTAAGTGGACCCCAACATTCTACCTTATTGAATTCTTGAATGTTTGAATGGAAGTAAACCCAAACTGAAGCTTCTTGCAACTCTGGGTAGTTCTTCAGCAAATTCCCATCTCCATGAGCAAATGCCTTCAATACCTTCATCAATCAATCATTGCAAGTGTTTCTTTTTAGTTTATATTCATTCATTAAACTATTTCATAAAAACAATGATTGATATTATATGTGTATATATAGGCCAGGTTCAAGGAAAACCGCAAAAAAAAAAAAAGGGAAAACTGAGGGACACCCCGGTACCATTCATCTGGACGGCATGCACATGTGCATACAAGTAATTTGTAAGCAATTTGTCCGGTATTCACACGTGCATACAAGTAATTTGTAAGTAATTTGTCTGGTATGCACATGTGCATAACATGCATAGGAACCAAGAAACAACTTTAACTTATATGCACACGTGCATAACATGCATGGAAACCAAGAAACAACTTGAACTTGTATGCACACGTGCATAACATGCATAGAAAGAACTTCAACTTATATGCACGTGCATATTATACAGATGAATGGTTACCGAAGTGTTTTTCAGTTTTCCATTTTTTGGGGCTTCCCTGAACCTCCCTCTATGTGTGCGTGTGTATGCATGTGTGAGAGAGAGAGAGATATAAATAAGAGAGAGGAGATTAAGTACGAGAGGGAGTTCTTTGGAGAAGATGAAGAATCTGAGGCGAGCACACAAGTCAAGAAGAAAATGGCCACCACTTATGTGACAATGAACATGAAGAGACATATTCCCTTTCACTTTCCTCCATTCTGCTACCACTTCATCTCTATATAATTTATTATACCAACCCTGCAACTGTACCACTAACATATATAAGATTATGGATCAAAGAAAAGAGTTCCCATCTTCATTCTTGATGTTTAATCTTTAACTAATATATACATATATATAGAGGGAGGTTCAAATGACAACTTTGTCGTTTTAAAGGAACGCGAGAACTGGTCGGTCAAGTAGGAAATCATATATGATTTTGTACTAAGGGGTCGGGCAACTTTTCAGGCCACTTAAGTGGCCCCAAAAGTCGCCCGCTACCCATAGTGCAAAATCATATATGATTTTGTTGGTTCCTTTGTTCCTTTAAATAGGTACGGTTCTCGTATGAACCTGCCCCTATATATATATATATATAAATGGGTGGCACGGTTTGATCAAAAACGATCTAACCCTCCATTTGACAAACCAAATCGCAATTGTGGTTCAAAATATAGTACAAATGAGGTTATAATGGTAATTTTATGGTTGGTAAGCACTTCCCAAAAACATTTGGTAAACACTCTTACTGGAGACAACACTTACCCAGGTCAGCACTCTTGCCCGAATAGAACTTACCCAATAAGATTTGGTAAACGGCCCCTTAGTGTGAGGATAAGGGGGGCTGGAGTGGTTGAGGAGGAGTAGAGAACCAACAACTAGAGTTTAGGGTTTAGGGTAGTTAGAAGTAGCTTTCGAGCTAGTCTAGCCTAAAGGGGGTCTCTTAGTGCACACTTATGTGCTCTATTGTTTTAGCGCACTTAGCGTTATTGATCACTAAATTAAACTGTGTATTCGAATTCAATCAATCTTTAACACTCCACAATATAAAAAAAATCACTAAATTAAAAGTCCAATTGAACTATAAATGAAAGAAATATAAGCAATATTTACATAGGGTTGGGTTCTGGTGAGAAGTGAAGTTATGGTGAGAAAGGTAAGAAGAGATCTCCACCCTTGAATGCACCGAGATTGAGATACACCGAAACTCACCGGATCAATCCCCTTATCGAGCTCGATTCATGGATGGGTTTTGTTAGTCTCACATCGGCTAGACTTGGACCATTTCTCCTCTGTATATGTTGGAACCTCCCCTTTCTCCTCAAGGGCACTTTTGGAGATTCATCTAGGGGTTCCACATATCTTAATATGGTATCAGAGACAAGGTCTACCACTCAAAGGGACTTGACACTTCCAGATAACCCCCTCTGGACAATTCAGTGTCCATCTAGCCTCGTTGGAGGGGGCGTGTTAGAGTCCCACATCGGCTAGACTTGGACCATTTCTCCTTTATATATGTTGGAACCTCCCTTTCTCCTCAAGGGCTCTTTTGGAGATTCATCTAGGGGTTCCACATATCCTAATAGGTTTGAGATTAAAAGTGATCAAGGGTCAAGATTCGTTCTTAAGTTTCTCATCTTAACTTCAGTTCTCACATGATCCTATGGCTATTTACATATATGTAAATGGATGGTTTGACCTACTAAACCTCCAACTGAAAATGTTCAAACCACAAACCAGATCAAACATCGCGGTTATAGCTATTTTCAAACCATCCAAACGGCTATTCATGATCCAAAGGTTTCTTTTAACACCACTTATATACATAGCCTAAAGTTCACTAATCTGAATCGAATCAACCCATGGTTTCAATTTGAAGAAAATACAATAATAATCCTCTATCTCTTATATAACTAAAAGTACAAATCCAACAATTAAGCAACAAAAGGAATTCAATTATACATCTGGGATTTTCAAATTAGAACAGAAAACAAAGAAATTACCTGAGAATTATTGATAGTTTGAGAGATTGCGAGAGTCAATTTAGAAGTTATATCACTATGTGTAAGTGTATATGTTCTTGGAAGATTCCCAGGATGCTTCTTCTCATCAACTCCAAGAAACAAAACCTTCAACTTTGAAGCTTCAAAGATTGATGGCCCAAATAATCTTGCAACCTTAAATCAAATCAACAAAAAAACCCCCATCAAAATTAGCTCAAAAGAAACCCAAATCAAGAACACCCATAAAAAAAAAAAAAAAAAAGATCTTTAAATTACAGGAACTAGGGTTTGATTCTTCTTCAAGATTCTTCTTCTTTTGCAGAAAAAAAGAGGGTTTTGATGGTTCCTCTGCAGAAACGAAGACGATGGAGGGTTTTGCTTTGTGGGAAGGATTAAAGAAGCCATTTCTTTTATAAATCTGGAAAGTTTTTTTTTTATCAGTTTGGAAAGCTAGTGGATGAATGAATCACACAGATAATAGTAAGATGAAGCAGCAGTGAAGGTGGGAGTTGAAGATTCGATGAAGAAGGTTTGAAGATTGGCATAACTAATTAAGGATAGCTAGTAAACGGAATTAAAGATGGCGTGTTGCGAATTGAAGCGTGGCGTTAAAAAGAAGGTTGCCTAAAGTTCGGTGAAGCTGACGTCTTCCATGGCTCAAGATTCACCACGTTGTAGGGGGTCTCGTTGTAGTTTCTAAAAGATGAAGGTACAAATGTATAAATATTCTTATCTTTTGTGTCAAATTAAACTTTTGTTTGAAGTTGGGATGAACGATAATGAAGTAGTCGTTAGAAAGTTAATTCTTATGAGGTTTCTAATTTTCTATGCAAGAATGTTAAAAAATGATCATATGTTGATTTTTTTTAAGGAAGCGGAATGTACTATTTTTTTAAAGGGTTTGAGACCTAATCAAACAGGTGGCTCGTCTCCATGCCGAAGGAATCAAAACAATCAGACAAGAAGGGATGAGGAACATTAGGAATCAGTTTGGTTGTTTATTTGTTTGATGACGGTATTTGTGTTGTCTTTCTTTAATTAGATTAGTCGCTTAGTTTATGCCCTGGACAACTTCAGCTTGTTGTTTATAGTCTAGATGATTAAATCAAAGCTAATAACACATAAAAACTTGACACCTATTGGGCTTGTGATGTTCTATGCGGTTGCACGGACTATAGATGACCAATGTCAAACCTGGTTTTATTGTTTACTAATTTGGTCTTACATTCCTAATTTTTGTTTAATTTATTTTGATGGGAAAAAGTTGTATTTTGGTTCCATTTAGAATGAACCTTTTTTGTTATAATTGAGGGGGGAATAAAGAATGGAGTTGATAGTTGAGGGGCCATTGTTGCAATTTAGCACGTTTTATTAATGTGTGGATAGAGGCGTAGAAGCAACCTCCGGAAAAATTGGTCGGTTATTTGACGTTTGTACTAACCGACAAATAACGAAATGTATTCTTTAAAGCCACATATTGCTTCCTCGTGGAAATATTAGTTTACGCGTATTTATTTCTATTTTTTGTTATAATATTTTTAATCTAATTAATATAATATTCAATTTAAAACGAAAGGATAAGAAAAATATCTTGCATCATTAATGATCTAAGATGCACAAATAAAATTAAAAATAATGTATCATATATTATTACGATTATAAAATGAATATGTTTTGTTTGAATATTTGATTAAGAAAGATTAAAAGCACCAAATTCTTAGTGATTTAGGATATAAAAGTGTATTATACAAAATATTAATTTCATTTCAGAAACTAATAAAAGTAACGACCGTTCAAAGTACAAAGGAAGGGAGTGAAGTTGTAAATATCTCAAACTCCAGGGGGTTTTTTGTATTGCCAAATGGCTATGTAAAGATGTATTTATTCACCTAGTTTTATCCCCCACAAAAGTTTGTTGTTCTTTAATTATGATTGGCAGTTACAAGAAATAGAATAATTCAAGAATTCTTCCTTTTTCCTTTTTTGAGTAAAGTTATGAGTTTGTTTTTCTTTAGATGCAATTACTATTCCATGTTTCTCATTTGTTTTGGGCTTCTTGGCTTCTTGGCTTGTATCCCTTTTCTCTAATAACTACTTTGATAGTGTTAGAACTGTCTGAATTTATATCTAAATTGTGATATTTTAAAATCTAGTTGGGTTCCGATGCAATGATTCGTTGATTCAAGTTTCAGATGTAATCACATATTGATGTGGAGCAAATACAAGAGTCGATAAGGATGTGTTTGGTATCCAAACAGAATATGACATGACATGACAGGACAGGGCAGACACACTGGATTGGACCGGACATAACAAAACATATAAAATAACCAATTTACCTCTAACGAGTTGTTTATATATTATGATTAATTATGTAATTTATTAAATTATAATAAAAATACATATTTTTTTGTAGCAAAATATATCATTAGAAGGTTTCTGTCAAGACAATTAAAATGACACCAATATAAAAAACTTATATAGTTTCCAATTTGTATTTGATACCTTTTGTATATTATTTTATTATTATTACTATATAATAAATCATATAAATTAATTAAAATATAAAAACTGTAAAAAATAAAATTTTGAGAACAAGCGAAAGTTTAAAAAATATAAAATACAATAAATGAAATTTAAAGAATAATGAGGTAGACGTATGTGATGTTTTAGAAAATAAATGAGTTTTATTTTGAAGTTATATTGGTAAAATATAAGTTTGTTACAACTTGTTTCATGGGTGGGGGTGGAACACGTCTGTTCCACTTTGTTCATGTTCGTTCCGCAAACGTGGAACATTGATACATGTTTTATTCTGTTATGTACAGTATACCAAGTACACCCTAAATACTTATGGAAGAAAGAAAAACGGTCTCGAAGAAAACCTAAATTAAAAACATAACACCAATTTTTTAATTAATTGTTTGCAAGATTTTAATTAAGCTATTTAGGCAATAGTCAATTATACCTCAAATGAATAGAAAACGTGCAACGAAATGGACATTTAGGCAAAATTGTCTTCGAAGTCTTGCATCAAACGTTGAAGACAGAGATATGCAACTCCATATGTGACCTAGATCGCTTAATGAATCACTTAACTAATTGAAATCGAGAAGTCTGCATTTGTGACATGAACCGTGTAGACGAGTTTAGTGCGACTTCTTCTGTTAATTATGTTTATCATCCATATTTAAATTTACATAGTTAATATAGGAGACAAAGGATCTTGTGGAGTTGAGAAACGTAATAAGAGATCTGGACCCTTGATCCTTTTTTTTCTCTCTCCCACTCCATGAATTACGTTTCTCACATGAATTAATTTGGTGCATCTTATTAGTATTGGTCTTCGGTTAGGATTGATTCAAGAATGAAGATCTATTTTTATCTGTCTTATCATAAATTTTATTCTCACCAGAACATAACCCTAGAATAGGATTTATCAAATTTAAATCTGTATTTGAATTTTGTTTATCCTTCATATTTAAACTTACATGGTTGTGGTTTCAAAGATAGCAACTCATTTATATGTTCTTTCTGGGCTAACCACTTGTAACGGGCCTCTTGGATCTGAATTGGGCTCAAGGGATTTATTTTGTTGGTATCCACTTATTAAGTAATGGGTTCTTGAAATTAATAACTTGGATTTTAGTTCACATTTTCCTTCTTATTAAGAAAAAGTTAAGAGTTCTTTTTTCTCAATGATAAAAAAAATTATTATGAAAAATTATATTATTTTGGTTCCACTTTAAAGGCTGAATTCTTAAAAAAAAATGTTATATGTTTAAGACACACTACCACTTCAATGCATTTAGGTGAACCGTGAATGTACTGTAATTTTGTAAATAAAAAAGAACGTGTTATAATTTTGTAAAAAGAGTATTTGAGAAGAATATTACACTTTTTTTTTTGAAATATTGTGTTATGAATAGAGATGATAAAAACCCAGTTTTGGTCTCAAACTGGTCCTTGTCTTTGATGTTTTTAACCGGTTTCAATAAAAAAACCCATGGCCCGGTCCTTTTAACAATAACCGGTCCCGATCCTTGTTCCGGACTGGATACAAATAAAAAACTTATTTGATAATTTTTTTGTTAATATTCTATTGAAGTACACTTTAAAATCTCTAATTACGTCATTCAGATACACTTTAAATACTTTTACAAAACTAACACGGTACGTGTTTTTATAATTACGATTTCTGAAAGTTAGTATTTTGTATTGGATTGATTCAGGTTAAGTTATTTTATATTGAGTTGGAATAGGTTAATCGGGTTTTTGTGCATCCCTAATTTATATAACATCACTATTTATTATTTTATTAAATTATGTCAATTCAAACATTACTTTTTCTTTGAAAGGGATTGAACCTTATTTTTCATAATAGTCCAGAATTAGAACAACTTCCTTTGGTCACAGTGAAAATTGTGACTATTCCTTTTTTGAATAGTTTTCATGTCAACTTTTTCTATTTGTTGGTTGTTATATTAGAAATGAGCTATTGTTTTGATTCATATTTCATAATACTATTTTATTTAATATTATTGCAATATCTTGTGACGTATTCATTAAGGCTTATGGGGATGAGGTTAGATAACCCATTTACCCCAGGTTTGAATCCAGGCGCAAACAACTTGTGGCCACTGGAGGATTATCTCAGAGCGGCATGCTTTAGCAGTCTTAAAATTGTCAGGGGTTAGTCTAGGCAAATGACTAGGATACCTTTTAAAAAAAAAAAACTCCAAGTTGCAAGTTACTAATAGTTTTCATTGTAACTTTAAGATTATTGAATCAATATGTTATTTTTTTATTTTAAGATGTTCTCTATATCTCAGATGTTTGTATATGCAATCAAATATTATTTATGAAATGGTCATTATCATACCATATTTATACAAAACTAATAAACAGGGTTATACATTAACAAAACAGATATTTTGATCAAAATTTAACAACAGCTTTAAAAAAATAAATATCTTTTATTAAATTTTCATTAAAAATAATATCTTTAATTTGGATAAGGAAAACAAACATATTATTAAATTATGCTTATAAAAAATGGGATAGAAAGGGTACGTGACTCATCTTTTATAATGATCAACAATTATTATAAAATAATTTTGTAATTCTCGTTGGTGTTTTGCTATAATCTTTATGAACCAATGATTTAAACTTTTTCGTAGTAAAAGAAAAGGAAGGAAATTGTTAATTTCCTCTTTCAATATAATAATTTCCATTTTAAAAAAGTTTTGATCTTTTTTGACATTACATGAATGTTAATCTAGTCGAATTTGATAATTTTAGCACCTCAGATCACCGATGATGGTTTGTCAAAGCATGAAACGAAAAATTTGAGACATGACTATTGTAATACTGTATTAACATCGCAAAGTTTTTTAAAATTTTGACTTTTCAAGGGTACAAATCATGATATGATTGTGACCTGACATCACGATATATTAGTGTCAAATCAAGATTTGTTTTCTTTGTTCATGACAAGGCTTCACATCTTGATAAGACTTGACATGACGACGTATTTATGGGAAATAAGAACCGATATTTGGTCATGATGAAGATTCATATCTTCGCATGGTTCATCGTCATTCATGAAAATTAGGGACCATCTCACAGTGATACCCTAGCTCATTCATATTTTGATCATAGTAATTGGTTAACTGATGGTCCCCAAAAAGAGATTAAATAAGCAAGTTTCACATGTAAATAAAAGTAATCAAGTTATATACTTCTGAATATTTTCGATGATGGTTATCTAGTGGATTCATTTTATTCGTGTTTATTGATATGACGGGTCTAACAAATACATATAATTAAAAAAAACAAATGGATTGAGTTTTTTCACCTTCATGTATACATCATACTTATAATTGTCATTTTTAAGTAGTAGTTAAAAGTTATTCAAATAAACATTTTAAACCTAAATTTATTTGCAGATAAATTAATGCACAAGTTGACGAACAGATGACATAAGTCTTACTTCCCATTTAACTCGATTTTATAAAAGGTCACCATATCAAAAAGTAAATCAATCATCTCTTTAGAAAAAGGTAAAAGAATCATGTGATCTTTTCAACCAATTTCGCTATCATATCATATCACTCTAGTTTTGATATGTTAATTTTGGACGATATACATATCAAAACAAAATTGGTCTGTAGCTCAATTGACAAATGAGTGGTTTGGATTTGTTCAAATACAAGACATGTCATGGGTTTGATCATAGATCTCTCGCAGTCCCTCTAGCATCAGTCGCTTAGTGAGGCAAAAAAAATGTCCCCCAGTTTGATAACCTTGGACACAAGTTCCATATGAGGTCGGACGAGATTTTCGGTAATCAACTTTTTGCAAAAATTATATCAAAATAAAATCTTTAAGGGTGCGTTTGGTATTTAGACATGACATGAAAAAATAGGACATGACAGAATAGAACAATTGTTCAATGTTTGCTAAGACAAAATTAAACATGACATAGTATGTAATGACAAATTTACCCACATAAGTGTTTTTATAACTTTTGCTTAATTTATGTAATTTAACTAGTTATAATAAAATAAATTCTTTTGATAATAAAATATACCATTAGAACGATTTTGTCAAAAAAAATTAGATGACTACAAAATAAAAAAAAATTATGTAGTTTTCAATTTTTACTTTTATACCCTTTCTATATATATATTTTTTATCATTATTAATATTTAAAAAGTCATAAATTAACCAAACATATAAAAACTATATAAAAGCACCTTTGAGGACAATAACATGACAATTTAAAAGAATAAATACAATAAATTGAATTTAAAAGAATCGATAAAAATGAAAGTGTATTTGATGTTTTTAAAGAAATAGTAATTAATCTGATTTTGAGGGTGATTGGTTAAAACATAGGCTTCTTTTACCTTATTCCATGTGATGTGGGTGGAACATGTTTATTTATGTTTTTGTATGTTCCACACAAAAGTCCTATCAAAACTATGATAGTTGTATTGTTTTGTTTTCTTTTCTTTTATTTTATTCGATGTACCAAATGCACTCTTAGAATTCAACTCTTTAAAACTAATGATATTAGAGCATTTACAACAATTATGCTAAAACAAAGATAAATAAAACTTTAGCAACTTTTTTACCACACCAATTATGTTATCTTGTATGCTATAATAATTTTTTTATAGAAAGATAATAGAAATCTCCAAATTTAGATAAATCTTCAAAACTCCATATTTAAGAGAGTAAGAATATTTTTATTTGTTCTCACCAATAGAAAACTTGATAAGAATATTTTTATTCGTTCTCACCAATAGAAAACTTGAAATTAAGTGAGAAAAGAGAAATAATATTTTTATTGAATGTGTTGAATATATTTTATAATATAATTAAAGATAGAATTGTAAAATAAAGTATTTATTAAGAGCATCTCGAAAAAATTTCAAGACGGATAACCAAAAGTTAAAATCTTTAAAAAAAATTACATTATTTCCAATAGATTTCCCATTTTGAAGAACTAACATTGGTTATAATATTAAAAAATTAAATTTATTTATAAAATATTATTTCTTTTTCAAATATTTGTTTTCAAAATTTCTTATTGGTGATCTTTCATTGAAATCATTTTTTGGGTATTCTCTATATTTGGAAATTCAACATTGATTATAATATTAAAATATTCAATTTATCTCTCCAAATATTTGTTTTCAATTTTTTTTTTATTCGATGGTCTCACTTTGTAATCATTTTTTGGTGTTCTCCATATTTGGAGAATTTTTTTCTCTTTTCTACTTTGTCCATTTTTAAGATAATTTTAGGAAAGTTGTTGGAGAAAATTTTAGCTCAAATATTCACTTTTTTTAATTCTAAAGAAGTTTTTTTTATAGGCAAGGGGGAGGAACACGAGAACTAGAGCTTCGGCCTGGCCATCACCCTAGACTCGAGACCCCGAACTTTATTCAAATTCTAGCAAGATGCTAAAACCAACTGTACAAGATAGTCTAGGCAAACCCAACGAAAAGCTACACCAAAGACAGCGGCCCAAAAAGCAAAAAACAAAGAGACCGGGAAAAAGAAAAAAGAACGACCTAATTTTTTTTTGAGATGTTCTAAGTTGATTATAATTTTTTTTTTAAATTTGACTTTTTAATCCTATATTTAAAAATATATATAAATAGCCGTTAGAGATTCTACTCTTTTAAAAAAGCTTTTACAAGATTTAAAATAAAAGTAGTCGGGATATTGTAAAATTGGAAATGAATAATTAAAATTGTATGTTTGATTTAATTAAAAGAAAAAGAAAAAGAAAAGGGAAAGAGAGTGATGTAGGAAAGGTGAGGGGCTGTATATGCAAATATGGAAAAGTAAGGGGGTATTGAAAAAGACGGCACTGTTTTCTCTCTCTAGGGTTTAGCAGGGGACCACCCTGACACCTGTCCTCCCTTGGGAATATGACAGCCATACAGACCCAACCCCACCACTCACCTTTCTCGGCTCGGCTTGGCTTGGCTTGGCTTCCTCTTCCCACGCCGCTTTTACTTTTTTAACAGAGGTCAATCTCAACAACCAGAAGAACAAAAACAAAAAATTCAGTAGTTATTATAAATTAAATATAACAAGAGAAAAAAAAAAAATTAAATTTGCTTTAATTTTTATTAAATGAACTCTATTAAGGGTATTTTGAAAAGTTATGTTAAAATAAAAAAAATAATTTTTTTGTTTTTTAAGATCTATGCTGTCTTGTATATTAAAAAAATATATATATAGAGAAGATAAAATATTCAAATTTGAAAAAAACTTTAAAACTAACTTTTTAAGAAAAATAAATAATATTTTAATCATTGTATCAATAAAAAAATATTGGAATAAAATGTTTAGGAAAAATAAATAAATTTTATTAATATATAAGTGAATTGAGGATTTGGTTCCTGTGGTCTGATAGTTTTTTAACTAAGGTCCCTATACTATGTTTATTGTGTATTTGGTTCTTGTGGTATTCAAATTTTTTTGGCCATGGTTCATCTGACTGACGCTTCAGTTAACTCCGTTAACTCAGGGGATATTTTAGTTTTTTGTCTATTCTTTTGTTTTTTTTTCTATAAAAAAGTAAAAACAATATTTATTCATACATACATATATATATATATATATATGATTTGATTTGTTTAATTTAATAATTTAATTGCATTAAAACATATCTAATATAATGTACAAAAATGGCCTTTGATTAACGGGGTTAATGGAAACGTTAGTTAGAGGGATCATAGTCAAAACAAATTGAATATCACAAGGACTAAATCCACAATAAACATAGTATAAAACCTTAGTAAAAAAAACCATCAAAACACAAGGACTAAATCCACAATTCACACTATTTTATAAAAAAAATAACGGTTAGAGTAAACTTTTCTTCAATCCATAAAAAATCTAAATTATCATTATTATTGAAGATGTTCTAAAATGATAAAAGTCACATGACTGCATATTAACAAAAAAACATAAACATGTGAATAAAGGAAGAATATATGAAACAAATTTATACTAAAATTACACTAAATGTCTAACTTATACAACTAATAATTACACTTTTAAAACCCAAACTTTAAAGTAAAACTCGTATTAACCAAAATCAACATCACTGCTAATTTATTAATTAGAAAAAAGTTTAGATAATGTGATCAAGATTTCCAAAGAAAATTAAATTAACTTTTTAAATGAAAATAAATATACTTTCAAGTAGATCATATTTTTGAAAAATCAATGGTCTATATTATATAAAAATCCATTTAATATTACAATATTGATCTGGTGTAAATAAAACTTGATGTGTTCTTTAAAATTATGTATCACAATATATATTATTTTTCAAAATATAGACTATTAAATATATCATTTCAAATGTATATTTATCAAATTTGAGTTAATTAAGAATATTTTCTGTTACGTATATTTTACCCTTGTTAACGAACTTGATTAATGTTTTGTAACAACTATTCAAGTACAAACATATGGTTACAACAAAGTTGTGAAGTTCATGTTTATATTTTCATAAGTTTGTCAAAAAAACCGTATAATTAATCTTGCAAACTGCATTTT
Organism: Silybum marianum; assembly: GCA_036898165.1. Taxonomy (NCBI): domain Eukaryota; kingdom Viridiplantae; phylum Streptophyta; class Magnoliopsida; order Asterales; family Asteraceae; genus Silybum; species Silybum marianum. Next base: position 4,493,648 of record CM072537.1, on the reverse strand, counting down.
TTGTTGTTACTACTTAACAACTATCATAGATTTTCAAGAATATGATAAAAACGATGATTAAAAATTTGAAAAAGCTATTGCTTCATTGACCAAAACTTAGGCTTAGTAGGAGAAATGGAGTTGTATGCTTTAAGGGAGGGACTTATTAAGAGTAGATTGATAGACATTGAACACCAAATTTTGGTGCACATAAGGGGAGTTTATTAACAATATTTTGTTTTTAAATCAGTTCAAAATGATTAAATTGTATCTTACACAAAAATTATTCTTACAAAGTATTGTTTTTATCGACAAAACTTATTTTATTTTGTTGTGTCAAAAGATATTTTATAAAGTAAACTAATGTTCAAATGAATTTCTTAGACTAATATATATATATATATATATACACATATTTATTTTAATAATAAAAAGGGTACTATCTTGTCTCTGACACCTAATACACTTGGTTTTGGGGAGATATCTTTGCACGAATTGACAAGGATTCAAATCTTCTAGCCACTTTGTTGGAGTCTAAATTCATTTTGGGATATTGGGCTCCTTGTGGCATTGAGTTGCTACGCCAACCATCTAGAAGATCATAATGTATCTGAATTTTTTTTTCCTAGGGGTTCCGTCTCCTTTTTCCAAAAAAAAGATCATAATGTATCTGATGTGCCTATCACATAATGCTTTTGAAGTCGGAACTTGTAAACTTATTGGCTTACCCATTAAAAAAACCCCGTCGTACAAAACCTTATAGTAGGAAACAGCTTGATTCGTCTCTCACGTTTGTCATTATTTTATTCCTTGATCGGTTTCTTTGGATCCTTAAAAGTTTATTTCTTTTAATTAATTGTAGTTTCCAGAGTTGAATCACTTTTGTGATTATTGTATACCTTGCTTGATTTGTTGTATTTTCCCGTACATGACCATAAATCATACTTTTGGTGGTGATGCACATAAATTGGAGTGCTTAATGTGTTATTTTTGTTACTTGATTATGCAATTTTTGTGTTAGTGATTCTTGATTGTTTGATCCAAGTTAGCATCATCGATGCTCTATTTTATTAATTGCATTTAGATATTGTTTGATAAGAAAATTCTAAATTTACTTGATGAAACGCTAACTAGTAGTAAACATCTCATAAGTCGTCAAGGCTGGAAGAAACAAGGATAAGGAAAATATGTACTGTCCTCATTTTGAACCTTGTCATCTCATGATCCTTGTAAGTATGACTTATGTTAGAATAGAGATGTTCGATTTCAGTTTGTATTAGACTTTCAAATTTAGATGTTTCGATTAATTTGATGTCTTAGTTTCACTTGCTTAGTCACAACCCTAGGAATTTTGTTACAACTGTTATATCTCTCTGTGGATCAATAAAAGCTTTCTCATTTGAATTTGTAGTTTCGAGAGTTAAATCTCTCTGTGATTATTTGTATTCCTTATTCGATTTCTTGTTGGGTCAATAAAATCTTCTTCCTTTCGTACGTGGACAAGCACCATTTTTCTGATGGCCGAACCAGATAAATCAGAGTTTGTCATGCTTTATTGTTTTTTGATCACTTAATCATTGTGTTAATCGTTCAGACGTTCTTATTATTCAACCCATGTTATTTTGCATCGTTTTTTCTGTAAAGTTCACAACATGATAATTGAGGACGTTGTGAACAATTCAAACACCGATTTATTTCATAATAATGTCATAAATAAATGATTAAATAGTAATGTGACACAACATTTAACATTTGTGTAGCATATAATAAAAAAAAGTTCTCCAAATATTCAAATGTGCCAAAAAAATTGTTGGCGTAAGTTGAAAACTTTAATCTAAGAACAAAAAAGCAAACGATATATAAAAAATAAGAGTATTTAGAAATATAAAATGATTAACTTAATAGAAAACTTAACATTCATTAGAGACAAAAACAAACGATATAAGTAAATTGAAACGATAAAAAATTCAATATGAGTTTGTTCAAACTATATAAACAATTGGTGTAATTTACTCTAATTTAAGTTTCTTCAAATTGGGAATAGCATATTTTGTTTGATGCCATGCCATGCCACCAACAACATCCTTACCAGAAATATGCTTTTCCTTGCATCCAACGCAACCTTACCAAACCATAAATAGACTTTGTTTTTATAACATTACAAATTAAATATTGTTTTTTTTAATTTTCAATCAGTATCACGTCAATCTGTTTGCTATGATTTTGTCGCGTATTAGACCTATAATTTTACTTGACGATTAACCTCTAGTACGGAAACGTATAATATGTCAGTCTCTTTGAAGGGTTCTTGAGGGTAAATTTGTATATAAATGAAGGTATTAAAATCGGTGAACGATATTTTAGATTCAAAACATCACTGAACATTCCAAAAGACAACAATATATGGCATTAGCGACTAACTCTTATGTTAAAAGTTGATTAAATGTCCATTTTAGAGGTGTAGTTTGAAATATATGTAATCAAACCAATATCATTGTTATGACACAAAAAAATTAATATAGAGTTATTTAGGGTTTATGGGTTACATCCGACCTGCGTGTATATATGGTTCATATTTCACAAGTTAAGTATAACATATGATTATTGGTCATTGTTTGTTAACGATATCTTAATTTTGGCATTACCATTTAAATTTTAAAATATACTTACGATATAAAAAGAAAAACTTTTTAGGTGTAAGAAGTATCATGTTTTATTTTATAAATTTACCAAAATAAGATAAATGTATTAGAGAAAAAAAGGCCTATAAACTTACGTGTAAAAATGTTATATATAGGAAAGGTTTTAAATTTTATTGAAGGGTAAATAAATCAAACTAAACGTTGATGCACGACGTTCACATAAAAAGTGCTTGTATTTCGAATTTTCGATTGATATAAATTAATCGGCTAAACTTTTGCCTACCAAGAAAATTAGATGAATGAATCTTAAAGACTTAGGTTTAATAGTAGGTGTAGGATCGTGTGAAAAAAGAGTTAAAGTGAGAAGTGTAAGAAGAGATCTGAACCTTTCATCACCTTTAATCTCAAATTCACCCATGAATTGCGCTTTATACGGGGATTGATATGGTGCATTGCAATGCATTGTATCTCGATGCATCTCATCCTACTGTGCATCCAAAAGTGGAGTTCCCTTCTTACGCGTCTCACCTTCACTCTCTTTCTCACCGGAACCCAACCCTTGAATAGTATAACTATAAGCATTGACATAGTTGATTATTCAACCATATAGGGTTGGTTCCAGTGAGAAGAGAGTTATAGTGAGAAGTATAAGAAGAGATCTTCATCCTTGGATGCACATTAGGATGAGATGCACCAAGATGAGTTGCACCGGATCAACTCCTTTCTAAGACGCAATTCATGGATGATTAAAAGTGATCAGCGGTTCAGGTCTCTTCTTACGCTTCTCACTTTAACTCTCCTTCTCACACGATCTAAGCTCAACCATACACACACACACACACACACACATATATATATATATAAAGAGGTTCATGCGAGGATGATAATAATTTACGAGAATACGAGGACAATTCTCAGCCAATCATTTTGTATATGAATTTTTTCATGTACAAAATCACATATGATTCACATATAAAATCATATATGATTAGCCGAGATTTTTCCCGCAACTTAGCTCTGCGGCAAAAGTCGCACATGTCATTTTTGATGCTAGTACAAAATCACATATGATTTTGTACATGAAAAAAAAATCATGTACAAAATGATTGGCTGAGGACTGTTCTCGTATTCTTGTAAATTGTTACCATCCTCGCATTAACCCGTCCATATATATATATATATATATATATATAGAGAGAGAGAGAGAGAGAGATAGAGAGAGTAAAGTTCAAATGCGAACTCAAATTTGGTTGTGAACGTGACGACAAATGAGAGCGCGACACGTGTCTGAATGTAGATTATTCAGACTGAAAAATCAAAGAAATATTCAGACTGGATATAGTTTTTATTTAGCTGAATAAATACTATTTTCAGTCTGAATATTTCTTTGATTATTCAGACCGAATGGACACATGTAACGATCTCATTTGTCCTCAGATTCACAATCAAATTTGAGTTCTCATTTGAATCTGTCCATATATAGTTGTTACTATTTATCTTAATATTTGATTTAATTAATATAAATTAATTAAAAATGATTTTTTGGATAACGTAGAAAAGATATAAGTTGGAAAAAATATGTGGGAATAAGAAGCACCAACCAAGGAGGCGCAATGTGACAGCTCAACCCTCCGCCAACTTCCTTAATTATACGACTACCCTTCAATTTCATATTTTTAATTTTTTTCTTCTTTGTTTTTCTTTTAAACATTAATATTAATTAAATTAAAACGTTATATATTTTACAACACAAAATTACAATCATGAACCAAAAAATATATTTTATATTAATGATAAATTTACTTATTTACTAGTTACATGCGGTTATTTCTTTTACATTTTGGACAGTCAAATTTACTCAATTTTAGTTATTTTATAACATAGTTCGGAGTTAAAAAACCAAAAACATCGAGCATCCATATTATTAGAAAATACCATCTTTTGGGTTTTAAATTATTGAATTATAAATGGTGTAATAAAGAGTTATTTTCACATGAGAGAATTAAATGAATAATGTCACCATAATATCAAATTAATTAATCGTAAGAAATCACGTGAGAAACTGAAAAGAGAAAATAATCTGAATATTTGGTTATGATTAATTGATTAGGTAAAATCAAACGATATATGGAATCAAACTTGAAATAGAAAATCAACGAAGTGTGAAATAGAAAATCACCATAAGTTTGATGGATTATGAAATTATTTCAACCTCTTTTAAGTAATTTTCTTGATTTTATAGATATTCGTTTGTAGCATAAACACATTAAATATGAACATGATTATCAGATACCGGTTTATTATTGATAAAAAGACAAATTAAATATCAAAATAGAAAATGGAAAATAAATGAGCATTCGAAGAAAATGCAAAAAGAAAAAGTATATATTATAAATGTGTAAGTAAAATATTTAAAATGTCTAAAAAATGAAAGTAATTTCCAAAATAAGTAGAATATGGGGAAAATATATTTAATGGTACAGAAAAACACTGACTTATGGCCATTTAATATACATTTATTTTGGTAATTGCTTATCGATTTAACTATCTTACATGATGGGTATAACAACGGACGAGAATCTTATCTGGTAAGAAAGAAATGCAAGGATTGAGAGTCTTACTTGGTAAAGTGAGGGTGAAAAATCTTACCCCGGTAATTGTTTATCGAGTTATAAACTTTTAGTTCATTTTGATGGCCGAGGATTTTATCCCATAAGGTAAATGAGTGTGAGAATTTTGCTGGTAAGCATTAACCCAATAAACATTTGGTAAACGGAACCTTCAATTCTTCAATAATCTTTAGACTCTAGAGAGAGTTTTATGCATAAAACCAAATTTTTTCTTCTAAACTTGTTCCTTCCAATTATGTGAAAAAAATCATCCCAAACGAAAAATCATTTCCATCCACGTAGACAGATTAATACACAAAAGCAATTTTATTTTTACATTACTTGATTTAAAATCAACCAAACAGTTTGTAACTATAATATAAGTCTTTTATTAATAGTTGGTCATTTTTACTGTAATGAAATAACAACTATGTAGCTTGTCTTAGGTAAGACATATAAAGTGATATTTTTTAACTTTAGATGGAAAGCAAGAAATAAAAATTTGATGTTACAAAATCACACGTCCCGAAAATTATAAAATGAACTATTATTAATTAGTGTTATTATTCAATTGTATGTATAGATAATGATACACGTTTCCTTTATAATTATATATAGCATTAGAAATTAAAAAAAATTAATGATAAATTATAATATAATGAATGGTGGTTATAGATTTATATTTTAATTCATCAACAACAAATTTTAAGGTCCCATATGCACATCTTTATGTGGGTAATTTGACAAGTATTCTCTTTCTCTTTCTTGATCAAGTGACATAAATTGAAAATAATTAACTAAAAAAAGATTGAGAAAAAAAAAACCAAAAAAAACTTTTATCTTTATAATTTCTGTATGGGTTTGTTTCTTTTTTCTCTGTTGATCATCATCATCATCATCTAACCTTGAAAATCTCTTTTAAGAGAAAGAGTGTTCCTTTTTATGCTTAAATCTGCGAATTCACAGAACTGGTCCAGAAAGTTTTCTTGTCTCTGATCCCAATAAGGTCATCTCTCTCTCTCTCTCTCTCTCTCTCTCTCTCTCTCTCTCTCTCTCTCTCTCTCTCTTACAAAAGATCTGTAATCATAATCTCCTTTTTCCTTCTTTCTTTCTTTCTTTCTTTCTTTCTTTCTCTCTCTCTATCTATATATACATATATATATATATATATATATATATATATATATCTCTGTGAGAGAGAGAAAGAGAAAGGGTGCCATAGATAGGCAGCCAGCTAGCTCTCTCCAAAGTACAAGTGGTCCTTCTTTCCTTAACCCCACATCTGGTTTTTGCAAACCCTTTTGTTCACATGATCTCAATCCACTCCTACAAATACATATACATATACATATTCTAGAGAGAGAGAGAGAAGATAGTTTTAAGAGAGAGAGAGAGAGAGAAGAAGAAAAGAATACAATGCAAGAACAAGGATTAGGGATGATGGGTGGTTTTAATGATATGTCTGTATCACTTTCCGGCGATCAAAACCGTCAGCTGAAGGCGGAGATAGCCAACCACCCACTCTACGAACAACTTCTCTCAGCTCATGTTGCCTGCCTACGTGTCGCCACCCCGATTGATCAGCTTCCACTCATCGACGCTCAGCTTTCTCAGTCCCACCACCTCCTGCGCAACTACATCGCCGCCGCCGACCACCACAACCAACCTCATGATCGCCAAGACCTCGATAACTTCTTGGTATATATATATATATATTTCTTATCCAATATTTCTTTAAAGATTATATATATATATTGATGGTATAATTATTTAACATAAAGATTTTTATGTTTTTGGCGATGAATTAATTGGATGAATAGGCACAGTATTTGTTAGTTTTATGTTCGTTTAAAGAACAACTCCAACAACATGTCAGAGTTCATGCTGTTGAAGCTGTCATGGCCTGCCGTGAAATCGAACACAACTTACAAGCTCTCACTGGTAATTATCTCTATCTCTCTCTATACATATATATATATGTATCTCTCTCTCTCTCTATATATATATATATTTGTACACATTTATATATATATATATATCCATATACATGTGTTCTACATCTGGTGTTTGTTTGATTTGGGTTCTGGAATCAACTTGTTTTGTGAAGATTCATTTGATTTTTGATGGATTTCTGGTTTGAAAAAAAATATATTTAAAAAATATTTGGAAAAGAAAAAACAAAAATCAAAAGGAGGAGGAAGAAGAAGAAGAAAATAAAATTGGGGATATTAAGGTGGGTGTAATGTGGGGCTGTTAGAGATAATCGATTTATTTTTTTATTATATAAATAATTTATTTTTAATTTATAGTTAGGAGTAGAAGGAAGGTTGAGTTAGTTGGGTTGATGAAGGGAACAAAGAGTGACAACAAAACCAACACCACCTAACAGATTATATTTTTTAAATTAAATTTTAAGCAAAAAATTAGAATATATAATGTATAAAAAATAAAATATTTTATGTTTGTTGGGTATTGGTTTCTGATGTAGGGTTTAGTCTTAGGAATATTAATTTGTCGCCAAAGTAGAATATATTTATGACTTTCGTCTATTTAAATCCCACTTCTTTATTTTTTAGAATTTTACAAGCCGACAAAATAAATAACTTAAGTTTTAATTTTACAAATTTGTTGTTAATATACCATAATTTTTTAAAATAAAATATGAAAAGTTAAAATTCATAATTAAAATTTTATTTATTTCTCTTCTATTGTAAAGATTTTTACAATTTATTTATTTTAATATAGAGGATAACAAAACACTTGGAACAACAAAAATATTAAAATATCTTTTTCTCCGTTTTAATATAAGTGTTAGATTATATATTTAAAATTATAGATGAATTATTTAGCGTTTTAACCTCATAACTGTGTTTTTTTTTTCTCGTTTTTTACATTATTCTTGAAAATTTTATGTAGCTTATTTAATTAACAGCATGTTTAATAATGTAATACCCAAATATCGTTTAAAATGCACATATAAAATAGTAACATTATCTATGAAACTATTTTTGAATTAAATTAATATGAAATAAAGTTAGTTGGTTTCTGGTTGTGGCTTACTTACTTTTTCGTTTGATTTTTTTGCTACCTTTTTCTTGGCTCCTTGGCTTGTATTTAAACGTTTTTTCTTTTCTTTTTTGTTTCTTTACCTTATAGAACATGTTCTGTTTTTGTCTCTCTTATTCTTTTTTTTAATAATAAAATTGTTGTTTTTTCAAAAAAAACTAATATAAACTAACATAAATTTAAAAATACAAATACATCAATAAGTCATGTCTCCATCAGTTAATAAGTGTTTGTAAATATACAGTATTTTACAGTTGTTTTAACCATGAATCAGGTGAATTAAGAAGCAATTATTATAAATATAGCAAACAAAGTTTCAATGTCTAATAAGAATATTAGAGTGGACTTCATCAATAAACTGATTGATTTTTTTTCAACTCAAATTGTACTACAAACTGCAAAGACGATCCCACTTGGTTTTGGTTTGATTCGTTTTCAAGATCCAACGGTTTAGAAGTACCCATATATACATCGATCATTTGATTGGTGAAAATGAAGAACTACAAATGAAAATGCTGAGAAATTTAAACGAGTCAAATATATTATAACTAATTAACCAATACTTTGAAAACTATATTTATCAACGCACACACATATATGCAATATTTTCATGTTACCAATCCAAAGTTCTTTGTATTTGTTTTCAATTTTCGTTTTTAGTCATTTGGCGTTAATATTCTCTTCATCATGCATCAAGGTTTTCATTTATTATGTTGTGTATATGGGTCGGGTTCTGGTGACAAAAGAAGTTAATGTGAGAAACTTAAGAAATTTTCACCCTTGGATGCAAATTAGGACGAGATACACGAAGATTAGATGCACCAAGATGTACCAAATCAATCCCTGTATCAAGCCCGATTCATAAGTGAGTTTGAGATTAAAGGTGATCAAGGGTCCAGATCCTTTTTTGCGTTTTTCACTTTAACACTTTTTCTCACACAGTCTTTCGCCTTGTGTATATATAGAGAGAAACGAATTAAGGTGAGAAGTGCGAGAAGGGATTTGGACCCCTGATCACTTTTAATCCTAAAACAATCCATGAGTTATCGTTTACAAAGGAATTGCTCCAACGGTTCTCATTAGTGTTAATCTAGTGGATCTTTTCAATTAGGATTAAATCGAGGATTGAACTAGTGGATCTTGTCGAAACCCAACCCAACCCGATACATATACATACATATATATATATACCTTTATTTATTATGGCGTAAGGTCATGTGAGAAAAAGAGTTAAGATGAGAAGTGTAAGAAATGATCTCCATCATTGGATGCACATTAGAATGAGATACACCAGATCAATCTCTGTATATATTCATGGGTGGACATGAGATTAAAGGCGATCAAGAGTCGAGTCGTCCAGATCCTTCTTTGCTTCCCACCTTAACTCTTCTTCTCACATGATCCTACATCTATTTCTTATATTCTAGGCATAGACTCGTGTGAGAAGAAGAGTTAAGATGATAAGCGTAATAAGAGATCTGGGCCCTTGATCATTTTTAATCTCATACCCACCCATGAATTGCGCATTAGAAGGTAGTTGATCTGGTGCATCTCATTCTAATATGCATCCAATAGTGGATATCCTTTCTTACATTTTTCACCATATAACTCTATTTCTCACTGGAACCAACTCTGCGTACATATATCTTTGTTTCTTATATTCTCATAATATTTAAGTTTATTGATTTTGGGTTACGTGTTAAAAGAAAAGAATGTAAAACAAATAAATTATTTGGTGAAGTACAAATGTACAATGCATGCACTGGTTCTTAAGCTTCCTCGGATTGTACCTCAAAAATCTTTCCGAAAATAGTCCTTATTATCTCCCAATTAGATGTAAGAAAATATTATATTTTCTGATTCTTTTGTACCAAAAATTGTCAGACCCTTGAATACGAAACTACATCCACTTTATATAAATGAAACCAAAATTTCCATCTTCATCTGCATCACTGACTTGTACGATCCACCACTGCACACTAAATTGGACTATTCAATTTCATTTTATTCTTACGTTGAAACGAGATTTTATGGTTAATTTGACTTTTGATACCTTGTGTATTACTAGTTATAGTTTTATCTAAAATTAAAGATACTAATTAATGTGTATTTTGGTTGTTAATTAGGGGTAGCACTTGGAGAGGGGTCGGGAGCCACAATGTCGGATGATGAGGATGAGATGCCGATGGATTTTTCATTGGATCAATCGGGTGGTGGTATCGATGGTAGTCATGATATGATGGGTTTCGGTCCTCTTCTTCCTACCGAATCTGAACGCTCTCTTATGGAGCGAGTCCGTCAAGAACTCAAAATCGAACTTAAACAGGTTCTTATTCAATCTTAATTTCTTTTCTTTCTTACTTATTAATTAATTTCCATTAAGAGTCCTATCACTTTCTCTAATCAATAACTCTTTAAATTTTTCTATAAAATCATCTTTTTATAGGACGATTGTGTTTATATGACACTTTTTTCAAATAGCTAGTGTCGTATAAAATAGTTAAGACGACACTTTATTTTACAAGTGTTAAAAGAACTTGTTAAAACTTTTAAAAACGATCTATAAACCTATTGTAACACTTTTAGATAAGACAGTTTTTTGGTTTGGTTGAATAAACTTAAGTCCTACAAATTATTTTTTTAGAATGCTTTTACATTTTGGACCCCTTATAAAATCAATTTTGTTGCAGTGTTAACTTATTTGAGTTTATTTATTTCACATAATTCTTTAAGCAAACTCAATCAGTTCAATATGATATATATATATATATAGTAAAAAAATTGAGTACCTGATTCCATTGATGATTAATTGAGAGTGTACGTTGGCTACGTTTATTGCTAATCGATTCACTCGTAATATTTTTTGTATGCGAAACTGCAATCTCTAGTATATTTTCACCGATGGAATACTGATCGTCAATATATATGTATATATATATATATATATATACATTTTTGGTCCCATCCAACACTACGTACTCGGTACTGCAGGGATTTAGATCGAAAATTGAAGACGTGAGAGAGGAAATATTGCGAAAGCGAAGGGCAGGAAAATTACCCGGTGACACTACTTCTGTACTCAAAGATTGGTGGCAACAACATTCCAAATGGCCTTATCCAACCGTAATCAATTAATCATCTATACTTTTATACGAAAATAAAAATACGTATTTTTTATAATTATATCAGTATTTAAATTCGTATTATATTTCACAGGAAGACGACAAGGCGAAACTGGTGGAGGAAACGGGGTTGCAACTGAAGCAAATTAACAACTGGTTTATCAATCAAAGGAAGCGAAACTGGCATAGCAACTCCAATTCGATGACTGCTCTCAAATCGAAGCGCAAACGATAGACGGAACTCGGCCATATATTTTTCTGAAAATCCAAAACCGATTTTATATATATTCCATCTATAAGTATATGTTGATATTAGGTGTCATATGGTGACCAAAAAAGATTGGGGTTAAACAAGTTGTAACGATGCATATATGATTAATTTTCTAACACATTTTCTCTTTAATATCATCTTCATAATCATTGATTCTTTTGTCATTCCTCAAAGCACTTTTAATTTTCTTATATTAATAGTTCTACGATAAAATGAATTCTTCACGGAAACATCCGTCTTATCTATATTTTGGTAGAGCTTGGGTTACATACACTGTGTTCGTTTGGTTTGATTTATATGTATATATATACATACATATATGGGGTTGGATTCACGTGAGACCAACTTGTTTTCGTGAGATCCGTGTGACCATATTTTTACAGTTGAAACTTCACAGCAAAACACCATCAAGGTAAAAAAATCTTAACCTTCACAGCAAAAACACTGTGAAAGTTTCATTCACAGTGTTTTGTTGTGAGTTTCAAGTGTAAATAAGTGCTCTCACGAAAACAGCTGGTCTCACGTGATCCCATGTCACATATATATGTACACACATGTATATACAGGGGAGGGATCAACCGATCAAATATAAACCAAGCTATTTGTACATACGGTACAACCTTCCTTATTAGTCGATTTCATTGATTTAATGAAATTGTTTCATATAATTGTTTTTATAATGAAATGGTTTCATACGTTTTTGTTTCAATGTAAAAATGAAGTTGTTTTATGTAATCCTCTTTTTGATGGAATTTATTTTCTAAGATTAATATAATGAAGATAATGACGTCCATAATTAACATCATTCACAATAAAAATACTAAACAATCCTGATAATTCAAAAAAATTTGAAAAAGAAAAAAAAATTATGATTGATTGAGTAAGGTTTGCACAATTTGCATAAAATGATGGTTCGTATTTGAACCCTCCTCTGTATAGACGTATGTATATAGATAGACTATTAAAATTTATGATTATTTCACATGTGATCTTGTATTCTTGTGTATGATTATCATTCATAGAAGCAAATTTGTATGTTTTATATGTGAAATTGAAGGTTATGTTTGATATTATCTTAATGAGTTTAATATAACTCTTAGGAGCTGTTTGGTTTACGGAATCCATTGGAATTGGAAGGAATTGGAATGGCCAAATCCATTGACTGAATTCCTTAATGTTGTTTGGTTCGCGGAATGAATAGATCGGATTCCATCGGATTCCACCGAATTCCACGGTTGATGGATTTGATGATTCCTTAACATATGTGAAGGATTTTGAATTCCATTTCGTATCAAATGCAACATAATTTATAAATTTCTTTTAGAAAGACAAAAATAAATTTAACCTAACACCCTCTCCCCGCCCCACCCTCATCGGCAACATATCCGCCACCACCGTCGACACCGCCACCGCCGCCACCACCACCATCAACTAATATTATCATTCCACCACCGCTACCGTCACCCCCACCCACCACCCACCATGTCACTATTTTTTGCCGGCATACTCATAGTCGCCACCCACCCCCACACCCTACCCCACCCACCACTAATGTCCTCATCACAATTGTCACCCCCACTCCCAATAGATGCATATTTCTATTCTTTTACGAGATTCCATTCTAATTCCTGTCAACCAAACGCATGGTCAAATTCCATCAAATTCCATTTCAATTCCTTCAAAGTCAAATTCCTTTGATGGATTCCAATTCCATCGAATTCCATTCCGTGAACCAAATGCCTCCTTAGTTTATTCGGTCAGCTATGCATTACTTTTGGTAGTGGCTTATTCAATAAGCTTGTAGGAGGTTTTTTTTTTTGTAGAAAGTCAAGTTTTTTTTTCTTCAAACATCTACCTCAATTAATAAAACAGTAAAACATGCTCATTATTAAAAAAAAAACTCCAAAGAAAAACTTCTCGATCTATACAAACAAATTAATCCACACAGATAATTTTATCCATACAGGACTTGATGAAAAACAAAACAACTATTGATTCTCACGGCTCTTAATTTTTTTAGGTTTTCATTTGATTTGTTTTCTTAGCGACCATTTTCTAAATGGTCAATTACCTTACGGGATGAACATATCAAGAACCGAGAAACTAATTTGGTAAGTGAGAAGACAGTGATCGACAATCTTACTCGATAAGTGAAGGTGATGACTCTTATCCTATAAATGCTTATCGGATTATAAACGTTTATTATGAATCCATTTCGATTGCCGAAAATGTTACTTCACAAGGTACGAGAGAGTGGTGAATTTTACCGATAATTATTTACTTGCCAAGTGTTTGGTAAACTACCCCTTAATCAGTTAAGTATTTACAAAAAGATGTTTCAGAAATAACCTAACCATCTGTCAATCCCTCCCACAAATCCATGGTTATTCCATCTCTCAAAGAGATAAATTTATCCAAATATACAACTTACTTAATAAATAACATAAAGCCGAAATTTAAAAAGGAAAACAAGTATAATAACTTTTGGTAAAGAATCACTTTGTTTAATAAGATCGAAAGTGAAAGGACAGTTGACGTTTCTTCAAGGAATTCTCCTTTTTGTACTTTGCGGGCTGTCTGTCATCCAACTTAACTTTTTTAGCGCCATAGCCGAATAAAAACCTTGTTTGCATTAGATTGTCCAATGGCCACTGCCCACATGTTGCTTCTTTGCATTTCCAGTGATATTATCAAGAATAAACACTGTAAATTCGAATTAAATTGCCAAGAAAATTCCAATTCATCGCACATTCCTGCATTGTAGTCTGTAGATAGAATTGATTCTCTCTATTGTTATTCTGAATCGTCTTCAAGTCTTGCGAATTTGATCGTTCGGCCGAATCACTTGAAGATTCATTCTATCATGGTCAACATGCATTGCAAACAACGTAATTCAACCTTTTCCGATATCATTGTCCTTTTATTTAGTAATTTCTTCTATTTAATCGCAATAAATCAACCAACCATTATCTCAATTTGGACTCTTTTCCTAGATCAATTCATTGAAACCCTCTTTAAACCAGTATTTTCACCTGGGTAGTTTCTATGTTGAATCGTTTCTCGGACACCCTTCCCAGAGTTTGAAACGCCCACCAACTGTTTGTTTAATTGCCTGAGCGAGTGGTTTTCAAAATTCGATTTTTGGGCATTTGATCAAGTGGGTATCTTCCAAGATTAAAAAGTATATTGTGGAAGGGGAGAGTAGTAGTTTTATTTACTCCATTAATTAAGATGGCTGCTTTAACCGATGAAGGATCACGGCATCCACAAGGTGTAGAGGTTGTTCCATGGACGTCCGAGGGCCCTCTAAAAGTTATCTTGCTTCATGGTAACTTAGATATAACTGTAAAAGAGGCTAACAAACTCCCCAATATGGATGCATTAAATAAGAAATTCAACCCTCTTTCGGGTACAAGTGATCCTTATGTGACAATATCTGTTGCTAATGCTGTAATCGGAAGAACTTTTGTCATAAACAACAGTGAGAATCCCGTTTGGATGCAACGTTTCTGTGTTCCAGTGGCACATCATACAACCGAAGTGTTATTTGTCGTTAAAGACAGTGATGTATTGGGTTCTCAACTTATAGGGGCAGTCGGGATTCCTGCAGAACAGTTGGTCGCTAATGATGTAGTTAAGGGTACTTTCCCTATTCTAAATGCAAGTGGTCAACCATGTAAACCCGGTGCCATATTAACTCTATCAATTAAGTATACACCGGTGGATAAGGTGGTCATTTACCGTGATGGAGTGGGGTCGGATCCGGAGTTTAAAGGTGTTCCAGAAACCTATTTTCCGGTTAGAAAGGGAGGAAAAGTTACCCTTTATCAAGACGCTCATGTTGATGGTAGCCTCCCAATTTTGAAACTTGATCGCGGTTTAAAGTACGTACAAGGAGATTGCTGGCGCGATATTTGTGATGCCATCAGGCAGGCACGTCGTTTGATTTATATCACGGGGTGGTCTATCTTCCATAAAGTTCAGCTTGTCCGTTATGGCCCAAAGGCAAGAGATAGCATTTTGGGAGATCTTCTTAAAAGTAAGGCAGATGAAGGTGTGAGAGTTTTGCTACTTTTATGGGATGATCCTACTTCAAAGAGCATTTTTGGATATAAGACGGTAGGTGTAACACCCTAAAAAAATTGACAAGAAAACACTTAAATTGGTCGGTTTAAGTCTAGATATTATATAATCATACCTAGTTCTCTTAAACTAGAGCTCTGATACCATACCAGATATTGTCCGTTTGGTCCACACACCTGGACTCACGGTTTTAAAACGCTTGTAATATCCCACATTGGTTGGGGAGGAGAACAGAAGTTGCCTTATAAGGGACTTGGATACCTCCTTTATCATACGTGTTTTAAAACCGTGAGTCCAGGTGTGTGGACAAAGCGGAAAATATCTGGTACGGTTGGCCTGGGATGTTACAGTTGGTATTGTGAACTCGTGAAGTTTATTTTTCGTTTTGATTTATGTTAAAGATTCGGAAATAACCGTTTCTTTCTTTACATGTAGGAAGGGGTTATGCAAACTCATGATGAAGAAACTCGGGTCTTTTTCAAGAATTCATCTGTGCAAGTATTATTGTGTCCTCGATCTATAGCAAAGAGTAGTTGGGCCAAGAAGGTTGGATTCAGTTAATCTCTTTGATGAAATCTTGGGTATTTATTTAACTATGTGGCCTTGATCAAGATATCTTTCCAGATTAAGATCTTTTGTGGGTGTGGCTTAATTTGTTTTTTTTGTTTACAGGATGCTGAAACCATCTATACCCATAATCAGAAAACTGTTATAGTGGATGCCGATGCAGGTATCAAAAGAAGGATAATGGCATTTGTTGGAGGTCTTGACCTATGTGTGGGCCGTTATGATACTCCGGAACATTCTCTCTTTAGCACATTACAAACGCTCCACAAAGATGATTATCACAATCCTAATTATACAGTAAGCATTCTATTATTTAAAGATTTCGGGTTTCTTGATAAAGGGGAAAAAGACGTTTTTTTTTTGTTTTGTATCTTTTTGAAATGTGATCAATGTCTTATGATATGATTACCAGGGGCCTACAGCTGGTTGTCCAAGAGAACCATGGCATGATTTGCATTGCCGAATTGAAGGTCCAGCGGCTTATGATGTACTCCAAAATTTCGAAGACCGGTGGTTGAGGGCTTCAAAGCCTCGTGGCCTTTCGAAAATGACCAAATTTTCGGACGTGTTACTTAAACTTGATAAAATTCCGGATATTTTAGGCATCACCGATGCTCTTTACACAAGTGCGAAAGATCCAGAGGGTTGGCATGTCCAGGTATCTTGAAGTCAATAAAATAGTTCTCTTTTCTGCGCTGATTCCAACTTTCTTACCCATTTTCTCTCTGTAGATTTTCCGTTCAATTGATTCCAACTCTGTTAAAGGCTTTCCGAAAGACCTAAAAGATGCTAAAAGCAAGGTAAGATAGTTTTTGGCTTTGGGTTTCATGCATATTTTTCGGGAAACCAGTAGCTTATATTCTCGTTACTATGTAACAGAATTTAATATGTGGGAAAAACGTGCTCATAGACATGAGTATACATACTGCATATGTTAAGGCGATTCGTGCTGCTCAGCATTTCATTTACATCGAAAATCAGTACTTTCTTGGTTCTTCATATAACTGGGCTAACCACAAAAGCTTAGGTAAGGAAATCTAACCCTTTTTTATGGTAGATCAAATGATCATTTTAATTGAGAGTAATCTAAAGTTGTGAACTTTATTATTTGTGTTTTGCAGGTGCAAACAATTTGATACCAATGGAAATTGCTCTTAAAATTGCAAATAAGATCCGAGCAAATGAGAGGTTTGCTGCATATATCGTGATTCCAATGTGGCCGGAAGGCAATCCGACGAATTCTGCCACCCAACGGATTCTCGTTTGGCAGGTTGATTCAAATCTGATCTTTTGAGATAAATAAATATCTAATAACCATCAAAATTCAAAAACTCGTTACTGAAAACAAAATCTTTCTGTAGCATAACACGATGCAAATGATGTATGAAGTAATTTACACGGCTTTACAAGAAACAGGGCTCGAAAATGAATACAAGCCACAAGATTACTTGAACTTTTTCTGCCTTGGCACTCGTGAGATATCTCATCATGGCGTAGCGCCAACTTCAAACGGAAAACTTTCCGTTTCTGCTAATACACCTCAAGTACACCTTTTTTTTTCCTTTAAAAACCAAGATTTTCTTTGCAATTTTCTTGATTTTCTGATAAGATCATAATATCCTTTTGATTTATAGGCACTTAGTATAAAAAGCAGACGTTTTATGATCCATGTGAATTCAAAAGGAATGATAGTTGATGATGAGTTTGTGATATTGGGTTCTGCAAATATCAATCAACGTTCATTGGAAGGTACTCGAGATACTGAAATTGCAATGGGTGCATATCAGCCTCATCACACTTGGGCTCACAAAGGTTCTACTCCAACTGGACAGGTAACTTAATAATCAAATTTATACCATCTTTTGGGTCATTTTTATAACAAATTAAACACAAATATCCATCTATTTGTAGCATTTGCAATAACTTTTGATAAAGTCATCACTTTTCTATGATAAAGATTCATGTTAAATTCTTTTGGATCATCTTTTTTTACCTACTGTTGGTGGATTCAATTACATAAAATTGAAGAGAATGAAATGGGTTTTTTTTGTGTGTGTGTGTAGATATATGGATACAGGATGTCACTTTGGGCAGAGCATATCGGAGAAATTGAGGGTAGTTTTTTGCAGCCGGAGAGCTTGGCGTGTGTGAGAAGGGTGAGGTTGGTGGGTGATCGGAACTGGAAACAGTATGCCGCCGATGAGGTAACAGATATGACGGCGGCACATTTGCTCAAATATCCGGTGGAGGTTGATCGGAAAGGTCAGGTCAGACCTCTCCCCGGCTGTCCAAATTTTCCAGATGTCGGTGGAAGCATCGTCGGTTCTTTTGTGTCTGTTCAAGAGAACCTAACCATATGAAATAGTAAGAGTTGGGTAGAAGGAGATTTAAACATGAGAACTGCAAGAAGAGATGTCCATTTTTTTGAAGTAAGGATGAGATGCACTGAGACGAGGTGTACCAGATCAACTGATATGAGATTAAAATTAATAAGAGTTCAAATCACTTTTTACACTTTTTATGTTAACTCTTATTTTCAGACGATCCTGAAAAGGAAATAATAAATGGTTTTTTATGTATATTTTCCACAATAATATATAAATTGAAATTGGAATCCTTCTTTTATATGTCTTTTTCTTTTTGTATTTTGGGTTTTACATTTGTAGTACATTTTCGTTACATCTGAATTAGGATTCTAAAGAAACCAAACGGAGACGGTATATTTTAGAGATAAGTTCAAAAAAAAACTATCATATTTGAATGATTAAGTTTTTAAACTATTTTTTTAATGAAAAAACTATTAAACTTTCTCATTTTGAATGATTAAGTATTTGAACATTTTTTTCAAAAATAAACGTCGAAATTTTGGAAATTTGTTACATACATCCTTTTAACCCAAAAAAATCATTGACAACCAACTAAGAAAATTTTAAAGTGAAAAGAAACCTAAATCAATTTTACTGTTCCTAAACTCTACGCCATTCAAACTCCACGCAAACATCAATATCACTCCCTCTCACAATTCCTCGCCGTCCCATCATTGTATGTTTTGCATATCGTCTATCACGTTCTTGGCCCAGCCAACGATCTCCTATTTTTGATCTTTTTTACTTTAAACATTTCTAGTCGATTACAGGTAATTTCTTTTGTCAAATGAATGCAAGTAACCAATTTTTAAAAGTTCGATGATTTATTTGTTTAAAAAAAATGTTCATGGACTTATTCATTAAAAATGAGAATGTTTAATGGTTTTTTCATTCAAAAAAATAGTTTAGAGACTTAATCACTTAAAATAAAAAAAATTAATATTTTTTTGTTCAAAAAATATAGTTTAAAGATTTAATCATTCAAAATATCATATTATTGGGCTTTTTATTTTTTACCATACTTTATTTAAAAGATATTTGTCTTTTTATAAACATTATTTATAATAGCACTCTTACTTGTGAATATTTTGAGGAAAGTGCTAATGACACCCTTAATAGGAGTGGAGACGGAATATAATGTATTTTATAAGTGTGTGCACGAAATTTAATGCATTTGTGTGAGAATGACATTCACCCTTAAGGGTGCCATAAACACACCTTAGAGGTGCCATTAAACTCCCCCTATTTTTAACATGTTCTTTAAAGAAAACAATGTGATTGTGGCATAAACAACTATATTATTTCATGTTGGTTGAATCTCCTAGGTATATTCACCGATAGACCTATGTAGATGGATGAGGTGGTATCTCACCGGTTATGTTGTAAGAGAAAAAAAATTGTCTTTTTAAAAGATATTATTGTATTTTTTTGGTTGGATGTCATACTATCGTATAGTTTTTAAAACTGAAAGGCTAATACAAGATTTTGATGGTGGAAATGATAAATGCTTCTGCCTTTGTACTAAATACTTGGTTTGAGTCCTATTATTGTTAAATTGTTGATTTTTAGCTTAAATTTTGATTGTAAAATCCTACATTGGTTGGAAAAGGAAAAGAACCTTGTTTTATAAGGGATTTGATACCTTATTTATCACGTACGTTTTAAAACCGTAAGTTCAAGTATGCGGGTAAAACGGACAATATCTTTTACCATTGGTCTGAGGTGTTACATATATCTCTTCTGTTTTTAAATATATATGTAGACAAGGCTCGAATATAAGTTTTTTCTATGCAAGGACAAAGAATCAATCAACATATCTATGCTAATATTAAGAAAAAAAATTAATTAGGTTTAGGTTCAGCCTTAATTTTTTTTTTAATTTTACAAACCAAATATTTTCTATCTGGATTTTTTTCCATATATATAATATAAGACTTCTTCTGTAAGGTATTTTTGTTCAAGAAAACAAACCTTATGAAATTTATCATATACTTTTTTACAGTAAAATATGTCACCGCTGGAAAAGAAAAAAAAATCTAAGCTTGCCTCTAGCTATATGATACTATTGTGAATGTGAACTAATACTAAAAAGGTTGTAGATATATAACTTTGATGTAAAAATAGCTTAAAAAATATTACAAATTGATTGAATTATGAATTTTGTTCCATTGTATTATGGCTTTTACTTTTTTCATTCTTCAAGGTGTGTTTGGTTTGCAAGATTATTTTCAAAGGGTTTGTATTTTATAAAGAAATTTGGATTTGAAGGGATTTGGATAGGAATGAATTTGAAATCATTTTATGTGTTTGGTTTGAAGGATTTGAAATGGGATTGGATTCCATTATTTATAAATAATTATAAAAAAATTATAAGTAATTATGAAAATAATTAAGTTACATTTTTATTAATCAATTATTACAAAACAAATGTTTTTAACATTTTTTAAAACCTTATTTTATACAATCGTACGAAATTCCGTGAAATCCCGAGCATCTCCTAAGAGCATCTTCAACAACATCTCCATAATGGATACAATAAGAAAAATAGAGATTTTTTATGACAATTATGCTCAAACAACATCTCCGTAAGTTTCTTCAAAATGAAGAAAATATGAAAGAGGGTGTTTTTTTCTCCATATTTGGAGATTTCCCCAAAAAATGATTACCAAGGAATATAAATTAATATTTTATTCATGATCCCATTTTCCCACCTAAAAAAACAGTTAAAAGTTACCACTCTATAAAAACTTTATTGAAAATTATCATTTTATAAAAATTTGTTAAAAATCACAATTTTATATAAAGTCTTGTGAACCTTATTATTTTATGAAAAAATCGTTGAAAGTTATCATTTATAAAAAAAATGTTTAAAAGTTATCATTTTATAACAAGTTTGTTGAAAATAATATAAATATGTTTAAAAATTAAAAGTTATTTAATGTATTAAATATTTAAATAATATAATTAATGTTGATTTCTCCAAAATGGAGATGCTGTTGGAGATGAGTGCATATTTTTTCAGAGATTTTGATTTTTTAAGTCTCTATTTAGGAGAAACATTAGAGATGATGTTGGAGATGCTCTAAGGATTTCAAAATCCTATGTTTGTAGGATTTCAAATTCGGACAATGTAACAAACCAAACATATGATTGGAATGGATTTAAAATCTAAATCTCCCCAAATTTATTTCATTCCCGCAAACCAAACGCGCCCTTCTTTTCATCAGCTCTCTCAATTCCATTTTTTCTAAATGAAGTTTCTTTCCAAAAAAAAATCAACTGTGTAAGAAATGAGAAGGAAATGAAATGAAAAAAAATTATAACATTTTAAAAAATTATTCAATCTTTTTTTAAAAAGATGTCTCGACTATTTCTAACAAATTGTAACTGCATGAAATCAGACATGATAAAATTAGTGACCAAAATTGTTGTGTACATTTGGAATCGAATCTTAGACAAATTTGATATTTCAGCACATCTCTTAGGATCTCAACCACTACGTCACAACCTTTAGGGGGCGTTTGGTTCGCCGGAATGGAATGGAATCTGGTGGAATTGGAATCTGAATTCCTTTGACCAGATTCCAATTCCTTGTTTGGTTCATTGTTTTCAAGAATTGGAATTGGGTAAATTCCTAAGAATTCCAAAAAGGGGCCATTTGAGATTCCTTAGCTTACCCATGGGATTTCATGGGAATTGAATTGGTTCTTTTATTAATGCCTAAAACACCCTCATCCTATGTAACATCAATAATTGCCTCAAACAGACTTTTAATCTACAGCGGCTTAATGCTATAGAAAGTGGCTTAATACTATAAAAATGGCTTATATATATCAACGGACGAGAGCTTATTGGCTCAATATACATATTTGTTTGGCGGTGGCTTAATGCTAACAAACGGACTTTTAATCTACAAAGTGGCTTAATGCTATAGAAAGTGGCTTAATACTATAGAAATGGCTTATATATATCAACGGATCGAGAGCTTATTCGCTCCTATACATGACCGTTTAGCGGTGGCTTAATGCTAACAAACGGACTTTTAATCTATAGTGGCTTAATGCTATAGAAAGTGGCTTAATACCACAAAAATGGCTTATATATATCAACGGATCGAGAGCTTATTCGCTCGGTATACATGACTGTTTGGCGGTGGCTTAATGCTAACAAACAGACTTTAAATCTACAGTGGCTTAATGCTATAGAAAGTGGCGTAATACTATAGAAATGGCTTATATATATCAACGGGACTGAAAGCTTATTCGCTCAGCTATACATGACTGTTTGGCAGAGGCTTAATGCTAACAAATAGACTTTTACAATGACTTAATGCTATAGAAAGTGGCTTAATACTATAGAAATGGCTTATATATATCAACGGGACTGAAAGCTTATTCGCTCAGCTATACATGACTGTTTAGCAGTGGCTTAATGCTAACAAATAGACTTTTACAGTGGCTTAATACTATAGAAAGTGGCTTAATACTATAGAAATGGCTTATATATATCAACGGGACTGAAAGCTTATTTGCTCAGCTATACATGACTGTTTGGCAGTGGCTTAATGCTAACAAACAGACTTTTAATCTAAAGTGGCTTAATGTTATACTATATTTTATGGTGTAAATTAACAAAGTATATTTTATTAAAGTATCTTTAGTGTTAAAAAAAATAGAAATAAATAATAATTATTTTATTAAAGTAATTTTAGTTTTAAAATTATTTTAATAAAAAGAGTATTTTAGTCATTTGCCGGAATTTCATTCTAATTCCAAGGCTACATTATGTGAACCAAACAGACAGATTCCAATTCCTTCAACATATTCAATTCCAATTCTGCCAACCAAACACGTGGTCAAACCTGACAACATTCCAATTCCAATTCCAATTCCTTCAAAGTCAAATTCTTTTGACAGATTCCATTCCAGCCAATTCCATTCTGCGAACCAAACGCCCCCTTATAGTTCCAATCTTTCATTCTAATAGATATACTTTTAAATGATATATTAGTAAAAATGATCTCTCTCTCTTTCTCTCTAAAAAACATGAAAAATTATTTTCTTTGTTTTCTTTTCTTTCTATTTTCATTCTCTTTCGAGGACATAAGTAATTTTTTTTTATTTCATTTATTTTCCTTCCGTTCAATGACACAAATTAAAAAATTATTTTTATTTCCTTTTTTTTTTCCTTTCGAGGACACAAGTAAAAAAATTATTTTTATTTTATTTCTTTTCCATTTCTTTAGAGGACACAAGTAAAAAAAATTATTTTATTTTTTTTCCTTTTCTTTCCTTTCGAGGACGTAAGTAAATAAATTATTTTTGTTTCTTTTATATTCTTTCTCTTTCGAGGACACAAGTAAAATAAATTTTTTTATTTCCTTTCTTTCCCCACCCTCCTTTTCATTCAATTTCATTCTTTTCTTTTCTTCTCAAATTTTGAGAACATGAAATAATTGTCCACAATTTTATTTTAGCTTGTATAAAAATATTGTCCAATTTTAAAAGCAATTATCTATTTTTCATTTCATCTTTAAATATAAGACAAATAAATTTTTTATCCTTATTATAAAGCATAAAAATATTATTTAATCAATTAAAAAGTGTAATGATTATAATTTTTAAATTGTGACCATCTATTTTTAAAACATAAAACGTATTATATCATAGTCACACGTATTATAAATATATCCTTTTATATTAACAATTCAAGATTTATCATGATTCAACCCAAAAAATAGTTTGTTAAAAAACACTCTTTAATATTTAATAATAATATAATGATCACCAAAATCCATTAAAAAGTAGTATCTTTTTAGTTTATTATAATCCGTCTTCTAGAAACGAATGAGCTAAAGTAAAGAGTTGGTTTTATGACTTTATCACATGCCGTATATTTAAATAAATATAATCAAAGAGAATTAATAAAAGAAATACTGTAATACACTTATGAATAACTATGTATCAGCATGGAATCACTAAATAATATAATCAATTCTCGAGTTAAACTAAACTTATTTTTGATCATGCATCCTAGACCTCCTAAAACTATCAAATCAAACTTACAAATATTACATTTTTAGTTTACAGATTGTTATTCAGTATCAAATCTCGTGTTTATTTGAATTAGTTAAACTTTTAATTATTGTGGCTATCATTTTGTTATATTTTTGGTTATTGTAATTAACTACCGTTGAAAAATAGACCAGGGACTTTTCGAGTTTTTTTAAATTAAATAAATATTATATTATATTAATTAAATAAAATATTATATAGAGCAAATTACATTTTTAGCCCTTATGGTTTGTTAAAAATTTATTATTTTCACTCCTATGGTTGAGAAATTGCAATTTCCGTCCCTGTGATTTGTAATTTATCATTATTTTCGTCCTTATAAGTTTTAATTTATTGTTGATTTGGTCCTTTGGTACACAATTCTTTACTATTTTGATTCCTTTTACTTTAAAGGTATGTATTTTGTCTAGGGACGAAAATACCAATAAGTTGCAAATAATAGAAGCAAAAATAACAATTTTTAAACCACAAGGACGAAAATGAAAGTCATTAACTAGCAGGAATGAAATTTGTAATTTACTCAAGAATATATTATACTAAGTGACAATCACAAGGACCAAAAATATAATTTACTCAACACTTTAATTTACACCATCAAATCAAAGTTAAGACGAGTTGAGTTGAACTTGGCACCTCAACACTGTTGTAATATTGTTCGATTGTTTGTCTGTAAATCACAATTTAGATTTATGCGTTCTAAAAGCAAAATTAACTTCTACCTTTAAGTAAAGAAATAAAGAAAAGTTGATGCATCCTCTATCTCTGATCAAGGGACTCTCCAATAGCACCAATGCAATCTACTCTGGACCATTTTTAATTCTTATACATACTTTATTTCTAAATTATTAGTTGTCCCATAAACCTTTATGTCATACCACTATCAAATATCAATTATCAGATACATATAGAAATAGATCTGTTATAAATCGTACATACATGAATAGATCTTTTATTAAATTGATGAGAACGTATTTATTATGATTTTGATGTATATAGAAAATTATCAGAGTTTATTTAAAACAATTAACATTTTATATAAAGACAACATATGTTTTTATAAACATACAAATTCATAAAACTAAATCCGCTACAGGATCTTTCGAAATTTTATGGAAATGTTAGAAATATGAATAAAATTTATGTAGTGCAATTATGAACTTAGAATTGAAGATAAAAATATATTATTGGGGTGAATATTTTAAATACCGTATTTAAAGTAAATTATGGTTTTGTCCTTGGGGATTGTTGGAAATTTCAATCTTCATACTTTTTGTTTATTATGGTTTTGGTTATTGTATATATAATTTCGATTATCTAAGTTTATCAACTTAGGGAAATTTTGATTTTTTACTTCTTTTACATTTTTATCCTGTTTTATTTTCTTTTTTTATTATCTCACGAGCCTTTAGGTGTTAGAACAAGACTGTATGGGATAAGAAGAGACAAAAACACTAATTTCACGTTTGGCATGACATGGGGTAAGAACGTGGTAGGATAAGGTTAGACAAAAACTCATCTTTATGGGACAAACCTAAATGAAATAACATCAGACAAAAAAACAAAATTATTATTTGATCAAACACTATCAAATTTGTGCTTATAGAGTGTTAAATATTTATGTTTAAATCTCACATCTTTTCAAATTTGCTTTTATTAAGTGTCAAATATTCACGCATGAACAAAATCACAATATTCTAAATTTAAAAGATATTAATAAATCCGTTCATTTGGGTTAGTTTAATAAAATTGTTGTCTTTCAAAAAAATCTAAAAGATATTAAATCTATTTTTTTTATAAATAATATGTTTAATAATAAAAATATATAAAATATATTTGATATTCGGATACAGAGCTATGTTACTCGGCCTTGTCTCCATCTCCGGTTTTTAACTTTTGGGGATCTCCAACCCCATCTCTTGTTCCTGATTTTGCAGGAAATCACCGTTTTTACCAGAAGGATATATAGGGTTTTTCAATAATACGGGTCTCATTCCCATACATATGGATTGTTAAGAAAACCATAATTGGGTTTAAAACCAAAATTTTGAATAAATTCAAATGACGAAACCTTAATTTACTCAGAGATTTACGTTGTTTTCTCGAATTTGAAGAGAAAAAAAAGGAAAAAAAATGGATGGAAAAGAAAGAAGAATAAAAGAAATCTTTTATTTGTGTTCTCGAAAATGAAGTAAAAGGAATGAAAGAAAAGGAAATAAAATAATTTTATGTTCTTGAAAAGGAAAAGAAATGAAAAATGACATTTTTACTAATATGCCCTCTAAAATAATGTTATTCAGAATAAAATATCAGATAGTTTTATAGTTTTATTAATTTTTTAAATGATTTTAATTTAATTTTTTTCATTTTCTTCCATTTTCTCTCACAATTAAAAAAAAGTTTTGGAACGAAAATAAACTTAATTTTTATTTGTTTTCCTTTTATTTCTCTCCTAAAAAGAGTTTCTCTTTCCTTTCTTTTGTAAAATGAGTTTCGAGAAACTCAACACTAGCTAGCGAAGTGAGAGCATCTCCAATAGATTTTTTTTAAAAATTCTAAAATAGAAAATCAAAAGTTAAAATCTCTAAAAAAGATTATATTCATCTCCAACAGATTTTCTATTTTAAAGATTTTAATACAAATTATATTAATATAATATTTTTTAATTTATCATTCCAATACACTTTTAAAAAAACTTAAATATAAAATGATATAAAATTAATATTATTGGTAGGATTGAATAAAATAGTTATATAAATCAATATAACAAAGCTATTGAATATCTTCAGAATAAAAAACACAGATGGTTATTTTTAAGCCCGAATTTGGAATCTTGGGACAAAGAAGAAAGATTCCATTTTGGTAAGTTTGAATAGCGGCATTTACACTGCTTCTGTTTCTTTCCTTTTACCACTGTTTCAAGCAGGCTGCTTTTTTAGAATTTCTAATTCGGCTGACTTGTTTCTGGATCGTCGTCAAACAGCCCGCCTTCTATTATAAATTCATCATGGAATCACAAATTTCTTTCTTCATCTTCTACTACATTTTCCAAGCTCCCTTTCTTTTACCCATTCAAATCTTTCTGGTTTTTTATCACCACTGCACGCCCTCAACAACTCTTTTCTTTCAATTTTCTCATCTGGGTACCAGTTGGTTTTCCTTTTTAACCTGCTCTTTTGTCAGATACAAATTGACCCACCACCTGTTTGATTTATTGCCTCTGAAAAAACTTGATCTTGAACAATCTTGTGAAAAGTTGGGTATCCATCGGGTGTTCTTTGATCTCATAACTCTTTCTTCAACCATCTAATTGAAAATTTTCATCTTCTTTATTAGATGGCTGAAATAGGTTATGAAGGATCACAGCATGGACAAGGTGTAGAGGTTGTTCCATTCAAGACCTCAAATGCATCTCTCAAAGTTCTATTACTTCATGGTAATTTAGATATATGGGTCAAAGAAGCAAAAAACTTGCCAAATATGGATATGTTTCACAAGAAGTTAGGTCAAGTATTTGGGAAGTTGCCTACATTCAGTGGCAAGAACAAAACAGATGATGGAAAGCCAGTAAAGGTTACAAGTGACCCTTATGTGACTATTTCAATAGCTAATGCTGTAATTGCAAGAACTTTTGTCATTAGCAATAGCGAAAACCCGATTTGGCTTCAACATTTTTATGTTCCTGTGGCTCATTATTCAGCTGAAGTGCAATTTGTGGTTAAAGATAGTGATGTTGTGGGTTCACAAATCATTGGGGCTGTTGGTATACCAGTTGAGCAGTTAGTTTCTGGTTCAATAGTTGAAGGTACCTACCCAATTCTGAATGAAAGTGGTAAGCCATGTAGAGCTGGAGCAGTATTGACTTTATGGATTCAGTACACACCCATGGAGAGAGTTCCCCTTAGTCAAAATGGAGTTGGATCAGATCCAAATTATAATGGTGTTTCTGGTACTTATTTCCCACTTAGGAGAGGAGGTAAAGTTACCCTTTATCAAGATGCTCATGTTGATGATGGCTGTTTACCCAATATGTGGCTTGATGGTGGTTTCAAATACGAAAATGGAGATTGTTGGCATGATATTTGTGAAGCTATCAAACAGGCTCGTCGTTTGATTTACATTACAGGATGGTCTGTGTTTCATAGCGTTCAGCTTGTTCGTAATGGTGAAGGTGTAAAAGATAGCTTTTTAGGGGATCTTTTGAAAACTAAGTCTTCAGAAGGTGTAAGAGTGCTTCTACTCATATGGGATGATCCTACTTCTAGGAGCATTTTGGGACTAAAGACTGTGAGACCCTTTTAAAATTTTAATTTTCTTTTCTTACGATTAGTTCAAATTACATTACACTTATATATAAGTTGCATCATTTTTTTCAGCAAGGGGTCATGCAAACTCATGATGAAGAAACTCGGCGTTTTTTCAAGCATTCTTCCGTGCAAGTACTCCTTTGCCCACGTTCTGCTGGAAAGGGGCATAGCTGGGCCAAGAAACAGGTTGGATGCTATCAATTTGTATATAATTATTGTTTCTGTATCCATATGTTTAAAACTGTCTAGTATAGAGGAACATCAAGGAGTAATAAGTAAACATATATATATATATATATATATATAGAGGGAAGTTCAAATACAAACCAATTGATTGTTGATCTATTGGAGTAATATATATATATATATATAGGAACATCAAGGAGTAATAAGTAAACATCAATTATATATATATATATTATAATTGATTGTTGATCTATTGGATTGGAGATTGACATGAGGATCAGGGGTCAAATGTAATTGTGTAGTTGTAGATGCTTTTGCCACTTGATCCTACTAAAATAGACATTTTTATAGTTCAACAAGATTTTAGGTCCCTACAGAATTCTCTTTAGATATGACTAAGGGCCTGTTTGTTAGAATGTTAGGAGCTTAATGACTTTAATGGGACTCACAGCTTATTCGGTCAGCTATACATGACTGTTTGGTAGTGGCTTAATGATATAGAAAATTAGAAATTGACCTATTCAGTAAGCTTCTAGGGGGAGCTTTATGCAGAAAGCCAAAAAAAATCCAATCCTGTCTCTCCCAATTAGAAAACACGCTTCTTCAATCCATGAAAAAACCCTCCCAAACAAACACCTTCCAAATCTATACAAACAGATTAATCCACACAGACAGTTTTATCCATAGAAGACTTAACAGAAAACCAACCAAACAGCCCCTAATTGTATGTAACACCCATTTTTAGCAGGAAAATATATAGTCTAAAATGGTCAGCCTCCATCCAGAATTAACTGATCACATGATGGTACCTATTTGCCATCGTAACTGCAGTGTCACCTTTGTTTATCATCTTCCATTATTTGTGTCTTAATGAGCGACTGAATTTGGGTTGCAGGAAGTTGAAACAATCTATACCCATCATCAGAAAACGGTTATAGTGGACGCTGATGCTGGTAATTACAGAAGACGAATAATGGCATTTGTTGGAGGTCTTGATCTATGTGTGGGACGTTATGATACTCCTGGACATCCCCTTTTCAGCACATTACAAACCGTACACAAAGATGATTATCACCAACCTAATTTCACCGTAAGCATTATAACGATTTCCTATTGATCTTGAACTTAAATTAGAGTATTGATTTAAGGAGATATTTGATGTTAAAAAAGAAAAGGGTTGTGCTGAAATAAGCTTAAAAGTCATTTTTTTCTTGCTTAAATAGGGACCTACCGTTGGGTGTCCAAGAGAACCATGGCATGATTTGCACAGTCGAATCGAAGGTCCAGCAGCATATGATGTACTCAAAAACTTCGAAGAGAGATGGTTGAGAGCTTCAAAGCCACAAGGGATTCGTAGTAAAATGAAGAAATCTTCTGATGATTCTTTACTAAATCTAGATAGGATTCCTGATATTTTAGGAATAGATGAGGCCCATTGCACAAATGAACAAGATCCAGAGGGTTGGCATGTCCAGGTATATATATATATATGTATATATATATATCTTCTTTTTCTTGTTTTCTTTTCTATCTTTTTAATAAAGTTATTTTCCTTCTTCAATGCTTCAAATTATTTGTAGGTATTCCGTTCGATTGACTCCAATTCTGTTAAAGGTTTTCCCAAAGACCCCAAAGATGCCACAAGCAAGGTATGACAATTTTTTCCGCTAACAAAATGGATAGAAAATTAGATTTTCACTTTTAGTTTTCTTTTATTTATGTCGGGAATCAGTACCTAATATTTTTGCTAATTTACAACAGAATTTGGTATGTGGAAAGAATGTGCTTATAGACATGAGCATACATACTGCATATGTGAAGGCAATTCGTGCTGCTCAGCATTTCATATATATTGAAAACCAATACTTTCTTGGTTCTTCGTTTAATTGGAGTAATTACAAAACTTTGGGTAAGAAAAATCAATTACAGCTATTAGAAATGGTTAAAATTATGTTTGTGCCAATGATCTTGTTATGTAATTCTTTTACTGTAACTATAAATTCCATATTTTAAGTAACAAAACATGTGTTTTTAACAGGTGCGAACAATTTAATACCAATGGAAATTGCT
Source organism: Silybum marianum (assembly GCA_036898165.1). Taxonomy (NCBI): domain Eukaryota; kingdom Viridiplantae; phylum Streptophyta; class Magnoliopsida; order Asterales; family Asteraceae; genus Silybum; species Silybum marianum. The sequence goes on along the minus strand of CM072537.1, from coordinate 4,462,309 downwards.
CTAAAAATTGCGAATAAAATCAGAGCGAAAGAGAGGTTTGCTGCATATATTGTCATTCCAATGTGGCCGGAGGGTAGTCCTACAAGCACTGCAGTTCAAAGGATTCTCTTTTGGCAGGTAGATTCTCTCTCTCTCTCTCTCTCTATATATATATATATAAATATATATATATATATATGGTCAGGTTCAGAGAAAAACCGCAAAAAATGAAAAACTGAGGAACACCTTGGTAACCATTCATCTGAATGGTTACACATGTGCATACAAGTAATTTGTAAGCGGTTTGTCCGGTTGTATGCACATGTGCATACCGTCCAGATGAATAGTCATCCGGGTGTTCCTCAATTTTTCATTTTCTTGGGGTTTTCCCCTAAACCTCCCTCTCCCACCTTCCCCACTCCCCCCCCCCCTTCTCTCTCTCTCTCTCTCTCTCTCTCTCTCTCTTATATAGGGGAGATTTCAAATACAAACCACATCAATTCGTACAAACCGTGTGATTCATTGTTTAATTGAATAAAATTGTTTCATGAAAGTGTTTAATATGATGAAATTGTTTCATATGATTCTTTTCTTCATGAAATTATTTTTGCTTCTACATGAAAATGAAATTGTTTCATGAAATTCTCATTTTGATGAAACGTGTTTCACATATTCTTGAATAATCAAACCCCATGTATTCTTGATGAAATTTTTTCATATATTGTTGACTAATCAACCCTCATAATTAAGAAAAAGTGAAAAAAAAATTAAAAAAATGATTGGTTGCATGCGGTTTGTACGAATTGATGTGGTTTGTAACATAAATCAACCCTATATATATAAATATAAATATATATATCTAAAGTGTCATTCTGGGTCTTGCCGAATGTAACTAGATATAAACAAGATGCTAATTACTGGCTGGTATGTACAACAGAATAGAACGATGCGAATGATGTATGAAGTGATTTACAAGGCTTTACAAGAAGTGGGGCTCGAAAATGTGTACGAGCCTCAAGATTACTTAATCTTTTTCTGTCTTGGCACTCGTGAGTCATCCAAAGGCGTAGAACCAACTTCGGATGAAAAGGGGTTGAATGCTGCAAATACCCCTCAAGTACATTTCTTCAAACACATCCATCTAATTAATCTTCATGTCACTATTTTCTTATATATATATATATATCTTAACACATTTCTTTTTAATTTTCTTAATGAATTCAGTCACTTAGTAGGAAAAATCGACGGTTTATGATATACGTACACTCGAAAGGAATGATAGTGGACGATGAGTTTGTGATATTGGGATCTGCAAACATCAACCAACGTTCGTTAGAAGGTTCTAGAGACACTGAAATCGCGATGGGTGCATATCAGCCGTATCATACATGGGCTCATAAGCGCGATAGTCCACATGGACAGGTAATTAACATTTCAAGATTTCTTTATTTTCATGCTAACCGAACAATGGCTGTTTTGTTGGTTTTCCATTAAGTCCTGTATGGATAAAGTTAGTCTGTGTGGATTCATCTGTCTGTATAGATTGAGAAGGTTTTTAATTGGGAGGGGCGGGTTTGGAAAAACTTGGCTTTCTGCATAAAGCCCTCCCCTAGAAGCTTACTGAATAAGCACTTTCTATACTTTAAGCCACTACCAAACAGTCATGTATAGAGGACTGAATAAGGTGTGAATCTCATTAAGCCGCTAACAAACATGCCCTAATCGGGTTGTGCAGATATTTGGATACCGGATGTCGCTTTGGGCTGAACACATTGGTGGACTGGAGAGCTGTTTCGAGAGACCAGAGAGTCTCGAGTGTGTGAGAAGGGTGCGGTTGCTGAGTGAATTGAACTGGAAACAGTATGCAGCGGTTGAAGTGAGCGATATGAAGGCTCACCTTCTCAAGTATCCGGTGGAAGTGGGTCGAACCGGTCAGGTCGACCCGCTACCCGGCTGCCCCAATTTCCCAGATTTGGGTGGCAACATTGTTGGAACTTTTGTGGCCATTCAAGAAAACCTCACCATTTGAATCTTTAAAAACTTATATTTTTTGTTACATTGATTCAAGGGCTTGTTTTAGAGTCTTTTTGAATCTTGAAAACTATCATTTTTTGTTTACATTCAAGGGCATATTTGAGGGTCTTAATTATTTGTTACTCTTGGATGATAACTTAGACTCCAATGGGCATTTGACATACAAAGCCTCTTTTTTAAGTTTTTCAATGAAAAATGTATCCTTTATTTTGGTTTTTTTTTCTTTTTTCGGTAATGCAATTATAAATATTGTTAAACCAAACTGTATCCAGTATATTTAACTTAGAAGTAGGGTGTTGGAGGGGTAGGATCTGTACGTACTTTATCTCAACGATCAAGATCGAGAGGATGTTTCTTTAAAGACCCCTAAATAGGTAATATAACCTCTATCGACCCTTTAGTTTTAGGGAGAAGTCCAAAAAGACCCGATGAATTTTTCCATTTCTGATAATCAAGTCCCTGAACTTTATTTTTGAATGAATAAATCATTAATCTTTTTCATTTTGATGAGGAGAGCGATGATGTTGGATGCAAAGAAAAGCTAATTTAATTTTTTTTTTCAAACCTTCCGATTACATGTAGTTTTTTGAAATTAAAAAATATAGGTAATCGATAATGTTATTAATTTCAAAAACTTGATCATATTGGGATTCTAGAGAACTTTTCACCTAATTTTGAAATTTTAGACCAACCAACGTGAATCAAAAGATGACTGTGTAATTTAATTTAAAAATATAAAACATAGGGAATGAGTTCTACTCCACCGACCTGACATTAGCACATGGCAAATATAAAAACAAATAAAAATCAAGATCCAATCTTGCTTAGTTTTTTAAAACCAAACCATATTGGTGGTAAAAAAAACATGCAAATATATAAATAATAAATGTAAGTATAATGATAAAATAAGAAAACATGAAACTGATTAAATTGTAAAATCGTATAATCTTATATTAACGGTCAATAAAACAGGTGTACGATGACTATGTAATTTCATGTCGTGATTAAAGTTACATAGATCAGGTGTTTTGCTTAAGATTATAGTGTTAAATTATACGTAGTTCGACTAATTTTTTTATACTATTTTCGTATAAATTATGAATATTAAAAATCTTTAACTTTATAATAACAAATCGATTATTTGATAGGAAAATTAATAGAAATAGCTATTTTCGGGGATCAAATTCATCTATTAACCATTTTTCTCCTCAAATTTCAAAAATATCACCACTTCTGCAAGAGGCACCTCCTTAATTTACGATGGGGCCAAACTGTAAAAGAAAATTTTCTAAAGTAGGTCCCGCAAATGCAGTGACCAATTCTGTAAATCAGATAAAGATTGCAAGTGGCATTTTTGGCACTTGCGGAAGTGTTGGAACTAATTTATAGATTTTGTCTGCGACCTGATTCAGAAACTTCCTTTTTTACACTTTAATCCCTCTATAGTGCTGCGACTTGATTCAGAAACTTCCTTTTTTACACTTTGATCCCTCTGTAGTGCCACGCTAAAAAGTTACTATTTGTAAAGGCAGTGACGTTTTAAAATAGAGAGACGCTAATGACACTCCTTAGATATTGCTAATGACACCACTACAACTGAATTTTTATTCATACACGTCTACATCAAACCTCTATTATAATACAAAAGATTTCTTACACACCCGTTACACTCCCCTTTATAATATTAAAAGAAAATGACTCCCCTTTATAATATTAAAAGAAAATGACTGAGCTGTAAATAACTAAATATAAAAGGCTGAAATGACTATCTTGATCAATTTCACCGTTTGACATCAGCTTATAAAAGACAGATCGATTGACAGACGACAACAGATCGATCCAATCTACTCTGCTCTCTTTCTCTCTCTCTCTCTTGAAACACCTACCTTCTCTCTGCTAATTAAGTTAATAATGGGTTTGCCGTCCAACGGTTCGCCGGCGAAGCCATTCAAGTTCTTGATCTACGGCAAAACCGGTTGGATCGGTGGTTTATTGGGCAAGCTCTGTGAATCTCAGGGAATCCACTATACCTACGGTTCAGGCCGTCTTGAATCACGTGATACTCTCGTCGCCGATCTCGATGCCGTCAAACCCACCCACGTCTTCAATGCCGCCGGCGTTACCGGACGACCAAATGTTGACTGGTGTGAGTCACACAAGGTGGAAACCATCCGTACTAATGTCGTCGGAACCTTAACACTCGCCGACGTTTGCCGTGAAAAGGGGTTGATTTTGATCAACTATGCTACCGGTTGTATATTCGAGTATGATTCCGGCCATCAGCTGGGTTCCGGTGTCGGATTTAAGGAAGAGGATTCACCCAACTTCATCGGATCTTTTTACTCCAAGACTAAAGCTATGGTAACTTTAATTCATCATAATGTTTTTAATTTTATTGCATTTTTTCTACAGTTTTGATGATTTGTGCATTGACCCATTTGATGATTTTGTATTTATTTTATATTTACGTGTGAATTTATGCATAAAATTTAATATTTCTGAGATCTTGATTTGCATTTTAAAGAAAAGATCTAGTTTATTTTTGGGTTGGGTTGTGGATCAACATAACAGTATGTTGTATACTTGGACCATTTATATCTTTGTCGTTGAGAGGTGAATCATGTTTGACAAAAAAGAAAAGAAAAATATATGTTCCAAAACTCTCTTAATCATTTTGTTTCTTGGACGTAGCTTAACTTAAGAGCCCTAGTTACATCCGAACAATTATCAAAAAATTATATTTTATTTTGCATTGTATCATAAAAGTCTCTTGATTATCCTGACCACTTAATAATTCTACATCAAACCATTAAGCAATTACCAACACCCTAACTTTTTGTATAGTAATCTAACGGGGTTTACATTTAACTCTCGGATCTTTAGGTTGAGGAGTTGCTAAAGAACTACGAGAACGTGTGCACATTGCGAGTAAGAATGCCTATTTCTTCCGATCTAACCAACCCACGAAACTTCATCACGAAGATCAGCCGTTACGATAAAGTGGTGGACATTCCCAACTCGATGACCATTCTCGACGAGCTCCTCCCAATCTCCATAGAAATGGCAAAAAGGAACCTCACCGGAATCTACAACTTCACAAACCCTGGTTGTGTTAGCCACAATGAGATCTTGGAAATGTATCGTGATTATATCGACCCAAGTTTCACGTGGAAGAACTTCAACCTCGAGGAACAAGCCAAAGTGATCATAGCTCCACGAAGCAATAACGAGCTTGATGCCATTAAATTGAAGACTGAGTTTCCCGAGCTCTTGTCGATTAAAGAGTCGCTTATAAAGTACGTGTTTGAACCTAATCGTACGACCAAGGTCGCGGCTTGATTTGTGTCGTTTTTCTAAGGATTGATGTTGTTTTTGAGTTTAGTTTTTATCTTTCATATTCCATATGATTGTTGTATTTTAATATGTATCAAATTTGATTACGAATAAAATTGTTGGAAATTTATATGGCGAAAGTTACATGATTCTATTCTTTAGCATCCATACGAGCCTTTCAAATGTCATTGAAGGTTCACACCTCCTACCAAAGTGTCTTTTAAGAGTGGAACCATTAATTTATAGATCATTTGAGATTCAAAACACAAATATTTTTGAGATCCATGAACCTTTTTATTTTAAAGTTTTGTTTCATATGATTTTTTATTATGATTTAAGTATAAAATCTAATGCATTGATTAATATACATTTATTTTATATTATGGTTGTTTTATATATATTCGTTTCACCATATGAAATATTTTTATATGTATTTTTTTGTTTAAAAAGCATGCTAAAGAATTCACATGGTGAGCCGACTACATGTAAAACAAACATATTATGAAACATATTTTCATCACTAAATTAAAAAAATTATGTAAAATAGCACATGATGCACTGGTTATAAAAAATCTCACGATTTAGAAAGTTCTCATGACAAGGTCCTTTTAATATTAAAATAAAATTATTTATAACTTATAAATAACAAATTAACCATAATAAATTAAGTTGAATGCTTTTATTAAACATTACAACATTTTTACCAAATTAATATTAATACTTAAATATTAATTTAATAAAAATGTTAATATTAATTTTCTAGAACACCATAAATATAATGATGTTATAAACAGATTATAAATTGATATTACATTGATATGGATGGTCCTAGGTTTAATCACTTGACCTATAAATAGAGGGCAATGCTATTGACACTTTTATGCACAGAATTTTTTGTATTTTAGTAGTTTGAAAATGTAAAAAATTGGTTTTGATGTAATGTGTTTAAGGAGAAATCAACTTGATAGGGTGCAATTAGCAAAATATAGGGGTGTCATCAGCCTTATCTAAACAGTTATAAAGAAAAAATCGAACTTTGATTTTTGAATATTTTAAGAGAGAGAACTTAAATAAATTTGATCGAAATGGTTCTAAGTTACCGCTTTTTACCCGGTCATTCTGACTATATTAATCATGAATTTCAAGTTACCATTTTGAAACATTATAAAAACTAATCAAAGATGAAGAATGTTGATGATAAATTATTATTGATAAAAATAGATTTACTTTTTTAATAATCGAGTATTATGGATTAACAAACTGAAATGAAACCAAATTATTAGGTGCTCTTACAACATCACCTTCACCCTCAACCAAAACCATACTTGTAAAGCTAAACTTGAGTCGACTCACCGAGTACAATCAATCTTCAATGCCCGTTGGCCAACTCGGTCGTCTTCTTTGCGTAAAATCTCCGGTATTTGGAGTCGACTTCGGTCAGGTAGTAGGTGCCCGGAGCAAGATGGCTCGTGTCCTTACTTGTCACATAGTCCTTGCCACCGTATCGGTGCTCCATCAATTGCATCAATTCGACAAATTTCTCCGGTGCAAACTGCCCATATATAACATACTCATTTACAAGTTGTTTTACCAACACAAATTGGAAAAGCATTAACAAGATAAGACCATAAGAGTGTAGTCTGGATAACAGGTTCAGTCGGACTGAAAATGGTTTTCACGCAAGTGCTTATCGAACAAAACAATTTGGGTAAGCATTGTCCGACTAGGTATCATTAAGCCATTATCAAACAGTCATGTATAGTGGACCGAATAATATGTGAGTCCCATAAACAGACCATAAGTGACATACTGGTAGCTGACTCGGTCAACACCTCGGTCACTTTCTGCATAAAGCTCCTCCTAGAAGCTTACTGAATAAGCCACTTTCTATATCATTAAGTCACTACCAAACAGTCATATATAGCTTACCGAATTAGCTATGAGTCCCATTAAGCTGCTAACAAACAGGCTCTAAGTCACTTTTTTGATATCATTAAGCCACTACCAAACAGTCATGTAATTTTGATCCCTAAGTGACACATATTTATGATCATTTATAGGATTTTATAGCATACCTCTGTTCTTGTCTTCAACTTATGTTCGATGTTCATGACCTTTGCAATGTTTGACAAACTAAAAGGCGCTTTGCCCTCACTAAGACGTAGCGAAAACATCGTGGCGGATAATCCACTCCCGTATGAGAACATCATAACCCGGTTTCCATCCTGAAATTGGGAAAGGAGCAGAAACAGGTGGGTTCAGGATCTGTAAACGAAAATGGTTAACGGTCCAAGTGAAATGTGGGATGCCGATGCGTACCAGAGAGCTATTCTTATTGTGAATCAGGGAAGCAAAGGCAGCATAGATGGATGCAGTGTACATGTTTCCCAGTTGCTTGGGGATCAAAGTTCCCGGCTGAACCTTCCTATCATAATCGGGTTTTGCCACCTGCTGAGATGCCTATAGATAGATACATGCATACCCATAAACTCGTTGATTATTGGTTAATCAAATTTATATACTTGAGTTAATAAATTGGTATATCGAGAGATCAAGGGCACCTTTTCAAGATCACGGCTTTGGTAGCTCTCATCACCTGCTAGAGATGTGAATGGTTCTAACTTCTCTTTGGCGGACTCATCAACAGAGCTGAATATAACAAGAAAATCATTTGTTTGATAAACGGATAAAGAATGTATATGGACTTGGAGATATATTTCTTTTTTTTATCAATAGTGGTTTTGAAGTTTTGGATCATCACCTGGCATTTCTAACAACATCATCAAACACCAAACGAGCAAAGCTCTTCTGTACAAGCTGCAGGAATTGACAGGTTTTTTTTAGTTCAACTACTTTTGAAGATTCCAGAGTAGCTAGAAGGCTAAAAATAGAAAGAGTTATGTTATGCCTTATGTTAATATAATTACCTTGTTATATGGACTATGAAATACAAAATATTCAGCATCGGCCATTGAAAATGGTTTGCCTTGCAATTTCTCGTACCTATAATTGGCAAGATTTTGGTAAAGACACGTATTGTAACATAAGGATGTGTTTGGATATTGACAACAAACTTACTTTTGACAGTATCCCTTGTAGCAAGAGTCGAGTGCCATGAGGTAACAAGTTTGAGACAGCTTTCCGTCAACAACCTACAAGAAAGAAACATGTTCAGTGGTTAGAAATTGGTTAACCAACCATCTAAAATGCTTAATTTGGAGGAGGGATTTAGGAATACCGGATATTCACTTGCAAGGTCAGGCTTGTAAAAGTCGTAAGCATGGGACATATGACTAGCCCTGAATTTGCTTTCAAATGCAATAGGAGCATCAGGCCCTATCAGCATAGCAACAGCACCTGCTCCTCCTGTTGGTCGAGCTGGTCCCTCCGCATAAACCTGTAAAAGTCATTTCCAATAAGCAACAAAATTTTATAATGTTTTGGCTTTTACTCTTTTAGCTGATTTGGCAATTTATGAACTTTTATATTTTGTTTTATTTATTACTATGTAACATGTCCTCCAAAAAGATTGGAAAGCCCCTTGTCCTGATATATTGGTTTCCAAATATGAAATAAGATAGCAATGGGTATTACCGCACTGTCTGTGGAGACAACCAATCCATAGCGTCCATCCCATGAATTACTTTCCACCCAATTCACACAGTTGAATAATGCTGCAGTTCCACCATAACAGGCATTGGTTGAATCCACACCTTCGATATCGGTATTTCCACATTCCTAATGCAAAGAGAGCAGGAAATATTAGTTATGGTAGTCGTAGGATAAAAAACATAGTGGTTAAATAACAAAATTTTGAGATCATATCAACCTTGACTCTAAAGTGAATCTAACCGTTAAATTAGAACGAGAAAAGCACCTAGCTTGACCAAAAAGATGTATGAATACCTCAAAGATTTTCATTAGGAAGGTCTTGATGGATTTGCTCTTGTCTATCACAGTTTCACTGCCAACTTCCAGCCGACCAATTTGTTTTGCATCAATCCCATACTTCTCAAGTAGCGAAGTGACAGCTGTTAATCTGAAAATGAAAAAGGTTAATACAATGATGGTATGTAGGCCAAAGAACTAAAACACCTAATCTAAGAAAACAATTTGAAACTTAAACGGTCAAGTTCTTTAATCAAGCAAATGGACCATCCTAAACATAGTACAACATAGAATCCTTGATTATGAAATGTAAAGATACCATGGGCATCAAATTTTATGGCATGCAATGTGTGATAAGATGTAAGGTTGCAATGAAAAGGGTCCCATTTATAATAAATACACAGAAGTATATGCTATGTGACTCCAAAAACTCTCAAGGATGACCTTCCAAATGTTTATTGTACTTGCCAAAGTATGAGCATCATGCCATGCAGACATAAGATGCATCTGGAACCTGGTGTAGAATAGATATTTATAGCAAATAGATTTTCCTTGAGCAAAATTGAAGGAAGGTCTGTATGATAAGGTCATTTATTATATTCAACTATCAATCATGTGACAACTGACAAGATGCTACTTTTCTTGGAAAGATCATAAAGTGGTGTTTCCAGATGTCAAACAAGGGGAGAAATACAATAACTCACCTTCATCTAGTTCGATTTTGATTTCAAATCTTACAGGCAGATGTTATTCACTGATTCTATAAATGAATGGCAATGCCTGATTGCCTTTTTGACATTTTAGAAAGACTTGCAATATTTTAGAATTTAAAGTTACCAATTACTGAAAACATGTCACAATGAATATGACAACCTGGCCAAGTGCTACACATCATAAATATCATATATTCAATACAAAGTACCCTCAATGCATTAGTAGTTGTGACATTAAAACACAACAGTGGGGTTTGTGAAGATTTTCAAGCAAAACAAATGTGACCTTTACTGTCATGTTACTAACAATAAAAACAATGCAATGATAATAATCATGAAAAGAAAAAACAGAATTGCCAAAAGACCAAGCATTTCTTTTGATATACGCAAAAAAAACATAGATCTTCAAGAAGAAGAAAAGTGCAAACCCCATAGAGATGACATCTTCGACCTCTGAACAAAATGCCATGCAATCCTGTCCAAGTCCGATGGTGTATTTTCCTTTACTTACACCATCAAAATTTTCTAGGGTATCCTGTAAATTAATTTACCCCAAAATAATTAATATCGCATTACAAGTAACAAAACATAGCATTTTACTTACAACTAAACCCCAGATAGGAATAAAGCAACAAACTCTATTCCATCTTCCAAACTAGCATAAAATATTAAACTGAAAACAGATCAAGTGAAAGTAAATTTATTAACGGGCTTGCTTTTGTCAGTTTAGCAACTTAACTCTGTTTTCCGTGAAACACTTCTATAAAACTAAGTTTTTGATGCAAAAAAATGAATACATTATAGTCAGTCATGCTAGCTATGATGAAATCTAAATCCAGGGTTATAGCTGTATACTTATTGAATTATCCAATATTGCAATAATGCTCCCCAACCTGTACATTAATGGAACTAACACCTAGTGTCATCCCCAGTGTTCTTCAAGTGCATACACATCCTATAAGACACCAAAACTATCTAGGACAGCTTAGTGTTCTCCATGGTTCTATAGGATGTTCCTGTATCTTATGGAACCATTATGATACTTGTAATCGTCCTACACCAGTGGAACCTCCGTATATCTATAGATCGTTTCTTGGAGGCGTGGAATTTCCCCTGAAGTGAGATACTGATAAATTCTCCTATATAGCTATCTAGTGTTGCATTAAAATAAGGCTTCCTTACGTAAAAAGGAATAAATTGTTGATGCCGAGTCCTCGCAGAAAATGAAAAAAAATACGTCAGTGATACTAAGCAAAATCATAGTCAAGCCTCCAAAAAAATAGTTAAAAAGCTTTACTAAAGCTCAAAAATGTGGATTTATATTCTTAGATCCTCTCATCAAATTTCTTCGAGGTCAAATATAATAAAGTCAAACTTGAGCACAGATAAGGTTAACCATTTGTCTCAAGCAATGGCGTACATAATTAACATCCTAAAACAACAAAATTCACAAGCTCGTAAGACTCTAATTGTTAAATCCATTATGCATGTCAAATTAACCGCCAATCTTCACTAATTTTCATACTATTTTAGGTGAATTAGAACTTCTTCTATCCCAAAATGTGCTACTGTTTGCATAAATCCAAAACAAAACAATACACTCCAATAACAATTCAAATTCATAGCTACGAACGAATTCAATCCGCTGGAAGAACACAAGCTTCTAGTTGTACCGTTCAAACGCACTGATACACAGATCATTGAAGTAAAAAAGAGAAAAAAACGAAAAGGAACAGCGATACCTGCTGGATACAGGTAGGAGGGAAGTAGATTTCCATGGCGAGAATTCCGACGTTCTGAGGAGCCATCTCTGTTTCCAACTGTTGTTCGATCTTGAATAAAGCTAATTAATCAAACAGTAACTGAATCACAACTCAAGTATGGTGATTAGCAGATCGAAAAAGCGAATGAAGGATCTGAGGTTCTGTTTTCCGATTCCTGATTTTCACGTTTATTCTTGGGCGGAGAGGAGAGAATCTTTTGTGGAAAGGTTGAGAGAGGGATGAGGAGGCGTTACATGCTGGGGCTACATATTTATAGCAAACACGAGAACCTGCTGACTGTAGACCTCTTCCCAATTTACCCTCAATCTTTCAATTATTTACACTCTTTTGCCATCATCAGTGGCCGAAATTTGTACAAGTTGTAAGGGGTCTTTTATTACAATTCATACAAATATCGCACACCTAATTAAGCATCACAAATGGATGGAAGTTCCTCTTGAGTTCTTTTTTTCTTTTCTTTCTTTTTTTCATTTTTTCATTCATAAGTTTTTATAAGAAGTTTTATGCTTGAATTCTTATCTACATTTATTTTGTTTTGATAAATTAATAGAACATATCAATTATGGTAAAAAAAATTATATAAAATATAATTATTGTTTTAGGTTATTATAAAATGTAATTCAAAATTTACAAATATCATATGTGATTTGTAGATAATTATCTTTTTTTCATTTAAATTTATTATGATCAGTGTTTGATGTTTTTACCAAATTTAACGATTCTTTTTTAAAAAAACATCGATTAATTGTAGATATCATATGAATTAATAAAAATTATAAAAAAACTCATTAATAAATTACTTCAATAAAAAAAGTGTTTTAAATAAAAAACCAAATCACGCCTATTTTAATATCGCAAAAAAATTAAAAATTAATCATGTTTAAATCATATGTAACATATTAATTAAATGCATTAAAAAATCATGATAGAAATAAATGAATTTCCATATATAATTCTTATGTAACAAATGATACATACATTTTTTTGGACGATTTTTTAATGAAGTTTTATTTTAAACATGATTCAAATAAATGATCAACTTAGATTCATCCTTTTATTTTCTTTTTCTATAGCGTTTTCTCTCTCTCTCTATATATATATATATATATATATATACACGTGTATTTTCCGGACACGTAAATCGGCCCACATAGACTTTCAATTCCCAATGTGAGGGACATACTTGACTCCAATATATATATATACACACATACGAAGGATCATGTAAAGATACGGATTAAGATGAAAAACGTAAAAAATATATATATTCATTGTTAAATATGATAATAAAAAAAATTCTAATTATCATCGACACTTCAAAGTTCAAAAAAAATGTGAAAATCACTACTATAATAGTTTGTCCAAATAGGTTGGAATTCAATCCACATGACTAGATCCGTTTTAACCAACTACTTCATATTAAATTCAGGTATACATAAAAACAAATTAAAATTATATTACAATATTATTTTAAAATCATTTATACTGTTTCAAAAATTAAAATAACTAAAGTGTGTCTGTGATTATTAGTAATAAACAAATAATAAAATTAAGTTTAACTTTAACATCGAAAACATATATTTAAAACCCAAATAAATAAATAAGGAATTATTATTTATACCCATTCTACATATAACTCATTTATTTCTTACTATTAGCTTATTCATATATTTTATATTTTATTTTACTCATATACTATATATTTTATATCCCTTCTACTCATTCACACATATATATATATATATTAATTATAGTAGGGTATGTAAATAGAATTATTGATAAATAAAACGTATGACATTTAAAAATATTTTTAAAGTAATATCCAACACACTATGATCCACCGAGGCACGATGTGGTGTCTTAAAGGTCCACGATAGTCAAACAAGGCATGCGCCAGCTTTCCCAACCATGATGACGTGGCATTAAAGATGGCCATCTGGCATCAGACATGTGACGTGGGTAATAATTTAAATGTGTTTTGGATTAAATAATTTTTAATTATTGTATTTATAATTTTGTTTATAGGCCAAAGATTGGGTAAAAGGGTAAGAAAAGCTTTCACCCTTAATTATTTTTAATTTTAAATTCATTCATGAATAATGTTTAATATAAAAAATATATGATGCATTTTGTCATAATACATATTTAGATATGAAGATTTCTTCTTATGTTTTTTTACCTAAAACTAAAATTTATTTATAATAATTAAAAAAGTATTTAAAACCATTCATTTGACGTATTTTATAGTTTTTGTAGTATAATAATATATAAAAATTAATATGTGTGATACTCTGATTAATTTTGAAAAGTATCCGTGTGGTGTTCTATTTTTTTATATATAATTTTTGTGGTGTGTGTTTGTATTATAGGGGCCATAATTGACTTATGCTCTATAATAATTCGCAGCCTTGTTTTATTGTCTCTTATTATTCCTGTTTTTTTACGATATGTGAATCAGGAAAACACAAAATATGATATAAAAAAGATAAAACAATGAAAATATACTTTGTGTTAATAAACTATGGAGAGTTATGAATTTTCAATTTATACGAGTTATGAATTTTCAATTTATGAAGTAAAATTAATCAATATTTTCTTTTATTTAATACAATTAAATTTATTTATTTATTTATCAGATTATAATTCTCATTTAATTACAGTCGCCGATCAAAAAAATAAAAAACTTAGATCAATTAACAAAATTAACACTAATAATTTGATTCACTCGTATAAAATTGTAATTTGAAGGTATATAAGTATCTATACATCATATATATTATATATTATAATTTATAGACAAATATTATACATTATTTTATGATTTATAAGTATATATAATAAAATATTAATACTATACAAATAGTCATTTTAGGTTTTGTTATTTTAGAATAGTAAAATAGTAATTTGTATTTTCGTCCAATATTGTTCCATCTTTTTGGGTGGAACATAAATCTATAATTTTGTCTCATGAAATTGGGTTTTTATTCCACCTTGTCCAATCTTATTTTCTTCCCATATCATGCTAAACATTTTTTTTGCCTCCGTTTTATCTTATATAGTCTGTGCATTAAACGCACCCTATCAAAATAATGTACTTCTTAAATTCTATCAGGTTGTAGTATGTCAATCTTCTAAAATTTTATTATAATATATTTATATAAGACATAAGTTTATGTATCTTATAAAATTAAATTACTTTATCAAAACGATCGAAATTCGAACATCTTTACCTTGTTACAATAATAAAAATATATAAAAAAACATTTGAATTTAAGTGCAATTGCATTTTTGCCAAACACATTTTATAGTTATTATTGATATTTTACAGACCCTTATTATATTCATAAAAAACAAGATACCTTTTACATGATTATATAAATTTATATTTTAAATAATTATTTAATTAGTAGGATGGTTAGTGCAAGTAATTAATAGAAGAAAAGTAAGCAGCTTTAATCGTTGTACTGACCATTCTTGAATGTCAGACCACACCCTTTACTTTTTTCCATTTTTAACGACCATTTAATATTCAAATAAGAGTAAAGTTCCATTTTGATCCATGATGTTTGCAATTTTTGATGGATATTATTCTTAATCTTAAAATTTTGAATTTAGTTTGTCATATATAGAGATGGCCAAAATGGACCCCACCGATCATGTTTTTTATGAAAAATCAAGGGCCGACCGACCTGAAGCCGGTTACTGGATTGGGACCAGTTGAACATAGCCACATAGACCTGATTTCTTTATAAAAAAATAAGTTTTTATAAATTATCTATAAAGTTTTTACCAAAAACTTCAACTGTTTTTTTTTGTTTTTTAAAGTTTCTTTTTAAGTATTCCAATATTAAATTCCAAAAATCGTAATTATAAAAACATTGATAACATTTTTGCACGGAAAAATTAAAAAAGATTCAAAATGTATTTTAATAGAAATAAAAAATTTAAAGTGTATTTTAATAAGATTTTAAATAAAAAAAATATTCAAAAAATATTCTTTTATATATTTAAAGTTTATTTTTGGGAAAATAAATTGGGATCGATTTAAATTCGGTCTGGGACCGATTACAAAAGGAAAATCTAGACTTGGACCAATTTGGACTCAGTCCGTCTCGAGACCAGTTTTTTTGTCATCTCTAGTTCTCTAGTCACGTTTATCAATTCCAATAGTCTTGGTTCTTCACTAATTTTTTCCAAGTCCATTGAATAAGGTTTATTTTAGTTACTTTCAGTATTGACTTTTATATTAAAAGTAATTAAGTTTAATTTAAATTTAATTTTTTTTTAAAGAAAAAGCATAATAATAAATAACCTCTCCCCCTCCTCTTGAGATCCACTCGCATGAAAACCATCACCACCAAATATATAATATTTTTTAATTTTAATAAAAAATAATGAAAAATAGTGAAAAATGATTAAAATACATCTAATTTAACTGAATTTAATATAAAAGGTTAACATTTGTTAGATAGAGGGGTTAAAACCAGTAGAAATTGATAAATGTAAAGGACCAAATTCAAGTTTTTAAAATTTGTAAATGATATCCATTAAAGATCGCAAACATAAGGGATCAAAGTTGAACTTTACTATTAAAATAGGGGTATTCTAACATCATCTTTAATCTCGAGATTTTCCTTCTCTAAAGTTATTTCTTTGTTTAATATTTTCTTTATTATTATATTTTTTGATTCATGATCCCCAAGCAAACATGCCACACGTGATTAATAAACTTTTAAATTATTTTATAAAAAAAAAGGTTAATTCTTTTTTTTTTTAATTTTAAAAATAAATATTAAACCATATACTTTGCAACAATATTTCTCATTTTTTTAATTAATACCCGTTACATATTTTTTCATATTATATTATATGATGTATACACACACATATATAGACGGTTTATTTTACAAATCATGTAATTATTACAAACCATACAAAGTATACTATTCAAGCCATAAACAATTTATATATTTGAAAAAATTCGAGATATTTATAAAAAATTAATATGTTAATTAAATATGATTGAGATCTATATACGAAAGATGATAAAGTCATTCATTATGATCATTGTTTTATATTATGAAACAAAATGGAATCAATTGTTTATTAATTAGATGGATGACTAAGACTGATTTGTAAGAATTACATGGTTTATAAAATAAAGGTTCATGAAAAACTCGAAATAAATGAAAAACCGGACACCATGAAAAGAAAGTATAAGAATATAGATGCCCAGTTAACGAGAAAAAATATGATTGTTTTTTGGTGTAATTTGTTTCGTTTTAACGGTTGATGGAATGTTTTTCGATGTTTTGTTTTTGAGGTTTTTCCCTGAACCTCTCATCATAGAGAGAGAGAGAGAGAGAGAGACAGAGAGAGAGAGAGAGAGAGAGATGGGAAGTTCAGAGGAAAACCTTAAAAGGAGAAAAATGTTCATTTGAGAAATTGTAAGTATTTGAGAAAAAAACTTTTCATCTAATCAACATTTACGGCTTGACTGTGAAACATCATATAATTTGTCGCACGAGTATGTGAAAAATAAAGGAACCTTGTGTAATTCACATATGAACTATATGTTCATATGTGAACCCGTTAATTAGTTCACATTTGAACTATTTAACATATTCATATATTTCATATATGAACCCACAGGTTCTTATGTGAATCGGTTATTTAATTCATATGTGAATTACACGGGTTCATATGTGAATTACACGGGTTTACATATGAACTCATTTGTTGTCTATTTATAAAAGTTACGAAACAATCCTGCTATTTTTGCATAGCCGCAAATTTTGACTAGTCAAAGCCGCAATATTTGATCAGTCAAATTCGGCCTTCTCCTTTGTGTATGTATCAATTATTTAATTTTCAAATATTTACCACTTCTAATAATAACTTATGGCTATATATATATATTTAGAGAGAGAGAGATAGAAAGGTTCAAATGAGAATTGTTGATTTATAAATGAACAAAAGGACACTTGTGTACCACATATGATGTAGGTCCCACATAATATTAAATCATTTCAGATTTAATATTAAATCAGAAATGATTTAATATTACGTGGGACCCACATCATATGTGGTCCACAAGTTATTCCTTTGTTCCTTTAAAGATGTGTGGTTCTCGTATGATCCCTCCCCTATATTATATATATAGGGTGTTCATCGATTGACATCCATTGGATGTGAGGGGAACCGAACCGGTCCAAGCATCCATTGTATGTTGGATTTTGTCAACCGATCCGATCCGATTAACATCGGACAACCGAACCGAACCGATCCAATCGATTGGATCGGTTCGGTTCCATCCATTGCATATTTTTATTGGATATCCGTCGGATATCCAATGGATGATCCAATGTGATTGGATCCATCCAATGTGTTAATTCAATCTAATTTTTAACAATGAAAGAAATTAATTAATCATTTTTAATATATGTTAAAACAAACACAAGTTAAGCTAAAAATTAAAAAAACTAACACAAAAACAAATTTTGATTTAAGCAAAATGAAGATAAACTAACTGGATGATAGTTGGATGATGGTTGGATGGTCATCGGATGGTTAATTGGATGGCAACTGGATGATATATCGGATCGGTTCGGTCGATTTTCATCGGTTCTGGATGGTCATCCAACAAACCGAACCGATCCAATTGGATGTTGAATTTTTCAATCTGATCCGATCCAATTACAATTGGATATCCAATCATCGTCGGTCGGCTCTAATTGGATCGGTTGATTTTATGCACACCCATCACACCCCTATATATATGTGTGTGTGTGTGTGAGATAATCAAATAATAAAATTAAGATGAATTATATCTACACCCCCTCCTCACTCACATACCCTATATCGTATACCCCCTATACGCACTCACATACATCATATAGGTATGTGAGTGAGAGGCTGTATGAATAGCAATCCCCTAAAATTAAATATAAACCCATAGAGAAAAGTTCAAATGCGAACTCAAAATTGGTTGTGAACGTAAGGACAAATAAGAGTGCGATACGTGTCATATTCGAACGGAATGATCAAGAAATATTCAGACTGAATATAATATTTATTCAGTCTGAATAATGCTTATTCAGACTGAATAAATACTATATTCAGTCTGAATATTTCTTGATTATTCCGTCTGAATATGACACGTGTCGCGCTCTCATTTGTCTTCACGTTCACAACCAAGTTTGAGTTCTCATTTGAACCCTCCCTAAACCCATATAGGAGATATATATTTTATATATACGCATACACAAAAAGATGATAAATTAAATATAAACCCAATAAATATTACAAACTTACAAAATGGATTCATATGTTATTTCCAGTGGCGGACCCACCCTACAGGGAGGGGGTCTCGTGCTACTGCTCAACTGTGTGTCGTAAGGGTAAAAAATGTCACGATTCGTAAGTTTTACGTGAGGTGCACCCGCTAAACTCTGATGGGTGTTCTGTGTTAAGGGAGCACAACTTTAAAAAATTCCTTGAAATCAACAAAAAAAACCTTCAAAAATCACTTGAAATCAACCAAAAACCATAAAAAATCACTTGAAACCAACCGAAAAATTTAAAAAATCTTTCGAAATAAACCAAAAACCTTAAAAAGTCCTTCGAAATCAACCGAAAAACTTAAAAAAGTCCCCGAACGGAGAATTCGGCTAAAGAATCCATCGAAATCAACTAAAAAATATATCAAACAGCTTTGCGGATATTGATACAATTTAAGGGTGCACCCGCTCGGGAAAAATCCTGAATCCGCCACTGGTTATTTCATATATGAAACATTTTATATGTGAAATAAAAACAAGAAAATATGTTTATATATGAATCACATACTTGCACAAAAATTAAACATATACATTATGAAACATAGAATCAAACTTAACAGCATCTTCAACAATTTCCTTATAATTTCTTTAAAATGGAGAACCAAATGACAAAATCTTTAAAAAAAATTGCATTCATCTCCAACAAATTCCTTATAAGTTTTCAAAAATAATATTAAAATATTGCATCATCTATTAAAATATTATTCCTCTCATTAAATATTTATTTTTCAAAAAAAAATTATTAGTCAATTCATTTGGTAATTATTTTTGAAGTAAACTCCATATTTGGAAAAAAAAAAACTCTCTCTTTCTCCTACTTTCTCCATTTTGGAGAAAGTTTTGGGGAAGGGAGCAAATTTTTTGTCTAAAATCCTCATATTCCCTATTTCTCCATTTTAGGGAAGCTTTTGAAGATGCTCTTATGGAATCATTTAAATTGTTTTTCACATATTTTATAATATTTATTTGTTTTAACTTTTAATGGTTTATATTTGATTATTGGTCAATCTATCTCACATGGACATCGAGAAAAGGTATATTAAACTTGCATTATATTTACAAGGAATATGCTGCAAATTATATTGTTAGACAAAATTAAATAAATTGTTTTCTATTCTCTCTATGGAATGTCTTTATAATTGTTTTCTTTCGTGCCACATATGTCATCAAATGTCAATAAGATGATGCCAAAAAGAGAATAATCAAACAACTCCTGATGCTATATCTTGTTTTCATTTTATTAAAATTTTGAAGGTGATAACTACGATAAAATGTTATTTTATTTTATGTAAATAAAAAGTTACATAACAAAGGAAATATTTATAACGTAATGTATTATTCATATGACTATTGATTCTGAAGAAAAATATGTACCTATGAGGCTATGACTATTAATTCTGAAGAAAAATATGTGGTACATTATGTATGGTTCTGAGTTGCTAATCAATTTTGGCTTCCTAACTGAACTTCTATCTATATATGAATTTTATAGAATTGTTTAAAAATATGAAATGTAAATGACTTTGATGAAGCCATGATTGACATTTCATAATTCAGTAATGATACATGGTTATTGAAAGTGTCCTAACAACTTTTTATTATTATAATGAAATCAACTTGTGACAAGAAAAGAAATATAATAACCACGTGAGAAAAAAAACACATCAACAATTTAAATGTATCAAAAATTTTATTGAATAAACTTAGTAAAATAAAATAATATAACTGATATAATTATACTCGATTGGCATTTTGTAATATGTGTGAAGTCAAGCATGGCATGTATTTTCAATTTGTGCATATTGTTTGGTCAAATTCGTACCCCATTTTAGGTTAAAACCAATTTGTGTATTATTTTTTTAAAAGGCACCAAATTTATTAACAGGCTAAAAAGTCAAAAAAGAACAAGACAAAGCCATGCAAGATGCAGAGGCAGAGGCAAAATGAAACAAGAAACAAAACGAAGAGATAACAGTGTGAGAATATGTGAAATCCCTAGATCAATCTTCGAAAGAGCCCTTGAGGGGAAATGAGAGGTTCCAACATATATATAGGAACAATGGTCCAAGTCTAGCCGATATGGGACTCCAACAAACAGGACATAAATACAAGATAAGAGATGTTGGGTTTAATTTTCTTAGATGTTATTAATTATCTTATAAGTTAATGTTGATATAGGCTATAGTCAGAATAGTAGTTTAAGTTAGCTTGTTTTGTTTCCTATTTTTGTTATCGGTTAATTTTCCTTCTTTCTCATCGTGATGTCCTATAATTAAGGTAGTTTAGTGGGTCATTCATGGCAGTTGTTTCCACTTTCCATGATGTAGTGTCGTAGTGGAGTCCTAGAATATAAATTAATGCATTTGAGAAATGGAAAAGAGTATGTTAAGTTATGGCGAACAAAATTGTGGTTCATTCAGACCCGAAAAGAATACTTGTTTTCTTTAGGTTCTCACAAGGAACCTATCAGTCGATTTTGTTCATACTTGAACTCGCGGCTTTAAAATGAGTCTCATAGAAGGGATATCCAGTTCCCGATAAGACAATCTTTGTTCTATTCCCCAACCGATGTGAGATCTTACATAAGGGATAAATTTGTTCTATTAAAAGTATGTTGTGACATTTTCAGGTCATGCAAATTTACATCCAAATATAATAATCTCTCTCTCTCTCTCTCACACACACACACACACACATACACATGTATATAGGGTTGAGTTTCAATGAAAACATAAGTTATGTTGAGAAAGGTAAAGAGAGATCTCTACTTTTGAAACAATCTTAATTGAAAATTAACACTAATGAGATGCGTCGAAATGCAGCAGATCAGTCCCCCGTGAGGAACATAATTCATGGGATGGAGGTGAGATTATAAGTGATCGACGATGAAGATAATTTGTTTTACACTTCTCAATTTAACTCTTATACTCATACAAACCTGGGTCTATATACATGTATGTTACTATGATATTTATAAACCTAGTTTAGAAAAAAAGGAACACCAATTAAAATATGTGCTTTTTCATCAAGGTTTTTGTAAGATTTTGAGACAAATGCATGGTAAACATGTTGCATGCAAATCACAATCCATAGAAAACACATGTTTAATATGCTTCCAAGTTCTTTCATAGTTTCTAATGCAATGTTGAAACCATCCATACCAATAAATAAACTTTACAACAATATTATTTATCAATTAACTAATTCAAATATTATTTTGTAGTCTTGGTTTCGTTATCGTTTCAATAGTCGATGAATGTTCATATTTGAGTATCTGCTAACTGAATGCCTCACATCAAAGTGACATGATTTTCATAGAAATACAAAATAAGCTAAAGAACAAGCTTAATCATTTGAAAACTCAAAAATTTATGAAATCAATGAAAACTTCCACCTTAAGGTTTTGTTTCACATTATTTTTTCATCTAAGTATAGTGTATTAATGTATTGATTAACATATATTTGTTTCACAATACGTTTGTTTTATATGTATTCGGTTCACAAAAACGTTTTTATGTATACTTTTTGTTTCACAAACACGTTAAAAAAATTCATATTTTGAACCGAGTACATATGAAACAATCGGAATTGTGAACAAATATATATGTTAATGTCATAAAAATATAAATATCTAATACATATTTGAGCCTGATCTGCAAGGCAAGCGAAGCGAGGATGGAAGTCCAGGCCCAAGACCAAACCATCAAAGCCCAAATAGAAATCAGGGGTGGGATTGAATTTGATGATTGTAAATTCCCAAAACCATCGCCAAAAATTTCACCCGCCATTGTTGTTTCTGGGTTTTGCTTCTCTGCCATTGTTGATCTGGTAAAGTTCCTATCCTTTTCTTCCAATTCCCTTCGTTATCGTTATCGCATTTTGTTTATTTCTATCTATGAATATATGTGAATGCAAGTACACACAATTTGCCTGTTTATACGTGCATGCAAATTAATTGCAATCGGACTGCTCATAGTTGTCATTATAATCTATTAATCTGCTTCATCTCGTCTGGATTTTGTGGCTGACTGAAATTTAACCATTTTTGGTGCTTATTTAGCTTTTTTTTGGGAGAAATTATGCAAAATGTCGATCGAAAATCGACACTTCTCTTTAAGTTAGTACTCCCTGTTTACTGAAAGAAAGCGCTACATATGGCTAAGATATTCTTCGATTATCATCCTTACATTTTACTGAAATAGATTATGCATTGAACTAATAGGAGTTAAAGTGAGAAGTGTAATAAGAGATTTGATCACTTTTAATTCTGAAACAACCTATGAAGGGAATATTGACCTAGTATATCTCATCAGCGTTGATCTAGTGGTTCTCTTCGATTAGGATTGATCCAGAGGTTGAAGATCCTTTGTTACCCTTCGCACCTTAACTTTCATTCTCACTGGAGCTTAACCCTTATGCACTAAAATCATTTGTTTACCTTTGGAAGGTATTTGAGTTTTAGTTTGGCATGGGGAGATTAGTATTTTCCAATCTTGTTATCTCCCTAATTTTGTTCCACCTATTTTAGTGTCGCACGTAGGTCCCACCATATCCGAGTCTAATGATAAATACTTTGTAGTTTATTGGTTTATAACCCCCAACTTTGGATTCCAACGCGTAAATGCTACAAATAAGGAGGCCTCCGACTTTCTATTAGAAACTTCATTTCCTAATTCAAGAACCTTTTCTTGAAAGAAAATCTAGATGAGCTAAAGCTATCAAGAACACCACCATGAAAATGATAGATCAATGTGTAGTTTAAATGGTAAAAATTGACCATATAAATGTAGATATATGTAACAAGAAATTGGCAAATGGAAGTTAAAAAATAGCCAAATGCATCTGGCTTAGATAAGATTTGGTAATCACTTCAAGACTACTTTTCAACTCCAAATTTGAATTGATTTCCTTTCTAGATTCATATAGAAAGGGGGGGACATTTTTTTGGTCTTTTGTTTATGGTAAATTCTATCGAACAGATGAATAATTGAACAATGAATTAAAACTTCTGAACCACACAGATGAATGAATAATAATCTACACCTCAACGGTTGTCCGATTAAGTGCCATATATCTCCACCTCTCTTTCTCCACAAAATCCGCATCCAAGAATCGTGAAACAAATGCCCACACCCTATAAACATCTTCAAAATTTGTCAAAAATCCAACTGTAGCCATAATCACCGGTATCCCTATTTCTAGTTTTCCTTTCTTTTTGGTCATCGGACTATTTTGACCTTCTCGCTCAATGCTTTTTACCTCTACTAATCTCTCCCTCTCTTCACAACTCTTATCCACAAAATTAACGTGTTTTAAAGTTGCGTTACTAAGAGAAATGTTGTGTCTATCGGCTAGCTTTTGTACAAGTGTAGGCTCGATCTTTTCACCTTTCCAATCAAACACATTGAAAGCCACCACCGGGCCTCGGTCCACCCTCACTTTTGGCCCGTAAATCCTAACCAAAGGAAGCCCGTTTTCCGAATGTGGGTGTTGAAGACTACCAAATGCATTCACTAGCCAGTTCACTAGGTACCTTACCCTGCTGCTTATCAATACCAAACCTAATGAATCAGCTTGATCCAATCCACGAAACTCGATATCTGAACTAACCCCACTGCTGCTAGCTTCGTTTTTTCTTGATTCAGCCATGTCAAGTGACTTATCCAGTTTCAGAACTTCAGAAAACGATAATACCTTCTTTTCTTCGCCAATTTCTCTGATTTCTTGTATTTCAAAGGCTTCGTGATGTGAGGATGATGACGAGCTTGAGCTTGAGCTTGCCATGGCTATATCTTCTTCTTTTCTTCTATCGGAACTCCCGGATGGTTGGAGGAATAAAGGCCGGTTAGACGCCTGAACGAGATTAACCAATCCCGTGCTCGTGGCTGAATTCTTAAGCACTGATGATCTTGATTTTTTAACAAAAAGACACCCGAATCCAGACGGGTTTTCTCCGAAAACCTTGTAGAATGAACAAATGAGGAAATCGGGCCGGAAAAGAGAAAGACCCAATGTCTCCATATCCTTGGCTCCTAACGCATTGGCATCAAGACACACATGCCACCCGTTTTCTTGAGCCAAACTCATCCAAAGATACGAATATCTCGATCCAGTAACCTTAGATTGAAGTGGGAAAACGAAAAGTCCTCTCTTTTTCTTCCTTTTCTTGTTCTTGTTCACCACCAACGTCCTCAGTCTTTTCGACTGAATTCTCATGTTAGGCCACGAAAAAACGGCTGAATCAACCAGCCCAGATCTTTTTCTACAGCTATCAATCATGGCTTCCACAGCTTCGTTCTCGTGATCATAAACAGTCAAAAGATTTCGATTCGTATGAAAAGGATACGAATCTGCCAACACTTTGAATGCAGACGACTGATTAGCTGTGAAAACTAAAGAATAATCATCTGATGATATATTCATGAATCTAAAGATTCTTTCCCTTATCACTGATTCAAATTCCGGTTCTTGACCGCCGTGCATAATCTGTGTATACAAATTTACCGACTTGTATATGATATTGAAAAAAGGCGCGTTAGAATGCAATTGTTGCGAATAAGAAAAGAGACCATGACCAATGTAATCAAGACAAACATGGCTCGATCGACAAAGTTGATAGTATTCCTGATCCCGGATTCGGTCAGCCAGGTCAGTTTCCGAGTAGTTAGGATAAGCCTTCTTCATGTTGGAATAAGACCGGTCCAGGTCCGGTAGAGATTCGTGGTTAGTGAAATGAGCACTGGGCTGAAGGGAATAAGCCGTTGCGGCAATGAAATCGTACCTGGATGGACTTATTGATTGTTCGGGACTGTGGTTCTCGGGCAGCCTGAGTAACGGAGTCGGGCAGCATCGTCGAAAACAGGCGTTAGAGACTTGTGTGATGCAGGGTGAAGTCATTTTTTTTGGTCAATTTTGTTGTTGATGAAGAGGGTATGGCTTATAATTATTAAGCACTCAACCTTGTCTTACTTTCTTCACAATGTTGCATTGTTTGCATCATTTTAGTTGTTCACTTAAATACAGCTAGGTTTTCCACTATGTTTGACTTATTATTATCATAAATACCGGGTTCCAGGAAATTAAGGGCATGTTTGTTAGCAGCTTAATTAATGAAACTTATAACTTATTCAATCAGCTATATATAATTGTGGCTTATTGTGTTCTCGAATATGGGGAGAAAAGAAATTAAAAGAAAATAAAATAAAGGGAAGGAAAGGGAAAATAAAGGAAAAGAAAATAAGAACACAGAGTTTTTTTTTTTTAATTTCCTCCCTTTCCTTTCCATCGTAAAAAAGGTTTTGAGAATAGAAAGTGACTTATTCGGTAAACTTTTAGGGAGAGTTTTACGTAAAAAGTCAAGTTTTTTCAATATCTGCCTCTCGTAATTAAAAAACACGCTTCTTTCATCTATTATAAAACCCTCCCAATCTATATAGACAGATTACTCCATACAGACAGCTTATCCGTAGAGGCTTAATGTAAAACCAACCAAACAACTTGTAGTCTTGTAACAATTACAAAGATTACAAAGTTATTCTTGATTTTTGTACCTATTTTTTAAAAAGGATTATTATTGAGAGATTCTTGATTGGCAATTAGTGTGTGATGAAAACATGTTAGTTGTATTTTACGTAGATGATTCTTTTAATGGTCCTGAAAGAGAATTCTTGCAGTCCTCCACTAACCCCCCCATGAAGTGGCTCAGATCACTGAAAGAGACTTCTTGCACCACACCCATGAAGTGGCTCAGATCAATGTTTCAAATAAGTGGTCTGTATGTATTTTGGGTAAATTATACCATTAATATATTACCCTTTTAGAATATAAGTCTGTATACATCTTACCCTCCAGACGTCATCTCTTGATGGGTACAACACCATGATGGAATCGTCAAATCTGTCCAGATGGTACAAAGATCGACTCTGATACAATTTGTAACACCCCAAAGCCCAAAGTAACAAATTGAACAAATAATTTTGAATCCAACTTAAAACCATGGTGGAAGCTGTTGGTAGCTAACAACTTCAGGCTTATAAGGAGCTAACAAATCCCATTTTCTATCCATATGAGACGAGTTGATACAGGTTATCAACTCCGTTTTCTAATGGAAGGGTATTGTTTAATTGTCTTTCAAATATCGTACGGTTTTGAGAACGTGAAATGTAGAGAAAGGGGGCCCGGGTCGTGGTTCATACGAACTTGGTTGTTATGGGTAAGTAAGTATATAAGCTCGATTGTGGCCAAAACCGACTCTACAAGCAGGGTTCACGAGCTAGCTAGACCGTTCAACATGGCCAAACCTAACTTTGGAACTATACAAATTGGAGGGTACGGAATGGCATGTAACGTGAAGGAAGGAGAAAAAATAGCAAGACTTTTTTATAATGGCCGGCAACTTATCTATTTGGAGGTCCATTTTTATGCAAATTGCAATGGTCCTCACCATATTGCCCTTATCAATAATCTATCTTTGGTACGAAGGATTTGATACATGAGAATGAGTTAGATGGGTGAAAATTTTATACATGATTTTAGAGTTTTAATTCGATATGGATAATTTAATAATGTTTAAATCTTGTTTTATCTCTCTCATTTTTGTTTCACTTAATTCTGTCATCTTCAACAGATATTCTGAAATGAAGATTTTGGACAAATTTTTGATTTAACTGATGATTCTCCAAAAAAAAAAAATCCAAAATGAAGAGAGAGAGAGACCAAGGAGTTATTTAAATTTTTTTAGAACAAGATAGAACACAAGTCGTGACAAATGTTAATTTTTGATAAGATATGACTGATAAAATGACCAATTTGCATCTAATGAGTTATGTACATATTTTTCTGTATTAGAATTAATTTATGTAATTTATTAAATTATAATAAAATCAATATTTTCTATACCAAAACATATCATTAGAAAGTTCTCTAGTTTTCGTCAAGATGATCAAAATAACTACAAAATATGAAGTTTATTTTTTCAATTTTTATTTTATACATTTTATATATTGTTTTATTATTATAAATATTCAATAAGTTACATAAATTAATCAAAATATTAACCACATATAATTTTTTTTAGGACAATAAATTGAAAGTTTAAAGATGATAAAATATGATAAAATACGATAAATTAAATTTAAAAAATAAAATAAAATGTAAAAAAAAATCGTATTTAATATATTAAAAAAGAATTAAATGTATGTCATTAATATTTTTTTTTGTTTCACCTTATTAGATGGGTATTAATGAAAGATATATGTTTCATTTTGTTCCACAAGTCCTTTTCGATTTGCCTTGCCCCATCAGAAAAGTAGGTATCAAAGTTGTAATTTACTTTTTTCATAAATAAAAGTCGTTAACAAAGACCCCCTTTTCCAAAGTCTTCCACTTCTTAATTATTGATTGTGGGTCCACTATACACAAAAAAAAAGGTTGTACAATGTGCTATCTTTAGTGGTACATTGCTTTTTGGGCACGTCCGTTTTACTTGGTCAATAGAACTATCGAACATTTCTATCCATCCATCCATTCATGAAAAATTTGTTTTTCCCTCTTTTCATTTTATGAATATTTAATGAGAAAATGGGAACACATAATGTTTGAGGTGTGAACTCAAACAAAACCATCATTATTTTATAAAAATATAAGATAATATATGTAAGAGGATTTAGTGATATGTAGACGACATGGCATGTGACCTAGTCAAAGGTCTTTCGTGTTTTTAATTTAGGGTTAGTTTGTTAACAGCTTAATGATACTTATACTTTATTCGATCAACTATAGATGACCGTTTGGTAGTGGTTTAATGATAAAATATGTGTTTTATTCAATAAACTTCTAGAGGAGGCTTTATAGAAAAAGCTAAAAAAAAAATCTTCCAAATTTGCTCTTTCTAATTAAAAAAACACGTTTCTTCTATTTATAAAAAAGACCAAACGAAAACCCTCATAATCTATACAGACAGATTAATCCACACAATCAGTTTTAATCATACAAAACTTAATGGAGAACCAAGTCGCCAACAAAATAGCACCTTAGTATTAGATTTGGTGGACTAAAATATTACATGTGATGGGGGTATTCTTCTAGCTCCCTAAAATGATAGTGTTCTTATTTTGAACTCACATCCCAATCCCATCTGTAAGTTATTTTTAGAGTAAGTTATGTTTTTCGTTCCTATTATTTGTTAAAAGTTGTAATTCTCGTCCTTGCGTTTTGTTAAAAACTGCAATTCATTGTCACTATTTTGGTCTTTGAGGCTAACTTATACTTTTAAGTACGAAGGGAGAAAACAACAATGAATTGTAAACCATAATAACGAACACAACAATGAATTATAAACCACAAGAACGAACACATCAATGAATTGTAAATCATATAAATGAAAGCAACCATGAATTATAAACCATAAGAATGAAAGCTGTAATTTCAAAAATACAGGGACGAAAATTGCAGCTTTCAACAAACCAGAAAAAATCATATGGAAAATACTAGTTGTATTTTGAAAAATCATTCGGAAAATAGTAGTTGTATTTTGAAAAATCGTTCGGAAAATAGTAGTTGTATTTTGAAACAACGGTATGCAATTGCTTTGGAATCCTCTTGATCCTAGTGGTCAAGATAATATATCCTATTATTTTCGGAGCTACTTTCGAATAAAATATATTGGATTTGTTTGATTTGTTCTAGCATATAATTAATATTGGTTGGAACATTGTTAATGCATTAAAATCAACACGATGGCCTCAAGCAACCACTGGCATTTATATTGTATTTATAATGTTTTATGAGACGGAAAGTGACTGGTACGATCTTAGATGTAGACTACATTATGGTGGTCAAATTTGAAAAATGAAAGTTGAGTGAATCGGTAATTCAGATCTTTGAAACGAAAAATAAATAATTATTTATTACATTATTTCTTCAAAGAACAAAAATAAACGAACTATGTTCTCTTCAAAAGCAACAAGTAATCACACAAAGCAAATTTTAAAATTCGAGATGATTATTTTTTGTATCATTCTGCTCCGTTTGCTGCAAGTCTCTCGCGCAGTAACTTAACCCCCATGTACCTGCATGTTTCACGACCATTACACATATCTCAGTACCAATCATTATATAACATGTTTTATGATATATTAGTTGACTGATCATTTATTACCTCCCTAACATCATAACAGTGGCTTGAGGATTTGTTCCGGGAGAATTACGGAATGTTGACCCATCAATGACCCGAAGAGTGTCTACACCAATAACCTTATAATCACGATCCACCACTCTAGCAACTTGACACCCTCCATGGTAGTGCCATATAGTCATCACAGTGTCCTTACAAAACTGTTCTAAAGACCTTGAGGCATTGGCGTGTTTAGGTAATAAGTTTACAGGTGAGTTGGCAGTCATGTTGAGAAGAGTTACGATGGAAAGATAATCAAATCGGAACGATGAAAACGCCTTTGACTCGATTACTTTCTCAATGATTTTGATTCCATCAACACATCGTTGCAAATCCCTAGGGTCTTTGAAATAATTGAATGTAACTGATGGGTTGTCATTCGGGTTTCGTGATGTAAGCTCAATATGGCCCGTGGAGATCGGTCCCATGATCTTCTCTAGGATAAAGCCACCAACAAAAGCGCTTTGTGGGAGAGCTTTCATATCCTCTACTGCCTTGTCTATGGCTTCCTGTGTTCTTTGCTTGGGTGGCACAGTCGAAAGTTGTCCAATCTGAAAAAAATATATATATAAACAAATCTATATAGAAAAAATATACCCTTTAAAGAATCAATCCCAGGCCATGATTCCATAACAAATCATACGTACGAATATTTGTTCAATAAGAAGGATTTGAATCTTGACTAGATTAAAATGACTCGATTTGAATCATTTTGTCTGTTGAATCCTGCATTTTATGGGCCAAGAGGCCCAATACACATATAGGCCTCATCAAGGCCCAATTGAGAAAGAGGGTTACCTGTGGAGAAAACATTCCATAATCCTGGGTTCGAGCTCCACCAGCAAAATTTTCACCACAAGCAGACTCGATATAAGTTCCGTTGTGAGTGATACCGACGACTTGGATGAGGGACACCTCGACGGGCTGAGGAGAGGGGATGAAAACGGCATTCATCGGGTTATCGGACATTCCTAGACCCACCATGGGCTGGTCCAAAACCAATGTTATATTATGGGCCTTAAGTTGTCTTCTTGGGCCTACTCCACTTAACATAAGAAGTTGTGGGCTTCCAAGGGCCCCTGAAGATACTATAATTTCATTACTAGACCCACTCTTTAAGTATGCCCTGTGACTAAACCCATTTGCATCTGCAAATAGTACTCCATGTGCTTTTGGCTTTGATGTTCCTGTAAGTGAAAGTACCAAAAAGGACATCATGGATATAACTGAAAACAGGAAATTGGACCAAAATGTAACAATTTTTTTGCCTTTTGTTCTAAATTTGGAACCAACTTTGAAGAAGTTTATTTTGAAAAAACAGACTTTTAATACTTTTTATTTGAAATACTTACGTTGTGTTCTTAAATTTAGAAATGAAATTAAAAGAAACGAAGCAAGAAAATGAAATAAAAACAACTTTTTTTATTTGTGTTATTGAAAGAGAAAGAAAAAAATAAGAGAAAGAACGAAAATGGAATCATTTTGCAAATATATTATCATTTATATGTGTTTTGATGATGTGCAAATTGGAAATTTAGAATTTTATTAAATTGTTCAAGATTCTCATCTTCCAGCATTTGAAGAGGAAAGTTTTGGGAGAAAACGTATACTTTTTTTTTCTCTATTGGAAAATAGACTAAAATAGCCAATCTTTCCGATCAAATTTCGATTTTAGTCAGAGTTTACGTAAAAACAATTTTCAATTAAAAAAACTTGCAAAAATTTGAATTCTTACTCAAGTTTGGATAAAGATGTTTATGATCTGAAATCAGAGTTACACAAATATATAAGACATTTTTGTAAACTTTGGTAAGAAAAATTGGTTATTTTTATCAATTTCTATTTTTATTTCCGTCCTATTTTTTTTCCCCGAAAACATGTGATCTCTTTATTTTCACCTATTTTTCCTCCTTTTATTTTTTCATTCTTAAGAAAAGGTTTTGAAAACACAGCTAACTACGTAAGTAATCATATTTTGATTCCTTAAAAATAAGAAAATTTAAAATATAATTTTTTAAAATAAAAAGTTCAAAAACTTATTCTCCAAAATAAATAAAAAAGAAATAATCATAATATAATATACTACTGTATTAAATAACTACCTCGGCGGGTGAATAATATCTTATGAACCGGTGCATGCAGTAACACAGTGAGTCCACTCGGTTTCGCATACCGGAGTAAATCGGCGGCCGTATGTCTATGCCCATTTTCATCAAAAATCGTTCCACCAACCTTCGTACCGTACAAATGATCATATGTAAACCCATTATACGGCAGTATTCCGGCCTCCACCAACCCATCTCTCACGGCGGTCTGCCACTGTTTCAACGGTGGCTGAAACGCCACCACCTTCTCCACCCACCGGTACGACTCGTTCACCAACCCTGCATCCCAACCGGAAAGCCTAACGTAACTGGCATCGGCACGTGAGTAAAATCCGGCGTTCAAACAGCTTCCGCCACCGAGCACACGGGCACGTGCGTTGACGACGCCGTCGGTGGAGACAAATCGTTGAGATGGGGAGGCCGGAGAGAGGTCGGAGAGGGCGGCGCCGAAGGCGGCTAAGTCGGTGATGTTGGTGTTTCCGTAAGGGGAGCCGCCACGTTCGAGGAGGAGGACGGAGGCTTGCTGAGAGAGGGTGGCGGCTAACGGACAGCCGGCGGTGCCACCGCCGACGATGATGTAATCGTAGTATGAAACTGGTGGAGCTGTTGTTGCTTGGTGCATGAAACTGTAACCTGGATCTGTTACAGAGATTCATACGTCGTAATATTAGAGTTTATTTATTTATATATAATTTAACATCAAATCTGGATTGTTTTTTAATTAACGAAGGGATTTTTTTAGTTTAAAATACGGATAAATGTGTTAATATACAATAATTAATTTATAGTTAACTAGTAAATATAATTATTAGAATCACTTAATAATTAATTTATAATAATATAATTATTACTAAAACGGATTACGAATTTTCTTATTTACATGACAGTTGACAAATATCACACAACAAATATCTCAGGGAATTCTTTTAGAACTCTTTAAATCGTTAGAGTTTTTTTGAACCAATTATATCATATAATTTTATTTCATTTGTTTCTAGAATTTAATATAGTGATTATCTAATTCAATGTGCTTGTTTCACATGTATTCTATTCATAATTTGAATATATTTTGCATTTTTGTGAGAGAAAAAATACACGTAAAAGTTTCATAATATTGTCATAAATCGATTGCATATGAAACAAATGCACATTAAATATATACTTCAATAGAAAAAAATAACGTGAACAAAACCTTAATATAAAAATTCTTATGGATCTCACAATTTTTAGAGTTCTCAATGATTAATCCTACATTAGACAAAACATTTATAGCGCTTTAAGCTAAAAATAGAAGTCTGATTAATTAATTTTTAGTTCAAGTTAAAATAATGTTAAAAGTTATTGATAACTCTAATTTGAAGTTTATAAGTATTTCATAAATCTCATTTTCTATACATGTGAGATACGTTGTCATGATCTCATAAACGAATGAGACAAATTCACAAATCTCATTATTTTATCAACATGGAGCAGGTTTCATGAATTTTACCACTTAAATTGTCAAACTTATTTAACATTCTCATTGTCTATCAACGATGTAAAATCCATCTAAAATGTTACAAACACCCTATCAATGACTCATAGTGTATGATAAGGGTTGCCCAACTATCATGATTAAAATATGATCAACCATCATATCAGTAGTATTGTCTCAACTCCAAAGCGATAGATTGATTAAATGGCTTTTAATTCGAATCATCACCATTCGTCCACAAACTTCATGTATTCTTTTTATGTGGCATAAGTTGTTACAAATTTTATAGCTTCAATGTGAAGTTTAATAAAATAGGTTAAAACTATTATGCTCATATTATAATTATATACTTTAACTTAGCATCTTGTAATCACATGTTTATATACTCTAATGATAATGTTAATTTAGTGGAAATCGACTAAAATGACCAATCTCTTCACCCCCATTCACTTTTTAGCCATACATTCAAACCGATTCCTAAATTGACTTTTGTTTCCGTATATATAAACCATATTTTTCTGATAAAAGGGGAAAATGGGTATTTTCATAAAAGAAAGGTATGCGTTTACATAAAAATTTACGTATTTACGAAAAAAGTGACTAGTTTAAGAACTTACTTGAAAATATGATTAAAAAATGAAGTGTGGTAGCATAAGGAATTAGTTAACATAAATTTTCATTTTTTTGTTCAAATTGCTTGTGAATGGTCTATATTATTAAATACATGCCTTGAAGTATATAATTAATCAACTTTTAAAAGATTGTGGAAATTCTCTTGATTAATATTGTAGTTTATGAATGTATGAGTTTTTGTTAATGTTTCACTAAATAAAGGAAAAAATAATTATCGAAAATCTAGAACCCGTACAATTAATATAAAGGAAGCCATCATTTATATATTAAAGTGGTTAGTAGGTTTTCATTAAATATAAAATGGTGGGCAGTTGGAAATAAATAAAAACGGACCCATTTATTTATTTCTGCTACTTTTACTTTCCTAGAATAATAAATTAGTACAAGGACCCTTAAAAATACATTATAGCATTTATTAATTACTAAAAAAAAAAAATTAGATATAACTGCAGTTGTTTCATTATTAAATTAGAAATAAACTATGGTTTTCTAATCAAATTAATTTGCAAACCATCGAATATTCTATTGCTTTTTTTTATTAATTGTCTATCATTTTTATTTTAATTGTGTCACACTTAAAAAGTGTTATAATAACATAACATTTTTAGAAGTTTTAAGAAAAGAAAATTACACTTTTAAAATAAATTATTTATTAGTTATTTATTTATAGGACGATATTCAAACAAATTCTAATAAAAATGAGTTTATATGACATTTTTATGAAATATCATATAAAATAGTTAATATGACATTTGATTCTAAATATCGTTAAAAAGTCAAAAAACGTTTTAACAAATTTTTTATAACATTTTTTTATATGACATCTTACTATTTGGTCTCATAAACTTAGTTCTTTAAGACATTCTAATACAATGTTTAAAAAAATGGCGCTTTATAAACTCAATTCTCGTATTTGGATTACTTTAACTAAAATAGTTAAATGCTTATTATAAATGTATAATATAATAGTTACATTTTTAATTAACAAAAATGAGTGGAGTGGAATAGTTTTTACTTTTTAAAGTCCAAATTACCTTCTTAATTACAGTCGAAACAAATATACTATACGATAGAGTAGTAATTAAGATCTAGAAGGTGAAGAAGAATTGAATTAATGGAAGTTGTAGTTATACCTGTGGCTGTTTGAGCAAAAGAGACTCTATGAAAGATCAGTACTGCATTAAGAACAGCAGCCACCATTCGCCACCACCCTGAAAACGCCATCATTGCCGGCCGACGTTAATGTAGTCTGTGATAATTTTATATATATATATATATATATGTGTGTGTGTGTATGTATATGTAATTATATATGTGTTAAGAGCATGCAGAAAGGATAATGAGGGATTAGGGTTTTTATGGAGAAGAAGGCCAAGAATATCGAGGATGGAGATCTAAATTCTTGTAATTTATAATTGCATCTTGTTCGCCCACATCAATTTGCAATCTTAAACACTCCAAAAGCTTTGGTGTTAGCTCCGAAAGTTTCAACAAAATTCAAGAAATGTGACTATGCTTATAGCTAGTTCTATGTAGTCTCATATAACCTCACTTTTTTAGCCCTCCCATTCAATGTGTGTATATATATAATTAATGCATTTAATATATACATATATAGAGAGAGATGTTGGTTTATTTACAAACTGGATGAATCGTACAAACTCGTATAAACCATATATAAAAATAAATTTTTTTCATCAAATGCTATGATTTAAGATGTTATTACACATATGTTTGTTTCACCTTGTGAAAAAAATACATGTGAAACTTTTACATTATGAAACAAATACATGTACTTATGAAAACAAATGCATGTGAAACTTTTACATTATGAAACAAACATATATGTAACAACATCTTAAATAATGACATTTGATGAAAAAAAATCATGTAAAAATTATTTTTATATATGGTTTATACGAGTTTGTACGATTCATCCAGTTTGTAAATGAACCAACCTCTCTCTCTCTCTCTCTCTCTCTCTCTCTCTCTCTCTCTCTCTCTCTCTCTCTCTCTCTCTCTCTCGGACGGGTTCAAATGAGAACTCAAATTTGGTTGTAAACATGAGGACAAATGAGAGCACGACACGTGTCATATTCAGCCTGAATAATCAAAGAAATATTCAGATTGAATAAAACTGAATATAATATTTATTCAGTCTTAATATTTCTTTGATTATTCAGGCTGAATATGCCACGTGCCGCGCTCTCATTTGTCCTTATGTTCACAATCAAATTTAAAGAGAGAGAAAGAGAGAGAGAGAGAGAGAGAGAGAGAGAGAGAGAGAGAGCAAGTGAGGTTTAGTCTGAATAACACTACATTTAGACTGAATATAGTGTTATTTAGTCTGAATATAACAGTGTCGCGATCTCATTTGTCCTCACGTTTACAACCAATACCTTTAATAAATATATCATTCCACCACAGGCACCCACCATCCCCACCCTTATCATCACCATGATGCCACTATTTTTTACCGTCGTAGTTGCCACTCCCCCACCCCACCACTATTGTTGTCGTCACAACTGTCATCCCCACCTCAACATATGCATATGTTTATTGTTTTGTGAGATTTCATTCCAATTTCAGTCAACTACTTTCCAATTCCTTCAAAGTAAATTAAACTCTTTTGATGGATCCAATTCCAAATTCCATTCCGTAAACAAAACGCTCCTTTATTCTCACCGGAACTCAACACGTGTATTTGTATTTATATAAATATATTATACATTATAGAAAATTAAAAATCCGTCGTTTACACATAATTCATTTTCAGCTTAATTAATTAGCAAAGATATACGTGCGAGTAAGGTTTTCATTTATTTAAAAATGAGTAAATAGTTACTTATGTTAATGCACAATATAGGCATATAGAAAACATATCAAAACAAAACGTATTTCCAACCCTAGCAAATTTGACAACTTTTGATGTTCTGAGTTGTTATATTCATTGCGCAATATCGTAACACAAGTAATAAGAAAAAGACTTTACTTTCAAATCTAGCAAAATCAACAATGTTTGATGCACTACGGTAGCTATTTGTTAGTCTAAATGCCAATATTGATCTTTGACCTACATTTGGTTACATCTCATGTATCTTGAAATAAATGTAATTTTCGGTTGTATTATGATGTTTTGGTAAATTTTTATATTATCTGTTTAATTAACCAATGACGTTTTAGTTTATTAAAAAAATGATAAACACAAAAGTAGTAGTGGAAGATGAAGATGATGAATTTATATGGTTTGATGATTCTTTGATTTATGTTTTTAAATTTGATTTCAGGGGTTAATTTACGTTTCAATGTCAAAGAGATGAAGATGATGAAAGTGATTTAGGACTTTTTTTTTTGGCAAAAATGTTAAAATCGAAAAAAATAACAAGCAAAGTCTATGCGGTTTATTGGATATTTCTATTTCATTCTTGTGGTTTCAAATTTTCAGTTTTCATCTCTATAGTTTATAATTCATTACTTTTTTCATCTTTCTGATTTAAAATTGATTGCTTTTTTCATCTTTATGGTTTATAATACATTTCTATTTTAGTCATTCATACTTAAAACTAGTGTTTTGGACTCATGGACGAAAATAAAAATGAATTACAAACCATAGGGATGAAAAATCGAAATTGTAAATCCACAGGGACTAAATCAGCAATTTTTAACAAACCATAGGGACCAAAAACGTAATTTACTCAAACTATAGTATTTTACCCTTGAGTTAACTGTTTGGCTCAAAACCCGGTGAAAAAAATGCATACTATTAAGTAATTTATATAATAAATAAAATATATATTTTTATTAACCTCAATATTCAACCAGTTATATGAGCCGACTAATTTTAGAACGATCATCCGTTTTGTTTGTATCCCAGAGTCATTGTATTTGAACTTTCATGGGCACAAGGAGATTTTTATTCCTCCCTGGATTTAAATTATGACCTCCAGGTACTTTTGATCTTTGGAGCACAAACTCAAACTATTGAGGCATCATCCTTATTATTAAATTTATATAATAAATATATATATATATATATATTTAATTATTTGAAGCAATTCCGTTAAAACCTGCATGTGATAAGTACCAAATTCATGTGTATAGTAGACAGGTCATTGGGTTTTAAGAAATGTTGTTGAGGAGAGTTGGTGTATGTAACTCATATATTCTAACGGTGTTTGGCTCAGTAAATCTTTTGTCAGACATAAAATTCTAACGGTGCTTCGTTACGGTGCATTAATGAAGCTATATTATACATAACTAGAAGGGTATCTGTATAATGCAGCGAGATATTTTAAATTTTATTTTAATTTTTGTCTCTATCGATATTCTAATGGTTTTATGTGGTTTTAAGAAAACAATTTTAATGTTTCATTTAAAAGTTTTTTTTTATGTAATTTTTTTAATTCTGAATTTTTATCATAATTAAATTTAGGTTTAATAACGAATATAATTTTTTATACAGATGATAATTAAGTATTCTCTTAGAACTCAATGATTGTCTTAATTATATTTAATATTTTTTATATTTAAAATTAGATGTTTATCTTATATTTGATCATACTTATCTGTAGTTAGTTACACGGATTCAGAAATGAAGGTTTAATAAGTTGTACTTACGCATAGGCTATGTTTGGTAAAAATAGCTTATAAGGTAACTTATCAAAACCTTACTTTTATTAACTTCTCAATAAGGTACCTTATAAGTTAACTTATGGTCACCCAAACAACTACACTAAAAATAAGGTACTTTATAAGATGACTTATAAGTCACCTTATTTTTGCCAAACAATGCCATAATTTATTTGTAATCTTGAAAATTAAGTAATTAACATTAAATAGCAGTACCTAAGGCTTAAGAAATTGTTCTTAAGAGTTTTTGGCTAAATGCTTTATAATATAGTATAGATAAACATTTTTTTAATTTTTTTTTAATTTGTGAGTTCTAATTCAAAAGAAAGTTCGGACGAAATAAGAATATTATATGTGATTTTGTACAAATCCGAACGACTTTTTCTATATGACTTAAGTCGTCTGTTCCAGTTAGTGCAAAATCACATATGATTTTGTATATAAAAAAGTTTCTCGTATCCTCGTAAATAATTGTCATTCTCGTATGAACATCTACTTTAAACCGTATAAAATTAATTAAAAAATAAAATTTAATAAAATTTAAAATTTTCTTTTCTCTTATATCTTTTCTCTCACCAATTTTATTTTCTTTCTCATCTATCTATGCCATATACGTATACACACATAATTGCATATGTACATAACTTGAAGACATTGTGTACACTTTATTGAACATACTATTATACTTTGTGAACAAATTATGAATATACTTTAATTTTACTAGATTTGTTATAACTTGTGAACATAGTATAAACACCAACTAAATTTAAAATTACCATTTTTGAACACATGTGAATTCAGTAAAAAAAATTCTTCAAATTGTGTATATTGTGGTCACGTTATGTGGACATTTAGTTGTATGTGTGTATGCGAATACGAAGATAGAACAGAGACGGAGAGAGAGAGATGTATGGAATTTTCCGAGAGTGAGAGAGAGAGAGAGAGAGAGAGAGAGATGTATAGAATTTTTAAAATATGTATTAATTTTTGTTAAATAAATAAATCTTAATTATCTTCTTAATTGTTTCGTTAATTAATAATATTAATTATTTTAAATTAGTAATTTGGATGGATGCTATAAATCTTACAAATTTTAAAATTCTGAAATAAATATAAAAGATGGTGAATATCATCTCATGAAGTTCTAACTCAAACTAAGGCTAATTAAGTTGTATTTTATGTGTTCTACATAAACATATTTTATTTTTTACTATCAAAATAATATAATTTCTTCTAGTTAAACTTTGTTTTCAATATTATATAATAGTTACAAATGGAATTCACAAGTTCTAAAAGTTTAATATGGCATGAGGGCTTTAAGTCTAAAAATACGATTACACACTATATATACTCTTTGGTAGTACTATAAAACGAACTTTGAAACCTATCGACTTTGATTAACTACGAAAATGGCACACTAGTACTTTTTATATGGTCACACACTTGTCAGGTTAAAATTAGTAGACATATTTAAATAACAATAATACTCTTTTAAGATATACGTCAAGTCAAACATTAAGTCGAACGATGCTATCACAATTAAATGGTTTATTTGAAATGGAAATGCTTGGTACCATGCAAGTCAATATTTGTGTTTGGTTTTTGCCATTTTTCAGAAAAACAATTATATAATAATAAATAAATGCATGTATTAATATTTCACCATACAAGACATATATTGGAGTTCAAAATTTAAAATTTTAACATCCTTAACTCTCATCATTTGTTCCCATAAACTTGATTTAAAATCATAAATCCAAAATTTCAATATTAATACTATCTAGTGAAAGTGGGATTTTCCTTTTTATAGCATAATTGAACTATTTACTAGTCTCAGTCACTTAGTTAGCTCTGAAATATATTTTATATATGTGTTTAGGGAGTGAGTTTTGTGTGGAGTCGGTCGTAAAGGTGGATCCAGATTTTTTTAAGTGATGATACAGTTTAACTATAAAAACAAATGTGTTGAAATATTTTACAATATTAATACTGATTGGTTCCTTGTCCTTGCATAGAAGGAGCCCATATTGAGGTTCATACTACAAATGTTTTTCTAAAATACATTAAAAACACCAAAACTTGAGCTTAAAACTAAAAAAATCTAACATTGGTCCGACTCAAACTTGAAGTTTTCATATAAAGTGAGCACCATTTACCAAAGATGCAACTAAAGAATTACACCAAAGCTTCAGTTTCAAAAACTACTCAGTAGCACCCAACAAAAAAAATACAGTGAACCTCTTCATAAATGTATTGGCCTATGTAGATCTCTCCCTGATCAGTTGTGATTGCCGGTAATTAACCTTTTACTCAAATATATAACATAAATTAAAAGTTGCTTTGTTTTAGTTAATGGATTGGAAAGTTTTAAAGAAGCAAGAAAAGTGGATGGTTAAGATGCAAAAAGCGGTGGAAGGCTCTTTTTGTTGGTTAAGGATTTAATGTGTCAACAACTTTCTAGTTGTACAGTTTTGGAGTTAATGTTTCTATTTTTCTATAAAATAAATAATATCATGCATTTATATTTATATTTTTATAAAGTTTAAGAGTTTTAAAAACTATTCAGATAGAATTACTTATAAACTTAAAATTTAAGAGATTAATTGTCACCAAGCAACTTATAAAGATCCACTACTATATTCTTTGTGGTATAACGAATCATTGTACAATATCAAGTGATAATGTAACACATTAAACCTTCGGTTCATAAATAACATAAAGTACACGTACTAGTTGTGCGATTAATGGAAACTGAAGTTGAGGGACCATACGGTATTTAAATCAAAGTTGTGGAATGTAGGTGTGATTGTTATTGAAGCAAGAAGAGGGAATTGTCGAGTCCTTGGGATAAAAATCATCTGTCTCAAAACTTTATGTCTGGTTTATGTCCATCAATTAAACAGTAGAGAAAATAAATAAGACCTCATGTAAAGAATTTGTTTAAGTTTTATAATGCCAAGTATTTTCGCTATTTTGATTATCTAGTATCCTCTAGCAAGACCAGAGAAAGAGTAAGAAGAAAATATAGAGAATCGCTTAAGTTTAGAAAGCATAAGCGTGCAATGGTTCATGTTCACACAAAAAAACATAGATGAGTCATGTAGATGTCTAGAATTATGATATTCTAAAAGAATTCCAATTGCATAGGCGGAGAAAGTACCACCTGTCTCCATCCCCGGTCGGTCACAAGTTTAAGAGAAAGGAACCCCTGTCAGCTAACATATTCTCATTTAATAGATAATAATGATAATAATAATAATCAATTACGGGGACCCATGGGATACAAGTCACTAATTGCATACACAAAAATGCCTCTAAAGTGTATCCCAGTTCCCAATTGAAAAAGGGTCGGAATGACTTTTCCCAAGTCCGAGACTCGATCTCAGGCTCCCTGCTAGACTTAGCTGTTGAGTGAGCCAAAAAAATGCCTCTCAGTATTCTTCAAGGCAAATTTCGTGTGGAACCGATGAGAGTTGCTGGTAATCAACTTTTTGCCGAAATACTCAAAAATCATCAACAATCAAAATCCAAAAACCAAGTCAAAAACAAAGAATGCATAATAATTAATGAAAACGTCACACGTCCCTTAAGAATGTACACCAATAAATATAAATATAAATGTTTAGCCTATCGTACAAACCAACATACTCCATCATCTATAATATATATATATATATATATATATTAGTAAAGAGAATTGTAGGTGAAACAAGTAGCCACGATAGACATTACGCAAATCACAAGTGATGGCAATAACGTCACATTCAACAATTGACTCTGCCCCAAATACCCGGCCAATGTTATGGTGGCATCGGCAATCACTCGAGCAATCGTTCCGGCTTCCGTTGATAACAGCCCACCATTAAACGTCCCACGAGATAGCCTTGATGACATCACCCGAGACAGAA
This sequence comes from Silybum marianum, assembly GCA_036898165.1. NCBI lineage: Eukaryota > Viridiplantae > Streptophyta > Magnoliopsida > Asterales > Asteraceae > Silybum > Silybum marianum. The sequence continues at coordinate 4,419,316 of CM072537.1, read as the reverse complement.
GTGACAAATTTACCCCTGAAAACGAACCAGCCAACATTAAAAGGTCTTATCTCGTGTTAATTAATTAGTTAGTTATCTACAATTAGAATGGGCTATTTGGCAGTTGTTGAATGGTTTGGTGCAGAATAATTAAGTGGTCAAAATGATTAAGAGACTCTTATGATATAGTGCAAAATGAAATATAATTGTTTTAAAGGAGGTCCATGATACAAAATGATTCACAGGATTTTTGAACCATTAAGAGGAAGATTTATTTTTTGCCAAACAGAATTCACCTCTTAACGATTCAGAGGCTGCCTCTTAATGGAACTATTAAGAGGTAAACAAACAAAAACGCACCTTCTAATACTTCCGCGGAGACAAACATGATGAGTCCCGAGACCACGTATTGTGGCACGGAATACGGAATGACAACGTGAAAGCTCATGAGAATTCCGAGACAGACCATGATCTCGGATACGAGTAAGATTTGCCTGAAAGGAAACAAACATCATAAAAAGAAGATTTAAACTTTAGATATATAAATCATATACAAACGAACCCAGTATATCCCATCAATCTTTTATATGTCAACTTTAGGTTAGGTGTATGTATTATTTAAAAAAATATGGAAAAGATTTTACCTGTCTTCGAACATGTTACTGATATAACTTCCAACAACAACATTTACGGGAAGAACGGTTAAGCCAAGGCAAGCAAGAAAGATGGCAACTTTTCCGGTAGTCCAGTTGAAGTAGTATGTAGTGACCACACTAGATTCTGATAGCAAAATCTCCATTGCATACTTTAACATGAAATATATCAATAGTTGAACCTGAAAAACAATGGTGACACTCAAAAGGTCAAAATTTATCACCAAACCCAATTGTATGTATATATATAGGGACAGGTTCATTTAGGAACATTAAATATTTTAGAAAGAAGGGACAACCTATTTTGTGAGTATTCATGATGAATATCATTCATTATTATGAATATTTTATCACGTTATTCATCATGAATACTCACAAAAAAGAGTTGTGCCTGCGTTCCTAAAACATTTAGCGCTCCTAAATGAACCTCCCCCCCCCCTCTCTCTCTCTATATATACATATATAATGAAAAACCGAGGAACACTCTGATAACCATTCAACTATACGAGTGCATACATACATACATACATATATATATATATATATAGAGAGAGAGAGAGAGAGAGGAAAGTTCAAATGCGAAAACGTGAGAACCAATGAGAGCGCGACACGTGTCTGAATGTTGAGTGTCACGCTCTCATTTGTCCTCACGTTCACAACCAAATTTGAGTTCTCATTTGAACCCGCCCTATATATCTACGTACATATATATATATATATATATATATATATAGATGGAGGTTAAGGGGAAAACCTCAACAAAAAAAAACTGAAGAATACCCTGGTAGCCTTCCATCCAGACGGTATGCACAAATGCATACAAGCGATTGATGCTGTTTTTTTTTCTATGCACGAGTGCATATGCATGTTACAAATTTCCGGTATGCATTTGTGCATACCGTCCGGATGGAGGACTCCCAGGGTGTCCTTCAGTTTTCTTTTTCTTTTAGGTATATAAATCAAAATGAAGGCAAACCTTGACAGAAGGGGTGAGTAATCTGTAAGCCGCTCCAATAGAATTAACGGGTGCACGTGAATCTTCTGTAGTTTCTTCACTAGCATCACATTCTGGATCATCATCCTCCTCATCTTGGTGTGCCTCTGAACTTATGAGCAATGGTTCAGTTATACCCTTTTCAAGAACATCATTATTGGCCGGACCTGGAATAAAGATCCACAAAAAAGTCTAACTTCAAAGACATGAAACGTTTATAATATAAAATAAAGTTCCATAAAGCAGTCTATTAGGTCATTTTGGTTGGTTTTCCATTAAGTCCTACATGAATAAAGATGTCTTTGTGGATTACTCTGCCTATATAAATCGAAAAGGTTTTTGCTTGGGAGGGTTTTTCCACAGATGAAAAGGTGTTTCTTAATTGGGAGGGTCAGCCAATTGTATAAAGCTCCCTCCTAGAAGCTTACTGAATAAGCCACTTTCTATACCATTAAGCTGCTAAATCCTATAAATCTTATTTTGTTGTAGTGAAAAGACATACCAGCAGCAGATTCAGGTGCATGAGTCTCATCTGTTGGATGAGCGGGTTCCCTAAATGAAATCCAGAGCCAAATAAGGTAAATCAACCAAGAAAAAGCCATAACCCATCCAGGCATTGTGTTTTGGTTAATGGTCAATTTGTAAAACTTGAATTTGAATTGTAACAAGCCAGCAAGTGCCGGTCCACAAGCCATTCCAAGAGCACTCGCGCTAACAAAACCGGCTGAAGCCTGCATTCGGATCTTTAAAGGCACGCAATCGCTTATATACCGTCGGTTAACAGCCCTAGCCGAACCCAAACTGTCCATTATAAAAAACCAAAGATTGTCAAATAAGTACAGTTTGACTTTTTGAGGTCAAACAGAAAAAACTTCAACTTGACGAAAAATCAAACTGGATCGATACCGAAATCAAACTTCCGATACCCACTTTCAGATTTATAACACCTAGTACAAAACAGAAAAACGACAGAAAATAATTGGGACAAAATGTGATCAAGATCGAATTTTTAAAAAAGTAGGTTTGACCACATAAAAGTCAAAAACCATAAAATTATGGGAAATTTACTCAACTAGCCCATTTGATAAAGCAGAATTCACTTTTTAACCATTTTTCAAGGTTTTTTTTCCTGAAATAGCCAGACTTTATGCAGAAGCATAGTCTCTGCGTAAATTCAACTTTTATAAAATAAAAAAACAATATTTTTAGAGTTTACACAGAAAGTCAAGCTTCTACGTGAACTTTCTGTGTAAACTTTGTCTGGTTGGCAAAAAAAAGATACAGAAAGTTTAGGCAGAAAAAGTTTAAGCAGAAACTTGAGTTTCTGTGTAAACTCTGAAAAATTAAAATCCAGAGACTATGTTTCTGCGTAAAGTCTGGCTATTTCAGGAAAAAGTCTTAAAAAATGGCTAAAAAGTGAAAGTCAATTTCCCAAATGTCTATTTGAGTAAATTTCCCTAAAATTATATACACGTCTTGATGTAACAAGTCAGCAAGATCATATTGGTATTGTTTTTTTAACTGAAATTTCCAAAAAAAGAAACAAGTAAAATACGGAAAACTCACCCACAAAACAATCGGCCAAGTAAAAGAACTGCAATCGAGTTGAAATCATACGCCATTGCATACATAACATTGCCCACGAAAAGAACAATGCTGCTAAACACCAAGGGTCTGAAATACGATCTGTTAGACCAAGCGCTAAAATAAACCGATGAAAATATCTGGGCAACAGCCATTGCACCAATCACGATCCCACAAACCGTTGCTGCAGCTCCAAGGCTCATAGAATAATCATCAGCAGTTGGAACGATGATATAAGTATTCACCATATAAAGAAAAGTGTTTGCAAGATTCAACAAAAGTGACATAAAATGGTATCTTTGATCATCAACTGGTTCTTCTGTAGGCATTGGTAATTCTTCTTGCATAATAAGAGCATGTTGGCCCAAAAAAGTGAGAAAATTCGTTGAGTAACTTAATCTGTCGACTGCTGCTCTTATGGTGTCGATTACAGGTTCCTGAAAATACCATTTATCAGATAAGTGGATGATGATATATAAATTGTAGACAAGATGATATATAAATTGTAGACAAGATGATCAATTTCCATTTATAACCCTTCTCATATGGACTGAAAAGTAGATTCTGTGAGCTCTTTATGGGTGCGTTTGGTACACTGGACTGTACAGAACGGACCAGACCAGGGATCACTATTTTACGTTTGGCAGAACTATTATGTGGAACAATGTAACATCTAAATAAAACATAATTCTCTTCTAAAACATCAAATAAGCCTTCCTCTTTACATTTTATTCATTCTTTAAATTTTATTTACTGTATTTTATGCTCTTTAAAATTTTCACTTTACTTTCCTCAAAATATTAGTTTTATACTGTTTCTATATTTTGATTAATATATGTAATTTATTAAATATTAATAATAATATAAATATATAGAAAAGGTATAAACAAAAATTGAAAACTATATAAACATTCTAATGATATATTTTGTTATAAAAAATATTTATTTTATTATAACTTAATAAATTAGATAATTAATCAAAATATATAAACAACTCATTAGGGATAAATTGGTCATTTTATCTGTCTGGATACCAAATGCACCCTCTAAGTTCAAAGTTGTGGGCTACGAGTGGTAACTTCTACCATGCTTTTAAGTTGATATGTACAAAGTAAATGGGAAAAAACCTGGAGAGGAAGAGCTGGTTGGTCGTAAATTGATAAGTAGCTCCCTTGACGATCTTGAAGTTCAGCAAGATTACGAGATATGGCTCCAACCACTGCCCCTAAACCCTGCAAGTTCCATTAGATGTTAGGGTCTATTTGGTAACAGCTTATGAAACTCACAGCTTATTCGTTCAGTTATACATGACTGTTTGATAGTAGCTTAATGATACAGAAAGTGACTCATACTGTAAGCTTTCTAGGGGGGGCTTTATGCAGAAAACCAAGTTTTTTTTTCCAATACTTCCCTTCCCAATTAAAAAGCACGCTATGAAAAAACCCACCCAAACTAAAAAAAATTCTCAATCTATACATATTAATCCACACAGACAACTTTATCCATACAGGACTTAATGACACAAAATATGGCATAGAAAAACCCGAAAAAGAAGAAGAAAAGGGCATAATACCACATGCTTGAAGACTTGTTGAAGCTGGGAATAAGGATGATTAGCCCGAGTTTTGACATAGTAATCGGTAAATCTATACCCGAAACGTTTGTCAAACTTCTTAAGAATCTTCCGCAGTCCAATGGCATTAACCTCAACGAAAAACAGAAGCTTTAATAGATCTCTTCCAACTTCTCTATAAGCTTCTCGTAAATCAGATATTCTAGCGAAATCCGGCTCCTCTTGAAGAGCATCTTGCTCTTTCCCGAGTCCATCTAATCTGCTTGCAAGCAGCCCTTGTTGCTCCAATAAGAAAAGAACAATCTTTTCGATCTACATTAATATAGTTTGATAATAAGCACCATCAGAAAATAATACCCTTTAACGAAAAGCTCAAAAAACACATTTTCTGAATGGAAAAGGGGTCGTTTTTTACCTGGTTATCGAGCATTCTTGAGAAATCTTTGAGAACGTATCTGCGTTCAATCCCTCCGGCTTCAATCTGGCGAGCATACTGCTTTACCTTTTTCTTCATGAGTTTGTAATTGATATAGTATCTGAAATTTTGCAATGTTATACCAAATTATATATGTAATATATATATATATATATTTATGTAACTATTTCAATACTGGTTAAATCAAGAAATCTTTCAAGCAAAATGCAAACATACCCTTTCCATTCTTCGATTTGTCTGTCCTTCAGCTTTTTCCCAAAAGCAACCATCTTTTCCTGCACAGAATTTAATAGAAATTTTACAAGAGAAAATGCACTAAGAAAACTAGCATCAAATATGTCCTTTTCACAACAAATAAGCCACATTTCATAGATTCTTGAATGTTATTATCATGAGAATAAACTTCCAAAAACAATGATTGAATAAGAAAAATAACAGATCTTTCTCATATTTCTAAAGCATATAATGAATAAAACACCGATAAAGATCTATGCAAATTCAGTTACAATCTAAAACATCAACTCGAAATTGTGGAGTTTAAATCTTAACCCAAATTGCTTTAATTCAAATTCCAAGCCACCAAATCATGTTTCCAAACCTCAAAGTTAGAATTGGTGCAAAATCAGTTCAAGAATTAAACAAAAAGCGTCCCATTTGATCTCTAAACCACAAATTTCATGTTTTTAAAGACTACCAGAATGAATCTAACTTGCATAAAGCAGCAAACTTTCCTATAGTATTTAAATCTTTATACAAAAACCTTGAAATTTATAAAGATTGAAGTACAATAAAAGGAGCAATTTCTTATTTAGTTTTCTTTTTGATTGATTCAAATCAAGAACTATAAGACGCTATTCAAAACACCCAATTGCTAAAATACTATACAAGTCAAATTCTCATAACAAATACATACACAAAACCTCCAAAAAAATTTCACTCTTTTTTGTTGATTTTGCATTCAAGAAAAAGAAACCCAAGTTGTGATCCAAACCTATTAAGATACACCCACAAAAAGACAGCAATGTTTTCTGCTCTTTTTTTGTGATTTCTCGATTCAAACAAAGAAACCCAATCGTAAAAAAAAAACTCAAGAGAAAATTGAAACCTAACCTTTATTGGGTAGTTTCAATGAGCATCAAAAGAAAAGGAAAGAGTCGTATTTGGCTGAAGAACAGAGGATTTGGTGACTACTAAGCGGCGGAAGTGAGTTTATTATGAAAAAAGATTCGAAATTTGACCTCAACTAAATGATCCGAGAAAAGGGCAGCTGGGATTTGACTGTAAATTTCAAAATAAATTAATCAAGATTTGGTGGTTTCAGATTTGTGCTTATGTGGGCTGGGCAGAGGAGAAAAACGATAGATTGAGGCAGAAAGGTCGATTGGAGGGAGAGGTGGTGCTGTTCATCCTTTTTGTTTTCTAATCAATTTATAATATTTTCACTTTTCACCCCTTCCCTTCCTCATGAATCATTCATTCATCCATTCATGGGATTTACCCAAAATTTGAAGTGAAATTATTCAAGAAAACTTTACCCTCTTTCCGAAATTGGAAAGAAAGAAAATGAAAAATAAATAAATATTTAAGCTCTTGAAAATAGAGAAAATAAATAAATTTTCATGATTTTTGGACCTAAAAAGTGGAAATAAAAGATATTACTTTTAATGGAAATATATATATATATATATTTATTTTACAATATAATTTGATTAATATTTATATATATATATATATATATATATATATATATATATTCGATTGTTACTCCTATCCTGAATGAAGTTTTCACATTTTTATTTTTATTTTACCGTAATAAATGTTTAATTTAAAAAATAAATGTTTACTTTCTTAATCTATCCTTATTTATGAGATGAATTTTTTTTATTATCATAAATAAAAAAACTTATTTAGTTATTTAAAGATATAATAATTATATATTTTTTAAAACTACATATAATTTTCATCGTGGATACTTAATTAGAGGAAGGGAGTATTGTTATTATTTTTATTTTTTTCCTTTCATATTTGGTAGAAATTTAAAAATAAAATCCATATTCTTTACAAAAAAAAATGTGGTTTATTTATAATTTATGAATATTCAGTGGGGCAATTGGCTATTTGGGTCGGGGGCAATTGGCTCTTTGTGGTTTGCCATCGGCCATGAGATTGACAGCATTTATTGGTGATTCCAATAATTGTTCTACAAACTCGCGTCACGGTAAATAAAAGGGTGTTATTTTTTACATCATATTTTATATATTAAATTTTAATCTATATATATGGTCATCAATTAATTTTTATAAATAAACATAAGAGTTAGTGTATTACCAATTAAAATAGATAAATAAGATAGAGTATGATGCATTTGAGAATTAGAATAGACTATAAAAGGAAAAACCGTATACAATTAAATCATTGCTTTTTAATCAATCGTCAATTTTTTTTATTAAAAGAGTTTTAAAATATCATGTCAAAATCGTTTTCCAGTTCTCATCCATTTATTCCGTGATCTTCTTAATCAAGTCATTAAATAAATTAATTTAAATTCAAAACTCACCTCAATTTTTAAAACCAAAAGATTATCAATAGTATTTTTATCTTTTATTTTATGTGTTAAATCAAAAGTCATTTATTTTTTATTAAAAAAAATTAAAATAAATCTTTTTATACCATATAATAATAATATCAAAATAAATAAAATAATATATTATTTTATGATTTGATTTGATTTGATTTGTTTAAATTAAAAATATATTTATATTAAATACGATATAATTTTATTGTTTTAATATTTTGTCTACTTTGATATGAAAACTTTGTTGAATTTATATAAGAATGTGTTTAATTTTAAGTTACAAAGATGAGAGTACATGTAAATCTTTCATTTTGGTTAAAATCTAAATAATTGATTTAAGTTTTTGAATGAAAAATAAGCATTAAAATGGAAAACCATAATTTTAGTATGATAAAATTGGAATCCATTTCTTAGTGATTTTCAATGATTTTGGTGTTAAAATATCAACAAGAAGCTTGTTTATTGCAATGATAGAAAAATAATAAAAAAATTAAATCCTTTTTAACATATTTTTTTTAAAACAAATCAATCATAAATATCTTATTTTATTCGCTCTAAATAAAATATGAAATGGTTTTATGATTTTATTTGTTTAATCTAAAATTTTAATTGTATTAAAACATTAAAACTTATTTAATATAATTAATTCTTTGAAAATTTTAATATAACTAATATAATTAAATTTTTATTTAAGATAATTAATTTTTAAAATAATATAATTAAATTGTGTTTAATATAGTTAAATTTAAAAAAATTAAACAAATCAAATCTACATTAATATCTTGTTTTATTTATTTTGATATTATTACATATACACACGCAAATGTTTATGCGCATAAAAATAATGATTTTTACTTTTATAAAAAAGAAGATAAAAATGACACTTGATTTAACAGAGACGTTAGTCAGAATGATCATGACTATAATAAACTATATACCATAATACTTGTATTTACAATAAAAATACTATAAAGATCCTAATAAAAAATTATCAAATCACAATGACCAATTCCACAATTCACTCTTTCTTTTTGTTATTAAGATTTTGTATATTGAATTAAGCACCTTTATCAAAAATCATCATTTCATAGGTTACACATGTAGAAACAAAAAAGGGGAAAAATACAAGTTGAATATGGGTCACATGATCAAGTTTGTAATTTACTTTCTTATTTTTTTAGTTTATAAAAATTTGAGTTGACATGTTATTTAAGAAATGTTAAATTGAACATTTTATAAATCATTTATTAATTAAACAATATTAAAAAGACATGTAGAGCATAATATATATTTCTAACATTTAAAAGAACGCGTCTTTTACACATAAATAAAAGGCAAACAAAATATTGATCTTCAAAAAAATATATAATGTGTTGGTCCCGGTTAGGATAATGGCAAACAAATAAAGGATTTGTAAAATGGTGGTTAAATACAAATACACAGCATTTTTCACTTTTTAAATTCTTTAATATAAAATATTAAAAATTACACTTAGAAAACAGATTGTTGTGGAAAAGAACAAATAAAATTTATTCAAACAATCTAACACTTAGAACACAAAGACATAACTTAAACACAAAGAAGTTATGCTACTGTCAATATCATTTTCTTGCTTAGTAGATCTCTCTCTTTCTGAAATGATGGTTTGTGTGAGAGTTCTTCATCTCCTTTTATAGTGTCTTGTGCATTGAATGCAAGTGGACACTTGTTACAATATAATTTGATGGCTAAGTTACTTTTGGATAAAGATGGGTTGTCATACTTTATGGTACAGATGACACTATTCATCTTTTCTTCAAGTCTTCATGTGTCACATCAAACTTTTAGATAAAGGTGAACAAAATCTTTAGATAATGTTTGTATCTAAAACTTGGGGGACAAGTTCTAGATAAAGACAAACAAACCCTTGGATAATGTTTATATCTAAACCTTGGGTGACACGTTCTTGCAGATATCGATGACAAGGAGTATCTTCATAAATATCATCTGAAATACCAAACACTACTAGAAAATTGAGTATTTTCAACGGAAAATGTCGTTGAAAATTTTCTACGAATTTTAGAGGATTATTGACAGAACATAAATTTTCTACGAATTTTCAACGAATTTCCGTTGAAAATCTCTCACAAACATATATGCATTTTCAACCAAAAAATTTTCAACGGAATGTCTCGTCCAAAAGTTTTTGGTTGAAAATGCATTTTGTGAGAGGTTTTCAACGGAAATTCGTTGAAAATTCGTAGAAAATTTATGTTTTGTCAATAATCACTTTAAAATTCATAGAAAATTTTCAACGACATTTTCCGTTGAAAATTAAATTTTCGTTGAAGATACTCAATTTTCTAGTAGTGAAATGAAGTTTTTCAGTCGAGGAAATGTTAAACAACATTTCGGCTGTTACCATTTTTCGGCTACTAGTCAAATTTGGCCTTAAGTTTCGGCTAATCATTTAGTTGATGATTCGGCGCATTAGTCTGGTAGAAGGTCGGCTTTCATGTAACAACCACGATTCTAAAATCAAAGTTAAAATATGTCATTGCTCTAAAAGTAGCAATTACATAGTTCAAATGATCCCAATTGTAACTTCATCTCAATTGTTTGCAGCAGAAATAAAACTAGCTACTACGATTATTACATATCACTCTAAACCAGGCAACTATCTATACAAGTAGTGCCTCACTTCTATGCTCTTGGAGCTCACAATTTTCCCTTTCCCTTATTGGTGCTTTCAATCAAATGTCTTTCTGAAAATGGTTTCAGTTTATAAAATAGAGGGTTAGATCAAAAGGCCAAGTGAATTCCCAAAACAACAGTTAATATGCATGACAGTTATAAGAGAAAACGGTTAGTCATGAATATCAACTCACACTTAAATCACACTTTTATATACCTGTTGCAACGGTAATGCATTTTTTGTCACACACACCGTGACTAGCTTTGATCACACACACCGTGATCATTCAATGGACACACACCGCCTAATTTGAATGATTTAAAACATTTCAATTTAAAACATTCGTTTATAAGAGTTTAGCACAGGAAGGGAACTCACCTGAATTGCCAACCCGCTTACACTCTTCCAACTATGATCCTACAAACCGAACACCTGATTTAGATCAATTAACTACGAGTTAATGACCAAATTATACTTCCACACATCCTACCTACAAACCTTCTAGGCTATGACACCACTTAACCCACTTAAATGATAAGAAAATCTCACTTTTGCTGAAACAGTGAGTTACGAGGCTTGCCGCGCGGCTTGAGGTTGCGGGCCAAGTCGCGGGACTCTCTGTTTGCTGCACTTTTTCCAGCACGAACCAAGAAACCCCAAAATCACCCATTCTACCAATTTCCAGCCCCAAAACTGAAATCAATCTTACCTTAAAGACATATAAAACCATTCCCAACAACAATTAAACCGTTTAATCCAATCAATCCATTGATTCATGGATTTACCTACTCATTGAAGAACCTTGCTCAACAATGGAGGTTTTCATTGATTTCAAATCTTTGAATGACATAAGAAACCCAATACTTGAAGAACACTTCAATGCATACTCTAATGACCCAACCAATACTGATTTAGAACTCTAAACAATCATTTAACCAATCAAAACATAAAACCTCAAATCTTTAATCATCTATTAGACTCAACAAGTGAAAGAGATGAAGAAGATAAGAATTTATACCTCAGAGTATTGATTGATTCTTGCTCCTTGAAATTCTTCTCTTCTCTTTCAAAATCGCACACAGTGAAACACACACAAGCCACCAGCCGTATTCTCCAAGAAATAAGGACTCCTCCTCTTATTTGACCTATTTCCTCACTTTATAACTTCAGTCCCTGAAGTTTAGAAATTTAGGTTTCCATAACCTAAATTGCACATTTCATTACAAAACGAGATTCCAGGTAATTACAGTTCGTATCTTCACTTTCCACAAATGTTGATATGTTTTCTTATGTATCAGCTAGTCTTCAATTTATTGAACTTGTTGAGCATGACCAGACTTTTACAAAGAACCCAAGACACAAAATATTTTGACTAAGGAAAGATTGAGGAGTTATCAACAAATCATCGGTGACCCAACAACATGTTTGTTCAAAAATTACTTTAAAATTATTTAATTTGTATATAATTTAATATAATTCATGAAAAAATATATTTGATCAGAATGATATGTTATCCATATCACCCCATTTAACTTATGTAATAAAAAATAAGGGGTTAACTAGGTTAAAATGTAGCAAATTATTCATTATTTTAATGAATAGATTTTTCAAAGCATGATATCAATCATAAAATGATATTTTATAATAAGTAGATATATTAAAATATATTGTTATTTTATACATTTAGTCGTTAATAATTGTATTGTATTAAAAATTAAAAACAAAAAAGTACAATAGATTAGGACGATTACCCACTTAACAACCTCAAAACCTTATCATAACCGAAAAAACCTAATCAAGTCTAACATTTGTTGTTTTTAACATGATCAAAAAGAATTTCATAAAACTTTTATAGTTATATATATATATATATATAGAAGGGACCATAAGAGAAGTAGAGAACCACCCATTTTTAAAGGAATAAAAGAACACGTTGTGGACCATATATGATGTGGGTCCTACATAATATTAAATCATTTCTGATTTAATATTAGGCTGAACCTACATCATATGTGGTCCACAAGGTGTTTCTTTATTCCTTTAAATTTACAAAGTTCTCATTTGAACCTCCTTATATATATATAAGGAGGTTCAAATGAGAACTTTGTAAATTTAAAGGAATAAAGGAACACCTTGTGGACCACATATGATGTGGGTCCCACATAATATTAAATCATATATGAATAATATGATTCAATGATGGGGCCCATTGAATCAAATATGATTTAATATTATGTAGGATCCAATTATATGTGTTCCCTTGTTCCTTTAAATTGGGGTGTTCTTGCATAATCCCTCCCCTATACACACACACACACAAACGTATAGGATCGGGTTCCGGTGAGATAAATAGTTAAGGTGAGAAGCATACGAATAGTTATCCACCATTGGATGCACATTAGAAATTTAGGTTGAGATGCATCGGATCAATCCGTGTATCAAACACGATTCATGGGTGAGTTTGAGATAAAAAGTGATCAATGGTCCATATCTCTTTTTACGTTTTTCACTTTAACTTTCTTTCTCACACGGTCCTTCTGATGTACGTATAATCATTTATAAGGCCATTATATCATACAAACTTACAAATAGTTTTATGTCTTATTTCAAATATGAACCAACACATGGAAAAATGTAATGTTTATATAATGTTATTTCATTTATGACTGTTTTATATGTAGAGAAAAATAGTTATAAACGTTTTACTTGTGAAACAACATTATATAAACATTGTATTTTCATACATGTTTCATAAAAAAAATTATTTGTAATTGTATGATTTAGTGCTTTTATAAAAGAAATAGATTCTAAACAACATGGACGTGTGTGTGTCAATTTGTTTGTTAATATAAAAATAAAGGTTATTTGGATAAACACTTGTTTATGTGATTGTTTACACTGCTTTAACATTTTTACGTGTATTAAACAAATTGTGTGTTAAAGCAAATAGACGAAATTTTTAGATGTCAACTTTTGAAGAAAATGGGCAAAATGGTTCTTTCACGTCTCATTTCACAAAATAAACAAACTTATGTTTTTATTATTTGTTTTTATTAAGTCATAGAGATGCTTTTTAGGAAAACCATTGCCACCAAATATTGTGAAAATAGTTTGGTTGGTCACCATTAAGTTTTGTATCAATAAGGTTGTTATTGTAGATTAATCTAACTATTTTAGATTAAGAAAGTTTTTATTTGAGAAAAGTTTTTCATAGACGGAAGAAACATGTTTTTTAATTGAAAGAAACATGTTTGGAAAAAGCTTGACTTTTTGCATAAAACTATCCCCTAGAAACTTACTGAATAAGTCACTTTATATACCATTAATTAAGTCACTACCAAACAGTCATTTATAATTGGCCGAATAAATTGTGAGCCTCATTAAACTCATTAAGTTCTGAGTCTCATTAAGCTTTTTAAGTTGCTAACAAACAACCCTTAAGTCCCTTTTTGGTTGGTTTTTATTAAGTCGTATATGGATTAAACTGTTTGTATGAGTTAATTTGTCTGTATAGATTGGACATGTTTTTATTTGGCAATAAGGAAATGTGTTGTTTAATACTCGAGACAATCTTGGAAAAAATGGCTTTTCCCATAATGATCTCTGTATAAACATAATGAATAAACCACTTTATATATCATTAATTCACTATCAAATTGTTTTGTATATGTGACTGAATAAGTTGTTAGCCCCATTAAACTTATTAAGATATTAACCTGTTTGGAAAGGGCTTAATAAGCTTAATGAGACATTTTTTTTGGACAAACTTAACCCCCACTCATTACCAACTGAGCTACACGTCATTGATACTTAATGAGACATTTAGCTGATTCGTTCAGCCAATTTGATTTGTTTGGAAGCAACTGTTAGGGCTAAGCTTTAGAGTTGCTATGATATGATTAAGGGTTTACAAGTCTCTAAATTACTTGATTCAAAAACTATTAAAATTCAAAAAAAAAAAAAAGATATGTGCTTATTTTAATAATAGTTTTTGTAATCGTATTTAAATATTTATTACATATGAAATTAAGAAAGGAAAAATAATGTAAACCTTCCTTGATTGCAGGTTAAGATTTTCACATGAAAATTTACAGATATTCACAAGGCACACACCGTATAAATTATAATGATGTTAATCGTTGTTGATGACGTGGCTTTGATTCATGAAAATTAAATATATATGTTTTTTGATAAACCAAACTCATTTTGATCATGTACTGCCCTAATTGTTGGCTAACTATTTTCACATGAAACATACACATATACACAAGTCACACACCGTATAATAATTGTACATCATTTAAATTGAAAATAAGTTATCAATGTTCTTTTATTACAATTTATAATTATGAATTAATTTAATTATAATTATGTTATGCTATAGTAATTGTTTTATGTACCATAAAAAACTATTCTCAATCCACTAACACGAATATAATATTGATCAACATGTATACTAATTATTTTTATTTGTTTAAAAGTTTTAAAAGACGTGACAATAAATCATTTTAATCTAGATCTTGAAAATGAGATGTTCTTAAAACCCTTTTATTTAAATATCAGTTCCTTTAATCTTTTAATGATAAAAACCTGACTCATATTTTCATTTTTATAATGCATTTCTTCTTCAAGGATATGAACCGAACAACATGGCTTCTTTATAATATATTTTTTGGATATTTTATATAGAAAATAATGCCTAATAAAAAGGGAATTTAATTATAATGACCATTCTACAAATGACATTTATCAAAATAACCAAAGTATTTCTTATTTTACCAAAATAACCAAAATATACTCGAAATACCCTTCGAAATCATTTTCCGGCCAAAACCTCCGCCCCAAACCCCAAAACCTCCGCCCCATACCCCTCGAAATCACTTTCCGGCCAAAACCTCCGCCCCATACCCCTCAAAATCGCTTTCCGGCCAAAACCTCCGCCCCATACCCCTCAAAATCGCTTTCCGGCCAAAACCTCCGCCCCATACCCCTCAAAATCGCTTTCCGGCCAAAACCTCCGCCCCATACCCCAAACCTCCGCCACATACCCCAAAACCTCCGCCAAGACCATTTTCCCAATTTGTAATTTACATTTACATTTTCTACCCTTAGAGTTAATAAATTCATTTAGGTTAATTTTTAATTTTTCGTTTTACACCCTTATCACATTAACACACATACTCGTATATCAATTAAAATACGTCAAAAAATACGTTTTTATTTTAACAAGTTACACAATTATAATCGTCTCGACAATACCTTCGAAATGAGCCCAATATTGAATATTTTTCGATTTAATTATATATTTTAAAGCCAATTATCCTCTTGATCGGTGAATATGAATATTTTTCATAAAATTCAGAATCTTAATTAAAACACAAATTTCGTGTGGGGCTAATAGTTTTCATTTCTCATCTCATGGAAAACCCTTTTCGCTCCGCTCAGCCTTATCCCTTTATAATGCTATTATTTTTGTAAGTTGATCGTCTTTTTCGACTATTAAAATATTATATTGAGGCTGAAAAATTTACTCATGAAAGGTCTTGGAGAAGGAGAGCATGGAAATATGCTTGAAAGATTTCTGTATTTTATTTCTGTAGTCCCCTCCGCACTGTGTATATATCATTGATTCAAAAATGTGTTAATTATAATATATAATGCAATAATCTTAAAAACTGATGCATTATGTGTTATTGTACACGAGTATTAATTTATATGGGTTTTATTATAGAAATGACAATAACACAAAAGTAGTACAAATTCACTATAACTTATGTCTTATTTCTTTATATATCCATATATTATACTTTGTCGTTAAAAAATAATAGCATTATATTTTAATTAATATTCCGAATTTTATGAAAAATATTCACATTCACCGATCAAGAGGATAATTGGCTTTAAAAATATATAATTAAATCGAAAAATATTCAATATTTGGCTCATTTCGAAGGTATTGTCGAGACGATTATAATGGTGTAACTTGTTAAAATAAAAACGTATTTTTTTGACGTATTTTAATTGATATACGAGTATGTGTGTTAATGTGATAAGGGTGTAAAACGAAAAATTAAAAATTAAAGTACCTAAATGAATTTATTAACTAACTCTAAGGGTAAAAAACGTAAATGTAAATTACAAATTGGGAAAATGGTCTTGGGTGCGGAGGAAAGCGATTTCGAGTGGTATTTCGAGTATATTTTGGTTATTTTGGTAAAATAAGAAAGATTTTAGTTATTTTGATAAATGTCATTTATAGAATGGTCATTTTAATTAAATTCCCTAATAAAAACCTATACCTAAATTATTATAATAATATTATATATATTATTCCCTTTCAAGAAAGAAGAATGTTGACATAATGTTCACATATGCCATGATTTCGACGCATCCCTTTTTCTAAAACTTGGTCCAAAGTTATAATGCTAAATGGAAAACTATTAGAATTGAAGTTGACCTCACTACACAATGATACACCGGCCATTACTTTAAAAAAAAGCCCTCAATCAAACCTTAGCCACACAATACACTAATCATATAAAGTTTTTTTTTTAAAACCAGTTATTAATACTTCATAATTTTAAACTTATAAACAACTTTCAAATTTAATCTGACAAGTTAATACATGTGATTTTTAAAACTATGAGAATTGTCGGTTCAAGTTGTGATACCACACCAGAGTTTCAGTATACTATACTAGACAGACGATTTTATAGAATTTACTCAAGAATTTATGACTGATCACCATCGGTATCCCTACAACACCCATCTCCACATTATTAATGCGACTTTTGTGAATGTTTGTTTTTGTTTGGCATTATTAATGTAATGAATTTGGCCCATGCCATGTCTTGATAAGTACAAATCCAAATCCAATTATATAATGATTTATTAAGGACAAGATCCAAGATGCCTATATACTATATATAATATTATTATTTAAAATAATAATGAATTAAGGAGCTTCCTTTTTGGTAAGATGTGATCGTGGAAAGCTTGAATCAAATAATGTATCGCCAGTAAGATGTTGTCGTCTCTCTCAATCATGCAACAATAAAGTTCTCTAATTCAACATACATGTCTTTTTTCTGTGTTCTAAAAACTTTTATTACTACGATAAAAAAAAAGGAAGAAAAGTAAAAAATTAAAACTCTTACTCTTGAAACCTTTTTAAAAGAAAAAGAAATAAACGAAATAAATAAGTTTTCTTTTAAAACTTTTTTCTCAAAATGGGAGGAAATAGAAAGAAAAAAAAATTAAAACCTTTAAAAAGATTAGAATGAATTGTGGATCTGTTCCCTGCAGACTCTGGCATGATTTGTATGGTATGTTTATTGTGGATTTGGTCTTTATGGTATTTAATTTGTTTTTGGTTATGGTCCCTCTAACTAACGTCTTCGTTAACTCCGTTACTTTAAAGGTCATTTTAGTCTTTTACTTATTTTTTTGTCTTGTTCTAAAAATATATATATAAACAATATTTTTATACACGTAAATAAATAAATAAATAAATATAACGATATCAAAATAAATAAAATAGGATATTTATATTGTATGATTTGATTTGTTTAAGAATTTTTAAAATATTATGTATATTAAATATGATTTAATTTTATTATTTTATTGTAATGATGGGAAAAAAATATGGTCTTAGTAATTTGATGTAATTAAATTTTTAATTTAAACAAATCAAATCATAAAAAGATATCTTATTTTATTTAGAACGAATAAACTAAGATATGGTTTTATGATTTGATTTGTATAAATTAAAAGAATAATTATGTTAAAGACGATTTAATTTTATTGTTATTTTTCTATCATTGCAATAAACAAACTTATCATTAATAGTTTAACACCAAAATATTTAAAACCATTAAGAAATGAACTCTAATTTTATCATCATAAAATTAGTGTTTCCAACTTTTATATTGTTTCTCATTCAAAAATCCAAAATCACCTATTTCGATTTTAACCAAACGAAAGATTCATGCATAATCTCATCTTTGTAACTAAAATTAAACAAATCTCTATATAAATCTCAACCATGTTTTCATACTCAAATAGTCAAAAATATAAAACAATTAAATTTAGGGTAAATTACAATAAAACCCAACGCACTTTTGTATTTGGAACAATTAAGTCACTGAACCATTTCACTTTAAAAAACCTTCTAAATAAGTCTATTAGGTGACCTGAAACCTGAATAGAAGGTAATACCTAAATTTAAAAAAAATAAAAAATAAAATAAAAAACCTAAAACTAAAGACCTAATCAGTTTCTCCCAAAAAAAAACCCAAACCTAATTTCAATATCTCTAACCCGCATCACCACACCACCACACCACAGCAGCACCACACCACCGCCGGCGAAGCAGCCGGCGGCGAAGCAGCCAACGGCGAAGCAGGAGCGGGGAAGCAGCAGCGGCGAGCAGCAGCGGGGTTTAGGCAGCAGCAGCGAGCAGAAAAAACCGGCGAAGTAGCGGCCGTCTGCACATTCCGTCTTCACACGGATATGTATGTACCTTAGTATCTATTCACATCATCTATATGTTGTCACACTATTCACACTATGCAACGATTCATATATGAATATACCTATATGCACATTCAAGATGAGCAATACTTAAACAGAAACCAACATTGTTAACATTAGAAGGTGAATAGCAGCAAATTTGGCACTCCGCTTCCGTCAAACAAGGGTAAAATACCTCCTAGTAGAGTTGATTGCGGTCACGTACCGCCAAAACTCGATGTTTCTGTCAAACAAACAGTTGGGAATCACTTGAAATCCTTTTCTTTGCTTCAATCGCCTCTTGAATTGATAGCTCTTCCTAACACTAAGTTTTCGTAAAATAAAGACATTTTTTTAGCAAGATAGCTCTTCCTAACATTCTACACGGAATCTCCATTCCATTCAAATTTAGTCACCCACTTAAAAGTACAGCTTCCACTAACAAAAAATTGTAGCATGCCTGATTCTAAATGGGGTTTATAGTGATTGAGGGATTGGATTAGGCAGAGGGATTCTAGTTGTAAAACATCTAATAAAACCATCAGTACAGTTTGATTTTTACAAAAATGAAAAATCCCTAAGAATCGATCAAATTAAAAACCGACTCCAAGAATCCAAATGATGGTGGTAAGTTGGTGTGGAGTAGGATGACAATGAAGAAACGCGAAATGGTCATGAAACGCGAAATGGTCATGAAGCAATGGTTGTTGATTTAGATGCTAGAAAGTGTAGCTGTAGACTATGGGACATATCAGGTATTCCTTGTGTGCATTCCATAGCTGCAATACACTTTATCAATAAGGATTCAGAGGATTTTGTTAGTAAATGGTTTACTAAAGATATCTTCAAGATGGCATATGCAAATTCTATAAGACCATTGAAACAATGATTGGGGTAAGCCATTATTTATTTTTCATATTCAAATACCATTTTTAATGTTACTTACACTTTATCTTCATTGTTAAAGACATCATCAGGTGTACCACAACCATTATGGCCCGAAGGCATCCTACCGTATACAATTTCAAGTGAGGCTGTTGTTAATGATGATGACCGTGGTGATGAAGATCATGATGAAGGTGTGACTGTTGTTGGACATCAAGAAGGGTTACAAGAAAGTCAAATTGTTGAATCTCCACCAGAAGTTAATGATGCAAATGAAGAATAGTTCAAGACACGATCTTAACCTAGATTAGGCGTTACTTTGGTATAGTTTGGCGCAACTTTTGGTATAGTTTGGCGCAACTTTTGGTATAGTTTGGCGCAACTTTTGGTATATTTAGCAAAATTGTTGGTATTTTTGGCTCGACTTTTAATATATAGTTTGGTTCAACTTTTAGTAAATTATGGTTCAGTTTTTATATATAGATTATACATGTTGAATCTAACTTTTTTATGTTTTGGGAAAAAGAACGGGAACGGTATATTTAATTCGTTTCATAAATTGAAGTGTTTTTTTCATTAACAAATGTCTAGGGAATGGTATATTTGGACCTTTTCCCATTTTTTCTAGTGACTTTTTCATTAAAAAAGGTCACAAGGGTGTATCCAACAGGTTTTTTAAAGTGCAATGGTTTAATTAACAGGTTTTAGAAAGTCCAGTGGTTTATTTGTTCCAAAAAATTGTCCAGTGACTTAATTGTTCCAAATACAAAAGTCTGTTTGCTTAATTGTTCCAAATACAAATTAAATCATAAAATAATATCTTATTTTATTTATTTTGATATCATTATATATATTTGTGTATAAAAAAATATTGTTTTTAATTTTTTATAGAAAAAGACAAAAGAAAAGACAAAAATGCTAAAATGACATTTGATCTAACGAATTTAACAAAAACGTTAGTCAGAAAGACCATGACCAAACAAATTGAATACAATAAAAACCAATCCACAATAATCGAGACCCTAATAATAATAATAATAATAAAAGTATCAAATCATAGGGACCAAATTCACAATTCACCTAAAAGATTATTGACAAAACTATCCAACCTTTTATTTAAATAAGATATATTTTAAAAGGTATATTTGTAAAAATACATTTTCCCTTTCATTTCTTTCTTTTATGTTCCTTCTTTTTTCATTTTCTCTCAAAAACACAAATAATAAAATTATTATTAGAGTAAACTACATACTTGGTCCCTAGGGTTTATTGGTTTTAACAGTCTGGGTCCCTAAAATGAAATATCTATGGCTTCCATCCTCGTGGTTTCCATTTCGTAACGTATTAGGTCCCTAAAACTAACTTTGTTAGACTTTTCCTGTTAAGTAGGTTAAGTAAGAGGGGCATTTTGGTCATTTTAAGTATAGGGACCAAACACGTAATAAGAATCACAGGGACCAAACATGTAATAAGAACTACAGGGACCAAACATGTAATTTACTCTCTATATAATTTATATATACTTAATAATTAATAATTCATAACATATATATTGTGGGTGTGTATATATATATATATATATTATATATTTTATCAAATACTTTCACATTTTTCTTATTATAACATTTTCTTCGTTTTTTCTTATTAAAATAATATATTTTTAAATTGTATTTTTGTTATGGCATTATAGTTACATTTTTTTATCATACTAATATACTATCATTTCTTTTTTTACACATTGTATTTTTAATTTTTCTTATTAAATTGTATGAAAATTAAATATTTTAATGTAACATATTTTTTAAACAGACACATTTTTTTTCCTTCAAAAAACACATACTTTTTAACATTTTTTAAACGTTAGCAAATGAAAATGTGTTTTACAAATTTTCTAAATATTGTTATATTAATGAATAATTTTGTTTTATTTTTGAATAACTTCATCGTTTTCTCTCCCGATTATTCATATACCACCTATATTATGTTTTTCATCTATTTTTTAAGAATTCCTTTAAAATGTATGAATAATCGAAAGGTAAAGTGAGGAAACTATCTAAAAATTTGATGTTCCATTTTATCTATGCCACGTAATTTATTTAAAAAAATATATGTTTTTTAAGGAAAAAACATTCATATATGTTACATTAAAATATATAATTTTCATATAATTTAATAAAAAAGTTTAAAAGTACAATGCCTAAATACAAAACAATTTGAAAGTATATTGTTATAATAAAGAAAAATATGTAAATATAATGACATAATAAAAAAATAGTTTGAATATATATTGCTATAATTAAAAAAAATGTAACTATAATACCATAATAAAAAAATAATTTAAAAATATGTTTCTATAATAAATAAAAATGTAACTATAATGCCATAATAAAAAAATAATTTAAATATATATTGCTATAATAAAGAAAAATTTAACTATCATGCCATAATAAAAATACAAAATTAAAAATATATTGTTGTAATAAAAAAAACAATGTTATAAAAAATTGTGAAAATTATGGTGATAAATTATATACAATATATATATTATTAATTATTAATTATTAATTATTAAGTATATATAAAATATATAGAGAGTAAGTTACATGTTTGGTCCCTGTGGTTTTTATAACATGTTTGGTCCCTAAACTTAAAATGACCAAAATGACCCTCTTACTTAACCTACTTAACAGAAAAAGTCTAACAAAGTTAGTTTTAGGGACCCAATACGTTATGAAATGGAAACCACGAGGATGCAAGTCATAGATATTTAATTTTAGGGACCCAGACTGTTAAAACCAATAAACCCTAGGGACCAAGTATGTAATTTACTCTTATTATTATTATTTCCTTTTTTTTCATTTCTTTTATTTTCCCCCAAATTCAAAAACACAACGTTTGTGTTTAATTTTTCGAAGTAAGGATCCATTAATATCATCAAGATACAATTTCAATAAAGATACACAAAAAACCCAAAACCTTAAAATCCATCTTAAAGAAACACGGAACTAGTAAAGCCCAAATTAAAGCCCAAGCCCAGCCTTAAAGCCCGATCATTCCAACAACCCGGTCTGGTTTGAAAGAGCCCGATCAACCCTTCTTTCAACCCCTAAACCTCGACTTGGCCCGCAATTGTTATTTAGGATACTGAAGTCCAAATGTTATGAGTATCAGATGAGTTTTAAAACCATGAGTGCAGGTGTTTGGACAAAACAGACACTATTTGGTACAATTGGCTTTGAGACGTTAACACTGGTTCTAGCCATGGTTTTCCACGGTTCTACGGCACAAGCATAGGTTGGCAAGAAAAACTTTCGGTGGTTCATAGTCATCAAAGAATCAAAATGTTACAAATCGAAACCGAAAATGATCATCACAATAGCTAGAAATGTCGAGTTTCAACTAGAAAAACAACAAAAAAAAAGATGCAAAGAGGATTATTGATCGTTCCAAGCTTCTCGTTGCTACTTCCACTAAGACTTCCTCGCCGGAATCTCTCCACCGGCAAACAAATTTCAGTGGAAGCAGCAAAAAGAAGCTGAAGAACACCATCTTCCCACAATTATAATCACAAAAAAAAAAAAACACAGATTAATATCACATCTTCATTTCATTTTCCTTATTCTCTTCCGAACCATCTCGACTCATATAATTTGGCTTCAAAAGGCGAGATCAATTCTAATGCGTGATGTATGCATTTGTGATACGAAAAATCTTCCATTGTTCCATCTGTTCGTTCCAAAACAAAGCAACGTGAACTTCCATGTATTGAATGGTACCCCACCTGTAACACAAACGTGAATATCTCAAAAAATAAAACAAACGGAAAAAAAAAAGAACGAAAAAACGAACATTTATTGTTGTTGTACCTTTATTTCATAAAGTCCGATTCCAATCTTTTCGTCCCTTCGAGGGTGAAAAAATAAAGCTTTCCATGCAACAAGCTTGTCATCTTGGCTTAATTTGTGATTAACATCATACCTATATCATAACGGAAATAATACCAACAGTTATATCATTTTATCTATGTTGATATAATACGAGGAAAACCACAAAAAAAAATGAAAAACTGACGAACACCCTGATAACCATTCAATCTGTTCAGTATGCACATATGCATACAAGTAACTGAAGATGTTTCTTGGTTTCTATGCACATGTGCATACTGAAAAAATTACTCGCAAATTACATGTGACTTGTATGCACATGTGAATAGATGAAGGGTTTCTGGGATGTTCCTCAGTTTTTCATTGAAATGACGTAAAATGGAAAGATGAGGGAAAAGTTACTTGTAAAGTATATGCTTCAAGTCTTTTGACAATCGTTTGATATCTTCGGCAGATATATGCTTTTTCAACACGGTTTTCATAACATCTGCACTGCCGTCTACCGTAAAATGATTATACGGATGCAACAACGGAGCCGGCTTATTGTTGTTGTTGTTGTTGGTGTGCTTATCATCGTCAACCACGATTGGCACCTCGATTTTCTCTTCATGAGAAACTATGTTCTTGCTCAAGAGGCTGTACACGTCTTCTGGTTTATCAATTTGGTGTTTCTGGAATATTATCAAACAAGAGTATGTATAATTATCGAGATAAATGTTGTAACTATTTAGATACGAAGAATTCGAAATTACACCAGCGCCCCCCATCATTTCAATTTCCTTATACCACTTGTTCCTACCCTCAACGGCATTAAGTCCATCCGTTAAGGTGACGGGCATTTTGGTCATTTTACCTTTACAAACTTGTCCACTAAAATATATATATATATATATATATATAAATGGTAAAATAACCTAAATGACTTAATGACCCTCATCTTTAACAGATGGAACGGGCGTTAAGTCCATCCTTTAACATAGGGCCATTCTGGTCATTTTACCTTTACAAACTTGTAATCTAAAATAATATAAGAAAAAATGGTAAAATGACCGAAATGCCCCTCATTTTAACGGATAGAACTAACACCCATTAGAGACCAAGAGAAATGGTGACAATTGGTGGGGTCCGAGCAAACCACATGAACTATTCAACAGAAACTACGGACATAAAACGGCTTACATAACATTTTCAAATATCAACATGAAAAAGACTTATATCACTAAATATATATATATATATATCGTTGTTTTAACATAACGCTAACCTCCCCGGAAAATAAAATGTCAAATCTTCCACCGGTCCCAAGAGCCGGAACTTTTCCCCACGATAACGCATCGATAGTCCCTTCAAGTTTATCGGGTGCCCCACTTTTTGCAGCTTTCACAAAGCAATCAGACGGATTCTGCAAAAAAACATTGTAATTCCCGTAAACAAATAACAAAAAACCAATGTTAAATTCACAAAACAAAAAAACCCCATCTCGTAATGCCACCAAATACTCACAGAAAAGCACGCTTGAGTAAATGGTGCAGAAATAGACGCTTGTTTTCTCTGTAACGATAACCCTTTAGCATTTATCGGAACAAATTCACCAGTAGCGGATAAACAGTCTGCAGCAAGCGCCAAATGTTCCGGAAGTATGTTTTTTCCGGTATCCGATATTGCCGATTTCAGTGTCTGCATTAAAATAAAAAATTTATTCGATATGTTACAACTCAAGAAACACGATTTTTTGTGAAAAAATAGAAGAAAGAATAACGGGAAAACATACAGAAAGAAAATGGTTTCTTGCTGCATCTATTCCTTGAGCTATAATCACATCTTGGATGTCATCGGGATGGCTTCTTTCCCAATCGATCATATCCATTATTTGGATACAATCGTTCATAAGAAACCTCCAGAAATTCCTTCGATCGCAGTTTTCCGACATGAAAACACGCAAGTAAAGTTCGCCCGAAGATTCTTTGCCGGATTTTGACGTTTTTGGACAATCTTGCCACAAGATATCCACTTTCTTGACATGCAAAGATCCTAAAGAAAATGTAAAGATATAAATTAGATAAAAACTTTAAATAAAGATTTGAAATAAAAAAGAACCCGTTTCTTTTGCCAAGCTTTTATTATCATAAAGTTTTCATCTTTATATGAACCTTTAGAGGATAAGCGATCTTTGCTTCTTAACAAGAATCAAATAACTGAAAATCTAAAAAGTTGTAACAATAGTTAGGGTCTGTTTGTAAGCAGCTTAATATGACTCGCAGCTTATCTGGTCAGCTATACATGACTGTTTGGTAGTGGCTTAATGGTATAGAAAGTGGTTTATTCAGTGAACTTCCAAGGGGGAAGCTTTATGAAGAAAGCCTTTCCGGTCTATACAGACAGATTAATCCACACAGACAACTTTATCCATACAGGACTTAATGGAAAACCAACCAAACCTTTTATAACAGTTTCTAGAAGGAATGGCACCACCACATCTTGGAGGAGATTCAGTGAGGAGTTTGAACTGTCAACTATTTGAGCAGTGATAAAAACGTGCTCATTCTTTACATTATCTTCAGGGCAATTCCTGAAATAATCACAAAGTTTATAACTTTTTTTTTCTAATACGGAGAGCAATTAACGATCTTTGAAGCCAAAATCATACTTGGAAGATATCTCTAATTTCGGTAGATTCAGTTTTAATTTCTTCAAACTGGTTGAATCTGAACATTTTAACTTCAAAGCATTGATAATTGACTGCACTTTTAGTTGCTTCCTGTTAGCAGCTTCCTGCAATAAAAGAAGACAGAATAGAAAAAGAAACTTCATTCAAAGAGAAACTCATAGAATGATACGAATGGTATGTGATATAAATGACTAAAAGACCCTTTAGGACCGTCTTCAAGGATCTCCCTAGATATAAATCTTTATTCTTTAACCAATAAAAGCTAAAAAGCAGAACTTAGGGTGTGTCTGTTAGCAGCTTAATGAGCTTTGCAACTTATTCGGTTAGCTATATACGACTGTTTGGTGGTGGCTTAATGATATAGAAAGTGGCTTATTGAGTAAGCTTCTAGGGGTGAGTTTATGCATAAAGTCAAGTTTTTTTTTCCAAACCTGCCCCTCCCAATTTAAAAACACACCCCTTTCATCTATGAAAAAACCCTCCCAAACAAAAACCTTCATAATCCATACAGACAGATTAATATACACAGACAGCAATATCCATACATGACTTAATGAAAAACCAACCAAACAGCCCCTTAGACTTTTGTATATATCTTTTTGACATTCTTGAATAGTCGAGTCTTATTTGGCCTATTTTTTATATGGGTATGGCCGGAGGGATTAAAAAAATGTAAACTTTTGTGCATTACCTTGCTTATACGGAAATAACAAATCCAGGGACTAAGACGAGACCGTTTGCCGGTTTGTGGAGAATAGCTAGTCAACATAACGAAATAATAATATAGTCAAGAATCTTGCTATAAAAAGAAAAAAATCCAACAAATCAAACGGAAAAAAAAATATAAAAAAAACTTACAATATGGTGACTAAAGAAACAACATCTTGAAACAATAACTTCTCCAAATGATTCTTGACATCTATTGCTCCATATTCGAATCCATTATTCCATCTTTTAAGTTTTTGAGACAAGAAAAGCGATGCGGTTTTGTTACCACTGAGTTTTCTAACACCACATTCGAGCACTTTCTGCATAATTAAACCGCAATTCCATTAGATTCATCAAACAAGAATGCATAAAGTAAAATTACGTGTTTACCCTTTATCGTACAAAGTTGATTACATTAACATGGCTCTACAAGACTCATTCTTGAAGGGTATTTTAGACATTTGGAAATTAGTATGTGTTTACCTTCAAGTTTAGAAGAGGCGAGTTCTCGAGTGCACTGATTGGCTGATCCAAAGCACCGTATGCAGCTTCCGAGATGGCGCATGCAGCCAAGGAACCAACCGGCTCCCCACACTCAGCGTTATTCAAAAGCGACTTACTTTGACCAGGGGCATTTTCGGAATTATACGAAAATTGAACAAGCTGATTTCCGTAACAATTTCTCACGGTACCATCATATCCGACGTACATATCCCGCATGAAAAACATAAGTTTCCGAAACAAAGTCCCAGAGATATCAGCATGTCCGCCGAAAGAAGCATCCCTATTCGTCACAGAATGAACAAATAACTCCAACGGATTAAGACCCGCCAAAAAGGAGCTTTTTATAACACCATAAGGAACATATCGGTCTACACCCGAAGGAAATGACAATTGTGCCCTTTTATGATTGTTCCAAGAAACGCAAGAAAATTGCCGAGGGAAGTGGAAGGAGAGCGGAACTAACGAATGCTGATAGCCTAAGCACATACTGTGCTGAACGAATTTCAGCATGTTTCCCTTACTCCCGGCTTTCAACATCGAAAGAAACGAATTATCTTTAGTGGCATAGTTGTAAATAAGATTTTGAAGATCACGAAAAACTTCTTTAAAAGCGGAAGCCGATGCTCGGCTTAATGCCGCTGAAGTTTGCTGATCGTAACACAATTTTTCAGACTCCAATTCATTGTAACCTTCGTTTTCCGTCAACTTTCCGCTAAGAAAATCTTGATGATCGTCCACCATTAACAGCTGTCCGTGAGCTTGTCTTTCTGCTTCACGTAACCCGTAAAAGACTTCATCGTTCATATTATTTTGAGCATCAGAAGATAAGTAAAGATCCAACAATGAGACACTAAATCCCCTCATAGACAGCCATTCAATAAGCACTTCTTGAGCTGAATGAAGGAATTCAAGAACCTCCTCACCTCGAAAGTTTTTGATAAGATAACTATATAAATTCTCGTCACCCCCCGCTTGCAGACAAGAAGACGGATTTAACAAACCGACGAATTCTCCTCTCTTAATCTCCGCACCCGCTACATTAAGATCAAAATCTTTACCCATTAAGAGGCTAAACAGCTGCCTCCCGGTCCAAAAACAAGATTTCGACTTTTTCATGATAGCCGGAAGTTCCGCCTTCTGATAACGACAAAACATTTGAAGCTGTTGCAATTGCGGCCGATTGAAAAAAACACCATCTTCTAACATCAAATGGGCAGCAGTCAAACTATCATGGCTTAATGACAACAGATTCTCGCCACTTTGCTTATCGACCAACTGGTTTTCTAACGTAACAAGCTCTTGAAGCTCAACTCGACATTCTAACGATTGAGGAATATAACCATGAAGACTATCACCATCGAAATCACCTCTTAATGGGGAACAAATAAGAGGGTTTATCGAAAGAACACAGTTGACCGGAAGAACTTTGACCCGAAGAGCAATGAGTGAATGTGAATGAATAGATGGAGGTCTATTTATTAAGACAATATCGCCATCGTTAAGAGGTCGATATACAGTATCCCCTATCCTTAAATTATTTCCATATCTAACGGGAACTAAACCACCTCTTCGTCTGATAAAAGTTTCTCCTTGTTGAAGGATCCGTAAACCATAAGAAGCGTTTATTTTTTCCCAATTTAATGAATTAAGCTGCTCGGAAACTAGCATGGTTTCGGCTATATCATGGGGTACGCCAATTTCATCGAGCTTAATGTACGGATCACCAACACATACCATTCTGAAACAAAAATCGGTTCTTTTTCCGAGACTGACTTCTTTCATGTATTTCAATCCGTGCATTTTGGAAGGATTATCGTTGTCTGCATTAGAAGTATGAATCGATGGCTTCTCTGCTCGTATCTGCATTGTTATTTTCAAGAATTTTAAATTATGTAATCCAAATTCCAAATGACGATTTGGGTATTTAAAGATTTGGATGTTTGCTAACCTTTGAAAGTTTTATGCAATCGATTACACATGAACTTAGTTCGTTTGCTGTACCACGAAAACCGATCATTTTTTTATACGCCCGTGTGCGTTCATCCTGAAATCAGACTTTTTTTTATGTTTTGGAAGTAATTTATGAGATTAAAACGATATAATGTGGATAAAAAAGATACTTACAAAGGTCAAATTTTGTCCAAACTCTGCTACACGATGACAGTTGGGGGTTAACGGGAAACTTTGGAGAAAAATCTTGTTCTTTTTCCCTAAAGATCCTTCAAGAAAGCTCGGATCAACATCTTTCAATATTTCGTACACCTAAAGATATCATTAGGAATCAACATGAGTCAAAAGATTTGATTTTTGGGGGGAAGGCAACGAAATAAAAGATAAATAAAAGGTTATAAAGATATTGTCAAAATGCCACCTGTGCATGTGTAAGAACTCTTCGGTAAAATGTTGAAAATGCTTCTTCTTGTTGAGGATCATTGGGAACAAAATCCCAATAATCGGGAGGTAAGCTTTTATCCGAATTCAACCTCCCTGAACTTCTTGTTTCGGCTATTATTGCAGTCTTTCCAAATACATCTTTCATTGAAACTTTAAACTTCATAGGCGGATAAACATCTTTGTAGCTTTTCTGTTAAATGAAGAATAAAAAAGCAAACACCTTTTTCACAAATTTTCATATAAAGATACAACAAGATAACAATAAGAAGATACTTACATCACAATATTTGCAGATTTTAGGAATTTGAATGGGAGATGCCATTTCGGGTTTCTGCAGATCGTAAAGAAACAAAAACAGAAATTCAAATAAGCATATAAACAAATGAAAGTAAAGTTATATATATGAGTTGTTATTGTGTTAAAAGATAACATCTTTTTGTACCAAGAAATTAATATGAAACACAAGGGATGTAATACCTGACCTTGCCCTTATCTTTTTTAAGATTTTTACATCCGGGACAGATTTTATTCAGAATTTGTGCCACTTCAGGTAAGAAGTATGGATGAAGTATTGTGAAAGGAAATTTTATCAAACCTATATGACCTGCAAGAAAGAAAATTAAAGATAGAATTAAGATCTTTGTGAATACAAGAAGAAGAAGAAGAAGAAGAAATGAACTGAATCAGTCCTTCTCCATTCAGACCTTCACAAGTTCTGTAATCTTTGGCACCACATGTATGGCACTGGTTAGCAAGATTTGGAAATCCCAATGCGGGATCTGTTACTTCATTCGCTACTACGATTTCCTTCACAGATGCCTTCTCCTGGTACACAATCATAAATCATTTTTATTAGGTTTGGATATCAAGGACTTGTCTGTTAGAAGCTTAATGGGACTCGCAGCTTATTCATTCAGTACATAACTGTTTGGTAGTGGCTTAATGATATAAAAACTGGCTTATTCAGTAAACTTCTAAGAGGGGGGGGGGGGAGCTTTATGCAGAAAGCCATGTTTTCCCCATTGAAAAAACACAGTCCTTCCATCTACAAAAAAACCCTCCAAACAAAAACCTTCTCAATACTCGGTCAGCTATACATGGCTCTTTGGTAGTGGCTTAAGGTTATAAAAAGTGGCTTATTCAGTAAGCTTCTAGGGGGAGCTTTATGCAGAAAGCCAAGATTTTTCCAAACCTACCCCTCCCAATTAAAAAGCACACTCCTTTCATCTACGAAAAAACCCTCCATACAAAAACCTTCCAAATCTATACAGACAGATTAATCCACACAGACAACTTTATCTATACAAGACTTAATGAAAAACCAACCAAACAGCCCCTAAAGTCTAAACCTTGGGACTGAAGTTGTTAAAAAACCAAGAGAAAAGTAATGATCTACTTACTGCATCTTCCTCTGATAGAACTTTGAATCTTATTCCAGTAAGAACACCAGATGGCACTTGTTGATCTACATACACTTCCTCATTAGCCATCAAGCTCAATTTGCTGCTTATTCACCTCCCTGTCAGAATAATTGAAGTCAAGATTAAGAACCAAGAATTCCCATTGAATATTCAGTAATCAAACTTAAAACCCCTCATTATCATTGATCAAAAAGTCCACCAAAATCACATTATTCAGACAAAATTTTCAAACCCCAATAACAAAATTAACTTAAAACTATAACAACACATGTCTAATGAAAACCCACCATTGATCATGACCATCATCAACAATGAGAAAAAAACCAAAAAAAAACAGGTTAAACCCTAGAAAACTAATAAATGAGAAAGTGATCATCTTTTAATCTAATCACTCAAAAATAAGAATCTAACACAGGCATATCATCAAAGATGATATTTCATTAATGAAATTTCTTATGCCAAAAAACAATCTCATTAAAGATAATCTTGTGTTCAAGAATGTAATGTTAATTGGATAAACATAACTAAAATTCCAAACTTGTTATCCCAATGTTGATGAATCAATCACCATCATTCACCACTACAAATTCAAATCAAATTCTTGCCCACATTGCCAAAAACCCCTTATTATGATTTCCAACATGCAAACCGACTCAACAAAAACACATAAAGAAACATGATCAAGAAAATTTGCCAAAAACCCCATATAAAGAATCTAAAGAAAAGATAAAAAAGACCTAACCATCAAACAAATATGTCTAAAGAACCTCAACATTGATCATCATCAAGAAACAACAACAACAAAAATAGAAACGAACCCATGTTTAGATTCTCGTACCAAAATACACAAACATTATCCAACGAAGAAACAACAAAGACTCACCTTTTTATCGAATCTTGAAGAACCCTTGAATAAAAAAGAAGTCCTTTTTGTGG
The DNA here is from genome assembly GCA_036898165.1 of Silybum marianum. NCBI lineage: Eukaryota > Viridiplantae > Streptophyta > Magnoliopsida > Asterales > Asteraceae > Silybum > Silybum marianum. The sequence continues at coordinate 4,386,937 of CM072537.1, read as the reverse complement.
GTTTTTTTGAGCAGAGAGCAAAGGGAGGTACTCCCAAGAAAACAAAGGGGTTTTGTATTGGGTGTGCTTATTGCTTATTACTTATTACTTATTACTGCACCCAGCAGAAGGAACCTCTCTCGTTAATGATACTACTCTCTTTTGACCTCAGTATTCTTCTAAATATTAAATAAATATATTTTGAGGGTTTAGGGGTGTAAATAATGGGAAAAGCCAAGGGCAAAGAACAAGATTCTCGATTCCAAGGGCCTGACTTTTATCTCAAGTGTCTTGCAACTAAACAAGAATCACAAAATCTCACCTTCAACTCTTGTTTGATATGTAAATCTTATCCGTTGATTTTTTTTTTTTAATATTTGGTCCCTGATATTTTGGCTTTGTATATATTTGTAGGTGGTATCTTTTGCCCACTATATTTTTTGTTTAATTTAAGTGAATTTGGTTTGGTTCAAGATTTTCTTTTTGAGTTGTAAAAAAGACATATTATAAGAGGTTTATGCATACATGAGGATAGGGAGAGGATGGTGTGAAGCACTGTATAAAATTAAAAACCGAGTGGTTAAAGTGAAGAGCTATTACATAAATTTTGTAAAACATAAAGGTTTTGTTAAAAAAATAAGGAAAATTCTATAGATTGACGGGCAAACTAGTTGTGTCGTATGAGTCTAAGTGTTGCGTATTAGGAATACGCATTTAAAAATGTTGGAAGTTGCATAAATGAATATGTTTTGGGTAGGCATATGGTTGAACCATGTTGGACAAGATTATAAATGATACTTTTCAGGCAAAAGGGGGTTACACTTATCACAAATAAATTGAGAGAATGAAGATTATGGACATGTATGCAAGATACAGATTACGGAACCGATTAGGAAGTGGATGGTGTGATAATCGAGGGATTGGAGGACGGTTATGTCGAGGAAAACGTGAGAGGGTCGGTTGAGGGCGGATATGGTTGTTTTTGACAAATTCAGAGCATCTCTAACAGCTTCTCTAAAATAGAGAAAAAAAATGAGTTTTTGTTTTTTAGATTTTTCCAACAGTTTTTTTATTTTGTTCTTTAAAATTTTCCAACGGTTTTGCTATTTTGTTGTCTATAATATAGAGCATTTCTAACAAATTCCCCAAAATTTCTCAAAAATGAAGAACCAAAACTCAAAATCTTCAAAAAATGTTACATTCATCTCCAACAAATTCCTCATTTTTTAGAATTTCTCCTCTTTTCCCCATTTTGGAGATAATTTTGAGGAAACTATTGGAACACAATATTGATTCAAAATCCCAATTTTTTCCATTTCTCCATTTTGGAGAAGCTTTTGGAGATGCTTTAAAAGCATCTTCAACAGATTCCTCAATTTTTTCCAAAATGAAGAACTAAATGTTAAAATCTCTAAAAAAATTGAATCCATCTCCAACAGATTCCCCATTTTAGAGAAACCAACATTAATTATAATCTTAAAATATTATTTCTCTCTCAAAATATTTGTTTTTAAATTTTCCTATGGTTTGTCTCATGTTGTAATCATTTTTTCGGTGTTATCCAAATTTGGAGAAAAAAAACTTCATCTCTTCTACTTTCTCCATTTTAGATATAATTTTGAGAAAGTTGTTGGAACTAAAAATTGGCTTAGAGTCCCCATTTTGGGGAAGCTGTTGAAGATGCTATAAGAAAACTTGAAAAAAAAATCAAGTTTAAAGAATTCTCTAAAAATTGATACTAAAGAGATAAATTATTATTTTATTCAATCCCATCAATGATATATTGTATTAAAAATATATTGGGATTATAAATTAATAATATTATATAAACATAATATGTGTTAAAAAATTTAAATGAAAAAACTATTGACCTTTAATGTAATTTATTTTTAAATTTTGAATCTTTGTTTTAAAAAAATTATGAATAACACGTTGAATATGCTCTCGATCTAAAAAGGTAATAATAATATAACAATTATTTATACGTTTTCTAATTTGGTTTTTGTTATTATATATTTTCTACATATATACCATTAGGGTTAGATTCAAATGTGAACTCATTTTTGGTTGTGAACGTGAGTACGAATTTCAGTCACACATCTTCGGTTATGGTGGACGTGATCACGGAGGATTGACGCGATTAATGGGAGGGTGGAGATTATTAAAGGAGAGGAACCAGGTCAAAGCCGCTTTTATTGACCGGATAAGTGGCTGAGATTCGTCCTCACGTTCACAACCAAAAATGAGTTCACATTTGAACTTTCCTCTATACCGTTAAATATCAAATTCTATTAACTTCTTTTTTTTTTTAAACATAAACAGAGGAGATATAACAAAAATACCGACAAATAGTAAATGGAATATTGGTTTTTATTTTATGGTTTTTCTTATAATATTTGTTCATTGCATAAAATTCGGTTGAACAAAAAAACAAATGTCAGGGAGCAAAGTTGAAACTATTGATAAGACCAAGGGGGCAAAGAGTAAATAATGCTCAGGTCTCGAGACGGGCCAACCGTCGTCGGGTTCTTTTCGAACCAAAACCCAAAGAGGCGTCGCGATTGCGACAAATTTGTATAGATTCTTTATGGGGAAAATAAAATTATGAATGAATCATGGTATTGGTCCCTGTGGTTTAATCACCATCAAGTATAGCCCCTATTTTAAAAATAATTACATTTTTGGTTACTGTCATTATCATTTTATTATACTTTTGATTAGTGGGATTGTCATGTTACATTTTTGGTTGCTTTGACTACTTGAGTTACAAAATGGTCTTTACCTTAAGGGCTTTTTAGTTATTTTCCCATTTCTAACCTTTTAAGTAATTAATATAATTAAATTTTCTTTTTCCTTTCCATATAAAAGGGGCTTTCTTCACTTTAGGGTGTTAATTTTGTACCAAACTAAACCATGGTACCTTTGTATCAAACCAAACCAACCAACATGTATACCAACTGTACCAATATTGAAAGTTATATACCATGGTAGTACCATGGTACCGACTAATTTATTTTTTATTAGTTTTTTTGTATTTTTATGTATTTGATTTTAAACCTTTTAACTTTAATTAATTTATTTAAACGTTTGAATATTTGCAAATTTTATTATTTGTAATTAAAGCTCGTTAAACATCACATTTGTTACTTAGAAACTCAAATTTTCACTTATATTTCAAAAAAAAAATGTCAAGTTTTCATATATAACGTGAAGTTGGTACAAAACCGGTACCAACATCTACCAACCGAAAACAGTTGGTACCAATTAAGTCGGTACCAAGTACAGTTGGTTGGTACACGGTACAGGATTTTACGTATCAATTATAATTGGTTGGTACACGGTATTGGAGAAAAAAACTTGGTACCGCAACCCCTTCTCCGGTGACCAAATTTGACCGTAACCACCCAGACCACAAAGACGGGCTCAAGTTTTTTCAAACTATGACGCCAATATGACTATAAAAAACAAATATAAAAATATTTTTCACTAAACTATCATTGTCTATTGATTAGTTCATTGTTTTTCATATGTTATGTCATATGTACGACTTTTGATACTAAATGACAACCACAATAACTAAAATAGTAATTTGCTCATAAGTTTATGAATGAATCATCGCGTTTTATACAAATTTGATCTCTAGACTTTGTTTATTTAGTGTAGACTTAATGATTGCATTTTTTGTCGGTTTGGTACCTCACCCTAACATCCGTCCATAATATCCATTAGTTTGTAGGGCAATATGATTGTTTTACAAATTCTTATATTTGAAGTGCATGAAACGAAAAACAAAAACCATTTCTCAAACACTTTCCCACAAACACCGTCACTATTAGATCAAACACGTCCTTTTATCACGTTCAATACTTAGGGTTTTTCTCCACCGTTATCTGAATCATCTTCACACTCACAAGCAAAAACTCCCCTCTTATCTCTTTCTGGCACAGTCAGAAACCCCCTTGTCTTCTTTTTTGTCCATAAAAACAACGTTGGTGGTTATTACATCTCGTCGACGTGCAACACATCTGCATATATGTCGATGTGCAAGCCATCTGCGTCTTTGTGAAGGGTTTGATCTAGTTTAAGTTTTTGTTTGATTTATGTTTATGATTTTGTTAGATCTGGGATTTGAATTGGGGTTTGATTTAGTAATAAATGAATTTCTTTGTGTTTGATAAAGAACAAGAGTTGTTTGTATTTGATGAAGAACACAACTAACAAACATTTGTGTTTTGATATAGGATTCGATTGAGGATTTGATTTATGTTTTTATTGTTGAGTTTCATTCATAATATTGAATTTATATAAAATGATCTCTATGATCTTAATGATTAACGGGAACAAAATGGAGTGATAGAAAAGCAAAAAGTTTTAGAGATTTGATAGTTGAGTTTCATTTATAATATTGATTTAGAGAATGTATTAGAAAATTATATTATTAAGATATTCAATAATTTTAATATTTCAACAAATAAGAGTTGTTTTTGGTGAGAAATTATTAAAATAATATTTCTCTCTCATCTATTTAGAGATATATAGAAATCTCTATATCTAAAGATTTTTTTAAAAATCTCTATTTTAGAGATTGATGTAAAGATGCTCTTGGAGGAGTTTAAAGAACAAAAATAATTTTTTTTCTATTATAAAGATGTTATTGAAGATGCTTTAACCTAAAACAAAATGTAAACGTTAAGTTTTACTTAATGTATAATAAATAAATTTCAAAACCCACTTCAGTAAAATCAGAAGGACCAAATCAATAATTTTCTTTAAATATACAATGGGAAAACCTTTCGTGATAATTACATTACTGCCCTTAGTCCATGCTACATATGTAATTATGTAAGGTGTGTGGAGTGTGTTATTAAAGTGTTATCCAATTGGGGTTTTGGGGAATACTTAAGATTATTTATGCCAAAAAAAGAATGGTGCTTTAGTTGGTTGTACGGTACAATATTCTGTTATAAACTTCATTTGATGCCAACTACTGTCCTCAACTTTTTTGGTACAACTTTGAATTATTCTTTTGGGTGGAAAACAACTCAATTATTAACCAGTTATGTATTCGTTGCAAACTAACTCACTTAATTTACTGTAAAATAATAATAAAATAAATTGTGTTGTCTTAATAAAGATGAATAATATTTTCTTAACAAAAAAGATGTATTTGCAAACATGTTTATGTTTTTTTAAGTGTATATATAGTATTTATATAGAGCTTAACCATCCAAGAATTATAAAATTTATGAAATCCGTGAGAACTTTTATCTTATAGTTTTATTTCAATTTTTTATCCATGTAAGTATAGTCTTCAATGTATCAATTAACATGTATTTATTTATTTTATAATGTATTTGTTTTGTATGTATTCGGTTCACAATGTGAAACTTTTTTACATGTATTTTTTATTTTACAAACATGCAAAAAATAAACACATGTGAACTGAGTACATGTGAATAATGTGAAACAAATACAGGTTAATTACTACTTTAAATTATAGTCATAGATGAAATAAAATCATATGAAATACTGTAACATATGATATATAAGTCATCAGAGATTTTTACAGTTTATAGAATTTTCAAAAGAATATCCCTCGTATCTATATATAACAAATACTTACATACATTCTTACGGTAGGTAATGTTTGAATCCTTCATCAATAGGCAAATATGATTATTTTAATTTATGTTCTCATGCTCGTTATTTAACTTATTGTAGGTTTTATGTCTTTAGACTTTATTTTCATCTTTAAAAGAAGTTTGGAAATTTTGGTTTTTTGGTTTTTACTTTGTTCTATTTTTAGAACATTTTTTAATAAACTAGATCATGTAGTTGTTAGTTAAAAAACTAGTCAAATCCGTTAAAAATAGACGATAAGCTAAATACTACATATAAATTGACAAATAGATACATTTAAAATTTTTATTCAATTTTAACATTACATAATATATTTAAAATAATCATGAATATATTTCATTATATTAAAAATAAATAGTAACGAAAATGAATGATTTTCCAACTATTTAGGTTTAATGGACATTCATTCCATTTCATATTATATTTATAATATTATCGCAAATTTCTCTGGTTTAATAGCATGTCACTCAAGTAATAGGCAATAGTTAAAATTTTCTAATTTCACAAATTAGATGTTAAATATTTTTTTATAAATTATCACATTATTCCATGATTTTGAATAGACGTTACACATGATATGAATAAAAACAAATGTTATCAAATTTAATGTTTTGAAATAATTGATGATAAAATACCTTGTTAATGGGGCCAAGTCGAACTTTTTCTTGACTGGATCGTATCACACCAGGATCGCGTTATTTTTTTGGACCCATCCCAAACTAGGCCTATTTCCTTTCTACTTCGATTTTTTATTTTGCCAAATGCAATCTCATCCAAATTTTTTTGTTTGTATTGATCAAGATTTATGATCGGACATATCTGTATGCAACTCTACTACCGTGTAGTTATCTAGGATAGAATGATATGGGAGAATATAACATCCATAGTTTGGTGATCTCATCTTAGAACTATAAAACAATCTACAAACATTAAAAATATATTTTGATGCGAGTTTTTTATCAGTACATTGATGTAATTTATAGTTATTCATGGGTTTTTCATCCAAAATTCTAATTTTTTTTTCATCATGTTTCATTTTCCTAGATGCAACTTACTTCCTAGTTCATGAATATCGAGGAGATGTTTCGTTTTTATATAAAAGACTAAGTACATGTTTGACATTAACTTATTACTGATAAGTTAACTTATTGAAAAACTAGTTGGGACTTTGGAGTAACTTATGAAGTTTTTCTTTATATCATTTTTCTGGTTATACACTGATTAATATTATTTTCAGTTTTCTTTATTAATTTTATATGTAATTATAAATTAATATTATTTTGTTTTTCTTAACTACAAAAATAATTTTGTTTCTATATTATAATTAAGAGTAGGATAAAAAATATACATTTATTTTAAAATACAGACATTTATTTTGAAATAAAATAAAATAAATTATTTTAAGACTCTTTAAAAAAAAGGAAGTTTTTTTTAATAATGCATAATTTAGTGCACGTTTTACCCTTTCTGCTATGAACAGAAAAGTTGCCAAAGGGTCAACATATTATTAAAAAAAGGTTGCCGAATTCTGAAGCTAAAAGAGCCGAAAGACGGTGGTAGGTCTACTTCTTTTTCCAATTTTTTATATGGTGAGTTTTAAATTAAATAAGTTTTTTAGTGATTGCATTTTTCATATAAAATTAAGATCATGTTTGTCAAATGTAACTAATAAGGTACTTTATAACTTATAAGATAGCTTATCAAAACCTTACTTTTATTAACTTATTAATAATGTACCCTATAAAGTATCTTATAAGTTTACTTATGGTCATCCAAACAACTACATTAAAAATAGGATACCTTATAAGGTGACTTATATAAGTCACCTTATTTTTGCCAAACAATGCCTAAGGGGTCATCACTTTTCATCAATTATTTTCTTTATTGATCGAAAAACAAATAAAAAATATTAAAATAAGATATCGTATCAATATGTGCCCGTTAATAGTTAAAGCATATTCAACAACTATGTTAAAAATATACTATAAGTATTGTGAAGTAGTTGTTACTTGTTAAACATATGACGGAAATATTATATCTATCCACGGTTCAATTTAAAATGTACATAACAATTGTGATGACTTAATTTATCATGGTTGATATTTTATAGTTGTAATTTACCAGAATTAGTATCAACATAGCCTCTAACATGCTTCCAAAAAACTATTTCAAAATAAAGGTTTTAGAGATTTAGGAATTCTTTTAGCGTTAAAACGTATGTCAAAAATAGAGAAAAAAAAAGAGAACTTAGAAGTCGGAGAAATATCTAAAACTATATATAAAAGTGAGAAATAATATTTTATTTTTTTGTGTCAATAAAAAACTGTAATTAAATGCTTTTGAGACAAAAATAATGTTTTATTTAATTTACTGAATATTTTAATAATATAGTTATAATATAACTATTAAATAAACAGTTGTTAGAATTAAATGTAATTTTTTTAACGATCCTAACTTTTGATATTTTTAAAAAAAAATTGTAGCGTAACTGTCAAATATGCTCTTAATTGGGAGAAAATACAAAGTATTTATTATGATTCAAGAACTAAAATGTCTCAGAGTAATTTTACCTTATTGGATGAACATGACAAAGATAATGATTGATAGTACCCTGTAAGAATGATGACAAGGATTGAGAGTCTTATCTAAAAAGTAAGAGTGATACTTTACCTGGTAATCGTTTACAGAAGTTAAATAAAAATGTTAACTTTTGTTTTTGTATTTTGATGACTATGATTGTTTTAGCAGAAGATGAAAAACCGATAACGATAATTTTAAGAGAGAAGCTAATTACACCTTATATATTGTTATATGTATTTTTATATAGTGTGTTTTTTTCCTATACACATTAACATAAAAATCTAATTAATGATTTGACATGATTATAATATTAAAGGGGTGTAAAATGTAAATAGCATTGTTCTAAATTTAGAGGATGTTATAAAAGAAAAGAAAAATTTGATGGTAAACTTCAATGATTAGAACAATAATTTGAGTCCATATGTTGTGAGGCAAAGGGTCCCACATGGCTTCTTCAGCAAACACATCAAAAAGCTATTTGTAGTACCCTCCTCCTGCTATGCCCATTTTCTGCCTCACTTTCTTTTCACTTTTCACTACATGATTTATGTGAAAAAGGTCTTTTACATTGATTCTAAGATCTATCAGATTCTTTTAAAACAGTGATTCTAAGATCTATTCTTTTAACCATTATTTTCTTAGGGGGAGTTTGGTTTGCAGAATGGAATTGGATGGAATAGAATCTGTCAAAGGAATTTGACTTTGAAGGAATTGGAATTAGAATGTTGTCAGGTTTGACCAGCTGTTTGGTTGGCAGAATTGGAATGGAATCAGTTGAAATAATTGGAATCTGTCTGTTTGGTTCACAGAATGTAGCTTTGGAATTTGAATGAAATTCCAGTAAATGACTAAAATACCTTTTTTATTAAATTTAATTTTTTAAACTAAAATTAGTTTAATAAAATAATCATTAATTACTTCAATTTTTTAACACTAAAAATAATTTGAGTTTTTTTATAGTTAAAAACTGCATAAAACAGCCAAAAACTACAGAAAATGCTAAAACAGCAAAAATCATAATTTTTTTACAGCAAAAATAGCTAAAAACTGCAGAAAAAAGCAAAAAACTACAGCAATACAACATCTGTTAGGGCAAGACATATTTTAGTTGTTGCAGGAGACGATGGAGAACCTAACTGCTAGGGGTGAGGAAAAACCGAACCGAAACTGAAAAAAAACCGAAAACCCGAAAACCGAAAACTAAAAAACCCCTCGAAATACAGAACAGAAATCGAAAACTCGAAAATTGAAAAAAAAACCCCGAAAAAACTGAACCGAACCGAAATTGAAAAACCGAAAACTGAAAAAAAACCCCGAAAAAACCGAACCGAAAATCCAAGTGAAGAGGTGTCGACTTTTTTTGTTTGAGATTAGGGTTTAATTGTTTTTTAGGAGGAGGGTATTTTAGGTATTAAAGAAAAACCAACTCAATTCCTATGAATTCCCACCACTAAGGCAAGGAATCTCAAATTGCCTAATTATGGAATTCTTTGGAATTTATCAAATTCCAATTCTTGAAAATACTGAACCAGACAAAGGAATTGGAATCTGGTCAAAGGAATTCAGATTCCAATTCCACCAGATTCCATTCCTTTCCGGCGAACCAAACGCCCCCTTATTTTTACTTATTTATGATTGGGTTTGTATCCTAGGTCTGTAACCGTAAGTATTATAGACACAATCAAAGGGCCTTTAGGCTTTGGTCTATCAGTATCGTAATTCTTGCCTTCTTAGGAGGTCAGGAGTTCAATAATCACTTTTGGTGAGGAGGGTATGTGAGTTTATTTGTTTGCATTTGTCGTATATAAAAAAAGTATTACAGACACACCAAAACGACGTCGTTTTGGCTTCGGTCCAAATCTTACGGATAGACGAGATTTTATGAAAAATTTGTTCGTAGGAGAGACCAAATCTTTATTTCTCGCACTCTTTGTTAGTTAATAATCATTAGGATTATCTTTATATGATACCTTTCCTATTCATTGCGGGTTGGTTATTCGTCAACAGTGGTTTAGCTTACGATGTGTTTGGAAGCTCTAGGCCAAATGAGTATTTCACGAAGAACCAACAATGATTCCATTAATCACCGGCCGTTTTGATTATTTGGAACAACTCGATGAATTTAGTAGATCTTTTTAGGAGGCCTCAATGACCATAGACGACATGGGTTTTGGGTCGGGTCCGTAAAATATTACAGAGGTGGCTTACGGACCGCAGCCAAAACGACGTCGTTTGGTTTGTCCTTAATATTTACGGACCCAATGACATTTGTGTAAAATTGAGAGATAAGTGATTAGTAGGATAAACCAAAAGTGAACTTTAGTCATTTGAGTCAATTTTACATTCTTTATATTATTTTATAAGAGCATTTTCAAAAGATTATTTAAAAGGAAGAAAATATAAATTTTAACCATATATTTTTGTTTCAACATATTCTTCAAAATGAAAAAAGTACGAGAGGCACTGTAAAAATCTCAACTATGATAACACCCAGGAAAATACGAGAGAGAAATAATTTTTAATAAATTTTCATCAATAGAAAACTTTGAAAATAAATATTTAGAAATGAAAAACAATATTTTATTGTATAAAATAATTTTTTTAATATTATAATATCCAAAATGAAAATTTTGTTGAAGTTTAACTTATTTTTGTTTTAGAGATTTGGAGTTTCATTATCCACAAATTCCGAAGAATATATTGGAGATGGTCTAAAATAGATGAAACTAGGAAAACTACAAGTTTAAATAATTATCTAAACTTGATGTGGAAAGATAAACTAATCTTTTATTCATTCGAACCAAGGAGGTTGAATTATTATTATTTTATATAATTATTTGAAAAAAATGTATTGTCATGATAAATTTATAAAATATTTTTATACTAATATTATAAATATTGAAATCGCTAAAATATAAAATATGTTGAAGTTAAATATTTTTTTTAAGATGTTAACTTTTGGATCTCTCTTTTTAAGAAAACATAGAAAATCTACTAAAAATGCTCAGTTAACATCAACATTACAAGGAAACTCCTGTTTTTTTTGTTCAATATCTAAAATGTTTTTTAAGTTAAGAGAATTTTCGAAAGCCAAAACTAAAGTTTACTAATAACATAAACGTTCACAAATAACAAGAATAATATGTTTTTAAAAGATGGGAAATAAATGATGTTGATTTTATAGGTCTACGGTCTAAACAAATACTCATTATGAGCATTTTTAAGATAAGGAGTGTTAATGACACCTTCTTAGTAGCATTTTAAGTTTTTAACGGAATTTATTATACTTTTATAGTCCTAGGATTATAAAAAAGGATTTTGACAATGATGTGCGTGAAGACGATTCATTTTATACGGGTGCTTATTAGCAAGACATAGGATAATAGTAGCCTCCCTCTTTAAGATTAAACTCAGAGCATCTTCAACTGAGGTTCTTACAAGAACCTCCTTTTTGTACACTTTTTTGCCACCTCATTGCCATCTCATCAAATTAGCAACTCGCCAAGAATTCCACAATGGAGGTTCTTATAAGAACTTCATTTTTATAGGTCACATTGATTAAATAAGTTATATTTAATAATTAAATAAATCAAAAAAATAAATAAAAAAATGGTAAGAACCAAGGTTTTTGTTAGGGTATCTCTGGCTTGTTAGGTTCATATAAGAATCTCTCCACAATGATAGTTCTTATAAGTTAATGCACTTTTTGCCTATAAGAACCTTGCATTGGAGATGCTCTTAAATTGTATACTACCAACAAAAATATTATAATTTTTTATACAACGTCCTAAAAACTATGTTTTATGTGTTCAAAAAGGTCCTAAAATTCTAATCATTTTAAAACTAATATGTTTATGTGTTTTTGCGTTTCTAAATCACTACACAAGTGATTAAGGTTTTCGAGCCATAACTTCACATTTCATTGCGGTTTTCCTTTTTGTCCATAAAACGAGTCTTCTCGAGACTAAGATGTATAAATTGAAAACCGAATCATGAAATGTATATTAATTTTGATATATTAAATGTTGAAGGGTCGTTATTAGGTGCATGAATGTGTGTAAAATTGTTTATATTGGGAAATAAAATACAAAAATAGAAATGTGGCAAAACAAAGGAAATTTTGTTGTGTTTTATGTGGGAAAAAAAAGTTGTTGAATTTATGATTTTCTGCATCACCTTGTCAACTTGGATGGACCACACATTTATAGGTCCAAAACTGTGAAAAAGTTATAAATTTTGAAATCAGATTCAAAGTGGTTAAAAAAATGAAAAATTATATCAGAGTTGATTAGGTTTTACGAATCCATTTCAAGCACGAGTTTCTTTTACATAAAAAGACGATTCAAGCAACTACAGTCTCTCGAAATTACACCAGTGTATATATAATCGTTCACGGGTGTTTTTTGAATTTTTTATATGTAACACTTTTATTTTGATTCATATATTAATTTTTTATGAAAAGCAAAGAAGATTTTAGCGAACTCGATGTTAAATTTGATCAATGTAGTAAGTGTAAGGTAAAGTTTTGTAATTAATTAATTTTTAGAAAGAGGAAATGGTCATAATGTTTACTATAAAATAGAAATAAAATGCATGTAAATATTAAATTAAATAATTAAGTAAATGGAGACAACATAAAGACAATTACCCGTGACAAATAAAATAAAGCTGACTTATTATGATTCCCTGTGGCTTATGATATTGGGAACCGATGTTTTCTGTTTTTGGTAATTATGATATTAAGTGTTAAGAAGATTTTGTCATTAAACAAACTAAAATTAAAATAACAATAAAAAAAGTTAGAGAGTATGAAACCAATGTGTTATACTTTTTCTCACTTCTTTGATCTTTTACTCTCTTTATACCATCTATAAAGCATAGAAACATGAGAGGTTACAACTTACAATTAAAGATGACAAAAAATGGTCCCGAGTCAGGTCGGGTCCAAGCCAGTCCAGATCTTAAATACTATTCACCGTAACTAGTTTCGGTCCTGTTTGTGAAGATAAAGTCTGGTTAAGTTTGTTTTGTAACCGGTCTGGGCCCAAACCGGTCCTATGTTATTTTTTTGATACGCTTTTAATAATACTTTAATATATGTAATTGGGTTACTCAAATACACTTTAATATATGTAATTGGGTTACTCAAATACACTTTAATAATAAATTTTATTATACTTTTATAATTGTTTTCAATCAAATACACTTAATTTTTTTTTAGAAATACATATAAAAATACATTTATTTTAGAAAAACAGGTACCGGACCGGGCCATGGGCCCATTGACTAGACATATCTGGTACCATAACCAATATTCGGTCCCATACCAAAGGTATATGTTTTACCAAAACCCAGTAAAAACCAACATCGAACACACAACAAGACGAGGCGACTAGACAAATAAACAAAAGTATGAATAATTGATCAATGAAATTTAAAATATAAAACATTGTGCAGTAATAACATATTTTAACAAATAAAACTTTGTTGCCAAAAATTTGAAAATACTTAATATTGGGTATTTTAATTTAATTTTCTTTGATGTATTTCAAAGAATAAAATGAGATGAATACATCTTTAATTTCTTTATTTTACATGTATACTTTAAATCTTCTCTAAGAATTAAATTTATTAAAAGAAAAACTTTTTTTACACCTTTTACATTAAATTAAATATATATATATTTTATAGACTTATTAATTCAAATTAAATTAAATCAAATCAAATCAATAAAACACGATAACAAAATAAATAAAACAAGAAAAAAACACAAAATTCTTATAACAAAAGAAATAAACCACATCAAATAATTGAAATAAATAAATAATAAACAACAAAGACTCCAAAAGTCCCAACCCACAAATGAAGCCCTAAACCCAAAGTCCTTCTAAAACAATTGAGCCCATTATGAACATAACTTCCTCTTTGTAATATACAGAATCCAAACTAACTAACTACTGAACATGGGCTTCATTTCTATCTCAAGAAAGAGATTTTATGCAACAATGTTTCATCTAATGAACCAAAAGTGAAATCCCACATATAATTTCACATATTTTTATCAAGAAATTTCCTAAAGATTAATCTAAGCCATCATAACTCAAGAAATCTGTTGATCAACTTACATCAAAGGCCTATTTTCTTCAAGATCTGCACCCTTTTGTTCTTTGAGGTGCAATTTCACTTGTTTCCCAGTTTCTGACCATTGAGCGGTTCGTGTAACCTTATGATTCGGTAACATCTTCAAGATCACACCCATAGCTATCGGTATTAGCCCTGACCCATGTTGGTCGGTCAACGGTTTTGTAAATATCATGTAAGATAACAATAAAGTTACCGCCTTTCTTGCAGTTGTTACCTACATATATATTAAAGATTCGTTCAAAATCAAATCATTATAATATTATAATTTTTGGTATGAGAATTTGACAATGAAGTTATTATAATCATCATGGCATTGGTATGATCATTTTTTTTGGAAAGGGTATCCTAGACATTTTGCCTGGACTAATCCCTGACAATTTTAAAACTGCTAAAGCATGCAGTCCTGAGATAATTCCCCAGTGGCCACAAGTTGTTTGCACCTGGATTCGAACATGGGGTAGATGGGTTGAGCAGGATAATTGAGGAAAGCCAAAGACCTTTTGGTGAATCCTTGAGAACCCATAAGAACAACAGAGAGTTTAACATATAATTTCCAAGGGTTCACCATTTGTTTAGGAGTGAAACCTTGAAAGTATATGAGTATCAAGTAGATAAAGCTTTGAAAGAATGTAAAATACCATCCATAGCTGAAATACATATTATTATTATTGAATATATTCAATAATTAGAATTTATATAGATCAACAATTTCAAACACTATATACATATTATTATATAATTCATCATACCTGAATTGAAGCCTATTATATACATATTCCTGCAAAAGAAAAAGAAAAAGAAAAAGAAAACATGGCCTTTCAGTTGATATCCTATTATGTATTCCATACAAAATCAAGAAGAAACGAAATTGAGATCCATATTATGTAATCATTGAATCAAAGATGTAGCCTTAATGCAAATTCAAGAAACCCATCTATTCAGAATTCCCATAATTCATATAACTTTATGTATGAAAATAATGAAGATTAACATCAATCCCACAATAACATGTTGAAAGCAAAAACATTTGAGGAAATTAACAAGCAATGACGAAACATATTCATAAAAGCATATATCAATTTCATCACCAAAGATTAAGAAAACCAACCTCACAAATGCCATTAACAAGGTAGCCAAAAGAAGAAATGAGAAATTGTTGCCATTTGGGTTTATCTGTTAAGTTTAAGGGCAAACTTGTCATTTTATGAATCCAGTATATTTTTTTATGAACCTTCGTGGCCACATGAGGATTTATTTATTCCTCTCTGGATTCAAATTTGTGACCTCCTGGTACTTTTGATCTTTAGAGCACAAACTGAAATCATTAAGACGCCACCCTTGATAAATTAATAACAAAAGAAAGATCATTATATTTTTAACAGAGATTATAACAATTACGTAAATTCATGCAATAAATTCAACAATTACCACACGACATAACATTATGGGACATGAAGAGCAAATATGAACACTTTGAAATGAAATTATACAAGATAAAAATTCATATAAAATTTAAAAGTTTTTAGAGCCTTGTGTTTTATCATCTTTAATTTATGCATATTAAAAAGGAATATTTTATTATGACAATAACATTTTTCTTTCCTATCTCATCTTACTTTTATCTTGGTAAAAAAAAAAATAACAGGAGGAGGAAAAAACTAACATATGAGAAAGAAAATTTTCTTAGATGAATATTTCCATTCTAATCAAATTATAATAAACTAGATATAAAATTCTAGTAACATCTCATCGACTAAAGACGTAAAAACTTCGTATTCCAACTCCAAACCGACCTCTTCATCATCACACTTCAACCACTTCACCCCCTTTCTCTCCATATCTTTTATATATGTTATCTTGTAATTTTGAGACTCCAACATTTCTCTTTTATTCCCGTTCATCCAATCTTTTGCTTCTTGCAGTATTGCTAAGTTAGAGACGTTTCCTTGGTTAATTTGTTCGATAAAGAATCCTAACAAAACATTATCTGTAATTGATGATTCAAAGAGATTATGAGAAGGCATCGTTGCTTTCAATAGTTGAAGCAATGCAATTGCTTTCTTTTCAGTCTGATTTTCTCCCTGACTAAGCTTTAGCCCAGTTTTCAAGGAGGATTCAAGTGTTGAATCTTGTGTTTTGGACTCGGACAAAGCAATCCTGTCTTCTAATCGTATAGGCTCTAGTTGAGCACGACTGTTACTTCTTCGAACCTTGGGCATGAGTTTTTGTTTCCTTCCTATTTCATATTACATTTCAAAAGTCAGTATAGACCTAATAATATACTTGTTAATCAAGAAAGATGAAAAAAGGAAATAAAGATAGAGATGCCAACCTTTGGCGTATACACGACTACGTTTGAAAGGTGAAGTGACCTCATCTTCATCATCGCTTGGAAAATCCATCACTGAAACTGGACTAAACTGCTCTTTCTCCTTATTTTGCAATTGTTTCTGTTAATTACCATTATTAACAAACCATTTTTCAAATTCACTTACCCATTACAATTCTTTACATAGAGTAAAAAAAACTTATTTCTACATATAATACTTAAAAAAATTTAACCGATAATATACGTTTAAAGTTATTTAAGTGACAAAACAAAATGGAAGTCATATTCTACAAGTCCACATAGATTGACTACATTATGTTAATTGTTGTCGTGCACGGTCAAAGGAGGTCAATATGGTGGCAAAGAAGGTTTTAATATTTAAGGAAAAGACAAAAATGACCTTTCCCAAGGAAGTAAATCCCAAGATTAGAATTTTGACTTATCGAAGTCAACCCACTATTTCACAATACAAATGACATCTGCCCTGCCCTAAATTATTTTATTAGCTTCACATATTTCATCTTTCCCATGCAATTGTTCATTTCCCAAATCATCGTATTTTGTTACGAACAAAGTATCTTCTTAATATAAAAATACAACAAAATATTACACCATATATCGATGAGATACATAAATAAAGATACCTACAGATTGTTTGATTTGTTATTCATTAAGTGATGTATGAATGAAGTGTGGATTAATCTATTTGTATAGATTAAGAATGATTTTGTATGAGATAGTTTTTTCATGGATGAAAGGAGGGTGTTTTTTTTTCTGTATAAAGTTTTTATTAGAAGCTTATTAAATAAGTCACTTAATATATATCATTAAGGTACTATCAGACAATCATATTTAGCTGATCAAATAAATTATGAGTCTAATTAAACTGCTAACAAATATATTGTAAATGAAGATCTATTAAGGAATCGTAAATATTTTGGAAATTTAGGAAACCAATTTTTGTTGTTGGTATTCATAATAAATAACTTGATAAAACATTCATTACTAATGTCGTGGCATATATCTATAATTAATAATATTTATCATAAACACTTATTTTTAGAGTTATTAATCTCTTTAAAATTTCAAAATGAACCTCCAAAAAATGTCATACAGAATATTCAACTATTTTAGTTTTTTACTTTGACATTTTTAATTTGCAGTATAATTCAGAATATGGTACTACGTGGAATACGAGATCAAGGTGCTCCTGCAGCTTTTAACGGCATGGATTAAGCAAAGGAATAACACGTAGGCGGGATCTACGGCTAATCACTAGTTTGTAGATCACGTGCACGAGATATACCAACACGTGGAGTTCATAACTAAAAAAGAAACTATATATACCTCCTCCCACCTATTTTTCCTACTTCTTCGCTGTTAAAATTTATTGCCTTTGCCCAAATAATAAAAGAATAATAATTCAAAATTTTGAATCACTCAAATCCTCATTCGAATTTGAAATCAAGAACTCAAACTATCTTCATACTTACAAAATTATAATCTAGTCACGTTGATTTAAAAATCTTAAATATCCTAAGGATCATAAACTATCTATTTTGAAAAATATTCATTATATTGAAAATAATATATCATTTTGTAAGAACTGTTTATTTGTTTCTTTAACCATGAGTGTTTCGTTTTAAAGTCAGTTAACATACTCACACATCATTTCTCAGGTATCCGGACTTCCATTTAAGGGTGACGCTCGACTAATCCCCAACGTTCATGAACCAGCCCTATGGACTCACCTATGATCCGGCCCACTAGCTAGGATACCCCAGAATTGTCAGCGGGTTCAAACCCTCGCCAACCAGGAATACCATCCATTAGGGACTTAGGATGTTACCTCCATCCGCTAGGCTAGACGAGCTTTCTAGACCAACTTCTATATTTTAACAAATCTTTTTGAGAAAAACCGACGATCATATAAAGACTTGAACCGATGACCTCTGTAATCAACGAGATTTCTTTGTTCGTTTGTGAAAATGTAATTGGACTCGATGGATTGCAATTAAAAATTGAAATTTGATCAAGTGAATGTACAACCGTGGGGTGCGAAGCATAGGAATGAAGCCTCACCTTTGCGTTTCCATTGGCAGCAGAATCATTGGTGGCGGTGGCGGTTGCGGTGGATCCGCCAACTTTTTTTCCGTTCGCCTTGTTCTTCTTCTCCGTTGCTTGCTGCTCACTTTCCTCCATGTCGTTTTGACCTACATTGATCTTCGAAGAATCGCCTGTGGTAGAAGAATCAGATGTGGCGGTAAAGTAGCTATCTGATGAATCTGAGCTGTTGCTGTTACTGTTACTTGTGGTGGTGATAGCGGTTGAAACTTCAGATGACGGAGGTAGTATGAGGTTCTCCTTCTCTTTGATCGAATCATCGAACGATTTCAACCTTTCGAAGTGTTTGTTTTGATGATTGCTTGTTTTCTTCCAGAAGCCATGCTTCGATAGCTTCCGAGACAGATTCCTCGGTAGAAAACACGTTTTTCTAGGCTTACCGGAGCCGGAGAATTTGAAATGCTTAAAAACATTAACCACAGCGGCAGAAGCTTTGTGCAGCACCGACACAGATTTCGATTTCGATTTTGATTTCGACTTCAATTTCGGTTTCCTTTTCGCTTTTGATTTGCTTTTGAGAAACTGCTTTTGCGTTGGCGGAAGCTTCATGTGTTTATTAAGATCTATTTCGATTAGGTAACGAACGGTTGTGAAACATTGCCGGCGAGGATACGACCTGAAGCCATTGGAAGAACAGGAGCTCAGATCATCAAGTAGATAGTCTTTGAGCAATAGAGATTTAGGCAATGGCATCTTAACTATCCTGGAATCATTAGAAAATGAAGCTCTTGCTGCCATTGGAATCAAAATTGAATTAAAACCCAAATTGAATTAGGGTTTTTCCAATTCGATATTGAACGAGTGTGTGGGTGAATTGGGAGATAGTGAGATATAAAAGTAGATTGAAGAATGTAAGAAAGAAGTAGGTAGGTAGGTTCTGATTGAAGATCTCAAGAATGGAGTTGCAGAAGCATCGGCAATGGAGATAAGAGATTACAGAGAGATTGCTTCTTCAAATAGGGGAGTGGCTTTACTTATTTGAATCTTAAGTTTACTTATTCTAATTATCAACTAATCTTGCACAATATGGTACATTAACTATTGGTTAATGACATTATGACCCTTTAACTTTCTTGGTTTTTGTTACTTCAATATGTAATTACTTAATCCGAGTTGTTTAACGGGTTACTTCTTCATTGCACCTGATAAGACTTTGGCAATGTTTGGTAAAGATAGCTAATAATATATCTTATGACTTATAAGGTAGTTTATCAAAATCTTACTTTTATTAACTTATCAATAAAATACTTTATAAGGTATCTTATACACTAAAAATAAGGTACCTTATGGTAATCCAAACAACTGATGACTTATAAATCACCTTATTTTTACCAAACAATGCATTTGGAGGATCAAATAAGAGGTAAAGTTAATGGGAATTATATTTTTTGTGTTAATGGAGTATGGAAACTTAAGGCACTAAAAGTGTATATTATGAAAAAGTTTAAGTACCACTTGTGATTTTTCTGTAAACAATTTGAATTGATAAACTAGTCGTATAGAGTCGAAGTAAAGGCATCGCGTGGGATCTGGTTTGACTTTATGGTAGTACTACGAGACTGCGAGTTGACCTTCTTTCCAATTTTTAAATTTAACCTGTTTAAAAATTTACTGATTCGTGTATTTT
Organism: Silybum marianum; assembly: GCA_036898165.1. Taxonomy (NCBI): domain Eukaryota; kingdom Viridiplantae; phylum Streptophyta; class Magnoliopsida; order Asterales; family Asteraceae; genus Silybum; species Silybum marianum. The sequence goes on along the minus strand of CM072537.1, from coordinate 4,366,514 downwards.
TTTTTGTTGTAAAATAAGTATTTATATTATTGTTATTTTATTTTGTCTGTCTATTTTTAACAATAAATGTTTTAGTTTTCAATTTTACAATTTGTTGTGAGGTGGAAAAAATTTGTCTCCTTATAATTAAAGGCAAAATTGTTATTTTGTTAACTAAAAAGATAAAATAATTACATATCTTTTGAAATGTGTTCCTTTTTTTTGTTGTGGGGCGTTTATTTTGGGATAGAGAAAATATTAAATATAAAAAATTTCGATTTATGAAGACTGAATTTATGAGATGACGCATCTAACAGATAATGATTTATGAAAGACTGATTTATGAGATGATGCATTTAGCAGAAAATGATTTATGAAGCACTTAATTTTTCGATGTTTGTTGATCAATGAAAAATACGCTACACTGGTTGTGAAGGATTTGAGGCAATAACGATTATTTAAGCATAGAAATGACAAAGTTAATGAATTTGTTCACAGTGGAGATCCATGGCAAACGGTCTATAGCTTGTCGTTGTAGCATCATGCTTTTCACCACAATTTTTATTTATTTATTTAAATCAACATATTTTAGCATGTAAACTATCTTTTCGATGAGAGATCATTTACAAATGTAGATAAACCATAACACTCGACCAACAAGAACATTGATACAAGTATAGTCCATGATGGGTTCAACTCAAAGGCTGGGGCCAAGGCTGATATTTAAGTATTAGTAATAAGGGTTGGGTTTCGGTGAGAAGCGTAAAAAGGAATCTTTACCCTTGGATGCATATTAGAATGAGATCTACCGAGATAAGGTCCATCGAGATGTACTGCATCAACTCACTTCTAAGACACAATTTATGGGTGGTAATGAGATTAAAAGCGATCAAGGATTCGGATCTCTTCTAACGTTTCTCATCTTAACTCTTTTTCTCACACGATCCCATGTCTAGTAATAATATATATATATATATATATATATAGGCAAAATTTCCGTTGCAAACTAATCGATTTTTGCAAACTGTGCAAACTCGTAGTGAACACAATGATAAAGCACCAAGTGGATATTTAATGAATGTTGAAAGTGTTCACGAATGGTGAAAGTGTATTTACAATTGACGAAAGTGTATTCATGAATGGCGAAACTTGCCGGAAAACTCGCCGGACAAGACGAAGTCGTTGGAAAGTGTGTTCATGGCAGGAAATTAATAAATATTAATTAAAATTGGTTAAATTATAAAATGACGATGATATCCACAATGAATTAATAAACTATTAAAAATATTAAAACAATATTATTCACATGACTTATTTCTATTGGATAATGGTGAGTTTGCAAGTTTGCAAATATTGAATAGTTTGCAACGGATACCACCCCTATATATATAGTTTAAATGTGAACTCAAATTTGGTTGTGAACGTGAGTACAAATGGGAGCGCGACACCTGTCATATTCAGACTGAATAATCAAGTGAGAAGCGTAAATTTTTTTTTGAACTCTTGATCACTTTTAATCTCTCAGACACACCCATAAAATTGTGCTTCTTATAAGAATTGATTCCATCCGGACGGTATACACTAATGCATATCGGTAATTTGTAACATGCATTTGTGAATACTTATCAATGCATATGTAATGATAGAAGCATTGGTGCATAGGAAAAAAAAAAACGCTTGTATGCACTAGTGCATACCGTTCGGATGGAGGGCTCCTAGGGTGTTTTTCACTTCTTTTTTAGTATTTTCCTTTGAACCCCACCTCAATCTCTCTCTCCCTCTCTCTCTCTCTCTCTCTATATATATATATATATATATGTGTGTGTGTGTGTGTGTGTATTTTTGTTTGTGGGGGGGGGGGTATTTTAAACTAGTTGGATTTAGTGTTGCATTTCACTTGTCTTTGTGCGGTCGTCAAAGTTTGGGCTTTTATGCATCTCTAGCTTATATAAACACTGAAACAAATAGATAAATGATAATACACAAAACACCTTAGATAACAACAACGAACCTTAAAAAAAACAACTATGATCATACTAAAGTACAATACTAATCTTGGTTTCAATGTATTAAGATTCATGCAAAACTGTTACATTTTTTTTGACTAACCAAGTGAGAGAGGCCAACAGGTGGGTGAAGTGGGTGTAGGGGGAGTCGTCACGAGATCGAACTCGAGCACTATCTTTTATTTGTGCAAAGTTATCTCACCTTTTTACCAACTGTGCTAGATGCCAAAGGCTAATAAACTCACAATTAAAATAACTCTTTAGTATTTTAATAGTTTCTTAAATTTTAGTTTTGATTGAAGATCTTGATTTCATCTAAAACCACTTGAAGACAATCTAGAACTTTTTTTTATCTCCTATGCTTTTAAATTTTTCATAGATGGAAGGAAACGCGGTTTAATTAGTATTAACATGTTTGGAAAAAAACTTAACTTTCTGTAAAAAAAACTTCCCCTAAAAACTTATCATATAAGCCATTTTCTATATCATTAAGCCACTGTCACACAATTTATATATAACTGATCAAATAGACTCTAACTCCTAAATTCATTAAGTTATTAACAAACAAGCCCTTAATCATTTAAGTAATTACTCCATTTTTTTTAATTAAATGAAATAGAAAACAATGAGCTTGGGCTACTGCCAGTATTGGCCCATTAATCAAGACCAATCAGAATTAAAAAAAAACCAATGAGTAGCTCGATGAGGTTCACCCGACAACTACCAAACCCGTTTCTTTAAACCGGGTTTTCACCCATATCGCAAACACCAGCATTCCCAACATCAAATTGGGTCCATTTTTGACCAAATTAAGTTGTTCTTTTTTGAATTTATTCGTAGATATGGATTTTATCCATCACACATCGGAATGGATTTGACAACTAAATAAAAGGATTAGCTTCAAATTTGGATTTTTCCTCAAAGCCAACAACATAATCACGAAAGCAACTGGTTTTGATCAAAAACCGAGAATCTCAGGTGGCGTTTGTTTTTTAAGAGGTGCTGAAGTCTGAAGTCTGATTTCAGTTTTGAAATGGTTATGAAACATCTAAATGAATAAGGCATAAGTGGTAATTAAAAACTTAAAATGAAAAAACAAACAGGCCTAACAATCCATTAATCAATGGGGAATAAGTGTTTACATTTTATATTTTACAATACTTACTAACAATCCATTAAGTTGAGAATGATTACCCCCCCCCCCCCAAAAAAAAAGTAAATGTAATAAGTTAATAACTCTTTCGGTGCTTTCCTAGTAAATGCTTCATAAATAGCTTCTAAAAAACCAATTCTCCATGTGGTTTCAGAGAATCAGTTGGGCTTGGTCAAAGATGGGCTGTAAGAAGATTTAATAAAGGTTTACCCATTGAGCCCAAAATAATGATTAATTAGCTCAACGAGTTACTAATTTCAATAGTTCTTTTAGGTTGTGGTCAATTTTCTGATTTTTGTTAGGAAAAATGAAGCAAAATTATTGTATATCTTTTAATAATTCATAGACACGTCAAAAATGATACTCAAAATCATACACTTAGGCCTTGTTTGTTTTTTCATTTTAAGCTCTTAATCATCACTTATGTCTGATTCGTTTAGACGTTTCATAATCATTTCATAACTGAAATCAAACTTCAAACTTCAGCACATTTTAAAAAACAAACGCCACCTTACAGTGGATTATGGAAAAATCTCAAGCAATTGGGCTTCAACGTTAGTTCATTTTTGACACTGTACTGTTTAGAATCTTTTAAACAATATTAATATTGTAATTTAGAGTTATGTAAGTTTTTTAAAGATTAAAATCATGCTTTTAGTTGTCATAGAGAAGTGAGTTAGTCTGTACTACTATGGGTTTGGTAAGTTAAATATTGTATTAGACTAGTAGCCTCTTGTGGTGCATGGAATTGTCATCTCTAAAAGCTGGACTCTTATGTTTTTCGGAAATAATAATTCATAGACTGTATGGAATAATGAGTACTTTTATAATGCCTAACGTGTGGGCCATTTATTTATTATTATAAGTCGTTGGTCCTAAAAATTCGAGAAGTATGATCATGGTCCCAACCTCTCGCAAGTTTTTATATTAGTTAATGTCAGATGTTTACAACTCAGACCTTAACGGAGGTCATAGTTTAATGTTTTTTGAAGTAGTGGCTATTTACCTCTACATGAACCAACTGATCAACAAATAAAGAAACGACACGTATCATGGCATCTTAGTGATTTGATGGTATATTCAATAAACCCAAATCGCAAAACTTTTGTATTTTCAAAATTCCGTTGTTTAAGCAAATGATTAATTTTATTGAAACGTATAATTAAATATTCCATCTAGTTGTCTCAAACAAGATAAATCTTTCATTAAAATATAAATACAATATAAAAATATTTGATTAACAAATTTACCTTAAACACCTTATATTAATTTTATAAAATTATCTTAAAAATTGTTATAACCATTTAAGAAAAGTTCTATAAAACCCAACGAACTATATCTTTTGTCGGTTCGTCTTTATTGTGTCCCATTCCAGAATGAAGAAATCCAAGGATTTTAGTCATGCTCATGGAAGTATTGACTCGTTTAACGCAACTCATACCAATATAGCAGAACATTTGAACATTTTTCCGTTTAAGAACAAGTGGTTGATATATATACTACCATATGAAATCATCTATATCTTATTTTGAATGATTAAGTCCTTGAACTCTTTTTTGAATGAAAAAACCATTAAACTTTTTTTTTAATGAATTAAGTTTCTGAACAATTTTTTGAATGATAAATTATTAAACTTTATCATTTTGAATAGTTAAGCCGCTAAACATTTTTTTTGAAATAAACAAACCATCGAACTTCTAAAAATTGGTTACCTACATCTTTAAAAAAAACTATATGTAATTGACTAGGAATGTCTTGAAGTTAAAACAAACCTAAATCAGTTTTACCATGGTCAAACCCTACGTCATTAAAACTCTCACAAACAACGATATCGCTCCCCCTCGTTACTTCCTGTTGCACCAACATTATCCGTTCTCCATATCGCCTAACACGCTGTTGGCCTCTATCATATTGATTTCTATCTTTTTGATCTATCTTCTATCTACCAAAAGAGGGGAAATTAAAAAAATAACAGTTAGAAGTAGCTTTTTTTGGTTAAAACGATGTAAGTAACAAATTTCTAAAAGTTCGATGATTTAATTTATTGAAAAAAATGTTCAGGGACTTAATTACCATTCAAAATGAGAAAAGTTTAATGAGGTTTTCACATCAATTAAAAAGTTTAATGGTTTATTAATTCAAAAATAGTTCAGGAACTTGATAAATCAAAAATAAGAAAGCTTAATGGGTTTTCATACAAAAATAGTTCAGAAACTTAATATTTCAAGATGAGATACTTTGTTGTGTTTTTCTAAAATTTTCCCAACCATTTATCACATAATGTATATTTGGAGCCTATTAAAATTATCCGTAATCAACTTTATAAGATAAAAGTCAATACTTTCACTCTATTATGATCATATGATAAAATGATCACATCGTAAAATCATCATATATAATTGTAAACATAAAGTTTTCAATTTTATTTTTGAATGTAAAAAAATGATTCCTTGTTATCTTTTGGGCAGATTAATGTTGCAATTTTCACCAACACAAATAATTCTTACAAAAAAGAAAGATTAAATAATTCATACATGGACAAAAATGTGGGTATATAATCATGCAATTGTTGTACCTTTAAACATTTTTAAATAAATAATTAATTATAATAAGGTGGCTGTGTAGTGTGTACTGCCCAAAATGGAATTGCCCTTTCACAATAACCATTTTTTAACCCATTTTTTAAAATTATATAGTACTAATTATCCATCCTTTATGGAAAGTAAAATAGTTAATTAAAAAGAAAATCTTGGATTTTGCAGCATAAAAAAATAGATATAATTTAATGGAGCTTCTCTTTATGTACTATTTTTTTCATTTAAAATTACTGTATTAATTTTTAATTAAACAGTTTCTAAAAATAGATTATCATGTGTCATAATTTGCTTTTAATTAACATAGTTTTCATTTAATTAAAATTGTCCAAACTTACTATTCATTTAAGATAATTATGTCTATGTTTTTGAATTTGAATTCCGCAATTGTATTTTACTACAAAAAAAAAACCCCAAAAACATACCATTGTATATATTGATGGTAAAAATCACTTATTACAAACCACAAGGAAGGTGTCCGATTGATTTGAATTTGAACTCTAAAGGTCTTAAGTGCTTGGAGGTTCCAAACTCGAATCCAAAGAGAAACAAAAATCTTCTTGTGACAACAGATGTCCAAATACAGTAACTCTGGACTATCCGCAAAGCAGGTGATCACCCTAAAATTAATCGGTTCGCATAGCGAGTTGGATATCTCAATTAATAAAATCACTTATTAGGTTTTTTGGGGTTTTAAGAAAAATTAAAAAGTTTTTTTCTTAATTATTAAAATAATAAATAGCTTCTAAAAGCCAAGCAATTAGGGCAAGGACATGCCACCAACTAGTGAACACTAAAGCTCTACAAAGAAATTTGGAAGTGGGGGGTATGTCGGCCATTCTTGGGTGGCTTCTTGGTCAAAGACTTCATTATTTTTATTAATTCAGAATTTAAATAAAATAATTCAGTCATTTAACAAGTTACACTTAATACATCTATAATTTATAAAAATATCTAATTATAATCATTATTAACAAAAACAAATTAAAATAGTTTCATTAACATAAATAATTATTTCTATTATCTTATAATATAAAACAAATTTTAATTAAGATCATAACAAAAAAATTGTAGTTATTTTTAAAGAAACAAAAGAAAAAAAAAACATATTGGATCACGTTGGGAAAAGGGGGTAGACTTTGTTTACACCAAACTATTATATTATTTGAGGGTTTGAGTAATAATATGGAAATCAAATACATGATTATTGTTGTATGTATAAATCCTAGCTATCTAATAAAAATTCTGCTGTTAAAAAGAAATCCTAGCTAGCCATCAATCATTTAATGTATATATGTAATATAATATATAATTGATGTTTAGTGTGTGATGCATCTTTATAAAACATGTAGGAATGTTAAATTTAAATCAAATTTACATATTTTAAAATTTTAATTTTACTGATATTACAAATTTAAATGAATTATAACTGATGTATTAATAAATAATCAAACAATTATTTAGTCTAGAAATGAAGTGATAAACCTGTGTTGCTAACTTCATTGCAATATAATAGGAATAAATGATCAAATCTGTGAAGTCACAAGACAATAAACAAGTTTAATATATTTTAAATTAATTTTAAATCATGAAATACCATCGTTAATACATAATTAAATTTTTAAAAAAACTCTATATAAAACGAGGTGTTACAGCTCCTTAATTATTTTACATTTGAATTAACTCACAAACTGAAAAACATAAGACGAGATGATGTTAAATTATTTAAATTTTAATAATTATAGTGCAATAATTCTAAAAATCAACAGTAAACTTTAATTATGAAAAGGTAGCCTTGTTCATGGTGATAATAGTAGAAGAACAAATTTTCAACTACTTGTAGGGTTGTTTTAGTGTTGTCTTTATGAGTTTTCTATACATCGATAATGTAAACGGTTATTATACAATCAACTTTTAAAATTCGATATTGAAATCTTTCTATTAATTAATTCACATACGAATATTCGTTAAAATTTTTACAATCTTTTAAATAATTTTTTATTATACGGCCATGTATTATTTAAATCGTATCGTACATATTATGATTGTTATCACTAACGTGAATTGATGCCATTACCAAATAAACCGTTGCTTTTATAATACAATACCTGCATCATGAAAAAACATGTCTAACTTTTCCGTTTTCAGTAAGAACACATGCATTGATACCTTGTTCTTGAGCTAGGGTGTAGAACTTGAGATCTCTATGAGCAAAGATATAATGGACAAATTAATGGAGTTTTAGTTTATATAATATTAAAACCAGTATAATTAAACGAGTAAATGAAGGAATAATATACTATAACGACAAAACACTTGAAACAAAATACTAGAACCAGATCATCTTATTCTAAACATGTCAGAACACACGTTATCCTCTCTGTCAATTTTTGCCCTAGCTTCCTTCATCTACATTAATTAGCTACTACTCCATATAGCTTTATATCTTAAATAGGGACATATCATGTGACAATCTAGTAATGCAGTATGGTTTGTACTTTAAGTAGTAGAGGTGGATGTCCGACATATTTTGTTTTCATCGGAAAATTTATCTGTGATCAGATGTCGTTGGTGTTTCGTCAAAAATTACCAACGGATCTTTATCATCGGTGATACTTAATTTTCTAGGGTACTTCAATCAATATTTCAAGATCTCATATTGTATTTAATTTGGGAAGCTATGTCAAATTGTTAAGTGTTTGTAATTTTATTTAATAAAAAGAAAAAGAATAACAAACCAACTACCAAATCATACGTATTATCTATTATCTACTAAATGCTTGCAACAAGAGATTCCAATATATATTAAATAACAACATCATCTATATGGGTTGGTACCATTTATATATATGAGTTGAGTTTCGATAAGAAGGAGGGTTAAAGTGATAAACGTAAAAAAAGATCTTTATCATTAGAATAAGATGCATCAAGATAAGATATACCGTGATGCACCGGATCAATCTCTGATGAATTGCAATTTATGAGTGAGTTTAAGATTAAAGTTGATCAATGTTCCATATCTCTTCTTACGCTTCTCATCTTAACCCTCATTCTCACACGATCCTATGCCTCCCATATATAGGGTTATTTTTAGGATAACTTACTTGTTTGTGATAATCGTAAAATTCCATCTCAATCACACATTATTAATAATCCATAGTTATTATTAAAAATATTAATTTTTGTAACTATTCATTAATTAATTTTCAAAAAATTAAATTTATGGATAATATTTAAGGGTGAATTAGTCTTTTTGTAATTCTCTCTCCGCTCTCTCCACTCTTTCTCCTCTCTCAACGAACCTTACTCCAACCAAACTTATTTTGGCGTTCACCACTAGGATACCAACTGTAATACCCAAGAACTTCTAAACAATAAGATACAAACCAATTGTGACACACACTGTGGTACCATGTGATATTACATTACAACAAATTTGGTTTCATATATAGGATGCCTAAAATGTTTAAGCGTCTTAATAAAATATTTTATATGATCAAACCAAAAAAGTGAAAAACGTCTTATCTAAAAATGTTGCAATAAGTTTATAGAACGTTTGTAGGTGTTTTAACAAGTTTTTAAGTACGTTTTTAAAATAACAAGTTCTATTAGCTATTTTATACAATGCTATTTGGAAAAATATCATGTAAACACAAGTTCTTATAAAAATATGAGTTTATAGGACATTTATCAAAATGGTCTCATAAAAATAACTAATACAACATTTTATTTTAAAAGCATTCTAAGAAGTTTGTTAAAATGCCTAAAAGCATCGTCTAAACCTATTGTAACGCTTTTAGATAAAACACTTTATAGTTTGGTTATATAAACTTATGTTCTATAAAGTCTTCTATTAGGACGCTTAAACATTCTAAGCGTCCTATAAACTTAATTTTATTGTAGTGTTAGATATGGGTTGAGACCAATCTGATTTGCGTTTTCCAGCCAACACACATATAAGTAGAAACTTGCCAATCGAAAAAAATTCTTTCTCCATAGAGGAGTTTAGGGTTTTCTTTACGATTAAACTGGATTCTTTTACTTTAGTTTTTGTAAAAAGTTTTGATTTTTATGATTATTAGGCAGAGGGTTTTTAGAAAGAACATTTAGGTAGCATTCAAATTGACTACATCCTGATGCATGGACGTCTGACCCACAAGGATGTGAAGGGATTGCAGCAGGTTATTTCTGAGCAAGACATGTGCATGTATCGCAACATATATAGTATTTCTGAGCAAGACAAGTTTGAGAAAATGAAAAAAACAATATCTTTAATTGATAACTGTTTTAAAAAATATATTTAAATTATAATTAATCAAATTATAAATACATCTTTACTTATTAATTAAATAAATAAAACAATAAATTTATTGACTTAGATCGATTCTCACGGTTATCACAAACTATCGCGTTTCTCATTTGATCATGTCCCTATATCAAGGTTCAAAATGATGTGCGTCGTGGTATGACGGCAAATCAAGACTCAAGCCTTAGGAGCCATGCACGACGAGGCCGCGACATTTTTCAAGGCGTGACTTATGGGGTAAATCTTTATATCATATAAATTATTATACATATGAACATATACTTATTACTATTACTCAATGATGCAACGATATTAAATAATGTAAATTATGTTATACATTAGAAACCAACAAATAAGACATTAAAAGAAGTAAGAAAAATTTCTAGCTTCTCGCTAGTTTCAATAAAATCTTGCCGTTCTAAAAAAAAAAAAAAAGTAAGAAAAATCACAGATTGTGATATGAAAACCGCACACTAGGTCATGGCGTGCCACGAGCATAACGTGGCGTGAGACACAAGCCTTAAGTCACGACGCGTCATAACGACTTTTGCGGTGAATTTTTTTGAACACTGCCCTGTATATATACATACATATATAGGGTTAAATCAAATGAGAACCACAAATATGTTACAAATCCGTGAGAAGCGATATAAAAATATTTTTTTACATGATATTTTTTCATCAAATATTAGTATTTAAGATATTGTTTCACATAAACTTGTTTCATAATATGATAGTTTCACATGTATTTTTTATTTTAGTAGGTGAAACAAATTTTTTTCCACATAATCTTTTCAAAAGGTGAACACAAATATATGTGAAATAATATCTTAAATCATAGGTTCTGATAAAAAAAAGCATGTAAAAAATATATTCTTATATCGATTCTCACGAGTTTGTAACATTTTAATTTATGGTTCTCATTTGATTATCGTCATGTATATATATTTTTGGTTGCAAATCGATTTTTGTTTGTGAATCAGGGAGAAAGAAGAATGCTACACGTATCTCCGACGTACTCTACATTCAGTATGAATAATGAAGATGAACGTTCATGAATTATTAATGATACAACATTCATGAATCATTCATAATGAATAATACAAGATCATCATCCATGTTAAATTGATTCATTATACATGATGAATAATACACACTCATCATGAATGATACACTACTAAATAAAAAGCTTTTGCCTACATACTTTTTCCTGAGAAATCTGTTGCTAAAAGGTGATTCGTCACAAAAGTTGGTGGGTAATTGTAGATCCCAGATTATCAAGTACAATGAAGAATAAACGTAATATAATAAGAGCAATATAAACAAATAGGATTTGAATGAATACCGTAGTTGTATATCTCTTGATGTATGTATCGATTACAATAAACAATATCAGAAATCAGCTTTATGATAATCGACCACTTCATATTGAACACCTAGACTCCTATTTATATTGAAATATCTATTCTAATTAAGGAAGGAAAGAGTTTAAGGAATTATAAACTTCCTTTTACATTTGAGCATATCCAATCCTTATTTTGACACAATAAAATACCAGACCTAACAGTAATTTAAATTAAACAATAATAGATACCCATCGATTCTCTAGGTGATCCATTGATGTTTTCTCAAAAAACGTCGGATTTTATCGCAACATCGGTATTTACTTGGTGATCCGTGGGTAATCACCTACCAAAAATTCTCTAGGTGATTTTTGTGAGTAAAAGTCATTTATTTTGTAGTGATACAATATTCATGATAAATAACCTATGGACACGTGTCACGCTCCCCTTTATCCCCCAATTCACAACTAAAAATTAGTTTTCATTTAAGTCCGTATATATATAAGGGTGGGTTCAAATCCGAACTCAAATCTGGTTGTCAACGTGAGGACAAAGAAGATCGCAACATGTGTCCCATTCAGTCTGAATATATTCAGAGTGAACGTTGTGTTATTCACTCTGAATGCGTGTTATTCATACTGAATAATATATGAACTTCACATTCATTACTCATACATAATGGCTTTCATTATTCAGACTGAATGAGACACGTGTCACCCTCTTCTTTGTCCTCATGTTTGCAACCAAATTTGAGTTCACATTTGAACTTTCCTTTCTCAGAGAGAGAAAGAGGAAAGTTCAAATGTAAACTCAAATTTGGTTGTCAACGTGAGAACAAATGAGAATGCGACACGTATCATATATATTCAGACTGGATATCACACATGTTACGATCTCATTTGTTATCACGTTCACAACCAAATTTGAGTTCTTATTTGAACCCGCTATATGCATAGGGGATTTCAATTACAAACCAATTAATTCATACATACCGTCCAAACTCCATGGTTTTATTGAAAAAAATGTTTCATATGATTATTTTCTTCGTTAAATTATTTCATATATTTTTGTTTCTATATAAAAGTAAAATTGAAATTTTATTATTGGCTAATCAACCCTTATAATTAAAAAAATAAAAAAATGATTTGTTAAATGAAGTTTGTACGAATTGACCGATTTAAATAAGTCGGTTAGAATTAACCAAACTTGCAAAGTATTAATTTATTGATACTCATTCAAAAAACGATATCTTTAAACCGAATTATAGATAACTAAGTAACATTCAAATTCGATTGGTTTTCATGGTTTTAACGACTAACAGTTATTAACGAAATCGAACCGTTGGATTTGATTTCGTGGCCAATCGAATTGGATACATATTTTGATGTTATTTATTTATATATATATATATATACACACACAATTCATATGTCGGCCGTAGTCAAAGGCAGAAATATTTGTTCAAAGATTGTGGCAGTAAAGTGAAATAAAATCTTATGGACGTTAGTTTGAGAGATTCTGGAAATAAAAGCCCCACTTGGTTGGTTTTATCAGACAAAAAGGTTCCATGGATTTTCTTGTTTCAAACATAATTTAACAGGCCCGACGCCGACTTCATCCATCATCCATCATCCATCATCCATAATTCCATATACAAACAAAATATCGGTTACCACTTTGATGCTTTCGAATATAAATCGGTTAACGACTATATATCTACCGTTTAAACAATTAATTCTTTATTTTATATATATTTTATAACTTATAATGATCAATCGATGGGTATATACTTAATTTCTCTATATATTTTCGTCATTTATTCTTTGTTTCTTTATTGGAATAATCTTATTTAATTAATTTATGTATACATATGATAAGATAAGAATATATCATAACAACTATAATAGTTAGAAAGAATGGGAACGGACCCCATTAAAAGAAAATAAAATAAAATTTTATAAGAGTTAATTTTTTTTAAACTTGTTACTTAGGCGGCGTTTATTTTTAAGAGGTCCGAAGTCTGAAGTCTGATTTCAGTTCAGAAATGGTTATAAAATGCCTAAACGAATCAGACATAAGTGGTGATTAAGAGCTTAAAATGAAAAAACAAACAAGACCTTAGTTTCTCTTAGTAGATTTTTGTATAGGACCCTACAATCTTAGCCGATTATTACCGATTCCAAAAAAAATCTTTTGAAATCAACAAAAGAACCAAAAATATCTCTTGAAATCAATCCAAAAAACATCTTGAAATCAATCAAAAAAACAAAAGTATTTCGAAATCGACAAACACAGTAAAAAAATCCCTCGAAATCAACCAAAAAACTATAAAAATTCCTCGAAAATGTGTAATTAGGCTAAAAACATTTTGATGACTTTGCACGTCTTTAGTCTACCTTAAAGATGATCCCGGTAGGCAAAAATCCTAAATCCGCCCACTATAATAATATATATATATATATATATATATATATATATATATATACAAATTGCTAAACCAAAACCCTAATCTTTTGGTTGTGATGTCGTTAAACCCTTTAGGCTAGGGAACTCTACAATACGTTTAATTTGTCTTCCATGAAAATTAATTAAAGAATTATTTTTCTTGATTTCCTTCAATTAATATTTCCAAAGAGTCACATAATTTTTAAAACTATTTTATTTATCCTAGTGCTATCGATGTTAAAAAGTTATATAATTTTATATTAGATTAGGGTAAGTTTAGTTGGCTCTTTTTTACATTCCAGATAGATTTAGATTTGAATTTAAAGTCAAGAGCTCATGTATTGGCACTTTGAATTCAGTTTCCTCTCATTTTTCCTCTTGACTTTTACTTTTACACGATTAAGTTAATTTTTAATTTGAAAGTTTGATGTGGGTTATTATGGATTCATGGTTATGAGAAAAAGTTGATAAAAATGCATTCAAAGAGTTGTACAATTTTAGTTACCAATTTTTAAAAATACCAATCTACATACCAAAAATGTGTACTACTACGTTACAGGAATTAAGATTAATATTTAATTATTTGCTGAACTGCGGAAGCTTATGATGTTATGATTCAATCACTATAAAATAACTTTTACCTATAAAAATCACTCGAAAAAATTTTCATCGTTGATTACCGACGGATCATCCAAAAAATATTAGTGGTTTGGTATAAAAATCTGATTTTTTTTTGGAAAATACCAACAAATCCCCAGAGAATATTTAAGTAATTTATTACTGATTTGAATTACTCACCAACTTTTGTGATGGTTTGTGACAAATCACCCCTTTAGTGATGAATTTCTCAAAGAAAAGTTCGTAGACAAAAATCTTCCATTTAGTAGTGAATTGGTTTGTCATGTGCATATCAAAGGACCTTGAGTTGTAAGATTTCATATCGGTTAGGGAAGAAAACAAAAGCTATCTTATAAGAGACTGTATAACTTTCCTATCAAATGCGTTTTAAAACTGTGAACAAAACGGACACTATGATTGTCTGAAATGTTATACATTTAATTGAAGTTATAAAAATCACACAAAGGGTGATGGGATTGATGGAAATGGTAATTGAATTTTTTTTAATTAATCTGGATAGCCAACCCGCTATGCAAGCTGACTAATCCTAGGAAGACTATCCGTTTTGCGGGTAGTCCGAAGTCACCGCACTTGAACCTCCGTGACCACAAAAGGATTTTTATTCCTTCCTGGATTCGAACTAGGACAACCAAGTGCTTATAACATTTGAAGCTAAAGCTTAAACGAATAAGACATCACCCTTTTAGTTGGAGATGGTAATTGATTAGCGTAAGGGGCCGGTGTGGAAATGGGATGGGTTTAAAATTTCTTGATTTAGGGTTTCTTTTTCCAATTTTTTTTTCATCTAATTAATAGTTGCAATTTGGATCAAAATTACAATAAAATGAAGTTTGATATAGGTGAAAATTAAATTTAAAACACAATTAAATTTCTAATTATTCACTCAAACAGTTATGTGAAAGAATCAAAAATACAATTTAATATAAATTATAAAAGAAAACCCATACTCTAATGATAAAATATTCAATTGGTTAATAAGTAGAGGCGACACTAATTGACCAATAAAAAAGGTACTCATTGTTTTGCTAAAGTTAAACTAAAGTTTATTTCATTTTGGGAGATATCTTTCTCTTTTTTTTTGAGAAGCGAGATTTCTTTCTTAATTAGGGTTTTTGTTCAATAAAGTTCATTATTACTTTTATTAATTCTTCTATTTTAGCTTTAAATACAAAAAGTAGTAATAGAATTATAAAAATTAAAACAACAAAACAACAACAAATTATTAAAAGATCAACCCCCAAAAATTATATATATATATATATATATTAAGTAATATTAACATATGCATTAGCAAATACACTCTTTTGATGGTTCTTTTTAACGGTGGTTTTCTAAGTCGACCTATCTGAATTTTGAACCAATCAATTATTGGACAATCATAATGACCTTGACTCATCGTAAGTGAACCTTCAAATGACAATGCTTGAATTCGAAGCAGGAAAATGAGATTTCTACTACATAAACCTTAACTAATACGACATATATAATTTGGTCCATGGTTACCCTTTTGATGGTTGGTCCATGGTGGGTAAGTAAAAAGGAACAGAATGATACATCTAAAGACTAGACACTTCATCTTATGATCTTTCATGAAAACAAAACATTGACATCTCACTTTTAATAAAATAATTCAAGTTTTGTGACCACTATAACACATCATTTAACAGTCATTTTTTTCTTTTTATCAAATTCCAAGAAATCATTCCCATGATTTTAGCATGACTTTTATATATTTATGAGCAAACAGAATTCACTTGAGGAATATGCTCTCATCTTCATCATTGTTTTCTTAAAGGATCGATGATAACATATCTGGGTATTTGATTGCATCTATCTTTAATTTTCAATAAAAAAAGAAAAAGAAATTCACATTTAGGGATGAAGTTTATTCTTAAATATAAAAATGAAGTTATTTTACTTAAAGATTTGGACTAAAAAAACTATGGTTCCCACTGGGAATGCTAAGAACCATTTGTTAAGTAGGCATCTTGAAAAAAACTAAACCAATGCAAAATTAATACAAGTTTGCAGGTTATATATATAAACAAATCAAGGATAACATCCATGGTTGATACCTTATATATAAACAAATTAAGGATAACATCCATGATTGATACCTCCAGATATGATCAAACTGATGACTTTGGCAGAGGCCTGCCTGATTCAGTTGCTCTTCAACATCGCTTGATTGATCAATCCCTTTGAACAAAGGATATACATATATATATATATATATATATATATATATATATAGTTCTTGAAGTACACCTTTTTCTTATATTCCAAATCGACAACAAGACTATCAGTTAGTTTATCAACACGTCGAGCAAATGAATTTTGTTCTTTCTGGAAATTTAGAGGAGTAATGGGGTAAACGATTTTAGTTCTTGTGGTTCTCTCTTTATTGCCTTATGGTACGTAATTAAGAAAGCCATCAACCAGTTAAGATTAATATATGCAAGAATGGAGGGAGTTTTTCTAGGGAATCGACATTAATTGAGTGAACCTCAACCAACCAACAAACTTTTATGTAGTTTAGGGATATTCAAGTTATTAATTATGACAAACGTTGCATATAGAAGTTTCAGATTTATAAAGTTGTGACATCAACAACATGCGATATAGCATTTCATGTGTGAGAATATGACGAACCATATATTAGATAACTCTAAAAGAACGCTTGATCAAAGAGAGAACAGAGGTTCCAACATATGGCCCAACAGAGGCTTGGTATTGTACGTGCCCATGGTGTCAAGATGGGATTGGTAGAGTAAAAATTGCTCGAGAGTGTCGACTCTGTAAAGCATGGTAGACCTTGACTCAGATATCTTGTAAGAATATATGGAACCCTATTAGACAACTCTCCAAAAGAACCTGATCAAAATTGAAGGTACCAAGAAGAAAATGCAGCCAATATAGAACTCAAAACAATGTGTTTACATGACAAGTGTAATTAAGTCTTAATTAGCAACTTTAATTTACTATTTGGTAGTGATATGTTTCATTATAGGTTCAATGTATACTATGTAAACATATAAAGATACCATCAACTCGCATTGAAAAAACAAAAACAAAAACAAAATATCAATATCTCGAGTCTAGTCCATATAACCCACACTTAGATTTTCGGATTCACCCCATTTTAATCACACACACATATTAATTAAGAGTAAATGATGAACACCACAAACTTATCATTAAAAAGGAAAACTTCTTTATAAAAAAGAGAATGTGATTGAGGGGAAACTAAAATAATATGTTTTCCCTCACAGTTTTTATAAAAAAATCTCCAAGATGATATGATATGATCCCTAAGAAACTTCTTTAAACTTCATATCTTGAGTCTATATATATATGTTGAAGATTGAAAATGAAAACTCACAAAGACACCCTCTATATATTTCCCTATATATATAAAATCTTTGATTTCAATCATGATATTTAAAAAAAAAATCATGCTTTTTGATGATCATGCATGCATAAATATTACTTGTTCGCACGTCTCTTTTTTCTGGATATTGTCCCCCTGTTCTTTCCAATTCTTTCTGCTCCATCTTCCATTTTTTTTATTGAAGAAACTGAAACCCTAATTAGCTAGTAACTCCACAAATTATCACAATCCGATGAATCCCCTGGTGACGGATCATCGGGCTGTCGTGGCGGGCTCATCAGCATTCCTTCCGCCATATCCGCCAACAAATTCGGCATATCGAAAAGATCTTCTAAATCCAAAAACTCATTCTCAGCCGGGGGCTCGGTGTCCAAGCCACCAGCAGGTGACTCCACCGCACCACCCCTCTGATCGGCGGACGACTTCATCAGCCCGGCTGCAGCCACCGCAGCATTCCTTATCAACGCAGGCTCCGGCAAAGCCGGCACCGGGTACGACCCAACGAAATTGGGAAAATTCAACACCGCATCGCTACCTTTGAGTGACAAAGCCGCCACATCATAAGCGGCAGCAGCCATCTCGGGTGTCGGATAAGTCCCGAGCCAAATACGTTTGCTTTTACGCGGCTCACGAATCTCCGACACCCACTTGCCGCTTCGGCTCCGAATCCCGCGATAAGTTGGATGTTTGCCGGTGGTAGGCGGAGCAGGGCGGTTAGGGGAGCCACCGGAAGAAGAAGAGGTGGTCATGACGGTGGTTTTGGGTGGTAATTGGAGTTTTGTAGGAATATCTGGTGGATTTTGAGGTTGATCTACTTGACACACGTTGACTGGAGGTGGAATAGGAGGAGGAGGAGGGTCAGCCATCTATATATATACATACATAGAGTCAATCTATCTATCTATATGTATATAAGTAGATGGAATTGAAAAGAGGTGTCAAATACTCAAGATTTATGAAAAACATATATGTGCTGGTTATGAGTGTGTAAAATGAAAGTAAAGATTTATAAAGAGGGTCCGTGTGAATTGATGATGAATCAAACCGTGGGGAATTCGTGGGAACTGACGAGGAATGTGTCTAGGGTTTTTTGTGTATAAGGTTATGGGGTATTGATGGTGATATGTAAATTTTAGTAGAATATTAGCTGTAACATTTTATGTATTTATTTATTTAATATTTTAATAAATAATATTTAATTAAATATTATAATCTTATTTTATTTCCTCAAGATCAATGTTCTTTTTAATACAGTTTATTTTATTTTATTGATTATGATGGGGATATGGAGTCCAATTTGTTTATTAATATTATTATTAGATTTTCTTGAAAAATATTTGGATTTTTATATATGGTATTATATTTCGGTTTTCTTACCAAATATTCCATCACATATTAAAATTTGGTCATATTTCTGACTTAATAGAGTTGTAGCTTATTATATTAATTTTGTCAATTATTATTAATTTCTGAAAATATAAAAACAAAAACCGTTATCATGGGTAACAATATGCAAAGTAGTTATTTTTATTTTATATTGTAAGATATATCATCTATTTTATTATATTATCAACTTATCCACAACTTTTGTATTTTAATAATTCTCTATATAAGAGAAAATTAACACGTCTATGCAAAGTTTGATGATTAGAAACAACATGAAATCCGCTCGTTTATCAACGTGGCAAAATTAATTTAGGAATCAACTTTAAAAAAAAGTGTTTTAAACTTAAGAGATTTTCTTTGGAAGAACTGTTTAATTTTAGACTAATTTTTTTTCCGTAAGTAATGATCTCTTCAAAAAATTATAACATGAATGCATACATAAATCTTTTCAGGGAAATATTTAATTTATACAAGATAATGATTAAAATAAGTAAATTGAGAAAGAAGAAACCAGGTGATAGAAATTAAACTTAATAAAACAAAATCTATAGATGAGAATTAACCTTTCTAAGTGTGTGTAAATCATACCTAGGGCAATCATCTATTTTTTTTAGCCTTACCACGACACAATATTGTCCGCTTTGGTCTAAGCCGTATGGATTTGTTTCTGGCGACCTGACGAGGACTTCCCAGAGGGTCATCCATCCCGGTACTACTCCCACCCAAGCACGCTTAACCACAGAGTTCCAAGAACCTGCCTTGCGTGTGGCCCCAAAACGAGTTGTGTTTAGGAAGACCAATGTTTACTTATGAACCCAGCATCACCCCTGTCCACGGCCGATATGGGATCTGCCTAGGGTGTTACAAACACCCCCCTTAGGGACTCATCGTCCTCGATGAGGTTTGCCCCACATCCCGAACAACACAGGAGCGGCTCTGATACCATTTCTCGATTTGTGCGTGTCATCCTTGCACAGGGGCCATGCTAATCTTCTCTATATCATTCCAATTTTAGAACTTTATTACGATTAGCAAACAGCTAGCAATCAAAAAGCAAAGACATTATAAATTCTTGATACAATTAAATGAATGATACCTTCACGTTAAAGGGTTTATGTCACTCCCTTTGCACCTAGCCAACATTCAAATCAACGATTTATCCACAATCTGATCAATAAGGATATCTTTACGGGGGGATGGTTGTCAAAAACATACCTCCTCCAAAAACACTATCTATAACTTCTTGATTGATCAGAGACCCAAATGTAACACATATATTCCCCTCATCCTTGTTTGTTTGGTCTTTAGATTGCAGTGTAAATCGTGAAAGCCATTGTTTTGGGAGCAATCTCGTCTGTGCCGTTTTTTTGGTTCGCGGCATGGTTGAAACATTGTAGAGGGTTATAAGAGGTGTATTATGGGATAATTAAGATAGTTTAACACAAATAATAATTCAATGAATTCAGGTGTTCGGTTTGATCGTTGTAATGGTTTGGAGCTCTTCATAGAGTGTTGAGCCTCAGGTGAATTCTCTTGATCCTAATGATAAACGCGTGATCATTTGTGAATGCTTTTAATGCACTAAATACGGTTCTATAACTTGAAACTTTAATTGACAATTGTCTAGAATGTGGTCGCCTCGTAAACGTTATAGTGGGAGTATGGTACCTGAGATATGGAATCTTTTGGGAGTGTAATATTTTGTCCTTAAGTTCATTTCTTGAGCATACTGGACATACATCTACTATGGGCCTTATATAAATAAGTCATAGTGGAACGATGATGCGTCTACAAAGTCTACAAAACTCTGTGCATAATCTGTATATTGTATGTGTGAAAATCTATTGGTTATCTTGTCTCTAATGGTGTTTTATTATTTCAAATGTTTTATTATTTGGTCATGAGCTCAAGGGAATTCGCTAGACCTTTTGGTCTGACCCTTCCTTTTAAGATCTAACAATTTTCAAGCAAGTTTCATGTAGAGAGTATCTCAAAGGAGAAAGAAAAGATGTGAACCTCCTTCTAGAGATGACTTAGAGGCTAGAGCTTAGATTTTACCTTAGTTTTGTAATAATTATTCAGCTGTGTAAATTTCTTATCCGCTGCAAATTACATATTCAGATGTGTTGAGAATATTTATTACTTATTGCATTTGGATACCGGTTTGGCCTTTTATATTGAATATTGTCAATTTTGGTTTCTGGATGTTACAACTGATTTCTTTTACCACCATCGTTTTGTTAATCCTGAAACCATCACTGCATTCTGGCGACCTCCTCCTCCAAATCTATCTATTAAGGTTGTTGATATAGTAGTTTGCAGATTTGTCATCACGTAACTTCTCGCCTACAATTCTCGCTCATCATCCATTGACAAAACTTAAGTTGGAACGCTTAAATTTACCGTGACACCAACGAGATCACCACCATGGGAACTAACCCGGTCGATTGTATATATGAAGTTTAAACCGATTAATGTCATGTGGTTCAAACCAACTCGATCAAACATTTTCTCCCTAAAGTACTTTTCTTTTAATTAAGTTAGGTTTAGGTTAGAATAATTATAAGTAGAAATATGCTACGTACAATCAGACAGTGGCGGCGAGATGAGATAAGCCCCAAAGGGTTCCAAATGAACCATAATTTTTAATTCCAACCCCTAAAGTTTACTTTGCTCTTTTTCTTGTTTTTTTCTCAATCAAAAAAATATTCCATGTTACATTTATTACTGCATAAAACTTTTATATTACTTGCACACCAAACAAAAGATATTTCCTAGTGACCACTTTTTTTAAAAAACACTCAATTAAAACATATATCAATTTTTGAACCATTAAAGAAAATCAAGGATATCAATCTCTTATGAAATGTGATGATTAATTGTTGGAATTATATTTTAAGATATAAGTTTTAGATGTTGAAATCATCCAAAGTGTATATTCAAAATGGAACTTAGATAGTGCCTCATAGGCAATGGTTTGGTTAAAGGGATCCGCTCATATCAGAGTCGTAAACAATTTGGTAGTTATTGTTAGTGCTTATAGACCCAACTTAGGTGTGATATATCCCTGACTAGGATTAAGTTTTGGGTGAAACTAAATGGAGGTCTATGAACCAACTATTGCTGATGAATCAACACGGATGCATGGTTTCCCATAAATGCGTTGAAGCACAATTGGCTGGACATCTATCGACAATAAACTGTTGTTTTGACGCGAGCCACAAAAGTAGTACCAAATTGAGGCAATTTAATATCAAAATAATGAGCCTACTTTATCATAACATTTGGCCCCTCAACTTTGAAAAGTCACAAACAAATATTTTGACCAACACAACAAGCAACAATAATAATACTTTCGCGTGAGATCATGTGAGAAGGAGAGTTAACATGAGAAACGTAAGAAGGGATCTTCATCATTGATCATTTTTAATCTCAAACCTACTCATGAATTCGCTTCTTATGGGAGTTGATCCGGTACATCTCGGTGCACCTTATCTCGGTGCATTTCATCATAATGTGCATCCAAGGGTGGAAAATCTTTCTTACGTTTTTCATCTTAACTCTCCTTCTTACAGGAATCCAACCCCTAATACTTTTTGTATGTGTGTGTTTTAGTTATATATCATCTATATATATGATTTTTCTTGTGATCATTACGCCTTTTTTTAGCCGATCCCTTGGCCTATTTTAAGAGACATGTTCTCTTAATCCGAAGAAAAATACGACGCTTAACAAGTATAAGTTAATTTATTTTTTAATTAACCATATAAATATAAACTAGGTTATAATTAAGCTATTTCTTTGAAAACTGCTTCGTGCGAGATGTTTTAATAAAGTGGAGGGTTATTTTCATCTTTTCCCCAATTTATGCTCCTCATACATGATTACATATAAATGGCCAAAAACATATCATTTTAGGTAACTTTGCATTGAATAGATTATCACCCGGTTTTATCAAACACTACAAAACAAATGATTTTTACCTACAAAAATTATCAGGGGAAATTTCCGGAGGTGATATAACCACGGATCACCCAGAAAATACCAATGGTTCGGTAAAATTCGATATTTTTCGAGAAAATACCAACAAATCACCCAGAGAATACCTGAGTAATTTGTCACTGATTTGAATTACCCACCAACTTTTATTACGGTTTTGTGAGGAATCACTCTTTAGCGACAAATTTTCTAAGGAAAAGTCAGTAGACAAAAGTATTTCGTTTAGTAGTGAAATCTAACTAATTTAACAATTAATTTATCAGTTAACATCCATTTATTAGCTTAAAACTACCTTATTAGGCAACAATTAATTTATCAGATAATTTGTCAAATATCGTTAAACTAAAAATTAACGAGCCAGAGTAATTTATAGAACCAAATTATCTTGTATAATAATTCAAGTTTCATAAATTTTCTCGCTTACTTTATGAAAAAAATAGTAATAATAAAAAAATGCAAGTTTTTAATATTGAATATTAGGGTCCAAGATATCGAATTAATAGTAGTTTTCAGGTAATAATTTTGAATGTATAAGCCAATAATTGAGAATCAATTTCAGCTCTCTTGGAAACATTTATGTGATGTCAGTATTCAGAAACTACATTAACGGTCTATAGTTGTCGTTCTCAAAAAATTATATAAAATTTTCAATATCTTTTATTTGATTATATGGATATGATATACATGTAAGGCAAAACATGGTAGGTGTGGTGGCCATATTGTCCCAAAAACATGGTTTTTAATCAAATTATCACATATAACAAATACAATATTTGTTAATAAGTTTTAATTCGGATCTTGTATATCATTTGATTTTGAAGCTAATTAATTATTTTAATTTTGGGTTGCAAGATTTTTTTTTCCTGTTTTTATTTCTGTTCTCAATAATAGTTATTTGACTAATAATAAAATTTTCTTATTATAAATAATGTTAAGTTAAATACTACTTTTTAAATTATAAAAGAAATGTAATAATATAATATCCAAAATTAATAATTTTAAATAAGCTTTTGTTTCACAAGTTAATTACACAAGAAGTTTAATTACACCTTATTTTAATTAAATCCATAAACTTCTTTGAATATGAAATTATTTTCTCTTTAATAAGTCATGAAGATTCATCGATTTAAATAAAATTTCAATTACGATTATATATTTAACTGATTGGTTTAGTGTTCAATTAATTGACAAGGATTTCACAATAATAATAAATAAATAACTTTTTTAAAATAATGTGCATCAAAAACAAACGTTAAAGAAGTTTGCTAGATGAACAAAAACAATCTATTGGCATCTCAAAAAATAAAAAAATTGCTCATCACATCCTTGTAAAAACGAATATTGTGTATTGAACTCCAAACTTAAAATAAAAACGCGTTTTCTTAAAAGTCGGAGAACTAGTGTATTGTTTTACGTAAGTACACTTGTCTAGATATATAATTAGGTTCTTTTTATAATAACCTAGAGGCTTTGACTATAAGTTTGAAGTTTGTTTGTAAATATGTATAATGATTTTAAAATGTATGCTAGTAACTAGAAGATGGAAAGAAAAAATTACTCTTTTAAATGCACTTTTTTTGACAAAAAATACTTTTAATGGTTCATCCCTACATCTAAGTCGCCAATTGTCCATGTTGTGACAACGATGTTGAATCTAGTGACAATTGCTTCATAAATTGTTCTGCAACTTTTTAATGGTGTCTCTCCCCACACACAAACAAACCATAACTATCTTCATTGTTCTTATATAATTTTAAGTGAAAAAATTGATATGAAAATTTTATATAAGATTTCAACAATTATTTTATTTTTTATATTAAAAGATATGTTTTTTAATGTTGCACAAGATTTCTTTTGTGATTTAAATGGTTGCTACTAACATTTGACCATTTATTCTGGTAGTCTCAAGATAGTTGTAATGATTTATTTGATTATTGTTTTTTGGAAAATTACATTTTTTGTAAAGTTCAAATAAAACTAAAAACCCTAAATTTTCTATTAAAAATTTCATGTTAAAATCACATACCCATCCATTTCATGAGTATCTATTTGTATTGATATGATTTGACATGTATTTTATTTTTATAAAAAGTATCTAAGACATATCTAATAAATAATTAATTAAATGATTTTTTATATTAAGGAAAAGAGTTAGTTGCATGAATATGCATTGCATATTAACTAACAACATGAAAGCATAAGATGGATAACCTACCACTTTTGGATTATACATTTTATTAAATAAATAATTAATCAGGTGTGTATTTACCTAAAATTAGGAACCTTGCATGTGCCCAATTGTCATTATTTAAAGCTCACTAGTGCTAAGAATATGAACCCTAGCAACACAAACAATACATACGTTATATATTAATTAAATGTATAATCAATACAATACAAAAACCTTTTTATTAAATTATAAAACATTTATCCTAAATTGTTTTAAAAAAAGAGAGCAAGATGTTGGTCCCATTTTCTTGTTTTATATAATCATAGAATATGTCCTGAAAAACTTCAAATTTCTTGTGATATATTGTTGGTATAAGTAAAACTATATATAGATATAAGTTGATGGATGAGAATGAAACAACAAGGTGCTAATTCATTTGTGCATGTGGTGAAATTGTTGTACTTTTGATGATACATTAAATCAAAGTAATGGGTTGATCTTCTTGTTCTTGTTAAAGTTATGCATCTACTTTTCAAGGGATTGGTACCATTTGGACAACAAATAGTTGGGTCAACTCAATGTCTCATGCATTTGGGATTTTTTTAAATGTGATCTTGTTAAAAAAAATGCCATTCATCAAATATCTAAAGTTTAAATTTTGTCAAATGCAAAAGTTATATATTAAAACTAACCAAAAGAAATTAAGTAGAGACTACTATATATATATATATATATATATATATATGAAAGTACAAAGGACTTACTTTCATAAAAATGAAAGATTGGTAAATTTTATCTTACTTATGTGAAAAGGACTAAGATCAAACATGAAAGTAACCTCACATGTTATTCAATTACATGAAATTCTCATGCACCAATTTAATTCTAAAGCAAATTATGTACAACAATTCTTCTAAAAAAATTGCCCTTTTTTTAATACTCTTCCTTTGTTACAAGGTTTTAATATAGATACAAATATTTCTTTATCAATAATCCTTATAGAATATAAACAATATCAACTTTTAGCACATACTATATATGGTCAACAATTTTTTTGAAGTATATATATTTATATACGGTAAATGCAATAAATAAACTTACACACTCTCCTCATTTTTTGTTGAAGTTTGAACCATTGACTTTCTAGGAGGACAAGAGCTACGATTCTGCTAGGTCAAAGTCCCTTTGAGGTTAAAACACCATAATTAAATTGTCTTTATAGGACACCTAGAATGTTCAAGCGTCCTGATGAAATATTTTATAGAACAAAAGTTTATAAAACAAAATTATAAAACGTCGTCTAAAAGCGTTACAATAAGTTTATATGACGTTTTAATAAGCTTTTTAAGACGCTTTTAAAATAAAGTGTCATGTTTGCTATTTTATAGGATGTTTCTGTTTATATAATACTTTTTAAATAATGCCATAAAATACAACACTTTATTTTAAAAGCGTCCAAAAAAACTTGTTAAAACACCAAAACTGTCGTATAAAGTTTTTTTAAAAGGTGTCCAAAGATGTGTCTGGACTAATTTCAGCAAATTATGACTACAAAAAGTCAGCTCTTATAAACACAGTGACCACAATTGTTATGCAAGTATGAAATCGAATCCTAAAACATCATATAAACTTATTGTAACACTTTTAAATAAAATAATTTTTAGTTTGGTCTAATAAAATATTTTATTAAAACACTTAAACATTTTAAACTTTCTATTAAAAAAAAACAATTCCATCATATTGTAATTGAGGAAATCTAGACATTTGAGTAAAGAATTTATTACTTGTATTAAATAATTTATCAAAATAAACATATGTGGTCTTCTTTTTATTAAGAACATTCATGAATACATCCAAAACCTACCTATATAGGATTGTCATTGTCTTGGACAACCACATCTTTTTGAGGTTTTACCATTACAATGCCCAATCTTTTGAAGTACTCAAATATGATATCTTGTCAATATCCCATTGCACAAAATGTTTTTCTTGCTCTAATTTACAAACTCAAAAGCGCTTTCTTGTTTTTGAGTCAAAGGGGGCTAACAAATGCAATTATTTCAAAAATATGTTGCTTTGTTTGATATAGAATGTGTATTTAATTAATACTATATTGTAGAAATAATTACTTAATTAAAGATCTTGAGTTCGTATTTCCTTTCTTTAGTTAAGTAAAAAAGCCATTGTTTCTTCCTTTTTTTTTTCAAAATTTATACAACCTTAATTCAACTTGTGTATAATTTAATAAACTTTTTTTTTTATCAATAATTAAATACCCAAAGTTTCTTTCTATAATAAGAAATTTAATACTTCCTTCGTCCCACATAAATGTTCAAAATTTTATTTTAGTTTATCTTAAAATAAATGTATATTTTTTAATTATACCTCAAATTATGAGATGGATGAATTTTAATTTATATATTAGTTATTAAGGGTAAAATTGTTATTCAGTTAATTAATTTTTTTTTTAATATTTATGCATTTATAAAACTATATACAATACATATTTTTATTATGAATAAAGTTATAAAAAAACTAATATCACAAGAATCTTGTAATAACTATCATCAATAGATAATGTAACACCATGACGTTTTTCAACCAATGATACCATAAACTTTTTTAGTTATAAATCTTTTAACATTTAACTAATAAACCTTTGGGTTTACTTTCTAGTAGTCGCCACTTCAAGTTCCCTACCAAGGTTATTGGAGGTTTATTTGACAATTAACTTTAAGTCCAGTAAAATTAATCAAGATACACGTAAGTTGATCTGAATACCCTTCTTTTATCCAAAATAATTGTTATATATGCCATTGTGGAAAAGCACAACTTCCAAAACATTTCGGAGCATGACTACTAAAAGCCAATCCTCATAAACCTTACTTTTTCTTAGTTTTATCTTGGTATAAAACTCGATCATCTACAGTTAAATACTTAACTCCAGTTTTGATTTTTTACCATATCACCATCATGATAATGGTGAAAATATACGAACCACATGCACAATTGGCCTTTGAATCTTATACCATCTAATATATCATAAAAAGTCAATCATAACTACGTAAAATTAAACGAAAATGGTTTAGTGTATTACCTGAAATCTTCCAATGAAACATTTGGTTACATCACCGTGATTTATCTCATGAAACTCGGACTTCCTTTTGAAATTACACGAGGGTTTATGTCTGAATTGAACTTATCAACAGTTATATACTACTTACTGGTAATTAATGCTTAACTTACACAATTCTAGGCTTGGGGCCCATCTCGATCATCGATTTGGGAAAAGAGGTCCCTCATTTTAAAAGACCGATAAATTCGCCCCCTAAACAATCTAACAATTAAAACTTAACGTTATTGAGAAGTAACTAATAAATCTGAATTCAAATGTTAATCCAATGAAAATTATATTTATTTTTCAAATAACCCTATATTGGAAAACATTATTATTTATTATCTTCATCCCAATGAAATAACTTACCTTTTTAGGTCATTTCAAGAAATTTATTATATCTTTTTATATGTATATACAAGTGAGGTTCAAACAATAACATTTCATTTAAAAAAAACATGAAAACACTCTTATCTCTCCCACACACATATATATGTATATCTATATGATAATATACATGAGGGAACCTGGTGGTGCTACGACACGACTTGGCTTCCGACCTAGGTCGCACCAAAAGTCCCTCTTGTATCTGATTTAGTATCATATGTGATTGACTATAGTAAAAGGCAGCGATCATGATCTTAAAAAAAACAGACATAATTATCCAGCTTGTTTACTTAATAATTATCACATATGACTGGAGATGGATGGGTAGGGAGGGAGGGGGTGTCTCTGTTGTTGAATAAATTAGCAGCAAAATTTTGCAACATGAATGAATCCATATATATATATATATATAGACCTAAAATATTACTGTTGTTTTCGAACTCTGGATGCGACCGGCTTTGGTTTAGTGAGGATGTTTCCAAGGATGATAAAAACCACAGGAACGATGGTACCTATGAAGTATACGCTACCGTATGCAGTGATCGTCTCGTGCAGGCTTAGTACCTGCAACATTATATATATATACACATATAATTAAAAACTCTTAATTTCATTCACTAAAACAAGACAAAAAGAGCTATGTACAACTTCACTTTAAACGTTCTAAGGTCCAACCTACCAATTTTAAATGGTCCACATATTCAAGTAAAATAAGTTAATAACCATAAATACTCTTAAGGAGTCATAGTTCATGATGATGAAATCGACTAAATACAAAGAAAGAAAAGAAAATTATATATAGAGATACTTGGGTTGGGATCATGTGTTTTCGTGTGACCTTAAAACTACCTAAATAATAATGAACCTTTGAAATAAAAACATTGTGAAGACCTTGAATTGTTTTTGTTGTGAAAGTTCTGTGTTTTTTTGTACCTTCACTGGAAGATTCAGTGTCATTTTGTGGTCCAATGGGTCTCACGAAAAAAGACTGGTCTCATACGTGTGAGCCTGTGAGACCACACAATAAAACTGAAAGCAAAACATAATTGTGAAGGTAAATTTTTTTTTTACCTTCACAACAAAAATACCATGAAGATTTACTTTCACGGTGTCTTGCTGTGAGGGTTCAGTGGTGGTCTCACGAAAACAAGTTGGTCTCACATGATCCCAAGTCTCTCTCTCTATATATCTATCTATATATATAGCGAGGTTATGGAGAAAACCAAAAAAAATAAAAACCTGAAGAACACCTAATAACTGTTCATCTTAACAGTATGTACACGTGCATAGGAACCAGAAAACTATGCATATTGGACAAATCTCTTGTATGCACATATGCATACCGTACAAATGAATAGTTACTAGGGTGTTCCTCAGTTTTTCATTTTTTGCAGTTTCTCAGCCTCTCTCTCTATAATGAGCCCCTCTCTCTCTATAATATGACTTATAGTATGTGAATGTTACATTATATTTTTGTGAAGGTGGTGAATATTAAAGAACCTCTATGTATATGTGCCTTCACTAGTTTATGTGAATCCGGACACCTCCACACACCTTCACAACACATATAATATATATGTGTATATATGAACGAAATCATATATATCGTGTGAAGGCAATGGTTAATACTACTCAAAATTCTATCTGTATTTCTTTCCTAATGAAGAGAAGGGAGTAAAGAACCCAAAAAAATTCAACATAAAGAAGATGAAAGTAAATGAACAACCAACAAAGTACTTACCATGAAACCAACAGCAGAATAGTTTAGAACAAGAACTGTGTAAGCAAAGTTCGAGAGCATAAGTATCTTCTTAAGCCCACGCTTATCGCTTGAAATGGATTGTTGCCATCTGTAAATGGCTGATCATAAACGATATATGATAACAGTCAGCCAGCGGGATAAAACTATACTTTAAATAATTCAACCATGTAGGCAAATAATCGTTTTTCGTACCTTTTGAACCAGAAATCATCAAAGCAGATTGAACAAAGAATATCATGTACCCAGGATATAAACCCTGTCACAGGAATAAATATTTATCACACTCAAGTTCCTGATTGAATCTTGCCAACTTTTGACAAGAAAAAAACAAACAACAAATTATATAATTCTATGTGAAACTCGATTAAATAAAGCATTTATCACAAACAATTGTTGCCCTTTGATGTAGTTAGCAATATTTATATCTTCAACCAAACACAAGTGTTAACCAGACTCAAATGTGAACTCTTTTTCCAAAGGAGAAGTGATAACCAGACTAAAATGTCTAAACACAAATAATAATCACCAAAAAACTATTATCATTTTGTTACATGTCATTTGACCTCTAAAACCTCCTTCCTCTGTCTGAATAGAGAATGTTTCGGCTGTCGAAAAAGTCAAAAGTAGGATCCAAACTTGATATTAATTTACTTTGACTTGGAGAAAACAGAGGTATTCATATCATACAGAAATGTTACCAATTCAATGTTTCTAATACAAAGGAAAACATACTTCATGTCATCATTTTAAGTGGATCTTTTCCTTTTTCAGAAGGCAGTTAGGGCCTGTCTGTTAGAAGCTTAATAAGCTTAATGGGACTCGCAGCTTATTTGGTCAGCTATGTATGACTACTTGGTAGTGGCTTAATGATATAGAAAGTGGCTTATTCATTAAGCTTCTAGGGGGAATTTATGCAGAAAGCCAAGTGTTTTGCAAACATGCCCCTCCCAATTAAATACACGCTCCTTCCATCTATAAAAAAGTCCTCACAAACAAAAACTTTCGCAATCTGTACAGACAGACTAATCTATGCAGACAACTTTATTGATACAAGACTTAATGGAAAACCAGCCAAACAGCCTCTTAGTTTTAGATTAATTTTTTTAAAGCACAAAGCAAAGCAGCTAAGGAATTAAAAGAAAATTACATCATTATTTCAGAGATTCAGTTAAGATGATATTAGACACGTTAGAATAACTTTTCAAAACTGAAATGAAGATCTTACATGCCATACAGCACTAGTAGTCTGTGTTGCCAGCAACTGGAAGAAACCAGGTTTCCTCCCCTTTAGAACAAGCCTGTCATAAACATCTGAACATACATATGGATACGGGTATTAGAGGATGAACATAGTTTCGTAATAAACAACTAATACATATAATAAATACAGCAAACACTTTGGAAGTTGTACATACAAGTTATCAAAACTTATGTGATATTTAGTGATTTTCTTTTGCTAAAATGTTCTTTGGCACATTGTGCACCCTTAACAATAACATGCGCAACTAAAGATGCATGTGAGGAATGATATATATATATATATATATATAATTTTATAGAGGGGGGGGGGTGGTGGTTCAGATGAATATGTTTGGGTGTTCCTCATTTTTTCATTTTTTTGCAGTTTTCCTCTGAACCGGACCCTATATATATCTTGAATTTTGAAACTACCAGGTTCCAAAAAGGATTTCAAAGTCAATCAACAAATTGAACATATTCAAGCATTAAAGAGACTAGCTAGAGAACACAAATGAATAAGTGGGAAAAAAGTAAAGAAGACTCACAATGACGAAGCCATGTGCTAACATGTATATTCCATACAAGCGGTATCTCTACTGAACTCTTTGCAAACTCAACACCCAAGATATCAACATTTTTGGCACGTTCCCATCGTGCTCTTTGTGGAGAACGATTAGTCCATCCACTGAAACCCAGCCCAGAAAGAATCATAGAAGCTTCTGAGATGGACCATATGAAATAATATTTCCAACGGGCTGTAAAGCTACACATATATTGGTAGATCAACCGTTCCATGAATCCATATTCTTTATATATTGGATGAGTGAATCTGGACAGTGGATATTGGGGTGCCAAGTATATGTATGTACCCATACAGAAAGCAGCTTGAAGAAGAGCTCTAACTGTTCCCCCCAAAGGTGATGGTGAAGGTCTATCAGACTTCATCCAAATCTGGCAAATTAAGATAAAAAATAAATCCTTCACAGATTTAAGAAATATAACTGAAATACACACACACGCCCCAAAACAAAGGGACAATAGAAGGGAAAAACCAAAAATAAAAAGATCAAAACTTGGTGTGCTTACCCCCTTCCTTTCGGTCCAATCCAAATAATCCTTCATTTCGTAAACTGGACCAGCAAAATGACTTCCACAACAGAGGCAATATCCTATGTACTCTATGAAAGAGGGCAACTTAAGCAACCGATTTTTCTTTTGGGTTTGTCGTAGATCTTCCTCTCTTAACAACCCATCATTATAGTTAATAGTGCATGAAATTACTTTCAATGTAATCACCATCAAGGCTCCTACATCATATAATCTGAATATAAATAAATTGCCTTAAATTGAAATGACAAAAAAAAACTCGATACTCATAAGATTAAGACAAGAGGGCCCAAAAAAACAGCAGCGTGCTCCTAAAATGATCAAACATTTATGATTTCTAAGCCAAAGTCGCCAAGATCAAATATGAAATTGTTACAACTTCAAGGAGATGTACAAGGTCAAGTGTTTCCATTTGTCACCCGGATGCATGGTTCAGCCCTTTCTCCCGATGGAAGGTGTTCATTTATCAGAAAATTCCCATTAAAAGTGGTGTTCTGCTATAGTACAACTTATTCTGTTTGAACCTTCATT
The DNA here is from genome assembly GCA_036898165.1 of Silybum marianum. Lineage (NCBI taxonomy): Eukaryota > Viridiplantae > Streptophyta > Magnoliopsida > Asterales > Asteraceae > Silybum > Silybum marianum. Next base: position 4,332,962 of record CM072537.1, on the reverse strand, counting down.
TGAGAAGTTGAATATCTATATGATAACAAAAAGTGCATTCATGATATTTAGTATTTAGAGTATTGTAGAATCAATTTCATGGACATCAGCCTTCGCCTTCCACTGAGAAGTGCTACCTATTTGTGGTCATCTCAAACTTCTCATGGCCAAATGCTCAATTCAGTGGCATGTATATTGAAGTGTTCTAATTCTATCCCTTTGCTTTTGAGGAATAAATGACTCCATACAGGTGACACTGAAACATCAAATATGAATATACTGAGAGGGTTGGGTTCCGGTGAGAAGGAAAGTTATGGTGAGAAGCGTAAGAAGCTATCTTTACCCTTGGATGCACATTAGGATGAGATGCATCGAGATTAGGTGCACCAAGATGTAGCAGATCAACTCCCTTCTAAGGCGCAATTCATGGGTGGGTATGAGATCAAACGTGATCAAGGGCTCATATCTCTTCTTACGCTTCTCACCTTAACTCTTCTTCTCACACGATCCTATGCCTATACTGAGATTACAGCTACCAAATACTTCTATTTCATGAGGACATAGAGTTTTACTATTGTTGCCAAATGTACTAGTATACTGCATACATGAGATGCCATTTTAGTTAGTTTAGATATAAGAGTGAAGCCTAATGGGGATTCCACCATTAATATCATAAGTCTCAACACATACAAAGGAAAGCATTCAAGCAAAGAGTTCCTGTGAAATTTAGATGTTTTAAATATGAGACCCTCTCATTTGAAGTAAGAGAGTACTACAATTCTTAATAAATGTAATGCTGTAGAGAATGCTTACCTGTAGCATCAATATCTCCTTCCTTCCATGCATCCCCACTCATGTAGTATACATGGCTGCAGGTTTACCAGTAGTTGAGAAAAAATCAATAATTTTTATGGAGCTTCCATACTTTTAAATAGCCGCATATCATAAACAAGAGAACAGGAAGAAGTACTTCAAATTTTATAATTTATAAAAGGAAGATCAGACATGCGAATATGTGAATGCAGAAATAAGAATCTGAATAGAAAAACAAAAGCATTTTGAATTTCAAAATAAGGTCTAATACTCTAGGGACTCACACTCAGAGACAACCTGTACTTGCTGTCTAGCAACTTTAACTGTTATTTCTCAAATCATTTTGAATTTCAAACTTCAGTCACTATCTAGATTGTATCAGAAAACAAAAGTTTATCACCAGAAAGCAGTTAACACGTAATTATAGCACGCCTGCAATAGTTGTTTACATAAGTCACCAAAAACTCCCGAAATAATTTATAAAATTAACCGTGAATTATCGTAAAACATCATCATTCAAGCTTCAAATTATAATGTTAATGACGTACCATCCAATGAGGTAACCCATTGCTAACAAGAACGTAATCAAGCCGCATTGTTTCCGATAGAATACCATAAACCCGTAGCTGAGAATCATAGGCACGAGGAAGTGCATATTGGAGGATAATCCAAACGATATGTAGGACAGCACGGCACCGGTGAAAGCGGCGTAGAGATGTTTTCCGGTGGAACCGCCGGGAACGAAACGGTGGAAGAAGCTGACAGGAATAGTGGCAACGAAACAAACAAGGAATTGGAATACCGGAACCGATACTCCGATCATAGACGCCATTTCTTTCATCTTCATTTCCATAATCTCGTTTTTCAAACACGAACACATGATGAAATACACACCGAATCAGATGAAAGATCTGGTTGAGGGTTGTGGATTTGGATTTGGATTTGGATTTGGATTTTGGGAACGAGTTCTTGAATCGCTGGAGACAGAAGACGGTTGGGAAAATGGAACGAGATGAAGGATCATGGGGTAGGTCGACACGTGTCTACCCGTAATTGGATGTAAGATTGTATTATGGAGTTGCCCATTCTGCAGGTAGTTGCAAAGGAGGGAATAAAATAAAATTGGGATAATTCCAATATCATCCTCCCTCTTACGATTATTTTAAAATGGTTGTGTTTCGATGAGAATGAGAGTTAACGAGAGGAGTATAAGAAGTAATATTATATATATATATATATATATATATATTAGGATGAGATGCATCGAGACGTATCGTATTAACACCTTAACTCTTCTTCTCACACGCACTTATGCCTATTTTAAAAATCCTTTTAACAAACATATGATTATGATTTGATAACAGAAGTTAAAATGAGAAGTGTAAGAAATGATTTAGAGGCCGTTTGAAAGTTGTTGAATGGTTTGGACTTTGGTGCATCATGATTAAGTGGTCAGAATGATTAAAAGATTGTTATGATATAATGCAAAATGAAATATGGTTGTTTGGTAATTGTTCAGAATGAAATTAGGAATCTGAATGGTTTAAGGATACAAAATCATTTAGATTATTTTAGAACCATTAAAAGACGTATTTTTTTGCCAAACAAGATTCACTTCTTATCGATTCAGATGTTGCTTCTTAATGGAGCTATTAAGAGGTAAACAAACAACTCTTAGGTGGCGTTTGTTTTCTAAGAGGTGCTGAAGTTTGAAGTCTGATTTCAGTTCTAAAATGGTTATGAAACGTCTAAACGAATAAGACATAAGTGGTGATTAAGAGCTTAAAATGAAAAAACAAACAAGGCCTTAGATTATTAATCATTTTTAATTTCAAAACAACCCATGAATTATATTTAGAAAAGAATTGATTTGACATATCTCATTTGATCCAAAGGTAAAAATCTTTTCTTATCATTCTCATTATAACTTTCATTCTTAGCGGAGTCCAACAATGAATAAACATTCCATAAAGAAAATAAAAGGATATAGAGTAAACTACAAATTTGTTCACTATGGTTTGTTAAAAACAACATTTTTAGTCCATACAGTTTAGAATTACAAGATAACTATCATGGTTTGTAAAAACATTCGGATTTGATCTTTTTCTCTAATAGTTGTTAAAAAAATTCGTCAAATGAGGAACGTATTCATCATTTTTTTATCTTTTACTCAATCACAATCGATTTTATGACCTTGGTTCATATGGTTTTTGATTAGGTAAAAGACAAAAAAATGATATAAGGATATAAACTCCCCTCAACGGAATTTCTTATTCAAATTCAGGCCTTTTTTTTCAAATCACAATCATCCTCTTATAGTGTGAAACCTACAAGAACAAAAAATGCTATTTTTGACAGACCATATAGACCAAATTTGTGGTTTACTCAAAAGATATATAAAATATTAAGTTTGTAGGGTCATGCTAAAAAATATGTTATAATGTTTAGCTATCATAAATATGTTTATTTATTATTATCATAAACATATCTTTATACTATGACGTTCAACTACTGAAAACCTATGTAAATCTTTTCTGTTTTTTAAGTCATAGTATTTAAGATTAGAACACTTTTTCATCTAAATCGCTATACCGTACACATTTTTATCAATCAATCGTTTAACGGTCCTACAATTTTTTCATCTAATTAATCAATCTTCTAAACTTAACCAGCCAAGAGGGATCTTCCAACGATACTATGATTCATGCCACCATCGTCATCTTCTTCACCATCGTTGCCCCTTCAAGCATGCATCAAACTTTATATTTTTTTTGTTCATAACCAAGCCTAAACCGGTCTATCAAACCTAATTTATTGCGTGTAACTGGAACAATTAGCTCACCAGCTCAAGTCTTTCCATGACCATTAAAGTTTTACTGACTGTTCTTCTGGGTCCCATGAAATTAATCAAGGTACACACAAACTGACTCAGAGCCCACACAGAAAAAGAAAAATTGGTCCACTAAACTTAACCAGCCAAGCCAAGCCAAGCCGACCCCTTAAAATAACTGGGCTTAGACCCTGAATCCATCATATCAAAGTTTGAAATGAACCTCAAAGTTTGGATCTTTTTAGAAGAAAAGTGAGCAACTTTTCCATCCCACATTTGGGCTAATTAACTATCAATCACCAAGCAAAAGCATAAAGATATAAGTTCTAACAAATGCCATATAAACTTTATAAATACAAAAGGTACCCTTTCAGCCTGTGTCATGTTTGCATCCTGGTAATATAAATAATCAATTATGCCAAACTCGATCCAATCAACCAGATGGGCAATAAAAACGTATATATTTCAACTGATGACCCTATGTTCTTAAGAAGATGGACTGTTTCATATTTTATAAGACGGGTATTGGTTATATCGACTCAAGAAATAACGCCTCCTGCTTGCTAGTCAAACCAAGTTCGTTGAAGGTCAACTCACTTTCTCCATCACTGAAAGCACGCCGAGGGTATGGTCTTACCTGTGTAAAACATAAGAGAGCAGCAACAATTACATTTAGTTATAGCATCTGAATCAATTAGCTATTTGTTAATTCTAAGGTCGGTCTTAATTCATCAGCTATGAACTGTTAAGCTGTGCGATTACTCACTACGAAGAAAGGATACGAGTGGAGGACACCAGGATGCGACTGTTTTTCAAATTATGAATATTCGTTGATGAATAGGGTTGATTCATTTGAGAGCCATAAATATTTGGGAAAAGTTGCCTAAATGACCAAAATACCAACAAAATAACCAACTTTTTATGTATTTACCTAAAAAGTTGGTTATTTTGTTAATCAAGTATTAGGTATTTTGGATTTAGGCAATTTTTCCTAAATATTTTCATAACGGTGAGAACACAATATTCATGATGAATATCATGATAATCATCATGTATATTTATGTTCATTCATCATGAATATTCATGTATACGATGTTCATTCATCATGAATATTTGGTTCTTCGGTTCTCAAAGTAATTTCAGTTTCCAAAACAAATTTTCCCATATATCAAACCAATCAAAAGAAGAAAAATATCTTTCCATGCATTAAATATGTCACGCATAGTCGAAAATTCTTGGAAAAAGAAGCTGCAACTCAACTAGCCTCACTTCTCATTTTCCAAAATACCAAAATACCCTACTCATATCCCTTATGACCAACAATTTGGAGATTTTCAATCAAGCTCACACCTAGTGAGCACACCACTGTACCACAGAAACGGCACCCCAAAAAACACCGAATACAGGATTCTACATGCTTTAAAAAGTTTTGAAGAAACCATCCCAACCGACACACATTGAATAAACATTTAATCATATTAATTTGAAGGTGACTTGATAAAAGAAATAGAGGAGTAATTACCAATCTGTATGCAGTAGGCTTGACCACTCTGCCAATATCGATGAAGTCGAAAAGATACTGCCAGGATAAGGAGAAAAGAGTAAATTTAAGGAACGAGACTTAGGGCATGTTTATTAGTAGCTTAATGAGCTTAATGGAACTCACAACAACTTATTCAGTCAGATATACATGAGTATTTGGTAGTGACTTAATGATATAGAAAGTGGCTTATTCGGTAAGCTTCTAGGGGAATGCTTTATGCCAAAACCATACCTGTAATTTGTCAGTTTTCAGGAACCGGCGACCACGTCGGCTTCCATCAGGCATCCGCACAAGGAGGGTCACAGCATTTTCATCATCAGATGTAGGTTCCTGAGGAAGTGAAGCTTCTTTTGCTGCTAATTGTCTCTCGATTTCCTGCAAAAAAAAGTAAAAGTTCTTGAAAAAGATATACTCAAATCTAGAATTTAGTTTGGATAAGTGGCTTAGAAAAGAGCATTCGGGTCAGTGCTTGCTTCCTCAAGTTGGGTTATGCCTCACTTGTAATAGAAATGAAGACAGGGAACAGTTTATTGGATGTGGTTAACTAGTCAAATACCTAAAATACCCTTCAGAAATATGAAGGATCAAAATTTAGTGATATGGGATAGGAGAGGAAGAAGGCCAAATAGTTGGTTGCTATAAAAAGAGACATTCTTTAAACTAATATAAGATTATCACACTATAAATATAGACATGAGAAAGTTGTTTCAAATAGTTGAATATGCCAAAAAGATAGATAAGAAGACATATTGGCATTGGTGCACTTCTAATAAGCATAACTAATGTGCAATCATCTATTAGAGAAACATTTCAATCAGCCATTACCTGTTCTTCTTCCTCCTTTCGCCTTTCTTCTTCCATAGCCGCTTCTCTAGCTGCCTGCACTTGTAACTCCTTTTCTCTGTCAGCTTGCAATGCTGCAAGATATTCATCATCCTGCAAAAATAGACGTTAGAAACAAGACCAACAATTGCAACAATCATATTATGTTGTTTAAAATAGAAATGTTACTAACTCAACCACAGTTAGGTTTGTAAAACATTCACCTGTTGCTCTCTTATCAAGCGCTGAGCAGTGAGAGAAGGAGATGGAGGGCGTGGTGTCTGTCTAGGATAAGCCCCGGAAGTTCTATCAAAACCATTTTCCATATAACCACGTGGCATACGATATCCAACCGTTTCAGGAATTCCACCAAAAAGTGCAGCCTCAAGCATGACTGCTTCGTCATGTTCTACAGACGAGATGCCTCCCCACTTCCCATAAGCAATAACCACATAAAATAAGTAGAAATATTTGTACCACAAAAGCAATAAACTTAAATTATAATTAGAAATTAGTAAAGATAAAAAAAAGATAGATAAATACTTCATCAGATGGGAAGTCATCCTCGCTGTTTTTGGCAGTGTCAGTAGAGCTTGAAGGCATATGTCTACTCCTATGCCTAACTAGAGGATGTTCGTCTGCATCTTCAGTTTCATCCTGGATAGATGAGTCTCCAACACCCAGCCTATATTTCCCACTTGTCTTGATGGTTTAATGAATTAATATAAAATATAAATTAAATAAAATAGTGGACCGTTCTTTACCTTCCATTTGATGATGCCAATGCAGCCACTTCTTCAACCTCGGCCAACTTAGAAGCTGTTCCTGATGGTCCAGCTTCAGATTCTTGTTCACGAAAGACCTTATCTTGCTCAGCTGTCTGAAAAAGGATTGACATTATAGGAGAGAAAACAGTATGAGTTTGTTAGCAGCTTAATAGGACTCACAGCTTATTCGATCAGCTATAGATGACTATTTGGTAGTGGCTTAATGATATATAAAGAGTGGTTCATTTAGTAAGCTTCTAGGGGGAGTTTTATGCAGAAAGCCAAGTTTTTTTTTCCCGAACATGCCCCTCCCAACTAAAAACACGCTCCTTGCATCTATGAAAAAACCCTCCCAAAGAAAAACCTTTTCAATCTATACAGACAGATTAATTCACACAGACAGCTTTATCCATATATGACTTAATGAGAAATCAACCAAACAGCCCCTTAGTGTTATGATGAAAATTGAACACAAACCTTCAAAGATTGAGATTGCATTTGCTGAGGTACAACATCATCTGGTTGACTAACTTCAGCATCAAGTTTGGAAGCTTCGATTGCAGCTTGGATCATCTGTTCTTCTATGCCGTAGTCAGGTAACTCATCAAGTCTAGGAGCACTAGGACTAAAATGTGTGCCTTGAGATGTACCACCCAATACACCTTCACTTGGTTCATTAAGCCCTGCTGAATGAGAAGATCGAAGAGATGGCAAATCATCATTGTCTTCATAATCAACACTCAGGGTCCCACGAGCTTCTGGGACAATTTCTGGTAAGGTCTCGGTGACATCCTCAATTCTATCAGGGCGATGTGATTCTGAACTGGTCTCGTCTTTTACCTCAATAGGAACTTGTCTAAATGGTTCAGCCCCTTGACCACTATCAATTATATGACGGTTGAAGTTGGAATCAAGAAGAGAAAGCGGGTTCATATCTCTCGCAGGAGAAAAAGGTGAAAATGGTGGTCTGTGAGTTGCAACTTCATTTGGCACATCTATGTCCATTAAATCCTCTTGTGGAGCAGCAACGTCTGTTTCATGTCTGCTGAAATAATGGAATCACATGTTCAAAAAGGAAGACAAAAACAAGACGGGATTTATTATCCTTTTCTTTCTCCTTTGGTAATTAGAAATTATATATACATATATATGCAGGGTTAGGTTCATACGAGAACAGTAATTAAATAAGAGAATAAGATAACGGTCGAATCACATGTGATTCACACGACTTGAGGTTGCAGGCCACGTTGCATGCACACCCTTGCGTTGCCCGTTAATGTAAAATTGATTCGACTGCTTTCGCTTTCTCTTGTTTTGTTACTATTCTCGTTTGAACATCCCTCTCTCTCTCTCTCTCTCTCTATATATATATATATATATACATATATTAAAGGAAACTGACATGTTTGCATCTCCTTCAGTAAAATGTGCATTAACTGCTTGATTGAGATTGGCACCATGCTCCTGATAATCAAAAAGAGAAATACATTTTAGCCCCAGGCAGGAAAATGGTAATTAAAAAAAATTGAAATAACTTGAAAAAAATTCAATTGCTGTATCAAATAGCAGCAGATTAGAGAAGCAAAGCCTTAGGGCCTGTTTGTTAGCAGCTTAATGGGCTTAATAAGACTCACTGCTTATTCGGTCAGCTATACATAACTGTTTGGTAGTGGCATAAATATAATGATGTAGAAAGAGGCTTATTCAGTAAGCTTCTAGGGGGGAGCTTTATGCAGAAAGCCAAGTTTTTCTCAAACCTGCCGCTCCCAATTAAAAAACATGCGTATTCCATCTATGAATAAACCCATCCAAACAAAAACCTTCTCAATCTATACAGACATATTAATGCACACGTACATCCTTATAAACTGAATGATCTTGCCAAATGCATTTTGATTTCATTATCAAACAAAAATCACAACAGTATTTCGATTACAGAAAGCATAAACACAAAATGGAAAATGAAAGTGTTACCAAATGAAAGCCTTAGTTATTTAACGTTATTCTCAAGACAAATGTTCGTCATCGGAAAAACGAAGGGCTATAGTATATTGGTATCAATCTAGAAACAAAAAGAGATTTAAATCGTACAAAATATCAAGGGGTCAAGTTTATAATCCAATTAGTGAAACTAGGGCCTGCTACTGAGTTAAGGCTGCTGTAGCCATAAAGCTAATATATAGACTATACATATATTTATAAGTATATAACTAATTTTATAAAAATACATATATGCAGAACTTATAAATGATAGATTGTGAAGTGTAAAGGGTAAAAGTTCCCCCCTCAGTCAAGGACTCAAGGAGAACTTCCATATTTCTGTTGGAGATTTTATTAATTTAACAGACACGTAGAGAAGGAATGTCAAAAAAGCTGTGAACCACAACTAGATATGGTGTCAAGCACCATCTCTTTCTTTTCCATAATTTAATCAAAATTGCTCCTTCATGCAAGCTATGGTGTTTTAGGCACTTTCAAAAGAATTTTAGTTACATGGTAACAAAGAGCAACGCATGATGAATAAAAAACAATCAATCTTATAGACTTGAACTTCATAACGGTTGCTACAAATAGTAACAAGGGTTAACTTTGCAACTACATCCATATCAATTTTATATAAGGCTGCAAACGGATTGAACTTTTATCAAGTAATTCAAGCTTGATCGAGTAGAACTTGACTGAGTTCGAGTTTTAGTTCAAGCTCAAATACAAAAAAATTGATGTGTCAAGTTTGAATTAACTTGACTCAAATCTGTATCGAGCTTTTTGAGCCTTATATATTGCTTAATTGAATATAGTTTGATGGATGTTTTCGAGATTCCTTTATCCAACATAGTTCTCATGGATATTTTTGACCTATTTGAGTTCTCTATCAAGCTTGAATCTTCCTCAAACTAACTCATTCGAGCAATCAATCGAGTTCAAGCTAAGACTAACACCTTCAAGTGGAGCATGTGCAGCCCTAATTTTGTATTCCAAAATTACAGGTTTGAAATCAACTATCCAAGTATATCACTTTCTGGAAACATGTGGAATAACATATTACAAAAATTCAACATCTACATTCAAACATCAATCTAGATTCCAAATGCAGGGTGGAGATAGCTTAAAACCCCTACATTCCATTAGGAATCAAAATGCGAACTTAAAGAAAAGGGCATAAACTAACATCGATCATGAATACAAAAACTAATCAGTAAGAACAAGATTAACAATCAACAGGAAAACAGTAAATCATGATTTGTGGCGTAATTGAAAACAAAAACATTGGTATAATTACCGTGAGTTTCTGAACAGCAATCAGTTCAGATGAACCGGTAATACTCATGAAAGTCTCGATTGATTGTTGATCAGGTGTTGCCATTGGAGTAATCTTGAGAGCCAATTGATTCACTAGCAGAGAGGACGCACAAAGAATCTGTTTGTATATATAGGATCAAAATAAAATTGAAGGAGATGATGATTTTTCGTGTTGGATGAATATATTGGTATAGTATGTATACAAGGTATCGTCTTTTGGTCCCTATATTTTCATTATAGTTCTTTTTCACCCTTCAACTTTCTTTTTGGTAATATCGTGTCAAACCCTAGGGTTCCCCTTGATCGAGATTATGAGCTTATGCAAATTAATCCCGTCAGTCACATGAAACTTTTCATCTTCCATTCTGCATAGTTGCCTTGTACATTCTCTTCCTAGTAGTAAACGTCGTATCAGTTGTGTCTTCCTAAAATAAAATTCACGTCTTCCTAGTATTAGACGTCGTATCAGAGGTTTGTCGTTTTTTGTCCAATAATGACTCGGTAGATGAAAGTGTGGTTGAGAACATGTTTTTTTAGAACAAGAAAAACATACACATTGTGTCATGTGTTTCTCTTTAGAATGAATATTCATCATGAATAACACATTTGTGATAAATATGGATATGTTATTCATCATGAATCATATATTAATGATGAATAACACATGTCATATCATCATGAATGGTCATATATTGTATTGTGAACAGCTTCTAGGTTCTTAATGAAAATGAGGTTCCTAACCCAGTATATTTGACATCTCCCTACCAACAAAATAAACATGGCTAACACCTTCACTAACAATTACGGTTTGTTCGTATTCTCAATAAGTATATATCCATATTGAAACTTGATGTAAATATATTAAAAGATAATAAATACTAATACATGGGTCAAATAAGTCATTTGATTATGGTACAGGGTCTAATTATGTTATTTCAATTTGTCTTGATAAATAAATCGAATTTGAAGCTGCTTCTCCATCGTCGCACGCCTCTCTCCAGGACTTTGCTTTCGGCTAGGATACTCTAGTGTTACAATACGTGTCATGTTAGATGGACAAGCGAGAAGACAGCCGTTGGATGACGGTCAACAAGTTGGAAAGTCAATAATTGGATATGATCAGCGGTCGAGATTGCATTCTGTTGTGAGGATGCACATATGGTAACAAGTTTCTGGTTTCCCATATTTTGGGCCTTTGGGTTATCTTGGAAGAGGAGTTAAGTAGGTTGCTTTTATCCATTAACAATATTTAACAATTGTAATTATCTTTAATACTATTTTATAATTTCAATTACCTTATTAAAAGAGATAAGTTTAATGATAACTAGAAGGGTACTCGCGCAATGCATCGAGATACATTTGAATTTTAGGTTTCATTTTAATTTTTGTCTCTATCAATGTTCTAATGGTTTTATGTGGTTCTAAGAAAACGATTTTAATGTTTCATTTAAAAGTTCAATTTTTTATGTAATTTCTTTAATTCAATTTTTTTTATCATACTTTATTTTGGATTTAATAATGAAGTAATTTATTTTTGTTTTGATAATATAACTTTTGATAAAGACAATAATTAAACTTGATAATTATCTTAATTATATTTTAAATTTTTTATATTTAAAATTAGATGTTTATCCTGTATTTTATTATAATTATCTATAGTTAGTTACACGAATTCAGAAATGCAGCTTTAATAAGTTGTACTTACGCATCATCAACTTGTGATCTTGAAAATTAAGTAATTAGCAGTACTTAACGCTTAAAAAATTGTTTTTAAGAGCTTTTTGTCAAATGCTTTATAATATAGTATAGATAAGGGGGTGTCTGGATTAGCTTATTATAGCTTATTAACTTATAACTTATTGACTTTTTGGAAAAGTCCTTATCAAAAATTGATAAGTTATAATTTTTAACTTCCTAAAAAATGATTTATCATTGGTTTTGCACCAGATAAGTTGTTTTTATCAAATACTTAAAATGACTTATTATCGTTGTCATATCGGAATAAGTCAATAAGTTGTTTTTATAAGCTAATCGAAACACCCCCTAAATAAATAAAACCGGACAAATTTTCCCATTTTAAATGAGTCTTTAATTTCTTTTTTAATAAATAAACCTTAAAATTTGGTTAATTATATTCTTTTAACCTAAAAAAACTACATGTATCGGCTATAAATGTGTTAAAGTAAAAACAATTTAAATCAATATTACCGTTCTGAAACCCTACATTATTCAAACCCCTTGCACAGTCGCACTAACACCATTGCTCCCCCTTCCCACACCTCGCCGCCCCATCGGCATCGTTTATCTATCAGTCTATCACTGCCCAACCACCATGGCCTTGGCTCCTGCCATCAATCTCTCCCTTTTTGATCTATTTATATATTATGTAGTCGATTAAATTATTGTAAAAGAAGGAAAATCGAGAGACAAAAAGATATCAAAAAGACGGTGATCGACAGTATCGTCCCAATAGCGGTGATGGACGATATGGCCGTAGGGATAACAAACGACGATAGGTGGCGAGAGGTGGCAAGAGGGGGAGGTGTTATTGGGTGCAAGGGTTTGAGAATGATGAAACATATTTTAGACTATTCTTTACTTTAAAATTCAAAAAAACCCAAGGAACTATTTCATTTTGAAAAAAAAAATATTAAACTTTTTTCATTTTGAATCGTTAAGTTTCGGAACTATTTTTTTTAAATGAAAAAACCATTAAACTTTGTCATTTTTTTTAATGATTATGTCTCAAGAACATTTTTTTAACAAAATAAATCATCGAACTTTTGAAAATTGGTTACTTACATCATCTTAACTCAAAATAATACCTGCAATCGACTAGGAATGTCTTAAAGTAAAACTACTTGTAACCCTTAAAATATATTATTTTTAAAAGATCGATAGGGATCGATAGTGTGATAGCCGATTTGCATAATGGACAATAATGTGGTAACAGGTAGTGGCGAGGGAAAGTGATACCGTTGTTTGCGAGGGATTTAAAAGGTGTAGGGTTTGGAAATGGTAAAACGATTTAGGTTTCTTTTACTTTATAAGACTTTTCAAGTCGTATATAAATATATTTTTTTGTTAAAAAGATGTAGGTAACCAATTTTTAAATATTCGTAAAGGATTTCCCTATAATGTCCATGAACAATTGCTCCTAGAGTAGCCAAATAATGCTTAGCTGACCGTATTACCACAAAATCAACTTGAACAATTAGAATGGTTTATTTATTAAAAAATGTTCAAAAATTCAATCATTCAAAGTAAAAAAATTAATAATTTAAAATTAAGTATTTGAATTTTGAAGATTAGTTGATATTTTTCAAACAATCATCAAAATGTTGATAATCGTAATTTTAGTATTTGTCAAAAGATAGTGGTTTTCATAAATCATCTTGATGTGAAGATCATTCGCAATTTTGGTTAAAAACATTAATCATATCGAACCAATGACAAACATACCAATCAATTATAATAGTTAATTATATTTGATTTTAACAAAGTCAACTAATTAAAATAATTATTTTGGTTAAGGGAGAGCAGAAATAGCAATTTGACAAAAAAAATGTATTAATCTTCAAATAATAAATTTATGCATATCAGATCAAATGATTGATTTTGATAATTTATTAAGAGACTTATATACAATAGCAAATCCGAAATAATAATAAAAAAAATACAAAAATAATTAAGAGATATATTTCAATTTAGAGATGATTTATCGATAATTCGGTATTTCAAACTTGGATATGGGCCATTTTCAAGCCCGTTCTCATTAACCCGCCAAAAAACCTATGTTCTTCGGCCCAAGGTTGAAAGACAGTTTAATTAAGTCAGGCTTTAACCGGACCTTGAAAATGAAGTTGGTTTGATCCAACTTTAAGGTCGGGCCTAGACCTAAACTCGGGATTACTAGGCCTAGACTTTTAACCGACTGAGTTTGAGTTTGAGTTTTTTTTATGCATCTATACTTTGATTGTTCAAAAGATAATTATTTAACAAAATAATGTGAAAGTTAAAAGCAAAAAAGTGATCGGGCTCTATCAAGGTCATTTAATTACCAGTTAAGAGTTAAGACTATCAAAACCGTATCAATTTTACATTTCGATTTTTGACCCTAGGTGCGAGGCCCAATTGAATTCGGGCAATCGAACATTATGCAAGTCTAAGTCTATAACAACAATTGACCAATTTAAACCTAGTAAAATCGAACAATCATTTATTATACTCATCATCAATAAGTATTTATTTTTTTATATATAACTGTTTCCGTATGAGTAATGTTACATAGGTCTACTTTTCCTTTTAAACATTATCTTCAACAAAATTTCTAAAATTTCTCTAAAATAAAGAATCAAAATTTAAAATATTTGCAAAAAAAATATGTTAAATTCCAACAGCTTCTTTATTTTGAAGATTAAAACATTAAATATTTAAGTATCTATTTAAATATTTCTAGATTTAATAAAATATTATTCAACTCTGCCAAATATTTGACTTCAAAGTTTATTAGTAGTAGTAAATCACAAGGGTTGTAGCGTAGTGGTTGAGACCCTGAAGATGTGGTGGAATATATCAGTTGTCCAGGGTTCGATTCAAGGCCTACATAACCACTGAGTTTTATTATGATTGATTTCTTGCAATCATAATTTGCCGAGATTAAAGTAGGCATAGACTGAAACACCCTTCAAAAAGTCTATTAGTAAAAATAATACACATATATATATATATAGAGAGAGAGAGAGGAAGGTTCAAATGAGAACTTTGTACATATTAAATCAGAAATGATTTAATATTACGTGGGACCCACATCATATGTGGTCCACAAAGTGTTCCTTTATTCATTTTAATTTACAAAGTTCTCATTTGAATCTTCCTCTCTCTCTCTCTCTATATATATATATATATAGAGAGAGAGAGAGAGAGAGAGGGAGGTTCAGAAAAAAAACGCAAAAAAAGAGAAAACTGAAGAACACCCTGAGAGTCCGCCATCTGGACGGTATTTTTTTTCTATGCATCAATGCATATATATGCATTAGTGCATATGCACAAATACATATATATACATTAGTGCATATGCACAAATACATATAAGCGACAGAAGCTCATTTTTTTATGCATTAGTGCATAACTGCATATGCACAAATGCATGTTACCAGATGGCGATCTCTCAGGGTGTTCTTCAGTTTTCTCTTTTTTTAGCGTTTTCTTCTGAACCTCCCTCTATATACATATATATATATACATATATATATATAGGGGAGAGATCAAATGAGAACCACCACTCCTTAAAGGAACAAATGAACAAATTGTGGACCACATATGTTGTAGGTCCCACATAATATTAAATCATAAATGATTAAATATTATGTAGGACCCACATCATATGTGATCCACAAGTGTCCCTTTATTTCTTTAAGAATACAAAGTTCTCATTTGAACCTTCCTATATATATATATATAGGGTTAGGTTCAAATGTGAACTCAATTTTGGCTGTGAACGTGAGGACGAATCTCAGCCACACATCTTCGGTTATGGTGGACGCGATCACGGAGGATTGACGTGATTCATGGGAGGGTGGAGATTATTAAAGGAGGGGAACCAGGTCAAAGCCGTCTTTATTGACCGGATAAGTGGCTGAGATTCGTCCTCACGTTCATAACCAAAAATGAGTTCACATTTGAACTTTCCTCTCTCTCTCTCTCTCTCTCTCTATATATATATATATATATATATATATATCTAATGGCAATTATATTTGAGGAATTTTTCAAATTGATAGAATTTTACATAGTCTCTATCTTTTGGTTTCTTTATAACAGAGAATTTATTGGAGCAAAAAAAATCTCTAAATCTTTATTTTCTTTAGCTTAGAAAATTTATTTGAATAAAAAATCATATATTGGTTAAAATTATTTCTTACAAGTCTTTATTAAGAGTTTTTTTTTAAAAAAAATAAATTTATGAGGATTTATGGTAGAAACTCTCATTTGTCAAAACTAGTGATCTATAATAACATATGGTAAATAAATAATAAACTTATATAAGATATCTTTATTATAAAATAGTCAACTTATTTTATTGACTTGGAGCATACTTTTACAAATTATTGGTTGCAAGAAGAGGTCCAAAAGGCACTCTATGAGTCTCTGAGACACTACATGGGTACATTAAAATTTACTCATGTTTCATGTGCTAAATGGTATAGTTGAAGTTAACTGAAAAATATATAGTTTATTATACAAGGCAGATCACTTGATTCTCAAGGCTATGTTTTAGGAACTAGTTATGTTTGGTAAATTAGTTGTTAATTAAAGGAAAAAAAAATTGAAGAGTGTTTTAGATTATGTTTGGACTAATTTCGGTAAACTGTGATTGTAATAAATTAGTCATGATAAACTCAGTGTTCACAATTCTTGTATAAGTCTGGAATCGAACCCTGAACAGATGAGATACTCCACCACATCCCCTGCACCTCAACCACTACGCCACAACTCTTGTGGTTAACTAAAAATTTCGTTGTTGTTTTAGTAAACGAGATATTAAATTAGTTATGTTTGATAAAACGTTATTGATAAGTTAGATGACAATGTAAAATGAGCTAAATTTTAAAAAACTAATTACAAAAATATGAGAGATATAATTGGAAAAAAATGGGAAAAAAATTCTGGAAGCTTATTTAAATGCTACATGAAGTAGTTTTTGGTTGATCAAACAAGATTTTTTCAATAAGCTTGTAAAATAATTTGGCTTATAGTTCTCAAGCATAGATCAAGTGTTTCGTGTCTTGAAACAATATTGTGTTACGATAGCGGAACTATTTTTACGAGATCTTGTATTATCTTGTTTTAAATGATTGGATTTCTAAACCGTCTTAAATATGCCTAATCAAGTTATTAGTTATAAGAAAATAACGAAACCCTTAATTCTGTTATATCTCATATGTTGATTCATTATTAAACGTAGGAATACTATATAAATCGAATGTATCATTTTCCCTGAATGCTTTGTAAACTATTTCTTTTAGCCTACGTTTGGTATATGGGACATGACAGGACGAGATGGAACAAAACTCACTTTCATGCGTTTGGTACAACATGGGACATGACAATAACTTATTGTCCCATGTTTGGCGAAACATGGGACAGAGACAAGAACTGGGACAACGTGGGACAAAAAATGTATTTTTTTGTTCCACCAAAATAAGTGGAACAAGACGAGACAAAAATGAAACATAAACTAAAATATTATATTCTACGCTCGTTGATATATAACTTTAAGATGGTATTTGTTTTAGTGATTACCACATGTTAGTCTTGTCCAATCAGATTTACGTACCAAACGCTATCTTAAACATGTATTGGAAACTAAAAAAAATGTATTTGAAATCTTAACGCTATTTAATGTTGATTAGTGAATGGTATCTTAAGCATCTTCGGGGTTGATTATTGTTTTCCCATTAATTCATGTATCAGTTAAATTGTTTGAAAGCATTAATCTGTGTAAATGAATTAATATAAACCGATATTGATTGTTGTACAGAATAATAAAAATTATCATTTTAATCTTATGTTTATAGTTTACATAAATATTGAATGAAAGAAATTTTGTTTCATAATTCATCTAAATGGCAAAAATAAAACTTCATGAACTATTTAACGTAATATAATATTAATCAAGTTCATCACACAATATTTAACAACTTCAACTATACTTAAAACAATTCAACATCATTATTTGATTACAATTTTAAATTCGTACGATCATAAGTACTCTTTTATTTTTAATAAGACTCGTGATTATAAATTGTAGGGTCCGACACCGACAATTTTGAAAAAAAAATCATAACTTAATACATAAATATAAAGTTAGGTGACTTAACAAGTTAAGCCCATCTCTTAACACTAATTAAAATCAAACTATTTGACATAGTTTAGTCGATTGAGCTAAAAATAATTAAATTTATTAAGTTGAAATCGAACACCCTTTTACTATACATTCAGTGTACACTATTTATCGTCATTATAAGTCTCTGTCGTGTAGCTGAACTGGTAAAGGGATTGGATGATTTTACCAAAATACAAGACATGTCTCAAGTTCGATCCCAGGACCTCCCACCCCAGTTTAGTCTCAATGATAAGTGAGTCAAAAAAAGCCCCCTCACATTAATGTCTTTGAAAGCGAGTTCGCATGAGACAGGTTAAGATTATCGATAATCAATTTTTTGTCCAAATTATCATTCTTGTAAATAAACCGGAAAAAAAAGACCATTATAATTAGAATAAACAATTTTAGACAAATGATACAAGTGTAAACGAAATATTATTTATTTTTACAAGATATTATTCTTTGGGTTTAAATACATTAAATTAATTTATTTGATAGTTTATTTTTTGTAATAAATTTGATTTAGTTTGAGTTGGAAAGATGGGCATTCCCAACTTGAACTTATTATTAATCCCAATAACCATTCAACGATGGTTTAATAATTCAAGAAAAGAACCATAAAATGGACGTGCTAACCATAAGTTAACATGATATCAATAAGTCCATCCATTTGCCCCCATTACCATAAAATATATCTACCAGGTTTTAAATGATGTGAGATGTGACGTGACAGTTAGATTAAAACCCAAGTTTGTAAGTTATGGTTTGGTCCTTACGTTTTTCAAAGCGCAATTTAAGGAAGTAGAGGAATGGTCAAACGAGAACAATGTCAAAATAAGAGAACACGAGAACGGTCAAATCACATGTGATTGCAAACACAGTCAACAGAATAGTATGTGAGCGATTTAGCCTGTAACCTAGGTCGCGCTGAAGTCGCATATAATTATATGTGATTTGATCGTTCTTTTATTTAATCACTGTTCTCATTTGAACCCGACTCTAAAGCGATATAATATACATTCATATAAAGGAAAAAAAAGAAAAACAAAAACAAAAATAAAAATAAAGAAGAATTATTGACATCAAATATATAAAAATGATATGAATAGTCCAAATTCGTGATATCTACACATTTTGGTCTGATTGTAAAGGAGTTTTTAAACTAAAAAAAGGAGCAATTGCCTCCCCTCTTGCTTTATCAAGAGGGTGTTATTGCTCTTTTTTTTATTTAGTGGTATTTAACTTACATAGTTTCTTTAAAAATAACAAGGGGGTTTTATAGTTTGGTTTGATTAGTGTAGGGGAGCTTCCGGTTCTGTAGGTGTCTGAAATAATTTTGTCAATCTGACAGAGCAATGCCGCGTGGAGGTAGAAGGCCCACGGGTCGTGAACTTCTTTTCCTAGAGAAGAAGCAATGATGGTATCTAGGGAATAAACATCAGTAACTCTACGCCAGCATCCGCAGTAACAAAATTATTTTGATTCAACCATCTCTTTCTCGACTGGGCTATTTATTATTCACATTTCATTTGAAGGTCAAAGGCGAATTGAAAGCAAAGCAGTGGTAACCTAGGAAGGAATAAAGAAGATTAGAGATACAACTAAATACCAGTCCCCTTCTTTTCTCCTTTTTCCCTTTTTCAGAATAGAAAATTGGTATAAATGGATAATAAATGTTGTAAATTGATTATTAAGTAAAGTTACATGACCTTTAATAAGTTTATAAATCATCTTTATGGTTCATATTTTACTCTGAAAACGAACGCTGATAATTAACATCATCATAATATTCGTTAAAACAGGGACACTTTTTACTTTTACGTATTTTTAATTTTATAAAAGTGTGTTATTTATCATCACACTTTTTGTGTTTGAAGGATTCGGTTGTTTTTTTGGCAAACCACAAGCCCCAAAAGTGGAGTTTACTCTTTAATTTATATTCTTTTTTCTCAATAAAATAGAAAACAAAAACATTCAATATCAAAACAACACATGAAGAAGTATTTTCACTTTTTCAAAATAACTTTTTTGTTTAGGGATGCTAATAGAGTAAATATGGCAAATTTTCGTATCTCTTGTTTTGCATATTCATTCTCATATATGTCTTTTAAGTTCATAATAGGAACTATAAAATCTAAATATCATCAATTAACATACCATGTTTTGAATACAAAAATGTAAAGTCTAAAGCATATAGTACATCGTATCTTAGTTTAGGCATTAGTTTGGGTATGCAAACATGAGTACATGACAAAATCAAATTAGATAAGTTGTCTAAATGTTGTTTAGCAAGAGTAGGGCAAGTCCGTACAAACTATCCGGTAAATTAGACAAGACATGACAAAACTGTGACAAAACTGCTAAAATAACTAGACTACATATAAAATCCTACTTCATGTTTTAGATATGTGATAATAGTTATAAGTGACACAAAATAAAGTAAATATTTAAATGATTCAATTTATAAATATTTTTACACAACTTTCATACAAACGGTACCAATTTTGAATGAGGAACCTGATGTCCATTCTAGAAAAATCTATGTTTCATATGGTTTGAACGACCATTATGTATTAATGGTGGTGGTGGTGGTGTTTTTGGTGAAAATAGAGGTGGTGGTGGGCACTGGAGGTTGTTGTAGTTGACAAAGGTAGAGGGGGTGGTCGTGGACAAGGTAGGGCTGTAAACGAACCGAACGTTCACCGAACCGTTCGTGAACCGTTCGGCGGGAAGTTCGTTTATGTTCGTTTATTTAATAAACGAACGAACATGAACACATTTTTTCGTTCGTTTAGTTAAACGAACGAACATGAACAATGGTCTCGTTCGTTCATTTACGTTCGTGAACGTTCGTTCATTTATGTTCGTTTACATTCGTTCGTTTATGTTCGTTTACGTTCGTTTATATATATAAATATATTTACATATTATGACATTAACATGTAAAATCATTAATTAAATTAAATTTTTAGAATTTCTTTTTTATGGCTTCTAAGTTTACCCGGTTTTTCATTTTGTTATGTTACTTTGAACAAAATGATAAGTAATGGTGGTTTTATTCTATATTTGTGTTTGTTCGTTTATGTTCATCTATGTTCGCTTACATTCGTTTATCTTCATTCACGTTCGTTCGTTTACGTTCATTTATGTTTGTTCGTTTACGTTCGTTTAACAGCTTAACAAACGAACATGAACAAACAAATTTTCTTAATGAACACAAAAAAATTCGTTCGTTTACCGTTAGTGTTCGTTCGTTTGTTCGGTTAAGTTAAACGAACGAACACGAACACAAAAAATTTCGTTCGTTTACCGTTCGTGTTCGTTCGTTTGTTCGGTTAAGTTAAATGAACGAACACGAACAAGTCTCTGTTCGTGTTCGTTCGGTTCGTTTACAGCCCTAGGTGTAGATGGTCGGCGGCCGATGGTGCAGGTGGGTGATGGCGGCGATGACAATGGTAGGCCATGATGACCATTAAAACCAAATATCATGTTAGGGTTAAATAACATGAGGATCATGAGAGTTTGGATCACCGTCTTATAAAGTGCAGAATAGCTTCTGATGTTTGTTGGTCTCTCATATTCAAGTGGTGGAACATCGACGGTAATGTCAGTAATTCGATACTTGAAATCTTAAATCATCCGGGAGGATCTTTGTCGTCGTCTTGGTTGAAATTAGTTCGCCAAGCTACGATCTGGTCCACGACTTATATGACTTAGGAACACTGTAACCAAGTGGTTTTCCAGAACAAATCTATATCTGCAGCCCTGTTATTTGCAAGTAGTCAGTTTTCGACTGGATCGCGAGAAGAATTCAGAAATGTTACATCACACAGGATCTTTGGATTAGGTCGCCATTCTTGATGTCTCTTTAATTGTCGCCACTCCCCAATCTTTATTTTTGTCGTAGGTAGTTCGGTGGTCGGGTCGTAGGTGTTCTTGGTTCTTTTGTTGGTTAGCTTTTGTCGGAGGTTTTATGTTTCTTTTGCGTTTATTTTCTGGATGGTTCTGCTCCTTACAGAAGCTCTTGGTGTCTTCTCTGTATTTTCTTTTGTTTTCAATAATATTACTTGCCTTTCAAAAAAAAAAAAGAATATATTAGTAATTTTCGTAGTTTTGTCCGTTTTTGTGATTGTTCTATCTTTTCTGGTGGAAGAAAAAAAAGTTTTTTACTTAACTCAATCTCATATCATATCAAACATGAAAACAATAAATATTTGTCTTGTCATATTTGAACAATTTAATGTATCATACGCAACCTTAACGATGAAATACATGCATCTTGAATTTTTCTTTATTTTAAAAAAATTAGATAAAGAATTTAATAATTTTCCGGATTAGAAGCTTTAATTCTTAGTTCTATTATCGCTTTGACCATATATATTAAATATAAAACCTTCTCGTTCCCCGAAGCTGATGGTAAAAACAAAGGTATTGACCACCGGCGAATGGATGTATTTGTATAAAATTATCACCCATTGCGCGTTGGCTGATTATCATCCACTAACCTTTTTTTTAATTTTAATACAAATTGAATTATTTTAAAAATAATAATAAAATAAAATAAAAATCATCTTCTAGCTTAGTCCCCAGGATCTTAATTTAAAAGAATAGACAAAGTTTAGTGTCGGTAATAGATCAATGACTATCTAAATTAATTTTTTAATAAAACCATTAAATGCATGATAATTAATTTATCAAAAAAGTGATTAAAATTATTTATTTATAATCTAGTAGGTTATAAGTAGCTGTTTTATAATTAAAACCTTAGCAACACAATTTGTTGGATCCATGCAAGAAAATACAATTTTATATCAAAAAGATACAACAATAAATTTGTTTTTTAGTATTTAAAAAGTAATAAAAGAAAGTTAATTATATGAATTGACAGAGGTGAGGATTATAGCAAATGGGAAGGTTGGTTCATTCAGGTGAAACTTGACTTGCGTGGAATCAGCCTCAGTCCATTTTGACTATACCAACACCGCTACTTACTTTTAAAGTTGAATGAAAATATATAAAGAAATGATCATGTAATTGGAAAATGTAAAGCATTTATTACTATGATATATGGATCATTCATTGTATTATATTGTGTTAGGGCGGAGTCAGAAACTTTCATGAGGGGAGCACAAGGTAAAATATAAATAGTAAAATAATGATATTATATTCATAATATTTAAACCTTTACAAAACCAACAATGACCTTATCGAGTTTTCATTTTCTGAAACCTATCTATACTATCTTTATCATCAACCTTGGTAAAAACATCCTTTTCGTTATAAACCTTGGGAGGTAAATATGATTGGATTTTGATTTTGCCGACGTATGGCTAGGGTAAAAATCAGATTTTGGGAGGTAAATATGATATTACAGTTAATTGGTTAGTGTCTTGATGAGTTTTAGACTTTTAGGAGGCCCAATTTAAAAATAAGATTGGATGGGTCGAAAGTAAGAAGGTCCAATATAAATTAAATAAAAAAAATATTTCATATTAAAATGCATTGGAGGAGATTAGAACTCGGTACCACCTCCGTACATATAAGACACACTAGTCAATTGATCCAAGGAACTGTTTGTGTATTAAATTAAAGTAAATGATATTGTAGGATAATTTATTAAATTATATCTATATCAATAATAATAAATTAAAAGTTCAGGGGGTGCCTAGGCCACCTCTGGCTCTATGCTGGCTCCGCCGCTAATCGAGTCAAAGTATCATTATTTCTTATCTTTTAATGGACTAATATTCCCAACCAAATATCAAATTGACAGTAAAGGACAGCTCAGTAGTAAGTGTTTACCAGGTCACTTTACCTTATCGGACAAACATGGTAAGAAAAACTGAGAATCTAATCGATAAAAGCAATGACAATGACCATCGGTCCTACCCGATAAGTGAGAGTGACAACTCTTATCTGGTTAGCGCTTACCAGATAAATTGTTGTATATGATGTCATTTTAATGGACTAAAATCTTAACCGATAAGTTAAGTAAGAGCGTTGACTCCAGGGCAAGCGTTTGAGTAGGTGGCCGCTACATCACTTCAACAAGAGTAAAGTAATCTTACATCAAATTTGGTGTGATATAATTCATTTACACCAACCGAATAAGATATAAAAAATACACCTATAATCTTACATTTTGGTGTAAGATTTAGTGTTATTCATCATAAAAGATTTATCGCTTACACCAAATATTATACCAAATTCTATGGATTTGGTGTTACTTATCATATATCCAGTAAAAACAAATATAAATACACCTAATTTTGAAGCTAAATATTATTATAAATATCTAACTAAATTTCAAGTAGTAGTTGACCCAAGAAAAGACGAGTAAAAATCCAAATAAAAGATGATTTAGTGCAAAACTATGGTCAATGCAGCATCAAGTAGGAAGCTATTGATGGTACCCTAAATAGGGAACTAAAAGTCCCAAATAGACCAATAAGTTCCATTTTTAGAGTTGGAGAGGGCCAAGGGGCATGCCATCAAATAAACTCTTTTTATTAAGACCTTTTTTTCTATTAAGATCTGTGCAAGACAGACAGGTAGGACCTCTAATGCAGCCTTCCATCAGACATTAATACCTTTATTCAGTCCATTGCACTGAAACTTCATACCATTCTTTTTTGCTGTAATATGTATTAATTAATCTAATTAATTCTGGGAAAGTTGTTGAGTTGTCATCCTTACCTTCCAAGCTTAATCCTTTTTCATGCTTTACATTCTTTCTATTTATGTATTTTCCCAACTAATCTAATCTAACATAACCTTCCTACCTGTAGAATTAGATTCTTCGATCATGTCATGCTTGAAGACGGCTTGAAAGCTAATTCTGCTTTCTGGAAAGTGTTTACCGGGTCACTTTACTTTATCGGATGAACATGACAAGGATTGAGAATCTTACCCGGTAAGAGTAATGACAAGGACCGAGAGTCGGGTAAGTGAGAGTGACTACTCTTACCTGGTAAACATTTACCGGATAAAAATGTTGCATACGATGTCAAAAATGTTAAT